>OX453044.1:4531151-5852401 GCA_949699805.1 Tromatobia lineatoria
GTTGCTTCGTGACTGACCGGTAATAATTCTCTTGCTCGGTTGCACGCACGACTGAATTTTAGTACAGGCGGAGTATCGCCATTAAAAACAGGAACGGATTCGAGCACATCCTTGAAAGATAACCGCGCCTGTATTCCTTCGTTTAACGATTCATCATCAATTCGGATCTCTTCTATTGGCGGATCGAAAGTAACCGAACGTTGTTTCCCGATTTTATTTAATTCTCTTTTAAGTTTTTGGATTTCGTTACGCATTTCTAACAAACTACTTGAGTTCTCTCCGGCAGGAACTTTCGATGCACCCTTTGCCCAGTCGAATTGAAGGTCCAAGGACCCATCGGAGTTATGATTTTGTATTTCCTTAATGGAAAGAGGTTTCCGATCTTCCGGCCTCACCGCAGCTGGATTCGGTAATAAGCTATCGCGATTTACCTGTGCGGGAACATTTTCCACGAGGTCGAGTTCGCGGTTCGCGACGTCGTTTTCGCGTTTTTGGACGATGTTTTCGCGCTGAAGAAGTTCGTTTTCGCGAGTCATAAGGTCGTTTTCCCGAGAAATGATATCGCTTTCACGTGACTGTTGTTGTTTTTGCGTTTCGAGAAGTTGATTCTGCAAAGCTATGAGTTCCTCCTCCGTGAGGGAATCGAATTTGTCTTTTCCGTCCATAGTAAAAGGTTTCGCCGATCGTTACGGAACTGAGTGTTTAATTCTGCGGTCGGTAATCAGCCGGTACGATCTTTTGGTCTATCGTCGCTTAAGGCTAACATGCACTTGAAATGAGTTAGTAGCAACAACATCCGTTAACCTGGCGACCGTCTTATTATTTTATTTAGATAATAAGGAAGTATACTTACCGCAAACACCCTGTTAGGGACCTTGCAAGGTAAATCTGTACGTGTAGCTTGCGACAAAACAATCGTCCTATGAAATGAATACACCGGTTCCACAATTCTTATACAAGTTACTTTTGAATTGATCGTATTTAGTCGGAAGGCTTATGAAACACATCTGAGCTTAATCGAGCACTTAGTGCAAATCTTTCGCAAGTGCATTAAATAAACAAAGTTGGAACAGCGCTCACTCGATTACAATTAAATGATACGCGTGCAATAAATCTCTAATAAACAAAGGTAAGATAGAGTCTAATTGGGTAACAAATACCGATACGAGTCTCTCGTAAACAAACAGTTCTCGTGTATACAACTTTAATAAGCAAAATTGTATCAGAGTTTAATTGACTGTGGTACGCAATACTCGTGTAGGCAATTTTAGGTTAACAAAATTGAAACAGAGCTTAGTGGATTGCATCAAAACAATACGCATGTAATCAATCTCTGATAAACCCACAAAACAAATTATTATTTTTTTTTTTTTTTTTTTTCTGTTGTAAACGGAGTTCGGTTCAGCAACAAATGCTGACGTGAGTGTCTCACAAAGTAGCAGTTCTCGGAAATGCGATTAAAAGATGAAACAATTCTGTGCGAAATAATTGAATCGACAGGGATTGAATGATTTTGCAAACAATCTATTATTATTCTGTGACCAAATATTTACTGTGAGGTGGAATGGTTTATCCACTTTCTTTGCAGCATTCAATCACTGGTCCAGGCTAGGGACGCTGTTGCCACTAATACCTAAGAACTCACAAAAACGTAGCCTCGACAATGGTATCATCCCTACACGCTGCCACCAACAAAATACGCTGTTACGTCATGGTTTCTTGAAAACGACACAACGAAACGTAATTTATTTATTTTTCCTCCGTTTTAGAGCGGAATTTGCCGCCTCAGGGGCCGGAGACCAATGTCGACGTGGTTGCGGAGTTTTTGTGCGTTCTTTTGGTTTTATAAATTTTATTGTAAAATTATCAATTATAAAGAATGCATTAAATAGTGCATTCAGACCCAACGGGGCCAAACGTACGTAGTCACTTACCTTTGTAGTTATTTGCGGAAAAGGATAGTTCGTGCGTTCGAGTAGCAACGCCTTTGATCGTTAATATTTTGCTTCGCTAATTATTCGATCAACTGGCCTTCGTTGATACGATAGTTAAATAGTTTGTCCAGGAAATGCTCCTCGTTCCGTTCGAAGTAACCTATTTCTCTGGTGACACAAGTAAATGCAAGAATTTGAGGGGACGGCATCAACCGCACCCGACCGAGTCTCGCTCTCTCGGACTAAACCCCGTCGTTTTGGGGAAAAGGTTTCGAAATAAAATTCAGGCGGGACTTTCTGTTGTTTACTGAGGCTGTGAAACCCCTTAATTATTCAAAGGTCAAAACAAATTTACAAATTTGAGAAGGACAATTCAAATATATTAAAAGGGTCAAATAATTTTCTGTTTTAAACATTTCAAACAGTTAAAAATAAATAAAAATTGTCAAATTGTTCAAAAGGGTCGAACCCGTTTCCGTTTTAAACAATTCGATTACAATAAAAGGGAGTTACTGTGTGAACCAATTTAAACGAAAAATCAAATAAATTGTGCCTAAACGCTTAGATTATAATAAAAATTGAATAAACAATTTCAATTTGCGTTAATAGTCAAACAGTTTTGTTTTAAGTTGTTAAGTTATAATTTAGATCGAATAAACAATTTCATTCTGCGATAAAATTCGAACAGTTTTGTTTGAGTTTATTAAATAATAATGAAAATCGAATAAACAATTTCAACTTGCATAAAATTCAAACAGTTTTGTTTTAAATTATTAAGTTATAATTTAGATCGAATAAACAATTTCATTCTGCGATAAAATTCGAACAGTTTTGTTTGAATTTATTAAATAATAATGAAAATCGAATAAACAATTACAATTTGCATTATTAGTAAACAATTTTGTTTTAAATTATTAAATAATAATCAAGATCGAATAAACAATTTCAACTTGCATAAAATTCAAACAGTTTTGTTCGAATTTATTAAATAATAATGAAAATCGAATAAGCAATTACAATTTGCATTAACAGTAAACGATTTCAATTTGCATTAAATTCAAACAGTTTTGTTTTAAATTCTGTCAACTAAGTTAAATCGCAATAAAAATCGAATAGTTTTGTTTTAAACGATTCCAATCGCAATAAGACAAGGAAATCGTGTAATAATAAAACGAGCTTGAGACTTACAGTACTTGTTGTGCGTTAAAAATCCCGGTAGGTTTTCAAACGTGAGCAATTGCTGGCACGCTTAGCACTCACTTCACTTGAAATTGCTCTTTACTCGGAGTCTGACCGTAAAACAATACTCTTGGGTTTTTTGATGTGTACCGTTATGAATCGCGTCGAGAACTAAATTTTAATATTATATTGTAGCCGGCTGGCCCGAGGATCCCCTCCGAGTCCAACTGCAGAATTTGCTTAGTTGCAGTTCCCGCGAGTCCTTATCGGACTTCTCAGTGGCGGGACTCCGGGCCCAGCCTCTATCAATGTTTCGTCTTCGCATTGCTCACGCTTGGGTCTTAGATGCTCGAATGCATCTCGTCGACATATGTGAATGCTTACGCTAGCTTATTTATATTTTCTGCGCAAATGAAGGCTCTTAATGCTTTCGCTTGCAGCAGGTAAATTTTACAAAGTAAATTAAAATGTACCTTAACATGCGTTGAAAAATGTATTCAACGGCTTTCATTGGAAATATAATCATTGTTTTAACAATGATTATGTTTCCAATATCAACATTGTTTTAACAATGTTTTATAATGGAAAAGAAATAAAGTAAAAAAAAATTTAAAATTTTCCTTATGAACTATCTTTTAGTTTTGTTGTTAAAAATGTAAAAAAGAAATGTATTTATTACACTAAGTAGTGCGTTTTTATGGGGCGTCGAGCCATGACGTAACATCCCCCCCGTTAGCGGAAAGCAGTGTCGTGACTCTGCGTGCGCGAGGCTGCAAGCCGTGCAGAAAGTTGGGGGTCGACGCCATCAAGACGTTCCATCGGGATTTTTACTGATGAGCTCTTCAGTGGTGTTATCTTCTGTGTCAGAGCTGGGTAGTTTCCTCTTGGTGGTGGTATGGGAAGCTGGCTTTCCCGACCTGCCTCTACATCAGCTGTTTGTTCCTTTGTGCGTTGTTGACCCAGGGTCAATAAAAGTCCGGTCACAGAGCTCCATATTGCACCCAGTAGATGTAGACTCCAACCATAAAGTGAATGAATGGCGTAGCCTTGGATACAAGTGTCGATTACAAACTTGATCGACCGTAACACTAGAAATACGCCAATTATTCCTGCACTTGCAGAACCAAATTTCACAAAACCATTCCAGAGGCGCGTTGCAGCATTCTCGGCAAGGTGATTTAAAGTTTCTTCATCGAGCAGTCCTTTTATCGAAACGCTTCCCGGAGGTAGTGAGTAACCTGCACTTCCTCGCGCAATGTTGTTGAGTAGGGCTGGTTTTTCTGCCGGAAACATTATCCTCTCGCGGAGCTTGTTCACGTCCTCCTCGGTGTAGATACCACTATTGGCGAGATTTCCTGCTGATTGGTACTTCCAGGTTGGTTTCGACGTTGGTTCGAGAGCGCGAGGTGCGAGAACTTCCACTGGTTGAGGAGTAAAACGGTACCACGTTCCCTCGATCTGATACTGGGCTGGTATGATAGGGTCGCAAGTTATTACGGTTGCTGATCTCACCAATGTCCTTGAGGTCGGTGACAAGTAGTAAGATTCGTTACGATAGGTTACCGGTAGCTCCTGGTAGCATTCTTCCGTACGCCTCAATTTACACTCCACAGGGGTACACTTTATAATGTGGGCAACTTCCCCGGCAATGACTGACATGTGTCCTGCGCCTTTCATTACCGTGTATGCAAATTTTTCAGGCAACAGAGCAGCAGTCGATAGGGCGTTTTGGAGAATTTGACGCTCCATGTTACAACGTTGAGTCAGTACATCCTTGTACAAACTGGTCATTTGCTTTCTTACATGTTTCTCGACGTATATGAATTTTGAGTTGATATACGTGAAGATGTCGAGGTTGTTAACCGAAATCTTCTTGGTCGATGCAAACGATTCGCCTTTTCGTGACTCAAGAATAAATAACTTCGGGTGTTCTGTGGTTATGAGCGAGTAGCCGCAAAAGTTGTACTCCGATCGTTTCGCAAGTGCAAACGTCGTTGACTCGGAAGTTAGTGAATAAACGTCTGGTAAGCGGGAGTCATCTTCGATAACAGTAAACTTTGACACCATCCCCTCGTATAATACGTCGTACATTTTAAAGTTACACGAATCGACAGGGGCGATGTTCCAAAAAGCACTGTTTCCCTCTATGTCCAGGCAATGTCCTTCAGACAACTCGCACTGAGTGCCCGACATGAGGATTATTTTTCCCGCACGTAAGTTCACTACCGCTTGGTGCGTTGAAAGAGTTATCTTCACTGTGGCGTGCACGATTACGTCGCTCCAGGTTCCGAACGGGTCACTGTATTGTGTACCGCTGCATTTACCGTCCACGGTCGTTGATCCAGCCAGTGTGAGACTTCTGGTAGTTGTCTCGTTCTTCCGCAAACCGATGACTTCCGCCGAATAGCCCAGTCGGATGATCCCCGTTTCTTGAAGTCTTCTGCATGTTGGTTCGTCCATTTCCTGGATGTATTCGCGGAGACCGTCGTGAACGATGGAGTTGTGCGAGTGCATTCCACAGTGGTGAATTATGCGCGTTATCTCGATTTTGCATTGGATAACGGCGGTGTTGTCGAAGTCCGATAGTTGAAGAAGCTGGATGTGGACTTGAGTTGGTTCAGGGTCCTTAGGTGGCAGATCACATTCTGCTACTCCCTTCAATGACAATGTTGTTACGTTAAGTGTCGAACCGCTACAGTCATATCCAACTATCGCTTCAGTTGTAGTGGCCAAGATTAAGGCGACGAACGCGATGATCAGTGCAGCGACACCCAGTCCCACGGAGGTCTTTCTGGTGATGTTTGTAGGCTGATCATTGTTCTTCTTCGTCGAACGTGCGGCGGCGTTCTGTTGAACGAAGTCCGCCAGATGCTGTTGCATATACAGGTGTGTTGCGAAACGGTCCAGGAATTCCTTGTAGGTCCTTCTTGAGAACTGTTCTCCGTTGAACAGGATGAGTCCCACATCCGCGAGGCCAACGTTCAATACTTCTCTTGTTCCTTGGATCGAACATAAGAACGTGTTTTCTCGGCGATTAAAGAACAAGACCTTCTCACGTCGACAATGGCCCCATTCGTCACAGAAGAGGATTCGGAAGTCGTCGAATTTCGTGCAGCCGCGGGGTAGACGACGATCGCGTTGTCTTTGGAGGTTCAGCCTCGGGCGTTCCATGGTGAACTGTATTTCGCAACTTCCTGCAACATAGGCAAATTTGCTGATCAGTACATAGGGCCTTGCCCTGTATTGGAGATCCTCACGGGAGGAAATATCAAAATAAATTTAAGCGGGAAGATGAAAGTCATTCATCCAAACAAAATACGCATAAGTAAGCAATAAATTGCGAAAGAAATACCAAAATAATAATGCCTATGTTGCAGGAAGTTGCGAAATACAGTTCACCATGGAACGCCCGAGGCTGAACCTCCAAAGACAACGCGATCGTCGTCTACCCCGCGGCTGCACGAAATTCGACGACTTCCGAATCCTCTTCTGTGACGAATGGGGCCATTGTCGACGTGAGAAGGTCTTGTTCTTTAATCGCCGAGAAAACACGTTCTTATGTTCGATCCAAGGAACAAGAGAAGTATTGAACGTTGGCCTCGCGGATGTGGGACTCATCCTGTTCAACGGAGAACAGTTCTCAAGAAGGACCTACAAGGAATTCCTGGACCGTTTCGCAACACACCTGTATATGCAACAGCATCTGGCGGACTTCGTTCAACAGAACGCCGCCGCACGTTCGACGAAGAAGAACAATGATCAGCCTACAAACATCACCAGAAAGACCTCCGTGGGACTGGGTGTCGCTGCACTGATCATCGCGTTCGTCGCCTTAATCTTGGCCACTACAACTGAAGCGATAGTTGGATATGACTGTAGCGGTTCGACACTTAACGTAACAACATTGTCATTGAAGGGAGTAGCAGAATGTGATCTGCCACCTAAGGACCCTGAACCAACTCAAGTCCACATCCAGCTTCTTCAACTATCGGACTTCGACAACACCGCCGTTATCCAATGCAAAATCGAGATAACGCGCATAATTCACCACTGTGGAATGCACTCGCACAACTCCATCGTTCACGACGGTCTCCGCGAATACATCCAGGAAATGGACGAACCAACATGCAGAAGACTTCAAGAAACGGGGATCATCCGACTGGGCTATTCGGCGGAAGTCATCGGTTTGCGGAAGAACGAGACAACTACCAGAAGTCTCACACTGGCTGGATCAACGACCGTGGACGGTAAATGCAGCGGTACACAATACAGTGACCCGTTCGGAACCTGGAGCGACGTGATCGTGCACGCCACAGTGAAGATAACTCTTTCAACGCACCAAGCGGTAGTGAACTTACGTGCGGGAAAAATAATCCTCATGTCGGGCACTCAGTGCGAGTTGTCTGAAGGACATTGCCTGGACATAGAGGGAAACAGTGCTTTTTGGAACATCGCCCCTGTCGATTCGTGTAACTTTAAAATGTACGACGTATTATACGAGGGGATGGTGTCAAAGTTTACTGTTATCGAAGATGACTCCCGCTTACCAGACGTTTATTCACTAACTTCCGAGTCAACGACGTTTGCACTTGCGAAACGATCGGAGTACAACTTTTGCGGCTACTCGCTCATAACCACAGAACACCCGAAGTTATTTATTCTTGAGTCACGAAAAGGCGAATCGTTTGCATCGACCAAGAAGATTTCGGTTAACAACCTCGACATCTTCACGTATATCAACTCAAAATTCATATACGTCGAGAAACATGTAAGAAAGCAAATGACCAGTTTGTACAAGGATGTACTGACTCAACGTTGTAACATGGAGCGTCAAATTCTCCAAAACGCCTTATCGACTGCTGCTCTGTTGCCTGAAAAATTTGCATACACGGTAATGAAAGGCGCAGGACACATGTCAGTCATTGCCGGGGAAGTTGCCCACATTATAAAGTGTACCCCTGTGGAGTGTAAATTGAGGCGTACGGAAGAATGCTACCAGGAGCTACCGGTAACCTATCGTAACGAATCTTACTACTTGTCACCGACCTCAAGGACATTGGTGAGATCAGCAACCGTAATAACTTGCGACCCTATCATACCAGCCCAGTATCAGATCGAGGGAACGTGGTACCGTTTTACTCCTCAACCAGTGGAAGTTCTCGCACCTCGCGCTCTCGAACCAACGTCGAAACCAACCTGGAAGTACCAATCAGCAGGAAATCTCGCCAATAGTGGTATCTACACCGAGGAGGACGTGAACAAGCTCCGCGAGAGGATAATGTTTCCGGCAGAAAAACCAGCCCTACTCAACAACATTGCGCGAGGAAGTGCAGGTTACTCACTACCTCCGGGAAGCGTTTCGATAAAAGGACTGCTCGATGAAGAAACTTTAAATCACCTTGCCGAGAATGCTGCAACGCGCCTCTGGAATGGTTTTGTGAAATTTGGTTCTGCAAGTGCAGGAATAATTGGCGTATTTCTAGTGTTACGGTCGATCAAGTTTGTAATCGACACTTGTATCCAAGGCTACGCCATTCATTCACTTTATGGTTGGAGTCTACATCTACTGGGTGCAATATGGAGCTCTGTGACCGGACTTTTATTGACCCTGGGTCAACAACGCACAAAGGAACAAACAGCTGATGTAGAGGCAGGTCGGGAAAGCCAGCTTCCCATACCACCACCAAGAGGAAACTACCCAGCTCTGACACAGAAGATAACACCACTGAAGAGCTCATCAGTAAAAATCCCGATGGAACGTCTTGATGGCGTCGACCCCCAACTTTCTGCACGGCTTGCAGCCTCGCGCACGCAGAGTCACGACACTGCTTTCCGCTAACGGGGGGGATGTTACGTCATGGCTCGACGCCCCATAAAAACGCACTACTTAGTGTAATAAATACATTTCTTTTTTACATTTTTAACAACAAAACTAAAAGATAGTTCATAAGGAAAATTTTAAATTTTTTTTTACTTTATTTCTTTTCCATTATAAAACATTGTTAAAACAATGTTGATATTGGAAACATAATCATTGTTAAAACAATGATTATATTTCCAATGAAAGCCGTTGAATACATTTTTCAACGCATGTTAAGGTACATTTTAATTTACTTTGTAAAATTTACCTGCTGCAAGCGAAAGCATTAAGAGCCTTCATTTGCGCAGAAAATATAAATAAGCTAGCGTAAGCATTCACATATGTCGACGAGATGCATTCGAGCATCTAAGACCCAAGCGTGAGCAATGCGAAGACGAAACATTGATAGAGGCTGGGCCCGGAGTCCCGCCACTGAGAAGTCCGATAAGGACTCGCGGGAACTGCAACTAAGCAAATTCTGCAGTTGGACTCGGAGGGGATCCTCGGTCCAGCCGGCTATAATATAATATTAAAATTCAGTTCTCGACGCGATTCATAACGGTACACATCAAAAAACCCAAGAGTATTGTTTTACGGTCAGACTCCGAGTAAAGAGCAATTTCAAGTGAAGTGAGTGCTAAGCGTGCCAGCAATTGCTCACGTTTGAAAACCTACCGGGATTTTTAACGCACAACAAAGTACTGTAAGTCTCAAGCTCGTTTTATTATTACACGATTTCCTTGTCTTATTGCGATTGGAATCGTTTAAAACAAAACTATTCGATTTTTATTGCGATTTAACTTAGTTGACAGAATTTAAAACAAAACTGTTTGAATTTTATGCAAGTTGAAATTGTTTATTCAAGCTTCATTATTATTTAATAAATTCAAACAAAACTGTTCGAATTTTATCGCAGATTGAAATTGTTTATTCGATCTAAATTATAACTTAATAATTTAAAACAAAACTGTTTGAATTTTATGCAAGTTAAAACTGTTTATTCGATCTTGATTATTGTTTAATAATTTAAAACAAAATTGTTTACTAATAATGCAAATTGTAATTGTTTATTCGATTTCCATTATTATTTAATAAATTCAAGCAAAACTGTTCGAATTTTATCGCAGATTGAAATTGTTTATTCGATCTAAATTATAACTTAATAATTTAAAACAAAACTGTTTGAATTTTATGCAAGTTGAAATTGTTTATTCGAGCTTCATTATTATTTAATAAATTCAAACAAAACTGTTCGAATTTTATCGCAGATTGAAATTGTTTATTCGATCTAAATTATAACTTAATAATTTAAAACAAAACTGTTTGACTATTAACGCAAATTGAAATTGTTTATTCAATTTTTATTATAATCTAAGCGTTTAGGCACAACTTATTTGATTTTTCGTTTAAATTGGTTGACACAGTAACTCCCTTTTATTGTAATTGAATTGTTTAAAACAGAAGGGGTTTTGATCTTTTTAAACGATTCGAGCCTTGTATTCAATATTATTATTTAACTGTTTATCCAAACAACAACTACTCGACTTTTACATTTGCTTTACACAAAAAAAATGTAATCGAATTGTTTAAAACGGAAACGGGTTCGACCCTTTTGAACAATTTGACCATTTTATTTATTTTAACTGTTTGAAATGTTTAAAACAGAAAATTATTTGACCTTTTAATATATTTGAATTGTCCTTCTCAAACTTTTAAATTTGTTTTGATCTTTGAATAATTAAGGGGTTTCACAGCCTCAGTAAACAACAGAAAGTCCCGCCTGAATTTTATTTCGAAACCTTTTCCCCAAAACGACGGGGTTTAGTCCGAGAGAGCGAGACTCGGTCGGGTGCGGTTGATGCCGACCCCTCAAATTCTTGCATTTACTTGTGTCACCAGAGAAATAGGTTACTTCGAATGGAACGAGGAGCATTTCCTGGACAAACTATTTAACTATCGTACCAACGAAGGCCAGTTGATCGAATAATTAGCGAAGCAAAATATTAACGATCAAAGGCGTTGCTACTCGAACGCACGAACTATCCTTTTCCGCAAATAACTACAAAGGTAAGTGACTACGTACGTTTGGCCCCGTTGGGTCTGAATGCACTATTTAATGCATTCTTTATAATTGATAATTTTACGATAAAACTTATAAAACCAAAAGAACGCACAAAAACTCCGCAACCACGTCGACATTGGTCTCCGGCCCCTGAGGCGGCAAATTCCGCCCTAAAACGGAGGAAAAATAAATAAATTACGTTTCGTTGTGTCGTTTTCAAGAAACCATGACGTAACAGCGTATTTTGTTGGTGGCAGCGTGTAGGGATGATACCATTGTCGAGGCTACGTTTTTGTGAGTTCTGAGGTATTAGTGGCAACAGCTTCCCTAGCCTGGACCAGTGATTGAATGCTGCAAAGAAAGTGGATAAACCATTCCACCTCACAGTAAATATTTGGTCACAGGATAATAATAGATTGTTTGCAAAATCATTCAATCCCTGTCGATTCAATTATTTCGCACAGAATTGTTTCATCTTTTAATCGCATTTCCGAGAACTGCTACTTTGTGAGACACTCACGTCAGCATTTGTTGCTGAACCGAACTCCGTTTACAACAGAAAAAAAAAAAAAAAAAAAAATTTATTTGTTTTGTGGGTTTATCAGAGATTGATTACATGCGTATTGTTTTGATGCAATCCACTTAGCTCTGTTTCAATTTTGTTAACCTAAAATTGCCTACACGAGTATTGCGTACCACAGTCAATTAAACTCTGATACAATTTTGCTTATTAAAGTTGTATACACGAGAACTGTTTGTTTACGAGAGACTCGTATCGGTATTTGTTACCCAATTAGACTCTATCTTACCTTTGTTTATTAGAGATTTATTGCACGCGTATCATTTAATTGTAATCGAGTGAGCGCTGTTCTAACTTTGTTTATTTAATGCACTTGCGAAAGATTTGCACTAAGTGCTCGATCAAGCTCAGATGTGTTTCATAAGCCTTCCGACTAAATACGATCAATTCAAAAGTAACTTGTATAAGAATTGTGGAACCGGTGTATTCATTTCATAGGACAATTGTTGTGTCGCAAGCTACACGTACAGATTTACCTTGCAAGGTCCCTAACAGGGTGTTTGCAGTAAGTATACTTCCTTATTATCTAAATAAAATAATAAGACGGTCGCCAGGTTAACGGATGTTGTTGCTACTAACTCATTTCAAGTGCATGTTAGCCTTAAGCGACGATAGACCAAAAGATCGTACCGGCTGATTACCGACCGCAGAATTGAACACTCAGTTCCGTAACGATCGGCGAAACCTTTTACTATGGACGGAAAAGACAAATTCGGTTCCCTCACGGAGGAGGAACTCATAGCTTTGCAGAATCAACTTCTCGAAACGCAAAAACAACAACAGTCACGTGAAAGCGATATCATTTTTCGGGAAAACGACCTTATGACTCGCGAAAACGAACTTCTTCAGCGCGAAAACATCGTCCAAAAACGCGAAAACGACGTCGCGAACCGCGAACTCGACCTCGTGGAAAAAGTTCCCGCACAGGTAAATCGCGATAGCTTATTACCGAATCCAGCTGCGGTGAGGCCGGAAGATCGGAAACCTCTTTCCATTAAGGAAATACAAAATCATAACTCCGATGCGTCCTTGGACCTTCAATTCGACTGGGCAAAGGGTGCATCGAAAGTTCCTGCCGGAGAGAACTCAAGTAGTTTGTTAGAAATGCGTAACGAAATCCAAAAACTTAAAAGAGAATTAAATAAAATCGGGAAACAACGTTCGGTTACTTTCGATCCGCCGATAGAAGAGATCCGAATTGATGATGAATCGTTAAACGAAGGAATACAGGCGCGGTTATCTTTCAAGGATGTGCTCGAATCCGTTCCTGTTTTTAATGGCGATACTCCGCCTGTACTAAAATTCAGTCGTGCGTGCAACCGAGCAAGAGAATTATTACCGGTCAGTCACGAAGCAACCTTTGCCCGACTTCTACGCAACAAGTTGCGTGGCCGTGCTTATACCGCGGTAGAAGACGATTGTTTTTCCTCGGTAAAAGCGTTCACTGATCGATTGAAAGAAATTTTTGGAGCCAACAAAACTATCAACCAGTACAAAGGTGAACTTGGTAACATCGTCAAAGGCGGAAAAGAGCACGTCCTTGATTATATAAGTCGCGTCAAAGACCTCCACGCAGTAATTATAGAAGGAGAAGCGGCAAATTGCGGCGTGATGTCTGCGAAACAGTTGAAAAATCTCGAGGACGATACACTAGAGTGCTTTTTGTTGGGACTACCCCCAGATTTCCGCCTTCGATTGCGTTACGAAGGTTACGATGGCCTCGCGGGCGCGTATGCAAGAGCTATTGTAGTAGAAAAGGAATTAGATCGCGATGCTAAACAGTTCTCGGACAGAACTACAAGTTTAAAACCGCACCAATCATCCACTCAACAACAGCCTAAAATCACGCAGACCAACGTCGCAAAATGCGAGCATTGTAGTCATCCCGGTCATCCGTCAGAAAATTGTTGGAAAAAATTTCCAGAAAAGAGGCCGGCAAACTCTTCTAAGAACAAACCCGGTGAAGCTTCGATTGCTACGGCGACGGCAAACCTGGTTTGTTCTTACTGTAATAAACCGCGACATAACGCAGCTGATTGTCGGGCCAGAATAGCTGACGAGAAGCGTCAGGGAAACGGGAATGCTCTCATGGCGAACACGGGCGTGAACCACTCGGGAGCACCAAGAGATCGCCCAGTCCGCGTAATCAGTGTGAACGACGAGTCCGCACAGCAAATGTCCGATTAAAAACGCATTCGTTCGTGCCCTCGGTAGACATAGAATCGGCTCAATTAATTAAACGGGGCGAATTCCTAGTAGATTCCGGTTCCGACCCTAACCTCATAAAGCGCGAGTTATTAAAACCTGACGTTGTTGTAAACGAGCTAGATATTTTGAAGCTACAGGGAATCGGCGAGGGGCCTGTTTATACGCAAGGATCTACGGAAATAGAAATACTAGGGACGAACTCAGAATTTCATGTGGTGGAGGATGCGTTTCCTATAGATCAGAGTGCAATCCTAGGTGCAGAATTTCATGGTCAGAATCGAGCCACGATTGATTGGGACAGGGAGGTTGTCAGTTGGAAAAATCAAATTTTGCCATTCAAAACACAAGAAACGGTCTTACTTCCTAGTCGTTCTAGCATTGTTTACCATGTTCGCGTTAGAAACTCACATGTCAAAGAGGGATATATTCCCCGCCTCAACGCTGCTAAAGGTATTTTTATTGGTGAAGCGGTAGTGACAAACACAAACGGCGTAGCTTATTTGCGAGCATTTAACACAACCGAGGAGGACGTGGAGCTAACGGTTCCTTTAGTTTCGCTACAGGAATTCGAGCGAATCCAGTCCCAAGATCCGGCAAGTGATGCCGATCCTGCAGGAATCGACGAATTATATTCGCAAGGATCCCGGGACGGGTCACGTGGAGATTGCCGTAAGCACGTCCGGGGTGTACACACCGTCACCGCAAACCCAGCAGATAACGACACGCGATTCAATACATTAAAATCTTTACTCCGCCTCGACCACCTTAACGAGGAAGAGGTAGCCAGTGTAAGTCAAACGTTAAAAGAATCTATGGATCTTTTCCATTATCCAGGCGATTATCTTGGCACAACAGACACAATAAAGCATAAAATAGTTACAACTGACGACCAACCCGTTTTCAAGAGACAATATCGTTTTCCACCGGCACACAAAGACGAGATTACGCGCCAGGTGCACGAGTTAATTCACGGCAAAGTAATCGAGCCTTCCGAGTCTCCTTACAGTTCGCCTCTGTGGATCGTGTCTAAAAAACCCGATTCACATGGGAAGCAGAGATGGAGAATGGTCATCGATTACAGACACCTCAATGAAAAAACAGTAGGAGACGCATATCCTCTTCCAAACATCGTCGAAATTCTCGATCAACTTGGCAAAGCCAAGTATTTTTCGGTATTCGACCTTGCGAGCGGTTTTCACCAGATTCCGTTGGATCCCGCGGACGCGCACAAAACCGCATTCTCCACGCCCTTTGGGCATTATCAATTTTCACGTATGCCGTTTGGGCTCAAAAATGCCCCTGCCACGTTCCAACGGTTAATGGATCGTGTACTGTGCGGGTTGCAGGGAGTCGAGCTATTCGTATATCTCGACGATATAGTCTTGTACGCGAATACGCTTCACGAGCACGAGTTAAAATTCAAAAGATTAGCAGACCGGCTGCGCAAAGCGAACTTGAAGCTCCAGCCAGACAAATGTGAGTTTCTCCGGAAGGAAGTAGGCTACTTGGGCCATATAATCAGCGAAGACGGTATCAGACCGGATCCTAAGAAATTAGAATCAATTAGAAATTACCCCAGGCCAACGAGCCCTACTAAAATCAAACAATTTCTCGGCTTGGCTGGTTACTACCGACGATTCGTCGAAAACTTCTCGGGTCTGGCTAAACCACTTACCCTGCTTTTGAAAAAGGGAGCTCCATTCAAGTGGACCGAAAGTCAAGAAAAAGCGTTTAAAGATCTTTGCGAAATGCTTTGCAAAGCACCGGTGCTGCAACATCCCGATTTTACGAAACCATTCATTGTTACTACCGATGCATCCGCATTAGCGATCGGCGGAGTAATCAGCCAAGGCGAGATAGGGAAGGACAGACCGATTGCCTATGCTTCTCGTACGCTATCGCCAGCCGAAATAAACTATTCTGTAATCGAAAAGGAATGTTTAGGTATAATATACGCCGTAGATAGCTTTAGGCACTATGTTTATGGTAGAGAATTTGTCCTAGTTACCGATCACAAGCCGCTTGTCTGGCTGAACTCGATGAAGGATCCTTCGAACCGTTTGTATGGCTGGCGCTTCAAACTTCGGAACTACGATTTCAAAATTCTGTACAAACCCGGGACAGCTAACAGCAACGCTGACGCGCTGTCGCGTAACCCACCCGAAAACGTTAGAACTGTTCTCTTAGTCAGGCCCATCAGGCGCCGAGACGATCCTGACGGACCTGGAGACAGTGTCCAGAACGAAGGTGTAACGACGCGCTCCAAGAGACGGAGGCTAGAACTGGATGGCCTGGGGGGTGCCGAGCCCGATCCGGTTGCTGGACCTTCAAAACTCGAGCCAATAAATGAAATACCTGACACTGATAGAGATACCTCGGCGGAAACTCCAGAAACTGGAGACACCAGTCAACTAAGTACCGGTGCTACGTACTCCCCCGGCTCTGCAGGTATAGGTAACGCCGCAATGGAAGACGTAGAAAACGACGATACGCTGAGCGACACGATCGCCTCGTCGTCAGACGATGAGGACGCACCTGTCGAAGACGAAAGACCGACAGAGTACATTGTAACCGAAACGCGTGATAAATTAAGCATGCGCATCGACAACTTAGTTTATTTTGTAACGACGAATAATCTTCCGGTAGACGACGGTGCGCAGGATCTTGCGAATACGGGAAATATGCCTCCTAACGATCGCCTCGCACTTTCGAGAGTGGGGGTAAATCGAGTACGCTCCAAGATATATCTGGCACTCCCGATAAAAGGTGACTTGCGAGTGGGCACTCATGTAGACGACTTTACTGAGTCACTGCAATCCTTAAGAGACGCAGTAATAGAGCTCCGATTATGCTCATTTAGTATCGCTAAAACCGAGAAGCTTGATGATATGTCTTGGAACGAGATCTCGACTATGCTGCGCAACGATCTCGGAGATTTACCTTTAAGGATCACTGTATGTAAACAATTAGTGCGTATTCCCCCCGTTGATGAACAAAGTGCGATTATCCGCGAGTGTCATGCTTCTTTGGTGGGCGGCCACAAAGGCGTAAACAAAACCTACTGGCGTGTTCGCGAAAATTACTTCTGGAAGGACATGAAAGTGCACATTCAGAAATTCATACAACGTTGCGAAAATTGCCAACTCAAAAAGCTAGTGCGCGTTAAAACAAAGCAACCCATGGTTATCACGGACACTCCGGGTAGTGCCTTCGATAAAATTTCTATGGACATCGTGGGACCACTCCCTATCACCGAAGAGGGACACACGAACATCTTGACGATCCAGGACCTTCTTACAAAATATTCTGTTGCTATTCCCCTACGAAGAACAACAGCCATGGATGTGGCCAACGCTTTCACCAAGAACTTCATCGCACGTTTCGGAGCGCCCAAAGCCGTGTTAACCGATCAAGGGACGAACTTCTGTAGCAGTCTGATGAAGGATGTCGCGAGGAAATTCCGAATAACACAGTACCGAACGACAGCCTTTCATCCACAGACCAATGGTTCGATAGAGAGGTCGCACCACGTCCTGGCTGAATATCTGAAACAATTCGTGGACCGTCGTACTGACTGGGACGACTTGTTGGAAATGGCGATGTTTTCTTACAACACCAGCCGCCACGAGGGTACCGGTTTCACGCCACACGAACTGGTATATGGAAAAGCAGCTAGACAACCATCCAATCACGACAGAATAGAGGAAAACCAGGACCAAACTTACGTGGAGTATTTGGAGAACCTATTCCGAAAAATTCGCGGTCTCCAAGAAATGGCCGCCGAAAGCCTACAGAAAGCAAAGCAAAAATCAAAAGAGTATTACGACCAGCGAATAAACCCGCAAAATTTTAAGATCGGGGACATGGTTTACGTCCTCAAAGAACCAAAAGGAGGCAAATTCGCTGATCAGTACATAGGGCCTTGCCCTGTATTGGAGATCCTCACGGGAGGAAATATCAAAATAAATTTAAGCGGGAAGATGAAAGTCATTCATCCAAACAAAATACGCATAAGTAAGCAATAAATTGCGAAAGAAGTACCAAAATAATAATGCCTATGTTGCAGGAAGTTGCGAAATACAGTTCACCATGGAACGCCCGAGGCTGAACCTCCAAAGACAACGCGATCGTCGTCTACCCCGCGGCTGCACGAAATTCGACGACTTCCGAATCCTCTTCTGTGACGAATGGGGCCATTGTCGACGTGAGAAGGTCTTGTTCTTTAATCGCCGAGAAAACACGTTCTTATGTTCGATCCAAGGAACAAGAGAAGTATTGAACGTTGGCCTCGCGGATGTGGGACTCATCCTGTTCAACGGAGAACAGTTCTCAAGAAGGACCTACAAGGAATTCCTGGACCGTTTCGCAACACACCTGTATATGCAACAGCATCTGGCGGACTTCGTTCAACAGAACGCCGCCGCACGTTCGACGAAGAAGAACAATGATCAGCCTACAAACACCACCAGAAAGACCTCCGTGGGACTGGGTGTCGCTGCACTGATCATCGCGTTCGTCACCTTAATCTTGGCCACTACAACTGAAGCGATAGTTGGATATGACTGTAGCGGTTCGACACTTAACGTAACAACATTGTCATTGAAGGGAGTAGCAGAATGTGATCTGCCACCTAAGGACCCTGAACCAACTCAAGTCCACATCCAGCTTCTTCAACTATCGGACTTCGACAACACCGCCGTTATCCAATGCAAAATCGAGATAACGCGCATAATTCACCACTGTGGAATGCACTCGCACAACTCCATCGTTCACGACGGTCTCCGCGAATACATCCAGGAAATGGACGAACCAACATGCAGAAGACTTCAAGAAACGGGGATCATCCGACTGGGCTATTCGGCGGAAGTCATCGGTTTGCGGAAGAACGAGACAACTACCAGAAGTCTCACACTGGCTGGATCAACGACCGTGGACGGTAAATGCAGCGGTACACAATACAGTGACCCGTTCGGAACCTGGAGCGACGTGATCGTGCACGCCACAGTGAAAATAACTCTTTCAACGCACCAAGCGGTAGTGAACTTACGTGCGGGAAAAATAATCCTCATGTCGGGCACTCAGTGCGAGTTGTCTGAAGGACATTGCCTGGACATAGAGGGAAACAGTGCTTTTTGGAACATCGCCCCTGTCGATTCGTGTAACTTTAAAATGTACGACGTATTATACGAGGGGATGGTGTCAAAGTTTACTGTTATCGAAGATGACTCCCGCTTACCAGACGTTTATTCACTAACTTCCGAGTCAACGACGTTTGCACTTGCGAAACGATCGGAGTACAACTTTTGCGGCTACTCGCTCATAACCACGGAACACCCGAAGTTATTTATTCTTGAGTCACGAAAAGGCGAATCGTTTGCATCGACCAAGAAGATTTCGGTTAACAACCTCGACATCTTCACGTATATCAACTCAAAATTCATATACGTCGAGAAACATGTAAGAAAGCAAATGACCAGTTTGTACAAGGATGTACTGACTCAACGCTGTAACATGGAGCGTCAAATTCTCCAAAACGCCTTATCGACTGCTGCTCTGTTGCCTGAAAAATTTGCATACACGGTAATGAAAGGCGCAGGACACATGTCAGTCATTGCCGGTGAAGTTGCCCACATTATAAAGTGTACCCCTGTGGAGTGTAAATTGAGGCGTACGGAAGAATGCTACCAGGAGCTACCGGTAACCTATCGTAACGAATCTTACTACTTGTCACCGACCTCAAGGACATTGGTGAGATCAGCAACCGTAATAACTTGCGACCCTATCATACCAGCCCAGTATCAGATCGAGGGAACGTGGTACCGTTTTACTCCTCAACCAGTGGAAGTTCTCGCACCTCGCGCTCTCGAACCAACGTCGAAACCAACCTGGAAGTACCAATCAGCAGGAAATCTCGCCAATAGTGGTATCTACACCGAGGAGGACGTGAACAAGCTCCGCGAGAGGATAATGTTTCCGGCAGAAAAACCAGCCCTACTCAACAACATTGCGCGAGGAAGTGCAGGTTACTCACTACCTCCGGGAAGCGTTTCGATAAAAGGACTGCTCGATGAAGAAACTTTAAATCACCTTGCCGAGAATGCTGCAACGCGCCTCTGGAATGGTTTTGTGAAATTTGGTTCTGCAAGTGCAGGAATAATTGTCGTATTTCTAGTGTTACGGTCGATCAAGTTTGTAATCGACACTTGTATCCAAGGCTACGCCATTCATTCACTTTATGGTTGGAGTCTACATCTACTGGGTGCAATATGGAGCTCTGTGACCGGACTTTTATTGACCCTGGGTCAACAACGCACAAAGGAACAAACAGCTGATGTAGAGGCAGGTCGGGAAAGCCAGCTTCCCATACCACCACCAAGAGGAAACTACCCAGCTCTGACACAGAAGATAACACCACTGAAGAGCTCATCAGTAAAAATCCCGATGGAACGTCTTGATGGCGTCGACCCCCAACTTTCTGCACGGCTTGCAGCCTCGCGCACGCAGAGTCACGACACTGCTTTCCGCTAACGGGGGGGATGTTACGTCATGGCTCGACGCCCCATAAAAACGCACTACTTAGTGTAATAAATACATTTCTTTTTTACATTTTTATCAACAAAACTAAAAGATAGTTCATAAGGAAAATTTTAAAAATTTTCTACTTTATTTTTTTTTTCCATTATAAAACATTGTTAAAACAATGTTGATATTGGAAACATAATCATTGTTAAAACAATGATTATATTTCCAATGAAAGCCGTTGAATACATTTTTCAACGCATGTTAAGGTACATTTTAATTTACTTTGTAAAATTTACCTGCTGCAAGCGAAAGCATTAAGAGCCTTCATTTGCGCAGAAAATATAAATAAGCTAGCGTAAGCATTCACATATGTCGACGAGATGCATTCGAGCATCTAAGACCCAAGCGTGAGCAATGCGAAGACGAAACATTGATAGAGGCTGGGCCCGGAGTCCCGCCACTGAGAAGTCCGATAAGGACTCGCGGGAACTGCAACTAAGCAAATTCTGCAGTTGGACTCGGAGGGGATCCTCGGGCCAGCCGGCTACAATATAATATTAAAATTTAGTTCTCGACGCGATTCATAACGGTACACATCAAAAAACCCAAGAGTATTGTTTTACGGTCAGACTCCGAGTAAAGAGCAATTTCAAGTGAAGTGAGTGCTAAGCGTGCCAGCAATTGCTCACGTTTGAAAACCTACCGGGATTTTTAACGCACAACAAGTACTGTAAGTCTCAAGCTCGTTTTATTATTACACGATTTCCTTGTCTTATTGCGATTGGAATCGTTTAAAACAAAACTATTCGATTTTTATTGCGATTTAACTTAGTTGACAGAATTTAAAACAAAACTGTTTGAATTTAATGCAAATTGAAATCGTTTACTGTTAATGCAAATTGTAATTGCTTATTCGATTTTCATTATTATTTAATAAATTCGAACAAAACTGTTTGAATTTTATGCAAGTTGAAATTGTTTATTCGATCTTGATTATTATTTAATAATTTAAAACAAAATTGTTTACTAATAATGCAAATTGTAATTGTTTATTCGATTTTCATTATTATTTAATAAATTCAAACAAAACTGTTCGAATTTTATCGCAGAATGAAATTGTTTATTCGATCTAAATTATAACTTAATAATTTAAAACAAAACTGTTTGAATTTTATGCAAGTTGAAATTGTTTATTCGATTTTCATTATTATTTAATAAACTCAAACAAAACTGTTCGAATTTTATCGCAGAATGAAATTGTTTATTCGATCTAAATTATAACTTAACAACTTAAAACAAAACTGTTTGACTATTAACGCAAATTGAAATTGTTTATTCAATTTTTATTATAATCTAAGCGTTTAGGCACAATTTATTTGATTTTTCGTTTAAATTGGTTCACACAGTAACTCCCTTTTATTGTAATCGAATTGTTTAAAACGGAAACGGGTTCGACCCTTTTGAACAATTTGACAATTTTTATTTATTTTTAACTGTTTGAAATGTTTAAAACAGAAAATTATTTGACCCTTTTAATATATTTGAATTGTCCTTCTCAAATTTGTAAATTTGTTTTGACCTTTGAATAATTAAGGGGTTTCACAGCCTCAGTAAACAACAGAAAGTCCCGCCTGAATTTTATTTCGAAACCTTTTCCCCAAAACGACGGGGTTTAGTCCGAGAGAGCGAGACTCGGTCGGGTGCGGTTGATGCCGTCCCCTCAAATTCTTGCATTTACTTGTGTCACCAGAGAAATAGGTTACTTCGAACGGAACGAGGAGCATTTCCTGGACAAACTATTTAACTATCGTATCAACGAAGGCCAGTTGATCGAATAATTAGCGAAGCAAAATATTAACGATCAAAGGCGTTGCTACTCGAACGCACGAACTATCCTTTTCCGCAAATAACTACAAAGGTAAGTGACTACGTACGTTTGGCCCCGTTGGGTCTGAATGCACTATTTAATGCATTCTTTATAATTGATAATTTTACAATAAAATTTATAAAACCAAAAGAACGCACAAAAACTCCGCAACCACGTCGACATTGGTCTCCGGCCCCTGAGGCGGCAAATTCCGCTCTAAAACGGAGGAAAAATAAATAAATTACGTTTCGTTGTGTCGTTTTCAAGAAACCATGACGTAACAAGTTATAATTTAGATCGAATAAACAATTTCATTCTGCGATAAAATTCGAACAGTTTTGTTTGAATTTATTAAATAATAATGAAAATCGAATAAACAATTACAATTTGCATTATTAGTAAACAATTTTGTTTTAAATTATTAAATAATAATCAAGATCGAATAAACAATTTCAACTTGCATAAAATTCAAACAGTTTTGTTCGAATTTATTAAATAATAATGAAAATCGAATAAGCAATTACAATTTGCATTAACAGTAAACGATTTCAATTTGCATTAAATTCAAACAGTTTTGTTTTAAATTCTGTCAACTAAGTTAAATCGCAATAAAAATCGAATAGTTTTGTTTTAAACGATTCCAATCGCAATAAGACAAGGAAATCGTGTAATAATAAAACGAGCTTGAGACTTACAGTACTTGTTGTGCGTTAAAAATCCCGGTAGGTTTTCAAACGTGAGCAATTGCTGGCACGCTTAGCACTCACTTCACTTGAAATTGCTCTTTACTCGGAGTCTGACCGTAAAACAATACTCTTGGGTTTTTTGATGTGTACCGTTATGAATCGCGTCGAGAACTAAATTTTAATATTATATTGTAGCCGGCTGGCCCGAGGATCCCCTCCGAGTCCAACTGCAGAATTTGCTTAGTTGCAGTTCCCGCGAGTCCTTATCGGACTTCTCAGTGGCGGGACTCCGGGCCCAGCCTCTATCAATGTTTCGTCTTCGCATTGCTCACGCTTGGGTCTTAGATGCTCGAATGCATCTCGTCGACATATGTGAATGCTTACGCTAGCTTATTTATATTTTCTGCGCAAATGAAGGCTCTTAATGCTTTCGCTTGCAGCAGGTAAATTTTACAAAGTAAATTAAAATGTACCTTAACATGCGTTGAAAAATGTATTCAACGGCTTTCATTGGAAATATAATCATTGTTTTAACAATGATTATGTTTCCAATATCAACATTGTTTTAACAATGTTTTATAATGGAAAAAAAAAATAAAGTAGAAAATTTTTAAAATTTTCCTTATGAACTATCTTTTAGTTTTGTTGATAAAAATGTAAAAAAGAAATGTATTTATTACACTAAGTAGTGCGTTTTTATGGGGCGTCGAGCCATGACGTAACAAACTTAATAATTTAAAACAAAACTGTTTGAATTTTATGCAAGTTGAAATTGTTTATTCGATTTTCATTATTATTTAATAAACTCAAACAAAACTGTTCGAATTTTATCGCAGAATGAAATTGTTTATTCGATCTAAATTATAACTTAACAACTTAAAACAAAACTGTTTGACTATTAACGCAAATTGAAATTGTTTATTCAATTTTTATTATAATCTAAGCGTTTAGGCACAATTTATTTGATTTTTCGTTTAAATTGGTTCACACAGTAACTCCCTTTTATTGTAATCGAATTGTTTAAAACGGAAACGGGTTCGACCCTTTTGAACAATTTGACAATTTTTATTTATTTTTAACTGTTTGAAATGTTTAAAACAGAAAATTATTTGACCCTTTTAATATATTTGAATTGTCCTTCTCAAATTTGTAAATTTGTTTTGACCTTTGAATAATTAAGGGGTTTCACAGCCTCAGTAAACAACAGAAAGTCCCGCCTGAATTTTATTTCGAAACCTTTTCCCCAAAACGACGGGGTTTAGTCCGAGAGAGCGAGACTCGGTCGGGTGCGGTTGATGCCGTCCCCTCAAATTCTTGCATTTACTTGTGTCACCAGAGAAATAGGTTACTTCGAACGGAACGAGGAGCATTTCCTGGACAAACTATTTAACTATCGTATCAACGAAGGCCAGTTGATCGAATAATTAGCGAAGCAAAATATTAACGATCAAAGGCGTTGCTACTCGAACGCACGAACTATCCTTTTCCGCAAATAACTACAAAGGTAAGTGACTACGTACGTTTGGCCCCGTTGGGTCTGAATGCACTATTTAATGCATTCTTTATAATTGATAATTTTACAATAAAATTTATAAAACCAAAAGAACGCACAAAAACTCCGCAACCACGTCGACATTGGTCTCCGGCCCCTGAGGCGGCAAATTCCGCCCTAAAACGGAGGAAAAATAAATAAATTACGTTTCGTTGTGTCGTTTTCAAGAAACCATGACGTAACAGCGTATTTTGTTGGTGGCAGCGTGTAGGGATGATACCATTGTCGAGGCTACGTTTTTGTGAGTTCTGAGGTATTAGTGGCAACAGCTTCCCTAGCCTGGACCAGTGATTGAATGCTGCAAAGAAAGTGGATAAACCATTCCACCTCACAGTAAATATTTGGTCACAGGATAATAATAGATTGTTTGCAAAATCATTCAATCCCTGTCGATTCAATTATTTCGCACAGAATTGTTTCATCTTTTAATCGCATTTCCGAGAACTGCTACTTTGTGAGACACTCACGTCAGCATTTGTTGCTGAACCGAACTCCGTTTACAACGGAAAAAAAAAAAAAAAAAAAAAATTTATTTGTTTTGTGGGTTTATCAGAGATTGATTACATGCGTATTGTTTTGATGCAATCCACTTAGCTCTGTTTCAATTTTGTTAACCTAAAATTGCCTACACGAGTATTGCGTACCACAGTCAATTAAACTCTGATACAATTTTGCTTATTAAAGTTGTATACACGAGAACTGTTTGTTTACGAGAGACTCGTATCGGTATTTGTTACCCAATTAGACTCTATCTTACCTTTGTTTATTAGAGATTTATTGCACGCGTATCATTTAATTGTAATCGAGTGAGCGCTGTTCCAACTTTGTTTATTTAATGCACTTGCGAAAGATTTGCACTAAGTGCTCGATCAAGCTCAGATGTGTTTCATAAGCCTTCCGACTAAATACGATCAATTCAAAAGTAACTTGTATAAGAATTGTGGAACCGGTGTATTCATTTCATAGGACAATTGTTGTGTCGCAAGCTACACGTACAGATTTACCTTGCAAGGTCCCTAACAGGGTGTTTGCAGTAAGTATACTTCCTTATTATCTAAATAAAATAATAAGACGGTCGCCAGGTTAACGGATGTTGTTGCTACTAACTCATTTCAAGTGCATGTTAGCCTTAAGCGACGATAGACCAAAAGATCGTACCGGCTGATTACCGACCGCAGAATTGAACACTCAGTTCCGTAACGATCGGCGAAACCTTTTACTATGGACGGAAAAGACAAATTCGGTTCCCTCACGGAGGAGGAACTCATAGCTTTGCAGAATCAACTTCTCGAAACGCAAAAACAACAACAGTCACGTGAAAGCGATATCATTTTTCGGGAAAACGACCTTATGACTCGCGAAAACGAACTTCTTCAGCGCGAAAACATCGTCCAAAAACGCGAAAACGACGTCGCGAACCGCGAACTCGACCTCGTGGAAAAAGTTCCCGCACAGGTAAATCGCGATAGCTTATTACCGAATCCAGCTGCGGTGAGGCCGGAAGATCGGAAACCTCTTTCCATTAAGGAAATACAAAATCATAACTCCGATGCGTCCTTGGACCTTCAATTCGACTGGGCAAAGGGTGCATCGAAAGTTCCTGCCGGAGAGAACTCAAGTAGTTTGTTAGAAATGCGTAACGAAATCCAAAAACTTAAAAGAGAATTAAATAAAATCGGGAAACAACGTTCGGTTACTTTCGATCCGCCGATAGAAGAGATCCGAATTGATGATGAATCGTTAAACGAAGGAATACAGGCGCGGTTATCTTTCAAGGATGTGCTCGAATCCGTTCCTGTTTTTAATGGCGATACTCCGCCTGTACTAAAATTCAGTCGTGCGTGCAACCGAGCAAGAGAATTATTACCGGTCAGTCACGAAGCAACCTTTGCCCGACTTCTACGCAACAAGTTGCGTGGCCGTGCTTATACCGCGGTAGAAGACGATTGTTTTTCCTCGGTAAAAGCGTTCACTGATCGATTGAAAGAAATTTTTGGAGCCAACAAAACTATCAACCAGTACAAAGGTGAACTTGGTAACATCGTCAAAGGCGGAAAAGAGCACGTCCTTGATTATATAAGTCGCGTCAAAGACCTCCACGCAGTAATTATAGAAGGAGAAGCGGCAAATTGCGGCGTGATGTCTGCGAAACAGTTGAAAAATCTCGAGGACGATACACTAGAGTGCTTTTTGTTGGGACTACCCCCAGATTTCCGCCTTCGATTGCGTTACGAAGGTTACGATGGCCTCGCGGGCGCGTATGCAAGAGCTATTGTAGTAGAAAAGGAATTAGATCGCGATGCTAAACAGTTCTCGGACAGAACTACAAGTTTAAAACCGCACCAATCATCCACTCAACAACAGCCTAAAATCACGCAGACCAACGTCGCAAAATGCGAGCATTGTAGTCATCCCGGTCATCCGTCAGAAAATTGTTGGAAAAAATTTCCAGAAAAGAGGCCGGCAAACTCTTCTAAGAACAAACCCGGTGAAGCTTCGATTGCTACGGCGACGGCAAACCTGGTTTGTTCTTACTGTAATAAACCGCGACATAACGCAGCTGATTGTCGGGCCAGAATAGCTGACGAGAAGCGTCAGGGAAACGGGAATGCTCCCATGGCGAACACGGGCGTGAACCACTCGGGAGCACCAAGAGATCGCCCAGTCCGCGTAATCAGTGTGAACGACGAGTCCGCACAGCAAATGTCCGATTAAAAACGCATTCGTTCGTGCCCTCGGTAGACATAGAATCGGCTCAATTAATTAAACGGGGCGAATTCCTAGTAGATTCCGGTTCCGACCCTAACCTCATAAAGCGCGAGTTATTAAAACCTGACGTTGTTGTAAACGAGCTAGATATTTTGAAGCTACAGGGAATCGGCGAGGGGCCTGTTTATACGCAAGGATCTACGGAAATAGAAATACTAGGGACGAACTCAGAATTTCATGTGGTGGAGGATGCGTTTCCTATAGATCAGAGTGCAATCCTAGGTGCAGAATTTCATGGTCAGAATCGAGCCACGATTGATTGGGACAGGGAGGTTGTCAGTTGGAAAAATCAAATTTTGCCATTCAAAACACAAGAAACGGTCTTACTTCCTAGTCGTTCTAGCATTGTTTACCATGTTCGCGTTAGAAACTCACATGTCAAAGAGGGATATATTCCCCGCCTCAACGCTGCTAAAGGTATTTTTATTGGTGAAGCGGTAGTGACAAACACAAACGGCGTAGCTTATTTGCGAGCATTTAACACAACCGAGGAGGACGTGGCGCTAACGGTTCCTTTAGTTTCGCTACAGGAATTCGAGCGAATCCAGTCCCAAGATCCGGCAAGTGATGCCGATCCTGCAGGAATCGACGAATTATATTCGCAAGGATCCCGGGACGGGTCACGTGGAGATTGCCGTAAGCACGTCCGGGGTGTACACACCGTCACCGCAAACCCAGCAGATAACGACACGCGATTCAATACATTAAAATCTTTACTCCGCCTCGACCACCTTAACGAGGAAGAGGTAGCCAGTGTAAGTCAAACGTTAAAAGAATCTATGGATCTTTTCCATTATCCAGGCGATTATCTTGGCACAACAGACACAATAAAGCATAAAATAGTTACAACTGACGACCAACCCGTTTTCAAGAGACAATATCGTTTTCCACCGGCACACAAAGACGAGATTACGCGCCAGGTGCACGAGTTAATTCACGGCAAAGTAATCGAGCCTTCCGAGTCTCCTTACAGTTCGCCTCTGTGGATCGTGTCTAAAAAACCCGATTCACATGGGAAGCAGAGATGGAGAATGGTCATCGATTACAGACACCTCAATGAAAAAACAGTAGGAGACGCATATCCTCTTCCAAACATCGTCGAAATTCTCGATCAACTTGGCAAAGCCAAGTATTTTTCGGTATTCGACCTTGCGAGCGGTTTTCACCAGATTCCGTTGGATCCCGCGGACGCGCACAAAACCGCATTCTCCACGCCCTTTGGGCATTATCAATTTTCACGTATGCCGTTTGGGCTCAAAAATGCCCCTGCCACGTTCCAACGGTTAATGGATCGTGTACTGTGCGGGTTGCAGGGAGTCGAGCTATTCGTATATCTCGACGATATAGTCTTGTACGCGAATACGCTTCACGAGCACGAGTTAAAATTCAAAAGATTAGCAGACCGGCTGCGCAAAGCGAACTTGAAGCTCCAGCCAGACAAATGTGAGTTTCTCCGGAAGGAAGTAGGCTACTTGGGCCATATAATCAGCGAAGACGGTATCAGACCGGATCCTAAGAAATTAGAATCAATTAGAAATTACCCCAGGCCAACGAGCCCTACTAAAATCAAACAATTTCTCGGCTTGGCTGGTTACTACCGACGATTCGTCGAAAACTTCTCGGGTCTGGCTAAACCACTTACCCTGCTTTTGAAAAAGGGAGCTCCATTCAAGTGGACCGAAAGTCAAGAAAAAGCGTTTAAAGATCTTTGCGAAATGCTTTGCAAAGCACCGGTGCTGCAACATCCCGATTTTACGAAACCATTCATTGTTACTACCGATGCATCCGCATTAGCGATCGGCGGAGTAATCAGCCAAGGCGAGATAGGGAAGGACAGACCGATTGCCTATGCTTCTCGTACGCTATCGCCAGCCGAAATAAACTATTCTGTAATCGAAAAGGAATGTTTAGGTATAATATACGCCGTAGATAGCTTTAGGCACTATGTTTATGGTAGAGAATTTGTCCTAGTTACCGATCACAAGCCGCTTGTCTGGCTGAACTCGATGAAGGATCCTTCGAACCGTTTGTATGGCTGGCGCTTCAAACTTCGGAACTACGATTTCAAAATTCTGTACAAACCCGGGACAGCTAACAGCAACGCTGACGCGCTGTCGCGTAACCCACCCGAAAACGTTAGAACTGTTCTCTTAGTCAGGCCCATCAGGCGCCGAGACGATCCTGACGGACCTGGAGACAGTGTCCAGAACGAAGGTGTAACGACGCGCTCCAAGAGACGGAGGCTAGAACTGGATGGCCTGGGGGGTGCCGAGCCCGATCCGGTTGCTGGACCTTCAAAACTCGAGCCAATAAATGAAATACCTGACACTGATAGAGATACCTCGGCGGAAACTCCAGAAACTGGAGACACCAGTCAACTAAGTACCGGTGCTACGTACTCCCCCGGCTCTGCAGGTATAGGTAACGCCGCAATGGAAGACGTAGAAAACGACGATACGCTGAGCAACACGATCGCCTCGTCGTCAGACGATGAGGACGCACCTGTCGAAGACGAAAGACCGACAGAGTACATTGTAACCGAAACGCGTGATAAATTAAGCATGCGCATCGACAACTTAGTTTATTTTGTAACGACGAATAATCTTCCGGTAGACGACGGTGCGCAAGATCTTGCGAATACGGGAAATATGCCTCCTAACGATCGCCTCGCACTTTCGAGAGTGGGGGTAAATCGAGTACGCTCCAAGATATATCTGGCACTCCCGATAAAAGGTGACTTGCGAGTGGGCACTCATGTAGACGACTTTACTGAGTCACTGCAATCCTTAAGAGACGCAGTAATAGAGCTCCGATTATGCTCATTTAGTATCGCTAAAACCGAGAAGCTTGATGATATGTCTTGGAACGAGATCTCGACTATGCTGCGCAACGATCTCGGAGATTTACCTTTAAGGATCACTGTATGTAAACAATTAGTGCGTATTCCCCCCGTTGATGAACAAAGTGCGATTATCCGCGAGTGTCATGCTTCTTTGGTGGGCGGCCACAAAGGCGTAAACAAAACCTACTGGCGTGTTCGCGAAAATTACTTCTGGAAGGACATGAAAGTGCACATTCAGAAATTCATACAACGTTGCGAAAATTGCCAACTCAAAAAGCTAGTGCGCGTTAAAACAAAGCAACCCATGGTTATCACGGACACTCCGGGTAGTGCCTTCGATAAAATTTCTATGGACATCGTGGGACCACTCCCTATCACCGAAGAGGGACACACGAACATCTTGACGATCCAGGACCTTCTTACAAAATATTCTGTTGCTATTCCCCTACGAAGAACAACAGCCATGGATGTGGCCAACGCTTTCACCAAGAACTTCATCGCACGTTTCGGAGCGCCCAAAGCCGTGTTAACCGATCAAGGGACGAACTTCTGTAGCAGTCTGATGAAGGATGTCGCGAGGAAATTCCGAATAACACAGTACCGAACGACAGCCTTTCATCCACAGACCAATGGTTCGATAGAGAGGTCGCACCACGTCCTGGCTGAATATCTGAAACAATTCGTGGACCGTCGTACTGACTGGGACGACTTGTTGGAAATGGCGATGTTTTCTTACAACACCAGCCGCCACGAGGGTACCGGTTTCACGCCACACGAACTGGTATATGGAAAAGCAGCTAGACAACCATCCAATCACGACAGAATAGAGGAAAACCAGGACCAAACTTACGTGGAGTATTTGGAGAACCTATTCCGAAAAATTCGCGGTCTCCAAGAAATGGCCGCCGAAAGCCTACAGAAAGCAAAGCAAAAATCAAAAGAGTATTACGACCAGCGAATAAACCCGCAAAATTTTAAGATCGGGGACATGGTTTACGTCCTCAAAGAACCAAAAGGAGGCAAATTCGCTGATCAGTACATAGGGCCTTGCCCTGTATTGGAGATCCTCACGGGAGGAAATATCAAAATAAATTTAAGCGGGAAGATGAAAGTCATTCATCCAAACAAAATACGCATAAGTAAGCAATAAATTGCGAAAGAAGTACCAAAATAATAATGCCTATGTTGCAGGAAGTTGCGAAATACAGTTCACCATGGAACGCCCGAGGCTGAACCTCCAAAGACAACGCGATCGTCGTCTACCCCGCGGCTGCACGAAATTCGACGACTTCCGAATCCTCTTCTGTGACGAATGGGGCCATTGTCGACGTGAGAAGGTCTTGTTCTTTAATCGCCGAGAAAACACGTTCTTATGTTCGATCCAAGGAACAAGAGAAGTATTGAACGTTGGCCTCGCGGATGTGGGACTCATCCTGTTCAACGGAGAACAGTTCTCAAGAAGGACCTACAAGGAATTCCTGGACCGTTTCGCAACACACCTGTATATGCAACAGCATCTGGCGGACTTCGTTCAACAGAACGCCGCCGCACGTTCGACGAAGAAGAACGATGATCAGCCTACAAACATCACCAGAAAGACCTCCGTGGGACTGGGTGTCGCTGCACTGATCATCGCGTTCGTCGCCTTAATCTTGGCCACTACAACTGAAGCGATAGTTGGATATGACTGTAGCGGTTCGACACTTAACGTAACAACATTGTCATTGAAGGGAGTAGCAGAATGTGATCTGCCACCTAAGGACCCTGAACCAACTCAAGTCCACATCCAGCTTCTTCAACTATCGGACTTCGACAACACCGCCGTTATCCAATGCAAAATCGAGATAACGCGCATAATTCACCACTGTGGAATGCACTCGCACAACTCCATCGTTCACGACGGTCTCCGCGAATACATCCAGGAAATGGACGAACCAACATGCAGAAGACTTCAAGAAACGGGGATCATCCGACTGGGCTATTCGGCGGAAGTCATCGGTTTGCGGAAGAACGAGACAACTACCAGAAGTCTCACACTGGCTGGATCAACGACCGTGGACGGTAAATGCAGCGGTACACAATACAGTGACCCGTTCGGAACCTGGAGCGACGTGATCGTGCACGCCACAGTGAAAATAACTCTTTCAACGCACCAAGCGGTAGTGAACTTACGTGCGGGAAAAATAATCCTCATGTCGGGCACTCAGTGCGAGTTGTCTGAAGGACATTGCCTGGACATAGAGGGAAACAGTGCTTTTTGGAACATCGCCCCTGTCGATTCGTGTAACTTTAAAATGTACGACGTATTATACGAGGGGATGGTGTCAAAGTTTACTGTTATCGAAGATGACTCCCGCTTACCAGACGTTTATTCACTAACTTCCGAGTCAACGACGTTTGCACTTGCGAAACGATCGGAGTACAACTTTTGCGGCTACTCGCTCATAACCACAGAACACCCGAAGTTATTTATTCTTGAGTCACGAAAAGGCGAATCGTTTGCATCGACCAAGAAGATTTCGGTTAACAACCTCGACATCTTCACGTATATCAACTCAAAATTCATATACGTCGAGAAACATGTAAGAAAGCAAATGACCAGTTTGTACAAGGATGTACTGACTCAACGCTGTAACATGGAGCGTCAAATTCTCCAAAACGCCTTATCGACTGCTGCTCTGTTGCCTGAAAAATTTGCATACACGGTAATGAAAGGCGCAGGACACATGTCAGTCATTGCCGGTGAAGTTGCCCACATTATAAAGTGTACCCCTGTGGAGTGTAAATTGAGGCGTACGGAAGAATGCTACCAGGAGCTACCGGTAACCTATCGTAACGAATCTTACTACTTGTCACCGACCTCAAGGACATTGGTGAGATCAGCAACCGTAATAACTTGCGACCCTATCATACCAGCCCAGTATCAGATCGAGGGAACGTGGTACCGTTTTACTCCTCAACCAGTGGAAGTTCTCGCACCTCGCGCTCTCGAACCAACGTCGAAACCAACCTGGAAGTACCAATCAGCAGGAAATCTCGCCAATAGTGGTATCTACACCGAGGAGGACGTGAACAAGCTCCGCGAGAGGATAATGTTTCCGGCAGAAAAACCAGCCCTACTCAACAACATTGCGCGAGGAAGTGCAGGTTACTCACTACCTCCGGGAAGCGTTTCGATAAAAGGACTGCTCGATGAAGAAACTTTAAATCACCTTGCCGAGAATGCTGCAACGCGCCTCTGGAATGGTTTTGTGAAATTTGGTTCTGCAAGTGCAGGAATAATTGGCGTATTTCTAGTGTTACGGTCGATCAAGTTTGTAATCGACACTTGTATCCAAGGCTACGCCATTCATTCACTTTATGGTTGGAGTCTACATCTACTGGGTGCAATATGGAGCTCTGTGACCGGACTTTTATTGACCCTGGGTCAACAACGCACAAAGGAACAAACAGCTGATGTAGAGGCAGGTCGGGAAAGCCAGCTTCCCATACCACCACCAAGAGGAAACTACCCAGCTCTGACACAGAAGATAACACCACTGAAGAGCTCATCAGTAAAAATCCCGATGGAACGTCTTGATGGCGTCGACCCCCAACTTTCTGCACGGCTTGCAGCCTCGCGCACGCAGAGTCACGACACTGCTTTCCGCTAACGGGGGGGATGTTACGTCATGGCTCGACGCCCCATAAAAACGCACTACTTAGTGTAATAAATACATTTCTTTTTTACATTTTTAACAACAAAACTAAAAGATAGTTCATAAGGAAAATTTTAAATTTTTTTTTACTTTATTTCTTTTCCATTATAAAACATTGTTAAAACAATGTTGATATTGGAAACATAATCATTGTTAAAACAATGATTATATTTCCAATGAAAGCCGTTGAATACATTTTTCAACGCATGTTAAGGTACATTTTAATTTACTTTGTAAAATTTACCTGCTGCAAGCGAAAGCATTAAGAGCCTTCATTTGCGCAGAAAATATAAATAAGCTAGCGTAAGCATTCACATATGTCGACGAGATGCATTCGAGCATCTAAGACCCAAGCGTGAGCAATGCGAAGACGAAACATTGATAGAGGCTGGGCCCGGAGTCCCGCCACTGAGAAGTCCGATAAGGACTCGCGGGAACTGCAACTAAGCAAATTCTGCAGTTGGACTCGGAGGGGATCCTCGGTCCAGCCGGCTATAATATAATATTAAAATTCAGTTCTCGACGCGATTCACAACGGTACACATCAAAAACCCAAGAGTATTGTTTTACGGTCAGACTCCGAGTAAAGAGCAATTTCAAGTGAAGTGAGTGCTAAGCGTGCCAGCAATTGCTCACGTTTGAAAACCTACCGGGATTTTTAACGCACAACAAGTACTGTAAGTCTCAAGCTCGTTTTATTATTACACGATTTCCTTGTCTTATTGCGATTGGAATCGTTTAAAACAAAACTATTCGATTTTTATTGCGATTTAACTTAGTTGACAGAATTTGAAACAAAATTGTTTACCAATAATGCAAATTGTAATTGTTTATTCGATTTTCATTATTATTTAATAAATTCAAACAAAACTGTTCGAATTTATCGCAGATTGAAATTGTTTATTCGATCTAAATTATAACTTAATAATTTAAAACAAAACTGTTTGAATTTAATGCAAATTGAAATCGTTTACTGTTAATGCAAATTGTAATTGTTTATTCGATTTTCATTATTATTTAATAAATTCAAACAAAACTGTTTGAATTTTATCGCAGATTGAAATTGTTTATTCGATCTAAATTATAACTTAATAATTTCAAACAAAACTGTTTGAATTTTATGCAAGTTGAAATTGTTTATTCGATCTTGATTATTATTTAATAATTTAAAACAAAATCGTTTACTGTTAATGCAAATTGTAATTGCTTATTCGATTTTCATTATTATTTAATAAATTCAAACAAAACTGTTTGAATTTTATCGCAGATTGAAATTGTTTATTCGATCTAAATTATAACTTAATAATTTCAAACAAAACTGTTTGAATTTTATGCAAGTTGAAATTGTTTATTCGATCTTGATTATTATTTAATAATTTAAAACAAAATTGTTTACTAATAATGCAAATTGTAATTGTTTATTCGATTTTCATTATTATTTAATAAATTCAAACAAAACTGTTCGAATTTTATCGCAGAATGAAATTGTTTATTCGATCTTAATTATAACTTAATAATTTAAAACAAAACTGTTTGAATTTAATGCAAATTGAAATCGTTTACTGTTAATGCAAATTGTAATTGTTTATTCGATTTTAATTATTATTTAATAAATTCAAACAAAACTGTTTGAATTTTATCGCAGATTGAAATTGTTTATTCGATCGAAATTATAACTTAATAATTTCAAACAAAACTGTTTGAATTTTATGCAAGTTGAAATTGTTTATTCGATCTTGATTATTATTTAATAATTTAAAACAAAATTGTTTACTAATAATGCAAATTGTAATTGTTTATTCGATTTTCATTATTATTTAATAAATTCAAACAAAACTGTTCGAATTTTATCGCAGAATGAAATTGTTTATTCGATCTTAATTATAACTTAATAATTTAAAACAAAACTGTTTGAATTTAATGCAAATTGAAATCGTTTACTGTTAATGCAAATTGTAATTGTTTATTCGATTTTCATTATTATTTAATAAATTCAAACAAAACTGTTCGAATTTTATCGCAGATTGAAATTGTTTATTCGATCTAAATTATAACTTAATAATTTAAAACAAAACTGTTTGAATTTTATGCAAGTTGAAATTGTTTATTCGATTTTCATTATTATTTAATAAACTCAAACAAAACTGTTCGAATTTTATCGCAGAATGAAATTGTTTATTCGATCTAAATTATAACTTAACAACTTAAAACAAAACTGTTTGACTATTAACGCAAATTGAAATTGTTTATTCAATTTTTATTATAATCTAAGCGTTTAGGCACAATTTCTTTGATTTTTCGTTTAATTTGGTTCACACAGTAACTCCCTTTTATTGTAATTGAATTGTTTAAAACAGAAGGGGTTTTGATCTTTTTAAACGATTCGAGCTTTGTATTTAATATTATTATTTAACTGTTTATCCAAACAACAACTACTCGACTTTTACATTTGCTTTACACAAAAAAATGTAATCGAATTGTTTAAAACGGAAACGGGTTCGACCCTTTTGAACAATTTGACAATTTTTATTTATTTTTAACTGTTTGAAATGTTTAAAACAGAAAATTATTTGACCCTTTTAATATATTTGAATTGTCCTTCTCAAATTTGTAAATTTGTTTTGACCTTTGAATAATTAAGGGGTTTCACAGCCTCAGTAAACAACAGAAAGTCCCGCCTGAATTTTATTTCGAAACCTTTTCCCCAAAACGACGGGGTTTAGTCCGAGAGAGCGAGACTCGGTCGGGTGCGGTTGATGCCGTCCCCTCAAATTCTTGCATTTACTTGTGTCACCAGAGAAATAGGTTACTTCGAACGGAACGAGGAGCATTTCCTGGACAAACTATTTAACTATCGTATCAACAAAGGCCAGTTGATCGAATAATTAGCGAAGCAAAATATTAACGATCAAAGGCGTTGCTACTCGAACGCACGAACTATCCTTTTCCGCAAATAACTACAAAGGTAAGTGACTACGTACGTTTGGCCCCGTTGGGTCTGAATGCACTATTTAATGCATTCTTTATAATTGATAATTTTACGATAAAATTTATAAAACCAAAAGAACGCACAAAAACTCCGCAACCACGTCGACATTGGTCTCCGGCCCCTGAGGCGGCAAATTCCGCTCTAAAACGGAGGAAAAATAAATAAATTACGTTTCGTTGTGTCGTTTTCAAGAAACCATGACGTAACAGCGTATTTTGTTGGTGGCAGCGGTGGGATCGTATCTGATGTGATTCTACATTGTTAGTGACAACAGTAACGGTTTTGGCAACATTAACAATCGGATGAGCCATTGTTGGTACGTGGGGTGATGATGGTGTCAAAGGTATCGCTGAAGTATCGACACTAGACGACGACGTTGGTACATCATTAAGGCAATTGATTATGGACTCTGGAATATCAGCGGCGTTCACGGATACGGCGGAAGACAATTTTTCATTTAATTCCTCCACTTGTCCAGAGACACATTTGTAGCGAGCTTCGAGTTGTCGATTCGAGAATATAGGTATCTCGTACACATCATCGGGAAGTTTTTGATTATTTTCCGCCATTACTGCATTCAGTACGTCAAGTAGTTTTTTGCGTCTCTGTCCAATTTCCACTGGAGACGAGTGTTTTGGTAACAGCGGACATGATTTGAGCAATTCGATATAGGCCAATTGGAAAGATGGCCTATTAAAGTACGCTATCGTAAGAGGGACATTATGTACATCGTACACGTGTTTAGGCCATCGTCTATAGCTTCCTTTGCATATATAACACAAAAAAAATGTATTAAAGTGCAAATATGTGTGGGCAGGTAATTTGAACAGTGGCGACCCTCTATGACAAGTAACGCAGGAAATTATCTTGGTCATTTGCTTGTAATGTTTGAGTAAAAGATGTTGATCTGTAAAAACGACACCACAACAAGAACATTTTGATTCGCGTTCCATTTCGATTAGACGATATCCACCAGATCCGTCGATTGTTCCATTATTCGACCCCGCGGGTATTGTAGTCGCGTCTTCGGTATCCATTGTAGGTGATAGTAGACTCTGTTGCACGGCGATAAGATTTTTTGTGAATTTTCCACGTGGACAGTCAATTTCGATGAATTCACAGTAATTTGCACCAAGTACGATGCTCTGAGTGCACGTACCTTCGTTAAAAATTATACATTCTCCCGGCCATTGCGCGATTATCTCAAAATCAATATTGTGACGTTGAAAAAAATCAACGGTAAAAACGTATCTGCTTTTCATGCTAGGATCGTTAATATGAGTGCTAATTTCATGTCGATCCAATCGTTCCTTTAGCACCCGTTCGAGTAGACATCGATTTCGTGCAGACATAATGAGCCATATTATCGGCTCGCCTCCGAGAATAATATGAAATTTTCGTGTTACAGTGCAATCATGCACGAATCCCGATAATCGTGGAGCGAGTGTTAATCGAAAAGTCGAAACTTTTGATTGTAATTTTTCAATTTTGCATTGAGGTTGCAATTTTAATATCGTGTATAATTCACTTTCTGACCACATTCTTGGCATACATGTGATGCCACTGGCATAATTGCGTTTTCGTCGTTGCTGCAATAAAGATGACGATGATGATGCGGCCGACGCCGTATTAAATTCATTTGCTCTTTCCTCATCCTCTTCATCAATGGTTGTGATGTTGTCAGAAAATGTCTCGCTAATAGAATTGTATCGATTAGCAAGTTTTTTACGATTATCTTTTTTACCATTTTGAAGTTTGGCTATACGCTCGGCTTGTTTTATATTCAAAAATACTGAATAATCCGTGGTTTCTCGATCCAACATACCAAAGCTCACAATATCATTGGAATCATATTCATTGGCAAATATTTTGTCCATAAGAATATTTTCTATAAAGATCACACGTTTATCTAATCTACCGACAAAGATGTTGACCAAATCGCGATATAGATTGTAACATTCTGTTGTGTAATCCCTGTATGGATTTGAGGTTAATCGATAAAATGCGAGTGGACATTTTGATAAACGACGTTTTTTTATGTCTGCTAATTGGGCGGCTATTCTCGGTGTAAGTATTTGTGACTCGTAGTGAATCGGAAGATCTGCGCGTTCGCCATTGGCATGAAAGAAAAATGCGTGTTTCTTGATCAACTCTAGCGTGTGCTCGATTGATGTTATGGATTTGAGTTCATTCGTGAGATGTAACGGTATTTCCAGATAGCCGGCATTAAAATCCGAAATATTATATACTCCGGTTTCATCGACGCATTCGTACACTCGATATTGCACGCGTAATGTTGATTTGATCGATAGCGCCAATACTAATCGACGTTGAATAGCACCGAGCGATTTCTCGTACGCGTTCTCATTAATTTCAGCATACTCTGTCGATCTTTTAAATCTTTTTGCCATTTTAACGGATTCCGGTGTAGTTATCATTTTCCTATGACAATTTGTTATATCAACTGTAGGATCGCTTACCGGTACGGTGGTTGGCATTTGTCGAATTATCGCAGTGGACGTGAAATATTGCGTATATTTCTTAGTCTCGTTATGCAAATCCATCAGTAATTGCCCAAGTGTCTTTTGCGTAAAACAATACAACACTTCGCTGTTTCGATTAATCTTTCGTGCATTCCCAAAAACGGCAAACGAAAATTGAGCCGCCGAGGTGATATCTGTTTTTCCTGATACCGGTAATACAGTCGTTGATAATACAGACTTCGCCTGTTTCGTTACCGGGTTAGCGACGGTGGTTGTTTTTTCCTGACGAATTATATTTCCCTTTCCCGATATAATTGTTGTGGATAATATTTTTATTGGATGATCAGATTTCTTTTTTTGTCCACGTTTTGGTTTAACTTTTGCCATTTTTGCACTTTGAATAGTCGATGAGATTGTCAATCGGGCAACGTGCGAGGACGACTGGTTGGAATGTTCACTCGTTATTTCAACGAGCGCCGAATCGCCACCGCTGCGGAGCTGATGTGACAGCATGCCCCCACCACTACCCTCTTTGACTCGAGGATCAGTGGTGAGGGTAACGACGGGCGACGATACCGACACAGATGTAATATGAGCGCTATCGTTACTACCACCGTCAATGCCATCGTTGCCGCCACTGCTGCTGCCGTTGCTGCTCACCAACGGCTCGGAATTTTTTTCATTTACTGATGACGTAATCATCGCTATTGGCGATTTATCGCGCACAAAACGTTTTTTGAATAAAGCAATCATATCCCCCCTCCACTTGATTGATAGTTTGAAAAAAAAGATAAATTTGTTGTAAATTTCTTAACTAATTCACAATGTTAATTTTGTTTCTTTTTTGTTGTGTGATTTGATTATTATTGTACCCCCCGCCGCTAATGCCGCTGCTGCCGCCGCCGTGCGGGTACTGCGCAATACGATTCTATGGCGACAATATCCCCAAATGTAGCGTGAAAAATTCTTTATCGCGTTGTTGATCGATCGTGACTGCGCGCAGTCACGTAGTTCACTAGGCTTACGAGCGTCCATACGGAGGGTGGTATACGGGCATCAAAGGAAGTGGGGGCGAATAATATTATCATCGTCACACCACAAGGAAGAAAGGGAGAACTTTGTATTACGGTTGCTGATCTCACCAATGTCCTTGAGGTCGGTGACAAGTAGTAAGATTCGTTACGATAGGTTACCGGTAGCTCCTGGTAGCATTCTTCCGTACGCCTCAATTTACACTCCACAGGGGTACACTTTATAATGTGGGCAACTTCACCGGCAATGACTGACATGTGTCCTGCGCCTTTCATTACCGTGTATGCAAATTTTTCAGGCAACAGAGCAGCAGTCGATAAGGCGTTTTGGAGAATTTGACGCTCCATGTTACAGCGTTGAGTCAGTACATCCTTGTACAAACTGGTCATTTGCTTTCTTACATGTTTCTCGACGTATATGAATTTTGAGTTGATATACGTGAAGATGTCGAGGTTGTTAACCGAAATCTTCTTGGTCGATGCAAACGATTCGCCTTTTCGTGACTCAAGAATAAATAACTTCGGGTGTTCTGTGGTTATGAGCGAGTAGCCGCAAAAGTTGTACTCCGATCGTTTCGCAAGTGCAAACGTCGTTGACTCGGAAGTTAGTGAATAAACGTCTGGTAAGCGGGAGTCATCTTCGATAACAGTAAACTTTGACACCATCCCCTCGTATAATACGTCGTACATTTTAAAGTTACACGAATCGACAGGGGCGATGTTCCAAAAAGCACTGTTTCCCTCTATGTCCAGGCAATGTCCTTCAGACAACTCGCACTGAGTGCCCGACATGAGGATTATTTTTCCCGCACGTAAGTTCACTACCGCTTGGTGCGTTGAAAGAGTTATTTTCACTGTGGCGTGCACGATCACGTCGCTCCAGGTTCCGAACGGGTCACTGTATTGTGTACCGCTGCATTTACCGTCCACGGTCGTTGATCCAGCCAGTGTGAGACTTCTGGTAGTTGTCTCGTTCTTCCGCAAACCGATGACTTCCGCCGAATAGCCCAGTCGGATGATCCCCGTTTCTTGAAGTCTTCTGCATGTTGGTTCGTCCATTTCCTGGATGTATTCGCGGAGACCGTCGTGAACGATGGAGTTGTGCGAGTGCATTCCACAGTGGTGAATTATGCGCGTTATCTCGATTTTGCATTGGATAACGGCGGTGTTGTCGAAGTCCGATAGTTGAAGAAGCTGGATGTGGACTTGAGTTGGTTCAGGGTCCTTAGGTGGCAGATCACATTCTGCTACTCCCTTCAATGACAATGTTGTTACGTTAAGTGTCGAACCGCTACAGTCATATCCAACTATCGCTTCAGTTGTAGTGGCCAAGATTAAGGTGACGAACGCGATGATCAGTGCAGCGACACCCAGTCCCACGGAGGTCTTTCTGGTGGTGTTTGTAGGCTGATCATTGTTCTTCTTCGTCGAACGTGCGGCGGCGTTCTGTTGAACGAAGTCCGCCAGATGCTGTTGCATATACAGGTGTGTTGCGAAACGGTCCAGGAATTCCTTGTAGGTCCTTCTTGAGAACTGTTCTCCGTTGAACAGGATGAGTCCCACATCCGCGAGGCCAACGTTCAATACTTCTCTTGTTCCTTGGATCGAACATAAGAACGTGTTTTCTCGGCGATTAAAGAACAAGACCTTCTCACGTCGACAATGGCCCCATTCGTCACAGAAGAGGATTCGGAAGTCGTCGAATTTCGTGCAGCCGCGGGGTAGACGACGATCGCGTTGTCTTTGGAGGTTCAGCCTCGGGCGTTCCATGGTGAACTGTATTTCGCAACTTCCTGCAACATAGGCATTATTATTTTGGTACTTCTTTCGCAATTTATTGCTTACTTATGCGTATTTTGTTTGGATGAATGACTTTCATCTTCCCGCTTAAATTTATTTTGATATTTCCTCCCGTGAGGATCTCCAATACAGGGCAAGGCCCTATGTACTGATCAGCGAATTTGCCTCCTTTTGGTTCTTTGAGGACGTAAACCATGTCCCCGATCTTAAAATTTTGCGGGTTTATTCGCTGGTCGTAATACTCTTTTGATTTTTGCTTTGCTTTCTGTAGGCTTTCGGCGGCCATTTCTTGGAGACCGCGAATTTTTCGGAATAGGTTCTCCAAATACTCCACGTAAGTTTGGTCCTGGTTTTCCTCTATTCTGTCGTGATTGGATGGTTGTCTAGCTGCTTTTCCATATACCAGTTCGTGTGGCGTGAAACCGGTACCCTCGTGGCGGCTGGTGTTGTAAGAAAACATCGCCATTTCCAACAAGTCGTCCCAGTCAGTACGACGGTCCACGAATTGTTTCAGATATTCAGCCAGGACGTGGTGCGACCTCTCTATCGAACCATTGGTCTGTGGATGAAAGGCTGTCGTTCGGTACTGTGTTATTCGGAATTTCCTAGCGACATCCTTCATCAGACTGCTACAGAAGTTCGTCCCTTGATCGGTTAACACGGCTTTGGGCGCTCCGAAACGTGCGATGAAGTTCTTGGTGAAAGCGTTAGCCACATCCATGGCTGTTGTTCTTCGTAGTGGAATAGCAACAGAATATTTTGTAAGAAGGTCCTGGATTGTCAAGATGTTCGTGTGTCCCTCTTCGGTGATAGGGAGTGGTCCCACGATGTCCATAGAAATTTTATCGAAGGCACTACCCGGAGTGTCCGTGATAACCATGGGTTGCTTTGTTTTAACGCGCACTAGCTTTTTGAGTTGGCAATTTTCGCAACGTTGTATGAATTTCTGAATGTGCACTTTCATGTCCTTCCAGAAGTAATTTTCGCGAACACGCCAGTAGGTTTTGTTTACGCCTTTGTGGCCGCCCACCAAAGAAGCATGACACTCGCGGATAATCGCACTTTGTTCATCAACGGGGGGAATACGCACTAATTGTTTACATACAGTGATCCTTAAAGGTAAATCTCCGAGATCGTTGCGCAGCATAGTCGAGATCTCGTTCCAAGACATATCATCAAGCTTCTCGGTTTTAGCGATACTAAATGAGCATAATCGGAGCTCTATTACTGCGTCTCTTAAGGATTGCAGTGACTCAGTAAAGTCGTCTACATGAGTGCCCACTCGCAAGTCACCTTTTATCGGGAGTGCCAGATATATCTTGGAGCGTACTCGATTTACCCCCACTCTCGAAAGTGCGAGGCGATCGTTAGGAGGCATATTTCCCGTATTCGCAAGATCCTGCGCACCGTCGTCTACCGGAAGATTATTCGTCGTTACAAAATAAACTAAGTTGTCGATGCGCATGCTTAATTTATCACGCGTTTCGGTTACAATGTACTCTGTCGGTCTTTCGTCTTCGACAGGTGCGTCCTCATCGTCTGACGACGAGGCGATCGTGTCGCTCAGCGTATCGTCGTTTTCTACGTCTTCCATTGCGGCGTTACCTATACCTGCAGAGCCGGGGGAGTACGTAGCACCGGTACTTAGTTGACTGGTGTCTCCAGTTTCTGGAGTTTCCGCCGAGGTATCTCTATCAGTGTCAGGTATTTCATTTATTGGCTCGAGTTTTGAAGGTCCAGCAACCGGATCGGGCTCGGCACCCCCCAGGCCATCCAGTTCTAGCCTCCGTCTCTTGGAGCGCGTCGTTACACCTTCGTTCTGGACACTGTCTCCAGGTCCGTCAGGATCGTCTCGGCGCCTGATGGGCCTGACTAAGAGAACAGTTCTAACGTTTTCGGGTGGGTTACGCGACAGCGCGTCAGCGTTGCTGTTAGCTGTCCCGGGTTTGTACAGAATTTTGAAATCGTAGTTCCGAAGTTTGAAGCGCCAGCCATACAAACGGTTCGAAGGATCCTTCATCGAGTTCAGCCAGACAAGCGGCTTGTGATCGGTAACTAGGACAAATTCTCTACCATAAACATAGTGCCTAAAGCTATCTACGGCGTATATTATACCTAAACATTCCTTTTCGATTACAGAATAGTTTATTTCGGCTGGCGATAGCGTACGAGAAGCATAGGCAATCGGTCTGTCCTTCCCTATCTCGCCTTGGCTGATTACTCCGCCGATCGCTAATGCGGATGCATCGGTAGTAACAATGAATGGTTTCGTAAAATCGGGATGTTGCAGCACCGGTGCTTTGCAAAGCATTTCGCAAAGATCTTTAAACGCTTTTTCTTGACTTTCGGTCCACTTAAATGGAGCTCCCTTTTTCAAAAGCAGGGTAAGTGGTTTAGCCAGACCCGAGAAGTTTTCGACGAATCGTCGGTAGTAACCAGCCAAGCCGAGAAATTGTTTGATTTTAGTAGGGCTCGTTGGCCTGGGGTAATTTCTAATTGATTCTAATTTCTTAGGATCCGGTCTGATACCGTCTTCGCTGATTATATGGCCCAAGTAGCCTACTTCCTTCCGGAGAAACTCACATTTGTCTGGCTGGAGCTTCAAGTTCGCTTTGCGCAGCCGGTCTGCTAATCTTTTGAATTTTAACTCGTGCTCGTGAAGCGTATTCGCGTACAAGACTATATCGTCGAGATATACGAATAGCTCGACTCCCTGCAACCCGCACAGTACACGATCCATTAACCGTTGGAACGTGGCAGGGGCATTTTTGAGCCCAAACGGCATACGTGAAAATTGATAATGCCCAAAGGGCGTGGAGAATGCGGTTTTGTGCGCGTCCGCCGGATCCAACGGAATCTGGTGAAAACCGCTCGCAAGGTCGAATACCGAAAAATACTTGGCTTTGCCAAGTTGATCGAGAATTTCGACGATGTTTGGAAGAGGATATGCGTCTCCTACTGTTTTTTCATTGAGGTGTCTGTAATCGATGACCATTCTCCATCTCTGCTTCCCATGTGAATCGGGTTTTTTAGACACGATCCACAGAGGCGAACTGTAAGGAGACTCGGAAGGCTCGATTACTTTGCCGTGAATTAACTCGTGCACCTGGCGCGTAATCTCGTCTTTGTGTGCCGGTGGAAAACGATATTGTCTCTTGAAAACGGGTTGGTCGTCAGTTGTAACTATTTTATGCTTTATTGTGTCTGTTGTGCCAAGATAATCGCCTGGATAATGGAAAAGATCCATAGATTCTTTTAACGTTTGACTTACACTGGCTACCTCTTCCTCGTTAAGGTGGTCGAGGCGGAGTAAAGATTTTAATGTATTGAATCGCGTGTCGTTATCTGCTGGGTTTGCGGTGACGGTGTGTACACCCCGGACGTGCTTACGGCAATCTCCACGTGACCCGTCCCGGGATCCTTGCGAATATAATTCGTCGATTCCTGCAGGATCGGCATCACTTGCCGGATCTTGGGACTGGATTCGCTCGAATTCCTGTAGCGAAACTAAAGGAACCGTTAGCTCCACGTCCTCCTCGGTTGTGTTAAATGCTCGCAAATAAGCTACGCCGTTTGTGTTTGTAACTACCGCTTCACCAATAAAAATACCTTTAGCAGCGTTGAGGCGGGGAATATATCCCTCTTTGACATGTGAGTTTCTAACGCGAACATGGTAAACAATGCTAGAACGACTAGGAAGTAAGACCGTTTCTTGTGTTTTGAATGGCAAAATTTGATTTTTCCAACTGACAACCTCCCTGTCCCAATCAATCGTGGCTCGATTCTGACCATGAAATTCTGCACCTAGGATTGCACCCTGATCTATAGGAAACGCATCCTCCACCACATGAAATTCTGAGTTCGTCCCTAGTATTTCTAGTTCCGTAGATCCTTGCGTATAAACAGGCCCCTCGCCGATTCCCTGTAGCTTCAAAATATCTAGCTCGTTTACAACAACGTCAGGTTTTAATAACTCGCGCTTTATGAGGTTAGGGTCGGAACCGGAATCTACTAGGAATTCGCCCCGTTTAATTAATTGAGCCGATTCTATGTCTACCGAGGGCACGAACGAATGCGTTTTTAATCGGACATTTGCTGTGCGGACTCGTCGTTCACACTGATTACGCGGACTGGGCGATCTCTTGGTGCTCCCGAGTGGTTCACGCCCGTGTTCGCCATGGGAGCATTCCCGTTTCCCTGACGCTTCTCGTCAGCTATTCTGGCCCGACAATCAGCTGCGTTATGTCGCGGTTTATTACAGTAAGAACAAACCAGGTTTGCCGTCGCCGTAGCAATCGAAGCTTCACCGGGTTTGTTCTTAGAAGAGTTTGCCGGCCTCTTTTCTGGAAATTTTTTCCAACAATTTTCTGACGGATGACCGGGATGACTACAATGCTCGCATTTTGCGACGTTGGTCTGCGTGATTTTAGGCTGTTGTTGAGTGGATGATTGGTGCGGTTTTAAACTTGTAGTTCTGTCCGAGAACTGTTTAGCATCGCGATCTAATTCCTTTTCTACTACAATAGCTCTTGCGTACGCGCCCGCGAGGCCATCGTAACCTTCGTAACGCAATCGAAGGCGGAAATCTGGGGGTAGTCCCAACAAAAAGCACTCTAGTGTATCGTCCTCGAGATTTTTCAACTGTTTCGCAGACATCACGCCGCAATTTGCCGCTTCTCCTTCTATGATTACTGCGTGGAGGTCTTTGACGCGACTTATATAATCAAGGACGTGCTCTTTTCCGCCTTTGACGATGTTACCAAGTTCACCTTTGTACTGGTTGATAGTTTTGTTGGCTCCAAAAATTTCTTTCAATCGATCAGTGAACGCTTTTACCGAGGAAAAACAATCGTCTTCTACCGCGGTATAAGCACGGCCACGCAACTTGTTGCGTAAAAGTCGGGCAAACGTTGCTTCGTGACTGACCGGTAATAATTCTCTTGCTCGGTTGCACGCACGACTGAATTTTAGTACAGGCGGAGTATCGCCATTAAAAACAGGAACGGATTCGAGCACATCCTTGAAAGATAACCGCGCCTGTATTCCTTCGTTTAACGATTCATCATCAATTCGGATCTCTTCTATTGGCGGATCGAAAGTAACCGAACGTTGTTTCCCGATTTTATTTAATTCTCTTTTAAGTTTTTGGATTTCGTTACGCATTTCTAACAAACTACTTGAGTTCTCTCCGGCAGGAACTTTCGATGCACCCTTTGCCCAGTCGAATTGAAGGTCCAAGGACCCATCGGAGTTATGATTTTGTATTTCCTTAATGGAAAGAGGTTTCCGATCTTCCGGCCTCACCGCAGCTGGATTCGGTAATAAGCTATCGCGATTTACCTGTGCGGGAACATTTTCCACGAGGTCGAGTTCGCGGTTCGCGACGTCGTTTTCGCGTTTTTGGACGATGTTTTCGCGCTGAAGAAGTTCGTTTTCGCGAGTCATAAGGTCGTTTTCCCGAGAAATGATATCGCTTTCACGTGACTGTTGTTGTTTTTGCGTTTCGAGAAGTTGATTCTGCAAAGCTATGAGTTCCTCCTCCGTGAGGGAATCGAATTTGTCTTTTCCGTCCATAGTAAAAGGTTTCGCCGATCGTTACGGAACTGAGTGTTTAATTCTGCGGTCGGTAATCAGCCGGTACGATCTTTTGGTCTATCGTCGCTTAAGGCTAACATGCACTTGAAATGAGTTAGTAGCAACAACATCCGTTAACCTGGCGACCGTCTTATTATTTTATTTAGATAATAAGGAAGTATACTTACCGCAAACACCCTGTTAGGGACCTTGCAAGGTAAATCTGTACGTGTAGCTTGCGACAAAACAATCGTCCTATGAAATGAATACACCGGTTCCACAATTCTTATACAAGTTACTTTTGAATTGATCGTATTTAGTCGGAAGGCTTATGAAACACATCTGAGCTTAATCGAGCACTTAGTGCAAATCTTTCGCAAGTGCATTAAATAAACAAAGTTGGAACAGCGCTCACTCGATTACAATTAAATGATACGCGTGCAATAAATCTCTAATAAACAAAGGTAAGATAGAGTCTAATTGGGTAACAAATACCGATACGAGTCTCTCGTAAACAAACAGTTCTCGTGTATACAACTTTAATAAGCAAAATTGTATCAGAGTTTAATTGACTGTGGTACGCAATACTCGTGTAGGCAATTTTAGGTTAACAAAATTGAAACAGAGCTTAGTGGATTGCATCAAAACAATACGCATGTAATCAATCTCTGATAAACCCACAAAACAAATTATTTTTTTTTTTTTTTTTTTTTTTCTGTTGTAAACGGAGTTCGGTTCAGCAACAAATGCTGACGTGAGTGTCTCACAAAGTAGCAGTTCTCGGAAATGCGATTAAAAGATGAAACAATTCTGTGCGAAATAATTGAATCGACAGGGATTGAATGATTTTGCAAACAATCTATTATTATTCTGTGACCAAATATTTACTGTGAGGTGGAATGGTTTATCCACTTTCTTTGCAGCATTCAATCACTGGTCCAGGCTAGGGACGCTGTTGCCACTAATACCTAAGAACTCACAAAAACGTAGCCTCGACAATGGTATCATCCCTACACGCTGCCACCAACAAAATACGCTGTTACGTCATGGTTTCTTGAAAACGACACAACGAAACGTAATTTATTTATTTTTCCTCCGTTTTAGAGCGGAATTTGCCGCCTCAGGGGCCGGAGACCAATGTCGACGTGGTTGCGGAGTTTTTGTGCGTTCTTTTGGTTTTATAAATTTTATTGTAAAATTATCAATTATAAAGAATGCATTAAATAGTGCATTCAGACCCAACGGGGCCAAACGTACGTAGTCACTTACCTTTGTAGTTATTTGCGGAAAAGGATAGTTCGTGCGTTCGAGTAGCAACGCCTTTGATCGTTAATATTTTGCTTCGCTAATTATTCGATCAACTGGCCTTCGTTGATACGATAGTTAAATAGTTTGTCCAGGAAATGCTCCTCGTTCCGTTCGAAGTAACCTATTTCTCTGGTGACACAAGTAAATGCAAGAATTTGAGGGGACGGCATCAACCGCACCCGACCGAGTCTCGCTCTCTCGGACTAAACCCCGTCGTTTTGGGGAAAAGGTTTCGAAATAAAATTCAGGCGGGACTTTCTGTTGTTTACTGAGGCTGTGAAACCCCTTAATTATTCAAAGGTCAAAACAAATTTACAAATTTGAGAAGGACAATTCAAATATATTAAAAGGGTCAAATAATTTTCTGTTTTAAACATTTCAAACAGTTAAAAATAAATAAAAATTGTCAAATTGTTCAAAAGGGTCGAACCCGTTTCCGTTTTAAACAATTCGATTACAATAAAAGGGAGTTACTGTGTGAACCAATTTAAACGAAAAATCAAATAAATTGTGCCTAAACGCTTAGATTATAATAAAAATTGAATAAACAATTTCAATTTGCGTTAATAGTCAAACAGTTTTGTTTTAAGTTGTTAAGTTATAATTTAGATCGAATAAACAATTTCATTCTGCGATAAAATTCGAACAGTTTTGTTTGAGTTTATTAAATAATAATGAAAATCGAATAAACAATTTCAACTTGCATAAAATTCAAACAGTTTTGTTTTAAATTATTAAGTTATAATTTAGATCGAATAAACAATTTCATTCTGCGATAAAATTCGAACAGTTTTGTTTGAATTTATTAAATAATAATGAAAATCGAATAAACAATTACAATTTGCATTATTAGTAAACAATTTTGTTTTAAATTATTAAATAATAATCAAGATCGAATAAACAATTTCAACTTGCATAAAATTCAAACAGTTTTGTTCGAATTTATTAAATAATAATGAAAATCGAATAAGCAATTACAATTTGCATTAACAGTAAACGATTTCAATTTGCATTAAATTCAAACAGTTTTGTTTTAAATTCTGTCAACTAAGTTAAATCGCAATAAAAATCGAATAGTTTTGTTTTAAACGATTCCAATCGCAATAAGACAAGGAAATCGTGTAATAATAAAACGAGCTTGAGACTTACAGTACTTGTTGTGCGTTAAAAATCCCGGTAGGTTTTCAAACGTGAGCAATTGCTGGCACGCTTAGCACTCACTTCACTTGAAATTGCTCTTTACTCGGAGTCTGACCGTAAAACAATACTCTTGGGTTTTTTGATGTGTACCGTTATGAATCGCGTCGAGAACTAAATTTTAATATTATATTGTAGCCGGCTGGCCCGAGGATCCCCTCCGAGTCCAACTGCAGAATTTGCTTAGTTGCAGTTCCCGCGAGTCCTTATCGGACTTCTCAGTGGCGGGACTCCGGGCCCAGCCTCTATCAATGTTTCGTCTTCGCATTGCTCACGCTTGGGTCTTAGATGCTCGAATGCATCTCGTCGACATATGTGAATGCTTACGCTAGCTTATTTATATTTTCTGCGCAAATGAAGGCTCTTAATGCTTTCGCTTGCAGCAGGTAAATTTTACAAAGTAAATTAAAATGTACCTTAACATGCGTTGAAAAATGTATTCAACGGCTTTCATTGGAAATATAATCATTGTTTTAACAATGATTATGTTTCCAATATCAACATTGTTTTAACAATGTTTTATAATGGAAAAGAAATAAAGTAAAAAAAAATTTAAAATTTTCCTTATGAACTATCTTTTAGTTTTGTTGTTAAAAATGTAAAAAAGAAATGTATTTATTACACTAAGTAGTGCGTTTTTATGGGGCGTCGAGCCATGACGTAACATCCCCCCCGTTAGCGGAAAGCAGTGTCGTGACTCTGCGTGCGCGAGGCTGCAAGCCGTGCAGAAAGTTGGGGGTCGACGCCATCAAGACGTTCCATCGGGATTTTTACTGATGAGCTCTTCAGTGGTGTTATCTTCTGTGTCAGAGCTGGGTAGTTTCCTCTTGGTGGTGGTATGGGAAGCTGGCTTTCCCGACCTGCCTCTACATCAGCTGTTTGTTCCTTTGTGCGTTGTTGACCCAGGGTCAATAAAAGTCCGGTCACAGAGCTCCATATTGCACCCAGTAGATGTAGACTCCAACCATAAAGTGAATGAATGGCGTAGCCTTGGATACAAGTGTCGATTACAAACTTGATCGACCGTAACACTAGAAATACGCCAATTATTCCTGCACTTGCAGAACCAAATTTCACAAAACCATTCCAGAGGCGCGTTGCAGCATTCTCGGCAAGGTGATTTAAAGTTTCTTCATCGAGCAGTCCTTTTATCGAAACGCTTCCCGGAGGTAGTGAGTAACCTGCACTTCCTCGCGCAATGTTGTTGAGTAGGGCTGGTTTTTCTGCCGGAAACATTATCCTCTCGCGGAGCTTGTTCACGTCCTCCTCGGTGTAGATACCACTATTGGCGAGATTTCCTGCTGATTGGTACTTCCAGGTTGGTTTCGACGTTGGTTCGAGAGCGCGAGGTGCGAGAACTTCCACTGGTTGAGGAGTAAAACGGTACCACGTTCCCTCGATCTGATACTGGGCTGGTATGATAGGGTCGCAAGTTATTACGGTTGCTGATCTCACCAATGTCCTTGAGGTCGGTGACAAGTAGTAAGATTCGTTACGATAGGTTACCGGTAGCTCCTGGTAGCATTCTTCCGTACGCCTCAATTTACACTCCACAGGGGTACACTTTATAATGTGGGCAACTTCCCCGGCAATGACTGACATGTGTCCTGCGCCTTTCATTACCGTGTATGCAAATTTTTCAGGCAACAGAGCAGCAGTCGATAAGGCGTTTTGGAGAATTTGACGCTCCATGTTACAACGTTGAGTCAGTACATCCTTGTACAAACTGGTCATTTGCTTTCTTACATGTTTCTCGACGTATATGAATTTTGAGTTGATATACGTGAAGATGTCGAGGTTGTTAACCGAAATCTTCTTGGTCGATGCAAACGATTCGCCTTTTCGTGACTCAAGAATAAATAACTTCGGGTGTTCTGTGGTTATGAGCGAGTAGCCGCAAAAGTTGTACTCCGATCGTTTCGCAAGTGCAAACGTCGTTGACTCGGAAGTTAGTGAATAAACGTCTGGTAAGCGGGAGTCATCTTCGATAACAGTAAACTTTGACACCATCCCCTCGTATAATACGTCGTACATTTTAAAGTTACACGAATCGACAGGGGCGATGTTCCAAAAAGCACTGTTTCCCTCTATGTCCAGGCAATGTCCTTCAGACAACTCGCACTGAGTGCCCGACATGAGGATTATTTTTCCCGCACGTAAGTTCACTACCGCTTGGTGCGTTGAAAGAGTTATCTTCACTGTGGCGTGCACGATCACGTCGCTCCAGGTTCCGAACGGGTCACTGTATTGTGTACCGCTGCATTTACCGTCCACGGTCGTTGATCCAGCCAGTGTGAGACTTCTGGTAGTTGTCTCGTTCTTCCGCAAACCGATGACTTCCGCCGAATAGCCCAGTCGGATGATCCCCGTTTCTTGAAGTCTTCTGCATGTTGGTTCGTCCATTTCCTGGATGTATTCGCGGAGACCGTCGTGAACGATGGAGTTGTGCGAGTGCATTCCACAGTGGTGAATTATGCGCGTTATCTCGATTTTGCATTGGATAACGGCGGTGTTGTCGAAGTCCGATAGTTGAAGAAGCTGGATGTGGACTTGAGTTGGTTCAGGGTCCTTAGGTGGCAGATCACATTCTGCTACTCCCTTCAATGACAATGTTGTTACGTTAAGTGTCGAACCGCTACAGTCATATCCAACTATCGCTTCAGTTGTAGTGGCCAAGATTAAGGCGACGAACGCGATGATCAGTGCAGCGACACCCAGTCCCACGGAGGTCTTTCTGGTGATGTTTGTAGGCTGATCATTGTTCTTCTTCGTCGAACGTGCGGCGGCGTTCTGTTGAACGAAGTCCGCCAGATGCTGTTGCATATACAGGTGTGTTGCGAAACGGTCCAGGAATTCCTTGTAGGTCCTTCTTGAGAACTGTTCTCCGTTGAACAGGATGAGTCCCACATCCGCGAGGCCAACGTTCAATACTTCTCTTGTTCCTTGGATCGAACATAAGAACGTGTTTTCTCGGCGATTAAAGAACAAGACCTTCTCACGTCGACAATGGCCCCATTCGTCACAGAAGAGGATTCGGAAGTCGTCGAATTTCGTGCAGCCGCGGGGTAGACGACGATCGCGTTGTCTTTGGAGGTTCAGCCTCGGGCGTTCCATGGTGAACTGTATTTCGCAACTTCCTGCAACATAGGCAAATTTGCTGATCAGTACATAGGGCCTTGCCCTGTATTGGAGATCCTCACGGGAGGAAATATCAAAATAAATTTAAGCGGGAAGATGAAAGTCATTCATCCAAACAAAATACGCATAAGTAAGCAATAAATTGCGAAAGAAGTACCAAAATAATAATGCCTATGTTGCAGGAAGTTGCGAAATACAGTTCACCATGGAACGCCCGAGGCTGAACCTCCAAAGACAACGCGATCGTCGTCTACCCCGCGGCTGCACGAAATTCGACGACTTCCGAATCCTCTTCTGTGACGAATGGGGCCATTGTCGACGTGAGAAGGTCTTGTTCTTTAATCGCCGAGAAAACACGTTCTTATGTTCGATCCAAGGAACAAGAGAAGTATTGAACGTTGGCCTCGCGGATGTGGGACTCATCCTGTTCAACGGAGAACAGTTCTCAAGAAGGACCTACAAGGAATTCCTGGACCGTTTCGCAACACACCTGTATATGCAACAGCATCTGGCGGACTTCGTTCAACAGAACGCCGCCGCACGTTCGACGAAGAAGAACAATGATCAGCCTACAAACATCACCAGAAAGACCTCCGTGGGACTGGGTGTCGCTGCACTGATCATCGCGTTCGTCGCCTTAATCTTGGCCACTACAACTGAAGCGATAGTTGGATATGACTGTAGCGGTTCGACACTTAACGTAACAACATTGTCATTGAAGGGAGTAGCAGAATGTGATCTGCCACCTAAGGACCCTGAACCAACTCAAGTCCACATCCAGCTTCTTCAACTATCGGACTTCGACAACACCGCCGTTATCCAATGCAAAATCGAGATAACGCGCATAATTCACCACTGTGGAATGCACTCGCACAACTCCATCGTTCACGACGGTCTCCGCGAATACATCCAGGAAATGGACGAACCAACATGCAGAAGACTTCAAGAAACGGGGATCATCCGACTGGGCTATTCGGCGGAAGTCATCGGTTTGCGGAAGAACGAGACAACTACCAGAAGTCTCACACTGGCTGGATCAACGACCGTGGACGGTAAATGCAGCGGTACACAATACAGTGACCCGTTCGGAACCTGGAGCGACGTGATCGTGCACGCCACAGTGAAAATAACTCTTTCAACGCACCAAGCGGTAGTGAACTTACGTGCGGGAAAAATAATCCTCATGTCGGGCACTCAGTGCGAGTTGTCTGAAGGACATTGCCTGGACATAGAGGGAAACAGTGCTTTTTGGAACATCGCCCCTGTCGATTCGTGTAACTTTAAAATGTACGACGTATTATACGAGGGGATGGTGTCAAAGTTTACTGTTATCGAAGATGACTCCCGCTTACCAGACGTTTATTCACTAACTTCCGAGTCAACGACGTTTGCACTTGCGAAACGATCGGAGTACAACTTTTGCGGCTACTCGCTCATAACCACAGAACACCCGAAGTTATTTATTCTTGAGTCACGAAAAGGCGAATCGTTTGCATCGACCAAGAAGATTTCGGTTAACAACCTCGACATCTTCACGTATATCAACTCAAAATTCATATACGTCGAGAAACATGTAAGAAAGCAAATGACCAGTTTGTACAAGGATGTACTGACTCAACGTTGTAACATGGAGCGTCAAATTCTCCAAAACGCCTTATCGACTGCTGCTCTGTTGCCTGAAAAATTTGCATACACGGTAATGAAAGGCGCAGGACACATGTCAGTCATTGCCGGGGAAGTTGCCCACATTATAAAGTGTACCCCTGTGGAGTGTAAATTGAGGCGTACGGAAGAATGCTACCAGGAGCTACCGGTAACCTATCGTAACGAATCTTACTACTTGTCACCGACCTCAAGGACATTGGTGAGATCAGCAACCGTAATAACTTGCGACCCTATCATACCAGCCCAGTATCAGATCGAGGGAACGTGGTACCGTTTTACTCCTCAACCAGTGGAAGTTCTCGCACCTCGCGCTCTCGAACCAACGTCGAAACCAACCTGGAAGTACCAATCAGCAGGAAATCTCGCCAATAGTGGTATCTACACCGAGGAGGACGTGAACAAGCTCCGCGAGAGGATAATGTTTCCGGCAGAAAAACCAGCCCTACTCAACAACATTGCGCGAGGAAGTGCAGGTTACTCACTACCTCCGGGAAGCGTTTCGATAAAAGGACTGCTCGATGAAGAAACTTTAAATCACCTTGCCGAGAATGCTGCAACGCGCCTCTGGAATGGTTTTGTGAAATTTGGTTCTGCAAGTGCAGGAATAATTGGCGTATTTCTAGTGTTACGGTCGATCAAGTTTGTAATCGACACTTGTATCCAAGGCTACGCCATTCATTCACTTTATGGTTGGAGTCTACATCTACTGGGTGCAATATGGAGCTCTGTGACCGGACTTTTATTGACCCTGGGTCAACAACGCACAAAGGAACAAACAGCTGATGTAGAGGCAGGTCGGGAAAGCCAGCTTCCCATACCACCACCAAGAGGAAACTACCCAGCTCTGACACAGAAGATAACACCACTGAAGAGCTCATCAGTAAAAATCCCGATGGAACGTCTTGATGGCGTCGACCCCCAACTTTCTGCACGGCTTGCAGCCTCGCGCACGCAGAGTCACGACACTGCTTTCCGCTAACGGGGGGGATGTTACGTCATGGCTCGACGCCCCATAAAAACGCACTACTTAGTGTAATAAATACATTTCTTTTTTACATTTTTAACAACAAAACTAAAAGATAGTTCATAAGGAAAATTTTAAATTTTTTTTTACTTTATTTCTTTTCCATTATAAAACATTGTTAAAACAATGTTGATATTGGAAACATAATCATTGTTAAAACAATGATTATATTTCCAATGAAAGCCGTTGAATACATTTTTCAACGCATGTTAAGGTACATTTTAATTTACTTTGTAAAATTTACCTGCTGCAAGCGAAAGCATTAAGAGCCTTCATTTGCGCAGAAAATATAAATAAGCTAGCGTAAGCATTCACATATGTCGACGAGATGCATTCGAGCATCTAAGACCCAAGCGTGAGCAATGCGAAGACGAAACATTGATAGAGGCTGGGCCCGGAGTCCCGCCACTGAGAAGTCCGATAAGGACTCGCGGGAACTGCAACTAAGCAAATTCTGCAGTTGGACTCGGAGGGGATCCTCGGTCCAGCCGGCTATAATATAATATTAAAATTCAGTTCTCGACGCGATTCATAACGGTACACATCAAAAAACCCAAGAGTATTGTTTTACGGTCAGACTCCGAGTAAAGAGCAATTTCAAGTGAAGTGAGTGCTAAGCGTGCCAGCAATTGCTCACGTTTGAAAACCTACCGGGATTTTTAACGCACAACAAAGTACTGTAAGTCTCAAGCTCGTTTTATTATTACACGATTTCCTTGTCTTATTGCGATTGGAATCGTTTAAAACAAAACTATTCGATTTTTATTGCGATTTAACTTAGTTGACAGAATTTAAAACAAAACTGTTTGAATTTTATGCAAGTTGAAATTGTTTATTCAAGCTTCATTATTATTTAATAAATTCAAACAAAACTGTTCGAATTTTATCGCAGATTGAAATTGTTTATTCGATCTAAATTATAACTTAATAATTTAAAACAAAACTGTTTGAATTTTATGCAAGTTAAAACTGTTTATTCGATCTTGATTATTGTTTAATAATTTAAAACAAAATTGTTTACTAATAATGCAAATTGTAATTGTTTATTCGATTTCCATTATTATTTAATAAATTCAAGCAAAACTGTTCGAATTTTATCGCAGATTGAAATTGTTTATTCGATCTAAATTATAACTTAATAATTTAAAACAAAACTGTTTGAATTTTATGCAAGTTGAAATTGTTTATTCGAGCTTCATTATTATTTAATAAATTCAAACAAAACTGTTCGAATTTTATCGCAGATTGAAATTGTTTATTCGATCTAAATTATAACTTAATAATTTAAAACAAAACTGTTTGACTATTAACGCAAATTGAAATTGTTTATTCAATTTTTATTATAATCTAAGCGTTTAGGCACAACTTATTTGATTTTTCGTTTAAATTGGTTGACACAGTAACTCCCTTTTATTGTAATTGAATTGTTTAAAACAGAAGGGGTTTTGATCTTTTTAAACGATTCGAGCCTTGTATTCAATATTATTATTTAACTGTTTATCCAAACAACAACTACTCGACTTTTACATTTGCTTTACACAAAAAAAATGTAATCGAATTGTTTAAAACGGAAACGGGTTCGACCCTTTTGAACAATTTGACCATTTTATTTATTTTAACTGTTTGAAATGTTTAAAACAGAAAATTATTTGACCTTTTAATATATTTGAATTGTCCTTCTCAAACTTTTAAATTTGTTTTGATCTTTGAATAATTAAGGGGTTTCACAGCCTCAGTAAACAACAGAAAGTCCCGCCTGAATTTTATTTCGAAACCTTTTCCCCAAAACGACGGGGTTTAGTCCGAGAGAGCGAGACTCGGTCGGGTGCGGTTGATGCCGACCCCTCAAATTCTTGCATTTACTTGTGTCACCAGAGAAATAGGTTACTTCGAATGGAACGAGGAGCATTTCCTGGACAAACTATTTAACTATCGTACCAACGAAGGCCAGTTGATCGAATAATTAGCGAAGCAAAATATTAACGATCAAAGGCGTTGCTACTCGAACGCACGAACTATCCTTTTCCGCAAATAACTACAAAGGTAAGTGACTACGTACGTTTGGCCCCGTTGGGTCTGAATGCACTATTTAATGCATTCTTTATAATTGATAATTTTACGATAAAACTTATAAAACCAAAAGAACGCACAAAAACTCCGCAACCACGTCGACATTGGTCTCCGGCCCCTGAGGCGGCAAATTCCGCCCTAAAACGGAGGAAAAATAAATAAATTACGTTTCGTTGTGTCGTTTTCAAGAAACCATGACGTAACAGCGTATTTTGTTGGTGGCAGCGTGTAGGGATGATACCATTGTCGAGGCTACGTTTTTGTGAGTTCTGAGGTATTAGTGGCAACAGCTTCCCTAGCCTGGACCAGTGATTGAATGCTGCAAAGAAAGTGGATAAACCATTCCACCTCACAGTAAATATTTGGTCACAGGATAATAATAGATTGTTTGCAAAATCATTCAATCCCTGTCGATTCAATTATTTCGCACAGAATTGTTTCATCTTTTAATCGCATTTCCGAGAACTGCTACTTTGTGAGACACTCACGTCAGCATTTGTTGCTGAACCGAACTCCGTTTACAACAGAAAAAAAAAAAAAAAAAAAAATTTATTTGTTTTGTGGGTTTATCAGAGATTGATTACATGCGTATTGTTTTGATGCAATCCACTTAGCTCTGTTTCAATTTTGTTAACCTAAAATTGCCTACACGAGTATTGCGTACCACAGTCAATTAAACTCTGATACAATTTTGCTTATTAAAGTTGTATACACGAGAACTGTTTGTTTACGAGAGACTCGTATCGGTATTTGTTACCCAATTAGACTCTATCTTACCTTTGTTTATTAGAGATTTATTGCACGCGTATCATTTAATTGTAATCGAGTGAGCGCTGTTCTAACTTTGTTTATTTAATGCACTTGCGAAAGATTTGCACTAAGTGCTCGATCAAGCTCAGATGTGTTTCATAAGCCTTCCGACTAAATACGATCAATTCAAAAGTAACTTGTATAAGAATTGTGGAACCGGTGTATTCATTTCATAGGACAATTGTTGTGTCGCAAGCTACACGTACAGATTTACCTTGCAAGGTCCCTAACAGGGTGTTTGCAGTAAGTATACTTCCTTATTATCTAAATAAAATAATAAGACGGTCGCCAGGTTAACGGATGTTGTTGCTACTAACTCATTTCAAGTGCATGTTAGCCTTAAGCGACGATAGACCAAAAGATCGTACCGGCTGATTACCGACCGCAGAATTGAACACTCAGTTCCGTAACGATCGGCGAAACCTTTTACTATGGACGGAAAAGACAAATTCGGTTCCCTCACGGAGGAGGAACTCATAGCTTTGCAGAATCAACTTCTCGAAACGCAAAAACAACAACAGTCACGTGAAAGCGATATCATTTTTCGGGAAAACGACCTTATGACTCGCGAAAACGAACTTCTTCAGCGCGAAAACATCGTCCAAAAACGCGAAAACGACGTCGCGAACCGCGAACTCGACCTCGTGGAAAAAGTTCCCGCACAGGTAAATCGCGATAGCTTATTACCGAATCCAGCTGCGGTGAGGCCGGAAGATCGGAAACCTCTTTCCATTAAGGAAATACAAAATCATAACTCCGATGCGTCCTTGGACCTTCAATTCGACTGGGCAAAGGGTGCATCGAAAGTTCCTGCCGGAGAGAACTCAAGTAGTTTGTTAGAAATGCGTAACGAAATCCAAAAACTTAAAAGAGAATTAAATAAAATCGGGAAACAACGTTCGGTTACTTTCGATCCGCCGATAGAAGAGATCCGAATTGATGATGAATCGTTAAACGAAGGAATACAGGCGCGGTTATCTTTCAAGGATGTGCTCGAATCCGTTCCTGTTTTTAATGGCGATACTCCGCCTGTACTAAAATTCAGTCGTGCGTGCAACCGAGCAAGAGAATTATTACCGGTCAGTCACGAAGCAACCTTTGCCCGACTTCTACGCAACAAGTTGCGTGGCCGTGCTTATACCGCGGTAGAAGACGATTGTTTTTCCTCGGTAAAAGCGTTCACTGATCGATTGAAAGAAATTTTTGGAGCCAACAAAACTATCAACCAGTACAAAGGTGAACTTGGTAACATCGTCAAAGGCGGAAAAGAGCACGTCCTTGATTATATAAGTCGCGTCAAAGACCTCCACGCAGTAATTATAGAAGGAGAAGCGGCAAATTGCGGCGTGATGTCTGCGAAACAGTTGAAAAATCTCGAGGACGATACACTAGAGTGCTTTTTGTTGGGACTACCCCCAGATTTCCGCCTTCGATTGCGTTACGAAGGTTACGATGGCCTCGCGGGCGCGTATGCAAGAGCTATTGTAGTAGAAAAGGAATTAGATCGCGATGCTAAACAGTTCTCGGACAGAACTACAAGTTTAAAACCGCACCAATCATCCACTCAACAACAGCCTAAAATCACGCAGACCAACGTCGCAAAATGCGAGCATTGTAGTCATCCCGGTCATCCGTCAGAAAATTGTTGGAAAAAATTTCCAGAAAAGAGGCCGGCAAACTCTTCTAAGAACAAACCCGGTGAAGCTTCGATTGCTACGGCGACGGCAAACCTGGTTTGTTCTTACTGTAATAAACCGCGACATAACGCAGCTGATTGTCGGGCCAGAATAGCTGACGAGAAGCGTCAGGGAAACGGGAATGCTCTCATGGCGAACACGGGCGTGAACCACTCGGGAGCACCAAGAGATCGCCCAGTCCGCGTAATCAGTGTGAACGACGAGTCCGCACAGCAAATGTCCGATTAAAAACGCATTCGTTCGTGCCCTCGGTAGACATAGAATCGGCTCAATTAATTAAACGGGGCGAATTCCTAGTAGATTCCGGTTCCGACCCTAACCTCATAAAGCGCGAGTTATTAAAACCTGACGTTGTTGTAAACGAGCTAGATATTTTGAAGCTACAGGGAATCGGCGAGGGGCCTGTTTATACGCAAGGATCTACGGAAATAGAAATACTAGGGACGAACTCAGAATTTCATGTGGTGGAGGATGCGTTTCCTATAGATCAGAGTGCAATCCTAGGTGCAGAATTTCATGGTCAGAATCGAGCCACGATTGATTGGGACAGGGAGGTTGTCAGTTGGAAAAATCAAATTTTGCCATTCAAAACACAAGAAACGGTCTTACTTCCTAGTCGTTCTAGCATTGTTTACCATGTTCGCGTTAGAAACTCACATGTCAAAGAGGGATATATTCCCCGCCTCAACGCTGCTAAAGGTATTTTTATTGGTGAAGCGGTAGTGACAAACACAAACGGCGTAGCTTATTTGCGAGCATTTAACACAACCGAGGAGGACGTGGAGCTAACGGTTCCTTTAGTTTCGCTACAGGAATTCGAGCGAATCCAGTCCCAAGATCCGGCAAGTGATGCCGATCCTGCAGGAATCGACGAATTATATTCGCAAGGATCCCGGGACGGGTCACGTGGAGATTGCCGTAAGCACGTCCGGGGTGTACACACCGTCACCGCAAACCCAGCAGATAACGACACGCGATTCAATACATTAAAATCTTTACTCCGCCTCGACCACCTTAACGAGGAAGAGGTAGCCAGTGTAAGTCAAACGTTAAAAGAATCTATGGATCTTTTCCATTATCCAGGCGATTATCTTGGCACAACAGACACAATAAAGCATAAAATAGTTACAACTGACGACCAACCCGTTTTCAAGAGACAATATCGTTTTCCACCGGCACACAAAGACGAGATTACGCGCCAGGTGCACGAGTTAATTCACGGCAAAGTAATCGAGCCTTCCGAGTCTCCTTACAGTTCGCCTCTGTGGATCGTGTCTAAAAAACCCGATTCACATGGGAAGCAGAGATGGAGAATGGTCATCGATTACAGACACCTCAATGAAAAAACAGTAGGAGACGCATATCCTCTTCCAAACATCGTCGAAATTCTCGATCAACTTGGCAAAGCCAAGTATTTTTCGGTATTCGACCTTGCGAGCGGTTTTCACCAGATTCCGTTGGATCCCGCGGACGCGCACAAAACCGCATTCTCCACGCCCTTTGGGCATTATCAATTTTCACGTATGCCGTTTGGGCTCAAAAATGCCCCTGCCACGTTCCAACGGTTAATGGATCGTGTACTGTGCGGGTTGCAGGGAGTCGAGCTATTCGTATATCTCGACGATATAGTCTTGTACGCGAATACGCTTCACGAGCACGAGTTAAAATTCAAAAGATTAGCAGACCGGCTGCGCAAAGCGAACTTGAAGCTCCAGCCAGACAAATGTGAGTTTCTCCGGAAGGAAGTAGGCTACTTGGGCCATATAATCAGCGAAGACGGTATCAGACCGGATCCTAAGAAATTAGAATCAATTAGAAATTACCCCAGGCCAACGAGCCCTACTAAAATCAAACAATTTCTCGGCTTGGCTGGTTACTACCGACGATTCGTCGAAAACTTCTCGGGTCTGGCTAAACCACTTACCCTGCTTTTGAAAAAGGGAGCTCCATTCAAGTGGACCGAAAGTCAAGAAAAAGCGTTTAAAGATCTTTGCGAAATGCTTTGCAAAGCACCGGTGCTGCAACATCCCGATTTTACGAAACCATTCATTGTTACTACCGATGCATCCGCATTAGCGATCGGCGGAGTAATCAGCCAAGGCGAGATAGGGAAGGACAGACCGATTGCCTATGCTTCTCGTACGCTATCGCCAGCCGAAATAAACTATTCTGTAATCGAAAAGGAATGTTTAGGTATAATATACGCCGTAGATAGCTTTAGGCACTATGTTTATGGTAGAGAATTTGTCCTAGTTACCGATCACAAGCCGCTTGTCTGGCTGAACTCGATGAAGGATCCTTCGAACCGTTTGTATGGCTGGCGCTTCAAACTTCGGAACTACGATTTCAAAATTCTGTACAAACCCGGGACAGCTAACAGCAACGCTGACGCGCTGTCGCGTAACCCACCCGAAAACGTTAGAACTGTTCTCTTAGTCAGGCCCATCAGGCGCCGAGACGATCCTGACGGACCTGGAGACAGTGTCCAGAACGAAGGTGTAACGACGCGCTCCAAGAGACGGAGGCTAGAACTGGATGGCCTGGGGGGTGCCGAGCCCGATCCGGTTGCTGGACCTTCAAAACTCGAGCCAATAAATGAAATACCTGACACTGATAGAGATACCTCGGCGGAAACTCCAGAAACTGGAGACACCAGTCAACTAAGTACCGGTGCTACGTACTCCCCCGGCTCTGCAGGTATAGGTAACGCCGCAATGGAAGACGTAGAAAACGACGATACGCTGAGCGACACGATCGCCTCGTCGTCAGACGATGAGGACGCACCTGTCGAAGACGAAAGACCGACAGAGTACATTGTAACCGAAACGCGTGATAAATTAAGCATGCGCATCGACAACTTAGTTTATTTTGTAACGACGAATAATCTTCCGGTAGACGACGGTGCGCAAGATCTTGCGAATACGGGAAATATGCCTCCTAACGATCGCCTCGCACTTTCGAGAGTGGGGGTAAATCGAGTACGCTCCAAGATATATCTGGCACTCCCGATAAAAGGTGACTTGCGAGTGGGCACTCATGTAGACGACTTTACTGAGTCACTGCAATCCTTAAGAGACGCAGTAATAGAGCTCCGATTATGCTCATTTAGTATCGCTAAAACCGAGAAGCTTGATGATATGTCTTGGAACGAGATCTCGACTATGCTGCGCAACGATCTCGGAGATTTACCTTTAAGGATCACTGTATGTAAACAATTAGTGCGTATTCCCCCCGTTGATGAACAAAGTGCGATTATCCGCGAGTGTCATGCTTCTTTGGTGGGCGGCCACAAAGGCGTAAACAAAACCTACTGGCGTGTTCGCGAAAATTACTTCTGGAAGGACATGAAAGTGCACATTCAGAAATTCATACAACGTTGCGAAAATTGCCAACTCAAAAAGCTAGTGCGCGTTAAAACAAAGCAACCCATGGTTATCACGGACACTCCGGGTAGTGCCTTCGATAAAATTTCTATGGACATCGTGGGACCACTCCCTATCACCGAAGAGGGACACACGAACATCTTGACGATCCAGGACCTTCTTACAAAATATTCTGTTGCTATTCCCCTACGAAGAACAACAGCCATGGATGTGGCCAACGCTTTCACCAAGAACTTCATCGCACGTTTCGGAGCGCCCAAAGCCGTGTTAACCGATCAAGGGACGAACTTCTGTAGCAGTCTGATGAAGGATGTCGCGAGGAAATTCCGAATAACACAGTACCGAACGACAGCCTTTCATCCACAGACCAATGGTTCGATAGAGAGGTCGCACCACGTCCTGGCTGAATATCTGAAACAATTCGTGGACCGTCGTACTGACTGGGACGACTTGTTGGAAATGGCGATGTTTTCTTACAACACCAGCCGCCACGAGGGTACCGGTTTCACGCCACACGAACTGGTATATGGAAAAGCAGCTAGACAACCATCCAATCACGACAGAATAGAGGAAAACCAGGACCAAACTTACGTGGAGTATTTGGAGAACCTATTCCGAAAAATTCGCGGTCTCCAAGAAATGGCCGCCGAAAGCCTACAGAAAGCAAAGCAAAAATCAAAAGAGTATTACGACCAGCGAATAAACCCGCAAAATTTTAAGATCGGGGACATGGTTTACGTCCTCAAAGAACCAAAAGGAGGCAAATTCGCTGATCAGTACATAGGGCCTTGCCCTGTATTGGAGATCCTCACGGGAGGAAATATCAAAATAAATTTAAGCGGGAAGATGAAAGTCATTCATCCAAACAAAATACGCATAAGTAAGCAATAAATTGCGAAAGAAGTACCAAAATAATAATGCCTATGTTGCAGGAAGTTGCGAAATACAGTTCACCATGGAACGCCCGAGGCTGAACCTCCAAAGACAACGCGATCGTCGTCTACCCCGCGGCTGCACGAAATTCGACGACTTCCGAATCCTCTTCTGTGACGAATGGGGCCATTGTCGACGTGAGAAGGTCTTGTTCTTTAATCGCCGAGAAAACACGTTCTTATGTTCGATCCAAGGAACAAGAGAAGTATTGAACGTTGGCCTCGCGGATGTGGGACTCATCCTGTTCAACGGAGAACAGTTCTCAAGAAGGACCTACAAGGAATTCCTGGACCGTTTCGCAACACACCTGTATATGCAACAGCATCTGGCGGACTTCGTTCAACAGAACGCCGCCGCACGTTCGACGAAGAAGAACAATGATCAGCCTACAAACACCACCAGAAAGACCTCCGTGGGACTGGGTGTCGCTGCACTGATCATCGCGTTCGTCACCTTAATCTTGGCCACTACAACTGAAGCGATAGTTGGATATGACTGTAGCGGTTCGACACTTAACGTAACAACATTGTCATTGAAGGGAGTAGCAGAATGTGATCTGCCACCTAAGGACCCTGAACCAACTCAAGTCCACATCCAGCTTCTTCAACTATCGGACTTCGACAACACCGCCGTTATCCAATGCAAAATCGAGATAACGCGCATAATTCACCACTGTGGAATGCACTCGCACAACTCCATCGTTCACGACGGTCTCCGCGAATACATCCAGGAAATGGACGAACCAACATGCAGAAGACTTCAAGAAACGGGGATCATCCGACTGGGCTATTCGGCGGAAGTCATCGGTTTGCGGAAGAACGAGACAACTACCAGAAGTCTCACACTGGCTGGATCAACGACCGTGGACGGTAAATGCAGCGGTACACAATACAGTGACCCGTTCGGAACCTGGAGCGACGTGATCGTGCACGCCACAGTGAAAATAACTCTTTCAACGCACCAAGCGGTAGTGAACTTACGTGCGGGAAAAATAATCCTCATGTCGGGCACTCAGTGCGAGTTGTCTGAAGGACATTGCCTGGACATAGAGGGAAACAGTGCTTTTTGGAACATCGCCCCTGTCGATTCGTGTAACTTTAAAATGTACGACGTATTATACGAGGGGATGGTGTCAAAGTTTACTGTTATCGAAGATGACTCCCGCTTACCAGACGTTTATTCACTAACTTCCGAGTCAACGACGTTTGCACTTGCGAAACGATCGGAGTACAACTTTTGCGGCTACTCGCTCATAACCACGGAACACCCGAAGTTATTTATTCTTGAGTCACGAAAAGGCGAATCGTTTGCATCGACCAAGAAGATTTCGGTTAACAACCTCGACATCTTCACGTATATCAACTCAAAATTCATATACGTCGAGAAACATGTAAGAAAGCAAATGACCAGTTTGTACAAGGATGTACTGACTCAACGCTGTAACATGGAGCGTCAAATTCTCCAAAACGCCTTATCGACTGCTGCTCTGTTGCCTGAAAAATTTGCATACACGGTAATGAAAGGCGCAGGACACATGTCAGTCATTGCCGGTGAAGTTGCCCACATTATAAAGTGTACCCCTGTGGAGTGTAAATTGAGGCGTACGGAAGAATGCTACCAGGAGCTACCGGTAACCTATCGTAACGAATCTTACTACTTGTCACCGACCTCAAGGACATTGGTGAGATCAGCAACCGTAATAACTTGCGACCCTATCATACCAGCCCAGTATCAGATCGAGGGAACGTGGTACCGTTTTACTCCTCAACCAGTGGAAGTTCTCGCACCTCGCGCTCTCGAACCAACGTCGAAACCAACCTGGAAGTACCAATCAGCAGGAAATCTCGCCAATAGTGGTATCTACACCGAGGAGGACGTGAACAAGCTCCGCGAGAGGATAATGTTTCCGGCAGAAAAACCAGCCCTACTCAACAACATTGCGCGAGGAAGTGCAGGTTACTCACTACCTCCGGGAAGCGTTTCGATAAAAGGACTGCTCGATGAAGAAACTTTAAATCACCTTGCCGAGAATGCTGCAACGCGCCTCTGGAATGGTTTTGTGAAATTTGGTTCTGCAAGTGCAGGAATAATTGGCGTATTTCTAGTGTTACGGTCGATCAAGTTTGTAATCGACACTTGTATCCAAGGCTACGCCATTCATTCACTTTATGGTTGGAGTCTACATCTACTGGGTGCAATATGGAGCTCTGTGACCGGACTTTTATTGACCCTGGGTCAACAACGCACAAAGGAACAAACAGCTGATGTAGAGGCAGGTCGGGAAAGCCAGCTTCCCATACCACCACCAAGAGGAAACTACCCAGCTCTGACACAGAAGATAACACCACTGAAGAGCTCATCAGTAAAAATCCCGATGGAACGTCTTGATGGCGTCGACCCCCAACTTTCTGCACGGCTTGCAGCCTCGCGCACGCAGAGTCACGACACTGCTTTCCGCTAACGGGGGGGATGTTACGTCATGGCTCGACGCCCCATAAAAACGCACTACTTAGTGTAATAAATACATTTCTTTTTTACATTTTTATCAACAAAACTAAAAGATAGTTCATAAGGAAAATTTTAAAAATTTTCTACTTTATTTTTTTTTTCCATTATAAAACATTGTTAAAACAATGTTGATATTGGAAACATAATCATTGTTAAAACAATGATTATATTTCCAATGAAAGCCGTTGAATACATTTTTCAACGCATGTTAAGGTACATTTTAATTTACTTTGTAAAATTTACCTGCTGCAAGCGAAAGCATTAAGAGCCTTCATTTGCGCAGAAAATATAAATAAGCTAGCGTAAGCATTCACATATGTCGACGAGATGCATTCGAGCATCTAAGACCCAAGCGTGAGCAATGCGAAGACGAAACATTGATAGAGGCTGGGCCCGGAGTCCCGCCACTGAGAAGTCCGATAAGGACTCGCGGGAACTGCAACTAAGCAAATTCTGCAGTTGGACTCGGAGGGGATCCTCGGGCCAGCCGGCTACAATATAATATTAAAATTTAGTTCTCGACGCGATTCATAACGGTACACATCAAAAAACCCAAGAGTATTGTTTTACGGTCAGACTCCGAGTAAAGAGCAATTTCAAGTGAAGTGAGTGCTAAGCGTGCCAGCAATTGCTCACGTTTGAAAACCTACCGGGATTTTTAACGCACAACAAGTACTGTAAGTCTCAAGCTCGTTTTATTATTACACGATTTCCTTGTCTTATTGCGATTGGAATCGTTTAAAACAAAACTATTCGATTTTTATTGCGATTTAACTTAGTTGACAGAATTTAAAACAAAACTGTTTGAATTTAATGCAAATTGAAATCGTTTACTGTTAATGCAAATTGTAATTGCTTATTCGATTTTCATTATTATTTAATAAATTCGAACAAAACTGTTTGAATTTTATGCAAGTTGAAATTGTTTATTCGATCTTGATTATTATTTAATAATTTAAAACAAAATTGTTTACTAATAATGCAAATTGTAATTGTTTATTCGATTTTCATTATTATTTAATAAATTCAAACAAAACTGTTCGAATTTTATCGCAGAATGAAATTGTTTATTCGATCTAAATTATAACTTAATAATTTAAAACAAAACTGTTTGAATTTTATGCAAGTTGAAATTGTTTATTCGATTTTCATTATTATTTAATAAACTCAAACAAAACTGTTCGAATTTTATCGCAGAATGAAATTGTTTATTCGATCTAAATTATAACTTAACAACTTAAAACAAAACTGTTTGACTATTAACGCAAATTGAAATTGTTTATTCAATTTTTATTATAATCTAAGCGTTTAGGCACAATTTATTTGATTTTTCGTTTAAATTGGTTCACACAGTAACTCCCTTTTATTGTAATCGAATTGTTTAAAACGGAAACGGGTTCGACCCTTTTGAACAATTTGACAATTTTTATTTATTTTTAACTGTTTGAAATGTTTAAAACAGAAAATTATTTGACCCTTTTAATATATTTGAATTGTCCTTCTCAAATTTGTAAATTTGTTTTGACCTTTGAATAATTAAGGGGTTTCACAGCCTCAGTAAACAACAGAAAGTCCCGCCTGAATTTTATTTCGAAACCTTTTCCCCAAAACGACGGGGTTTAGTCCGAGAGAGCGAGACTCGGTCGGGTGCGGTTGATGCCGTCCCCTCAAATTCTTGCATTTACTTGTGTCACCAGAGAAATAGGTTACTTCGAACGGAACGAGGAGCATTTCCTGGACAAACTATTTAACTATCGTATCAACGAAGGCCAGTTGATCGAATAATTAGCGAAGCAAAATATTAACGATCAAAGGCGTTGCTACTCGAACGCACGAACTATCCTTTTCCGCAAATAACTACAAAGGTAAGTGACTACGTACGTTTGGCCCCGTTGGGTCTGAATGCACTATTTAATGCATTCTTTATAATTGATAATTTTACAATAAAATTTATAAAACCAAAAGAACGCACAAAAACTCCGCAACCACGTCGACATTGGTCTCCGGCCCCTGAGGCGGCAAATTCCGCTCTAAAACGGAGGAAAAATAAATAAATTACGTTTCGTTGTGTCGTTTTCAAGAAACCATGACGTAACAAGTTATAATTTAGATCGAATAAACAATTTCATTCTGCGATAAAATTCGAACAGTTTTGTTTGAATTTATTAAATAATAATGAAAATCGAATAAACAATTACAATTTGCATTATTAGTAAACAATTTTGTTTTAAATTATTAAATAATAATCAAGATCGAATAAACAATTTCAACTTGCATAAAATTCAAACAGTTTTGTTCGAATTTATTAAATAATAATGAAAATCGAATAAGCAATTACAATTTGCATTAACAGTAAACGATTTCAATTTGCATTAAATTCAAACAGTTTTGTTTTAAATTCTGTCAACTAAGTTAAATCGCAATAAAAATCGAATAGTTTTGTTTTAAACGATTCCAATCGCAATAAGACAAGGAAATCGTGTAATAATAAAACGAGCTTGAGACTTACAGTACTTGTTGTGCGTTAAAAATCCCGGTAGGTTTTCAAACGTGAGCAATTGCTGGCACGCTTAGCACTCACTTCACTTGAAATTGCTCTTTACTCGGAGTCTGACCGTAAAACAATACTCTTGGGTTTTTTGATGTGTACCGTTATGAATCGCGTCGAGAACTAAATTTTAATATTATATTGTAGCCGGCTGGCCCGAGGATCCCCTCCGAGTCCAACTGCAGAATTTGCTTAGTTGCAGTTCCCGCGAGTCCTTATCGGACTTCTCAGTGGCGGGACTCCGGGCCCAGCCTCTATCAATGTTTCGTCTTCGCATTGCTCACGCTTGGGTCTTAGATGCTCGAATGCATCTCGTCGACATATGTGAATGCTTACGCTAGCTTATTTATATTTTCTGCGCAAATGAAGGCTCTTAATGCTTTCGCTTGCAGCAGGTAAATTTTACAAAGTAAATTAAAATGTACCTTAACATGCGTTGAAAAATGTATTCAACGGCTTTCATTGGAAATATAATCATTGTTTTAACAATGATTATGTTTCCAATATCAACATTGTTTTAACAATGTTTTATAATGGAAAAAAAAAATAAAGTAGAAAATTTTTAAAATTTTCCTTATGAACTATCTTTTAGTTTTGTTGATAAAAATGTAAAAAAGAAATGTATTTATTACACTAAGTAGTGCGTTTTTATGGGGCGTCGAGCCATGACGTAACAAACTTAATAATTTAAAACAAAACTGTTTGAATTTTATGCAAGTTGAAATTGTTTATTCGATTTTCATTATTATTTAATAAACTCAAACAAAACTGTTCGAATTTTATCGCAGAATGAAATTGTTTATTCGATCTAAATTATAACTTAACAACTTAAAACAAAACTGTTTGACTATTAACGCAAATTGAAATTGTTTATTCAATTTTTATTATAATCTAAGCGTTTAGGCACAATTTATTTGATTTTTCGTTTAAATTGGTTCACACAGTAACTCCCTTTTATTGTAATCGAATTGTTTAAAACGGAAACGGGTTCGACCCTTTTGAACAATTTGACAATTTTTATTTATTTTTAACTGTTTGAAATGTTTAAAACAGAAAATTATTTGACCCTTTTAATATATTTGAATTGTCCTTCTCAAATTTGTAAATTTGTTTTGACCTTTGAATAATTAAGGGGTTTCACAGCCTCAGTAAACAACAGAAAGTCCCGCCTGAATTTTATTTCGAAACCTTTTCCCCAAAACGACGGGGTTTAGTCCGAGAGAGCGAGACTCGGTCGGGTGCGGTTGATGCCGTCCCCTCAAATTCTTGCATTTACTTGTGTCACCAGAGAAATAGGTTACTTCGAACGGAACGAGGAGCATTTCCTGGACAAACTATTTAACTATCGTATCAACGAAGGCCAGTTGATCGAATAATTAGCGAAGCAAAATATTAACGATCAAAGGCGTTGCTACTCGAACGCACGAACTATCCTTTTCCGCAAATAACTACAAAGGTAAGTGACTACGTACGTTTGGCCCCGTTGGGTCTGAATGCACTATTTAATGCATTCTTTATAATTGATAATTTTACAATAAAATTTATAAAACCAAAAGAACGCACAAAAACTCCGCAACCACGTCGACATTGGTCTCCGGCCCCTGAGGCGGCAAATTCCGCCCTAAAACGGAGGAAAAATAAATAAATTACGTTTCGTTGTGTCGTTTTCAAGAAACCATGACGTAACAGCGTATTTTGTTGGTGGCAGCGTGTAGGGATGATACCATTGTCGAGGCTACGTTTTTGTGAGTTCTGAGGTATTAGTGGCAACAGCTTCCCTAGCCTGGACCAGTGATTGAATGCTGCAAAGAAAGTGGATAAACCATTCCACCTCACAGTAAATATTTGGTCACAGGATAATAATAGATTGTTTGCAAAATCATTCAATCCCTGTCGATTCAATTATTTCGCACAGAATTGTTTCATCTTTTAATCGCATTTCCGAGAACTGCTACTTTGTGAGACACTCACGTCAGCATTTGTTGCTGAACCGAACTCCGTTTACAACAGAAAAAAAAAAAAAAAAAAAAAATTTATTTGTTTTGTGGGTTTATCAGAGATTGATTACATGCGTATTGTTTTGATGCAATCCACTTAGCTCTGTTTCAATTTTGTTAACCTAAAATTGCCTACACGAGTATTGCGTACCACAGTCAATTAAACTCTGATACAATTTTGCTTATTAAAGTTGTATACACGAGAACTGTTTGTTTACGAGAGACTCGTATCGGTATTTGTTACCCAATTAGACTCTATCTTACCTTTGTTTATTAGAGATTTATTGCACGCGTATCATTTAATTGTAATCGAGTGAGCGCTGTTCCAACTTTGTTTATTTAATGCACTTGCGAAAGATTTGCACTAAGTGCTCGATCAAGCTCAGATGTGTTTCATAAGCCTTCCGACTAAATACGATCAATTCAAAAGTAACTTGTATAAGAATTGTGGAACCGGTGTATTCATTTCATAGGACAATTGTTGTGTCGCAAGCTACACGTACAGATTTACCTTGCAAGGTCCCTAACAGGGTGTTTGCAGTAAGTATACTTCCTTATTATCTAAATAAAATAATAAGACGGTCGCCAGGTTAACGGATGTTGTTGCTACTAACTCATTTCAAGTGCATGTTAGCCTTAAGCGACGATAGACCAAAAGATCGTACCGGCTGATTACCGACCGCAGAATTGAACACTCAGTTCCGTAACGATCGGCGAAACCTTTTACTATGGACGGAAAAGACAAATTCGGTTCCCTCACGGAGGAGGAACTCATAGCTTTGCAGAATCAACTTCTCGAAACGCAAAAACAACAACAGTCACGTGAAAGCGATATCATTTTTCGGGAAAACGACCTTATGACTCGCGAAAACGAACTTCTTCAGCGCGAAAACATCGTCCAAAAACGCGAAAACGACGTCGCGAACCGCGAACTCGACCTCGTGGAAAAAGTTCCCGCACAGGTAAATCGCGATAGCTTATTACCGAATCCAGCTGCGGTGAGGCCGGAAGATCGGAAACCTCTTTCCATTAAGGAAATACAAAATCATAACTCCGATGCGTCCTTGGACCTTCAATTCGACTGGGCAAAGGGTGCATCGAAAGTTCCTGCCGGAGAGAACTCAAGTAGTTTGTTAGAAATGCGTAACGAAATCCAAAAACTTAAAAGAGAATTAAATAAAATCGGGAAACAACGTTCGGTTACTTTCGATCCGCCGATAGAAGAGATCCGAATTGATGATGAATCGTTAAACGAAGGAATACAGGCGCGGTTATCTTTCAAGGATGTGCTCGAATCCGTTCCTGTTTTTAATGGCGATACTCCGCCTGTACTAAAATTCAGTCGTGCGTGCAACCGAGCAAGAGAATTATTACCGGTCAGTCACGAAGCAACCTTTGCCCGACTTCTACGCAACAAGTTGCGTGGCCGTGCTTATACCGCGGTAGAAGACGATTGTTTTTCCTCGGTAAAAGCGTTCACTGATCGATTGAAAGAAATTTTTGGAGCCAACAAAACTATCAACCAGTACAAAGGTGAACTTGGTAACATCGTCAAAGGCGGAAAAGAGCACGTCCTTGATTATATAAGTCGCGTCAAAGACCTCCACGCAGTAATTATAGAAGGAGAAGCGGCAAATTGCGGCGTGATGTCTGCGAAACAGTTGAAAAATCTCGAGGACGATACACTAGAGTGCTTTTTGTTGGGACTACCCCCAGATTTCCGCCTTCGATTGCGTTACGAAGGTTACGATGGCCTCGCGGGCGCGTATGCAAGAGCTATTGTAGTAGAAAAGGAATTAGATCGCGATGCTAAACAGTTCTCGGACAGAACTACAAGTTTAAAACCGCACCAATCATCCACTCAACAACAGCCTAAAATCACGCAGACCAACGTCGCAAAATGCGAGCATTGTAGTCATCCCGGTCATCCGTCAGAAAATTGTTGGAAAAAATTTCCAGAAAAGAGGCCGGCAAACTCTTCTAAGAACAAACCCGGTGAAGCTTCGATTGCTACGGCGACGGCAAACCTGGTTTGTTCTTACTGTAATAAACCGCGACATAACGCAGCTGATTGTCGGGCCAGAATAGCTGACGAGAAGCGTCAGGGAAACGGGAATGCTCCCATGGCGAACACGGGCGTGAACCACTCGGGAGCACCAAGAGATCGCCCAGTCCGCGTAATCAGTGTGAACGACGAGTCCGCACAGCAAATGTCCGATTAAAAACGCATTCGTTCGTGCCCTCGGTAGACATAGAATCGGCTCAATTAATTAAACGGGGCGAATTCCTAGTAGATTCCGGTTCCGACCCTAACCTCATAAAGCGCGAGTTATTAAAACCTGACGTTGTTGTAAACGAGCTAGATATTTTGAAGCTACAGGGAATCGGCGAGGGGCCTGTTTATACGCAAGGATCTACGGAAATAGAAATACTAGGGACGAACTCAGAATTTCATGTGGTGGAGGATGCGTTTCCTATAGATCAGAGTGCAATCCTAGGTGCAGAATTTCATGGTCAGAATCGAGCCACGATTGATTGGGACAGGGAGGTTGTCAGTTGGAAAAATCAAATTTTGCCATTCAAAACACAAGAAACGGTCTTACTTCCTAGTCGTTCTAGCATTGTTTACCATGTTCGCGTTAGAAACTCACATGTCAAAGAGGGATATATTCCCCGCCTCAACGCTGCTAAAGGTATTTTTATTGGTGAAGCGGTAGTGACAAACACAAACGGCGTAGCTTATTTGCGAGCATTTAACACAACCGAGGAGGACGTGGAGCTAACGGTTCCTTTAGTTTCGCTACAGGAATTCGAGCGAATCCAGTCCCAAGATCCGGCAAGTGATGCCGATCCTGCAGGAATCGACGAATTATATTCGCAAGGATCCCGGGACGGGTCACGTGGAGATTGCCGTAAGCACGTCCGGGGTGTACACACCGTCACCGCAAACCCAGCAGATAACGACACGCGATTCAATACATTAAAATCTTTACTCCGCCTCGACCACCTTAACGAGGAAGAGGTAGCCAGTGTAAGTCAAACGTTAAAAGAATCTATGGATCTTTTCCATTATCCAGGCGATTATCTTGGCACAACAGACACAATAAAGCATAAAATAGTTACAACTGACGACCAACCCGTTTTCAAGAGACAATATCGTTTTCCACCGGCACACAAAGACGAGATTACGCGCCAGGTGCACGAGTTAATTCACGGCAAAGTAATCGAGCCTTCCGAGTCTCCTTACAGTTCGCCTCTGTGGATCGTGTCTAAAAAACCCGATTCACATGGGAAGCAGAGATGGAGAATGGTCATCGATTACAGACACCTCAATGAAAAAACAGTAGGAGACGCATATCCTCTTCCAAACATCGTCGAAATTCTCGATCAACTTGGCAAAGCCAAGTATTTTTCGGTATTCGACCTTGCGAGCGGTTTTCACCAGATTCCGTTGGATCCCGCGGACGCGCACAAAACCGCATTCTCCACGCCCTTTGGGCATTATCAATTTTCACGTATGCCGTTTGGGCTCAAAAATGCCCCTGCCACGTTCCAACGGTTAATGGATCGTGTACTGTGCGGGTTGCAGGGAGTCGAGCTATTCGTATATCTCGACGATATAGTCTTGTACGCGAATACGCTTCACGAGCACGAGTTAAAATTCAAAAGATTAGCAGACCGGCTGCGCAAAGCGAACTTGAAGCTCCAGCCAGACAAATGTGAGTTTCTCCGGAAGGAAGTAGGCTACTTGGGCCATATAATCAGCGAAGACGGTATCAGACCGGATCCTAAGAAATTAGAATCAATTAGAAATTACCCCAGGCCAACGAGCCCTACTAAAATCAAACAATTTCTCGGCTTGGCTGGTTACTACCGACGATTCGTCGAAAACTTCTCGGGTCTGGCTAAACCACTTACCCTGCTTTTGAAAAAGGGAGCTCCATTCAAGTGGACCGAAAGTCAAGAAAAAGCGTTTAAAGATCTTTGCGAAATGCTTTGCAAAGCACCGGTGCTGCAACATCCCGATTTTACGAAACCATTCATTGTTACTACCGATGCATCCGCATTAGCGATCGGCGGAGTAATCAGCCAAGGCGAGATAGGGAAGGACAGACCGATTGCCTATGCTTCTCGTACGCTATCGCCAGCCGAAATAAACTATTCTGTAATCGAAAAGGAATGTTTAGGTATAATATACGCCGTAGATAGCTTTAGGCACTATGTTTATGGTAGAGAATTTGTCCTAGTTACCGATCACAAGCCGCTTGTCTGGCTGAACTCGATGAAGGATCCTTCGAACCGTTTGTATGGCTGGCGCTTCAAACTTCGGAACTACGATTTCAAAATTCTGTACAAACCCGGGACAGCTAACAGCAACGCTGACGCGCTGTCGCGTAACCCACCCGAAAACGTTAGAACTGTTCTCTTAGTCAGGCCCATCAGGCGCCGAGACGATCCTGACGGACCTGGAGACAGTGTCCAGAACGAAGGTGTAACGACGCGCTCCAAGAGACGGAGGCTAGAACTGGATGGCCTGGGGGGTGCCGAGCCCGATCCGGTTGCTGGACCTTCAAAACTCGAGCCAATAAATGAAATACCTGACACTGATAGAGATACCTCGGCGGAAACTCCAGAAACTGGAGACACCAGTCAACTAAGTACCGGTGCTACGTACTCCCCCGGCTCTGCAGGTATAGGTAACGCCGCAATGGAAGACGTAGAAAACGACGATACGCTGAGCGACACGATCGCCTCGTCGTCAGACGATGAGGACGCACCTGTCGAAGACGAAAGACCGACAGAGTACATTGTAACCGAAACGCGTGATAAATTAAGCATGCGCATCGACAACTTAGTTTATTTTGTAACGACGAATAATCTTCCGGTAGACGACGGTGCGCAAGATCTTGCGAATACGGGAAATATGCCTCCTAACGATCGCCTCGCACTTTCGAGAGTGGGGGTAAATCGAGTACGCTCCAAGATATATCTGGCACTCCCGATAAAAGGTGACTTGCGAGTGGGCACTCATGTAGACGACTTTACTGAGTCACTGCAATCCTTAAGAGACGCAGTAATAGAGCTCCGATTATGCTCATTTAGTATCGCTAAAACCGAGAAGCTTGATGATATGTCTTGGAACGAGATCTCGACTATGCTGCGCAACGATCTCGGAGATTTACCTTTAAGGATCACTGTATGTAAACAATTAGTGCGTATTCCCCCCGTTGATGAACAAAGTGCGATTATCCGCGAGTGTCATGCTTCTTTGGTGGGCGGCCACAAAGGCGTAAACAAAACCTACTGGCGTGTTCGCGAAAATTACTTCTGGAAGGACATGAAAGTGCACATTCAGAAATTCATACAACGTTGCGAAAATTGCCAACTCAAAAAGCTAGTGCGCGTTAAAACAAAGCAACCCATGGTTATCACGGACACTCCGGGTAGTGCCTTCGATAAAATTTCTATGGACATCGTGGGACCACTCCCTATCACCGAAGAGGGACACACGAACATCTTGACGATCCAGGACCTTCTTACAAAATATTCTGTTGCTATTCCCCTACGAAGAACAACAGCCATGGATGTGGCCAACGCTTTCACCAAGAACTTCATCGCACGTTTCGGAGCGCCCAAAGCCGTGTTAACCGATCAAGGGACGAACTTCTGTAGCAGTCTGATGAAGGATGTCGCGAGGAAATTCCGAATAACACAGTACCGAACGACAGCCTTTCATCCACAGACCAATGGTTCGATAGAGAGGTCGCACCACGTCCTGGCTGAATATCTGAAACAATTCGTGGACCGTCGTACTGACTGGGACGACTTGTTGGAAATGGCGATGTTTTCTTACAACACCAGCCGCCACGAGGGTACCGGTTTCACGCCACACGAACTGGTATATGGAAAAGCAGCTAGACAACCATCCAATCACGACAGAATAGAGGAAAACCAGGACCAAACTTACGTGGAGTATTTGGAGAACCTATTCCGAAAAATTCGCGGTCTCCAAGAAATGGCCGCCGAAAGCCTACAGAAAGCAAAGCAAAAATCAAAAGAGTATTACGACCAGCGAATAAACCCGCAAAATTTTAAGATCGGGGACATGGTTTACGTCCTCAAAGAACCAAAAGGAGGCAAATTCGCTGATCAGTACATAGGGCCTTGCCCTGTATTGGAGATCCTCACGGGAGGAAATATCAAAATAAATTTAAGCGGGAAGATGAAAGTCATTCATCCAAACAAAATACGCATAAGTAAGCAATAAATTGCGAAAGAAGTACCAAAATAATAATGCCTATGTTGCAGGAAGTTGCGAAATACAGTTCACCATGGAACGCCCGAGGCTGAACCTCCAAAGACAACGCGATCGTCGTCTACCCCGCGGCTGCACGAAATTCGACGACTTCCGAATCCTCTTCTGTGACGAATGGGGCCATTGTCGACGTGAGAAGGTCTTGTTCTTTAATCGCCGAGAAAACACGTTCTTATGTTCGATCCAAGGAACAAGAGAAGTATTGAACGTTGGCCTCGCGGATGTGGGACTCATCCTGTTCAACGGAGAACAGTTCTCAAGAAGGACCTACAAGGAATTCCTGGACCGTTTCGCAACACACCTGTATATGCAACAGCATCTGGCGGACTTCGTTCAACAGAACGCCGCCGCACGTTCGACGAAGAAGAACAATGATCAGCCTACAAACATCACCAGAAAGACCTCCGTGGGACTGGGTGTCGCTGCACTGATCATCGCGTTCGTCGCCTTAATCTTGGCCACTACAACTGAAGCGATAGTTGGATATGACTGTAGCGGTTCGACACTTAACGTAACAACATTGTCATTGAAGGGAGTAGCAGAATGTGATCTGCCACCTAAGGACCCTGAACCAACTCAAGTCCACATCCAGCTTCTTCAACTATCGGACTTCGACAACACCGCCGTTATCCAATGCAAAATCGAGATAACGCGCATAATTCACCACTGTGGAATGCACTCGCACAACTCCATCGTTCACGACGGTCTCCGCGAATACATCCAGGAAATGGACGAACCAACATGCAGAAGACTTCAAGAAACGGGGATCATCCGACTGGGCTATTCGGCGGAAGTCATCGGTTTGCGGAAGAACGAGACAACTACCAGAAGTCTCACACTGGCTGGATCAACGACCGTGGACGGTAAATGCAGCGGTACACAATACAGTGACCCGTTCGGAACCTGGAGCGACGTGATCGTGCACGCCACAGTGAAAATAACTCTTTCAACGCACCAAGCGGTAGTGAACTTACGTGCGGGAAAAATAATCCTCATGTCGGGCACTCAGTGCGAGTTGTCTGAAGGACATTGCCTGGACATAGAGGGAAACAGTGCTTTTTGGAACATCGCCCCTGTCGATTCGTGTAACTTTAAAATGTACGACGTATTATACGAGGGGATGGTGTCAAAGTTTACTGTTATCGAAGATGACTCCCGCTTACCAGACGTTTATTCACTAACTTCCGAGTCAACGACGTTTGCACTTGCGAAACGATCGGAGTACAACTTTTGCGGCTACTCGCTCATAACCACAGAACACCCGAAGTTATTTATTCTTGAGTCACGAAAAGGCGAATCGTTTGCATCGACCAAGAAGATTTCGGTTAACAACCTCGACATCTTCACGTATATCAACTCAAAATTCATATACGTCGAGAAACATGTAAGAAAGCAAATGACCAGTTTGTACAAGGATGTACTGACTCAACGCTGTAACATGGAGCGTCAAATTCTCCAAAACGCCTTATCGACTGCTGCTCTGTTGCCTGAAAAATTTGCATACACGGTAATGAAAGGCGCAGGACACATGTCAGTCATTGCCGGTGAAGTTGCCCACATTATAAAGTGTACCCCTGTGGAGTGTAAATTGAGGCGTACGGAAGAATGCTACCAGGAGCTACCGGTAACCTATCGTAACGAATCTTACTACTTGTCACCGACCTCAAGGACATTGGTGAGATCAGCAACCGTAATAACTTGCGACCCTATCATACCAGCCCAGTATCAGATCGAGGGAACGTGGTACCGTTTTACTCCTCAACCAGTGGAAGTTCTCGCACCTCGCGCTCTCGAACCAACGTCGAAACCAACCTGGAAGTACCAATCAGCAGGAAATCTCGCCAATAGTGGTATCTACACCGAGGAGGACGTGAACAAGCTCCGCGAGAGGATAATGTTTCCGGCAGAAAAACCAGCCCTACTCAACAACATTGCGCGAGGAAGTGCAGGTTACTCACTACCTCCGGGAAGCGTTTCGATAAAAGGACTGCTCGATGAAGAAACTTTAAATCACCTTGCCGAGAATGCTGCAACGCGCCTCTGGAATGGTTTTGTGAAATTTGGTTCTGCAAGTGCAGGAATAATTGGCGTATTTCTAGTGTTACGGTCGATCAAGTTTGTAATCGACACTTGTATCCAAGGCTACGCCATTCATTCACTTTATGGTTGGAGTCTACATCTACTGGGTGCAATATGGAGCTCTGTGACCGGACTTTTATTGACCCTGGGTCAACAACGCACAAAGGAACAAACAGCTGATGTAGAGGCAGGTCGGGAAAGCCAGCTTCCCATACCACCACCAAGAGGAAACTACCCAGCTCTGACACAGAAGATAACACCACTGAAGAGCTCATCAGTAAAAATCCCGATGGAACGTCTTGATGGCGTCGACCCCCAACTTTCTGCACGGCTTGCAGCCTCGCGCACGCAGAGTCACGACACTGCTTTCCGCTAACGGGGGGGATGTTACGTCATGGCTCGACGCCCCATAAAAACGCACTACTTAGTGTAATAAATACATTTCTTTTTTACATTTTTAACAACAAAACTAAAAGATAGTTCATAAGGAAAATTTTAAATTTTTTTTTACTTTATTTCTTTTCCATTATAAAACATTGTTAAAACAATGTTGATATTGGAAACATAATCATTGTTAAAACAATGATTATATTTCCAATGAAAGCCGTTGAATACATTTTTCAACGCATGTTAAGGTACATTTTAATTTACTTTGTAAAATTTACCTGCTGCAAGCGAAAGCATTAAGAGCCTTCATTTGCGCAGAAAATATAAATAAGCTAGCGTAAGCATTCACATATGTCGACGAGATGCATTCGAGCATCTAAGACCCAAGCGTGAGCAATGCGAAGACGAAACATTGATAGAGGCTGGGCCCGGAGTCCCGCCACTGAGAAGTCCGATAAGGACTCGCGGGAACTGCAACTAAGCAAATTCTGCAGTTGGACTCGGAGGGGATCCTCGGTCCAGCCGGCTATAATATAATATTAAAATTCAGTTCTCGACGCGATTCACAACGGTACACATCAAAAACCCAAGAGTATTGTTTTACGGTCAGACTCCGAGTAAAGAGCAATTTCAAGTGAAGTGAGTGCTAAGCGTGCCAGCAATTGCTCACGTTTGAAAACCTACCGGGATTTTTAACGCACAACAAGTACTGTAAGTCTCAAGCTCGTTTTATTATTACACGATTTCCTTGTCTTATTGCGATTGGAATCGTTTAAAACAAAACTATTCGATTTTTATTGCGATTTAACTTAGTTGACAGAATTTGAAACAAAATTGTTTACCAATAATGCAAATTGTAATTGTTTATTCGATTTTCATTATTATTTAATAAATTCAAACAAAACTGTTCGAATTTATCGCAGATTGAAATTGTTTATTCGATCTAAATTATAACTTAATAATTTAAAACAAAACTGTTTGAATTTAATGCAAATTGAAATCGTTTACTGTTAATGCAAATTGTAATTGTTTATTCGATTTTCATTATTATTTAATAAATTCAAACAAAACTGTTTGAATTTTATCGCAGATTGAAATTGTTTATTCGATCTAAATTATAACTTAATAATTTCAAACAAAACTGTTTGAATTTTATGCAAGTTGAAATTGTTTATTCGATCTTGATTATTATTTAATAATTTAAAACAAAATCGTTTACTGTTAATGCAAATTGTAATTGCTTATTCGATTTTCATTATTATTTAATAAATTCAAACAAAACTGTTTGAATTTTATCGCAGATTGAAATTGTTTATTCGATCTAAATTATAACTTAATAATTTCAAACAAAACTGTTTGAATTTTATGCAAGTTGAAATTGTTTATTCGATCTTGATTATTATTTAATAATTTAAAACAAAATTGTTTACTAATAATGCAAATTGTAATTGTTTATTCGATTTTCATTATTATTTAATAAATTCAAACAAAACTGTTCGAATTTTATCGCAGAATGAAATTGTTTATTCGATCTTAATTATAACTTAATAATTTAAAACAAAACTGTTTGAATTTAATGCAAATTGAAATCGTTTACTGTTAATGCAAATTGTAATTGTTTATTCGATTTTAATTATTATTTAATAAATTCAAACAAAACTGTTTGAATTTTATCGCAGATTGAAATTGTTTATTCGATCGAAATTATAACTTAATAATTTCAAACAAAACTGTTTGAATTTTATGCAAGTTGAAATTGTTTATTCGATCTTGATTATTATTTAATAATTTAAAACAAAATTGTTTACTAATAATGCAAATTGTAATTGTTTATTCGATTTTCATTATTATTTAATAAATTCAAACAAAACTGTTCGAATTTTATCGCAGAATGAAATTGTTTATTCGATCTTAATTATAACTTAATAATTTAAAACAAAACTGTTTGAATTTAATGCAAATTGAAATCGTTTACTGTTAATGCAAATTGTAATTGTTTATTCGATTTTCATTATTATTTAATAAATTCAAACAAAACTGTTCGAATTTTATCGCAGATTGAAATTGTTTATTCGATCTAAATTATAACTTAATAATTTAAAACAAAACTGTTTGAATTTTATGCAAGTTGAAATTGTTTATTCGATTTTCATTATTATTTAATAAACTCAAACAAAACTGTTCGAATTTTATCGCAGAATGAAATTGTTTATTCGATCTAAATTATAACTTAACAACTTAAAACAAAACTGTTTGACTATTAACGCAAATTGAAATTGTTTATTCAATTTTTATTATAATCTAAGCGTTTAGGCACAATTTCTTTGATTTTTCGTTTAATTTGGTTCACACAGTAACTCCCTTTTATTGTAATTGAATTGTTTAAAACAGAAGGGGTTTTGATCTTTTTAAACGATTCGAGCTTTGTATTTAATATTATTATTTAACTGTTTATCCAAACAACAACTACTCGACTTTTACATTTGCTTTACACAAAAAAATGTAATCGAATTGTTTAAAACGGAAACGGGTTCGACCCTTTTGAACAATTTGACAATTTTTATTTATTTTTAACTGTTTGAAATGTTTAAAACAGAAAATTATTTGACCCTTTTAATATATTTGAATTGTCCTTCTCAAATTTGTAAATTTGTTTTGACCTTTGAATAATTAAGGGGTTTCACAGCCTCAGTAAACAACAGAAAGTCCCGCCTGAATTTTATTTCGAAACCTTTTCCCCAAAACGACGGGGTTTAGTCCGAGAGAGCGAGACTCGGTCGGGTGCGGTTGATGCCGTCCCCTCAAATTCTTGCATTTACTTGTGTCACCAGAGAAATAGGTTACTTCGAACGGAACGAGGAGCATTTCCTGGACAAACTATTTAACTATCGTATCAACAAAGGCCAGTTGATCGAATAATTAGCGAAGCAAAATATTAACGATCAAAGGCGTTGCTACTCGAACGCACGAACTATCCTTTTCCGCAAATAACTACAAAGGTAAGTGACTACGTACGTTTGGCCCCGTTGGGTCTGAATGCACTATTTAATGCATTCTTTATAATTGATAATTTTACGATAAAATTTATAAAACCAAAAGAACGCACAAAAACTCCGCAACCACGTCGACATTGGTCTCCGGCCCCTGAGGCGGCAAATTCCGCTCTAAAACGGAGGAAAAATAAATAAATTACGTTTCGTTGTGTCGTTTTCAAGAAACCATGACGTAACAGCGTATTTTGTTGGTGGCAGCGGTGGGATCGTATCTGATGTGATTCTACATTGTTAGTGACAACAGTAACGGTTTTGGCAACATTAACAATCGGATGAGCCATTGTTGGTACGTGGGGTGATGATGGTGTCAAAGGTATCGCTGAAGTATCGACACTAGACGACGACGTTGGTACATCATTAAGGCAATTGATTATGGACTCTGGAATATCAGCGGCGTTCACGGATACGGCGGAAGACAATTTTTCATTTAATTCCTCCACTTGTCCAGAGACACATTTGTAGCGAGCTTCGAGTTGTCGATTCGAGAATATAGGTATCTCGTACACATCATCGGGAAGTTTTTGATTATTTTCCGCCATTACTGCATTCAGTACGTCAAGTAGTTTTTTGCGTCTCTGTCCAATTTCCACTGGAGACGAGTGTTTTGGTAACAGCGGACATGATTTGAGCAATTCGATATAGGCCAATTGGAAAGATGGCCTATTAAAGTACGCTATCGTAAGAGGGACATTATGTACATCGTACACGTGTTTAGGCCATCGTCTATAGCTTCCTTTGCATATATAACACAAAAAAAATGTATTAAAGTGCAAATATGTGTGGGCAGGTAATTTGAACAGTGGCGACCCTCTATGACAAGTAACGCAGGAAATTATCTTGGTCATTTGCTTGTAATGTTTGAGTAAAAGATGTTGATCTGTAAAAACGACACCACAACAAGAACATTTTGATTCGCGTTCCATTTCGATTAGACGATATCCACCAGATCCGTCGATTGTTCCATTATTCGACCCCGCGGGTATTGTAGTCGCGTCTTCGGTATCCATTGTAGGTGATAGTAGACTCTGTTGCACGGCGATAAGATTTTTTGTGAATTTTCCACGTGGACAGTCAATTTCGATGAATTCACAGTAATTTGCACCAAGTACGATGCTCTGAGTGCACGTACCTTCGTTAAAAATTATACATTCTCCCGGCCATTGCGCGATTATCTCAAAATCAATATTGTGACGTTGAAAAAAATCAACGGTAAAAACGTATCTGCTTTTCATGCTAGGATCGTTAATATGAGTGCTAATTTCATGTCGATCCAATCGTTCCTTTAGCACCCGTTCGAGTAGACATCGATTTCGTGCAGACATAATGAGCCATATTATCGGCTCGCCTCCGAGAATAATATGAAATTTTCGTGTTACAGTGCAATCATGCACGAATCCCGATAATCGTGGAGCGAGTGTTAATCGAAAAGTCGAAACTTTTGATTGTAATTTTTCAATTTTGCATTGAGGTTGCAATTTTAATATCGTGTATAATTCACTTTCTGACCACATTCTTGGCATACATGTGATGCCACTGGCATAATTGCGTTTTCGTCGTTGCTGCAATAAAGATGACGATGATGATGCGGCCGACGCCGTATTAAATTCATTTGCTCTTTCCTCATCCTCTTCATCAATGGTTGTGATGTTGTCAGAAAATGTCTCGCTAATAGAATTGTATCGATTAGCAAGTTTTTTACGATTATCTTTTTTACCATTTTGAAGTTTGGCTATACGCTCGGCTTGTTTTATATTCAAAAATACTGAATAATCCGTGGTTTCTCGATCCAACATACCAAAGCTCACAATATCATTGGAATCATATTCATTGGCAAATATTTTGTCCATAAGAATATTTTCTATAAAGATCACACGTTTATCTAATCTACCGACAAAGATGTTGACCAAATCGCGATATAGATTGTAACATTCTGTTGTGTAATCCCTGTATGGATTTGAGGTTAATCGATAAAATGCGAGTGGACATTTTGATAAACGACGTTTTTTTATGTCTGCTAATTGGGCGGCTATTCTCGGTGTAAGTATTTGTGACTCGTAGTGAATCGGAAGATCTGCGCGTTCGCCATTGGCATGAAAGAAAAATGCGTGTTTCTTGATCAACTCTAGCGTGTGCTCGATTGATGTTATGGATTTGAGTTCATTCGTGAGATGTAACGGTATTTCCAGATAGCCGGCATTAAAATCCGAAATATTATATACTCCGGTTTCATCGACGCATTCGTACACTCGATATTGCACGCGTAATGTTGATTTGATCGATAGCGCCAATACTAATCGACGTTGAATAGCACCGAGCGATTTCTCGTACGCGTTCTCATTAATTTCAGCATACTCTGTCGATCTTTTAAATCTTTTTGCCATTTTAACGGATTCCGGTGTAGTTATCATTTTCCTATGACAATTTGTTATATCAACTGTAGGATCGCTTACCGGTACGGTGGTTGGCATTTGTCGAATTATCGCAGTGGACGTGAAATATTGCGTATATTTCTTAGTCTCGTTATGCAAATCCATCAGTAATTGCCCAAGTGTCTTTTGCGTAAAACAATACAACACTTCGCTGTTTCGATTAATCTTTCGTGCATTCCCAAAAACGGCAAACGAAAATTGAGCCGCCGAGGTGATATCTGTTTTTCCTGATACCGGTAATACAGTCGTTGATAATACAGACTTCGCCTGTTTCGTTACCGGGTTAGCGACGGTGGTTGTTTTTTCCTGACGAATTATATTTCCCTTTCCCGATATAATTGTTGTGGATAATATTTTTATTGGATGATCAGATTTCTTTTTTTGTCCACGTTTTGGTTTAACTTTTGCCATTTTTGCACTTTGAATAGTCGATGAGATTGTCAATCGGGCAACGTGCGAGGACGACTGGTTGGAATGTTCACTCGTTATTTCAACGAGCGCCGAATCGCCACCGCTGCGGAGCTGATGTGACAGCATGCCCCCACCACTACCCTCTTTGACTCGAGGATCAGTGGTGAGGGTAACGACGGGCGACGATACCGACACAGATGTAATATGAGCGCTATCGTTACTACCACCGTCAATGCCATCGTTGCCGCCACTGCTGCTGCCGTTGCTGCTCACCAACGGCTCGGAATTTTTTTCATTTACTGATGACGTAATCATCGCTATTGGCGATTTATCGCGCACAAAACGTTTTTTGAATAAAGCAATCATATCCCCCCTCCACTTGATTGATAGTTTGAAAAAAAAGATAAATTTGTTGTAAATTTCTTAACTAATTCACAATGTTAATTTTGTTTCTTTTTTGTTGTGTGATTTGATTATTATTGTACCCCCCGCCGCTAATGCCGCTGCTGCCGCCGCCGTGCGGGTACTGCGCAATACGATTCTATGGCGACAATATCCCCAAATGTAGCGTGAAAAATTCTTTATCGCGTTGTTGATCGATCGTGACTGCGCGCAGTCACGTAGTTCACTAGGCTTACGAGCGTCCATACGGAGGGTGGTATACGGGCATCAAAGGAAGTGGGGGCGAATAATATTATCATCGTCACACCACAAGGAAGAAAGGGAGAACTTTGTATTACGGTTGCTGATCTCACCAATGTCCTTGAGGTCGGTGACAAGTAGTAAGATTCGTTACGATAGGTTACCGGTAGCTCCTGGTAGCATTCTTCCGTACGCCTCAATTTACACTCCACAGGGGTACACTTTATAATGTGGGCAACTTCACCGGCAATGACTGACATGTGTCCTGCGCCTTTCATTACCGTGTATGCAAATTTTTCAGGCAACAGAGCAGCAGTCGATAAGGCGTTTTGGAGAATTTGACGCTCCATGTTACAGCGTTGAGTCAGTACATCCTTGTACAAACTGGTCATTTGCTTTCTTACATGTTTCTCGACGTATATGAATTTTGAGTTGATATACGTGAAGATGTCGAGGTTGTTAACCGAAATCTTCTTGGTCGATGCAAACGATTCGCCTTTTCGTGACTCAAGAATAAATAACTTCGGGTGTTCTGTGGTTATGAGCGAGTAGCCGCAAAAGTTGTACTCCGATCGTTTCGCAAGTGCAAACGTCGTTGACTCGGAAGTTAGTGAATAAACGTCTGGTAAGCGGGAGTCATCTTCGATAACAGTAAACTTTGACACCATCCCCTCGTATAATACGTCGTACATTTTAAAGTTACACGAATCGACAGGGGCGATGTTCCAAAAAGCACTGTTTCCCTCTATGTCCAGGCAATGTCCTTCAGACAACTCGCACTGAGTGCCCGACATGAGGATTATTTTTCCCGCACGTAAGTTCACTACCGCTTGGTGCGTTGAAAGAGTTATTTTCACTGTGGCGTGCACGATCACGTCGCTCCAGGTTCCGAACGGGTCACTGTATTGTGTACCGCTGCATTTACCGTCCACGGTCGTTGATCCAGCCAGTGTGAGACTTCTGGTAGTTGTCTCGTTCTTCCGCAAACCGATGACTTCCGCCGAATAGCCCAGTCGGATGATCCCCGTTTCTTGAAGTCTTCTGCATGTTGGTTCGTCCATTTCCTGGATGTATTCGCGGAGACCGTCGTGAACGATGGAGTTGTGCGAGTGCATTCCACAGTGGTGAATTATGCGCGTTATCTCGATTTTGCATTGGATAACGGCGGTGTTGTCGAAGTCCGATAGTTGAAGAAGCTGGATGTGGACTTGAGTTGGTTCAGGGTCCTTAGGTGGCAGATCACATTCTGCTACTCCCTTCAATGACAATGTTGTTACGTTAAGTGTCGAACCGCTACAGTCATATCCAACTATCGCTTCAGTTGTAGTGGCCAAGATTAAGGTGACGAACGCGATGATCAGTGCAGCGACACCCAGTCCCACGGAGGTCTTTCTGGTGGTGTTTGTAGGCTGATCATTGTTCTTCTTCGTCGAACGTGCGGCGGCGTTCTGTTGAACGAAGTCCGCCAGATGCTGTTGCATATACAGGTGTGTTGCGAAACGGTCCAGGAATTCCTTGTAGGTCCTTCTTGAGAACTGTTCTCCGTTGAACAGGATGAGTCCCACATCCGCGAGGCCAACGTTCAATACTTCTCTTGTTCCTTGGATCGAACATAAGAACGTGTTTTCTCGGCGATTAAAGAACAAGACCTTCTCACGTCGACAATGGCCCCATTCGTCACAGAAGAGGATTCGGAAGTCGTCGAATTTCGTGCAGCCGCGGGGTAGACGACGATCGCGTTGTCTTTGGAGGTTCAGCCTCGGGCGTTCCATGGTGAACTGTATTTCGCAACTTCCTGCAACATAGGCATTATTATTTTGGTACTTCTTTCGCAATTTATTGCTTACTTATGCGTATTTTGTTTGGATGAATGACTTTCATCTTCCCGCTTAAATTTATTTTGATATTTCCTCCCGTGAGGATCTCCAATACAGGGCAAGGCCCTATGTACTGATCAGCGAATTTGCCTCCTTTTGGTTCTTTGAGGACGTAAACCATGTCCCCGATCTTAAAATTTTGCGGGTTTATTCGCTGGTCGTAATACTCTTTTGATTTTTGCTTTGCTTTCTGTAGGCTTTCGGCGGCCATTTCTTGGAGACCGCGAATTTTTCGGAATAGGTTCTCCAAATACTCCACGTAAGTTTGGTCCTGGTTTTCCTCTATTCTGTCGTGATTGGATGGTTGTCTAGCTGCTTTTCCATATACCAGTTCGTGTGGCGTGAAACCGGTACCCTCGTGGCGGCTGGTGTTGTAAGAAAACATCGCCATTTCCAACAAGTCGTCCCAGTCAGTACGACGGTCCACGAATTGTTTCAGATATTCAGCCAGGACGTGGTGCGACCTCTCTATCGAACCATTGGTCTGTGGATGAAAGGCTGTCGTTCGGTACTGTGTTATTCGGAATTTCCTAGCGACATCCTTCATCAGACTGCTACAGAAGTTCGTCCCTTGATCGGTTAACACGGCTTTGGGCGCTCCGAAACGTGCGATGAAGTTCTTGGTGAAAGCGTTAGCCACATCCATGGCTGTTGTTCTTCGTAGTGGAATAGCAACAGAATATTTTGTAAGAAGGTCCTGGATTGTCAAGATGTTCGTGTGTCCCTCTTCGGTGATAGGGAGTGGTCCCACGATGTCCATAGAAATTTTATCGAAGGCACTACCCGGAGTGTCCGTGATAACCATGGGTTGCTTTGTTTTAACGCGCACTAGCTTTTTGAGTTGGCAATTTTCGCAACGTTGTATGAATTTCTGAATGTGCACTTTCATGTCCTTCCAGAAGTAATTTTCGCGAACACGCCAGTAGGTTTTGTTTACGCCTTTGTGGCCGCCCACCAAAGAAGCATGACACTCGCGGATAATCGCACTTTGTTCATCAACGGGGGGAATACGCACTAATTGTTTACATACAGTGATCCTTAAAGGTAAATCTCCGAGATCGTTGCGCAGCATAGTCGAGATCTCGTTCCAAGACATATCATCAAGCTTCTCGGTTTTAGCGATACTAAATGAGCATAATCGGAGCTCTATTACTGCGTCTCTTAAGGATTGCAGTGACTCAGTAAAGTCGTCTACATGAGTGCCCACTCGCAAGTCACCTTTTATCGGGAGTGCCAGATATATCTTGGAGCGTACTCGATTTACCCCCACTCTCGAAAGTGCGAGGCGATCGTTAGGAGGCATATTTCCCGTATTCGCAAGATCCTGCGCACCGTCGTCTACCGGAAGATTATTCGTCGTTACAAAATAAACTAAGTTGTCGATGCGCATGCTTAATTTATCACGCGTTTCGGTTACAATGTACTCTGTCGGTCTTTCGTCTTCGACAGGTGCGTCCTCATCGTCTGACGACGAGGCGATCGTGTCGCTCAGCGTATCGTCGTTTTCTACGTCTTCCATTGCGGCGTTACCTATACCTGCAGAGCCGGGGGAGTACGTAGCACCGGTACTTAGTTGACTGGTGTCTCCAGTTTCTGGAGTTTCCGCCGAGGTATCTCTATCAGTGTCAGGTATTTCATTTATTGGCTCGAGTTTTGAAGGTCCAGCAACCGGATCGGGCTCGGCACCCCCCAGGCCATCCAGTTCTAGCCTCCGTCTCTTGGAGCGCGTCGTTACACCTTCGTTCTGGACACTGTCTCCAGGTCCGTCAGGATCGTCTCGGCGCCTGATGGGCCTGACTAAGAGAACAGTTCTAACGTTTTCGGGTGGGTTACGCGACAGCGCGTCAGCGTTGCTGTTAGCTGTCCCGGGTTTGTACAGAATTTTGAAATCGTAGTTCCGAAGTTTGAAGCGCCAGCCATACAAACGGTTCGAAGGATCCTTCATCGAGTTCAGCCAGACAAGCGGCTTGTGATCGGTAACTAGGACAAATTCTCTACCATAAACATAGTGCCTAAAGCTATCTACGGCGTATATTATACCTAAACATTCCTTTTCGATTACAGAATAGTTTATTTCGGCTGGCGATAGCGTACGAGAAGCATAGGCAATCGGTCTGTCCTTCCCTATCTCGCCTTGGCTGATTACTCCGCCGATCGCTAATGCGGATGCATCGGTAGTAACAATGAATGGTTTCGTAAAATCGGGATGTTGCAGCACCGGTGCTTTGCAAAGCATTTCGCAAAGATCTTTAAACGCTTTTTCTTGACTTTCGGTCCACTTAAATGGAGCTCCCTTTTTCAAAAGCAGGGTAAGTGGTTTAGCCAGACCCGAGAAGTTTTCGACGAATCGTCGGTAGTAACCAGCCAAGCCGAGAAATTGTTTGATTTTAGTAGGGCTCGTTGGCCTGGGGTAATTTCTAATTGATTCTAATTTCTTAGGATCCGGTCTGATACCGTCTTCGCTGATTATATGGCCCAAGTAGCCTACTTCCTTCCGGAGAAACTCACATTTGTCTGGCTGGAGCTTCAAGTTCGCTTTGCGCAGCCGGTCTGCTAATCTTTTGAATTTTAACTCGTGCTCGTGAAGCGTATTCGCGTACAAGACTATATCGTCGAGATATACGAATAGCTCGACTCCCTGCAACCCGCACAGTACACGATCCATTAACCGTTGGAACGTGGCAGGGGCATTTTTGAGCCCAAACGGCATACGTGAAAATTGATAATGCCCAAAGGGCGTGGAGAATGCGGTTTTGTGCGCGTCCGCCGGATCCAACGGAATCTGGTGAAAACCGCTCGCAAGGTCGAATACCGAAAAATACTTGGCTTTGCCAAGTTGATCGAGAATTTCGACGATGTTTGGAAGAGGATATGCGTCTCCTACTGTTTTTTCATTGAGGTGTCTGTAATCGATGACCATTCTCCATCTCTGCTTCCCATGTGAATCGGGTTTTTTAGACACGATCCACAGAGGCGAACTGTAAGGAGACTCGGAAGGCTCGATTACTTTGCCGTGAATTAACTCGTGCACCTGGCGCGTAATCTCGTCTTTGTGTGCCGGTGGAAAACGATATTGTCTCTTGAAAACGGGTTGGTCGTCAGTTGTAACTATTTTATGCTTTATTGTGTCTGTTGTGCCAAGATAATCGCCTGGATAATGGAAAAGATCCATAGATTCTTTTAACGTTTGACTTACACTGGCTACCTCTTCCTCGTTAAGGTGGTCGAGGCGGAGTAAAGATTTTAATGTATTGAATCGCGTGTCGTTATCTGCTGGGTTTGCGGTGACGGTGTGTACACCCCGGACGTGCTTACGGCAATCTCCACGTGACCCGTCCCGGGATCCTTGCGAATATAATTCGTCGATTCCTGCAGGATCGGCATCACTTGCCGGATCTTGGGACTGGATTCGCTCGAATTCCTGTAGCGAAACTAAAGGAACCGTTAGCTCCACGTCCTCCTCGGTTGTGTTAAATGCTCGCAAATAAGCTACGCCGTTTGTGTTTGTAACTACCGCTTCACCAATAAAAATACCTTTAGCAGCGTTGAGGCGGGGAATATATCCCTCTTTGACATGTGAGTTTCTAACGCGAACATGGTAAACAATGCTAGAACGACTAGGAAGTAAGACCGTTTCTTGTGTTTTGAATGGCAAAATTTGATTTTTCCAACTGACAACCTCCCTGTCCCAATCAATCGTGGCTCGATTCTGACCATGAAATTCTGCACCTAGGATTGCACCCTGATCTATAGGAAACGCATCCTCCACCACATGAAATTCTGAGTTCGTCCCTAGTATTTCTAGTTCCGTAGATCCTTGCGTATAAACAGGCCCCTCGCCGATTCCCTGTAGCTTCAAAATATCTAGCTCGTTTACAACAACGTCAGGTTTTAATAACTCGCGCTTTATGAGGTTAGGGTCGGAACCGGAATCTACTAGGAATTCGCCCCGTTTAATTAATTGAGCCGATTCTATGTCTACCGAGGGCACGAACGAATGCGTTTTTAATCGGACATTTGCTGTGCGGACTCGTCGTTCACACTGATTACGCGGACTGGGCGATCTCTTGGTGCTCCCGAGTGGTTCACGCCCGTGTTCGCCATGGGAGCATTCCCGTTTCCCTGACGCTTCTCGTCAGCTATTCTGGCCCGACAATCAGCTGCGTTATGTCGCGGTTTATTACAGTAAGAACAAACCAGGTTTGCCGTCGCCGTAGCAATCGAAGCTTCACCGGGTTTGTTCTTAGAAGAGTTTGCCGGCCTCTTTTCTGGAAATTTTTTCCAACAATTTTCTGACGGATGACCGGGATGACTACAATGCTCGCATTTTGCGACGTTGGTCTGCGTGATTTTAGGCTGTTGTTGAGTGGATGATTGGTGCGGTTTTAAACTTGTAGTTCTGTCCGAGAACTGTTTAGCATCGCGATCTAATTCCTTTTCTACTACAATAGCTCTTGCGTACGCGCCCGCGAGGCCATCGTAACCTTCGTAACGCAATCGAAGGCGGAAATCTGGGGGTAGTCCCAACAAAAAGCACTCTAGTGTATCGTCCTCGAGATTTTTCAACTGTTTCGCAGACATCACGCCGCAATTTGCCGCTTCTCCTTCTATGATTACTGCGTGGAGGTCTTTGACGCGACTTATATAATCAAGGACGTGCTCTTTTCCGCCTTTGACGATGTTACCAAGTTCACCTTTGTACTGGTTGATAGTTTTGTTGGCTCCAAAAATTTCTTTCAATCGATCAGTGAACGCTTTTACCGAGGAAAAACAATCGTCTTCTACCGCGGTATAAGCACGGCCACGCAACTTGTTGCGTAAAAGTCGGGCAAACGTTGCTTCGTGACTGACCGGTAATAATTCTCTTGCTCGGTTGCACGCACGACTGAATTTTAGTACAGGCGGAGTATCGCCATTAAAAACAGGAACGGATTCGAGCACATCCTTGAAAGATAACCGCGCCTGTATTCCTTCGTTTAACGATTCATCATCAATTCGGATCTCTTCTATTGGCGGATCGAAAGTAACCGAACGTTGTTTCCCGATTTTATTTAATTCTCTTTTAAGTTTTTGGATTTCGTTACGCATTTCTAACAAACTACTTGAGTTCTCTCCGGCAGGAACTTTCGATGCACCCTTTGCCCAGTCGAATTGAAGGTCCAAGGACGCATCGGAGTTATGATTTTGTATTTCCTTAATGGAAAGAGGTTTCCGATCTTCCGGCCTCACCGCAGCTGGATTCGGTAATAAGCTATCGCGATTTACCTGTGCGGGAACATTTTCCACGAGGTCGAGTTCGCGGTTCGCGACGTCGTTTTCGCGTTTTTGGACGATGTTTTCGCGCTGAAGAAGTTCGTTTTCGCGAGTCATAAGGTCGTTTTCCCGAGAAATGATATCGCTTTCACGTGACTGTTGTTGTTTTTGCGTTTCGAGAAGTTGATTCTGCAAAGCTATGAGTTCCTCCTCCGTGAGGGAATCGAATTTGTCTTTTCCGTCCATAGTAAAAGGTTTCGCCGATCGTTACGGAACTGAGTGTTTAATTCTGCGGTCGGTAATCAGCCGGTACGATCTTTTGGTCTATCGTCGCTTAAGGCTAACATGCACTTGAAATGAGTTAGTAGCAACAACATCCGTTAACCTGGCGACCGTCTTATTATTTTATTTAGATAATAAGGAAGTATACTTACCGCAAACACCCTGTTAGGGACCTTGCAAGGTAAATCTGTACGTGTAGCTTGCGACAAAACAATCGTCCTATGAAATGAATACACCGGTTCCACAATTCTTATACAAGTTACTTTTGAATTGATCGTATTTAGTCGGAAGGCTTATGAAACACATCTGAGCTTAATCGAGCACTTAGTGCAAATCTTTCGCAAGTGCATTAAATAAACGAAGTTGGAACAGCGCTCACTCGATTACAATTAAATGATACGCGTGCAATAAATCTCTAATAAACAAAGGTAAGATAGAGTCTAATTGGGTAACAAATACCGATACGAGTCTCTCGTAAACAAACAGTTCTCGTGTATACAACTTTAATAAGCAAAATTGTATCAGAGTTTAATTGACTGTGGTACGCAATACTCGTGTAGGCAATTTTAGGTTAACAAAATTGAAACAGAGCTTAGTGGATTGCATCAAAACAATACGCATGTAATCAATCTCTGATAAACCCACAAAACAAATTATTTTTTTTTTTTTTTTTTTTTTCTGTTGTAAACGGAGTTCGGTTCAGCAACAAATGCTGACGTGAGTGTCTCACAAAGTAGCAGTTCTCGGAAATGCGATTAAAAGATGAAACAATTCTGTGCGAAATAATTGAATCGACAGGGATTGAATGATTTTGCAAACAATCTATTATTATTCTGTGACCAAATATTTACTGTGAGGTGGAATGGTTTATCCACTTTCTTTGCAGCATTCAATCACTGGTCCAGGCTAGGGACGCTGTTGCCACTAATACCTAAGAACTCACAAAAACGTAGCCTCGACAATGGTATCATCCCTACACGCTGCCACCAACAAAATACGCTGTTACGTCATGGTTTCTTGAAAACGACACAACGAAACGTAATTTATTTATTTTTCCTCCGTTTTAGAGCGGAATTTGCCGCCTCAGGGGCCGGAGACCAATGTCGACGTGGTTGCGGAGTTTTTGTGCGTTCTTTTGGTTTTATAAATTTTATTGTAAAATTATCAATTATAAAGAATGCATTAAATAGTGCATTCAGACCCAACGGGGCCAAACGTACGTAGTCACTTACCTTTGTAGTTATTTGCGGAAAAGGATAGTTCGTGCGTTCGAGTAGCAACGCCTTTGATCGTTAATATTTTGCTTCGCTAATTATTCGATCAACTGGCCTTCGTTGATACGATAGTTAAATAGTTTGTCCAGGAAATGCTCCTCGTTCCGTTCGAAGTAACCTATTTCTCTGGTGACACAAGTAAATGCAAGAATTTGAGGGGACGGCATCAACCGCACCCGACCGAGTCTCGCTCTCTCGGACTAAACCCCGTCGTTTTGGGGAAAAGGTTTCGAAATAAAATTCAGGCGGGACTTTCTGTTGTTTACTGAGGCTGTGAAACCCCTTAATTATTCAAAGGTCAAAACAAATTTACAAATTTGAGAAGGACAATTCAAATATATTAAAAGGGTCAAATAATTTTCTGTTTTAAACATTTCAAACAGTTAAAAATAAATAAAAATTGTCAAATTGTTCAAAAGGGTCGAACCCGTTTCCGTTTTAAACAATTCGATTACAATAAAAGGGAGTTACTGTGTGAACCAATTTAAACGAAAAATCAAATAAATTGTGCCTAAACGCTTAGATTATAATAAAAATTGAATAAACAATTTCAATTTGCGTTAATAGTCAAACAGTTTTGTTTTAAGTTGTTAAGTTATAATTTAGATCGAATAAACAATTTCATTCTGCGATAAAATTCGAACAGTTTTGTTTGAGTTTATTAAATAATAATGAAAATCGAATAAACAATTTCAACTTGCATAAAATTCAAACAGTTTTGTTTTAAATTATTAAGTTATAATTTAGATCGAATAAACAATTTCATTCTGCGATAAAATTCGAACAGTTTTGTTTGAATTTATTAAATAATAATGAAAATCGAATAAACAATTACAATTTGCATTATTAGTAAACAATTTTGTTTTAAATTATTAAATAATAATCAAGATCGAATAAACAATTTCAACTTGCATAAAATTCAAACAGTTTTGTTCGAATTTATTAAATAATAATGAAAATCGAATAAGCAATTACAATTTGCATTAACAGTAAACGATTTCAATTTGCATTAAATTCAAACAGTTTTGTTTTAAATTCTGTCAACTAAGTTAAATCGCAATAAAAATCGAATAGTTTTGTTTTAAACGATTCCAATCGCAATAAGACAAGGAAATCGTGTAATAATAAAACGAGCTTGAGACTTACAGTACTTGTTGTGCGTTAAAAATCCCGGTAGGTTTTCAAACGTGAGCAATTGCTGGCACGCTTAGCACTCACTTCACTTGAAATTGCTCTTTACTCGGAGTCTGACCGTAAAACAATACTCTTGGGTTTTTTGATGTGTACCGTTATGAATCGCGTCGAGAACTAAATTTTAATATTATATTGTAGCCGGCTGGCCCGAGGATCCCCTCCGAGTCCAACTGCAGAATTTGCTTAGTTGCAGTTCCCGCGAGTCCTTATCGGACTTCTCAGTGGCGGGACTCCGGGCCCAGCCTCTATCAATGTTTCGTCTTCGCATTGCTCACGCTTGGGTCTTAGATGCTCGAATGCATCTCGTCGACATATGTGAATGCTTACGCTAGCTTATTTATATTTTCTGCGCAAATGAAGGCTCTTAATGCTTTCGCTTGCAGCAGGTAAATTTTACAAAGTAAATTAAAATGTACCTTAACATGCGTTGAAAAATGTATTCAACGGCTTTCATTGGAAATATAATCATTGTTTTAACAATGATTATGTTTCCAATATCAACATTGTTTTAACAATGTTTTATAATGGAAAAAAAAAATAAAGTAGAAAATTTTTAAAATTTTCCTTATGAACTATCTTTTAGTTTTGTTGATAAAAATGTAAAAAAGAAATGTATTTATTACACTAAGTAGTGCGTTTTTATGGGGCGTCGAGCCATGACGTAACAGTGACATAATTTTTAATTTTTCCTAGATCTTGGAGTGCTGGTATTACTTTTCCTCGGTTCACGGGTGTGTTTCTGATATTATTGAGCAACAAAAATTTCGTTTGAATGTTTAATATGATTTCGTCGGTGTGCAAACAAGTGTATTCACCGTAAACGGGCGTAATTGTTCCCCATGTTTGATATGGTTTCGCGTCTTCAAACTTTTCTATTTCTTTGACAAGTGAGTTTCCGGTAGAGTCGTTACCCCCAGAAGCGATTCCACGACTTAATGTTGTCAAAATCTGAATTTGATTTCTTAATTTATTGAATTTCTGATTAATCGGACCGACCATTTCTTCAGGCTTGCTGGCTAAAGCGGCATACTGACTAACCTGTTGTTTAATTTCAGCGTAAGCGTTATAAATACTCTTAAGGTCTATGATTATTGTGAATTTCATCTCTTCACTGTAGGTTAATACATATGATTGATATTCTTCGATGAATGAAGTGTTCGCAAGGGTCACCAGTTCAATGGTAAAAGCGCTGTTAATTGCGGTTAATGCGATCGTCGTCATCAACAACATCTTCATTATGTTCGTCATCTGAAACGAATACCTTTACTCTATTTAAATGAACTATTTTAGTCTTATTATCAATTTGCAATTTAACATTAGATTTATCAGCGTATAATTCTAATACATCATATGGTCCTAGCCATTCGAGGTCGAGCTTATGTTTTTTACTTTCGTTGTGAAGCCAAACTTTTTGTCCGATTTTAATGTGATTGAAATCAGTTCTATTCCTGTGTTTGTTAAGTCTTTCGGCAGTTTGCTCTTGACTAAGTCGCAATCGTTCGCGTGCTTCCGATAGTATAGCATCGTGTGTAAGTGTCCATTTTTTCAGTAGATCATCGTATGTTAATGATGTCTTATGAGGTAAGCTCGATGGTTTTCTGAGTTTTCTATTAAATGCTAATTCGTCAGGTCGATATCCAGTAGCACTATGTATAGAGCTGTTATAAGCGAAAGCTATTAATTTGAGTATATCTTTCCAATTATCAATATGTCCCTCGCACATAGTTTTGATCGACTCTTTCAACAAGGCATGCATTCTTTCTATACTTCCGTTACTTTGAGGGTGGAACGCGGTGGTTTTGATATGAGAAATGCCATGTAATTGTTCGAAATCTTGCATTAATTTTGAATTAAACTCTTGTCCTTGATCTGTAAGAAAAACATCGGGCACTCCATGGATCAACACAAAGTCATCGTTTAGTGCTTGAATAATTTCTGAACTCGACTTGGTCTCTAGAGGACACAAAACAAGATACTTAGTCAAACAATCCTGTATACTGAGAACATACTCATGACCTGATCGTGATTTTTGTAATGGGCCAAATATATCTAACGCAACTTTTTCAAAGGGTTTGTCTGGCAATTCGGGGACAATGGCCGGAGCCATCTCTCGATTTCTTACGGCTTTAAATTTTTGACAAATTTTACAGTTTTTTATGTAATGCCTTACGTCTTCCTGAAGATTTTCCCACTCTCTATGTTCTTTCACTCGTTGTATTGTTTTATATTCTCCAAAATGTGAACTTAAATTAGTTCCGTGGCTTTCAGCTATAATTTTCTTCTTATCCGTGTACTCAGGTTCCTCGAACGTTGAAAAACAATATTCGTACTGAGTTTCAGGATCCTTGATACTGAAAAATCTTAATATCGATAAAATTTCCTCCTTGTTGGCTTTTGTCATCAAATTATCGGTGCAAACTTTAATGTGTCTAGTACCTTTGATTCTGTTAATTGTCAATCTTGTTCTTACTTTATTGAGGACTTGATAGTATAGGCTTTGAGGTCCATTGTCAGTTGGTGAGTTTATTTTTATCCAATTCTTTCCTTTGATATTAGGCTTCTCTTTCAGAAGGTGACCAAGATTGTTTGGGTTATAAAGCTTGAATGTTGAATATTGATAGAAGTCGAATGGTAATTCGATCTCAGGATCGGACTCCGGTTTCGTTTCTGGTTGTTTTGAAGTCTTATCTTCGTCAACGTCTGTGTCGCTGGAGATTCCAGGATCGGACTCCGGTTTCGTTTCTGGTTGTTTTGAAGTCTTATCTTCGTCAACGTCTGTGTCGCTGGAGATTCCTGAATCTCTTTCGGTAGCAGCTTTTCTTGATCGTAAATTATAATTGATTTGGTTATGATCGCTAAAAGTGTTATTTATTTCTGGTTTTTCCATACATGCTTCCCTAGATAGCGCATCAGCCACCACATTGTGTTTTCCCCTGACGTACTCGATGTCGAACACATACTCCTCAAGTCTGAGTCTCCAACGCAACAATCTGGATGCGGGATCTGGTTTACTTGCTAACCACTTCAAGGCTTGATGATCAGTTTTTATTGTAAATTTTCTTCCAAGTAAATATTGTCTATATCGTTTAATTGCCCAAACTATTGCAAGCAACTCCTTTTCCGTTGTAGTATAGTTGACTTCAGCTTTATTTAACGTTCTTGATATATAGGAACAAGGATGTCCATCTTGTGATAGGACGGCTCCCAGTCCCTGATTAGACGCGTCCGTTGTCAACATAAATTTCTTCGTATAGTCAGGATACTTTAACACAGGGTCGCTGACCAAAATATTCTTAAGTGTATCAAATGCCGTTTGGCATTCTTTTGTCCATATTACAGGTTTGGTTTTATCCTTCTGATAATTTTTTGTAAGATCGGTCAATGGTTTAGCAATTGCTGAAAAATTTGGAATAAATTTTCGGTAGTAACCTGCGAGGCCCAAAAATGATTTGATCTGCTTCGGTGTTTTAGGTTTTGGAAATTCTTTTACAGCTTTGACTTTTATGGGGTTCGGTTTCACCCCGTCAGGCGTGATCACATGTCCCAAATATTCAAGTTCCGGTTTTATGTATTCACACTTATCTGGTTGAAGCTTCAGACCTGTGTCTCTTAATCGATTGAAAACGATTGTCAGATTTTTATTATGTTCCTCCATTGTCTTTCCAAAAATGATTATATCGTCCAGATAGACAAAGCAAATTTTTCCTATCAATCCTCTCAATGCGGTGTTCATCATCCGCTGAAAAGTTGCAGGTGCATTCTTTAATCCAAAGGGCATTTGTAAGAATTCGAAATGTCCCTGGTGAGTACTGAAAGCGGTATATTTTCTTGATTTTTCTTCCATCGGTATTTGATGAAAACCTGAACTCAAATCCAATGCAGAGAAGACCGATGCTTTTCCTAATTCATCCAAAATATCCTCAATAACTGGCAGAGGATATGAATCTTGAGCTGTTTTTTCGTTCAATTTTCTAAAATCAATGACCATTCGCCACTTTACCCTTCCTGAATGATCCTTCTTTTTTGGTACAATCCAAATAGGTGCATTGAATGGTGATTGCGAGTGTTGAATTGTTCCTTTTTTTAGTAGCTCTTGTACTTGCTTGTCGACCTCATCCTGATGGATTTTGGGTGGTCTGTAAGATTTAATATTAATTGGTTTCGTTGGTTCATCGATGACGATCGTGTGTTCCGCGAGTTTAGTACTTGGTGGTTCGTCGTCGTCGAGTTGAAATAAATCTGAATAATTTTGTATGATGTTCCAAACTTCACTCTTTTCTTTGTTACTCTGAATGTGATCCAATCTTGTCTTGGCCTTCAATTCTTCGATTCTCTTCTTACTCTGATTAACTTTGTTGGCGATTAATCTTGGTTTTACTTCAAAAATCTGAATGTTTCTTGTCTGAAAAGTTAAATTCTTTTTTCCTTCGTTGGCTAATGGAATGTTTACGATTCCATCTTTTATGTAATGAATGCTTTCTCCTTGAGGCGTTTTTATTAATACGGTTCCGTTCTGTTTTTCCACCTCGACAGGAATAGTTATGAAATGTCCCGCGGGAACGGTGAATAGAGATGATTCAATTTGTTGATATTTCTTGTTAACTCTTATTCTATTTCGCGGTAGATCAATCATCATGTCGTTGTTCAAGATAAAGGGTGTTCCTATCAACGCATCCTCTCGTATCGGAAAGTCAGCCGGAACAATGTGGAATTTGTCGCTTCTGTTGTTTAAGTTGCCTTTGCATTTGATGAATGTATACCCAAGTGTGCTGTTCGTTTTTTTTCCAGTTTTGAAGATGATCGGTTTTTTGATGATATTTTTTGCATTCACCAGGTGTTCCTTAATAATGTTGATAGATGCTCCTGTGTCTAGTAAAGTTGTTAAGCTTTTAAATGTTGTATTGTCAAATTCGAATTTTGCTGTAAATAGATGTCCTTTATCTATTGTTGAGATACGCTCTCGTCGCAGACGATCTCTTCGTCGCTTGTGTTTTCTTGATCTCCGTTCGTCACATTCACTTTGTGTTGAGGAGGTCTCTTCAGATTCGGAGTTTTCTGAAAATTTTGATTCTCTTTCTGAAATTTCTTCTTTGTCTGTCCATGTTTTTTTGTTGAAGGGGCTCGGTATACCTTTGTCTTTCTTTTTCTGGTTGCAGTACATCTCGGTGTGTCCTTGTTGATTGCAATAAGTGCATTGTCGGTCAGGATGATTCATCACCATGACGTATTCAAACGCTTCCCTCATTTGATCTATATTGTTTATTGAATCGAAATCAAACCGTCGGATATCTCTCTGGTATTGTCGTTCTTCGTCTGTCATCCGATCTTGCTTCTCTTCCTCTTCATCGGATGATTCATAATACGTGTGGTGAACGTTCGGTTTGTTTATAGAGAAAGTATTCTTCTTCTCGTATTTGTTGCTTGATCTTGATTTGTCGTGATAGAATTTCGACTGGTCCGGCCTTCGTTGATAATGAGATTCGTGGAACATTCCTCGTTGTCGTTGGATACTTCTTTTGAAGTCTTCGTGCTCCTGGGCAGTCGTTTCCGCTTGTGCGAGTGAATAGATATCTTTCGTTCGAAGATATGCTCGTGTATCTTCCTTGAGGTTCTGCAAATAAGTCTGAATGATGTCTTTGTCAGAGATTTGCAGGAAGATGGTGATAGCTTCGTCGGTTTGATGAGCTTGCTTCAATTCGAGCCGTTTTGCGTTCAGCCAAGATGTATAAATTTTGCGAAATTTGGTGTTGTGTTCTTGGATAGTCCCTTGAACATGGACACATGCTGTCATCTCGTTCATAAGCAGTAACGACGATTTGACAGGGTTTACTCGTTTAACCAATACATCCTTCAGTTGGTCGTACGTGCGGATGTCTACGTTCGATATGCAGTTTTGTGCTCTTCCTTTGATTTTCATCGTTAATATTTTTTCCAATAGAAGTCCGTGTTGGCTTCGCATTGTCCAGTGTCGAGCTCTGTCGACTTTCGATATCCACTCCGATATGTTTACCGCACCTTCTGCCGTGTCTCCGGTAAAGATTGGCACTATATCTATCGTTTCCTTTGCTGGTGTTTCTTCATTTGGAAGTAGGTCTCGAGTTCCCAATGCTCTTCGTAGCCCAAACGGATCGTCTCTTCTGTTATTAGCATCACTCCCATCGTCATCACCGAAGTCATCAGGATCATCGTCTCCCGGATATCCTCCTCTCAGTGGTAGATTATTCCGGTTGTGATTCCTTGAATTCGACGGTCTTCTGACGTTGTCACGTTGATCTTCGTTACGTTGAGATTCCTGAGCTTGCAGAAGTTTCTCCATTGTAGACTGCATTTTTCTCATTTGGTTTTGTGTTTGACACAATTCCTCTTGAAGCTGAGAATTTTCCATCTTCAACGCTTCCATTTCGTTTTTTATTTGGGATTCTGTTATCGTTCGAGTAGCCATATTGTGTTGGTATGTTTGTTTCAGATCCTCGATCTCAAGATGTTGATTCGCAATTTGTTGATTTTTTTCTTGAAGCGTGATTTGCAAGTCTGCTGTTGATTTTTGTAGTAGCTGTCTCTCTTGTAGTAAAGCCTGTTCAAATTCGCGTTTAAGTTTATCTTCCGTTTTTTTGAGTTCCTGTATTTTGTCTTCTAACTGTTGAGCTAATTGAATGTCGTAATTCTTTTTCAAATTGGTCACTAATTCCTTTTGATTCTCTGCGTTTTGTTGCTGAAGTTTCTTAAAATAATCTTGTACTTCGATGGATTCTTTATCAAGATATTCTTGTTGGGATATTACCTGAGACTGTAGTGATAAATTTGTATTTTCGAGAGTCTCGATCCTCTCCTGATAAGTCTGGATTTTGATATTTACAGCGTTTAATTGATCTCTTAATTCTAAAAGTTCAGTTGTTCGTTTCAAAATTTCACTGTCTGATACTTGTTTTTCGGTCTGCATGTGTTGTAAAGTCTGTCTGAGTTCGTGTATTTCGTCGTGTCTTTTTCTGATTTCTACATTCCTTTCTTGTAGAGTGTTTGAAAATTGATTCTCGAGATGCAAATTTCGGTTTTCAAGCGCGTGAATGAGACTGTTCTGTTCTGTGAGTTTTTGATTTGTTTGTTCAACGAGTGTAAGGTCAGAATCGATTTTTTGCTGTAACTTTATTTTTTCGGATTTATACTCAAGTAGATTTGTTTCAAGTTCTATTTTTTCGATAGTAAATTGATCAATCTGTTCTTTTTGCTCTTTAATTTTATCTATAAAATGTTTTTTCTCAATATCTGATTCTGCAAGTGCCCGCTGCAATTGTTTAATTCCCGTGTCCCGATATTCTACTTCTTCTATCGCTTTATCTTTAAGTGCAAGTCCTTCGTCCACGTATTTGTTCACCAGAAGTGCGAGTTGAGAATTTGTCTGTTGAGCGGATTCGAGCTCTTTCAAAGTTTTAGAACTTTCAACGAGTTGTTTTTTATGAGGTGGTTTGAACTCTATACTACTCGATGTTTCGGACTCTACTTTTCTAGGATGACGAGCAGCAACTCGACCTTCCGGTAGCAAAGCCACCGCAAGGTTTTGTGCGCTAACTTCCGCGATACTCTTTTTTCCCGTGATTACTAAAATGTAATCTAGCGTATGAAGTACTCCGTGATAAGCTAATAAATGTGGATGGTTCTCCGGATTTTTATGAAATTTCCAATTATCAGATTGTATGTACTCGGATTTTTTAAATGTTGCTAAGTCTATTTTAGGATTCCATTCGGGGTGATCTTTGTAATAGAAAAAATAGCTGAACAGAATATGAGAAACTTCTTTCGAGAGCTCCTTCACGTACTTAGGTATTTCCTGAATTATTATACTTCGTCCAGATATACTCTTTTCTGATGTTGACATTACCTTTTTTTTTTTTTTAATGTTATTATTATTATTATTATGAGTAAATTATTTTTATTTTTTTTTATATTTTTTTATTTTTTTATTTTTTTTAATCGTTCGCAGTGCCAATGGATATCTATTACTGATCGAATTTCCTTTTTTTTCTTTCAAATTTTGCAAATAATATGTATAATCAATAACGAAACAAGTGTCGGCTAACAGTGTTTCTCGCAAGAGAACGCTGTCCAAGAATTTGCTTATTCCAATATTTTATATCAAAATATATTTAGATACATGTATATGTTTTTATTGAGCGATGTTGTGTGTCTCAAAGATTTTTCACAAAGATCTTTCAGAGTTAAACACACAAAATTACTCAATTGCGTTATTTAAAGGATAAGGCAATTACAAATCCTTATTTTTAATTTATCGTGCGCAGAATGATAACTGCGGAGAGGTTTCTCGCAAAAGAAGTGTCAATTTTTTACAAATTTCGGAACTTACTTCTACTCAGCGCTCGCGTACAATTTGGGTCGACTGATGTTGTTCTCGATGTTTTTGAAGCGGCGGGCGCCGTTACAACGATCGGTTGTAGACCTCTCGCGTCGATTGATCATCAAGCATACCGTCGGTGTTGAAGTTATTTTCTGAAGGCGTGTCTCCCCCAGTTTTAGTTCAATCCTTCCCGTGCTCGTGCTCCTGCAGTGAAGTCTTATAGATGCGCGGTACGTATAAGTCTCTCAATGCACAGTCGTTCGTGGCCCACTTACGGAAAATTCAGCGTAGCAATGTCTCTTCCGTTAACACAAAACTAACTAAATTGAATATGCATTCAATGTTCACTCGTGCACAGGTCTCGCAGTTTTACACCCTCCAGCATGGAGTTTTTGGCAACCAATAACTTGTTTTGTTTTGGTTCTACGATTTTTCATATCCTGGCAGGATCGCCAATTTTATGTTACGCATATGGCTCAAAAATGACTCGAATCCAACTAGCGTTCGTTATTAACTCTGTCCCTGCACAAAATACACCTCACAAGGTGACACGTCACAATAAAGAACCTAAGGTTTTCGAATCGCCAGGTTAAGTTTTTGGTAAAGCCTTTCCAAGGCTGTATTACGTCATCAGATGGTAATACGCGTAACAATAGGTCCGTAGCCCAACGGTGTCTTTATGGACGCAGCAATCTTCCTTCGAGTATCAGATTCAAGATCGATATGAGAAGCGAGCAGAACACAGTGCGTATGAGAATACTTATCAAAATGTTGGTCAAAGGTCTCGCTTCCATGGACTTCCGTTATTGCGAACAGATGATCTCATCAGAGAGCAAGTGACGAACCTTGAAGGATACGACGCGAAGCAGGCGAAGAATCAGAGCTTTCTGTAATCGATAAGATGTCTTCGGGCTTTACACGAAGGAGAAGGATCACGATTTATGAGTGAACACAGATTTTAATTCACTTTGTTTTATCGGATACAAATAACAGACTTGCTATATTACACTTTTGTACACTGTCGTAGCGTTATTATAAATTAGAGTCTATTATTCCGCTATTGATGTTTTATGATTAGCACAGTAACTAATTATGGCAAAGCAGGCTTCTGCACTCGATCACATCAAAGCGACTTCTGACGATCATTGTCAGCTTAGCGACGCATCCCACTGCAAGGTGCAGGGGGTCTTATCGCGAGTCGATGAGGCGGTCGAAGACGACACCAGCCGCGATGCAACACATCGTATGCATATCCTACGAAACTGATATACCCTTATAAATGTGACCGTGGCAGTAGAACGCAATACCACGGGCAAATAATTTTATGATTATACGAAAGCAAAGTTCTTTTGTTTAAACGGTAGGCTTAACAGTTGTATGGAAACAAATATGTCTGCCTCCACACACACCTGTAGTTTTGAACAGCGGCAATAAACTGTTAATGTTTAAGTGCACGATGTAATGTGTTAACTGTGGTGAATTGGTGAAATGCAAGTGCAGACACTTTATTTACACCGTTCGTGCAACGATATTTGTTCACTGTTCACTCTTCTTGTATGTACGTGGATGGACCTCAGTTGGAATACATATACATACTTAGGCCGTGTATATACATATATAGGCCATTGCAGATCTAGCTGTCAAACGGTCAGCCGGTGTAAACACTCGAAGAAATGTCACAATGTAGTTGTTGTTATTGTTACAGTTATTGTTATTTAGTCCATTTCACTTCAGTTATGTATCAGCACCCTTCAACTTTTACTGTATAACTATTGTTTAAACTATTTTTGTTAATTTTTCGTAATTAAACTACTTTTAACACGGAGCTCTTTTCTCACGTTCCTTCCAGAGAGAGAGAGAGAGAGAGAGAGAGAGAGAGAAGGAGAGGGAGAGGGAGAGGGAGAGAGAGAGAGAGACGGTATTAAATATTTATGAGTGAGAGCTTATATAATCTTGTTTTTTGAGTGATTCCGGGCTAGAACCAGCCTTCACTACACAGTATAAGGAGCAGGATAATGCGTCATCAAGCTTCGAATTCAGAAATATTAGAGGATTATTTGTGCGTCAACTGTCGCAACTGACTAGATAAACGGTTCTGTTAAATAGTTCTGGACAAATAAAACAATGAAAAATAAAAGTCGCTATTGGATTTGAGCGATATCCATAAAGCGGTTTAGATCTTATGGGATTTTGAATTTTTTGAAAAAAAAAATGTTTTTGTTCTAATTTAATTTAGTTTTGACTAAGCCTGCTCAAGTATTTTGCAAGGTTGAATTAATATCCAGTTGTAGTAGATATTGAATTTGGTGAAGATCGGTAAAGTGGTTCAGATTTTATAAGATATTGAATTTTTCAAAAATCTCTATCTTCTGAAGGTGCCACAATTTTACAGCTAACGAGCTAAAATAGATATTGAGATATCACTGATCATTAAAAAAAACACTAATTCGAATTTCAACATCAAAAAATAATGCAAAGTCGAACCTTGCACATTATTTTCTCATTTTTTTTCGCGTTTTACAAAGCTTCCTCTATGAGGAAGCCAAAATCATGTTCCTCATAGAAGTAGCTTTGTAAAAAGCGAAATATAATGAGGAAGCAATGCGCAAAATTCTACTTTGCATCCTTTTAAAAAAAAAAATTTCACAAAATGGTTTTTCTTTGTTTAAATACAATCATCTCAGAATTTTGAAGATTCTGAAAAAAATGTCTTCACATTGAAGATGTCGTTTATTGTTAGCTTTCGAGCGGAATATTTCAAATAATTGTTACGTTCCTGTGAGTATTAGTTTTTTCCGAAAAAATGGAGGAGTTATTTCTTCATTAAAAAAAGGATATTTTACAAAAATTGAAAACATCACAGAGTATTCCAACATGACTGTTGATATCACAGAATATCGCCAGAGTGGCACCGATCGATGTTCTGGTATTAAAAAATGTATTTATATAAAAGTGCCAAAAAAACGGGGGAATTAATATTTCGGTGATAAAAAAGGTCACTTTTTCGGCTCATAAAATTACAGAGTACTTGTGCATGACCGTCGATATCGCAAAAAAATCATTAGAGTGGTACGGCTCGAGCTTCAAGTATAAAAAAAGAATTCCCCCGTTTTTCGAAACTTCCACACGAATAATTTGTTTTATATCGAAAGCTCGATCCGTGCCACTCTGATTATTTTCTTGCGATATCGACTGTCATGCAAGAATAATTTCTCATTTTATTAGCCGGAAAAAAGTGACCTTTTTTATTAAAAATATAATAATGACTGTTTTTCGGAACTTTTACACAAATGCATTTTTTAATACCAGAACATCGATCGCTGCCACTCTGGCGATTTTTTTGTAATGTCAACACAGTCATGTAGAAAAACTCTGTAATTTTTTCAATAAAAAAAATTATTTTTCTAATTAAAAAATAATTCCTCCATTTTTCGGGAAAAAATCATACTCACAGACTGGGAGAAAATGATGGTATTAGCAACCATAAAGTGACAACTATTCATTTGTAGTTCGTACAAACATAAAAGTTACCACTTAATTAGTTATCACAACTATTTTTTTAGTCACCGTACCTATAAAAGGACTAAATATCAATAGTTGTCACTTTATAGTTAACTATCCTATGACGATTTGTTTCAGCGCAGGAACGTGAAAATTATTTGAAATATTCCGCACGAAAGCTAACAATAAACGACATCTTTCATGTGGAGATTTTTTTTTTCAGTAACTTAAAAATTTTGAGATATTTGCACTTGAATAAGGAAAAACCATTTCGTGAAATATTATTTTCAAAAATCTAAAAAACATCACATAGCACGTCTTTTTTTTGTACTTTGATATAACCAATTACGGGGCAAATCGGAGAAGGTAAAAAAAAAGTTGCTGAATTGACAGAGAATGCTTCATATATTTAGTTGCTTATTTTTAAGAATATGAAAAATTACCATTGGCGACAGACCGTTATGACATTAACCAGAGTACGAGTGTCGAGTAATCGGAGAATTTTTTGAAATATTTCCAGTGGGAGATTTGACATCACGTCCAGTTTCAAACTTGTACTGCGATGGAAGTCGAAAGCGGAAATTAAGTTACCGTAGAATTCCATCTTAGTATGCCTCCCTTGAGTGCGACTCTTGAATTACGGTTTCGACGTAGCACGTGAGCAAGACGGACGTGTCCCAATGAAAGCAGCTTTGCGTTGAGAAAAGTTGCGATATGTGAAGCCCAAAGAGAGACAATCGACCAGTGAAAAGTATAGTTTGGTGCAGCGGAGAAGATGGATAAATAGACAGAAATGGACAGAGTGGTATAGTACACAGAAAAGGCTTTATTCCCGGCTCAGTCAGTGCTATTATTTTGAGGTTACGTCGGCGCGGAGAGGGGAGAGGTCAAGGCCCGAGACGTGAAGAGTCACGGCAACGCTACCTGGGTAACGATAGCGAATCAATGTCGAGGCCCTCGATCGATAAATCGAAGACCAAAGAGGTACCAGCCGTACCAACAATCGTCCAGAGAGGGAGGGGCAGACCGTCACTCAGCGCGCAACTGCAGCGAGAAGGATCCTCTACGAGCAGCCCGATTAAGGCATTTCTGACCAGCTCCCAGGACGTAAAAAGGAAGAGAGTATACAGGGAAGGCTCTTCCTCGCCGACTGACCCTTGCGAGACGAAAAATCCACAAAAAAAAATTCACACGGGCGAGGATACACCTAGCATCCCTGCGAGCGACCGACCTCTGTGCACTGACTTACCGACGGCAGCAAAGGAAGCAAACTCGGCACTAATCATGGACCAAGTAATTAGCGAAATACGCAGCATGAGGGAAGATAATTCGAAACAATTCATGGAAATGAAGAAGCAACTCGCCGTGGCGTCCGAGACACACGATGCAAATTTCGTAGAACTAAGGGAGGAATTGAGAAGGAGCAAAGAAGAGTCGGTAAGAGGCTACCAGGAGCTGCAAAATCAAATCAGGACCTTGGAAAAAAACGTGCATACGAAAAATGTAGCCCTCTCGACGAGGGTGCAGGCAGTCGAAATGCAACTGACCGAACAGAACAAACATCCGAATCCTGCCAGTAACGGGAGCGTCGAGCTACTCATGAATCGCATGGAATCCCTGGAGAGAGAAACGAAAAGAAATAACATAGTAATTAAAGGACTTGCCGGGCCAAGAGCAAATGCCAAAATCGCAGTCGAACGATTTCTTGCAGATGAATTTGGTGTCGAGAACAAAATAATCGAAACAAGATCGCTGCCTGCCACGCATAAAAAATCCGCAGTTATTGTTAAGCTCGACTCCTGGGGCACGAAACAAGAGATTTTGGCACAAAAAAAGAAGTTGAAAGGGCAGGATATTTATATCGACCGGGACCTCACGTACCAAGAAAGACAAACAGCGAAGGAACTACGCGATCGTGCAAAGCAACTTAAATCCGAGGGGCGCAGGGTAAAAATCGGATACCAACGACTTGAGATCGACGGAATCAGACACTACTGGAGCCAGAAAAACGGCGAACTGAAGAGATCGGACCGACCTACACCACCCAGGGACTCCAACCACGGAGAGGGAACCAGCACCCAGGCTAGTGTGTCAAAAAACTGACAGAAGCACGCTGTGGCAGTTCCATCTCCTTCTGGAACGTCCATGGCTTCAGTAACCTGGAGGATAGGGAGCCTGTCGAGACTTCGGAAATCATCTGCGTGTGTGAAACCTGGTTGTCGAAGAACCCTGACTTTCGCCCATTGTGGCTGGAAAATTTTGACTGTTTGGGCGAACGGCGTGAGAGAGCATAGTCTCGGCCGCACGAGCGGGGGTCTGGGAATTTTTGTTAAGAAAAAATCGAGCGTGGAAATATTAGACAGATGCCCGTGGTGGCTGTTTGTGCGAGTAACACTCGGTGAGAAAGTTCTTATTGTCGGATCTTTCTATTTTAAGCCCGATCTCGATTTTCCGACAATTTTGGGGCTATTTCAAGCAGTTTTAAACGATATTTTGGGAAACGTGACCGACGAAGTAATTATAATTGGCGGCGATTTTAATGCGAGAGTGGGGACACCTGAGCCGCTTCCGATCGAAATTTTCGAAGATACATGTTTAGGGCATAAAGTGCTAAACAACGACGAAATTGTAAATGCGAGAGGCCGACTTTTATCGGAGTTCATGGAGGATAACGGTTTCGTATTGATAAACGGGCGCGCACCGAGCGACCGCCCGGCGCAAATGACTTTCTGTGGTTCAGCGGGCTGCAGTGTTATTGACTTAGTCTTTGAAAGTGTAGCGAATCTAACCGCAATAAAGGATTTATACACAGCAAGCGAGGCGGGCCTCTCGGATCACTTCCCGGTCGTGTTAGAGCTCTGGCTGTCAAACGTAAACATAGGCGCACACGGTGAGAACGCTGATCGTGAAATTAGAGGTGCTTCATCCTCTTTATGCTGGGTACCGGAGCAAGTAGAGGAATACCAAGCGAGTATGCGGAACTCCATATATCTAATTAACCGACCAGAAAATCAAAACGCGGAAAACCTTTATGAAGGCCTAAGGACAGCAATTTCAACGGCGGCCGAGGCCACTGGTATGCGTCGTTTAAATTCTGGTCGCGAAAATTGTTGCCGAGTACGGAAAAATAACAAACCCTGGTTCGATAAATCTTGCAGAGAGGCGAAGAAAGACCTTCGCCAGGCCTAGAAGCAGCTCAAGGACGATAAATTAGAACAAGATAAGAAAAATCAGTATTTGCAGGCGAAAAAACGGTTCCGGGCTATTACAGGCGCAAAGAAAAAAGAATATGCTGTGATGGTTAGTGATAAATTAGCAGATGTAAAGCGTGCTACCGACTTCTGGAAAGCGGTAAAAAAACTTAGAACAAATCAAAGTAGCCCGTCTAATTTAACGACGCAAGTTTGGAACGATTTTTATTCTAAAATATATCCCCCGAGAAAGTATATGGAAATCAACTATGTAAGCGAGCCAAACCCCGAGCTTGACGGAGATATTACGATGGACGAAATAAAAAAGGCAATCCGGGCCTGCAAAAGCGGAAAAGCCCCGGGACCAGACGAAATAAAAAACGAATTCCTAAAAAATGCACCCGAAGAGTGGCTTAGTTACATACAAGACATGTTCAATCAAGTAATGCATGATGAGAAAGTTCCACAAGCTTGGGGCAGAACTTCGCTCACAATGTTGCATAAAAAAGGGGACAAAAGCGACCCCGCCAACTACCGAGGCATAGCGCTGGTCAGCAATATAACGAAGCTATTTACATTTATACTGAAAGAAAGGTTAGAAAAATTTGCCGAGGACCACAATTTATTGCCCGACTCACAGCTAGGATTCCGCAAGAACAAAGGGTGCACCGAATGCATCTTCACGCTGATCGCTGCGATACAGTTGCAACTCAGACTCGGCGAGCGTGAGGTGTATGTGACCTTCGTAGACTATAAACGCGCATTTGATTTCATACCGCACGCGAAGCTTTGGGTAAAGTTGCAATCTCTGGGAGTTAGCCCAAAAATAATCAAAATTATTAAATCGTTATACGACCAAGCCACCGTGCGAGTAAAAAATTACGGGCTCCTGTCAGACGAGTTCGAGGTCTCGGAAGGGGTGCTCCAGGGTGAATCGCTAAGTCCGCTTCTTTTTCTGTTGTATTTGGCGGATATTGAGAAAAAGTTTCGAGACAGAGGACTTCGCGGTATAAATATCGACGGGCGAAACGATCTGCTCCTGCTGATGTATGCGGATGACACTGTCATATTAGCGGACTCACACGTGGATCTGCAGCGAAAATTGACAGCGCTGGGCGAATACTATGACGACAACGGGCTCACAGTCAATGCTAGTAAAACGAAAATAATGATATGTAAAACGAGCGGGAAAGCAAGAGCAATCGAACAGCGTTTCACACGGTATAAACAAGCCTACCTTGAAATCGTGCAATCGTACAATTATCTGGGAGTACCAATAGCGAGCTCCTTCCTTGGACTGCTAGCAGCGCAGACCGCGCTAAAAAAAGCTAAAGTCGCGGCAGGTGCCGCTCTATCTATATTAGCTAGGGCAAAATGCGATGCATGGGAAGCGTACACAAAGCTGTTCGACAGCCTGGTAACTTCGACCCTCCTGTACGCTTTCCCTGCCTGGGGCTTAAGGTAGTTAGACGTAATAGGAAAAGCGCAAACCGACTATTTCAAGCGACTCCTGTATCTGCCCATTGGCACGCCGAACTGGGCTGTGAGACTGGAAACAGGCAACGTCCAACTGGCCCACCGAGCTGGGTATGCAACGTACAAGTGGTTTACGAAAGTCCTGGGACTGCCTGACTCCAGTCTTGCTAAGCAGTGCATGCTCAGACTGATAGAACTGGCGGAAAATCCGACTGGCGATGGCAGGCACAACTGGGCTATGCAGTTCAAAGCGTTCCTAGCTGAGATTAACTGCTCAGATCTTTGGGGCGAATTGAACCCAAGGCCCTGGAAAGGAAGAGGGGAGGTGGCGTTCAAAAATTACAAACAGAAGCGGAGAGTAGCGGACGTTGTACGGGCTTTAATATCGGACGCGTGCCAGCTCAAAATTCCGCGTGAAATCGAAGTAGCCCCGGCGAAATACCTGACATTCAGAATCCCGGTGGCCCAAAAAAGAATCATAGCCCAGCTGAGACTAGCCAACCAGTACTATTGTCATATTTCGTACAAAAAGTGCCTCGGCAAATTCGTGCCAAAGAACATTTGTCAACTTGGGCGAACCGGAAACGATGCTGCATTTTATCTGCAAATGCCCGATCTACCAGCCACTCAGGCCGAGAGTCGCCACAGTGCCTAGCACACAGGAAGAACAACAAGAAATGCTAATCAGCCTCCTGAACAGCCACGAGGTTAAAATCCTGCGCACAATCGCGAATACGGCTGGCCGGTGTCTACCCCTTAGAGCTTTTTCTTCAATGTATAAAAATAAGGCATTAGATGTTAAATTATAAATCACCAAATATGAATACCAATTGTGAATGTACTGAAAACCGTTGTAAACTCCTTGCTATAAGAGACTTATTGTTGTCCTCTTTATAAGCAATAAATAAATATCTATATATATCTAATATGAAAAATTACCAACAAATGTACACCACGAGAAACCCAGATATTAATTATTCTTTGCAAATTGAAATCTCTCGGGGCTACATTTGATCTCCTTATAGATTTCAGCAACTTGTCCATTTCCTGGTAAGATTGTGTTTGGTTTAAGATTACTAACACATCATACATGAAGCTTTCTCTGTCGATTCAGCCACTTTTTTCCGACCATCTCCGATTTGCCCCGTAATTGGTTATATCAAAGTACCACGACAAGGCATTTTATGTGAATTTTTTCAGATAAATAAAAATATTTCAGAAAATTGCTCTTTTGTTCAAGTGCAATTATCTCAAAATTCGAAAGTTACTGAAAAAAAAGGTTGCACAAACAAGTTAACGTTAATTGTTAGGTTTTGAAAATGGAAGATTTATTTTTTTATTCAAAAACGGATGTTTGTTTTGTACTAAAAAAATTACAGAGTTTTCCTCCATGACTGGCGATATCACCAAGAAATCGCCAGAGAGGCACCGATCGATGTTCTGAGCTTAAAACATGTATTTGTGTGAAAGTTCCGAAAAATGGGGGAATTATTCTTTTTTTTTCTATAAAAATAGATTAGGTCTTTCTAGCTAATAAAATTACAGAGTATTCTCGCGTGACGGTCGATATCGCAAAAAAACATCGGAGTAGCACGGATCGAGCTTCCGGTATAATAAAAAATTTGTTCCCCCGTTTATCGAAATTCCACACGAATAATTTTTTTTTATACCGGAAACTCCATTTGTGCTACTCAGATGATTTTTTTTGCGATATCGACAGTCATGCAAGAATACTCTATAATTTTATTAGCAAAAAAGTGACCTTTTTTATTTAAAAAAAGAATTCCCCCAATTTTCGGAACTTTCACACAAATGCATTTACAGCTAATAGCCTGGTTTTAATTATTCTGCGTATTTGCTCTCCCACTTCGTGGTTTGAGGTTTTGTAATTTTTAATAGTTTCTTTCAAATTGAATTTCGCAAACGATGTTGCACCGAATTTGCAACTGGCGCCCATATATTTTTATCACATTTTTTCATGCCCCCCCCCCCCCCCCAACCGAGTAATCGGATTTGTTTTTCTCGCCATTTTTTTCTTTTTCATATTTTTTTGTATTTATTAAATTTTGAAATAATTGAAGTAGTTTTCTAGTTTTACTAAAACTGCCGCATTATTTATTTATTTTACCCGTTCTCCTCTCTTACCATTTCAGGAGCGAACTTGGAGTCACAAATTGGCACCCAACGTGGGCCGCCTAAAACCCGAACAACTAACCCCAAAAGTTGTTCCGCGTCGTACGAGCTCACCCGATGGTCTCATTAGTATTTGCCATTTATAAAAACTTCTCCCAATTGTTTTATTCACCCCGCTCACCCTACCCCTGCCCGAATTGTTTGCCTGTTTCTATTTTGTTTAGTTATTTGTTTGGTTATTTTTTTTGCCTATCTATTGCATGTGCAAAAATATTTGGTAAACCTGCTTTTTTCTACCCTTTGCGATTTTTTTTTTCTTGATCATTGCTACCTGCACCCGACCTTTGTTTTTTTTGTTAATTTTTTTTTCGAAATATTTTTTTTGTGCTTGGTGTGCTGTGGCCATTTCTACCCTTATCTACCCTCCCCCCCCCCCCCCCCCTTTCTGCTCACCCGCATTCTACCATTGCCCGACATTCAGCCCCCCTATTTTTTTTTTTTTTACTGAATTGCACCATTTTTACCCTCTTTTTTAAAAATTTTATTAATTTTTTTTCCCAATCGTATGTTTTTTTCTGAACCCTAAAAGTGGACCCAATTACAACCGGGATGCCAGCCACCACCACGACGACCAGTGTGTTGGCCTCTGGCACCGACACGCGCCCGACTCCGTCCATTATGCGCTCTTTAATCGCCCCCCTCCTCCTCCAGTCGCCACCATTGAGGTCATTAAACAAATCGCCAAGAATTTATGTCAGTTGAGACAATTACCGAACGTCACTGATATTATCCGATTGTGTGACCATGCCGAGTTGAACACCGACGGTTCACTCGATGACCTCATTGACCGATACTGGCGTTACGATGTTCGCCGTAAGTTCCCCATGGTCCCTACCTAACGGGATCCCACAGTCGATGAGCGTGGTCACGGATTGTCGTTCACGTATACGGCAGCAGTTCGTGAACCCGCCTTCGAAGACTCCCATGACTCGATTCCGCTGAACCCCCAAGCCTTTATCACTCCCCTCAGCATCATGATATGACATCATCTCCTCAAGCCGTATTGGCAACGGGCTGAACCCAAGGCCCCTACCAGGACCCTATCAGTTTCAACGAGACGGATGACATGCTCTGTATAGACGAGAGTCATTCTGCTGCTCAACACCCGCCTTTGCAGCCCACAAGGTGCCCGTCCGTGACCTTTGCCCCTTTCCCCCAAGCCCAAGAAAATCCTAAGTATTACCAAGAACGACCAGAACCACCCTCAGCACCCCTTTTTCCCAGCTTGGCTGCTCCGAGCGCCACCGGAAATTATTATGAAGCCCCTGCCCACCCTTAACCCCTCCTTAGACCCCCAGCACTCCCCTCCACTAACAATTTTACCTGTCCGACCTACCCCGGTTTGCAACGGCCCCTCCGCGAGAATTGGAACTCTTCCAATTCCCTTCCCAGACCTTGTGCAGCTCCCACGCCTCGTACCAACCCTTTGTTGCCTGTTTCATCCGCTCCCACGAGCCAGGATACTACCTACCAACTTTCTGCACCCCAGCAAAGACCCCAATACAATACGACTGAACTCCGGCACCCCAGCCAAGTCAGGTACCCCCCCCCCCCCCCCCCCCCCCCGAACGCTATGTATGATATGCCGTCCTCCATGTACCACCATACTGAGTCCAGCGCGATACGGGACACGCGCCATGTGGACTATTTCGGCCGAAACGGTCCCAAATTTGCTGAGCGGCGCGGCGACGATGGGGAGGATTTTTTGTTACGACTCTACGAGTATTGCTCGAGTCATGGTTTCGGTAAGGATGACCTTTTGCGGATCCTCGCCGAATCGCTCACGCACGATGCCCCAATGTGGTATAGGGTAGAGCAATCTTCGTGAAGCACGTACGAGGAATTCATTCATTTCTTCTGCGGGGAAGCCGAGCCCAGCGGGGAATCCCTCACAAAAATGCGGACCTATTTTAGCTTCTTGTCTCCCCCCTCCCCCTTTCTTTAGAAGCCCAGCTCGATTTATGCTACGATAACCTGCACCCCGACCTGGCCTCGTATATCGATCGCGAAAGCGTAAACACTTTCGCTGATTTCCAGCACCGTTGCCGACGAGTAGAAGCGATGCGAGAACGAGTACGCAACTACCGTCATCCCCCACCGCCGTCTCAATCCGTCTTTCACAGTGTTGCTTATCAGCCACAGGAGAAAGGAGGTCAAGAGAAAGTAGCAGCCCTAAGTCCAATAAATCAGTCCCCTGAAGTCCCTCCACTGGCCCAGCCTACTCCCGCCGTGCGCCCCACGGTCCCGAAAGCCACCCCGACCGCTCCCATACATCCGCCCTTTTCTAGACCCTCTGTTGCCCCCACAACAAATAATTCTCACAATCCCCCCTCGTTAATGGCCCTGCAAGTCCCAAGACCGCCAACTGCGCCAACTCCCCACGCTCAACGGTCCTCCAGAGTCCGCTGCTACAACTGCAGAGCGCCCGGCAACATCTGGAGAGAATGCCAGCAACCGCAGGATTTTTTTGCAAGGTCTGCGGCACGCCGGGTCACGATCGCAATTCGTGCCCGACTTGCCATCGAACGCGCGAGGGAAACGCTGCGGGGGGAGGACAGTAATCAGTGCCTCCCCCGATTTGATCCAACACCCCGTCACGACCCCAAATTTAGTGCAAGACCACCCCGCAACTGATCCACCACCCGACATTTGGAGTGCCATAGACTCGGTTGATTCCCTAGAAGAAGACACCCGACATTTCCTTTGCGTCAACTCCTTCGGTCGTATCACCGATGCCCTTGTCGACCCCGGTGCCACTCGTTCATACCTGGGAGAAGAGGTAGTGAATTCCATGAATTTACAACTCCAACCTGCCACAGGAGGTGTTCGAGTAGCTAATAACACCGTTGTTCTCATTCTTGGAAAAATTGCCATGCAATTTAACGTAGTCGGAACGCTTAATACCCTTGAAATGCGTGCCGCGCCCCTGGGTTACGAAAACATTTTAGGAATTGATTTTTGCCACTTCTTCGGTATCACCATTGATTACGACAACGACACCTGGTCCCTCCTGAACGGAATCCCTCGTAAATTTGACGTGCCACGTGAAATTCCCTTGTTTGTCAGCGCTCATCCTACTTTCGCCGGTTTGTCTGAAATTCCAGCCCCCGTTACCGAACGACTGAATGCCCTTTTAGATCGTTTGGTAGTAGACAATACCTCCGGAATTCTCAGCGCGACCCCAACCATTTGCCATTCAATTAATATAAATGATCACCCGCCTATTCGCCAAAGCCCTCGTAACATTTCCCCGTATTTACTCCGAATTGCTCAAGCCGAAGTGGATAAAATGATCCAAGAAGGAGTGACCGAACCATCCAACAGCGGTTGGCTGAGTAACCCCGTTATCGTCCCCAAGCCCAATGGAAAACACCGATTCTGTATTGACTTCCGAGACGTAAACAAAGTCACACAGAAAGGCGCCTACCCTTTACCGAACATGGATAGGATACTTGAAAGTTTGCGAGTGGCCCAATTCATCTCGAAACTCGATTTGAGCCAAGCCTACTTCCGGTTCCCCTTGATGTTGCCAGTAGACCCATTACCGCCTTTGCTGTCCCCGGCAGAGGACTTTTCCACTTGACTGGCATGCCCTTCGGACTTACTAGGGCCCCCGCCACTTTCCAACGATTAATGGACCGATTAACAAAGCCTGAATGGGAAACCCATAGTTTGAAGAGACCGAATAAAGCGGTTGCCCCTTCTCCACGATTGGGTTAAAAAAAACCTGTCCCAAGCTGCACGACACCAAGCCTAACTAGTTATTACAACCAAGGGCGCGTGAAGAAACAGTTCAAAGTAGGAGATCTGGTCCTACGAAAAAACCGAGTGTTATCCTCCGCTGCGCAGAACTTTGCAGCGAAACTAACCCCTAAATACCGTGGCCCCTACATTATTACAAAGAAAATTTCCCCCGTCATTTACGAAATCCATGTGCCGTTGAAGAAGAAGTGGCCAAAGATACACGTGAAGGACCTGAAATTGTATCAAGAACCCCGTGATGTTGTAATCCCAGAACCCACCAGTAATGTGAGTTTCTCCCAGTCCCCTCGTAACGAAGTCCCACGGTTACAAGTAACCCCTGACACGTCAGTAAAATTCAACAATCCGCCAACCCCCTTACAGGATAACGTTAACGATGCGTTCCTTCTGAACCAAAGTGAGTCGTCGCGACGTGCGTCCGGAGGTGGGACGACGTCGGTGGGAGTCCATCGGCTACCAAGGGATCGAGCCGATGGAACCCTTGGAAGCCGTGGAAGAGACCGCGATGGAGACATCGACACCCGGGCCGACACCTCCCCCCCAGTCACCCCAGGCCGTCCCGCGACTAAGGAGGGCCCACGCAAGAGAAGTCGCCCGCGAGGTAAGATGGCGTCGCGACTTCTTTGAGGCCGACGGGATGGACTTGGGCGATACGACCTCCGGGAGCGAGGAGAAGGAAAAAGAAGAGTCGATCCAGGAGGAACCCCGTAAACCCACAAACCCAACCGTGTCCTTAGCGCCGAAGTCTTCGTCCCGAGCCGCAATCGGTGCAGCGAAGGCCCCCATACTCCCCCCCCCCCCCCCCCCTCGTTTAATCGTGCCACCATGAATATGCTGGTGGTATATCCTTTTTTCCGACAATTTTTCCTTCGACGCCGAAATTGGACGAGAGTAAATTGTTGATGGATTCTTTGCTGTTCTTTAGTGATTCTTTTAGGCCTCTGATCACGATATTATTCTTGATCTCGGCTCTCTCCATGTTTTCTATTTTGCGTTCCAGGTGCTCGACTCTTCGCTTGTCTGTGGTGGATTCTTTCTTCGAGGTGTTAGAGAGCTCGGCTTCCAGTTTCGACACTCGCTCTTCGAGGTTTAGGGTCCGGTCTTCTATTGTCTGAATTTGTGCCTCTAGTTTTTGTTGCGCTTTCAGAAATTCTTCTTTATTTTTCATGAGGTCATCCTTTATCTCGACGAAATTTTTTACTTAATTTGCGTTATTCTGTGCAATTAGATTGCTCATGTTGCTAAATTGTCTTGCACTATCTTCGCTCACTTGCTTTAATTGAGCAATAATCGCCTCCATGTTCGTAGGTGGTAGCGGTTCAGCAGTTGGAATAAACAGAGTAGGCAGTACTGGGGACGATTCGGTGTTTTCCGGGTTCCGGGCGTGTCGTTGTGTAGATTCCGGGGGAGAGCGTGGGGATAGCGTTGAGTTTTTGACGGCTTGTCTCTGGTCTCTTCCGTCGTCTTGCTATGGAGAATTTTCTGTCCGGCTTGAGCGTTTTCGTCTCTGCAAGAGGTAATCTCTTATCGAGCCAGTTGAGTTGCTCCTTTCTCGCTGGAAGCGTCGCAGTGTTGACGGTCGACCTCTTAGCTTCGGAGTTTTGATTATCGGCGGGTTTGATGTGGTGCTTGCGCCGCTGGGCGGCGTCGTAGGGATATCGACCTTGGTATCGCTGGATTTATCTCTTGTCGATAATATCGGCGACGACGATGATGTTGTTCGAGAGGTGTCAGCATTGTAGGCATTGTGTTTCCGGGTTGTTTGTCTCCTCTCTTGCCTCTCTTCCCTCAGTACATAACCTCGAACCAAAGAAGACCAGTGCGTTAAAGATGTTTTTTGTGCCGTACCTTCAAAATTGCAGCACAGATTATTCGTGTGTGCCGATTAGAATGGTCTCATCTTCTCAGGTTGCTGGTTGAATACAACTATACGTCTGTTGGGGGCTAGATTTGGCCGTTCAGGAACAAGCGATTAACTGTGTGCGTCCTTCTCTCTGGCGGTTCAGGCCGATCCCCCATTTTTTTTTTTTTTAGCACACCGGAGTGATAATCTTCTGAGAGTTCAACCGGTTCGCATAATTTTTTTCTATCATTTGAAAATAGTGATTTTTTCTATCATTTCAAAATATATAAAAAAATCACCATTCTTGGTCGTTAATGGTTGAATCGATCTAAATATTGAAATGTTATGGTGGTAGGTAATCGCTTGGGGAAAAAAAATGAAAAACACTCCAAACTTGAGCAAAATACTTCTGCTCACTGCGAAGGTTTCGAGCTGTACACAATTTTAACTTGAAAAATTCTATCTTCTAAAGGCAAATGCTCATTTAAGAGAGTAAAAAACATCACTATAAAAAAAACTTTCTTAAAAGAACTTATAAAAAGAAATTTCACCAAAAAATTTAGCACAAACATAAAAACCAAATCATATATATAAGCCAAGTAAAACTCTACAAAAAACTTAGCGTGCCAGCGACTAGCTCCCGCTGCGCACAACGTACTGCGCACGGCGTGCAAACAAGACGAATATGTCCCTCTCAGCGCGCCACCTTCAGAGAATGATAGATCGGAGCAATGTTTTTTGTATGAATCGTATAGTTCTTCTCTTCCCGCGCTTCACGTCAGTCGGCCGGTTTAGTTGTTTACGGTACTCTTGCAGCTTCTTCAAAAATCGTGTACATCGTCATAAAAATATATAACCCTTTGAATCTTTAGATTTACCCTCATAAAAAACGACAAACTTTTTCCCCCATGGTTTTCTTGTACGAAAGTTTTGATAACTCTTTTTCAATTTGTTTTTTTTTGCGGAATTCAATACGACAAATTTCCGGGAAATTATTTATCTACCTCGTTTATTGTTCAATTTAAAAAAATAGTATTTACTTGTTGAAGGACGTGTGAGAACAAAAATAATATATCGTTGCAGTGGGAGGGCTTCGCCCCCCCCCCCTCTCAACCCCCTACCGGGGCTTCGCCCCTAGACCACGGATAATTAATTCTCAAATAAATCTCGTTGGAATGAGTTGCAAGCACCACAATAGCATAGCATCAATGAATGTGGAAATGAATGTATCGTATGTTACCCCGTGGGAAGGCTGTGTATTTCTATTCACATTGTCTGCTGCATATTATAGAACTTTTTCATGCATTTTATTTCAAAAAAAGTGTACGATACACGCGCGAAATGATGCGTCTGACTCGTACGGTGTTTTCAGCATGAACCGTAGCCGAAGCCGAGACGGAGGTGAGTGCTGTGTTGCGACCCGGAATTTCGGCAAGCAACGTTGCGAAACATTTATTGCACTTCGCTGACCATATTCAGCATATTCGCTGATCGCGAATATTGCAATCGTACAATGCGACATTTTGGTCGATTAAGCAATAATGCAATTCAGCATTATCATGTAGAAACTAAGGTGAACTGGAAGCGACAGCGCCAGTACATCGGCAGTCTTGAATCGACTTCAAGAGCAATCGGTTGGGCTTGCGAGTAGAGTAACATTAGCAAGTTGTAATTTGAATAAATACATTTTATATTTAAACTCGTGTGGATACTAATCCTTTAATAGGTCCCGATCCCTCAAAATATTAATTGATCCGAGTTAGGAAAAGGGCTGATCACCCTTTGAGCATTTCGGGCACAACAGCTGAAAACATCGTACTCGCCTATACACGCATCTCATTTCGCACTTGTATCGAAATGTACTATTCATTTTTTTTTATTTTTGTACCAAAGAATTTATTGGTACAACATTTAAAATTGGTTGACTGGTTGTTTAGGAAAGCTTAAAAACCATAAAGAAAGACTTTTCCTACTCAAACGTATGTCTTAATGAAATATACTATTTCTCTATATTTGAAGAACTCTGTAATTATGCAGTAATCGGCATAATTAGAGATTTTTTTTGAAATTCTTACATTTATCTAAAGCTTTTCCGGATGATTTAATTTCAACAAATTGATTAATAAGAAATTACAGATCCTTACCTTCTATTGTTCATTTGCATTGTGGATAATGAGTACGTCTATGAGACCTCATAGACACCATCCACCGATGACATCCTTGCATCAGGATGTTCTTGTCTACAGTCATAAAAACATATCAAATATGAAGCATAGAAAAAATATTAAAAATTAAAAAATAAAAATAAACAAATATCTAAAAAATAAACGAAAATAAAAAAATCATACTTAAAAAAAGTAACATGTAAAGCTCTTTAAATATATATATAAGTGTATAACAAGCATTATAATCCTGCAATTTTGTAAAAACGTACAGTGCACGAGAATGGTGTGAGGTCAAAAGTAAAACTTTTCACTCATAGCTTTCGCACCAAACCTGTTAATCAATTTTAGTGCTCGATATGTTATTCGATCTGTTTGAGAGTGCATTCAATTAATATAAGACATTGAACACTAAAATTGGTTAGCGGGTTTGGTCTAAAAAGTACACTGAGTTAAAATTGTGTACTTCACACATTGCAGAATTATTAAAATATAAAAATCATAATAATAAAATAACTCTGTAATGAGTTTCAAACAAACATGAAAATAAAATAAATCTGTAATGAATTTCAAAAAATCATGAAAATAAAATAACTCCGTAATAAATAAAAAATGGAAAAATTATGGTATCAAAAGAATTACTTAGAGTTCTTGCTTAACTTCTTAATAGGTTTGACCGAAAATCCTCTAGGTCAAATGTGTGATCCACTTTTCCATTTATTAAGCACTGCACTTTTTGCATATTTATAATGGTCACTGCACTTTTACTCACATGACCAAAATAAATAAATAATCACGAGTGACATCTCACACGAAGAAACGCACATATATTTTTTGATTCGATCGATGGCCGAGCACTTCGATTAATACGTGCACAAAAAACGAACTATTTGTTATCCTTTCAATTTAAAAAAAAGCAGCCACGCACGACTGACAGCCCGTCGGCCGCAGTACGTTGAAGGTCGAGGGGACTAGCGCGTGTTTATCTATTACGCTTACGCTCACGCGACTGATGTCTCGCTGTCTCACTTTCACCCAGGCTCGCTGACCGCCGCGGCTGCGCAGAGACGGGCTAGAGGGGGGACCACGTCAGACGCTCGCTCTTTAGCGTACGTATTGGTGTGTGCGTTGCACGTGCATATACAGGGAGGACACGGTGAAACTAGACAGTCCAATGCGGCTGCGCGAGAATTTAGGAAGCCTGATTGACTACTGCCTACGGCCGCCAGTGCGTCTCATCCGAGCGGCGACTGTGTTCCCACGCGCCATCAGAATGGGCCAGTAAGGGTAGTGGTAGGGGCAAGGGACGCTACCTGAGCTGGTAAGGCAGACGCCAGAAACCAAGATTTATTTAGAGCAAAACGAATATCTTGCAGAAAATTAACTGAATAATAGGAAACTGGATAACTAGGGATGCATTTAAATTAATATTAAATCTTATATTAGCAAGATAGTTCATGTACAATATGGTAGAGCACGATTGCTCGGTCAAGAAAAAAAACAGAGTGGAATTCGAATTGCTCTCTAGCAACATGATCTAACAAGTGATTCGTAATGACATCGTAATGTCTGCGTATCTCCTATGAGTCGTTAAATCAGCCAGTGAATTAAAAAGTTAATAAACAACAATTTCGGCAATACTTATTACGAATTTTTAAAGACCGCCGCTACAAAATTTAGAAGAAACATGTCGATAAGTTCGTTTTGTTACTTTTCAAATATCGTAGCCATCTCTTATTTAAAAGTACTTGAAGAAGTAAAGTACAAGTAGCGTCACAAGATACTTTAATTTTGATAGCTTTTAGGTAAAATCACAGCTAGCTGTAAAAAAAACGAAAATTTTGCTTTTTTAAGAGCCTAATCGTACTTGCAAAATATTAGAAACTGCCTACCGTTTAACTTTACGTTTTCAATGTACTTAACCAGTTGCTGCATAAGCCAGTAAATTTTCATAAAGGAGGAAAGAAATATGAGGCTGCTACGAGTTCTGAAAAAAGTAGATCTATTTGAATATTCAACAATGCACTCGTCCTTGTGAAAAGTCTAGTGCTACGCTTTATAAGAATGTGTGCGCTACTCAAAATACGAAGGATTTGAAAGCTCGATCTCGTCATATTATTTTTAGTCATATTATGATTTTACCCGCTTTTTAGGTTGATTGGTGAACTGACTTACCAAATTCACTGTGTTTAATCGTTAGGAAATCTAATAAAACAAACGAATTTAAAAAACTAGTTGGACTTGAGATATTGAGAAACTTTATGAACGCCGTTGTCTTTGCAATGCATTGCAACTAGGAGTCTGCAGAGCAGAGCACAAATTTTTGAAATATAAGGAGCTCGTCAGTATCTCGTGTAATTACGATTTTTTACATAGCAGTATCTCAGGTTATGATAAATCGTACTTATAAAGTAAATATTGTTAATTTTCGGTAATACTTAAAGTCACGGTTGTAGTTTATAGTACATAGTAGTATAATCTACAACTGCGGCTTAAATTATCGCTGAAAAAGAACAATATTTACTTTGGGAGCGCGATTTACTTAGACCTGAGTTACTGCTGCGAGTTTTTATGTATGTACGTTTCGATTACTTATAATCAATACTATATTGTATAATGTTTAATATGCATATTATTAATGAATAAAATAAATCTATAGAATGAATAAAAATATTTTTCGGTCTGTTTTACTAAAATAATCAATTTAATGGTATCCGGTTACTGAATAAATGATGAATCAAAGTGCATTTCACTTGAAATGATATGAACTAAGCATTTCATATGAATGCTTAGGTTCGCACGCGTTATTTAATAAGTGGGCATGAAGTTTCATTCGTTATCCATTCTAAAATGATTATTGAATGGCGGTGGATTCATTAGTTTAAAAAAAAAAACTGAATCGAGTTCGATTTGAAATTAACTTGTGGAGTACACACTCAATCGAATGAATTCATTATTTATTTTCAAATGTATACCGAATTGAATGGATTCATTGTTTGTTTTTGGAATAAACACTAAATCAATTTGTATAAATTACTGAAAAAAAAAATACGATTAGACTTATTGTATTTGGAATTATTTTAGTATCCGAATAGCGAGACTGCTCAAATGTGTCCATCCCTCGTACTTGACTTGATGACGTGTGTTAAATTAACAAATCGCAGTCAACTAAGCTTTGCGAAACTTCCAGGAAATGCAAACAAGCTTTTTCAAAATCTAAGCGGGATTTTATACTTTCATCCGTTGTAGCGGCAAATAGCTAGCTGATTTTGCGACTCGTAAAATCAAGTTTGTGTGTTTTAGTTTTGTTAATGACATACAGCTGACGGGCTATACTACTCATAAAGTGAAATTTGCTAAGTAGGATGTGTAAGTCACGTAGCAGTTCAATAAATTTAATAACTTGGCATCGCGTCGCTACCACGACTCTCAATGATTATTATAAAATATATTTTATGCCATACCCGTGCGCGAATAATAATTTCAACGGTGTACATCAAATTTATTACGCTTTTTGAAAATATGTCATATTAATACATATGACATATTAATCGATTAGAGTTATTGTGACCATATGTTTTAGTACCAGAAGAAAATATGGTTTGAAGCATAGCCACTAGCGTGTTTATTTCCCAGGATAAACGGTGAAAAACAACATGGCATCAATTATTGCTACAAAGTACGATTGCGCACTTTAAGAGCACAATTCACTATATCCTGAGTTACTGCTACGAGTTGAATGTACATAATATTGACGAATAAAAAATAAATATTTAAGTTAGACACAAATATTTTTTTTGTCCGTTTTAGCTAAATATTCAATTTAATGGTATCCAATTACTGAATAATACTAAATCGAAGCAATTACTCATTTTGTTATGAATATTAAATTAAAACAATTTATTCGCTTCTGAAACGGATACGTAATCAACGTAGATTTATTTTTTTATTTTTGGTATGAATACTGAATCCATTAGATTCTGTACCGATTTCAAAAGTAAATAAACATCCTTCTCGTTCCATTATTCACTCCAGAAATGAATGATAAATCCAGCTCGGTACAGAATTCATTGTTTCATGAAAAATAAATAAAATGTTTTCTGTTATTTATGACTGAAAAAATATTCAAATACAAATACATAAGCTTTAATTATGAAGAAATCGTAGCATACGGCGCTTTACGGAAACAGCTGCCTGACTGTTACTTTTGACCGATAACGCAGTCTTCAACATTCCGCGTAGATCAGTGCGCCTCATAGACCCCCTACAAAATAGTGTAAAAATGAAAATTTTTACACTACGAGAAACTATCTTTTTTTTTGTCATAAGCGACCATGTAGAGAAAGTTCGTAATTACGAAATGCTGCAAAGCATATGCTTTGCAGCATGTCGTCATTACAAACTAGATATCTAAGATAGCGGAGCCTAAGAGACCGATCACTAGATCTGAAGTTTACAAACCCGAAACCCAAGCCAAATGTCACTAATGCGAATCTTTAGAAACATCTACTGTGGCTGGTAATTAAAAAAAATGTATGGACCAGCATAATGGACTGGTTTATTTATTCTTGAATTCTCTAACCCTTTGCGTCACAGCCCACCTACAAGTAACTAATAGCTCATAGGGTAAAATGTATGGTCTCATTTTTTTTTAAATCGATATTTCGATGCGAAAAATTTATTTTCGCGATTGTTCAAATGTTTGATCATAGTTTTCAAGAAAATGTGAATTATTGTTGTTAAGTAATACCTTTTCATAAAATTATACGATGCATATTTACCGAAGGAAATAATGGATATTTACAACCCAGCTCTTAAATGATACTCACAGTGCACGACGGTTTTGTAAAAGCGAGTTAGCTATTATAAAGAAAAAGATTAATGTACAGAAAAACATATTGAATTATCTTTTCGTATGTCAATCAACTAACTGCAATTCGTATTTGATATGCAGAGTTTGTGGCGGTCTACAAAAGCGTATGAGTTATAAAAAAAGCTAAGTATATTTTGAGGAAATAAAATGAAAAAAATTTTTGTTTGTGTAGGAGTTTTCCATTTATCATATTACGCACACGAAATGTGTCGTACAAATCATAAGGAAGTCAGCATTGGGTCAGCTGTGCTCGGCGCGCTAGTTCGTAGCCGTCTGGTACGGGCATACTGGTGGGTCCATACATTCCCCCTCTCCGTTCTCCTCGCTGGCCCGACTACTCGGTTTGCACTAAGGCTCGGACTTATGCGGGTATTCGGGTACCCGGGTTACCCGGATCTCGCGGATACGACGCTTCAAATCCGTGGATCCGGGTAACCCGAAACTATCCGGATACTGGGATCCGGATACCCGGATTTTTTCGGGTTATCCGGATCCAACTACCCGGGTACCCGAGTAAACCGAAATTATCCGGGTAATAACGGATAATATCGAAAAAAATAAATAAAAAACAGATTATTCTTATTATTATTTCAATTTTTTATTGTAACTATCCGTAACTATCCGGGTATCCGGATATCCGGATCCGAAGGGTCATATGCTGTTATCACGTAACCCGGATAGTTTCGGGTACCCGGATAACCCGGATCTAAGTCCGAGCCCTAGTTTGCACGCATAGAGTGAGAACCGTCGGTTTGACGCGCAAGCGCATTTGCGCTGTCTAGTTTCACCGCGTCCTCCCTGTATAGCGTGTCCGTGAGTGACATTTTCGCCGTCCGGGAATGTGTGAGTTTTGACAAATTATATTGAAAAGGAGCCGGCCAAAAAATCACATTATTAATATATGAGCATTGCGTAGACCGATTTTCCTGAGACAAGGCCCAATTGGAAGATAAAAAAAATATAAAATATTGAATCTGATACTTTTTCGATCCGTGTCTTTTGTTTAGAGTAAAGTCGAGAAGCAGTTCGAAAAAAGTCGGTGGCACATGATTCTCCGGACAATAAAAGTAGCGGTAGCCGCGATGGACTGGCGGGCATTTTTCAACGAATTTTTTTTTCTTTTTTTAATACTTGGCGTCGCGACGCTACCGCGTCTCTTGATTCCTTGTTTTTTATGAGCAAACATTCAACTCTAGAATAAGAAATACTGCAAATTTAGTTTGTTTGGTCCTTCCAACCTAGAGCCCCTGATTGGGACGGACATCCAAGGAACTCGAAATTTTTTCTCAACAATAAATAAGAATGTTAATAATAAAATTCCTGCATTTTTACCCTAAGAATATGTATTCCACTCTGTTTAAGAAATATGCTGAAAAAAGAAATGCATTCATACAAATTTTATCAAGGTTTTCGATAAAAACGTTATTCAGGCATGTGGAGACCAAATGTAATAGGCATTTCTGTACGTTTTTTTTAAAACGTGAGCACCTGAACAAATTAATATTGATATATGGCGTCCTCCGAGTTCCAAAGAAATAGAAAATAATCAGTCGGAAAGTGGCTTCAGTTCAATGGTTATTCTGGCGGGCATGAAAATGACAATGTAATACGTAAATTGGAGACTCACCAATAGGATCTATCCATATTCCTAGGTCACTGATGTCAATGTCAACATCACAACTCAATGTATGACCATCAACAGGTACGTCACCAAGCGAAATTTCTTTATGAACTTCGCATGCCAGAAGTTCAGCTATTTCCATATCGTTGTCAAGAACTCCAGCCAATAATTGTGTCGTCTCAGCAGCCGTAGAACACACCTCGATGACAACGGTTTTTCCAAGAGTGTTACTGAATACGTTTGTTTCCTCGCCCCTCACCATTTTGGCTAACTCTGGAAACTGTCTTTCACTGAACAATGTCCTCGACAAATCTCTTTCATGGATTTTTCCGAGGGGTCAACCACGAGGTAGATTAGGTGTGTACCAGATGTCGAGATTAAAAAGTTCTAAATGATCCAGTTAATTTCAAAATTAATTATTTCTCAGAATTCTGAGAATTTGATTCGATTTCATACATTTTTTAATTATTTCTAATGATTTCTCAAAACTTCAATAAATCATGAAGAGTTTAATATTAATTAATAATTCCTATAAATCGTCGTATCGGCATTTCATAATAGATTCATGTAGGACCGTGGGGTTTACGACGGTTCTCCTTAGAAAACCGTAAAACGCTGGAGAAACTGGACGAAATTTAACCGATTCCTGAACCTGAAGCATTTTTACCGCCAGCACGCTTATGAAACTAATCTCATCTGTGGGAAGACATTTCGCTATGTCGGGCATGAAAAATAAATCGGATCCATTGGACAATTATTTTGACGTAGATGCCATCTGCTCCAATTTTGTCGATAGCGCTTCACATACAAAATGTGATATTTCCACGATACCAAACCCAGTTTTCCCATCATTAACATTTAAAATATCAAGAACGAATTTGTACTCGTTCTAAAAATACTCGTCGCAATCCCAAGAGATTGCCAAGGAATGAATACCCGGACTATTACGAGTTTCTAGATTTCTTGTTACTTCAGGACGACTGCGGAAGAGTTCGTGGATGACCGATCAATTATATTCCAGAGTCTAGCTTTTGAATAGTTATGGTCACGTCATTATATTCGTCAGCTGTAATATTCAGTCCGGTTTTCTTACAAAGGTGCCGTGATGGTATAAGGCACGTACCCGTCGTTTTTCAATTGTAACGGTGTACAGGAAGTTAACGTACGGTATCCAGATATTGAGAAGGAGCGAGATATTATGCTCCATTTATTTAAGCAAAGGAATAAAATGTGATGGCTGCGTTGCACAGCTTTTAAAGTGTACTTGATTGTTCGATTAGCTTTGGGGAATGACGGCTTCATTAAATGATGTAGGTATTTACGTTTCGCCCTGATCAGGACCTCTTCAGAAATGTATTGTTGCAGTATTATATCTATATATAAAATTTTTTACAAACATAATATTGTGACCAAGAAATATAAAAATAATATTGTGTATACATTATTTTCCGATGCTAGCTAACCTTTCGAAGCACATCAAATCGTCGGAAATACGAATAAAAATGATCGATATTTATATTGAATCAATAATGTGATTTAAAAATCTGAAAAAATTTAACGACTTTCAGAACAACCCAAGGAACATTGAGAAGAATTATGAACATTTTTTGACAACCCACGAAATAGAGGTGGTCCCGGTTCTTATTTAATGCACCGTATATCTTCAGCATCGTGTGGTATTTTTCGTATCAACAAGAATCATGCATAAGAACCACATGGTGCTAAGTCTGACAAGAGGACAAAAATTTTTTGATCGTCTTTCATGTATGTCCGGCATAGCGAAATTCATCAGAGAACCACATACTATTGTATTGTAAACAGAGAGAAAACTTGAATCGAGTCCAGTTTTTCAAACGGCTGCAGACGTTCCATGATGCACTGTAGGACTCCGCACTGCCTTATTTATATGTGTGAATGAGATGTGATCATTCCATACAGTTTGTCGAAACTTATATTAGTTATACTATGTATTTGAAGTAAATACCTTAGACAAGTTTAATCTTACCCCCCAAAAAAAACACCATGTTTAAAAAAACTTGAGACAAGTACATTTACGTTATTGGAACCCAATACTTCCCCCAAAAACTCTGTGTCTCAAAGAACTGAGCTATAAACTTTGTGCAGGAACAAAAAGTCGTGAAATAAATAAACTAAAAATATCTGCAGCATGTCAAGTACATGTTGTTCGTCATTGATATATATATTGTCACAGTATGTTTATTCGGTACTAATAAGCTTACAGTCAAAGGAAAAAAATTCAGAAATGGACGAGAAAACCTTGCAGTTGAAATTTAAAAAAATGTAAACTACAAAATTCGAAAAAAAATTGAAAAATTTTCATAATCAAAAAAAGAACATTCAAAGTACTTGACGTGTTTAGATGCTAATGTGAACGTTCTATGATGATGGACCATGTGCGGTACTTCGCAAACTCGTCAAGTGCTGTAAATTCTTTTTTTTCCTTATGCAAATTTTTAAATTTTTTTCGAATTTTTTTTTTTCTAATTTTGTAGTTTCCTTTTTTTTTTACTTTTTCATCACATACGGAGTATGTAAAAGAGAAAGTATTGCAATCCAAAAAAAATTCGACTTCAAGACTTTAATGGAAATACATGTTTCGAGTGTCCTCGACGCCAAAAAACACATTAACTCATTTCTGTCCGTCCGTCTGTCTGTCTGTCTGTGTGGCGTCTGTAGGTGCCGTCCGGAACCACAATAACTTTTGAAAAAATCTGTGGACCACAAAGAAATGTGGTGTCCACTTTCTGCATCTAAATCCTAGTTTCGGTATTGAAACCCAATCCAAAATCTCCACTATTTCGGGTACTTTACCTGAAATGTGCTAAAATAAAAATAAAATATGTTATCCATTTTTTATGCTTTTGATTCAATAAGCAGTGAACAACAAGTGATTCAATATAGTGAAGACTTTGTCTTTTTAGTTACTCACATGACATTTCTGAAACCATCCTCAATCAGAAATTTCTATTGTGAAATATGGATTGCCTTACAGTTCTACTCAAAAAAGACTGCTATCAATGATCTTGAGTATTCTTATAGTAAAAAAATACACTATGAATATTCACATAAAATATTATAGATAGAAAAGTGCATGGACAGAAAATATTTAAGGTTAAGTTGACACTCATGATGTTAGACTATAAACACTGATACATCCATAGTTTTTATCACTCGCATAGCATTTGATATGAGTTCAAATTCCTGCGATAACCTCCTATACGCCAGAATATGGGAAACTTTTGGTATATGAATAACTGTAATATAAACCGGCTTGTCAAACTATCGCAGCGCCGACAATAACACCAACAAAAAAAAAGAGAGATGTGGCGTGAAGGCGCGATCATAGCGCGCTCGTCCATGAGAGGGCGGGTCGTATCTTTAAATTAAATAAAAAAATGCGTTCTTAACAAATTATAGCGCGAAATGTAGATGACAATTAACGAACGAAGTTCTTAAAGTTCTATTTATGTAGTTAGTCACTATGCCCGAATAAATTCACATTAAAAATTTCACGCCAGTAAAAAATGTTTTCTCGTAGTGTATAAATAGTATTTATGAAGCAATCTAATAAAAACAATAAAAATAAAAATTGGTAAACAACATAAATTTAAATACAAATTGGAAAACAATATAAATTTAAATAAAAATTAAAAATCAATTAAATTAAAAGATAAAAAACATTTTTAAGTGAAAAAACAATCTATTGTCTCAAATTCATGCAATTACAAAAACAAACAAACGAACATTACAAACTAACTTCACAACCTAACTTCACAAACTATCTTCACGACAGTAACATGACGCTAGCAGCAATCAAGATGAGAAAGTCACGTGTTGCGTCACGCCAGTAGCAATTTTTTTTTAAATTTCAACTGCAAGGTTTTCTTGTCCATTCCTGAATTTTTTTCCTTCGCCTGGATCCTGGATCCTGGATCCTTCGCCCTTATTTATTGAAATAAACTAAAAATAAACTAAAAACTATAGGGACAAAAAGTCGTTCACGACTTTTTGTCCCTGTACAAAGTTTATAGCTCAATTTTTTGAGACACAGTTTTTGGGAGAAGGATTGGGTTCCACTAACGTAAATGTACTTGTCTCAAGTTTTTTTTTACACGGTGTTTTTTTGGGGGTCTCATTACTTTTTGCAAAGTTTTTGAATAGATTAAAAATAAAATCCATTGTACGAAAATTGTCCAAACTAAACCCTTCTCCTTTCTCATCCGGACTTGGGGCAATGGCAGAGTTTCTGTTACAATTTACCTTTACCAAGCAAAACATATTTTCGGCGAAATCTACGAATACTACGGAGACGTCGACCTGAACAACGAATACTACGGAGACGTCGACCTGGACAACGAAGACTATGGAGACATTGAACTGGACACCGAAAGCTATAGAGAGGTCGACCTGGACATCTGAAATCGTAGAGAGATCGACCTGGACACTCAAAACTATGGAGAGATCGACCTGGACATTGAAAATTATGGAGAGATCGACCTTGACACTTAAAACTATGGAAAGGTCAACCTGGACATCGAATACTATGGAGAAATCCATCTGGACACCGAAAACTATGAAGAAAGCGACCTGAACGTTTAAATCTATGGAGAGATCAACCTGGACAGCGAAATATCTGAAGCGGTCGACCTGGACATCGAAAACTATAGTCCAACTCTTATTGGCATATAAATAATATTATAATATTATAATGATTCAATTTAATGAATACCGAAAATGACATTTTATTATTTCAAACGATCAGCGAATGAATATATATATATATTCTGGTGCGGATACCAGTCGGTTGAAATCACGTCCCTGCGAAAAATTAGGCTCACGCCCCTGCGAAAGATATTAGAATCACGGGAGTGCGAAAAAGGTCTTAATTTCTTGGAATATTTCAGAACTATTTCGAGATTAAAATTACGATATCAGTCCACTAGGGCAACCAGCGGAGGTCGTTTTGTCGTCAAACGAAATGTTTTTGCATGTACTATTTCATTAAACCTGCAAAAAGCTTGAAAACGCTACTATTTCGTTGATATAACATATTAACCTGGAAAAAAAAACGGCTAAAATGAGTAGCTCGGAGTAAGAGATACTGCGGCAGCGTCTTGTCGGTCGGTAAAGAAAATGTCGGTCGTAAGAAAAGAGAGGTAAATGTACTTGTCTCAAGATGCTGCCGCGTCTCTTGATTAACTAACAAATTGTGTTGAAAGCTTATTGAAATGTGTGAGTATTTTTCAAGATTCTAGGAGTTTCCTGATTATTGCCAAATGTCTTAAGATATTTAAAAACTCTTCATGATTCGACAGGAATAACACAACATGCCTAGTGTTTGATTGCTGAAGCTGAAATATCCGAGGATTTCAGATTTCATTTTCACCAAAATTCAAGAGTGGTTGACGCCTTTGAATGATCGCTTTTTTTTCTGATAGAGCGTACCCGTATGGAAATAAACGTAAATACAATTTTGGCTAACTCTGGAAACTGTCTTTCACATGTAACAGAACATTTTTAGTGAGTCTATTAAATAAACAAGTTGCATCTAGCCTAGATATATGCTATATATAACAAATGTGTGGAAGATATATGTTAATTATGCAACGTTGGCAAGCATTTAATACATAAGACTTACGATAGTTGTATGTTTCATCTATGCGGCATATATTTCTCCTATATGACGAACGAATACGATATGAGATACTTATCTCTCTATAATATAAAAAAAGGGGAGAGCAGTGGTTCGGGTCCGGGCTCATACGCAGTTGGTTCCGGGTTCGATTCCCGGCCGAGCACCAATAAATTTTTCCATGTATTTTCTGTGATCCCAGTGGTTTGGAACCCACCATAAAAACTGTAGGTCCAGAGGAAATGGCCAACGCCTTGGTGTGGTAATAAAAAACTGGGAGAGAGTCCACGGATTCGATTTCCGAGACTGAAGACCCGCAGGTGTAGGTAAATCGGACGAGGACGTACGAACTAGGACTATAGCCGTATGTCCGAGGCCGACACCTAGCGGGGCGCCACGAAGCTCTAGAATCGAGAATCGAACCTGTAACTCAACGGTGTACGACTTCTTTTAATTCTACCGTATCGTCTTTGTATATATGTTACGGGTATAACTCCCTATTAAGGCAAGTTATTGTTTCCCGTTATTGTTTGGAATACTAGGGTTTCATAAAAACAAATAGTTAAAGCGGAAAGAATGATTATACGAATATTATGCAATGGGCTGTCAAGGGTAATGGTACCGTGAGAGAGTGCGAACCCGGAAGGTAGGTGTTCGACAATCAGTTCGAGCACGATAACCAAATACATTCAAACATTAAAAAATAGAGGACACAAATTAGTTACATAGAAATTATTATTCAATATTTCTTCAGCTAGTCCTCCTGTATTGTCAGACATCGTATAAGTTCGAGCGAAATCGAGACAGAATTACGAACTGTTCTCGAAGAAATAAAAATCTGCAAAAAATCAACTATATGAAAGATGCTAAAAAGATTAATTTGGCCCAATAATAATTAAATAATATTATTAACAAATTACTGAAATCAATAATTGTGCAACAAATTGCCCGGCAACCTAACTTTTTTTTTAATGAAAATGATTTGTTTATTTTTCTGAATACGTGTGGAATTTTTTGAGTATTTTATCTGATGTTTGAGAATGGCCGTTTTTTCGAGTGTAAAATTGCAAATCAGAAAAAAATCTTTAAAAAATGCATGCGTGATTATAAAAATAAACAAATATTTCACATAACAAAAAAAAGTTAGGTTGCCGGGTAATTTGTTGCACTATTATTTATTGAAGTAATTTGTCAATAACATTTTTCAATTATTATTATGCCAAAATAACCTTTTCAGCATTTTCTATACACTCGATTTTTTTCAGATTTATATCTCATCGAGAACTGTTCGTGAATTTTGTTTAATTCTCCCTCGAACTTATACGGCGTCAGACCGTACAGGAGGACTACTTTGAATCAGTCGACTCCAATTCCACCTTCCATCACAGACATACACATAATTCCACTACATTCTTGTTCAAATTATTCATTCTCATCAATACTTTTCATAAATAGTTTATGTACAATTCTCATAAATAATGAGAATAAACAATTCATATGTAATTTTCATAAACAATTCTTAGAAATCATTTTCAATAAATAATTCTCATAAATTATCTTCGTATATTGTTTCCATACACAATTCGATAAATCCTTTCTATCATTCACTGACGATTTTTTAATAGTTATCTCAACAGAATCTGCTTATTGTTTCATTATCATCTCATGTTTGAATAATCAGCAGCTCATTATCGTATCATAATCATAAATCATACCTAAAGTGTCATTTCATCACATCACGATCTTTCATCATTCCTGCAATTTATATATTATTCAAATCATCTTAGCCTCTCGATAATTGAACTAGTTTATAACATTTATCATATTTCATAATTTCTTTAATGGATATGGAAACGTTAAATTTGTGGCGTGGAACCACGCGAAATATTTATACAGGGATAATAACGTGCCTGGGTAGTCTCTCGTTCTCGAGGCTTGTGTGATATTTTGAGGACCATCACAACAACCTCTAGAAAAGTTATATTCTCATCGGTAGCTGCAAATATAAAGAAATTAAGGAGCCTGAGTCACCTCAAAAAAGTTGGGAGGAAACAAATTCTGTTATCGATTCACATCTTTTGTAAAATCTTACTTTTAAACCGCATTAAGCACATATCAACCATTTAAATTTTGTCTCATGAAGTTTATAATTCATTTTAAGACATAATTTTTATAATTCCTTATAATTCATAAAGCGCAATAAAATGGTGCGGGATAAAAAGTAATATCTTTGAGTCGTCGCATGATTCAGACTCAATCGGTGATTCTGAATGGGGCAAATATTGGAATAACTGAACTAATCATTCAGGGAGTCTTTAACGTAGTTCTGTCGATTAGTGTTAATTTCGTGTAAGTTCAAGAAAAGTAAGAGAATTTTCTCTTATTAACTAAATTTCCTTTTGTTTTAACTCAATATCACTTTTCACAAAACTGCCTAAATATTCTGCAAGGTAAAATTAATTGTTGTAGATATTAAATTTAGTGAAATCGGTAAAGTGAATCAGACTTTATGACATTGAAATATAAAAACATGTATAGATTTGTTAATTAATTCATCTCTTGATTTATTTGCAATGAGCCACCACCCAACAGAACTACCTTAATGAAAACATATTTATTTATAAAAAATCATTTACCTTGTGCAGCAAGATCATCTATGATTTTTCTGAAGTGCTGGAGCCTACTGTCCTTCCTGTCACTGGCATTCGCTGAAGTGGTTAACTTTTCACATGTGACAGTTGCCTACTCAAGACCAACATGAGAAGTAGGACTAGAAGATTGAGCCGGTGTTACTGTCTCTGTATAAATTTTTAATGCCTCCGGACTAGGTTCTGGCGTAGTCGGGGGAGTTCGCCACCCAACCGAGACCTCTGAGTTTTCAAAAATATTCCTTTCTTTTGCAATATCGATTTCCATCTTGGTGCTAGCTGTTTTGCGTGCTACCTTTTCAGACTTTTTGGCTGCTTGATGATTTTGCCTCTCTTCATACACTCCTCTGGTGAATATTGGAACATCTGAGTTTACTATTTCGCCAGTATTATCCATAATAAGTTGCTCCAACTCTCCTTTATTCTCTGAGAAGAAATAACGAGAAGATTTATGAAGATTGTATAGAACAATATACATTAATTTATTACATATTATTTTATTAATTTTTGTAAATATATCTCTTATTTGTACTTGTATATATTTAATATATCGTATATATCATTATTTAATTATTCATTGTACATTCAAGCAATATTAGAATATTGAAAAACGTTGATTTAGCGCTGAGCACGTGGCGGGAACCGATAATCCGTGAACTTTTCTCACTTTTCTCGATACGTATAGACTCGAAGCGAAAGAGAAAAAGTTTAAGAAACTGAGCTTGAGATATGGTCATATTTACTTACTGCTAGTTTTCTTGATTTGCACGTAATGGCAAGTGATCTTCTTAGTCTTTCTATCTTGCCACTTCACTTTTGTTCGACGCCCCTCAAATCTTTGTCCGGCTGGCACAAGTCGTAACTCTACGATGTCGTACATTGTTTGTATATCGACGGATTTCTTCGTGCCTTTCTCCCCTGCTTTTTCTGCTTTTTCGTACACCATTAGGGCATGAGAACCTGCTACTTTTGGAGGCATGCCTAATTCCGTGACGCTCAATATCTATTAACCCGAAACAGTATGTATAATATGCTCTGCACAATGTACAGAATAATATGCACTGCCGCCACTGCCGGTTAATGCCGGTTAACTCGCGTTCAGGCGGGAAAAGTGCGATGCCGTAGCTCACGCCACACGTCTTTGTTTTGATGCGGCGCTGTAGTACCGGGTTGTTGCCGTGCGCAGTGTACTTTTTTCTGGCGAGATATCGGTAGTGCCAACCGCAAAGTAACAGAATACCGAATAATAAATATCAGTTTAACTACCTACTGTAAAGAAATGACATGCATTCATGTTCCCTTAATTATTAACAGAAATTAAATAAGCACACATTGAACGGACATTTATTGTTAGTAAATTATATGTAAAGTGTGACGTGACATTTTGCCCCGCCACCTGTACAGAGTGTAAGCGCCGAGGAGTGTTGGATTTACAACACTTTGGCGGCGCACGTTCGCTCCTAGACCTCTGGCATACATAAGATAACATCGAGCTCCCTTAGTTATTAAGCTACCGATTTCAGTAATTTCGTGATAACCCGAAAATCTCATTATTATTTAGGCACTTAAGAGAGTTTAGCTACCTTTAATTTTTCACGTCGCTAAGTTTTAAAATTTTTTATTGCGACGGCTAATTAGGTCATAAAAGAGTATCGTTTAAGCGCGTAATGTTCCCTCTTCATTGGGGTCTCACCCCACCTACCACCAATTCACGAGGAAGCCTTCTCCGCCTAGGAGCCAACTTCGTTCTCGCCATGTGCCACCGCTACTCAAATTTGCCGTACAATTATGAACGTTTTGCTACCTCTACCATCAAGGAGTTTTGAACTATTGAAGATTTGTTTTGCTACGTTTGGACCCTCAAGATTCACATCTTGGATATTGGGCCTGTTCGTCAGTGCCGCAGGCGGACACTGAACACCTGTGCCCGCGGGGCCTGGATGCCTTGGGAGTGCGCAGGAAAATGGGCCGAAAGATTACTGTACCACCCGCCTCCCTCAAGACTTACCAGCCTGGGGCTGGACCATCCCACTGCAACCTGAAGTACCGCGGTCCGGTTGACCCGGTGCCCCATTAAGCAAGGGTCTAGGATCGTCAAAAGTCGAGTTTAATGGTAGTGCTACACTTAAAGGTTACGAGTTCAAAGGCAGACGCATCGCTGGCTACGATTTCCCGCGGAAGGAACTCAACAACCTTCGGTTGACGACATCGGATCCAAGGGGAAGGCCTTCAGGAAGCAGAGCAAATCGCTGCGAGGAGAGATGGCGAAGGAAACGTGAGTACGCGCAACCGAAAAATATTAATCGTCCTCTGCTGGGCGTAATTAAATTCAAAATACGCGCCGTGCCGTCTCACGGGCTACCATCACCGCAGCGATTGGACGGCGGGGCAGAGCTACGAGACTCGCGAGAGCAATTCAACACCAAGCGCTGGCGAGAGTGCTGAGCGGCAACTAGGTGGAGTGGGGAGACCGCCAAAGAGCACAGGCACGCGCGACTTCTTGGGACTTTTGTGTTGACCGCGGACCGAGGAGGACGTGCTTCGCTTCAGCCCTGAGGATCTTCGGATTACCGGTGAGACTCATTCCTCCGATACTATTTTGTTAAATAGGAAGCTCGTTGTAGGCTACCCAGGATCAAATTATTATAGATTTCGTTTATTGATTGTGGTTAGCGTTTTTGTATTTGGGTTGCCATTCAGTCTTCGACTGAATTCAACGAGTTCCCTATTATTCTGGTCGATTCGATTCACTTAGTCCGTTGCGTAATTTAGTTTAGTTCGCGATCTCTAGTTTAGTAAAGGTCCTTTTTTTTCTATTCGAGAATTTGTATTGAGATTGAGAGGAAATTATCGGAAACCTAGCTCCCTTTGATCGTGAATTTTTGCTACCTTCAACTAACGTACGTGTTGCGTTACCTTCCCTGCCGGGGCGTCGCGGCCAGCCGTCACCTCTAGTGTGGCGGGACGTTTACATCTCGGACGCGTTACCATGCTACCTCATTGTTCGCATTTCATACTATGTCGTTAAAGGATTCGGGAGAATATTATTTCGCTCACGCTACCTTTTCCGGCTACCTATCTCTCTTGACGTTCCCTTTGTCGCTATTGATGTTAATTAGTGTGGTAGCTACCTTTTGCGTTGAGAACTATCTGTCAATAACTATCGGTTAACATTAATGGATTTTAAGCTACGTTTTAGGAACCTTATCTGCCTCTCCCCACTGATAATGTTTCTACTGCGAATTAACTTTTTATTATCTCTTGCGTGAACCGAAATTTGTTGTCAAAAATTTCGAAAGTTTATATTATACGATCCCGGTACACTGCTTGTTCTCACGTCATTGTGACAAAATCTCGATTAATATTGCGACTCGAGTTTCTTTCGAGTGTCGCCCAGGAATAGTAATAAACACGCAGATTCCTGAAGCTTCGCGTTGTTGTCACTTAATTGATTGAACCAGCCCCTCTACCATAATTCTTTTTCGGGAAGAAAGAGTTAATCGTGCGTGTTTGTTGTATTACCTTGTTCTCTCACCATCCAACATGCGTTACTTCACTATTCTGGAGGAAAATCGAAAGAGGGTCAAGAATCGGCGGTACCCTGTACCTGGCGCCCATTTCCTTTGGTAGTGATTTAATAGCAACAAAATCTTGGCTTACTTATTGGATCAGGCTCCTGTATTTGATTTCCAACAGAATGAAAATAAAGTGACCTAATTCAAAGTTCTCTTCCGGCAATTACATTACCTGATTTTAAGCTCTCTTTCGGCGATTAGGCTACGTAATTCAAAGCTCTCTTTCGGCGATTAAGCTAAATAATTCTAAGCTTCCTTTCGGCAATCACGCTACCTGATTTTGAGGTCTCTTTCAGGGATTCAGCTACCTGAGTTTACACTTTTTTTCGGGAACCCAGTTACCTAATACGAATTCTCTGTTGGGACTTATGCGATTTGGTCGCTGTCAGTCGTCGAACTTAAGATAACGGATAGAGTCTTTTACGCGTCGAGCTTCCTGATTTCCGAACGACGTCGAACTCGGCGGAAATCAAACATTTATTAGTTTAGTGCTGCTTGGTTCTTTTGAGTTGGAACCGTATTATGCTGGATATTGAGACGAACGAGAAGTTCTTGGTGAAGGTTTGAGGAAATTGCCTCAGAAATGGCGCCCAACATGGGGCCCGAAGTGACAAAATTCGAAGTGACATGAGAACATGGAGAAATGAGAGCAGTTAAGGTCTCCCATTGAAGTTTTGGACTATTTTTCTAAAAATGCCGATTTTTTTAGTGAAAAATTCGCTAGCCAAAATATAAACCAACATAAACTTTTTTTTTTAACCAAAGAGAGTTGGTCGACTCTACGTGAATCGAACGTGGTGGTACAGCGTACCCCACATTTTTTTACCTCTCATTTACCTTGACTTCCTTGACATTTTTTTTCCTTTCGTTGTTGTTACGCTTTCTTCCCCTTACTATTGTGCGTGAAGTTGGCCTGTTTGCGGCCGATTTTGGGACCAGCGTTGCTTGTTGATAAGTTATAAACGTGTTGCTGGGTTTGACCACAGTCAAGCCTATTGTCTCTGTCTTTCATTGAAATCTCTCCTTACCAACACAAACCATCGCGACATGTTATGGATGGGAGGGTTTTGTTTTTCTCGGCAACGTTAACTGACTATCTTAGGCATTACTGCGGATTATAAGAAGATTGTGTATGGTATTGGCTAACCAGCCTGACGGAGGATACAAACGCGAAATAAGAAGAACACCGTAACCAACGCGTCGAACTCATGCCAACAAAGGTTGACCTTGTTTACTGTAAGCTCCCTAGGTTTTTATCGCTACCTCGCTAGAAGTCTACATCAGCGTTCCCCGTGTAAGAAATATTCGGGACCTCAAACGCCGAATCAAAACACGGTCTTTGTCTGGCCGAACACTTGCCCCTTCCATCCTGGACAATGGGAGCAAGGCGTTAGTCGTGGCCCCGAGTGTTACCGGCGCTTATTATTCTAGTGGAAGTGATCGTGGGTGCAACGGTTCGTTACACTCGCACTTATCTCTGGCCAAATATACTACTTTTCGGCTAACTTACTAGTGGGACTTTATCGTCGGTTAGTATTCGTACATCTGGGTGTCGCCCTTCGCTACCTTTACTACTCATCGACCTAATGACCGTTAATTAAGCCTCCCATTTCGCAAACCCAACGTCCTATACGTTCGTGTCGTCACCGCGTGGCTACTCGTAAGCATCGGTGCTTAATTATTTTGCTACCTCAACAACGCGACTCGCGAATTAATCGGCTACCTCAGTTACCTGACGCTCATCGTATCCTGCTACCTCAGTAACGTGACTCGTGAATTAATCGGCTACCTTAGTACTTCAGTTCGCGAATTAATCGGCTATCTCAGGAACGTGACTCGCGAATTAAACGGCTATCTCAGTAACGTGACTCGCGAATTAATTGGCTACCTTAGTAATTCAGTTCGCGAATTAATCGGCTACCTCAGTAGCTCAGTTCGCGAATTAATCAGCTACCTCCGATACCTGACTTTCGTCGTATTGACCACCGTAAAAACGCGATCCGCGAATTACTCGGCTACCTAAATACTTCTGATAACAAAGTTATCTGCGATCTCAGTTACCGCACTTTCATCGTAGCGGCTACCTTAACTTTCAGTACGTGAATTCATCGGCTACCTCTATTATCGGATTTTCGACTTAGCGGTTACCGTAACATCACGGATCATGACTTATCGGTTAAACCGGTTACCAGTGCTCCTCCGAGTCCAAAGTGTTCGCGAGCGAGTTATCATCATGGCCACTCCACCTTACCAGGGGAATCCCTCTGAGTTCGCATCTCCCGCGAACGAAGAGAACTCCATTCAAGACTCCGGCCTGGGTTCTCAGGGGCCTTACGATGCGAGTATCGTGTTAGGGGGCACACCTATCCATACCAATGCCGGGGTCCCTGAAAGTGAACAACCCGCAAGAAATGACGATCCGCCAGAACCAGATCCGGGTACCGCCGTAGGTGATATTTAAGAATTCGCACCGAACGGGATCCGACCCCCCGGCCTAAGTAACTCCACCACGCATGCCCAACTTCAGTCGCGCCCGGAATTGGATATTAGATATCCAACTCCCAAACGGAGGATAACCATCCTCCAGCTCGGTATCCACCCTCACCCACCACGGTTCTCCATGTCATGCGTAAGGGGAATTTGTCTTTCTCGGGGGAGCGTGACGAGGACATCGACACGTTCCTCAACCGGGTAGAGGAGGGACGTGCCCTGATGCCCACACGTGACGCAGAGCTGCCTCCCGTGCTTCCTGACGGGAATTTCCTTACAATGGTTCCGCAACGACCGTGGAACTTGGAGTACGTGGTCCGGTTTTAAAAGTGCGTGCCGACAGCGTTTCGGGGATCCCGATTATCAATACGCCCCACGAGAAGAGATAATGCGTTGTACCCAAGGCCTGGCCGAACCCATTGCCGACTATCTAACGTGTCTCCGCGGCTTATTTCATCGATTCCGCCCACCTTGGAATGAGTTCGAACAAATCCAGTACGCCCACCGAAACATGCTAGGTTGCGGATTGCGATCCATCGGGACGACGTATTAGATTTCGAGTCCCTGGAGCATATCGCTGTCCGAGTTGAGAAGAGTTTTCAGGCGGCGCGCATGTACCGGCCGCCACCGACACCAGACCACTCTCTGTGTCCTGAATTGGCCTACCAGGGGCCGCGAAACCCGCCGAATCACGCCGCTTTCGCCGCACTCAGCTTAGATAAATATCCGGGCTATTATGAGCCACATCCGCCTGTGCTCTCTAGTCATCCCGAGCCCGCCATGCCTAACTCGGAAAAGTATGGGTTATCAGAAGACCATCTGAATGCACTACATAATCGCACGAGGCCACCCCGACGGCGTGTACCACCGACCAACGGTCCAACACCTCCATCCCCGATCGCAGCGACTCCGTTCACCGCGCAAGCTGGCCCGGCACCCACGGCGCAGACAAACCCCTATTGGCCCGCGGTCACGCTGAACCCCGGAGAAATCCCACCCGAACCAACCGTTCGTCGAGCCCCAGGCCTACGACTATGCTGGAACTGCCAGAAACCCGGTGATAACTTGAACGACTGTGACGCAGAACGCCGTACTTTCTGCTACCGATGCGGCAACTCGGGGGTAACGCTCTGCAGATGTCCTGTCTGTTCGGGAAACGCCTAAGCGGAACCCCGTTCTGGTCAAACGTGGGTCACTCATCCGCTGAGCTTACACCAAACGCAGCAGCCACCACTGATTCCCAGCCCGGAATAGATCCTTGGTGGTGCGGACACCTCCAAACCGAGAAAAGCGTCACGGCATTTTTCATCACCTTTACCGTGAACGGATGGCCTATCCGCGCTTTAGTGGACTCTGGATCGAGCAGAACGTTTCTCGGCCCAATCGCTAGAAAATAAATGGAAGACTTGAACATCCCACGTCAACAGGCGACACCCCGTGGCGTCGAAATGGCCGGAGGACAACGCGCGACCGCTCGCGAGACCATTAACCCGCGCATCTTACTTAATGGCCAACTTTTCCCCTCTACGGCCTACCTGTTACTGGAATTAGTGTTACCTTGCATATTAGGAATCGATTCCCTCTAAACGGCGCGATTTGTCGTCGACTTTGAAGAGGCTCTTTGATACTTTAAGTCCAACCCATTTCGATTCTACGACTTCGAAGTTCGGCGGAATTCCGGACCCACTCAAGCCCTGTGCTGTGGATAACAGACACTCACCGATAGTCAGAGTCAACGTCTCCACCAATTAATAGCCGTGGAGATTCCTTCCATGCCGGAAAGACTTGGGGCAACTACCTTAACGGAACACCACATTGACGTCGGAGGCCATCCCGCGATTAAACAGCGGTACTACGCCGTGTCTCCGTCTATCTAGCAAGCCATCTACGAGACCGTGGGTCAAATGCTTGCCGACGGGATAATCGAGTCTTCAACCAGCAATTGGTCTAGTCCTATAGTTATGGTGAAGAAACCCAACGGAAAACGGCGGTTTTGCTTAGACTTTTAAAAAGTCAACAACGTGACGAGAAAGGACGCGTATCCGATTTCGCTCATGAGTAGCATCCTCGACAGGCTACGCAGCACACATTACATCACGACACTCGATCTCAGTCAAGCCTACTTTCAAGTACCCTTAGCTCACGATAGCCGCGAAGTGACTGCCTTCATCGTCCCGGGAAGAGGATTCGTCCTATTCACCCGCATGCCTTTCGGCTTAACCAACGCGCCAGCGTCTACTGGACCGTCTCCTGGGACCCGAAATGCAGCCACACGTTTACGTCTGGATGACATCATCGTGACCAAGGCGTTCGAGGAACACCGCTGTTGACTGCGGAAAGTACTCCGGAAAATCCGCGAGGCAGGCCTAACTATAAATCTAGATAAGAGTGCAAGTGGACCCCGAGAAAACGGCTCCAGTAGTAAATTACCCAACCCCGCGCAACGTCAAACAACTTCGATGGTTCATGGGCGTGGCCTCTTGGTATCGACGGTTCATCCCAGATTTTGCCACTATTCCCAGCCGTCTCAACGCGCTTTTCAAGAAGGGGGTACCCTGGATATGGGGCAACGAACACGAGCAAGCCTTTGACAAAATTCGGCGTCGATTGATTTCCTCACCAACTTTAATCTGTCCAGACTTTGAGCTACCTTTTACCTTGCAAACCAACGCCAGCGGAGTAGGCCTAGGCACGATACTCGTGCAGACCATAGATGGGGTGGAACACGTTATCGCCTACGCTAGCCACTCCCTTAATAGCGCTGAAAGAAATTATACCACTACGGAGCAGGAATGCCTGGCCGTGGTTTGGTCAATCCAAAAGTTTCGCTGTTACCTCGAAGGTTACCATTTTACGGTGGTTACTAACCACGCGAGTCTGAGATGGTTACGAAATCTTCGAAATCCAACAGGACGACTCGGCCGTTGGGCACTGGAACTCCAGGAATACAACTACGAGGTGGTTCACAGAAAAGGCGCTCTCCATCATCTACCTGGAGTGCTATCCCGCATACTACAAAATCAGGGTCTAGTCCTGCTCTCACCAGTGACGAGCAAAGATGCGTGGTACACCCACCGAGTACGCGATGTGTAATAAATTTTATCCGTTACTGATCAATCCATTCATCTATTTGTTCAGTTAACCTTAGCGAACGAAAGCTTCCTTTAGATGGCTCTCGAGAACAACAACAAAAAAGAAAACAAAAAAAAACAAAACGTATTTCGATTTAGGATTCGACACGAGTGACGTTACACGGAAGATGCGTAAAATTTCGTATCAATGGTATATTCATCTCATAATCATATAATAACATTTCATAAAGTATGTAAATCCTTATTCACGCATTAATTATTCATCAAAATCTCATAACTTATATAATTTCAAAAACAATCATTAATTATTCATTAATATCATAAATCATTCATTAATCTTTCGTAATTATAGCATTTCATCAACAATCATTAATAATTCATTAATATCATGAATCATTCATTAACATTTTGTAAATTATAGCATTTCATAAACAATCATTAATAATTCATTGATATCATGAATCATTCATTAATCTTTCGTAATTATAGCATTTCATCAACAATCATTAATAATTCATTAATATCATGAATCATTCATTAACCACTCTCATCAAATAACATAAATAATTTCATGAGTAATGCTGATCTATTTTCATTTCAGCTCATTTCGTGGATACATCAATTAACCATATTTCAGATTTAGTCGTATGGCATTCTCCAGTTTCAGACACTCATCATTCCCTGTTACGATGATTATATTCCATAACTAAATAACATTATCGTCACTACCTTGACCGTACATAAAAACAAGTAAACTGATAGTTTTTTCGTCGTGTACTCAGCTCACACTGTGAGTCCGTTGCGCCGACGGGTAGACGAATTATCAGCTCTCCTCATTAACGTCACGATCTGCGCACGCACCTCCTAATAACTCGATCCGATCTATCGAGCTTCTATAACCGTTTTTCGGCACTCTCGTGCACGCCCAGCCGACCTATATATTAATGTATGGATTAAATCGACGTAATCTACTTATGTTAACAATATTTTTCCGCCGAAATATACTTAAATATAAAAACAATACGGTACCTCTTAGCGAACACTCTATTTCTTGCACAGATTAATAATTTAAAGACATTTCATAATGTGGATGGCGTAACAACACGTCGATTATTACATTGGTCGAGAGACGTACAGCATGGGCGGCTATACGCATTACACTCCTAGAGAGTTCGCGGACGACTGGGGAGAGGTAACTGTCGCGCTCACCCAGCTCGTCGACCTATATTCACGCGCTTATATAGATTCGTGACTTAGTAGCCTAATTGCTCTCTTTTCATGAACGCGAGGTGATCTACGAAGCGCGGTCGGTATTGGCACGTCCGGTCTCTCACCATAGCGTCTAAGAGCATCTCTCACAGATGTCTCCCACAACCCGGACCGTTACCCGGACTGGCAGATTGAGAAGGGGCAACTATACTACCATCGCGCCCCGGATATAGCAGCCTACGAAGTGGGAGACCTAGATACTTGCAAGCTGGTGCTACCTCGCGGAACTTGACCTCGAACTCTCTCGGAATCCCACGACGTTCCCCAGGCCGGTCACCTTGGTATTGATAAAACCTACCGCCGGTTAGCCATTCGGTACTATTGGCCGAATATATTTCGCGACGTCACCCACAACGTCCGTGGCTGTCCCAATTGTCAGCAGTGTAAAGTCGAGCAAGCCGCCCCCACTGGTCTGATGTCCAAACGCGTAATCGAGCAACCCTGGGACACCATCGCAGCCGATGTCATGGGGCCCTCTCCTCCGAATAAGGCTGGGTTCGGATACTTTCTAGTCCTTCAGGATCTGTTCAGTAAGTGGTATGAGTGTTGCCCTATGCGCAAGGCCACGGGCAAGAGAATCGTGGAAACCATCGAGGATATGATCATCTGTCGCTGGGGAACACCACGCTACCTACTCCCTGACAACGGCCCTGAGTTCATTAATAAGGACCTTCGAGCCCTCACGGAGAGAACCGGAATCACCCATTGTACGACGCCCCCCTACCACCCTCAGGCAAACCCAGTCGAACGAGTAAACAGAGTCCTCAAAACAATGATTGTATCTTTCTTAAAGACCGATCATCGCGAATGGGACCAGCATTTGCACAAATTCCGTTTCGCGTATAATACTAACCACCATAGCTCCCCGCCTTTCTCAATATCGGGCGATAACCGCGACCCGCTATTACACTTTACGAGCAAACTCAGAACCCCTCCGACTCGGAACCAAGTACCCCTCAAAGTTGGAAGGAGAGAATGACTTGAATAATAGCATCGCAAAAGACACCGAGATAGGCGTTGGACGAGGCCTTCCGCCGCCAGGCTCATAACTATAACCCACGCTGACGGAAGGGCTCCTTTAAACTAGAGGAATCAGTTTTAAAAAGACAACACGTGTTGTCTTCAGCCGCGCAACATATCGCCGCCAAGTTGGCTTCTGAGTCTAATGGACCCTTTGCAATCACCAAATTTATATCACCTGTGGTAGTCCAGTTAACCGATCCAGCCGGACACTGGACAGGCAAATCTCACGTACAATACCTAAAACACTATAATACTAATTAGCCACCTTTGCTCCCTTACAGAAATTACTACGCTACCTACTCCACGTTTCTCGCTAGACGCTACCTTCTGCCCGCCGATTTCTGCTACCTTAATACCACCTTCGAGACGCTACCTAAGCACTGCCGCTTGCTTGCTGGCACGCTACCTCCGAGGTTGATTAGTTGAGCTTCCCTTTCATCCCAAAGGAGTGGGTGACCACACCCAGCTTTTTGACCACTGTACCATCCGCCCGGCCTTATGGTTAGTCGACGTCCTGGTCCGCGCAGTTCGCATTAGCACCAACCCCCACACGACGTGACGGATGCGGACTCTGGCGATTCCGTAGAGATCCTACAGGAGGTAGACGAGCTCCCCACCGATGAGGGCGAGGAATCAGCCGGAGGTGAAGAAGAGGACAACGAGGAGGCCGAAGGAGAGCGGGAGGACATACTTAGGTTCCGCTACCAAAGCCCCGCACCACCCGAAACCGACCGAATCCTACATCAGCTGGGTAAACAGAAACCGTTTCGGTTCGACACCCATCCGATTTGGCAGCCTCTCCGACCGTGGGCCCAACTGCTTGCCGCGGTGGAATTTATGAAGCCTGGGTTGTGACGAGCCCTTAAGGACGTCACACAACGTTTGGTTCATCAACCCGGACAGACGTGTCCCATACACGAGGGAGTGGGCCTCAATCCGTGCATCGCTACTTCAATCGACGTGCACGACTACCCCGAAATGGTGGACGTCAGCACCGCCACAGACATCCAGCCCGAAACGAGAAACAATTTCGTCCAAGCCATGCCCCAAGTGACCCACGCAGATGGTCGGACGGAGGCCGTGGATCTGTCCCAACCATCCACTCACCGCAACGCCCCGCGCTCAGATCTCTTCGGGGTTCCTGCCAGCTTATTCAGGGAGTCAGAACTACGACCACCCCCCTGCCGGCCCATCCCGGTGCGAGGGCCGTGCCGCCACGGCCGACTCAGGACCCTCGGTCCACCCTAGTCACCAAGGCGCCAACCGAGGAGGGCAAGAGACACAAGCCCCGGAACCGGTTACTCAGCAGACACGACCACTTACTAATCCCACGGATAACGGACCGCGTTTGGGTCGCTGTTTTAACTGCGACGCCATGAGCCACCGCAAGAACCAGTGCCCGGAGCCACCGACGCTACATTTCTGCCGCTGCGGCCGACCCGGCCTTACGATCAAGAACTGCCCCGTGGACGGACCAACGTGGAGATCCGAGGGACCTTACATCCCCGAGTTGGATCGGAACGTGCCACTGTATCAACTACCATCTCGCAACTCGCTTAGGTGCAGCACACCCCGGTCGGACCATTATGGAAAGATACTCGAGAACCCACAACGCCGGGGTTACTAAGAATGACTGCGCAAAACTACAGCCCACTGCCACCTAAAACGCTCCCAGCCACGCTAGTCAATCTGCTACCTCACGTCAGCTACCTCCACGCAATAGCTACCTGGCTAAACGCTTTACCCAGGGTACATTACTGCCTCGCGCGACAGGAGACATCTAGACTTAAGCTAACTTAACCTAACGACATTTAGATTCAAGCTACCTCAACATTATGATTGTTAAGTTCAAGCTACCTGTATAGACCCCACAGGCCGATTCTCGAAACCACCTCTCAAGGTTTGATAGACTTCCTTTACCAAGCATCACCTTTATTTAATCAGCTACCATTCAATCAACTACAACCCAATTAGTTGGTTTGATCTAGTCTCATTAAAATGCCTTTACGCTCAAAGTCGAGTTTCGCTTGGGTGTGCCACTGGTCGGCTCCAGATACCTGCCGTTACTGTAAGCTTCGGCCGAAAGCCGTATCTACTATTCCAGCATTCGTAATGGACAATCTAATTTCTCGGAAAATTTCACTTTCATTGCAGTTTATTTCAGAAATAAATTGACCAGTTACTAACAAGATAGGGTATCACGTTTAAACGTGGGTGGAGGATGAGATCTGGACCCTCAGAATCGGTGCGTCTCGCCGGTTTGTCTGTTTCAGCTTCCTCGGGGAACCTCCAACCCGTGGTGCTCTGTACAGGACTCTCACTAAGACCACCCGTATTTGCGTGAAGCCGAGCTCTGAAGAGACGGAAAGCATGACGCTCACAACACCTTCGCGATTGGCGCTATTTGGCAATACGTTCACGGAACTCCCATGGGGGAGGGGGTCTGTGACGTGACATTTTGCCCCGCTACCTGTACAGAGTGTTAGCGCCGAGGAGTGTTGGATTTACAACACTTTGGCCTAGACTTCTGGCAGATAACATCGAGCTCCCTTAGTTATTAAGCTATCGATTTCAGTAATTTCGTGTTAACCCAAAGATCACATAATTATTTAGGTACTTACGAGAGTTTAGCTACCTTCAATTTTTCACGTCGCTGAGTTTTGTAAAATTCTATTGCGACAGTTGATAAGGTCTCAAAAGAGTATCGTTTAAGCGCGTTCGACCGTAATGTTCCCTCTTCATTAGGGTCTCACCCCACCTACCACCAATTCACGAGGAAGCCTTCTCCGCCTAGGAGCCAACTTCGTTCTCGCCATGTGCCACCGGTACTTAAATTTGCCGTACAACTATGGACATTTGCTACCTCTACCATCAAGGAGTTTTGAGCTATTGAATATTTGTTTTGCTACGTTTGGACCCTTAAGATTCACATCTTCGATATTGGGCCTGTTCGTCAGTGCCGCATGCGGACACCGAACACCTGTGTCCGCGGGGCCTGGATGCCTTGGGAGCGCGCCGGAAATTAGGCCGAAAAATTACTGAGCCACCCGCCTCCCTCAAGACTTACCAGCCTGGAGCTGGACCATCCTACTTCAACCTGAAGTACCGTGGTCCGGTCGACCCAGCGCCCCATTAAGCAAGGGTCTAGGATCGTCAAAAGTCGATTTTAATGGTAGAGCTACACTTAGAGGTTACGAGTTCAAAGGCAGACGCCTCGCTGGCCACGATTTTCCGCGGAAGGAACTGAACACTCTTCGGTTGACGACAGCGGATCCAAGGGAAAGGCCTTCAGGGAGCAGAGCAATTTGCTGTGAGAAGAGATGTCGAAGGAAACGTGAGTACGAGCACCCGAAAAATATTGATCGTCCTCTACTGGGCGTATTCAAATTGAAAATACGCGCTGCGCCCCCTCGCGTGCTACCATCACCGGTGCGATTGGACGGCGAGACAGAGCTACGAGACTCGCGAGAACGATTCAACACCAAGCGCTGGCGCGAGCGCTGAGCGACATCTAGGTGGAGTGGGGAGACCGCCAAAGAGCACAGGCACGTGCGACTTCTTGGGACTTTTGTGTTGACCGCGGACCGAGGAGGACGTGCTTCGCTTCAGCCCCGAGGATCTACGGATTACCGATGAGACTCACCCCTCCCATACTATTTTGTTAAATAGGAAGCTCGTTGTAGGCTACCCAGGATCAAATTATTATAGATTTCGTTTATTGATTGTGGTTAGCGTTTTTGTATTTGGGTTGCCATTCAGTCTTCGACTGAATTCAATGAGTTCCCTATTATTCTCGTCGATTCGATTTACTCAGTCCGGTGCGTAATTTAGTTGAGTTTGCGATCTCTAGTTTAGTCAAGTTTCTTTATTTTTTATTCGAGAATTAGCATTGAGATTGCGAGGAAATTATCGGAAACCTAGCTCCCTTTGATCGTGAATTTTTGCTACCTTCAACTTACGTACGTGTTGCGTTACCTCCCCTGCCGGGGCGTCGCGGCCAGCCGTCATCTCTAGTGTGGCGGGACGTTTACATCTCGACCGCGTTTCCATGCTACCTTATTGTTAGCATCTCATACTATCTCGTTAAAGACTTTGGGAGAATATTATTTCGCTCACGCTACCGTTTCCGGCTACCTATCTCTCTTGACGTTCTCTTTGTCGCTGTTGATGTTCATTAGTGTGGTAGCTACCTTTTGCGTTGAGAACTATTTCTTAATAACTATCAGCTAACTTCAATGGATTTTAAGCTACGTTTTGGGAACCTTATCTGCCTCTCCCCACTGATAATGTTTCTACTGCGAATTAACTTGTTATTATCTCTTCCGTGAACCGAAATTTGTTGTTAAAAATTTCGAAAGTTTATATTGTATGATCCCGGTATACTGCTTGTTCTCACGTCATTGTAACAAAATCTCGACCCATATTGCGACTCGAGTTTCTTTCGAGTGTCGCCCAGGAATCGTAATGAGCACTTAGATTCCTGAAGCTTCGCGTTATTGTCACTTAATTGATTGAATCAACCCCTCTACCATAATTCTTCTTGGGGAAAAAAGAGTTAGTCGTGCATGTTGTTGTATTATCTCGTTCTCTTACCATCCAACATGCGTTAATTCACTATTCTAGAGGAAAATCGAAAGTCGGTCAAGAATCGGCGGTACCCTGTACCTGGCGTCCAACTCCTCAGGTCGTGATTTAATAGCAACAAAATCTTGGCTTACTTATTGGATCCGGCTTTCGTATTTGATTTCTAACGGAATGAAAAAAAAGTTACCTGATTTCGAGCTCTCTTTCGGCGATTAAGTTACCTAATTTCGGGATTTCTTTCTGCATTCTAGCTGGTGCTAGTGGCACCCATAGCGTTTGTGTTTGTGTGTATCACGAGAATGTGAAGTTAATGATCGACGCCGTGGACTTCTCTGGCCTTACTAAGCACTCGTCATCGCATCTAAATACGTACGAAGATTTCATAAACGTAATTATTTGTGATGAACCAAATGCAGCGTGCTACCTCGGTGAGTGCGAAGCATGCCCGGGATCGGCACGCTTAGCCGACTATCTTCGAAATGTATTTGATGAGGCAGCAATTGGCAACGTTCAGTTTCACAATTGGACCGAAACTGATCGAGCAGCGATTCAGATTCAAGTGCTGTCGACTGATTCGTTTATCGATGACCTATGCAGCAAGGTTGACAAGCTAACGAGTCACGCATTCATTGCTCGTCAACAATCACAATATCTGGACTATCGCAAACAGAATTTGGACGAAGGCGAGTTTATTATTTGATGGGATTTTGCTGAAAACTATGCTTTCGTAGCTCAGAATGCGATTCAAGGCTTCCATTGGAACAACGACCAGTGTACTATACACCCTGTAGTATCCTGTTACAAGGATGGATCAGAATTGCGGCATGGCTCGACGGCGATTCATTCTGACGATTTGCGACACAACACCGTATCCGTGTACGCATTCCAACAAATTATTATTGATTACCTGAAGAGGAATTTCAATCCTAAAAGTTTGGTTCATTTTACGGATGGAGCGGGCCAACAATATAAGAACAGATTCAACTTTGCTAATCTTCTGAACCACGAACAAGATTTCGGCCTTCCTGCAGAATGGCACTTTTTTGGGATAGCACACGGAAAAGGACCATGCGATGGAATCGGTGGTAATTGAAAAAGATTAGCTGCCCGTGCCAGTTTGCAAGCGGCAACACCGGAGGATCAAATTCTGACGCCATTAGCATTGTTTAATTGGGCCAGTAATAATTTAACTAAGACATCAGTTTACTTCAGTTCGAGAGAAACCCACGAAACTGCTGCTGCGCGCCTTTCCGATAGGTTTAGGGAAGCAAAGACCATTCCTGGAACATTGAAATATCACTCACTGCTGTCCCATGGTAACTGTCGATTCATTTTGAGGAAATATTCCACCGCAGCGGATTTTATCACATTTCCAAAAGATGAAACAAAACTCCTCGGACGACGGGCTGCACCAAAAAAATTGGATTGTGCACCAGCGGGAAAACGCCGAAAACGCCATGTGTGATTGGCTTAAACAACAGGTAACGGGTTACTGCATAAGCATATGCATTGAAATATTTACAAATAAATTAAATTCGGAATTATATTTATTGTTGCGCCCCGAAAATTAGATAGTAATTTTTTGATTGTTAAATTATACGTAGTGATAATTTAACAATGCACGACTTAATGTCATATAGATATTAATGAGGCCATTTACGCAACGGTCAGAAGACGTACTCGCGAGCCGTAGTCGCGCGGTAAGAAGTCCCTATAGCGTTGTCTCTTTCGCGCTCACGGCGACCCCGGTAGCGTTAAATCAGGGCATTGGAAGACTCCTCGCGTGGAATGTGCTTCGCGAGATTATCGTAACTAAATTATTCAGTAAACATAAGTTTATTGTTTATAAATTCACTCATTTTTGGTGATATAAAATGATTCGTTCACTGTGAACGAGGCAGTCTTTTAACAACTTCGACCACGATCGGGCATATCCGACGTGAGGACTCGTCATTAAAAATTAAAGTTAATTCAAGTAATTGTTAACAACAATTAACCAACAAACTCGATTCATCTAAGACAAATAAATGCTTTTTACTGTTTATTACGTGAGTTCCAACTCTTTATTGACAACGATCCCCAAAATAATAAAATAAATGTTATAACCCGCTTGCAATACATAAGTACGCAACGGGCGGCATAAAATTTTGGTGGCAGCGGTGGGATCTGTCAACGTGATCAGTGAAAGAAATTTTGGTGAACACGAGAAAAAAAAAATCCAGCGCTAACAACCTGACACGCAGACGTCGGGACAAATAGTGACTGGTACGAAATCAACAAGCAGTCGTTGATTTGGACTAAAGTTACATCTGACCATACTGCTGGACAAGAAGCGAACCGGCCGTTCACGAAGGAAGGAAGGAAGGAAGGAAGGAAAGGAACCTCCAAAAAATCCAATCGAAAGTGTCCAGTCCATCAACTCCGAGACCTCGCGACGAGACAACCTCCGGAGAGAAGATACTGCACTTCAACCTTCCGTAGGCGGCGGAAACCGATAATTTGCGTAATTTTAAGCCAGTGCGTTTCGCGTTAGAATAAGGGTTACACATCAAGGCGGGAGGCAAGGCTAACTCCAACCACCGTCCAACATAACCAACAACATTACACATCAAGGCGGGAGGCAAGGCTAACCACCGTCCAACATAACCCACAAAACTGTTTGTAAACCTTTATTGCAATTAAGAAAGAGATTAATACAGAATATTACCTTTCCTTTGCGAATCGCATACAAGAGGCTTAATAAAATAGAGTAGCACGCGACATTCCATGCCGAACGATAACGCTAATCACAGTCACTCTTTAATTGCTGTGACACAAGAACTCTTCTAAGAATCTGCTTTTCCAAAACTCTAAACGATCGAGTCACTGTTCGGGCGCCAATGAAACGAATTCCAAAATCCTTTAGAATATATAACCAGTATGAATTCAAAAGATTTCCTTTTCTAATATTGATCTTCTTCTTACTCCTGAAGATAGAGGTCTGGAGTTTTCGTGTACTAGACCCGATCTTAATTGGAGTTGTTTGGAAAAGGAGATTGACCTCAGTAATCCTGTGCCCTAAGGTTAGGATGTTTTCATCATGGGCTTAGGTATAGGAAGATTGAGTGTAGAGAAATCCTTTTTTTTTTTTTTTTAGGAAGGAACTCAAGTAAATGAAGAACTTTTAGGGAGCATTCTCTCAACGAGGGAAGATTTATAATGCTATTTCCTGTGTCAAACGCTCAGACTATTGATGTAACTCACGAGAGTGGTAAGTTATATCAAGAGTGATATCTTTTCAATTCATACATTCTAAATTGATTCTGACTCTAAATGTGGAGTATAGAGCGGTCGACTGCACTCGGAGCATGCATAACACATCGCCAAATGATTCTACAATACGTTTCTTTTTTTACTTTATCAACTCCTATAGTTGTTCTACAACGATGAGTTGGACGGAGGGCAAAACAATATACCTCAGAGGAGTATACGCGGGTACTTCTACTTCATCATCGGAATAATAAATCAACATTTATCTATGACATTTTATGTTTAGCTCGTTTCAGGATGTTAGTACAAAGAGAGGGTAGATATAAAAAAAAATTACGTGAGATGGATTAAGAGCTTTATTTAGAGGAAAGGGAAATAATGATACAAGTGAGTTGGGCTATCTCCAGGAGTTCTTTACGAAACTTGTGAAATTATTTGAACCTTAGCTAAAATAGCTCCCGATCGAACTTCAAATTACAATAAAATAGAACTGGCCACGTTATTAGTTAATCGCGTGTGTTGGGCTGCTGCCAGGAGTTCCGAATGGAAACGCTGATTCTCTAACTCCTTTTCAGAACTATAATTGTAAGAGCAGACGGGATTACAAGCTGATAATTGGATTAAACCCTTTGATTTTTATGTGACTCGAAACTAATAAAAACAAACATCGACGGCCAATGGTGAGTTTTCGAGAAAACTAGGTGCTGTGACGTCACAGACACCTGGGCCAATAGATGCAAAAGCAGAGCAAAGTTCAAGACAAAATATTGTAAAGCCGTGGATCTATATACGCTGCGTGTTGGTGTATGCGTTGTGCGACGACTAGCGCGCGCGACTATTGCTCGAGTGTGTTTACATTTCTTTTTTTTTTCTATAGGCACAGAGGATGTCTCGCTACCTACAGAGATCCAAACACGTAACGGCAGCAGTATAACTATAGCTATCGTCAAAAGATCGAAGCTATCGTTATTTCGCGTGACAGATTGACATATGTTGTTCTAAATTTATGCCTTTAATACCATATATTCTGAGTTCACAAATCTTAGGATTTTTTCTATTAAATATTAAATCTATTTAGTGAATAAATCATTGATTAGTTTAGGCAATCCAATTATTAAGATCTCAAATAGTTGAGCCGTTATTAAATTTTCAATAATTAATTTCATTTGTTAAATCTGGTTCGTTATGTCGGATGATCTTCTTTTGTTCTGTTTTTAATTCTCAATAAGCGGAGTTTAGTGGTGACTTAGATTGCCTTTAATACTAGTAGTTGGAACACCTTTTATTCGTCTTAATTTCTTAAGATGAGATGTATAAAACCCCCACCCCACGTGAGCAGTGCATGACGCTGTTTTGCAACGCTTGTAGATTTGGAATTTTTTTCTGCCGCTTGGTGCCTGTGGGCGTTTTTGCTTTCAGGGTAGTGGCATGCGCTTTTTATGCTGACTTTTTCGAACTATAAGCTTCTACTGGTTAAACTTTGATTGAGGCTCTCTTCTATTAAACAAAGTCGACAATTTTCCTAACCTAACTGTAGACCGCGGGTTGATTTCTCTGCTACTACACGGGATCTTCGTTTCTGCTTGAACTGGTGGCGCCATCTACCGGTGGCCACGGCTGGCTACCTGACTTACCTGACCTGACTTATCGAGATATTAGTACGTCGCTCTGCCGCTGGTCCTCATTGCACTCGGCGGCAGCAAAAGTCAACTCGATCTTGGCATGGACCACTTCTCACAGCATATGCGTAGAATGGCTATCTCGCCGACGGTGCATAACAAAAACTTAAGTGACAAGGAGTCGCTGTACGAGAAACCAGCTTTTTCGGCCTTTTCCCCACCACAAGCTGAGAAGGACATCGAGGAACTTAGAATAGAATAGAATAGAATTTATTCGGTCTAGGGAAAATAGAATCCCCAAAGGACCATGAACATACAGACAAGCAAAAGTGACAGAAAGTTTTGTACAGAGAGCGGTGATTGGTAGTGGGCGTCACACACTAGCTAAGTTTAGTTACAAAATGTGCACAAAGAATACATAGATTGTTTATAAACAATATATCAGCCTAGGTCCTCGGCTTCATGGCGCTCGCGCGCAAGGAGGTGCCAAAGTATTTGAAAGAATCGAGCGTCACAGCGCTAGTAATAGTGATGGGTAGCGCATTCCAAAAGTGTTAGTACGCCCTTCGATGACTCGAGGATTTTCCCGATCTCGTAATATCAGTGAGTCTCCGAGGTAGGAAGGGGTACCGCTTCGAATCATGGTATAAAAAAGACAGCCGACAAAATATAAACGCCTATTCCTGACAGTGATCCATCCAAGTGAGCGCCGGCTCGCAGATATATGTTCGACCCGCCTAATGTTCAGGATGAACCTCACGGATGCATTAAAGGCACGCTGTAGTTTGTTATTAAGACCCGCCGGAATATCACTTAGTACTGCGGAACAATAGTCAAAGTGGGGAAGGACCAGAGTCCTCACGAGCCATTTTCTGGTGTCGGAGTCTAGAATTTTCGAACTGCGGTACAATAACGCGAGACAGCCGTACACGCGTTTTCTTATAGCTGAGACTTGGTCATCCCATCTGAGAGAGTTGCTTATTATGACTCCAAAATATCGTAACGATGTGACGTAAGCAATAGGCTCGTTGAGTACGTACAGGTGGGGAAGTCTGGCGAGATTTAAGTTGTTTAGGTTGTGCGCAGAGCCGAGAATCATCGTTTTAGTTTTAGAGCAATTGAGAGACAGAGAGTTTCGCGTAGACCAGGCGTAAATGTTCCTGATCTCTTCATTTACAAGGTCGATAGAGGCGGCAACATCGTCAGCCGGACATTGATAGTAGATAACTAAATCATCTGCATACAAGAGATGGAAACATGTTTGGAGGTCAGTAGGCAGATCACTAAGGTAGAGACTAAAAAGTAATGGTCCAAGAACGCTACCCTGGGGGACTCCTGATGCAACCGACGCCCATGTTGAAGTACTTCCATCGGGTAAACGAACTGCCTGAGACCTTCCATATAAGTACGAAGTAAACCACTTTAGAGCCACAGCTGAAAAACCGAGGGAAGCAAGCTTCTGCAATAGAGATAGGTGGCAGACCGTGTCAAAAGCTTTACTGAAGTCGAAGAAAACTGCTAAGGTGAGAAAGCGTTTGTCAATGCCTAGTCTTACGTCGTTGGTGAACTTCAGTAGAGCATTTTGCGTGCTGTGATTCTTGCGGAACCCGGCTTGTCACGGATCCAATAGGTTATTTGTAACAAGCCATTTAATTAGCTGATCGTAAGCAAGCCTTTCAATGGTTTTAGAGAGTGAACATAGAATAGAGATAGGGCGAAAGTCAGTGGGCGAGGTAGGCGAGGAAACTTTATTGATAGGGGTAATGAGAGCGGTACGCCAGGAGGAAGGAAAAGTGGAAGTGCTAAGAGAGAAATTGATGAGATGAGTGATTTGTGGGAGGAGCATGCTAGAAACAAGTCGAAGATAAGAAGCGGGAAGAAGGTCGGTACCTACAGAGTTGGACGAGCTACGAGAAAGAGCAGTGGAGACGTCAGCAGGCGAAACATCTGTGAAAGCGAAGCGGTTATAATTCAGTTCTGGAAGATTGTGGAGGATAGAGGAGATGAGTGACGTCGAGTGAGGAGGAGGGGTAGTGAAAACCGAGCATAAAGCCTGATTAAGATCGTCAGGTGAAAAGTCAATAGGCAGAGAGGAACGCTTGGATTGGACAAGCCCGAGACGTCGAAGTTCATCCCAAGCCTGCCGCGAACCGCGAAAAGAGGTTACACGATTAATAATATGCCGTCTCTTTGCTTCAGCAATAGCTTGCTTCACTCCGTTTCTCAGCTGTTGGTATGCCAATAACAATAAGGGTTTTCCAGGTCCAGACTTCTTGCTTCTCCGATACCTGCGATAGAACTGATCTCGCAGCTTTATTCTAGCCCTAATGGTAGAAGTAATCCAAGGCGCAGGCGGTCGAGATAAATTAACTGTCTTCAGTGGCGCAAGCTTTTCTACTACTTCGCGAACCGACGCACTAAAGAGATCAAGCTTGGCGTCAATGCAGGCAGAGCCGACAAAGGAAGCCCAGTCAAGACCCGATAAATGTGCAGAGAGCTCAGAGGTGCTTATGTTTTTTAGAGCACGACATTGAAAGACCCGGGAAGGTGAGACAGGGATGGAGACGTCGAACATAATCGCGATTCTATCATGTCCAGAGAGAAAGGGTGTTGACGATTGTTCAATCGAAATAACCTTTGACTCGTTACTCACTGCGCAAATATCAAGCCACGTGTCAGAGGTACTAGTATGATGCGTCGGTTCGAAGGGGACAACAGTAAGGCTATGCTCTAGAAAAAATGTCTTGAGGTACTCCGCTTGATTTGATGTACTGGGTAAATCGACATTGAAATCGCCAAGTATAATGACATCAGAGTAGTTATGTAAATGTGTAGCTATATTATCCTCAAAGTCATTTAAAAGTTCAAGACGAGGCGGGCGATAAACAACAGCAAACAGCAGCTTTGCTCCAGTCGGACAACGGGCCTCACAAACGAGATACTCCGGCTTCGCGGCGTAGACCTGTGGCGAGGTAGCGACAACTCGAGTCTGGAGCGAGGTGTGAAAGTAAAAAGCGACCCCGCCGCCTCTCTTTTCGAGCCTGTCATTGCGAATAAGACGGAAAAAAGGAATACTAATATAATTATCTAGTATATCTTGATTAAGCCAAGTCTCAGATACAGCAATTACATGGTGGAAATTATTATAGAAAAAGTTTCTAAATTCGTCAATATGCGCTGGCAGTGATTGTGCGTTGACGTGACATACGCGGAGCGAGGAGAGATCGGTAAACGAAGCCTTCGTTGTCGTTATCCGTAGCGGATCAGCCACAGAGACAGATAGCCGTCAGTCCACAATATTATCCGAGTCAAGCAGAGTAATGGTGGTGGACGAAGTAGTGGTAGGAGTAGCAGACGCGGTTTCCATCTTTGTCAGCGTTGTGGTGTGTGCAAGCGGTGTCTGAGCGGGGATGATCGAGCCGGTGGTGGGGCGCCCGGGCCAGTAGCTGAGATTGAATCGCTGGTCGACCGCTTTCGTAGCGACAGCTGATGTCCCGGGGGGGGGGGGGGGGGGCATAAACTTAGCTTGAGCGTTGCTGTTTCGCCGTTGAGTGGTAACGAGGCTCGCTCCCCTCTCTCTAGCCACGCGACCAGCGGTAGCCTGTGTGCTACTGAGAAGCGATGGATTCGAGGCTGGTTGGGCATACGTATGCAGTGAGGGGGGAGGGCTTGATGGAGCCTCCAGTGGCTGCCTCGGTGGAACTGGACGTGCAGCATTCCGGATGTCGGAGATGATCCGAGGCCCTCCATTGCGTGTGACAATTCGCAACCCTTTCTCACCTCTTTCAGTGCGCAGTTTGAGTTCGTCACGAAGCTTCCGATACGCAGCGTCTTGGGCAGGTGTTCTGTCGGACCGTATCGTGACTCGAGCATAGCGCTGATGCTGACGTAGGGTCCCAACGGCACGAAAAATAGCGATGACGGACGCCTGCGAGGGGAGCACGATCTTGATGGGACGTACCCGCTGAAAGTGGTCCGCGCTGCCCCCGCGCTCTCCTAGACGAAAGATGAGTACTTCGGTGGCAGAGATACTTGGCAGAAAAAGCGCGAGGAGCTCCAGTATTGCTGCATTGTCTGCAGCTGGTGTCGTACGTTCCTCAAGGCCGAAGATGATTACGTTGCATTTCCTCCTTTCTCGCTCCGAAAGTTCTTGCCACACTGCGTTTACATCCAAGTATCCTGAGGTGGTGGTTTCGGTGTGAGTTGCTTGTAGAGGAGGTTGGGCAGCAATAGCGTCGATGCGAGAAGAGAGCTGCGCGAAGTTGGAGTCAACGGTGGCTGAGAGCTCCACGTTTTCCGCGCGTAAAGAAGCAACGGCAGATTCGGTAGTGTCAAGCCGAGAGAAAACATTATCCACTTCCAGGGAGAGCGCATTGATGAGTCTGCCGAGAGAAATTTCAAGTCCCTGTATCCCTGCTTAAAAGCTGACAGCGTCGAGAGCGGCAGGAGGGGGGACCGTGAGAGCTGTGTGTGTGGTACCAGCAGTGCCTGGTGATGGGGGAAGAGGTGTGCTCTGCGGGCTCAGTGGAAGGGATCCTCTAACGTCAGAATCAGCTGACGGTACTGTCAGGCTGACGGTTGGATCTTGAGCTTCTTCGATACACGAAGGGCACTGAAAAAGCGTCAGGTCGGAGGGAAGCTTGCTCAGACCAGTGATTTTTAAAATGCACTTCCCGTGATATATGCGTCCACACTGCCCGTAGCACCTATGATTCGGAGCCGAGGGACCTTGTTTACCGCAATGACCGCACTTGCTCGACATAACGCGCGAGAACTAACTGGAGCGAGCAAAGCAAAACAAAAACAAAGTCAAGAGTGTTCGGGACGGGCCTAGAACGAGAGCCAGTCAAATTGTCAAACTGCCGAGCACTACCCGATCGAACCGGAGAAATGCAGAGTATGCAGCGGCCGCGGCAATTTGGAGTGCGCTCACTAGGCGAAAACCGACCGTCAACACTACGCGAAGCTGCCCGAGTCAATGTTGGCGCGAGATATCCAAGTGTTATGAGGTTTAATCCTAATGTAAATAGAGCAGGTGTAGATGCGTGCTATCGGTTTGAGCGACAACTCTGTACTGTTAGGTCGACATTAAAAAGTGGCTCTGCGTCACTTATTGGTGAGCTGTTTTCTACCAAGGGCAGTATGGAACGCAGGCAATTGACGATGGAGGTTATGCATAAACACATGAATGCTTTTAATGCAATTTCGTCGGCGTATCTTCAGGCAATAGCGACCTTAAAATCGGCTTATTCTGTCAGGGATGTGGTTAAACTTGAAGTTCGCACTGCTGTTAATTCGACTGTTGATTCCGCCACGGCTAAACTTGATGCGAGAAATCAGGCTAATCTAGGTAATATGCGCTCATATGCCAATGTTGCATCTGAAACGGGTGTTAATAGTGGCGTTAAGGTTGCTTATGGGCCTTCTGTGCCAGTTGCTAAGGTCAGGAACATTTATATAGGCCCCCTCGAGAGCAAGTCAGACAAGTTCTTACACTCCGACGCGACTAAAGCGGCGGTTTTGATAGCGATAAATCCAGGCGATGCAAACTTACAGGTCGTAAACGTAAAAAAAGGGCCAAAGACAAGGGAATCAGGTTAGAAGTCGAATCAATGGATCTCGACAAACTAAAGGCGCTCAAGACGCTTAAAAAAGTAGGTTTAGAGGTTAAAGAAAATTGTGGTCTACGACCTAGGTTACTTGTCTGGTATGTACCGATAGATCTGTCATCTGAGGATTTTGTTGCACAACTCATGAAGATCTGTGCACCTGAGGAAGCTGAGAAAGTGGTTCATGCTTTCGCACCGCAAAAGGATCGTACTACTCGGAATGCTGTTATAGAGGTTACGGTAAACTTACAGAGTATTATGCTTTCATGTCGTGTGTTCATTAACTGGAACTCTATTCCTATTGAGGACTACGTTAAGGTACTGCAATGCTTTAGGTATCTTGGTTTTGGTCATATGGCCAGTTATTATAAAGGTAATGCTCGTTATGGGCACTGTGCTGGGAACCGCGAGATGAGTGACTGCGGAAACCGAAGGGATAGCCCGTGTTGCGTTAATTGTATGTCCGCCAAGTTGGATGATAAGCACTCGGCAATCGATGGAAAAAATGCCCGATTCTTAGGCGGCGGGATAGGGGAAAAGGTTAGTTTAATTGAATACTTATAGTGGCTCACTCTTTTTCCACTGATAATGGTAATCTTCGGGTGGCGCACGGTATTAGTCAATCGTTGCTGGCCAAAAATCACTTAGAAATCCTCAGAGCGTTTTTCTCGGGGCGCTTGTGTGATGTGATCTGTGTATCTGAAACTCGCCTGTAACCGGAAAGTCCGGAGAGCATGGTTAAGCTGGAAGATTATAGGCTTTTCAGAACTGACAGGCTCGGTAGAGTACGTGGAGGTGTTGCTTTTTACGTTCACAGTTCTCTGAAGGTAAAACTGGTTAGGTCGTCCTCAGAGATATCTTCCGATGAACCTGAGTTCTTATTTCTTGGAGTTTTCAGTAATGGTAGTCCTAAGATTCTTACTGCAGCGATTTATAGGCCACCTAGGAGTAAGGATTTTCCCAAATTCACTGGAGTGTGTAGTACGCTTTTTCCTCTCTATGATAATATTATTATCATGGGCGATCTCAACGTCAATACGAGTGAAGTTTGTCATGACAGCCAGTCTCTTGTTCAGTTCGTAGAGGCAAATGATCTCTTTCTTGTGCCGTTTAGTGCGACACATCATACAGGCACGTCAAATACATGCATAGATCACTGCATAGTGGATAGGGACGATAAAATAGTCAATTGTGATCAGGAGGCTATTTCAATATCCGGGCATGACTGGATATGGGTCACTTATAGTTTCAAGGTCACAGAACGACCTGGTTAGAATGTCTCAAAAAGGGATTCTCGAGGCTTTGTCGAAAATGCGTTTTTAGCTGACATGAATGCTGACTGGTCTGCGCTAAATCACTCGCTATCCGTTGACTTTAAGGTGTCATATCTCAACACTGTGCTCACAGACTGTGTAGGTAAACATGCTCCTTTGCGACGTGTTGTAGCGAAAAGAGGTTCATCGCCTTGGCTCACGGCAGACATTAGGGGTAAAATGTGGGATCGTGAGAGAGCCTGGAGCAGATCCGTCCACAGTAGTAAGGAGAATGAAGACAACAAGAGCGATCTAGAGAAGAAGATAAATGCGCAACTACTTTATAGATACAGGGTTTTGAGGAACGAGATTCAGGCAGTGACAAAAAATGCGAAGCGTAGATACTTTGGTGAAGCATTCGACCCTGTAAATGATGCAGCCTCTGCGTGGAATAAATTAAGACAGCTTGGGATCCTTCGCTCAAAGGGAGATAATCTTCCCACAGCGGTGTCAACTGACGCTCTAAACAGTTACTTCTCTTCAATCTGCTCCAGTGATGAAGCGTCTGAGCGGGTACCTAGCGAGGTTGATGAGGTCAACTATGATGATTCGATGTTCTACTTTGGGGATACCTCCCCGGAGTGGTCATTAAAAGCATTTAATAAGGCTTCCTCAAATGCTGTTGGGGTAGACGGCATCTCGCGAAAAGTTTTTCGGATGGCCTTACCTCAGATTTTTTCTGTGGTTCTTCATATCTTCACCTTTTCATTGATGCAAGGGACATTCCCGTTGGGTTAGAAGAAAGCTCTTATAAGGCCGATACCGAAGGTCAAAGCACCTGACTCTTCTTCCGATTACAGACCTATTTCGCTTCTCTGCTCTCTATCTAAAATCCTGGAACGGATTGTTGCTGACCAAGTTACTGATTTTCGCGAATGGAATAACCTTCTAGATCCTTATCAGTTAGCCTACCGGAAGGGTTTCAGTACTCAATCGGCTCTCCTGCGGGTATGTGATTATGGGCGCCAGGGTATCGATGACGGGATGGTAACGGTGATGGTGTTGTTGGATTTTTCGAAGGCCTTTGATCGGGTGAGCCACTGTATGTTGCTTAGCGAGCTTAGGGGCCTAGGCTTCTCGACATCTGTGGTGCAATGGATGAGATCGTATCTTACTGGTAGATTTTAGGCTGTTCTGGGCGCATGTGGCACTAGATCTAGCTGTGATGATGTGAGGTCGAGTGTTCCTCAAGGTTCAGTTCTTGGCCCTCTATTGTTCTCGTTCTACATTTCTGATCTCAGATACGCACTTTCCGCATGTGACTTCAACTTTTATGCGGATGACCTGCAGATTTTCTCGCGATGTCCAGTCTCAGATTTAAGCAGCTGTGTCGCAAAGGTCAATATAGATATAGTGCTTATCAGAGTGTGGTCTTCGCTAAATGGACTCTGACTTGATGTTGATAAAACCCATGCAATAATACTTGACAGCAGGCCTTTCGAGCGTTCTCTGAATTCAACTGAAATTCCGCAAATTATCAATGGCAGGGATATAGTACCCTGGCGGACCGGGTTGACCCGTATTCAAGGTCAATTTCAGGTCATACGACCCAAATTGGTAAAATATCGGTCAAATTTGAGTCAATTACGCATCAAAAATTATATTTGGTCGGCTTTCGGTCGATTTTTAGCAACTCAATCGACCCTCGACTAAAGTAGACTGACTTTGTTCAGTCAATTTAAGGTAATCTGTTTGTTAGTTGACTGTAATCTCATTTTTATAGCTTTGGGTCAGTATAGAGACGACATTAAGCATCTTGACCGATTCTATCGGATCCGGACTCCTACCGGTTCACTTAAGGTCGGATTTTGGCAAATCCATTGATATTTAACTTGGTGCATCTTCGAGCCAGTTTTCGGTTGACTTTAAAAACTTGACCAATTATCGACTAAATCAAATCTACTCTGTTCAGTTGATTCGACTTTTAAGAACATGGCCGATTGTTGATTAAATCGGGTGTGCTCTGTTCAGTTAATTTACGGTCTACTTATCGTTAGTCGACTGATAATCAACTTGAGGCATTTTTGGGTCAGTCCGCGGTCGCCTTTCGAGAACCTGACTGCCCTGTTGAAAAGGTCTGATTAAAACGGGCAAAAACCACATAGATTCACATAGAATCTTATATAAGACTCTATCTGGATCTATGTGGTTTTCGCCCGTTTCTATCCGTTTCTATCAGACCTTTTCTACAGGGTGATTATCGACTTAATGAGATGAATCCTGTTCGGTCAACTACAGTCAGCTTTTCAGTCGAATTTTTGCACAAACCAACCATATATTTTCGGTCAACTTTTCGAAAAATGACAATAAATCGACTCAAATAGTTATACTGGATTGGGTTGATTTTTGATCAAGCATTTGATAGTCGATTTAGAGTGTTCCGTTAAATATTGATCAATTTATTGAATGTTAACCGCATATCGACCCAAAATGTTTTGCGGCCTAAGACGAATAGTGGTCAACTATTTTATAGTTGACCGTATGTTGACCTAGCCATACAAAAAAATGGGTCAACTGCAGTAAAATTTTCAGTCGACTTTTTGCACAAACCGACCGTCGATTTCCGGTCAACTTTCGGTCGGACAGGCCACCAGAGTACAGTATCAAAAATCCGTTAAGATTCTGGGGGTCTGGATTGATGATGTGCTTTGTTGGAGGGAACACCTGGTGGTAGGCATAGCAAAAGCGGCCAGCTCACGTCTACATCAGTTGAATGTCTGTCGTAGTTTTCTTTCGCAGCATACTCGTGTGAAGCTTGTTTCGGTACTCATCCTGCCGGTGTTCGACTATTGCAGCTGTGTTATCTTTGGGATTCCAGACGAATATAACAATATTCTAACGGTTGCGGTGAATCTGTGCGTGCGCTTCGTATTCCATGCTGTGCATTACCTACGAAATTCTAAAGCGAGGAAGGCCTGCGTACTTAAGATCGATGTTCGGGGTTAGCGCTCCTAGGGAAGCTATGCCCCTGCGAAGAGATCCTGACTTCTTAGTTCTTCCTTATATTCGTACGGAGTCCAGAAGACATGCTTTTAGTGTTGCCACTGCGCATTTATGAAATAGGTTACCTCCGGATAGCATAAGCTTAGGAAGGGTGGTGTTTCGTAAGCTAGTCATAGATCTGGTCACGGCGGGTCTGGTCCAATTTTCGCGTGCGATGTTCCTTTATCTTTATCTCGATGTATATAGAATCATTTATTCATGTTGCGTCTTTGTGGATAATAACTCAATGTCAGATCATATTATTGTCATGGTTTATATAGAGTCAACCATTTGAATTTATATCATGTAAAATGTTTGTGACCTGTGGTTTGTGCACCAGAGGACTGTTTTCCTAGTTGCACTAATCAATATATCTATCTATCTATATCAAGTGACTCGATCGTCGGGACAACGCAATGTTGTTGCCTACAGCAGCCTTAAAGAAAAGAGAGCCAATGCGATATTGGGGCTCGATTCTTGTTTGCAACTAAGAAAAAAGAATAATAAAATAACTTAAGACAAATCGATTTCTTCACTCAAGGTATGAGCCAATGCGATATTGGGACATACTATCCTGCAACAATTGTTCTAAGCCGTATGAACATTTTGGGATAGTAAAAGGAGAGGTAGAAGCTGTAAGTGCTGACGCAGTGTCAAGGCTTACTGGAGCTGGGCTTGCTCAAGGGAAGGACCGTGCGAGTCTGTGCAATACAGAGATGCGCGGGTGAGCCAGGGCTTTGCTCAGAAAGGCATCACGAGTGCCGTCGCAATGTGAGGCTCGCAATTGGATTTTTTGAAAGTTCCTTTCGGAAGGAGAGGTAGATGATAAGTCGAGGCTCACTGCTGAAAGCGGCCTTCTTATATACTGGGATCCCCACTGTGAGCATAAGCGGTATATGCGAGTAATAGCTCGGATGATATGAGCTAGAGTGTGTGTGACCCACGGGCGAACCCCGAACTCGGGTGTGAGGGTGTGCGGATGTGCGTGAACGCTCGTCGAAGTGTTGTGCGAACGGAGGCTGAGCATTCCGTTATAATACTAGGATGTTATTGTCGCTCGCGCGCTGCGCGCGCTCGCATTGAGGGACTTAGAATAATTCGGGCTCGGCGTCTAGGGGTTTGTGTGACCCCACATACCCCTTGGGGTCTCTTGGAACGACTTGCTCAAAATTCCATGGCCAACTTAGAAATTTGGAATTTTTTCAATATGTTTCGGCCCTGATCAGGGTCCTCTTCAGTTTATGTACTTTTTCTATAACGATACACAACTTAATTAATACTTATTACTATCGAGGAATATATGCAAAATCTTTTCATTATCTACCACAACCACGACGTAGTATAGCGAAACACATCTACTGAATTTAACGAATTTGAAATATCAATTATTCTCTTTCTAAATTGTAGCTATTTACTTATTGCTATAGTCAGACATTTTTTTAATGTCAATTAAATTCTAATGATTAGGTGACCGGATTCTCGGGCCATGTGAAGAGATTTTGAGGTTATGTATCTTTTATGGCACTGTAAACTGATTATAACAAATTGAATTGAAATAAAGTTGAAAATTAATCAGCTGTAATGTATTGTACTTTATGTCAAATTAGTATACCTGGTCAATGTTCTTGATGATTTGGTTATGACCTCAAAATTACATTTGTATTCAATTACATTTTCGTTATTAAGGCCCGAGGACCTGGCCAACTGAATCTGATAAGAGCTATTTGTCTTCTTTGGTGATGACAGGAATCCACATAAACGCTTTCAGCACTATTGTACATCGACTGTTCTGGCAAGAAACTAGTGCTAATTCGAAGTGTAATTAATGGTAGAGATTTAACTTTAATTTTCGTTGGAGGTAGTTTGAACCAACCTGAATTTTTTAAATTAACAATTGAATGAAATAAGTTATTGTTGCTATTAGTTTGATGTTACTCGAAATTTGAGTAAACATGTAGCCAATTAATAACCTAAAAACAAAATCAGTCAGAGTGAGAAGTCAAATTTTGAAAGTCTAATTCTGTCACTACTCAGATTCGAGTCAAGATGTAGTCAATTATCAATTTCTTATAAGTAATTTATTTAAAGTAATAAAGGTGTTCGCGTTATATAAGCGTAAGAAAGGGCACTCGAGGGAGGATAGGAGGATATGCGATCCACTTTGCCGCCGTTGCTCGATCGATGCCGTGGCGCGGCCGTTGACTTCCGGGAATCTCGGTAGGAGTTGCGCGTGCGCTTGAGTCGCGGTATTCCCGCGCACCGTTGTGAGCTTCCCACGCGATGTTTAGGGATTTCCGGGGCCTTAGCGTCGATGGGGCCGGCTTCACGCGTCCTCGAACTCAATCAGCTCAGGACCTCGGAGAAAGACAGTCACAGAGACTTAGCAAATAGCTATTAATATGTTTCGGGTCTTAGCTTCGGTGTGCTTCCATTGTTCGATCGCGTACGATAAGGGTTTCGGCAGAACTTTATTAATTAGATCATCGGAATATTGCGATTGCGTGCGTTCGGTGTGTGTGTCATTAATAATAAGTTCGGTAATTTGATGAGGAACGAGGCTACGGTCGATCGTTCGACGTAACTCGTTCCAGGGCGAGCGTATCAGCGACGATCCGTGTGGTTGTCCGGCACAACAGCGTTGGTTCTCCCGAGACGTCGGGGCGCTTTGTGCAGGCCGGTGGCTATTTTGTACGCTTCCCAAGCTCGGCGTCTCCACTCGGTTGGCCCGTGCAGCGCTGCGGCTATAGGGTCCTTTGTGTCAGGACGTTTGTAGCGTGCGGGCAGTTCAGCCTTGATAAGCGAGATCTCATTAATTTTAAATATTGAATGGTCATTCAATTGTTACAAGCATTATTTTCAGCGTTGCGTTTATTTGTCATTATATCTCTTATATTTAACTTCTTATATTCGTGTATCGCGCTTCGAGCGATATCGCAATTCTTTGTTCGTGGCTAAGCCTTTTCTGGTCGATATTGTTTATTTATTATTGGTGTGTATTTGATTTGATTCTTAATAGATATAAATATTACATCGCTTGCTTCTGCTTTTCCCTCGTACCCGAGTGGGTTTTTACGCCGAAGCAAGTTGCTTGGTTATCTCGCGAAAATTGGTGTAATTTATTTATCAAACCTTTGCTCACTCATTCCTCTCAAATTACAATTGTAGAATTCACGCATGGTATTTATTTTTATTGAGTTTTGCGAATGGTGCCCCGGGTGAGGAGTGAGTGTTGGGTTTGATTTATTGTTCACAATTTATTTACGAACACTTTTTCGTATAACTTAAGAGCATTTTACGAATTATTAATGCGGTTTGTAGCCAGTCTAGCGTTGTGTGGGTAGAATCTTTTTGTGAAATTTAAATTACTTGTGTTGAAATTAAACTGCGTTTGTATCGCGAATATTTATTGTACTTCTCATTGAATATTTATTGTACTTCTCATTGAATATTTATTGTACTTCTCATTGAATATTTATTGTACTTCTCATTGAATATTTATTGTACTTCTCATTGAATATTTACTGTACTGACGCGATATATAGGTATAGTTTATCGGATGGCGATCGGAGACGATTCGCGCTGGCGACCTACGGCGCCACGTTACCTTGATAATCGGATTATAGACGCGATTTCTTTGTACCGAAAGCGTTCGGATTAGAGTATTACTTCGGGTCCGTATTTGATTTTATATTTCGTGTTATAATATAGTTCCATCTTTATTTTTTATCTGTTCGCTTATCTTTTGCACCATGGTCCCGACGGCACTGAAAAAAATTATTGCATTGCAAACAGCTCGGGAAACGGAAATTACAAGAATGTACACGCGTTTGTTAGATCGACCACGTGACAGTCTTAATAAGAATATAGTTCAGGCGCGACTAGATTCTGTCAAGGCGATTTGGGCGGAAGCTCGGAGAACACATTGCGATATTGTCGTTAGGTACGATGCTGAGACCGACGCTTATACATGACTGAGAATTGATTCGACCGTCTACAGGGGATTTACGAGAATGCACTTGACGAGTTCTTCACACTGTATGCACTTTATGACAGGCCCGACGAGAACGTGACGGTTTCGGACGTAGGTTCTGTCAATCCCATTGCTAAATTACCTCGAATTTCACTACCTACTTTTTCGGGAAAATACGAAGACTAGGCAAGTTTTTGCGATCTCTTCACCACGCTCGTGCATCGGGCCCCTGGCTTGTCTGATGCAACCAAGTTACACTATTTGAAGTTATGCATGACTGAAGGGGCTGCAGACTTGAATAAGGACGTAACCACTACTAACGTGAATCATGCTAGCTCTTGGCAGGCGTTGAATACTCGCTATCACAATCCCAGGTTGATAATCAACAAGCTTTTGACCGCATTCATGGAAATTCCACACTTGAGGAAAGAGTCAGCTTCTGAGCTACGTTCTCTTATCGATGAAGCTCTGCGTATTATTCGAGGTTTGGCAAATTTGAGGCTTCCAGTTGAACATTGGGATGTTTGGCTCGTTTTCTTGTTGTCTGACCGGTTGGATTCAGAATCGCGAAGGTTATGGAAAGCGGAACTTAGTGATGAAGATCGTGAGAGCGAGACGGAAGAAGGCGCAGAGGACTCTTCCAAACCCCTACCAAAGTATTCAGATTTCGTTAGGTTTTTAGAGAAGAGAGCTCAAACACTTGGTATGTTAGCTGAGCGCAAGTCCGACATCCACTTTGTTGTGCCCGAAATGCTCAAAGGGTGATCAGCCCTGTTCCTGACTCGGTTCAATTAGTATATTAAGGGATCGGGACCGATTAAAGGATTAGAATCCACACGAGTTTGAATATAAAATGTATTTATTCCAATTACAACTTGCTAATGTTACTCTACTCGCGAGCCCAACCGATTGCTCTTGAAGTCGATTTCAAGACTGCCGATGTACTGGCGCTGTCGCTTCCAGTTCACCTCAGTTCCTACATGATAATGCTGAATTGCATTATTGCTTAATTGACAAAAATGTCGCATGGTATGATTGCAATATTCGCGATCAGCGAATATGCTGAATATGATGAGCGAAGTGCAATAAATGTTTCGCAACGTTGCTTGCCGAAATTCCGGGTCGCAACATCCCTCCCCCCTTAAAAAAAAAAAATTTTGAAATCCAAAAAAAAAATTTCTTCTGAGCAAGTTGGTTGAACTTTCGACTATTTATATGACATATGCATACTCTTATAAATTATGGCTTATCTGTAGCTCTGGCATGATATGAAAAACGCAATGGGTGCCTCTGAATTGTAGCAGCCCTATCTACATGTAAACTACTGATACGCGGGGGCACTGGCTCCGCACGCATCTCGATTGCGGACGGTGCTTCTTGAGGGGTCACCGCCTTAACACCGTCCTTAACTCCTCGGGATTCCGCAATACACTTAAGAACTGCACTTTCTTATTAACTTTTTGTAATTGTGAATGATAATTCACATCGATGTCGGATAATGTAAGATTAAACGGAGGTAGATATTCCTCGTTCCGAGTGTCTGTGACCCTTTTAAGGGTCCGAATACTAAAATCTTGAGCGGTTACCTCGCACAAACCTATCAGAGCCGAAATACCCGAGTTTATTAATGATTCGCGGAACGCGGGTTTTTTGTTACAAGTTATTGTTACTATTTCTTCTAAAGGTGCGATGTACATCCATCTTCCGGGTTGCTCCATAGGGATTATAAGCGTGCTGGTCAGAGTTAAAACTCGCTTAGGACACCTGAGACCGCCCTCAGTGTCGATTTTTACCAAGGTTAGTACTTCACATGGTGCATTTTTTGTGATGGGCACCGAAGGGTGCTGAGGAGAGCATATAAAATTTTTCCCAAAATTTTTGCAATTCCGCAAGTCTACCGATGACATCCGCAAAAAATTTCTATTCGCCTGATCTACTACTACGAGGTCTTCTGTTGTATCCACGTAGTAGTAGGTGTCATTGATACCCTTCACAGGCACGGGGTATAGCCGGTGGACGGTGTAACGCTGTGAGCTTATCAGCGGGATATCCAATAGCAGTATGGCCGCTGTTCCATCGCTGTATGCCCGCGCGTCGATGAGTCGCATCAAGGAGTTTGCCTCACTCCTTACTATCGGTAAGGGGAATTCAGTGCCAGCCGGTAGGTGTGGTAGTGCATCCGTGAGGTACTCCACTAGCTTACGCGGTGGTAGTACCGCTGCGCTCACCTTTCCCGTAGATATCTCGGCCAGGAGCAATACTAACTCCCGCACGTCGGTGAGGAGTTCCTCTACCACCACACTTACGGCAGTTAGGCTCTCGTCAAGACGTACACGTCTCATGAGCTGGTCTTTGTTAGCGATTAGATCACGCCGCGCTGCATTTACAAGGCCGAGAAGGGTGTTCTCATTGGCCACTATCCTGTCCACGGTATCATTAAATAACCGCAGAGTGGAGGAAACGACCTGCAGTTGTCCCTTGATGCCTCTTTTTAGGGTTCGTTCACCTGTTCGCCTGCAGGGCCATTATCTCGCGATTGATCCGCTCCGCATCTGCCGCATCCATATTTCCAGTGATTGATTTGATTATCGATCCCATTCCATCGATAAGTCCTCTGCGTCTTCGCAACGAATTGGGTTCAATTAGGTCATGAACGGTGCTCATGCCATCTTGTACACTTGGTGACATATGTTCGACGGTTTCTAAAAGCGCATGGCATAGTTCGTCGGCTTGACCAGTTCCATCCTCGACTTTACACGCGTCGCGCACACGTTGCAAATTTAATTTAACCATCCTTTCTCGACGGAGTATACATGTGAGATCCATGTGTATGGCAAGTCTCCATGTCGCTTTTGTTTGTGTGACGCTTCCAATTTCCTCGTAGAAGATGCCGGGATTGTCGGTGAATGGTTACAGCGCATATTCTTAATTGGCCATGCTGGTTTTGATAAGGTAGGCGAGGAACAGCGCGATCCTGAAACCAGAAGACAACGGTTAAAACAGTTTTCGACCGTGGGACTGCTTACTTTGCAGATTACCCCCGTCGTTAAGCGGTGGTTGGAACTGAGTAGCTGCCACCGACTCATTAAATCGTCAACCGCTTCAACGACCACGTCGTAGAGCAGCAGCGCTAAATCTTTTTCAAAAAATAATAAGTTTAATATCCAACATGAGTGGAGCCTGCATCGTTGGGCAGGAACATGTGAATCGGCTCCTCGTCGCTGCCATCGTAAGTATTTACTGGGCTTTCCTTTCATCGATTCAATTTGATTCCCCGTTTTTCAAAACATCTTATCATTTTACAGTTGGACGTCATCCACCGCAAGGGGACGGCGGGGCCAAAGCGGCCGGAGTGGGCCACCACCTTTATCCGGGAGGCCCAAAAAATCAGGCGCCTCCGCGAGGTGCGGCGGCGGCACGCCGAATACATTTGGGACGGTGGCGACGAGGAAGATGAGTGGACGGCGGATTTTCTCGGGGTCCGTCGCCTCTTCTTCGTCGGCCGTCCCTTAACATCCTGCCCCTTCTGCGGGGCCGCAGCGCAATTCTTGATTTAATTCTATTTGTATTGTATTTTCCTCTGGGAAGGGGATTATCCCCTCCCTACAATAAATTTTAAAAAACAAAATGAAATTCAGTTTTTTCCTTAATTTTAATTTTTTTCCCCCGCGTAATCGATCGCGGATGACCTCATCCTTCCCTCCAATAGAAACATGAGGACGCACTTTGCGTCAGTTCCATGGGTAAGGCTTTTTCTCATTTCTTCCTTCTCACGCGCGTAGATGCCCCTTGTGCATCCGTGCCTTACTTTTCTCTCTCTCTCTATCTGTCTCTCCTTTCCTCTTTCGAGCACGTGGTCGCCTTCTCTCTGTGGTGCATCCGTGCTCACTATCCTCTTCTCTTTCTTTCTTCCGAGCACATGGCAGCCTTCTTTTTCTGGCGCATCCGTGCTCCCTATCTTCTCTCCTTCTTAGGAGCATGGGGACGGTCTAATGGCCGTTGCATGCGATAAGCCAATATACACACACACACACACCCTAATACTCGATGAAATGTCGCAGACGGTTAATGTGAACCGTCGCGGTTTTACGTCCCTTTTTAATTATATAGGTGACGGGACTATGCACCGCCGTAATAGTGTGTGCCCCGTCCATGTGGGTGTCAGTTTGGCTGATCGTCCCCGCCGTACCGTATTATCGTGCAACAGTACGTGGTCACCTACAAGATATTCACGCTGTCTCGCTTTGACGTCGTAATCCAGCTTCGCCCTCTCTTTCGCACTGCTTAGATTATGCCTGGACACAGTCCACGAGGCTCGTGATCTTTCCCGCAGCTCGCTGGCATAGTCTGCGTGTGTGTAAGTGGAGCGCGGCTCCTGTTTCACCGCAGTAGGCAACTCGGCCTCGCGTCCATACATTAACACATAGGGAGTCATTCCGGTAGCTGTGTGTGGAGTGGTGTTGTACGTGAACATAGCGTACGGCAGCCACTCATCCCAATCGTCTTGATCTTCATCTATAAATTTTTTTAAATATTCGGCCAAAGTTCGGTGCGACCTTTCCAATGCTCCATTACTTTCAGGATGATAAGCCGTAGTTTGGATTTTCTTAATCCGCAACAACCTGCAGACCTCTTTAAATGTGGAACTCAAAAAGTTCGTACCCCTATCCGAAAGGATTATTTCGGGGGTTCCATATCGACAAATTACCTCCGTCACTAAAGCTTTTGCGACTGTATGGGCTTCCTGATTTGGGATGGCCACAGCCGCGCTGTATTTCGTCAAAGCATCCTGGAAAGTAAGTATGTTTTTATTTCCAGCACACGTCAAAGGTAGTGGTCCAACGATGTCCACAGCTACCTTTTCGAAAGCTCGTCCAGGCGTGTCTGTAATCACCATAGGTACCTTGCCCTTGCATCGAAGCTTGTTCTTCTGACATTTTTCGCAAGCAGCGATATGTCTTTGTATTTCTTTTTCCATTCCTGGCCATACATATTTCGCTTGGATTCGTTTCAGAGTCCTCTTAATACCCTGGTGCCCACCCAGATGGGCATCATGATATTCCTTTAGTATTTTCCCCCTATCCTCCAAAGAAGGACAGGTTACACCATTGCTGCAGCTACACTCTTTTTCCATCGTAGCTTCCTTGTCCCTCCTTGAGCATAAAGGTATACTCTCGTTCTCCCCGCTCTCCGCTTCCCCCAGCCTTCCAGAAGCATTGCAGTCCGCGCAGACTGCTTCACCTATTTCAGTGATTGGCTGCGGTTGCCTCATAGCATCTCTTTCGCTCTGCTGCAAGCCAGGTCGCTCGCTCGCGCTGACACCTCTCACGGGTAGCCGCGGCGCAGCCCCCTGTTCCCTGCACTGCTCGCTATATGGTAGAGCGGTATCCTCTATAGCTCTCTCTGTCTCCTCGGCTCTCCGCTTTGTGCTGATATTCGCACGTGCTCTCGTAGTAACGTATATACGACTAAGCGCGTCTGCGTTGGTATTTCTTTTGCCAGCCTTGTATTCCACGTCAAATTGGTGTTCTGCCAATTTTATTCGCCACCTCATTAGCCGTGAACCTGGATCTTACACCCCAAATAACCATGTGAGAGGTTGGTGATCGGTTATCACTTTAAACCGCGTCCCATATATATAGGGCCGAAATTGAGCTATAGCCCATACTATAGCAAGCAATTCTTTCTCCGTTGTGGTATAATTCGTTTCTGCCCTTGAGAGTGTGCGGCTTGCGTAACATATAGGCAAGTCTTCTCCGACCTTGCCTTGCGAGAGGATGGCTCCAATAGCCTTATCCGATGCATCTGTAGTTACCAAGAACTGCTGCTGAAAATCTGGGTATTGTAATACCGGTGCAGTTGTTAATGCATTCTTCAATTCCTCGAATGCAGCATCGCGCACAGCCGTCCATTCAAATTTAGTATCTCTCTTTATTAGCTCCGTTAATGGCTTGGCTATCCTCGAAAAATCTTTTATGAGTTTTCGGTAATAGCCAGCTGTTTCCAAAAATGATTGTACTTGTTTAACATTTTTAGGTGCAGGATACTCCTTCACAGCTACAAGTTTCTCCGGATCTGCCCGTACCCCGTCCTCGGAAATGATGTGACCTAGAAATTGCGTCTCCTTCCGCAAGAATTGGCATTTTTGTGGCTTCACAGCCAGTCTAGCTTCCCTTAATCGTCGGAAATCTTCCTCTAGTCTTTCATTGTGTTCATGCAGGTTTTTCCCGTAAACAACAATGTCATCCAGGTAAACATAGCATTTTATGCCCTGTATTCCGGCTAGTACGGAGTTCATTAACCGCTGAAAAGTTGGAGGCGCATTTTTTAACCCGAATGGCATTCGATTATATTCGAAATGGCCTTGAGGTGTAGAAAATGCTGTTTTTTCCTTATCTTCCTTAGCCATCGGAATTTGATGGAATCCAGAAGCAAGGTCGAGAGTGGAAAAGTATTGGGCTTTTCCCAATTGGTCCAATATCTCCGTGATATTTGGAAGTGGGTAGGAATCTCCAATGGTGGCTTCACTTATTTTTCGAAAATCCACCACTACTCGCATTTTTACTTTTCCAGAGGCATCCGGTTTTTTGGCCACCACTAACAAGGGTGCGTTCCATTGGCTCCTACTGGGTTGGATGATTCCATCCTCCGTTGGACTCCGCGCCGAGCTCTGTTATCTCGACCGGCTCGAGTGTCACCGTCGGACGCTCTACTACTACTTCCCTCTCGTTTGTATTAACGAGGTTCAGCACACAGCTACTTCCTAGTGGTGGTGTATAGCATGCCCCCATTAATATTCCTTCACCTATTTCCACTCGCGAGAGTATTCCGGGATTTCGACTCGTAGTAGATACGTATGCAATGGTTTCCGACCGAGGTGTGAGGACGATTTTTGACTTTCCATCTACCAATGGCATTTTATGTCCATATAACTCGAATATCTCTTCCTGCAATATATTTGCTTTATGTTTCTTGATGAAATCCATTCCCAATAATCCATTTACAGTTATTGGGATTTCATCTTTCACAACGTAAAACCAATGTTTTACAGATTTCCCTGGAATTTGTAGGGTCACTTCCGCTTTACAGATAGGCCGGAATTTACTTCCTTTAGCGCCCTGTAATTCTGCATCACTATCCATTATAGGAGTCTCAGCCTTTACGCAACTATATTGAATAGATGTTATGATGCTTCGACAATGACCGCCTTTAATGTTTTGATGGAAGTTTGGCAAATCGTAACTCGGGTCTGAGTCGCACGATGCCGGAGATTCCGTTGTTATCGATCTTCCTGTATAGGAAAATCAAACATTTGGAATCTATTTTTTTTGTCCCTTCAAATTACTTTGTCGATTCGTAAATTGATGAAGCAAACTGAACGGATATTTTAAAAATTAATTGTTAAAATATCGTCCGTTCGGGACCGGAGTTGTATCCCATCGACTAGGCGGGATGATTTTCCGCAGAGCACTCCCACCACTAATGCCGGGTGCATTCGCTCGTGCTCTGGCTAGAGCCCCCTCACGCTCGCCCAATCCACTGGCCTTGAGCAGCGCATCTATTTCACCGTCCACTTCCGGTGTCATCGGGACCTTCGCCTCCTTTTCTCTGTTGACGTCCGTCACTGGTTCCCTTTTTTCAGTTTTCCCAGTCGTTTTAGTGAACGACGTGCCTCTTTTGGTGTTGATCCCAAAATAAGAATCCAATGTTTCCTTACTGAGTGGGTCCTTCGCTTTATCTGTTACCCCTTCGGCAGGAGATAGCTGTCTGAGGGCGTCGTCTGTCTTCAGTGATATGTCTCCTATGGCTGCTTTAACTCCAGCCACAGCTCCGAGATCCTTTCCCGGTAGTGTGGTTTTTTCGGAGTTGGACCTCCGTTGTTGCTGAGTCTCCTTCCCGTCTTCCATCGTTGATTCGTCAACTCCTTTACTTTTTTATTATCGCGGAAGGGCTTGTATTAAAGATATATATATTTTTTTTTTTTTATTTATTATTTATATATTATGATGGGCAGTGGTTGGAGATAGCCTTGCCTCCTGCCTTTCGTGATTTTATACCAAAATCCCTGCAAGTTGCTACAAACTTGCACCGATTGTTGGTAAGGTTTCGATTTTTATTAACGAAGGATATGAGCTCGCGGGCCCAGTCCTACGAATTTTTGGTTTTTTTTTTTTTTTAAGATTTAGCTCTGAAAAAAGGTAACCGCCACTTACAGATATAGAATTCTTTCCATGGCGCTGTGGAACTTCAGGGTTGCCGTCTTCGTAGTCGTGCTGACCTCGACGTTATTCCCCGGTTGGCGACGTTTTGGTCACCCTCGGTCAAGTTGTACGTCCTTCCAGTCGTGCTTGACCTCGTAGTTGGCTCGTCCTCGTCAGTGGTACCTTCTGACGTCTTGACGATTCAACGACTGCGTGTTGAATCGCACCAGGCTATTTACCCCAACGACTGCGTGTCGGGTTCGTTCCTGGGTTTGGTTGTAGATTGTTTAAACTTCGCTTACGGTCATCCCACCGCTGCCACCAAATTGTTGTGCCCGAAATGCTCAAAGGGTGATCAGCCCTTTTCCTGACTCGGTTCAATTAATATATTAAGGGATCGGGACCGATTAAAGGATCAGAATCCACACGAGTTTAAATATAAAATGTATTTATTCCAATTACAACTTGCTAATGTACTCTACTCCCGAGCCCAACCGATTGCTCTTGAAGTCGATTCAAGACTGCCGATGTACTGGCGCTGTCGCTTCCAGTTCACCTTAGTTCCTACATGATACTGCTGAATTGCATTATTGCTTAATTGACAAAAATGTCGCATGGTATGATTGCAATATTCGCGATCAGCGAATATGCTGAATATGATTAGCGAAGTGCAATAAATGTTTCGCAACGTTGCTTGCCGAAATTCCGGGTCGCAACAACTTCATCGCATCACCCTTGTAAGATTTTCCATGCCAGTACTTCGCGATCTTTCGGGGTTTCGAAATGCCCTCTTTGCAATGGGCCTTATCCTCTTACAAAGTGTTTCAAGCTGAAAGATAAAAGTTCAGCTGAGCGTCTTTTGGTGGTACGACGCCTTCACGTTTGTTTTAATTGTTTGGCATCACACACTTTTACATCTGAAACCTCAAGGAAATTCGCCAGTTTTCCAGCCAAATCGTTCTCAGGGCACTCAAGGAGATAATTCGAAAGCAAACCCTTCCACCGTATGCTTACATGCAGCTAGTATCGCGGTTCCGAAGCGAAAGATTATTCTCGCTACTGCACAGGTACGGGTGGTGTCTCCAAGCGGGGAGAGCACCTACGTCCGCGCTCTTTTAGATCAGGGATCAGAATCGTCGTTTGTGTCTGAATCAGTCGTGCAATTACTAGGTCTACCGAGGCAGCGCACGTGCGTTTTGTTGTCAGGGCTCGGCGCCAGTGCGACAGGCACTGTGCGCTCGATGACTCGACTGACACTCAAGTCTGATGTCGAAGTAAATTTTCAGCTAGAAACGGACGCGCTTGGCAGAAGGTATTAGTGACTTCGATTTTCAGCAGGTCGCAGGTATTACCTTAGCAGATCCTCGGTTCTTTGAGTCGAGTAAAGTCGATCTTATCTTAGGTGCTGATGTTTATGGATAGTTGCTTCCCTCAGGGCTGAGACGTTTCCCTCCTTCGCAGCTTGTTGCTCAAAATACAGTCTTTGCGTGGATTGTTTCCGGTGACTTGTAGGTACAGTCGTCACGGCGGGCGGAGCAGTTTTCATCTCAAAATCCAAGGCAGGTGTTGCATTGTGCGTCGGTGCAAGATCTAGATCAGACGCTGCAGCGGTTTTGGGCAGTTGAAGAAGTAGCTGCGTCTACGTCAAAGCTGAAGCCCCAAGATGAGGCGTGCGGGAAACTTTTTAGGGAGTCACAGTCGTGATTCGCAGGGTCGGTATGAGGTGACATTTCCGTTCAAATCGAATCTCCCGTCAGTGGGCGTAGAGACTCGTCAGCTGGCGGTTAGGTCACTTTCATCCATACATCTACGGTTCGCGCGCGATCCTCGAGTAGCTGAAGCGTATCGAGATTTTATGGAAAATTATGAGCAGCTTGGACATATGGTTCGGATTCCCGCTTCAGAGGTCCAGCAAGATCAGGCGTGGTATCTACTACCACATCATCCAGTGGTGCAAGACTCAACTTACGCTTGGAAGCTTAGAGTAGTTTTCGATGCATCTCGACGAACTCACGAGGGGGATCTCCTCAACGATTTTTCGTTCCCAGGAGTTCCCCTACAAAACGATCACTCGTTAATCCTCCTAAATTGGCGTAGGCACCGTTCTGTTTTTACAGCAGATATGGTGAAGATGTTTAGGCAGATTGGAGTGAAGACCGAGGACCAGGACTTTCAGCGGATCGTTTGGGCGCCTACAGCTGACGCTGAACCAATGGACTATCGCTTGAGCACTGTTACTTACGGGACGGCGTGTGCCCTCTTTCTAGCGATTCGCACACTTTTGCAGTTAGTCGAGGATGAAGGAGCTAGGTTTCCGCTCGGAGCTGAATACCTGAAATCAGAAACGTATGTAGATGCCACTTCCGCTGGGGCTGACGAGCTTTCGATTGCAGTACAGAAAAGAGTTGAGTTAACAGAGCTATTAGGTTCAGCAGGCATTGACCTCGACACTGGAGAGCGAATCACCCGGATCTTCTTCCTCCCCAGGCTTTACAGGGCCCAGCAAAGCAAATTGATGTCGATATATCGGTCAAAACTCCCGGAGTTCAATGGACTCCAGCTCAGGATCAGTTTAGGTTCAACGTCATCGTTATTCAGGAGTTGTCAGCAGCCTTAACGAAGCGTTCAATTCTTTTAAACATTGCTCGGTTATTTGACCCTCTCGAGTGGCTTTCACCAATCACTGTGACAGTCAAAATTTTGATGCAGGACTTATGGATCCAAAAAAGTGATTGGGATTCTCCGTTGCCAGCAGAACTTCGTGAGCGGTGACATGCGTATTGCAAGGCGTTATCTGAATTGTCGAAGGTAAAAATCGATCGGTGATTAGATGTCACTTCCTCAGGTAGTTGTCAGTTGCATGGGTTTTCCGACGCTTCTTCCCGTGCTTATGCAGCCGTAGTCTACTTGCGCATCGATGAAGGGAAAGGTTGTCTCAGAATTTCATTGTTGGGAGCGAAGGCACAGATCGCCCCAATGGAAACGGTGAGTATTCCCAACTTGGAGCTCTGCGGCGCTGCTCTTCTTGTTAAACTCCTTTGCAACGTTAGGAAGCTAGATTTTCTTAAGGCTCTATCGGCTTGTGCGTGGTCTGATAGCCTGATCGTGCTTAACTGGTTGCGCAAACATCCGTGTCATTAGAAGACTTCCGTAGCAAATAGGGTATCGTACATTCAAACGGAATTGCCTTCAGCCACATCGGCGCTCGTGCCCACCAAGGAGAATCCTGCAGACTTAGCGACTCGCGGGTCTGAGCCAGCAGAGAGCTCGCACGGAACGCTCTTTCGTGGCATGGGACTTCCTGGCTTTCCCAAGCCCCTGAGAACTGGCCACAACCAACGAAAGCTCAACGCACTCTTTACGCGTGAAGCTACCTCCAGAGCCGGACATTCTGACGAAATTTTCTTCGTTATCCCGCCTGGTACGCATGGTTGCATTCTGTAGACGTCTTCTCCTCAAACTGCGTAGGTGTAACGAGAAATTGGAGTCGCTTCCTTCATTTCTTACTTCATCGGAATTAGCTGGAGCTCGCTCACTGATCATTCGTTTATCGCAGGCAGGGGCCTTCGCGGCAGAGATCGGAATTATGGATAAAGGGGGAAGAGTGCCGAATCGTAGTAGGCTTAGCAAATTGAATCCGTTTTTGTGCAAAGATAAGGTTCTGCGCGCAGGCGGTCGTTTGTCACATTCAAATCTCTCATTCGATCAAAAACATCCTCCGATTCTAGAACAGTATTCGGCTCTTAGCTCTTTGTTCGTGCGCTACTCTCACAGGCTTTGTCTCCACGGTGGGCCCACCCTAACAACAAGCGTGTTGATGCAGCAAGTTTGGATAGTAGGAAAGAATAGATTAGGTAAATCAATTATTCACAAATGTATGACTTGTCAGCGGATCAAACCAAAATTAGCTCAGCAGTTGATGGGAGATCTTCCGCAGACCGGGTAAGTCAGGGTAGGCCATTTTCCACCACTGGTCTGGACTATGCCGGGCCTATTCCGTTTTGTACGACAAAGGGTCGTGGCCATCGATCGTACAAGGGATATATCGTGGTGTTTGTTTGTTTTTTAACTCGGGCTATCCATCTTGAATTCGTGAGCGACCTCACCACTGCGTCGTTTATCAGCGCTTATCGGCGATTTGTAGGCAGACGAGGCATCTGTCACAAACTCTTCAGTGAGAATGCCACTAACTTTCACGGTGCTAACAAAGAGCTCCAGGCTATTTTTCAACGAGCTTTCGAATTTTATCGAGTGGTTGCTGCTGTTCTTGCTAATGATGGAACGGATTGGGTGTTCATTCCACCGAGCGCTCCACATTATGGTGGCTTGTGAGAGGCAGGAGTTAAGTCGGTTAAGCATCACTTGAAAAGAACGGTTGGCGAGCATACCCTTACTTTCGAGGAATCGTCCACTGTTCTTGTCGAAATAGAAGCATGTCTCAATTCTCGTCCACTAGGTGCGCTAAGCTCGGACATCGACGATCTTCATGCTGTAACGCCCTTCCATTTCCTTAATGGAAGTTCTTCGGCGCTGCTCCCTGATAGCGAAGTATCGGGAGTCCCAGAGAACCGACTAGACCGATTTCAGTTGCTTCAGCGCTTGCGCAATCAGTTTTGGAAACGGTGGTCCGCGGAGTACCTCCTGCACTTGCAAAAACGAGAAAAATAGAGAGATCCCACCGAGAATTTTTGTGTGGGCAGGTTGGTTTTAATCAAGGACAATCGCTACCCTCCGTTAAAATGGCCATTAGGGAGAATATTGGAGATTCACCCGGGACCAGACGGTCACGTGCGTGTAGCAATGGTTTACCACTACGTTGAGTCGGCATTCTGTGCGTCTTTGCTCTCTGCACCGCGAGGACAATGGTAGAAGGAATTCAGATCAAGGTTAGAATTTTGTTCGTTCGGAGAACGAAGGCGGGCGGGATGTTCGCGTCATATAAGCGTAAGAAAGGGAACTCGAGGGAGGATAGGAGGATATGCGATCCCCGGAAGCGAACTGGCGCGGCAGTTGACTTCCGGGAGTCTCGGTAGGAGTTGCGCGTGCGCTTGAGTCGCGGTATTCCCGCGCACCGTTGTGGACTTCCCACGCGATGTTTAGGGATTTCCGGGGCCTTAGCGTCGATGGGGCCGGCTTCACGCGCCTTCGGACTCAGGACCTCGGAGAAAGACAGTCACATAACTTAGCAAGTAGCTTGAATAGATGTTATGATTCTTCGACGATGCCCGCCTTTAATATTTATTTTAATGGAAGTTCCGCAAATCGTAACTCGGGTCTGAGTCGAACGATGCCGAATTAATTTTTATATTTTAAATTATTTGTTAAAATATAGTCCGTTCAGATTACTTCATCAATCTATGAATTGAAGAAGCAATTTGAAGGGACAAAAATATATAGATTCCAAATGTTTGATTTTCCTATACGGGAAGATCGATAACAACGGAATCTTCGGCATCGTTCGACTCAGACCCGAGTTACGATTTGCTGAACTTCCATCAAAATAAATATTAAAGGCTGGCATCGTCGAAGAAACATAACATCTATTCAATATATACATACTCCGCTAAAGTCAAAGAAAAATGAAAACTTAGCAAATAGCTATTAATACGTTTCGGGTTTTAGCTTCAGTGTGCTTCCATTGTTCGATCGCGTACGATAAGGGTTTCGGCAGAACTTTATTAATTAGATCATCGGAATATTGCGATTGCGTGCGTTCGGTGTGTGTGTCATTAATAATAAGTTCGGTAATTTGGTGAGGAACGAGGCTACGGTCGATCGTTCGACGTAACTCGTCCCAGGGCGAGCGTATCGGCGACAATCCGTGTGGTTGTCCGGCACAACAGCGTTCGTTCTCCCGAGACGACGGGCGCGCTTTGTGCTGGCCGGTGGCCATTTTGTACGCTTCCCAAGCTCGACGTCTCCACGCGATTGGTCCGTGCAGCGCTGCGACTACAGGGTTTTTCGTGTCAGGACGTTTGAGGTGTGCGGGCAGTTCAGCCTTGGTAAGCGAGATCTCATTAATTTTAAGGATTGAATGATCATTCAATTGTTACAAGCATTATTTTCAGCGTTGCGTTTATTCGTCATTACATCTCTTCTATTCAACTTCTTATATTTGTGTATCGCGCGTCACGCGATATCGCAATTCCTTGTTCATGGCTACGCCTTTTCTGGTGTATATTGTTTATTTATTATTGGTGTGTATTTGATTTGATTATTAATAAATATAAATATTACATCGCTTGCTTCGGCTTTTCCTTCGTATCCGAGAGGGTTTTTACGCCGAAGCAAGTTGCTTGGTTATCTCGAGAAAATTGGTGTACTTTATTTATCAAACCCTTCCTCACTCATTCTTGTTAAATTATAATTGTAGAATTCACGCATGGTATTTATTTTCATTGAGTTTTGCTCAAAAGGTCAATCAAAAGTGAAGTCACATTGAGCGATTGAATCTTAGTCGGTAATAAAATTTCGCACAGGTCTATGATTTAAAACATCTGAAGTCAATCATTGATCTATACTACTTTCGTTATTCTAATTAAGATTTTTAATAGAGTCATAGATATTAATTAACTTATCAACATCTTGGTGAAAGTTGACTGCATTGGTGTTCTTTGTTATGTAAATCATTTCATTCAACAGTCTTTTTCTATTGTTATGTTCTACTTTTGAGATTTTGGATTTATCGAAATCAAAAGAGTGCTTGGTTGTTTCACCATGAGATGCAAGTGCTGTATGAAAATTATCGGGGTGCTTTTGACTGTTTTTGTCTTCTGCAATCCTAGTTTTAAAGTATCTTTTAGTTTGACCGATACATATGTTATAGTCTTTACAAGGAATCTGATGAACTAATTTTTTTTTTTGTAGGAGAGGAATTTTGTCTTATGTGGAACCAGTCATCATTCTTGAATTATGTTTGGTATTATTCGCTAAATGGATGTCATGATTTTTCAATAATCTGAGTAACGGACCTTGTATTTGCTGGATGAATGGGAAATTCAAGAGTTTCTTGGTATCAAAATTTTTCTTCTCTTTATTCGTAGCGGTCTGATTATTAATTTCTTTAAGTCTTTTTTTTATGTCGTCATCTATAAAAAGGTCAACATAATAGTTTGCTAATGATGTTTCTTTAATAAGTATGATATTTTCTTGCCAAAATTCTTTTTCAGCTAATTTAATCCTCTATCAATTAACTTTGTAATGAGACTAATCTTTTGTTGCTTAGGATGTTCAGAGAAGAAATTCAGAAATGTTTCTGGCCAAGTAGGCTTTCTCTACCAATTTGTGATAATTTTATTTTTCTCTTTAATTAATAACAAATCTAAAAAAGGAATGGATTGTGATTTATTATCTTTTCCAATGGTGAATTGTAATTTGGAATTGTATGCATTGAAAATCTGAAGAGTGCTATTAATTCCTTCAATTGGAAGTGCAATGATAATATCATCTACATCTTTTTTTTCTATCGTTGTTCTTTTTTTTCTCTTTTTTTTTTTTTTTCTTTATTCGCATTTCCCCCCGTCTGCAGGCATTACCCCTATTACAGGGTCGGTCCGGGTCAGTAGCCTGTCCCAAGAGGGCCTGGTCCGGATCAGTAACCAGGCCCCCATGCAGCCGCATCCGACTTTCCCCTCTATATCGCATTCGCCATAGCATTTCTGCTAAGGGCATAGGAAAACTGTTTAGTTATATAATTCTGTATAGGTCATGGATTAGGTTCGGATAAATTAATTGAATAATTCACTCCAGATTTACGTTTTCGATAAATGCAACGAAAGAAATAAACTTTATTTTTAATAATCGATAGGAACAAAGAAATTCTCTCTTCTCGATGGAAGAATACTTTTCGTAATATAGTTCGAAAGTCAGCAACGGACTAGACCGAAAACAAAAGGAGCAAGGAACGGTGTAGCGAGATGCCGCCTCTCGCAAGCGCGTCGCCGGATGACTGATATTGCTCGGCCAATCCGAGCTCCTCTCTCCTCTGTCACCGACCAGTCTCGCCTCTCCTCGCTCGACGACATAAAGGCGAATCCGCGTCGAACTACTCCAACAAAAACATTGCGACAAAACCGGAAATGCCGATATAGCCCGTTTCGAGTTCGCCCCACGGCACCAGAGCTACGTTAAGATTTTCGTCGAGATTGTAAACACGGACTACAGCTGTAAACAAGTGACCCCCACAGTTACCTGTGTCTGTCTTACGTATACATCTGGAGCTTCATCGCGTTCATGTTTTTATTTCTCAAGCTAAATTTTCGACGGCACCGGGAATCGAACCCGCGACTAACCAATGCTCTGGTTTAGAAGCTAGTACTCTAATCACTAGACCACCACACCGCTTATATCTTTTATACAGTGGAATTGTGAAATTAAGTCGATTTAGATAGGATTCTTCTAAATCTGTCATAACAATGTTGGAGAGAATTAGTGGTAGCGGAAAACCCATTGGAAGGCCAGAAATTTGGTTTTAAATCATATTGTCAAATGTGAAATAGGTAGAATACATAATTAGTTATATGGCTTTGTTGAGTTCTATTATTGTAATATTGTGTAACACGGCACATGCGCAGCATGCACGCAGCTCAGCTGGAGACCACCACTCGTAACAGGTATCGTTATTAATTATTATTCATATATTTATTTTTATATCGAGTCCCCGAACCCCCCCCCCCCCCTCTTTTTTTTATCTCTGTGTGTGAAGTGTGAATTTAGAGAATGAGCAAGGTTTGAATGTGAACCGCAGGTGGCGGGAGGGCGTAAAAAACTCTTCAGCTCGGGGCGTGACGACCCCGCGGACACCCAGTAAGTCGAGGTGGACGGAAGTCGGCTCGGGTCCGACGGAAGGCCACTAAGGCGACCTCAGGGCGGGGTGGGGGCCTTAGGTCGACCCTCAGGGGCCGCGCAACGTTCCGGCGCGGTACGAGGACTCGCGACCTCGAGGTACCCGAGCACACAGGAACAAAACATGAAGATGCACAAGACAAACGAAAGTTTACCTCAGATGGTATCTCCTGGACAGGGGAAATCCACCCTGGGTTTCGATCGAATGCAAGCTCCGGGGGCCCAAGGCAGCGGCATGGATTCTGAGGGCCGCAAATTGTGCGAAGAAGTACGGAAGACGACAACGAAGACGACGAAGACGGACGAAAAACGAGAAACAAGGGGCAGGCCATTATTGGGCCTCCAGAGACGGGACAGAACCACTAGCGCGTCGAGCGCTGGAAGCGTGACGAGCTTCACCTCCGCCTACGACAGTGAGGCAGCGTCGGTGAAACCGGGCGAACGGACCCTGACGGAGCTACTTCAGCTCATACAGACGACAACGACGAAAATGGCCGAGGCAGCGGCAGTTCAGAAGAACATGAACATGACCGTCAAAACGGGGATCAAAACGATCCTCGAAGCCGTTGACGACGCACTAAGCAGGTGTGGCGCGACTGCCTCGGGAGGACGGACAAACGACGGCGAAACTACGGAAACGGAAGCGGAGACAAAGAAACCGCAAACGCCACGGACGAAACGGAAGCGGGAGGCGACCGGAACTCCCCCGGAGCCCTTACAGAAGAGGACTCCAAAAGTGGGAGCGGACGCCGCCTGGCAACCGGTGACGAGAAAAAAGAAGCCTAAACTGACAGAACGGAAGACTACGACGAACGTTACGAACGCGAAGACCCAGGCTGAGAGGCACAGGCCGGCCCTGAAACATTGGGCGGCGGCCGTCCTTGTAAAACCTGGAAAAGACAACTCGTACTCAGACATTGTACGGAAGATACGAACGACAGTTGACCCGACGAAGAGCCATGTACAGGTGACCACGGTCAGAAAGACGAAAGACGGATTGTGTCTTATGAAGATGCAATCCAATACGGACGAACGGGACGCATTTCGTCGCGTACTCCAGGACGCCGTCGGCGATGCCGGCAGCGTAAAATCTGTGACCTCCCGGGTGCAAGTGGAGATCATGGACCTGGACTGCGTCGCGACGGAAGACGACGTGACGCAGGCTCTGAGTCGGGTGACAGGACGAGACGCGGACTTTAGGGTTCACATCTTCAACCCAAACCGGGCTGAGCAGTACATGGCGGTGTGCGAGCTCGAAACGCACGAAGCCGAGAAGCTGCTCGGCCAGGGGCGGATCGGGATCGGATGGGTCCGATGCCGCGTCCGGAAACGACTGACGGTAACGAAATGCCACAAGTGCCTGGGCTACGGGCACACGAAGGCAAACTGCACAGGAAACGACCGGACAAAGAGCTGCAGGAAATGCGGCGAGACGGGACACTACGCCACGGACTGTAAGAACAGACCGGTCTGTCCTCTGTGCGGCGAGGCGGGGCACGAGGACGCGGCGCACCTCACGGGATCCGGGAAATGCGCGGTGTTTCGGGCTGCGCTGGAGGAGTGCAGGAGACAGGCCGGAAGACGGACAGGATAATTCAGGGAAACCTGAACCGAAGTAGGACAGCAGACATGCTACTACCACAGATAGCAGACGAACACGACGCAGACGTACTGATACTGTGCGAACCGTACAGGAAACGACCCACGGAGACGTGGATTACGTATACCTGACCCCAAACTGCGCTGCGGCGGAGTTTGAGAGAAAGGTGGCGCTCCTCGAGGATGGGATAAGAGATTTGCCCGGGGACATCGTACTGGCGGGGGACCTCAACGCGAGGGCGATCGAGTGGGGCATGACAACAACGAACAAACGAGGACGGCTGCTGCTGGAGATGGCCGCAAGACTAGATCTGGTAGTGGCAAATACAGGAAACACACCGACTTATAGACGACCGGGCTACGGGGACTCCATTCCAGACGTGACGATGATCTCAGACGGACTACTGTCACGGGTGAGGGGATGGCGGGTGGTCGAGGACTATACGGCCAGCGACCACCAGTACGTCACCTTCGAAGTGGCAGGACAGACGGCGACAGCACGGAGACGAGTTCAGCACCCCCCGCGGTGGAACACCAACAAACTGGACGGACGAAAGTTTTTGGAGGAACTGGCGGCAGCGCCAGCCCCGATCACTAACGTTCCCCCCGAGCTGACTGGCCGGCTGCGGGCGGAAAGACTCGCAGAAGAGACGGCCAAACTGACGGAGCGGCTGTGCAACAGCACAATGCCGCAAAAACACTACAGACGAGACAAACACTCACAATACTGGTGGACTGACGAGATAGCCGAACTGCGGAAAAGATGCCTCGCAAGACGACGAGAAGTGACAAGGGCTAAGGGCATACCTGAAAGGGAAGCCCTTCAGGCCAAATACAGCACGGAACGGAAGACACTGACTAACGCGATACGCGACCGCAAGGCGGAGTGCTGGAAGAAGCTCTGCGAGGAGGTGGACCGAAATCCGTGGGGTACCGGTTACAAGATTGCAACCAGTAAACTAGGAGCTCACGCCTCACCGGAACTTAAGGACGCAGAAACCACGCGACGCATAGTGGACGGACTTTTCCCGACACACCCGACACGAACGGACGAAACAAACGACGACGAGACAGTGGCGGTTACCCCGTTCACGGCGGAGGAGCTCACCAGAGCTGCCGCCGCCGTGAAACCCGGTAAGGCGCCAGGGCCCGACGGAGTGCCAGGAGAGGTTGTCCGGCTGATGGTCAGCCAGAGGCCGCAGATATTACTCGACCTGTACAACGCGTGCCTAAAGACAGGGACTTTCAGCGACCGGTGGAAGGTGGCAAGGCTGGTCCTTATCTCGAAGGGTAAGGGTGACCCTAGCACGCCATCGGCGTACCGACCGCTGAGCCTCCTTGACACAACGGGAAAACTATACGAACAGTTACTGAGACCAAGACTGACAGACGCGATAACGACTGGGGGTGGACTTTCAGACCAGCAGTTCGGCTTCAGGAAGGGTCGGTCGACGATCGGAGCGATCCAGAGAGTCGTCGACACCTTCCGTGACACAGACAAGTTTTGTCACGCGGCGCGACCCATCGTGCTGATGGCGACGCTGGACGTCAGGAACGCCTTTAGGGTTCCACCGTACTTGCTCCGGGTGGTGGAGGACTACCTGCGCAACAGACGACTGACGTACGAGACAACAGCAGGACAGGTGACAAAACAGATCACCGCGGGGGTGGCCCAGGGATCCATTCTAGGGCCGGACTTTTGGAATGGAGTCTATGACAGCCTGCTCAGGCTGGAGCTCCCGCTCGGCGTCTCACTCGTTGCGTACGCTGACGACGTGGCGGCGGTGATCGTGGAGCGGACTCCAGATCTGGCGCAGTTGAAACTGAACCAGACGATGAGACGGGTTGGACGATGGATGGCAGACCACGGACTGCAACTGGCAACAGAGAAGACGGAACTCGTGTTCCTCACGAGGAAACGTATACAGACGGAACTACCTATGAGGGTCGGGACTGAAGACATCAAGGCTACGGGGGAAGTCAAGTATCTAGGGGTAACCATAGACACTAAGATGACCTTCTGGCCTCACATACAAAAGACGACCCAGAAGCCGGCGGAAAGGGTGACATCCTTGAGCCGCCTGATGGCAAATACGACTGGACCGAGACCGGGGAAACGTCGACTACTAATGTCGACGGCCCACTCGATCCTTCTCTACGGCGCGGAGATCTGGGCAGACGCCCTTAAGACGGAAAAATACTGCCACGCAATGACAACGGTACAGAGACAGAGCGCGCTGAGGATCGCCTGCTCATACCGGACGGTCTCTGCACAGGCCGTTCTGGTGTTAGCGGGCGTGATTCCCATTGATCTTCTGGCATTCGAGCGCAAGAGGATCTATGGAAGGAGCGCGGACATACGACGCAAGGACGCGGCAGCGGCAGAGAGAGACAGAACGATACAGACGTGGCAACAACGCTGGACGGAAGACACAAGAAGCAACTGGACAAAACGACTGATCAAGGACCTGAGACCGTGGACAAGTCGGGAATTCGGGGATGTGAACTTTTACATCACCCAATTCCTGACGGGACACGGCTACTTCAGACAGTACCTCTACAGAATGGACAAGGTGCAGACACCTGACTGTACGTACTGCAGACACGAACGGGACGACGTAGAACACACGTTCTTCGTATGTGACCAATGGACAGACCTCCGACAGGGACTAGAAACGATCGTCGGAAGCATCACTCCCGACAACATCGTGGAGGTGATGCTCCACGGAACAGACTGGTGGCAATCAGTCGCCACATACATAGAAACGATACTAAGACGAAAGAACACCGACGGCTGCTTGACATGACAGACCCGACGTAACTCACAAGAAAACGGACTTACAGAAAGACACACGAACAGGCCCCCCCAGCTAGAAGTAATACTAACGTAGTTCCTGGTTGGAGGGGAGACGCGGAGGATGACGCGGACAGAAGTGGTTTTCCCTCGCCTAGCCGAGAATTCTCTTGTTTTTTTAACTAGGGGAGGGGGGGTTCAGCTGGTATGCTCTCGCGGAAACCGTAGTCGAGAGAGGGATACCACCCCTTGCTCGGCACAATGAAGCGAGATGCGAGTCCAGCACACGGGCGCCGTCGCTTCTCCTGGGGTTAAGGGGCAACCCCTAATGCTGGGTGTAGCGAAGGCGTCTACGGTCTATAAAAGATTTTCCCTATATTTTCACCACAATAAAAAAAAAAAAAAAGGTTTGAATGTGGCGCCGGCCGGCCGAAGCAGCACTGTCGTCGCTGGACCTTGAGCCGCAGACTAGAGCGTAGGCAGAGGGGACGCGTAGCCTGAACGCGTCCCTGCCTCGTCAACCGCCGCCAGCGACTCGCCACCGCTGAAAGAGCTATTACCTGCTGCGCTCAGTCTAACGGAAGAACACCACTCCAATTCGCCGTGGCCAAGATCCAAGGGGACCACGGCCAATCAGCGACGACCCGAACTCTCGAGGAAGAAGAAGCCGGCCGGCCTGTCACTTCAGCTGAGCTACCTGTACAAGAGCGACGCCATTAGAGAGAGAGAGAGATATTTGTTGTTTGAAGAGTTTATCGAGCGAAAAAGGAGACTTGTGACCCCCGGACCACTCATACAAGTAAGTGCTTGAGTTTTCCTTGACCCCGTATATATTTTCCCCCTGATTTTCCCCGTATTTTCGTTGTTTGATTGTGTGTGTGTGCCGCGTTTTCGTGCGACCACGTGGTCGAATTTTGCCGGTAAACACCTGTTGCGCGAGTGGTGCGTTATTACGCGGTAATCTAGTTTAATTTCCCCCCATAAGTGCCCCAAACTGTGCCACGAGTCCCCCTGTGCCCATTCTCTGGTCGAGGTAAAATTTAAGAAGCCAAAACTTCGGGAATTCACCTCCCTGAGATCCCCCCCCCCCCCCCCCGCTGAGCTGTGCCGCCTGAAGAACAGCATAAAAGATCTAAAATCCTATATGGTGCTACACCTGACGTAGCTGGCGCCCAAATATCTCCCTTTTAGTGTACTTTTTTTCTTGCCATCAAAGCCATTTCAAAAGAATAACCCCAACACCATTTTTATTCCCTCCGCTGACTCCCATACTCTTGACGAGCACTCTACGCAGCCAAGTATAGTGCATCGATTCGCTGCCACACCCCTTGGACCATCATTCCCAGATTGTGCCATTAAATTCCACCCTCTGATTACAATTGTTAGTGAATATTTCCAGGCCCGAGTGACTTGTGGTTCAGTACGCTACAATAGAACCCGAGCACTTGACGCTTCGGTATCGGACCCCTAAATTCTTCTCCCTGAGTCCTAATTTCCATCCTAAATTCTTGCTACCCTATATTTAACTTGGTAAAGCCCCCCAATAAACTAAAGTGCCCTTATTTTTGGAGTCTGCCAATAAATTTACTCCGTCGACTCCAAATTTTCCTCCAAATTTCCTATCGCAGTGTATTTTAGTTCTTAGTGCCCCAGCTGAACTACACTGCGCATAGCCCTCAAATTTAGCCACCAAATTCCTTTACCCCATCTTAATATCTCCCTTAAATCTCTTGCTGTTCAACATACCACTTCCCATTGTTGCTCCCAAAAACTATCTGCAAATTTCCTGGCGCAGTGCATTTTACTCCTCTGCGCCCCTACTAAACTAAACATACCATCGCCTTGAAATTTTCACACTAAATTCCTCCCCCCAAGCCCAAAATTTAACTTCCAACCCCTGCCGCTTTTGACTATCCCACCCCTAAGCGACTCTAAAACTTTCTCCCCTATCGGCCCCTGAATCTGACTGATCGCTTTCCCCTAACAGCCCCATCTTCGACTAATAGATTGTAGATTTTAGATTAAGAGATATTTATCAAGAGTTAGTTTTAAGTGCTCCACCATTGGCCAACCCTAAAACCTTGTATTTCTTTTCCTTTTTTCTTTTTCTTTATTTTTGTAAGTTAGGCCAATAAAGAAGGAGTTTTTCTTGTTCATTTTTTTTTACAATACTGAGAGTCAGAAAATTATTTATCAACCCCCTTTTTCCCTGTATTCCCTCCCCATCCCCCTCTCGACCCCTAAAATTTCGGTTGTCGATACCTGTCCCTTGGGAGCCTTATTTTCCAAGGGAAAAGGGTCACAATTGTTATCAAATAAATCTTTCCTTTTTACTAAACTTTGTAAAAATAATTGCAGTAGTATATTGTTATACAGTGAGGAGACATCAAAATAAACTAGAACCTGGATGCTGGAAAGAGTTATGTCATTTACAATTTTTTTAAGTTCAAAACTATCTTTGATATGTGATAAATCTGTAGGTAGGTTTTCGGATATTAGCTTTATTCTTCTTTTGAATTTGGCGGACCATGTATATATATTGAATAGATGTTATGATGCTTCGACGATGCCAGCCTTTAATATTTTTATTTTGATGGAAGTTTGGCAAATCGTAACTCGGGTCTGAGTCGAACGATGCCGAAAATTCCATTGCTATCGATCTTCCTGTATAGGAAAACCAAACATTTGGAATCTATTTATTTTTGTCCCTCCAAATTGCTTTATCAATTCGTAAATTGATGAAGCAATTAATTTTAATCGTGAAAAAATATTGCCACAGCCCGGGATCGAACCGGGAACTCTAGGTATCCAGCCTAGTGCGTTACCGATTACGCCACCGTGGCCCCGGCAATATTGATTCACGATTCATCTAATTTAACGTCACATGTAAGCTTTATTCTTCTTCTACGATTTACGAGTTACGATTTGCCAAACTTCCATCAAAATAGAAATATTTAAGGGCGGCATTGTCGAAGCATCATAACATCTATTCAGTATATATACATACTCCGCCAAAGTCAAAAGATTATATTTATAATGTTCGTAAGTTGAACACGTAAGATGTCCAATTTGGCGGGGGTTACTAAGTGTGATTTTGATTCAGATTCTGCTATTATGGCATAAGTAGCTTCTTTAATTTCATCCTGATGAATCCGTGGAAAACAAAATTTTGGTCCAAGTGGGAGAAATAATTTAACGTGACTAGGGATTTCCAGATCAGAAAGATTCATTAACGATTTTTTATTAGTTTTTATGTGGTTGTCTTGGTGTAGCTTATTTTTGCTAACATTTTGAAGATGGCTGAGTGGATCTGTCAGATTCTGCCGTGTGGTCTCGAAATTCGAATCATTATTATTTAAGGGCGGGGTTAGGGTTTTCAGTTTCGAAAAATCGAAATTTTTTTTGTCTTGTCTTATTGTTTAACATTTCAAGAATATGTCCTTAAAATTTTAAGCCGATCTAAGCAATATTCTTGGAGTTATTGTCTTATTAATCACCTGGCCTTTAACGCTATAATTCTAACACCTGCGGGCGGTGGGGATAGCAGTGTAGCTATCGAACAAGTATACACTTTCTTCGTTGCTATTGTCCTGACACATTATCCAGAAAGAAACGAGCGTCAGTTTGTCGTTTGACGTGCCCTTGTGATTTTATAATTAAAAAAAAAATTCCTGTACAAAAATGCCGAGAGTAAGCAAAGTTTCGAGAGAAGACCGACAAAGTGGAAGGACTTATTTCTATAGATTAAAAAAACGTTTAATCCGAATAAAATAATTAAAGATGAGGCTATTACAAAAAGTGCTTCATCGAAGAAAATCAAGCTAAATACCAGTCCAAGTGTACCAGAAGACGTTGAAAAACATCACAGAATCATTGGTTTTTTGCTTGTTTTCTCAACCATTGCAAGTTTAGTAAAATGTGCTCAGTTTGATGGTTCAGTTAAGTTCAAAAGCTGCAAAAAAACAGGGCCTTGGCTTCCAAATCCAAGTCAAATGTGCAAATTGTGAGCCATGCTTTATACCGTCGAGTGAGAAATCTGGTCATCGCTATGAAATCAACACTTGTTTTGCCTTTGTAATGCGTACATTAGGTTTGGGTTTAGCAGACTGCAATAAATTTTGCGGGCTCATGGACATGGCAAGTAGTTCTTCATCCAAACCATCTTATTTGGATCTCATGAAATCAATTTGCTGCAGCATCAAAGGGCCTGCTGAAAAATTTGCATCGTATGTAGCATGCATTTTCAATGAAGGTGCTTTTCTAAGTTTTCTATCTGACATGAACGTCCGCGTGGGCCCAAGCACTTATGATTATGCAACATTCGCGGACAGCAATCGCATTGACAGGGCCGAGATTCAAGCTAAGCAGCAGAGCAAAGAAGCGAGAATAAAACAAAGACTTGAGAAAAAAAGGAGCTGGAAGCGATCATTCTGTGTAAGTTGGATAAAAAAAATTTTCTTCTAATTTTCAGTTCATAAACCTTAGACGCGTTCTTCTCAAAACTACTTTTTCAAAGACCGTGTTTACGGCCATTCAAAAACTACTGAACCGATTCATTGCAAGCTTTGTTCACATTTTCTACATTTAAAATACCTCCCCACAACGTTTAGTTAATTTTCATTTTTTTTACATTAAGGGTGTTTCCCACCCACAAAATGGCAGAATTTTCCGTGGAAAATAACAGTTCACACTTTAGATGACCGCCAAAAGTTTTCATATGCAAAAAAAAATTATCAGAGAACGTTGGGGGGAAGATTTGGCATTTAATAATTTTTCCCATCAAGCGATCGGTACCTCATCTTTTCTTAACGTTGGCGGTTAAAATTTTGGAGGTCCGACGCTCTAATCGGGCTGAGCGTGCACGACTGTGACGTTTCAGCCGCCCACGCTCCTCTGCCTCAAGTTTGTGGAAAATCGTCGGCGAGGTGGACGATCGCGCCCAGAAATCTAACCTCCACTTGGCCTCCAACCGGTGATCGCGTGCTTGAAGAGGGCCAGTGAGGTTCCGGAGTTTACAAAAAATGTTCTTATCTTATCCTAGGAAAAATTATATTTAAACACGCATAATTTTTTACCCATATTTCAAACCTAATTTTGCCCTGGAGAGGCTTTCGACCGCAGCAGTAACAGGGTGTGCAAAAAAACACCACGTTACAGCATATATGTACGGCTCCCAAACTTTTCACCAAATTGATTCATTGAGCAAATAATTTTTTTTTCATTTTGACTTTAGAGAATTCTATCGTAGTGATTACCTACCGAGATGGGAAGCAAATATTCAATTTCTATTGACTTAATACTTATGACAATAACAATATTGTTTGGCTTGAAAAAAACATACCACGCTACATATTGTACATCATATCAAATGAAAACAATTAATCCCTCAGCTTTTATACGTATTTCTCCATTTGTTGAATTAATTTGTACATCATAATTGAAATAATAATTCATGAATATCCTATCAATTTAGAGAATTAGTCAACATAACCTAAACGCAACACTCGTAACTATATTTAATACTAACACTTATCTAATTTACAGAATTATGTTTAACACGTATATTGTCGAACAATTATTTTGTTGGTCATTTTACACTTGCACTCGTATTTTTTTAAATTTTTGCTCTGTTATCGTTCAGAAATTGTCACCTGTCAAAAGCAGACACAGTAGCGTCCCGATACAACCGCAATTACATCCTTACGGACGACAACCCACCGTCGTTGTCGGCAACGTGCCGACACCTGATTAACTTTCAACATGATTTAAATTTAATAAATTATAAGGAATTTACAGTGATATAAGAGATAGATAACCTCAAAATGTCTCCACATGGCGCGAAAATCCGGTCACCTGATTATTAGAATTCAATTGGCATAGAAAAACTGTCTGACTATAGTCAGACATTTTTTCTATAGAACATAGTAAGTAGCTATAATTTAGAAAAAAAATAATTTGAATTTCAAATTCGTTGAATCCAGTAGACGTGTCTCGCTACACTACTTTGTTGTGGTAGATGATGAAAATATTTTGTATATATTCCTCGATAGTAATAAGTTTTGATTTAGTTGTGTATCTTTATAGAAAAAATATATAAACTGAAGAGGATTCCTTTTTAATTTATTGGTCGCCAATAGCCGATGAAAATGAACCTACCTAACTGCTATCTTTCCCGCGCCACTAAGAACTAGATTACACCGCGCGATTTTGTTTTATCATTTAGGAAAGTTGTATTCCCAGTAGGCCTAATCAAATTTTAATACTGGCACAAGTATCGACGTTTTCTTGCCGTCATTATTCAACGATTTGAAAATATACTGGTGCTACCATGTAAGGTTATTTACAGACTCATTAGTCATTGAAGTTTTTACTTCACTTTAGAATTAAAGTTAGAGTTGGAGACAATAAAAAAAACGGGGCCATTAAAAACCAAAAACCTCAACAAAAATTGCTGAGCCGTTTACCGAAATGTGTATATTCTCCGCGAAACAGTTATTACAGTTTTGTTACCGATATAGCCGTAGCTCTCATCTACGACTTATTCGGTTAAGATTTAGGTTCAATTCAGATTTCAATTGCCTTCGACTCTAAGTTTAACTCTAAATCTTAATTGAATCTAAACTCTAACTGTCACAAATAGATATGGCAAATATCTGACTAAAATTGCAAAGTGAGGTTGTTTCATTCAACAAAAAATTTCATTCATTCGTGGCTCGAGAATTAGTAATTAAAAATTGTATCTTATAAGCCGGCATAAAGATCTATAACAATTGAATATGGATGTCATTCGACTCAAATTGCGTAAAAAGAGGTATAGCACGGCGTTATTCAAAATTTTTAGAATTTTCAAAATTTTTAGAATATTTAAAATTTTCAGAATTTTCACAATTACCAAAATTTTCAGAATTACCAAAATTTTCAAAATTGTGGGAATCTCGAAAATTTTGAGAATTTCGGAAATTCCAAAAACTTTATAAATTTCAAAAGTTCCGAAAATTTTAGAAATTCTAAAATTATAGAAAATATTCAGAATTTATAAAGTTGGCCATGGAATTGTGAGCGGGTCATTCTAAGTTGGCCATGGAATTTGGAGCGTGTCGCTCTAAGTTGGCCATGGAATTTTGAGCGAGTATATGCATACTAGAATGTTACTGTGGTTCGCGCGCTGCGTGCGCTCGCATTGGGGGACCCAGCATAATTCGGCCTCGCAGTCTAGGGGTATGTGGGGTCTCACACACCCCTAGACTCCAACCCTGAATAATTTTAAAGGGTGTGTGAGATCTCAAGGGGTACGTGGGGTCTCGCACACCCCTAGCCGCCAAGCCCGAATTATTCATTACTGTGTTAATAAATCTTGCTTCATTGAAAACTCTCTTAATCATGCGTTGCAGTCAATTCGTTGATTTATTGCACTGTATTCAGAATTGCTACCCTCAGAATATAATGCATTTACCGGCAGCTGTGGACGCGTGGTCGGCGTATGGCTTCGGCGGTCCACAGGTTTGCGCGTCAACTGTTGAGCGGGAGGCAATTTTTTTAAGTTTCTGATGTATTCACATACCGTAGAAACTCTAAAAATAACTTCGCCTGTGTCGGCCAGGTCGTCCGCCCGCGTCCTCGTGCAAATGCGATACAGCTGCGGACAACACTCTAGGGGGGAACTATATATAGAAACGGGGAAAGGGGAGACGTGTTACGTATGAGTCTGAATAAGGCATACGGAATAAATATCTCAAAAAATTTTTTTTTTTAAATAGTATAACGCATTTTCATACAGATAAAACAAATTTTTGAACACCGCAATTTGTTCACTAGTTTGGTTTACGAGCTGCGACAAGATGAATTTCTTATTCCCTCACACCATTTTCATTCACTGGATGTCTCTACAAAATGATAGAATATCAACGCTTGATGTTAATTTTGTAAAACTTACATATCAGGTCATTCTATAGAAGGGTACCACTACAGATTATCTTTACCCATGACTTTCATTGAGATTACTCGGTCCTCTCAATTCTTTTGAAATTTTTTCGCACTTCCATTACCTCAGAATAGGGCTTAAATTTTCGCCAGATTTTATCATATCGGATAACATCTAATACGCCCTATACTTCATCTTCAATAATTTTTGAATTCTTTTATTAATAAAGTAATAATATCGTGAACGTAAATCGATGCTGTGTTCTAGTTGACAGTGAACTGGTGTCTAGTTCGAAGCATCGGTACGTCGCAGGTTCAAATTCCGATGATGTCGCGTTCGTTGGAAATAAAAAAAAACTGACGCGATGTAGCAGAAGCTCCAGATGTATACATGAGACACGCGCAAACATTTTTACGTGTGGGGAGTCACATGTATACAGTTATAGTCCGTATTCAGATTCTAGACTAAATGTGACGTATCGCCGACGACGTGAGGCGGACTTGAGTTTGTCTATGTCTGCATGGAGGCTAAGTTAGTTATCCAGGCCTGACTTGTAACAAGCCTTAACTTTGAGACGGGGTGGAATTCAAATTTGAAAAAAAAAACAATTAAATTATTAATATCTTGGCAACGACATGGCCGATTTGATCGAGTGTAAGTTTTTCTGAGAACCTTAAATGAGCCTCTAGTTATGGCATAATTTTTTTCAAATTTTTCAAATTAATTTAGTCAATAGACTATAATGGCGGTCGCAAGTTGATATCCAGCTGACACCGCCGTCGGTTTTTTTTTTTAAATAAAAGAGCATTAAATTCAGGAATAGGACATTAAATTAGTCTTAAATATACCTTCAATTATCACCTAGGTTTTAGGTCAAATTTCTCAAATGGGGGTTGCAGCTTGAATGACGTGCGATCGTTCATCGTTGTTGGTGCTTTTGCCGGTTGATTTTCGGTAGAATTTAGTTCTGTGGTAATCTCGGAGATAATGCGATTTGTCTTTTCATGAGAGTTCATGCTGCGCTAACGAACACAGCGGGCCGACGGTTGTTTCCGCTTTTTAGCGCCCGTGAACTCAATTCACCATCGTTACGGCTTAGATAAAATTAAAGAGCCTTACTTAAAATCTGGAGACAAGCCTGCAGCGGAGTGGGTTGCCTATGTGTCGAGTACGGCTTCACCAAGTTGATTGTTAGTTATTATTATCGAGAAAAGTGCAAGCGACAGCTGATACGTTCGTATATGGTCGCGGCCATCTTTTACGCCTCAATTCGACCTTCGTTGCTTCGTGTTTATGGTATCATAGTAATTCACCAAGTACCAAGGTAAATTTTTCAGCATTCAAGATATTAGATAATTTTTTATTTTATTCGTTTCCATTTTTCAATCATTTATTTTTAGACATGCAAGAACTTTCAATTTTTTTTCGTTGTTATTATAATTTAAAATTTTTCAAAATTATTTTTATTATTTGACGTGTAACGCTACATGAATATACTTGACATAACATTCCACAGATGTTTTTCAAAACTTTTTGCACAAATAGACAGTACACCGCTAGAGTTTTTCTCATCTAGTGTGCTTTTTGGAGCGGAATGCTACTCACATAAATGTAAATGTAAATGTACTTGTTACAATTTTTTTACCTATGTGGATTTTTTTCGGGCGCTTATATTTTCTAGGAATTTGTAAGTGGTGTGTACAGGGAACTTATATTTAATAAAAATGTAATTCAGTTCTGTAAAGACCACATATAATAAGCACTTCTGTATGTTTTTTTTTCAAAACGTGAGTGCTTAAAAATCAATAAATTCGATTCACTGTGGTCAGGGTCATAATCGGGTCTCGGATTAGTATGATTTGGCCATATTTCAATAACATGATACGTTGGTTAATATTCGATATTATGGTATAATATGTTTTCAAAATGTATTTCAGTTGAATAATACGTATTGAACTTATATGCTTCATATAGTCACATAATATATGCATAAAACATACTATTTTTCCATTATATTTTATAGTTACGCGTAACACTTTAAGAGTCATATATACTAATTTTGCAATATTTCGGCAAAATATAGGTTGCATTTGTTTTTTTTTTCGTATATTCCATGAGTATTACGTATTTCCATACGGGTGCTATAAGACTACTTTAAGGTGGCTTGATCTAGCTTACCTCGATCCCGATATCATGACGGATAGTTTCCTGTATGAGGACATCGGCGAGGGTTTTGAAGTCTTGCATGAAACGAGGATTTTTATCATCACCAAACTTTTCCTGTACCAGCAACTTAAATAGAGCATCTTTTTGTCGACAGGCTCTGGCTACATTTGCTGCTTTCTCAGAAACCTTCAGCAAAGCATGCAGCAGTCGGCCACCATCCGCCATCGTTGTAGCTTGCACCTGTTTTGAACATGCATTAAATTTTATGTCAAGGTCTGACTTGTATGATATCACGCATGAGCACTCTCGAATTTGAAAACGAAATTGTACAGTTACGCGTATCCAAAAAGTGCCATCAGTGATTCCAACGACATCGCCATCTCGTAGTTTCGGCTCGAATCACATGTTCCTTATTGAGTAGAATTCAAAAAAATCTAGAAAATGCACGATTCACATTGAAGAAGTAGCCTTATCGGTTATATAAGCTCATTCCTTGAATGTTTGTATACATAACTGAATGGGGCCTTAAGTCTAAACGTCACAGTTTATATAGTGTTCGATGTGACAGGTGACGATGACAGTCTGTGAAATTTTTGCTTTTTAGATGGGAGTTTGGCATATCGTAACTCGGGGTCTGAGTCGACCGATGCCGAAGGTTCCGTTGTTACCGACCTTCCTATACGGGAAATCAAACATTTGTAATCTTTGGATTCTTGTCCGTTTAGATTGCTTAATCAATTCGTAGATTAATAAAGCAATGGAGCGGCCGATATTTGAAAAATTAATTTATGACCGTGAAATAATATCGCGTCGTTCAAACCATACAGAACGCGAAGCGTATTGGCCGTTAACGGAACACGAAATGCGACGTCCAAACCATACGGAGACCGGAACACAATAGTCAAACTATACAGAACGTGAAGCGCGACGTCTGGAGTTATACGGAGCGTGAACGCCACGGCCGGATCATACGGAGCGCGAAGCGCGACGGCCAGAGTGAGGGCCTTAAAAATGGCCGAACAGCCCGGCACCCCGCAGGGGCGACTAGGTTGCTTGTTTTTTTAATTTCCGCGCATCATCGTCGATGTCGGCAAGATCGGTTGCAGTCTGTAAGGGACGTAAATGTAGTTGTTACGGGATGCTGCTGTGTCACTTATTAACAAGTGACAATTTAGAATTGATAATCGACTAAAAAATAACAAATCCGAGTGTCAGTGTAAATTAACAATAAAAATAATTGATAAAAATATATGTGTCGAACAAAATTTCATAAATGAGATAAATCGTAGTGATAAATATGCTGTACGAATGTTGTGTTTAGGTCATGTTAACTTATTTTTAAAGTTTGTATAATATTTATGAATTGTGATTTCGATTGAAGTATACAAATTCATTTAATGAATGAAACAATAAAGAAACAATCTAAGGAATCAATTGTTTTCGTTTGATATAATGTATAATATGTAGTGTGATATGATTCTTTAAGACAAACAATATTTTTATTGTCATAAGTACTAAATTGATGAAAATTATTTATCTGCTTTTTACCTTGTTAGGTAATCACTACTTTAGAATCCTCTAAAAGCAAAATAAAGAAAAACATATTTGCATTTAGGTAAAATATGAGTACGCTGCGAATCTTGCTCAAATTTCTCAATTTCGTGGAAAGTTAGCAAGCCGTACACATATGCGTAACTGAAAAGGGTGATTTTTCAAGGTAAATCCCAATATAAACAAATAGAAAAATTACTATTATATTTGTGCATATTTCTCATTGTGAAAATAATAAATCTTCGAAATTTTAGCTCAGTCGGTCCATTCGGACCAAAGTTACCATGTAAAACGGACGTCCGGGTAACACAAAATCTGATTTTCATGATGAAAATTATTCATTAATGAAAAAATCTAACTTCTGATACACCAAGAATATGTATTTCCCTGTGTTTAAGAAATGTGCTGTAAAAAAATAGATTTATTAAAATTAAATTAACATTAACCTATAAGAAGGTAATTAGGTCCGGTGGAACGCGGGTTTAATAGGCATTTTTGTGCATTTTATCAAAACATGAGTCCTGAAAAAATCGAGTTTATGAAATTTACTCTGAATAAAGATGCAAACCGTGCACATCGCTTTTTCATTATATTTCGCTCTGCACAAAGCTTCCTCGGTCGAACGTCATGGAGAGCGAGCCGAGAAATAAAACGAAGACAATGCTTGCGATCTTTTATAACGTCACCTTCCTAGACGAGTGATTTTAAGGAAGATGGATATTTTTTAATCGCTTGTTGGAAGGAAGATGGATATTTTTTTAAATCAAACTGTGCAAATTGTGATATACGAAGTAAAACTTAGTTCACGTATATAGTGGAGCAAGGTTTCAGTGGGATTATGATGTAAATCAGTAGTGCGGTATACTTTTTGACGAATCAAACTTTTTTTTTTCAAATTTTTGCGTTTCATCGTCGTTGTCGGCAAGATCAGTTGTCGTCTGTAAGAATCCTAATTGCAGATTTCCCGAGATGCTACAGAGTCTTTTTTGACAAGTAACGGTTTGTTGTGCCCGAAATACTCAAAGGGTGATCAGCCCTTTTCCTGACTCGGTTTAATTAATATATTAAGGGATCGGGACCGATGAAAGGATTAGAATCCACACGAGTTTAAATATAAAATGTATTTATTCCAATTACAACTTGCTAATGTACTCTACTCGCGAGCCCAACCGATTGCTCTTGAAGTCGATTTAAGACTACTGGTGTACTGGCACTGTCGCTTCCAGTTCACCTTAGTTCCTACATGATAATGCTGAATTGCATTATTGCTTAATTGACAAAAATGTCGCATGGTGCGATTGCAATATTCGCGATCAGCGAATATGCTGAATATGATTAGTGAAGTGCAATAAATGTTTCGCAACGTTGCTTGCCGAAATTCCGGGTCGCAACATCCCTCCCCCCTTGAAAAAGAAAAATTTTGGAATCCAAAAAAAAAATTTTCTTCTGAGCAAGTTGGTTGAACTTTCGACTATTTATGTGACATATGGATACTCTTATAAATTATGGCTTATCTGTAGCTCTGGCATGATATGAAAAACGCAATGGGTGCCTCTGAATTGTAGCAGCCCTATCTACATGTAAACTACTGATACGCGGGGGCACTGGCTCCGCACGCATCTCGACTGCGGACGGTGCTTCTTGAGGGGTCGCCGCCTCCTCTGGCCTTGCCGGTGTCACGTTGCATCTTCGCCTCAGCCGGTGTAACCGATATGCGGCATAGCAGGCCAAGGCTACAAAAACTAAGGCTACTGAAGAATACAGTGCTATATTATGGTAGCACTGCTCACTGTACTTATTGTCTTTATCTAAGTCTCTAGTTATCTCTTTCACACGTGAACCAAGGGTCCTTAACTCCTCGGGATTCCGCAATACACTTAAGAACTGCACTTTCTTATTAACTTTTTGTAATTGTGAATGATAATTCACATCGATGTCGGATAATGTAAGATTGAACGGAGGTAGATATTCTTCGTTCCGAGTGTCTGTGACCCTTTTAAGGGTCCGAATACTAAAATCTTGGGCGGTTACCTCGCACGAACCTATCAGAGCCAAAATACCCGAGTTTATTAACGATTCGCGGAACGCGGGTTTTTTGTTACAAGTTATTGTTACTATTTCTTCTGAAGGTGCGATGTACATCCATCTTCCGGGTTGCTCCATAGGGATGATAAGCGTGCTGGTCAAAGTTAAAACTCGCTTAGGACACCTGAGACCGCCCTCAGTGTCGATTTTTACCAAGGTTAGTATTTCGCATGGTGCATTTTTTGTGATAAGCACCGAAGGGTGCTGAGGAGAGCATATAAAATTGTTCCCGAAATTTTTGCAATTCTGCAAGTCTACTGATGACATCCGCAAAAAATTTCTATTCGCCTGATCTACTACTACGAGGTCTTCTGTTGTATCCACGTAGTAATAGGTGTCATTGAGACCCTTCACAGGCACATGGTATAGCCGGTGGACGGTGTAACGCTGTGAGCTTATCAGCGGGATATCCAATAGCAGTATGGCCGCTGTTCCATCACTGTATGCCCGCGCGTCGATGAGTCGCATCAAGGAGTTTGCCTCACTCCTTACGATCGGTAAGGGGAATCCAGTGCCAGTCGGTAGGTGTGGTAGTGCATCCGTGAGGTACTCCACTAGCTTACGCGGTGGTAGTACCGCTGCGCTCACCTTTCCCGTAGATATCTCGGCCAGGAGCAATACTAACTCCCGCACGTCGGTGAGGAGTTCCTCTACCACCACACTTACGGCAGTTAGGCTCTCGTCAAGACGTACACGTCTCATGAGCTGGTCTTTGTTAGCGATTAGATCACGCCGCGCTGCATTTACAAGGCCGAGAAGGGTGTTCTCATTGGCCACTATCCTGTCCACGGTATCGTTAAATAACCGCAGAGTGGAGGAAACGACCTGCAGTTGTCCCTTGATGCCTCTTTTTAGGATTCGTTCACCCGCCTGCAGGGCCATTATCTCGCGATTGATCCGCTCCGCATCTGCAGCATCCATATTTCCGGTGATTAATTTGATTATCGATCCCATTCCATCGATAAGTCCTCTGCGTCTTCGCAACGAATTGGGTTCAATTAGGTCATGAACGGTGCTCATGCCATCTTCTACCCTTGATGACATGTGTTCGACGGTTTCTAGAAGCGCATGACATAGTTCGTCGGCTTGACCAGTTCCATCCTCGACTTTACACGCGTCGCGCACACGTTGCAAATTTAATTTAACCATCCTTTCTCGACGGAGTATACATGTGAGATCCATGTGTATGGCAAGTCTCCATGTCGCTTTTGTTTGTGTGACGCTTCCAATTTCCTCGTAGAAGATGCCGGGATTGTCGGTGAATGGTTTCAGCGCGAATTCCTCATTGGCCGTGCTGGTTTTGATAAGGTAGGCGAGGAACAGCGCGATCCTGAAACCAGAAGACAACGGTTAAAGCAGTTTTCGACCGTCGGACTGCTTACTTTGCAGATTACCCCCCGTCGTTGAGCGGTGGTTGGAACTAAGTAGCTGCCACCGGCTCATTAAATCGTCAACCGCTTCAACGACCACGTCGTAGACAGCAGCTAAACCTTCAAAAAATATATAACAAGTTTTTACAATGAGTGGAGCCTGCATAGTTGAGCAGGAGTACGTGAATCGGCTCCTCGTCGCTGCCATCGTAAGTATTTACTGGGCTTTTCCTTTCATCGATTTAGTTTGATTTCCCGTTTTCAAAACATCTAAATTTTTTTTTTTTTTTTTTTTTTTTTTTTTTTTTCAGTTGCACGTCATCCACCGCAAGGGGACGGCGGGGCCAAAGCGGCCAGAGTGGGCCACCACCTTCATACGGAAGGCCCAGAGAGTCAGGCGCCTCCGCGAGGTGCGGCGGAGGCACGCCGAGTATATTTGGGACGGTGGCGACGAGGAAGATGAGGGGACGGCGGATTTCCTCGGGGTCCGTCGCCTCTTCCTTGTCCGTCCGATAACATCTTGCCCCTTCTGCGGGGCCGCAGCGGAAATTTTGATTTCACTTTTAATTTTATATTGTATTTTCCGCTGATTTATTCTGATTTGATGATTGATTCAATTTTTAATTTTGTATTGTATTTTCCGCTGGGGAGGGGATTATCCCCTCCCTACAATAAATTAAAAAAGAAAACGAAAAACAAAATTATGTTTTTTTTCCTTAATTTTAAGTTTTTCCCCCGCGTAATCGATCGCGGATGACCCCATCCTTCCCTTCAATAGAATCATGAGGACGCACTTTGCGTCAGTACCATGAGTAAGGCTTTTTCTCATTTCTTCCTTCCCACGCACGTAGATGCCCCTTGTGCATCCGTGCCTTACTTTTCTCTCTCTCTATCTGTCTCTCCTTTCCTCTTTCGAGCACGTGGTCGCCTTCTCTCTCTGGTGCATCCGTGCTCACTATCCTCTTCTCTTTCTTTCTTGCGAGCACGTGGCAGCCTTCTTTTTCTGGCGCATCCGTGCTCCCTATCTTCTCTCTCACTTAGGAGCATGGGGACGGTCTAATGGCCGTTGCATGCGATAAGCCACTATACACACACACACACCCTAATACTCGATGAAATGTCGCAGACGGTTAACGTGAACCGTCGCGGTTTTACGTCCCTTTTTAATTGTATAGGTGACGGGACTATGCACCGCCGTAATAGTGTGTGGCCCCGTCCATGTGGGTGTCAGTTTGGCTGATCGTCCGCGCCGTACCGTATTATCGTGCAATAGTACGTGGTCACCTACAAGATATTCAGGCTGTCTCGCTTTGACGTCGTAATCCAGCTTCGCCCTCTCTTTCGCACTGCTTAGATTATGTCTGGCCACCGTACACGAGGCTCGTAATCTTTCTCGCAGCTCGCTGGCAGAGTCTGCGTGTGTGTAAGTCGAGCGCGGCTCCTGTTTCACCGCAGTAGGCAACTCGGCCTCGCGTCCATACATTAACACATAGGGAGTCATTCCGGTAGCTGTGTGTGGAGTGGTGTTGTACGTGAACATAGCGTACGGCAGCCACTCATCCCAATCGTCTTGATCTTCATCTATAAAATTTTTTTAATATTCGGGCAAATTTCGGTGCGACCTTTCCAATGCTCCATTACTTTCAGGATGATAAGCCGTAGTTTGGATTTTCTTAATCCGCAACAACTTGCAGACCTCTTTAAATGTGGAACTCAAAAAGTTCGTACCCCTATCCGAAAGGATTATTTCGGGGGTTCCATATCGACAAATTACCTCCGTCACTAAAGCTTTCGCGACTGTATGGGCTTCCTGATTTGGGATGGCCACAGCCGCGCTGTATTTCGTCAAAGCATCCTGGAAAGTAAGTATGTTTTTATTTCCAGCACACGTCAAAGGTAGTGGTCCAACGATGTCCACAGCTACCTTTTCGAAAGCTCGTCCAGGCGTGTCTGTAATCACCATAGGTACCTTGCCCTTGCATCGGAGCTTGTTCTTCTGACATTTTTCACAAGCAGCGATATGTCTTTGTATTTTTTTTTTCATTCCTGGCCATACACATTTTGCTTGGATTCGTTTCAGAGTCCTCTTAATACCCTGGTGCCCACCCAGAGGGGCATCATGATATTCCTTTAGTATGTTCCCCCTATCCTCCAAAGAAGGACAGGTTACACCATTGCTGCAGCTACACTCTTTTTCCATCGTAGCTTCCTTGTCCCTCCTTGAGCATAAAGGTATACTCTGGTTTTCCCCGCTCTCCGCTTCCCCCAGCCTTCCAGAAGCATTGCAGTCCGCGCAGACTGCTTCAGCTATTTCAGTGATTGGCTGCGGTTGCCTCATAGCATCTCTTTCGCTCTGCTGCAAGCCAGGTCGCTCGCTCGCGCTGACACCTCTCACGGGTAGTCGCGGCGCAGCCCCCTGTTCCCTGCACTGCTCGCTATATGGTAGAGCGGTATCCTCTATAGCTCTCTCTGTCTCCTCGGCTCTCCGCTTTGTGCTGATATTCGCACCGCGGGAGCCCGACTCGCCTGCCTTGGGTGTATTGGTGCGTATAGGTGAGCCGCTGTCTGTAGAAACGGCGTGTTGCTCTGTCTCTTTCTCTCGCACGTCCTTCAGCACAAGTTCTCCTTCTCGCGCGCGTGCTCTCGTGGTACCGTATATACGACTAAGCGCGTCTGCGTTGGCATTTCTTTTGCCAGCCTTGTATTCCACGTCAAATTGGTGTTCTGCCAATTTTATTCGCCACCTCATTAGCCGTGAACCTGGATCTTTCACCCCAAATAACCATGTGAGAGGTTGATGATCGGTTATCACTTTAAACCGCGTCCCATACATATAGGGCCAAAATTGCGCTATAGCCCATACTATAGCGAGCAATTCTTTCTCCGTTGTGGTATAATTCGTTTCTGCCTTTGAGAGTGTGCGGCTTGCGTAACATATAGTCAAGTCTTCTCCGACCTTGCCTTGCGAGAGGATGGCTCCAATAGCCTTATCCGACGCATCTGTAGTTACCAAGAACTGCTGCTGAAAATCTGGGTATTGTAATACCGGTGCAGTTGTTAATGCATTCTTTAATTCTTCGAATGCAGCATCGCGCAGAGCCGTCCATTCAAATTTAGTATCTTTCTTTATTAGCTCCGTTAATGGCTTGGCTATCCTCGAAAAATCTTTTATGAATTTTCGGTAATAAACAGCTAATCCCAAAAATGATTGTACTTGTTCAACATTTTCAGGTGCAGGATACTCCTTCACAGCCGCAAGTTTCTCCGGATCTGCCCGTACCCCGTCCTCGGAAATTATGTGACCTAGGAATTGCGTCTCTTTCCGAAAGAATTGGCATTTTTGTGGCTTCACAGCCAGACTAGCTTCCCTTAATCGTCGGAAAACTTCCTCTAGTCTTTCATTGTGTTCACGCAGGTTTTTCCCGTAAACAACAATATCATCTAGGTGAACATAGCATTTTATGCCCTGTATTTCGGCTAGTACGGAGTTCATTAACCGCTGGAAAGTTGGAGGCGCATTTTTTGACCCGAATGGCATTCGATTATATTTTAAATGGCCTTGAGGTGTAGAAAATGCTGTTTTTTCCTTATCTTCCTTAGCCATCGGAATTTGATGGAATCCAGAAGCAAGGTCAAGAGTGGAAAAGTATTGGGCTTTTCCCAATTGATCCAATATCTCCGTGATATTTGGAAGTGGGTAGGAATCTCCAATGGTGGCTTCATTTATTTTTCGAAAATCCACCACTACTCGCATTTTTACTTTTCCAGAGGCATCCGGTTTTTTGGCCACCACTAACAAGGGTGCGTTCCATTGGCTCCTACTGGGTTGGATGATTCCATCCTCCAACATTCCGCACGTTTGTCGTTCGACCTCCTTTTTGTGGGCTTCCGGTAATCGATAAGGATGCACCTTCATTGGTAAAGTGCCTTCCTTTAATGGTATTCGGTGCTTCACCATATGAGTACAAGGTAGTTTATCACCCTCTAGATGGAAGATATTTTTATATTTTCTTATGAGCTGAAGTAGGGCTTCTCTCTCTTCACCGTTGAGGTGACTCATGTTGAGCTCTCTTTCTAACCGCTGGAGTCGGTATACCCCTCTTTCTTTACTCACAGGATTCATACTTAGAGCGTTGGACTCCGCGTCGAGCTCTGTTATCTCGACCGGCTCGAGTGTCACCGTCGGACGCTCTACTACTACTTCCCTCTCGTTTGTATTAACGAGGTTCACCACACAGCTACTCCCTAGTGGTGGTGTATAGCATGCCCCCATTAATATTCCTTCACCTATTTCCACTCGCGAGAGTATTCCGGGATTTTGACTCGTAGTAGATACGTATGCAATGGTTTCCGACCGAGGTGTGAGGACGATTTTTGACTTTCCATCTACCAATGGCATTTTATGTCCATATAACTCGAATATCTCTCCCTGCAATATATTTGCTTTATGTTTCTTGATGAAATCCATTCCCAATAATCCATTTACAGTTATTGGGATTTCATCTTTCACAACGTAAAACCAATGTTTTACAGATTTCCCTGGAATTTGTAGGGTCACTTCCGCTTTACAGATAGGCCGGAATTTACTTCCTTCAGCGCCCTGTAATTCTGCATCATTATCCATTATAGGAGTCTCAGCCTTTACGCAACTATATTTCACTATGCTGCATTGAGCTCCTGTATCGGCCTTAAGGGTCAGAACCCCCCGTACCGATGTAGTGCTGGCGATATCAATGTCGCTGGCCGTTGCACTCGTCGTGGGTGCCGATACCTCTAGCACCCGTAGCAACGTTTTATCGCTCGCTTCCCCTTTCGGCCCCTCCGCGGCGCCTGGCCGCAGTGCCTTGGTGAATCGCACGCCGCTCAACGTACGCGCGTTGGTAGTAGTAACAGACGTAGTACTACTACTCGCGGCGGCCATGCTGAATTCTTTCTGCTTATCGCTGACTTCTCTACTCGGGTCCTTCACCGGGCTTCTCGTGGTGATAGTGTTGATTTGCAAAGACCCGAGTGTGCGGATATTATTTCTAGCGGCCATACTGGATTCTTTTCGCTTATCGCTTCCTCGCTGCATACTGCCGTTGCTGTTTCCTTCGCGACCTTGGCCTACTTCATACTTCTTCCGTAATCGCTTTCTGCATTCCAACCAGGTGTGCCCTTTATTCTTGCAATAAGTGCAGATTATTTCAACTTGATTTATGTTCCTTGGTGCACTAGGGGCAGGGAGGCTTACCCGTCCCGATCTGCGAGTACAATCCCTCGCCAGATGTCCCGAATTTCCGCAAATATAGCAATTTCTTTCACCTGCTTTTCCCGATAGGGATTTTCGATTATTGGTATTGTGAACACCTCCTGCTCCTCCTTTCGGCTGAACCATGTGGCTTATTTCTATTGCACCGGTCACTGCCTCATGAAGAGAGGAGTAATTACGTGATCTAACCAATATTTGCACCTGACCGTGTAATCCATTCTCGAAATTCACTTGTGCACATTTTCGGGTCATTGTTTCCACCGTGCGTGCATCTCTTTCCGTAGATACGGTCTCGCAGAGTTTTTCAATCACTTCTGCGGTGATTTTCTCTGTCCTAGCTGCATACGCGGCTATATCTTCGCTCGGTTCTTGCCGTAACGAGTTAAATTCCAATTGTAAGGCAGACAGTGATTTCCTATGGCCGTACAATGCTTCCAACTCAGCTTTCAGTTGTTCAAGCGTATAGATGGATTTATGCTTTAGTTCTCTTGTCGCTCGTCCACCAATTTTACTGCTGAGAACCAATGCCAGTAGTAATTCGTAGTCATCTTTGCGTACCCTGGCAAATACGGTTTCACATGACCGCAAAAATCCGTCTAGTTCAGCTGAGTCACTGCCATCAAAATGTTTTACATGTTTTAATGCCAATCCAAGGTCGGGATACCTCCGTCCTTCACTGAACCTATTCTGCACAAATCCCCCTGGCGGATCGTTTGGTGGATCTCCACCAGGTCCCGCTCCTGGAGGTTCTCCCGGTGGTCCCCAATTTTCATTTCTTCCCGGCCCTCCTGGCGGTCCTGATGGTGACCCTTCAGGTGGATCTCCTGGTGACCTTGTTGGCCGCCCTCTGGGCGTAACTACTGCTGTCTCTCGTTCATTACTTACTTCTTCGCCATTTCTTCCTGTACGTGGATTTACTTTTTCGGAAAGCGCCTTTTCGAGTCTTTCCACTTGACCTTGAAGCAGCTGTATCAGCATCATCTGATCGTCTAGCTCGTTTCCCTGTCGATGCATAGACACGAGTAGGTCTTGTGTGGCGTTGTGGTCCGTTATTGCTGCCGAACGAGCAAGACTCCCTCCTAGCTTCTCTAATCTTCCTCCAGCGGAAGCATTTCTTCCTCCTCTCCGCAACGGAGGAGGTAACTCATAGTCGCTGTCCTCGATTTCCGGAGTTCCTTCCGGATATCGTGGCCGTCTATTTTTCGGGACTTCCGGAGTTTTATCCCATCGACTAGGTGGGATGATTTTCCGCAGAGCACTCCCACCACTAATGCCGGGTGCATTCGCTCGTGCTCTGGCTAGAGCCCCCTCACGCTCGCCCAATTCACTGGCCTTGAGCAGCGCATCTATTTCACCGTCCACTTCCGGTGTCGTTGGGACCTTCGCCCCCTTTTCTCTGTTGACGTCCGTCACTGGTCCCCTTTTTTCAGTTTTCCCTGTAGTTTTAGTGAACGACGTGCCTCTTTTGGTGTTGATCCCAAAATAAGAATCCAATGTTTCCTTACTGAGTGGGTCCTTCGCTTTATCTGTTACCCCTTCGGCAGGAGATAGCTGTCTGAGGGCGTCGTCTGTCTTCAGTGATATGTCTCCTATGGCTGCTTTAACTCCAGCCACAGCTCCGGGATCCTTTCCCGGTAGTGTGGTTTTTTCGGAGTTGGACCTCCGTTGTTGCTGAGTCTCCTTCCCGTCTTCCATCGTTGATTCGTCAACTCCTTTACTTTTTTATTATCGCGGAAGGGCTTGTATTAAAGATATATATATATTTTTTTTTTTTTTATTATTTATATATTATGATCGGCAGTGGTTGGAGATAGCCTTGCCTCCTGCCTTTCGTGATTTTATACCAAAATCCCTGCAAGTTGCTACAAACTTGCACCGATTGTTGGTAAGGTTTCGATTTTTATTAACGAAGGATATGAGCTCGCGGGCCCAGTCCTACGAATTTTTGATTTTTTTTTTTTTTTTTAAGATTTAGCTCTGAAAAAAGGTAACCGCCACTTACAGATATAGAATTCTTTCCATGGCGCTGTGGAACTTCAGGGTTGCCGTCTTCGTAGTCGTGCTGACCTCGACGTTATTCCCCGGTTGGCGACGTTTTGGTCACCCTCGGTCAAGTTGTACGTCCTTCCAGTCGTGCTTGACCTCGTAGTTGGCTCGTCCTCGTCAGTGGTACCTTCTGACGTCTTGACGATTCAACGACTGCGTGTTGAATCGCACCAGGCTATTTACCCCAACGACTGCGTGTCGGGTTCGTTCCTGGGTTTGGTTGTAGATTGTTTAAACTTCGCTTACGGTGATCCCACCGCTGCCACCAAATTGTTGTGCCCGAAATGCTCAAAGGGTGATCAGCCCTTTTCCTGACTCGGTTTAATTAATATATTAAGGGATCGGGACCGATTAAAGGATTAGAATCCACACGAGTTTAAATATAAAATGTATTTATTCCAATTACAACTTGCTAATGTACTCTACTCCCGAGCCCAACCGATTGCTCTTGAAGTCGATTCAAGACTGCCGATGTACTGGCGCTGTCGCTTCCAGTTCACCTTAGTTCCTACATGATAATGCTGAATTGCATTATTGCTTAATTGACAAAAATGTCGCATGGTGCGATTGCAATATTCGCGATCAGCGAATATGCTGAATATGATTAGTGAAGTGCAATAAAGGTTTCGCAACGTTGCTTGCCGAAATTCCGGGTCGCAACAGGTTTATAAACGATAACAGACAAAAAATAACAAATGCGAGTGCAAGTGTGAATTATTAAACAAAATAATTATATGAAAATATACATGTTGAACATAACTGTGTAAATTAGATAAATGTCAGTGACAAACATGGTTATAAGTGTTGAGTTTAGGTTATGTTGATTGATTTTCTATGTGACATATTATTTATGAATTATTATTTTCATTGAAGTGTACAAATTCATTCAAGAAATGAAACAATAAATAAAAAAGCTGAGGAATCAACTGTTTCCATTTCATGTCCTGTATAATATGTAGTGTGATTTGATTTTTTGAAGACAAACAGAATTTTTATTGTCATGAGTATTAAATGAATAAGATAAAATATATACTTTTATCTGGGTAGGTCATTACCACTTTAAAATTCTCGAAAGGGAAAATGAAAAAAAAATGTATTTGCACTTAGGTAAGATACGCTGTGAATCTTGTTTAACACTATCAATTTGGTGGAAAGTTAGTAAGCCGTACACATATGCGTACCTAAATAGGGCAATTTTTTAAGGTTAATGCCAATATAAACAAAAAGGAAAATTACTATAGTGTTTGTGCATACTTCTTAATATGGAAATAAGAAATGTAAGGAATTTTAGCTCGCTCTGTCTATTTGGACCAAAATCACTATGTAAAACGGACGTCAGGATAACAAAAAATCTGTTGTTCATAACAAAAATTATTTTATAATAGAAAATCTATAATCTTTCACACCAAAAATATGTATTTCATTGTGTTTGAGATGTGCAGTGAATAAAAATGTGTGTATTAAATTTGAATTCAGATTCACGTACAAAAAGTGAATTAAGTTTCGTGGAACGCGGGTACATTTCTGTTCGTTTTTTCAAAACGTGAGTGCCTAAAAACGTTGATGGTTCATGTACAATATGGTAGAGCACGATTGCTCCATCAAGAAAAAAATAGAGTGGAATTCGAATTGCTCTCTTGCTCTCAGCAACATGATCTAACAAATGATGAATAAAAAAATAAATATGTTTCAGGACGTGAATAGCTCATACACTTTGCCAATCATCGTAATGTCTGCGTATCTCTTATGAATCGTTAAATCAGCCAGTGAATTAAAAAGTTGATAAACAACAATTTCGGCAATACTTATTACGTATTTTTAAAGACCGCCGCTACAAAATTTAGCAGAAACATGTCGATAAGTTCGTTTTGTTACTTTTCAAATATCGTAGCAATCTCTAATTTAAAAGTACTTAGAGAAGTTAAGTACAAGTAGCGTCACAAAATACTTAAATTTTAATAGCTTTTAGATAAAATCACAGCTAGCTGTAAAAAGAACAGAAATTTCGCTTTTTTGGGAGCCTAATCGTACTTGCAAAATATTGGAATGTGCATATCGTTTAACTTTGCGTTTTCAATGTACTTAACCAGTTGCTGCATAAGCCAGTGAATTTTCATAAAGGAGGAAAGAAATATGAGGCTGCTACGAGTTCTGAAAAAAGTAGATCTATTTGAATATTCAACAATGCACTCGTCCTTGTAAAACGGCTAGCGCTACGCTCTATAAGAATGTGTCCGCTACTCAAAATACGAAGGATTGAAAAGGTCGATCTCTTCATATTATTATTAGTCATATTATGATTTTACCCGCTTTTTAAGTTGATCGGTGAACTGACTTACCAAATTCACTGTGTTTAATCGTTAGGAAATCTAATTAAACAAACGAATTTAAAAAACTAGTTGGACTTGGGATATTGAGAAACTTTATGAACGCCGTTGTCTTTGCAATGCATTGCAACTAGGAGTCTGCAGAGCAGAACACAAATTTTTGAAACATTAGGAGCTCGTCGGTATCGCGCGTAATTACCATTTTTTACATAGCAGTATCTCAGGTTATGATGAATCGTACTTGTAAAGTAAATATTGTTAATTTTTGGCAATAATTAAAGTCATGGTTGTAGTTTATAGTACATAGTAGTATAATCTACAACTGCGGCTTGAATTATCGCTGAAAAAGAACAATATTTACTTTGGGAGCGCGATTTACTTAGACCTGAGTTACTGCTGCGAGTTTTTATGTATGTACGTTTCGATTACTTATAATCAATACTATATTGTATAATGTTAAATATGCATATTATTAATAAATAAAATTAATCTATAGAATAAATAAAAATATTTTTCGGTCTGTTTTACCAAAATATTCAATTTAATAGTATCCGGTTACTGAATAAATGATGAATCAAAGTATATTCATTATTTATTTTTTAAATAAATGCTTAGGTTCCCACGCATTATTCAGTAAGTGGGCATGAAGTTTTATTCGTTATCCATTCTGAAATGATTATTGAATGGCGGTGGATTAATTAATTTTTTCTTTAAATACTGAATCGAGTTCGATTTGTAATTAACTTGTAGAGTACATACTCAATCAAATGAATTCATTATTTATTTTTAAATGTATACCGGATTGAATGGATTCATTGTTTGTTTTTGGAATAAACACTGAACCGATTTGTATAAATTACTAAAAAAAAGGATACGATTAGACTTATTGTATTTGGAATTATTTTAGTATCCGAATATCGAGACTTCTCAAATGTGTCCATCCCTCGTACTTGACTTGATGACGTGTGTTAAATTAACAAATCGCAGTCAACTAAGCTTTGCGAAACTTCAAGGAAATGCAAACAGGCTTTTTAAAAATCTAAGCGGGATTTTATACGTTCATCCGTTGTAGCAGCAAACAGCTAGCTGATTCTGCGACTCGTAAAATCTAGTTTGTGTGTTCTAATTTTGTTAATGACAGACAGCTGACGGGCTATACTGCTCATTAATTTGCTAAGTAGGATGTGTAAGTCACGTAGCAGTTCAATAAATTTAATAACTTGGCATCGAGTCGCTACCACGACTTTCAATGATTATTATAAAATGTATTTTATGCCATACCCGTGCGCGAATAATAATTTTAACGGTGTACATCAAATTTATTACGCTTTTTACTTCTTAATATGTCATATAAATACATATGACATATTAATCGATTAGACTTATTGTAACCATATGTTTTAGTACCAGCGTGAGTAGTAAGCGGTGCGCTATGGCGACCCCCACTCCTATCCCCTTTCCTATCCCCACTCCTCTTTTTCAATAAGAAGTGGGGGATAGGAGTGGGGGGTAATCCTCAGTCCTATCTCCACTCCTTTTTTTCAGAGAAGTGGGGGTAGGAGTGGGGGTGGCAGGAGCAGTGTGTCGTCATAGCGCATCACCTTTTTTATTAATTGAAAATATTTTACATATTTTTGTTTACATATTAGAAATATTTTACATATTTTTACATATTTTTGTTTACATATATTTGTAACACTATGGTATGATGACGCTGGTGGTGGCGAACTTTAATGGAACACAAATAAGGCCTAGGGTTTCATCACGCCCTGATGCTAGTTGGTGAATTGGTTGAAACACTTTGTGACTTGTCCACATTAAAAATCGAGTAGACAGTAGCAAACACAGTACCATGGATCGTATCTTATACATCGTAAAACTTTGGCGTTTTTAATTACCTGAGGAGTGCTCATAGAGGGACTTCCTCGAACTCCAAATGATTGTACTTCGAACCATAATATACCATGAGTCATTGATTTTCACTCGCGCCGACGATCATTTGTTGGAAGAGTTCATCGTTCTTCGCAGAGGCCTCCGCAAATCTCGACGGTAAAAAACACGTAAATTCGTTCTGGAGATCCACGGCGATACGTGCACCCCATCTGGTTTGAACTGCCCTCATGTTCGTAACGATATATTCTTTTCCAATCGTCAGCTCCGACAATTTTTTCAGTGGCAAATACGCCTCTGGTCTACCCACTTTGTTGATCATTGATAAATCCATCTTGTAGTTTCAGCACTTTGATTTTACGCGTTAAAGAATGTAAGTCTATCCTTGTCTGAATCAAAACTTTGATTGCTTCAATGTCTTGCAAGAGTTTTTCTATTCGAGACTTTAGAATAATACGTTTTTTGCACATATAAATTCAAAGGAGAAGAAGTAGTATCTAAGACGGCTCGACTGCGAATGAATCTTCGTTGCTCGATTTCAAAAGACCTCATCAGCGGTATATTACCCCCTACTCTGAACATTATGAATTTACTGCAGCGTTAGCTGAACCATCCGATTGTCTCGAAACACGTGTGCATGTAACACAATATCTTGCAGCTGCGGATCAACGAGTGCGGTGTCACTGACACCTCTGATGGAGGCCACCCCTACATTTCTTCATCTTTGTTCAATTATTTTCTTCATTTTGTAATTAACGAGACCGTGAGCAGCATCTTTGCACACAAACGTTAAATTATTTATTCTGATACTCAGTCTGCTCATGTTTGCGGGAATACGCTTTATAGTATTCTCCGATTATTTTATCATTGCTCGACAAATTATTTGAGAATACGCTTCTGAAGCGATGAATCCCAAGGCCTGTAGACATAAAATGAAGAAACATAACGCAATAATGATTGCAAAATTGTGATTCAGGACTCTGTAGTTGGGAAGTGCTGTAGCGAAAGAGTTTGCAGTTGCGCCGTAGTCGTTGGAGATGCTGAGGGATGACGGATGGTAATCCGTAGCTGTCGAAATACCATCCATTTCCAGCGCGATCGACATACATGGCGACCCAGTGTGTTCCGGGCTGCTTGTGGCCATCTGTGTTAACGACAATTGCAATCGGTTTCGTCCACACCCTCGGGATGCGATCGGCAGGATACACACCGATAGTATGGTTCTTGATACTCTGAAGTGCCCGTAGTATTTGCAGGCAGTTCATGAGATACGCCAAGTTCCTTGCGTGAGCCTAATCCGACGTACCACGTTGTAGTTGTTCTATACTCCCACAGAGAATTGATACGATCGCTCTGACAAAGCCACTTTTTCATTTTTGCAGCACTATTTAGAGAACACCTATACGAGCTATTTCTACACAATACACTATGATAGATACAGAGAGTGTTGCATAATAGTAAATTACAGAATGACAGGTCAGTTGCGTCTTCTTCCAAATTTATAACGAAACATCCGGTTAGCTGTGTTAAATAATTCGCTTCATCAGTTCCTCTGGTAAATATACGGTCGACCTGCACGGCGATTCTCTTCAAAACGCTCTCAACAGCGCGTAGAGATGTTTCCCCGTCGGACTCTATACCGTGATGATTATTGATTAACAATGTGTTTTGTCTCTTTACACTAGGTGGTAAACTTTCATACGCATGGGGTGGTGATATGATCCAGTGTGCGCTAAAATCAGCGTTGACAGATATTACAGCTATTTCTTTTGGAATAAACTCGTTAGCTCTATCCTTCAGACCCTCTATATCGATGATGATATTCATGATGTATTGCACGATCGTGATACCTCAAGGTATGAACGCTAACTGACACTAGTCGCGGTTCTCTCTGTGAAGATATGATTTCAATAGGTATTTAACCGCTGTAGTCCACAATTACCTGCCGGGATGAATCAATCTCTAAAACATTATCGTATTCAGCGTACACAATGCAATTAATTGTCGAAGCCAGAGCTTCTGCAAAACGTACTTCTATTCGGACACTACCGTGTCTTACGAGATTCCAATGAGTATTGCTATTGGCTGAGTGATCGGGTGTAAGATCAAACGCGTATAAACAATAACCGTAGGGGTAGATCGTGCGTGAAATGCAGTTACCCTCATTCAAAAAGTGTATGCCTGTACCCGAGAAGAGTGTGTGGTATGCATCCACGTACATGGAGTCGTCTAGAAAATTTGGTTGTAGAGGTCGTGACGGTATTTGCAGGCCGTCCGCATACAGCGAGAGATAATTAATGTTGTAATGATGAAAATTGAATGGATTCATGGCGCGATCACCATTGAAAGCTTTATTATCGACAAAACCGACGATTATACGTTTCGGTAGTGGACCGAGTATCACGTTATCAAGAGTATCACCATGGACACCCGCATGCATGGATATAGCTTTAACCTCGACGCGTGTCAGAGGATACTTGGCTGTGGATTTAGATAGAGCTCTTGCATGCGCAAGAAGTATACCAGGTGCTATCTTAACGCGTCGTACGACTAGCGACGCCTCCGTGATTCGTACCGTACAATTCTTCGAGCCAGTCATGAGACAAAAAGCGTTGTTAGTTCGCACGAATCGTAACCTCATCTCAACACCGTTTAGCAAAAATCTCTCCTGGTTAAAGATATCACAGTGCAGATGTCCTAGAAGATCGACCGTTTTACTAGTCCCTAAGATGCTCCGTCGACTTGTAAGACCGGTATTACCATCGTTCACGTCATCCATTTTTCCAGGTGTATCGTTATACCATAGAACACTCGTGAGATGCGAAGACTTTGCACCCGGGCCGTAGTTCAAGAGCGTTTCAATATACGCTCTGTATGCATAAGCATTATTGGGCGGTGATACGAGTTTCTGATTGAGAAATACATCAACCTGATTGAACATCGAATGCATAAGATTATTGATGGGTCCTACTTTAATTGGATCCTCTTTTGTACCTGGGGCTGCCTCTATTTTAACTCGCATACTTAGCATAGTATGTGCAAGATCAATGTACTCATCGCCTTGTCCTGGTACGACAAACTCTATCGGTGAATCATCCATCAGCGATGAAATGGGCTTATAGTACACTGATTGCGTTCCCTCGATCGTTGTCTGCGTTGGTGGTAGTGTGAATAGCTCAAGCTCCGATTTTAGACACTCACACGAGTATGTATGTAAGAATGCTATTTTTACAATAAGAAATTAGGCAAAAATATCCCTCACTGTTCTTGGTTTCTTGCAACGGTTCTTGACACCCTCTCCTTTCACTGTTGACTGTCTTCTTCCTCTTACCCCGCGTCTTCTTCTTTGCTCGTTGCTCGAGCGTCCCCGTGATTTTGCTGTCTTCTTTCGTTTTTTCACACCACTGCGTCGTGTTGCGCGTCCCGCGAAAGAATGCATCAGTTGATTAATTTTACCAGTTTTATAACCTGACCCCCGCATAAGCGTGTTGATTTTTTCTTCAGCCTTGCGTTTCAGATTTTGCCCTGATTGGCGCAGGCGCGTTTTGAATGCTTCTTTTGGGTGCATACCAGAATCCAGGATATCACTGGCTACGTTGACACCTGAACGCAACGCCTCTTTACCGACAGCTCGGGCCCCTTGTTTCAAGAGCGGTAATATGCGTCGAAAGAGACCACCTAGGAAACTTCCTATACCATGACCTCGCTGATTCGATGAGCCTATATAGACGTGACTGATACCGCCATAACCACCGCGGCCGCCACCCGTTTGTAAATCAAAGTATTCGTCGTAGTCAGTCATTTTGTCGTTATAATCTGTACGTTTGAATTGTAACGTCACCGACAGCGTCCCGTACTCAAATGGCATTGGTTCGCCAAATTCATCTCTTATATCAATCGTAATTGTTTGAAAACTCGTGCGTAAGTAAAGGCACATAGCGCGGTGGTGAAAAACTTCTGATTTTTACAGCCCCGTAATTACAATTATCAGTGGCAGCGGCTGGTACGACCCATAGTAGAGATGTGTGCACATCCCCGGTAATATAGGGTTCACGGATATCAGTATAAACATACATCATATTGGGAGTGCCATTGGCTAGATTTGCGGGCCTGTCAGCAACGTATTTGAACTCTCTCTGTACCACCACATCCTGAGAGTGGGTGAATCCTAAAACTTTATTCAACACGTCGGAAAAATGAAAAGCGTGCTCCATATTCTCGCATGACTTACAGATACGTGTCACTGTAACATATCCGTTGTGTGCATATTGAAATTTCAGATGCCCCGCCAAACACGGTATTTCGTTAATTGTCTCGAGTAATGTATCTATGCTGCGATATACCCCCTGTGGTACAGATGCACGAACACTCGTATAATCAATGTCAGCCGCAGTGCCTGGTATTGCAACGTTCGTTACAATATTAATAAAGTTTCGGTCCCCCTTGGGTGGTACATGCAACATTGTCATAGATATGTGTATTTCAGCTAAAGAAACAGCCCAACTACCATGAAGAGACACGCATTGCGGTAATCGGGTGGTATATCGTGTTGCCAAGTTATCGGGGTAATAACTCATACTACTGTTGCTGGGTAACACAATGAAAAACTCTTCCTTCATTTTGTCAGTCCTACTTTTTCTTCAGCGTTTTCACCCGCGATAACTCAGGTTCGTAAATATCCCATCAATATCCTCGCCGTGAAGATCGCGTAAGGTGTATGTCACGGGACAAATACTGTGTGAAACTCTGTGAATCTTAAATAACTCGTTACTCCATCCACTCTCGTAACCTTTCGTGAAGGCTGCCTTTGCACTACTGATACGTACCATATCACCTACATTATATTTAGGAGAGCAATAGTTTGTTTTCTTATAGCGCTGCAATAGATTATCCCGTGCCCTTGCAGCTGTCTCGAAAGTTACGCATGCAGGGGTCATTTTTATACTGCTGTGTGTAGCATGATTGTATGCTTAAACAATATTCTGCAAAATATCGATGTAACGTTTTTGTCTGGAATAAGTGAAATAACGCCACATTCTTTCCTTCATTGTTCTATTGAATCTTTCGACAATGGCGGCTTTTACATCAGGGTTGCGGGCAAAACGCAATTGAATGTTCTTTTTCTTTAAGAGGGACTGAAATACAGCACCTATGAATTATTTACCCTTTTCCGTTTGTAGACAAACGGGTGATCTACCGCTACTATTCTTCTTCGATAATATGACATTAAATGCTTTAGCTACCGTTGCAGCGCTCTTGTCACGTAACGGTTGGACCCAGGCAAATTTACTGAGAGTATCGATAACAACGAGAAGGTAAACATAACCATCATTATAATCCTTGATTGATCGAAGATCTACAAGATCAGCCTCCCAAAAATCATCGATATTCCGAACGTTGTATATACGCCGGGGAAACCGATGTCTTACAGGCTTGTGTTTTGTGTAAGCATCCTGCGCTTCAAGCCACTGCTGCGTCCTTAATTTGGAGATTCTCTTCTGTCGCGCGACACGCAATAGATTCGCGGCACCTGAAAACGATGCTTCATGGGCTGTATTAAAGTACACTTTCTCCAATGTTTTCATGATTATAATTCGAGGTTAATCCAGGTTACACGTCTTTTCTTATTATAACCAGCACCACTTCGATCTGATCTCCTTTCACTACCACTGCAAAACGACGTTTGACTAACAGCGGCATCATCATCACTATTGGTGCTCTTGCTGCTGCTGCTGCTGATGGCGTTTTCGAGCTGTGAATTACGCAATGTTGAATTAGCCCTCGATTCCATCCACAGCTCTTCATTACCGAATAATTCCCTTGGTGTATGCATCGTTCTCAGAAATTTAGCGAAAGCACATCGACCTATTGGTTCAGGTGTTTTGCTCGATCTCATAGCGTCATTCACGAGATCAACGATATTTAAGTCTTTAATTACTACTCCACAGATAGACATGACACCAGAAGAATCCCAAGAAAATTGTGCTGGTGGCGCGTCGCGCAAACGACATAGCAGTAGTTTAGCCTTGCTACGGAATTTAGTCGGTATACTTTCAATGATGATGGAATCGTTCATACTGTCGTGCGTATGAACATCTTCTTTAACAGAAGCAGACAACCGAGTATCTGTTTTCGTCATAAGTGCACGGTACTGCTCAGCTCTCTCGTCATCGGCAAAATGAAGATAGCGTTGTAATACAATCAGATATGCATGCCACTTTTCTCGCTCATTCTTGTATGCGGTAGAATTCAAAATTTCATTCATCTCCGTGTCCAGTCTGGTCAGCACAGCGTCAATTCCTTGCACAGGTCGTGACGTATTAGTGTCAAGAGTTGGCTGTCGATGACTCTGCGCACCCATCTGTGATAGATTCTCCTCCGGTATCAGGACGATTTTTCGCGCGTGCTCCATTAATTGCTAATCAAATTTGACAGTACAGTGCCCAGTATTAGTGCTAATAATAGAGGCAGAAACCCACCACTCTGGACAACAAAGCGTTTTTTACTCTTCCAACCACCGTTTTGCGAGGCTAAACGACGGACAATGGGTGCGTGACGACGTAATTGTTTCCTTCGAGCAGTCTTTAACGGCACGTTACCACAAAGAACGTTCAAGGCACACTAACAAATACAGCGCACGATACCGGAATCGGCTTTACGTAAAACAGCTTCACGCTGCTCTTATTGAGATGTTGAAGGGCTCTCAATATCGTAATGTGCTTTTTGCAGAGCGGTGAACCTCCCTGCGCCATCACTCGTGTAAAATTGTCGATTCTCTCTCGCAGTATCACTTCTTTTAACTTATTCGCACTGATGATCCTATAGAGAGCATTACAAGCGTAGAACTGGTAGCTCAACCGAGTTGCAGCTGCTTTTTAACTTTTTTCGCGGCACGTATACGAAATGATGGGGGTCATCGGGGAAAATGGATGTACGAAATCGACAATTATCAGGTGTTGACTGCTTCAAATCAAGCAACAGGTATCCATGGGGTCTAGATGTCGCATCGTTATAGGCCTCATATAAAAAAAAGGGTTTTCAGGATATACTTGGCGTGCAAGATGCTGTATTTGAGCACGATCACGAGGATTTTTGAAAACAACGATATAATTGGCATTCAGCGAGATATCGCGCTGCCCGTGACTCTGATGAAATATGTTTTGCGTAATCAAAATAGCACTGAGATTTTTATGATGACTACCTTTAGTAAAGAGATCTATAACACTATTGTTAAATGCCTCACGCATCAAATCGTCGAGTATTATGAGTTTTGCCCGTGGGTCACCAGCGTAATCTGTACTCTATGGTAAACCCTCATGAAACTCGATTGATGCACCGTACTCCGTGTATGCAGGTTGCCACTCGGAATAATAGAAAATTATTCTCTCGAATGGTTCACTGTTCATACAGGTGATAAATTTCAAGAACTTTTTCACAAAATACGTCTTACCGCAACCCGTGGGGCCGCAGATCATTGACGTCCAGGGATGCTTCCACCGTGTGTCCATCTCTACAAATGAGTCAATTATTATAATTGCTGTCAGTGATAAAGACTTGGAATGATGGAAAATTTATCAAACGTTTTATTTCAATATAAAATATAAATATTTACATTATCTACATTATTTACATTTCAATAAAATAGATTACTCTTTGTAGCCGTATGGAAGCGAACCGTATTCACCGTCTCGTCTTCGCTTAACGCTCGACGGTTTACATTTCTTTTTTTCCGCACGGGTGACGACGTGATGGAACGGTGTTCGACGAATCGCGTCAAACTTCACCTCGATAGGTTCCACCGTATCGCCAACTAAGTCGGCGCGTATTGTTTTGTAATTTATTAATTGACTATTCGCGAAATTAAGAGTTACACCTTTCACTTTACAAACTTCCGCTTGAGTACCGTTGGGCGCGCGTGTTATGAACGAATAAAATTGAGGTTCTCCGGAAACGAAGGATTTAATATAACAACCCGGTTCAAGTTCGTCTGTAAGGTCCCCTAAAAGCTGCCCTTTTGGTGGTTCATATTCATCAGGATTATTGTTTGTCACGTAAATAACCGAGTCGGTGTCGCAGTAAAGTGCTTGTCGATCCAAACGCTCTGAATACCTGTACAGTTCTAAGCGTGCCTGAGCTGTTGTATACGCAGCGATTACAGAGTTTGCGATTCCTGAGGGGATTACGGTTTCGTCCCTTTTAATGTAACTGACATATAATATGTGATGACTTACAGGTAGGATACCTGTAATTTCGTACTCCGCACTAGTCAGTAATTCCACGAGTTTTGCGCGTGTTGAAACTATCACGGTTTGCGGCAAATTTTTACGCTGTCCAAACTTTCCCCAAAACGAGTTCAGACACAACGTTGCTACTTGGCGTAGCCCGGGGTTTTTCGTTATCGCTTCACGATCTAGTTTAACTCCCTCTGATCGCTCAAAATCATCGATATATTTTGTTTTAGCTTTTTCGTTGCCCACACACTCCACAGGCCAGCCGCTAGATTCTTGTTTAATTTTTAGGAACGTGTTTATGTAATCCGAGAAATGACCGCCTGAACGTGAATCGCGGTCATACTGTGTTATCTCGTATTGCCAAATTTCGTCCACATGAAGCACTCTATACCCTCGTGATACGGCTTTTCTCAACTCGTCGACTACCCATGTACCGTTAAACAAACGCTCTTCAGGTCTTTCATGTGTACACTCACTCTGATTCATACTTTCACAACAACTACGACATAGAGCGAATAACAAACGCTGATGCATACGCACTGGTAGCACTGGGTGGTAAAGATTGCGTGGCGGTAAGACAGTGCATTTGACAAGACCTTCTACTTTTGTAAGATCATTATTAGTACCGATTAACTCCATACAGTCATCGCCTACAATAACTTTAGGGTGCCCCACGGGAAATTTACCGTATTTACAAACGTATGGATATAACGAACATACATCGACGTATCGTATCTGCTCATCATTTTTAGCGTCGTAGAGTGTGACCATGTTCTCTGTACGACCGCCGAAAAAAGCATCGCGGGGGTTAAGCGGTTCTGATTGAACTAGATCATTATCTTGAACGAAGTCCCGCATTTGTTCATTAGCGACAAGTATACGATCATATTCACACTCCAAAATCTCAGTCAGGTTGTAACCACTATTTCGTATCTTAGAAGCCGCAGCTGTTGTTCTCTCGTGCCGTTCGTTCAGGGATACACCGTCGCCCTGTGCCTGATCTCTACCGGCCAAAAAACATTTCGGACAACCGTGCCAGTAACAACCGTGGAACTGTAGTACATGTGTAGCGTTCGATGTTTCGTAGTAACCATCTACCGTTACATTCATAGGTAGCCTGAACTCACGCGATCGACCCGCGTGGATAATACGCTGTCCAAGAATATACTTCATCCATACAAGCCAGCTAACTGCTTTTTTCGATTGATTATTGGCCCATCGGTATCCATTTCTAGGTATAATACCAATCGTATCGTTCTTAAGGAAATTCTTCCTAAAAATGCGAAAGCAAGTGGATGCTATCGTTGTGCTCTCATCGAATGGACAAACAGACCCTTTGGCTATGAACATTTTTCGGAAAACCATACAGGCCTGCCTCAATATTGTAACATCGTTCTTACAGTAGGCTACGATTTCATTTTGAAAATCGAACACATAACCCGTATTTTTCAATTCGCGATACCACGGTACGAATACATTATTACGCACGCTTGTTGACATACTATTGGGCGAGTAATACTTCATCGGGGGTAATTCCCCCACATAATTATGATTCTCTGGGGTATTGAAGAGATGAGGGAAAGTACCTTTAGCTAGGGCATCAGTTAACCCAAAGGACTTCGGGAGCTTACTCAGAGACATGTGGAAGTAGTGTAGACTATCCAGAAACACGAGCTTACCGATACGCATAGTGATATTTTTCGTACCGTTCATAATCAGTGATGGTAACTGCGTCTTTTTTTCATTTATAAAATACCGGAGAATGAATTGAGCGTCGAAACCCCCGGCGTTATGGGCGATTAAGATTGCACCGGAAAAGCCCTTAATTTCTTGCATAGCTAACTCTACCAGTTGAGCTACCGGCCTGTGCCTGTATACAAACTCATGTATACCGCAAAATTTACATGGCTCCGCTATAGAGTCATTGTAGCAGCAGTTTGTACAAACGCGTTGTGCAACACAGAGGTTCGGCTCATGCACGCGTGTGTCGGTGGTACCCTCTAGCGGCGTGAACTGTTGCGTTTCGAAATCATAAAAGATAAATATTTTGTCTTTTAATTCTCGATAATTTGGGAGAGGCCGCATGAAACACAAGTGATTGTATGGTTGATCTGATTTACAAGTTGCGCAATAACCTACGGAGCACACGTGTTTTTTCTTTCTCACTTTCTCGGGGCAGCGTTTAATAGTTGCGCAAACACTCCGTTCATTTTTCTTTTTCCTTGCGAGCTCGGGGGTTCGATGATTTTTAAAACACTCCTGTCCGAAAAGAACACGATTGCACGCTGCGCATCTAACCGTATCTCCTGTGCGAAAATCACACGGAGGCGCCCTGAGACATCGTGTACATCTTTTGTTCCCGACGCATCTATGATCTAACCTTAGATATCGTTATATCACACGACGTACAGAACCCAGTGCTACCGACAGCCCCTCTGAGGTTGAGAATTGGTTGGAAATTATGTGAGCGTGCGTAATACAGAATATACAATGTGTGGCGGACCTGTCCTACAGTGCTTACTACAGTTTTCGTACCATTGAAAATCGATCTCCTATTACGTAGTCCTAGGGTCAAAAACTTAAAGACGACAATTGCAATACCGTCTCGTGCCAAGTATTCCTGATATTGAGCGATTTCATTTACACCACAGCCATTTTTCGGTACTCTAATATTTGCACGGCGCGTAAGCTCAAGCGCTGCAATTTTTTGGTCCGAACCATTGATTTGTCTTACCCGTTGCCACTTAGTATGTAAATCGCCCGTGCGAATGTCCCCCCGTTCCGCGTGCACCAGCGCTGCCGCTAACGATCGTGGTAAACATAGATTGTCGTTGTTACATATTGTCAAGATGGATCTTTTTGCTACACCCTCGTGTGTTAATCCTTTCCGTCGGCCACGACCCTCGACACCCTTCACAACGCACGTTTTTATGTTGCATTCGTCATTAAAGTCAAAAGATTCCGAACTCTGTGCAACGCTACTTATGAGGTTCGATGAATCTTGGAACTCGTAATCACGAGCTGGTCGAAAAGACAGCCATACGGGGCCGTGTGTCAAGTTACTCGCTGTAAACGATATTCCTACATAATCCCCACCCTCGCAGGAGTTGGTGATGTGGGTGAGAAGATCATTGAGCGCTCCTTTGAGCCAATTAATTACGCTAATTTCTGGTGGTGGTTTGCGAATACGTAAGGTCGTCTCACGACTACGAAGTTTAAAACGTTTAAAATACCGTACTGTCTCTTGAATTATTTCGATTCGAATACCCGGTGGTTGTAACTCATTGTATGTGGTGGGATTTCGCCGCATTCCAGCTCCTCTCTGTATTCCTAAAGAAAATAGACGATCTGAATTTTTGTTGTATTTATTTTTCATTCCAAATTACATTTGATTTTTCGTCGGTGATATTAATACACACGTTTGTCCTGTATTGCACCACTTCCGATTATTTACCTGGGTTCATCAACCCTTCAAACCACGCATCGTCCATCAACGTAGGGTATAGCCCTAATTGATTCTCCGGAAAGTCTTGTTCTTAAGGGGTATCCTCGGTCGGTTCGACGCCGTTAACGGAGGGGTCATCCAACGCATCGAGTAAATCAACCATACGTGATGATTTTTCGGCCTCGCACGGCTGATTATTTCCAGTATCAAGTGTGTCTGGTGAGTCTGGTGATACTTCTCCTCGATCGGCTATTCAAAATTGGATTAGCATTATTAAATTAAACTTATCAGTTCGTATTCTTGATGATGTATAGACTACGAAAATTTGCAAAATCCGTTCATTCATTCGTTTTTGCAAAGTGAAATACTTACGATATGCATGTTGGATTGCTTAAACCTCTTCTACAGCGCGAGCTGCTTCGATGACGGCCACCATTATCGGGTCATCGTTATACGTGTGGTTATCACCGTTATTGACGCCGTGCTCGAACTCCGATGAGGTCTCTTTTGATGTTGAAAAATAATTTTCATTATTATTATTATTATTGGCTGGATATTAATAAATTAATTCTTAGACCCACCGGAATCAGGGTCTTGTGTTTGACGCTACTGATCCTGTTCGTCCACAGTGCGCGTCGCTTCTATTAACGCATTTTCATCTTCTTCGGTTGAGCCCTCGAAAAGCTGTGCATAAACTGTGAAGAAAATTTATTTCCGTAAATATAAGATAAAATTTGTATTTATGTAAGCATGGTAATTATTATTATTTAGTCAAACTGTTATATAGTTATTGTTATAAAGTTGTTATATAAAACGAAAAGGAAACATGTGGTCACACTGTTAAAAATGAAACTTATAACTTAAATATTAAATTCACGAACAAAATTGAATTTTTATACATGGATGACCTATACTTTCCGTGTTAAATCAGAAGTTAACCAAATCGCCCCGGTCAACTCTAGGGGGTGAACTAGCCATCGGGGGATGAAAATTCTTCTTTAGAGATGATCAGCAATGATCCCCGATCACGCACTTAAAAGTGGTTATCCAGTAAAGGTGACCGGAGTAAAATGGATCATTTGAGAATTGGGATTTAAAAATTTTGAAATATTCAAATGTTGAGATTGGTTATATAGTAATTAACGAATTACCGATAGTAGGAATTACTGACACAAAAAATCATCGACGGTAGAAATTACCGACGACTGAATATCTTATCCACGAGTAAGCTTAAGATCTATGATCAATAAATTACCGACGGTAGGCATTACCGACGACTGAATATCTTACCCACGGGTAAGCTTAAGATCTATGATCAATAAATTACCGACGGTAAGAATTACCGACGACTGAATATCTTACCCACGGGTAAGCTTAAGATCTATAATCAATAAATTACCGACGGTAGGAATTACCGACGACTGAATATCTTACCCACGGGTAAGTTTAAGATCTATAATCAATAATGCTCTTACCTTGAATTTCATTGAAAATCGCTCTGGCTGTTGGGGTGTCTTCGAACTTGCGTCGCTCGAGCTCTTCGTACACGCATCGAAGCACTTCACGCCCTTGTAGAATACCTCTATTAGGGGCTACCATTATGACACGTAGAGGTGACCACCACAAGATGAATTTTAGGCGTTTAATGAGTTTTTCGCCCGATAAATCTCGTAAACTCCTACACCAATTACCGTCACAGTGTCGTGTAATCCGGGCACTATGAATTATCGCTAGTTTCAATAGTGCTAAAATACACGATCGAATGGTGTGCTCCGACATTTTTATGAGCGTATTATAAATTTTTTCACCTCTCTATCGTACGGTTGTCGCTCGACTGACGTGATTTTAATTCGTAAAAAATGTAGAAATTTCAGCAAAAATAAAGCAGTCTGACTAAATCGAGCGATCTTTAAACTGTTAAGAATTTTTTGAAAACACATTGTTGAAGTTTCATTAACTCAGAGTACAACCAGCATCGAACTCTCCACGCGCCGTGCAGCTGCAACGTATCATCTTTTATGTTATTATTTCTCTTAGCAAAAAAGCACATTCCGTAGAAGACACGTGGATTTTTGCTAATCTTGTAATTTCTGCATCTTGTCAAAGAGAATATGCATCTCGAACATTCCTGTAGAGACACGTGCATTTTTGCTAATCTTGCAATTGCTACATCCCGTCAAAGAGACTATGCATCTCGAGCATCAGTCTCTCGTTGTCTTTTCGAGAGGTACATTAGACCGCGAAAACGAAAAAAATGTATCCGACGTACGCGCGAAGTGTTTTGAGTAATGTAATGTGGTTTTGCCAAGTGTTGCTTGTCGAAGCATTAAGTGTGCTTCATATTAGAACGCCCGGGATGAGCGACGCGTACGCGGTTCTGCAAACCCATTTGCAGAACCTTTACATACAGCGTAGGCAGCGCATAGAAGTGGCAGCCGAAGACCTAGAGCACGGTTTCTCGTGTGTATTAGTGAGGAACAATTACGTGCACCGGTGCGACGTAATTAGTGTAGACGACGATGGCTATTGCGAGGTATTCCTGGTCGATATCGGGAAAATCGCATATAGCTATCGGGAAAATTTGTTTTACGCGGACGATCTAACCATCGCTATTCCGCAGCTACGTTTTGAATGCGTGCTGCACGGTGTAGCTGCGGAAGAGCTTGAGGGCCTCAACCAAGCCGTTGAGGCCTTGTGTGCCGGCTATGTGACTGTTGCTCCAGTCACATTTGAGGCCGAGGATCTCCCTGTGCGGATCCTTAATACTGACGGACAGGATATCGTACCCATATTGATTGACGAGTACAATCTCAATATCGGGTACGATATGAACGATGAGGATGAAGGTATTGACTCCTGTGACAGTGACATGAGTGAGTGACAGGAGTTAGTGACAGGAGTTAGTGACAGGAGTTAGTGACAGGAGTTAGTGACAGGAGTTAGTGACAGGAGTTAGTGACAGGAGTTAGTGACAGGAGTTAGTGACAGGAGTTAGTGACAGGAGTTAGTGACAGGAGTTAGTGACAGGAGTTAGTGACAGGAGTTAGTGACAGGAGTTAGTGACAGGAGTTAGTGACAGGAGTTAGTGACAGGAGTTAGTGACAGGAGTTAGTGACAGGAGTTAGTGACAGGAGTTAGTGACAGGAGTTAGTGACAGGAGTTAGTGACAGGAGTTAGTGACAGGAGTTAGTGACAGGAGTTAGTGACAGGAGTTAGTGACAGGAGTTAGTGACAGGAGTTAGTGACAGGAGTTAGTGACAGGAGTTAGTGACAGGAGTGATGGTGATAGACGTGACAGGAGTATGAGGAGTAAGTAATAATTTTTCAAAACCGCTTTTAAAAATTAGATAATAAATAAAATAAAGTAACATTTTTAAAAAAATCTCGGGGGACCTCATCCCTGTAGATCGCGAAAGATTTCCGCGAGCAGCAGCGCGCAGCAGTTTATACCGTCGTGAGCCGGGGCCACGCTGTTCGCACGGAAATCATTTAATTTCGCGGTCCGGGTTTTAGATCTGGGCCCCCGACTAAAAAATACAGAGCGGTCTGGCAGAAATTCGTCGGGTTCCCTGCCCGCTCACTAATATTAATAATAAGAATAAATAATAATAATATATTAAAAAAAAAAAAAAAAAAAATACAGAGCGGTCTTGCAGAGATTCGTCGGGTTCTCTGCCCGCTCACTAATATTAATAATAAGAATAAATAATAATAATATATTTAAAAAAAAACAAAAAATACAGAGCGGTCTTGCAGAGATTTGTCGGGTTCTCTGCCCGCTCATTAATATTAATATTAATAATAATAATAATAACAATAAAGCGGTGTGCTATGACGACACACCCCCCCCCCCCCCCCCACTCCTACCCCTAACTCTCACCTACGCTTTGCTCCAGCAAGACGCTAAGCGTAGGGAACGAGTGGGGATAGGAGTGGGAGTCGCCATAGCGCACCGCTTACTACTAGCGTGTTTATTTCTCAGGATAAACGGTAAAAAACAACATGGCATCAATTATTGCTACAAATTTCGATTGCGCACTTTAAGAGCACAATTCACCATATTCTGAGTTAGTGCTACGACTTCAATGTACATAATATTGACGAATAAAAAATAAATATTTGAGTTAGACACAGACATTTTTTTTCGTCCGTTTTAGCTAAATATTCAATTTAATGGTATCCAATTACTGAATGAATACTAAATCGAAGCAATTACTCATTTTGTTATGAATATTAAATTGAAACAATTTATTCGCTTCTGAAACGGATACGAAATCAACTCAGATTTACTTTTTAATTTTTGGTATGAATACTGAATCCATTAGATTCTGTACCGATTTCAAAAGTGAATAAAAATCCTTCTCGTTCCATTATTCACTAATGAAATGAATAATGAATCCAGCTTGGTTCAGATTCCATTGTTTCATGAAAAATAAGTTAAATGTTTTCTGTTATTTATGACTGAAAAAAAATTCGAATACAAATACATAAGATTCAATTATGAAGAAATCGTAGCATACGGCGTTTTACGGAAACAGCTGCCTGACTGTTACTTTTGACCGATAACGCAGTCTTCAACATTCCGGATAGATCAGTGAGCCTCATAGACTCCCTACAAAATAGTGTAAACATGGAAATTTCGACACTACGAGAAACAATCTTTTTTTTTGTCGTAAGTGACCATGTAGAGAAAGTTTGTAATGACGAAATGCTGCAAGGCATATCTAAGACAGCGGAGCCTAAGAGACCGGTCGCTAGATCTGAAGTTCACAAACCCGAAACCGAAGCCAAATGTCACTAATGCGAATCTTTAGAAACATCTACTGTGGTTGGTAATTTAAAAAAAATTTATGAACCAGCCATAATGCGTCACAGCCCACCTACAAGTCACTAATAGCTCAAAGGGTAAAATGTATCGTCTAATTTTTTTTTACTTTTTTAAATCGATATTTTGATGCGAAAAATTTATTTTTGCGATTGTTCAAATGTTTGATCATAGTTTTACAAAAAATGTTAATTACTGTTGTTGAGTAATACCTTTTCATATAATTATAGGATGCATATTTACCGAAGGAAATAATGGATATTTACAACCCGGCTCTTAAATGATACTTACAGTGCACGACGATTTTGTAAAAGCGTGTAAGCTGTTACAAACAAAAAGATGGATTTTTTGCAGGTCCTAGCGAAATATTCTTCCGTAAGCTAATGTGGACGGAAATCAACACACTGTTTAAAAATAATTTTTTGTTAGAATAGGGAACTTCAGGAAAAATTGTAAATTTTAGAAAAAAGTAAATTTGGTTGAAACATATGAATTTCAGTTTTAGAATATTGTACGCTCTAGATAATTTGTAATATTTAGTAAAAATTTTGAATGTTAGAAGAAAGTCTAAATTTTGTTGAAAATTGAGGCAGCTGGTGGTGCAGAAGATTTATGTTTGTCTGTCAGGCTTTTGCTGAAACGGACAACAGTTCTCAATTGTTTCCTAAATAATTTAAGTGCTTGGTCTCATTTCTTCATAAAAATTTCGATATTTCATTATAAAAGTCCTTTCTATTGGTGCTTGTTGAAACTATTCAAAATAATTTTACAGAAACTGCTAATTATTGTTGCAAAATGATATCTTCTAAGCGAATATTATGCATGTTCACTCAAATAAGGATTTATAAGACCGCTGTAAACTAGTACACACAGTGTACTACAATTTGCAAAAGCGAGTTAGCTATTATGAAGAAGAAGATTAATGTACAGAAGAACATATCGAATTATCTTTTCGTATGCCAATCAACTAACTGCAATTCGTATTTGATACGCAGAGTATATCGCGCATTTGCGCTGTCTAGTTTCACCGTCTCCTCCCTGTATATATTACGTGTTAAGAATCAAGAGACTCAGAAAAATTGAGGAAGGTCTGTGATGCCCTGGAGGGGAATAGTCCCCAAGTTTGGGGACCATTCCTCTCCAAGATAGATTACGCAAAACATAAGGAAGTTAATCAAACTGATAATTACATTAATTCAAATTATCTAATGGAATATTTAAATCGCTTAAGATTTCCCGGCATTCTCGCTTTTAAACTAACTCTAAAAGTTGGTGCTATTGTCATGCTCATCAGAAATTGAAGCATAAATAAAGGACAAGCACGCAGGGGGCGAAGCCCTTCTAGTATCTCATTGATCTGTGTCTATTTTCCGTTCAGACATTCTAAAAGTTACCTTAATGCGTCAATTCAGTAAATCATTTTGCTTCATTTGGGTTGCTTTCGGTCTTTGCGCTCCTCTAGCGATCTTGACAACTGTTGTTTCCAGTCGATTCACCGTGAAAACCACCGTCAAACAACCGGGTGGTTTTTTTGCAGAAGAGAAACCGGCAGTTGGTCGTAACAACCGTGAACACAACTGCCTAAATAATCTTATTCGGTTGTTTTTTTCGGATTTCATGGTAAATCGAAAAAAAAAAAAACCAAATACCATTTTTCAGGGCAGTTGTTGTCATGGTCGTTACGACCAACTGCCGGTTTATTTTCTGCGAGAATCCACCGGGTTGTTATTACGGTAAAACAGTAGTTGCTGAGATTGCTAGGGTCGGTTGGCGACCGAAGACGATTGATTTCTTTCGGACTTTGTCTACGAATATCGCACGTTGAAGTTTGTCTATTTCGGTAAATTGTTGGGTTAGGGGGAGGTTGGTGGCTCATTCACCTTGAGCACTATAAGTCTTATCGTCAGCAACCCATGCAACCGTCCAAAGCGTATGCATTGTTGATATCGACTAATTAGTTATCGTCCCATTGTGAATACGTCAACTTCTTAGTTGGGTTTGGATGCATTGCTCTTAATCCACTGATGGTAGTGAAGCAGCTTGCAATATATGCAAAGAAGTTTTTGAAATCAGAGGATCCACTTCGTCTCTCAATAGACTCCGGAACAACATACACGGTTTGGAGAGTGTAAACGAAGTCGAGCACGGAGCAGGTAAAAGACGAGGGAAAGTTAATTATAATTAACAGTTCAAGTCACGAATACCACTTTATTTATTAATGGAAAACTAATCTAAGAAAATTCATAACAAATAACTGCTGTCCGGAGAAAGATCTCTTACTCAGGGCTCTTCTGCAGATTACAAAATAATTCGTTTTTTACCATTCACTTATTTTACAATTGAAATACAATGGATAGATCATCGTGAACTCATGGTTACCCCAAAAAAACCCTTTCGGGTAAAAATTTGAGACATGTACATTTACGTGATCAATCCCAAAAAAAAAAATCTGTCAAAAAAAAAATCTTCAGTGACATTACTGTCTACCCCAAAAAATACTGTCCATCGAAAAAAATCATTACGGGTAAAAAGACTAGTCCAATATTTACTGTCTACTGTGAATACTGTGAAAAAAGTTTTGAAATAAACGGAAAACATCTGCAGCATGTACAGCCAAGTACATGTGAACAAATACTTGAACAGTATTATTGTTTATCCTAAAAAGTACAGTGGGTAAAAGTTTGGAACAGTATACAGCTTACACGTACAATCAGTTTTAAAGTTAAACAAAAACATCTGTAGCATATTTTGATAAGTACATGTGTAGTATATTACAATATTCTTCTTCATAAGAAGAAATAATTAAAAAAATAGCAAATAAATGATAAGTTGAATACAAAAATAAATTAGACCTCAGTACTTGGCGAGTTAGCAAAATGCCGTTAACTGGACCATTTTGGATATTTATATCAAGAGTAAGTATAAAAACGAGTTAACAAAATGCCGTTAACTGGACCATTTTGGATATTTATATCAAGAGTAAGTATAAAAACTCGCCATGTACTGAGGTCTAATTTATTTTTGTAATCAACTTTTCATTTATTTGCTATTTTTATTTATTATTTCTTCTTATGAAGAAGAATATTGTAATATGCTACACATGTACTTATCAATATATGCTACAGATGTTTTTTTTAACTTTAAAACTGACTGTACGTGTAAACTGTATACTGTTCCAAACTTTTACCCACTGTACTTTTTAGGATAAACAATAATACTGTTTAAGTATTTTTTCACATGTACTTGGCTGTACATGCTGCAGATGTTTTCCGTTTATTTCAAAACTTTTTTCACAGTATTCACAGTGAACAGTAAATCTTGGACTAGTCTTTTGACCCGCAATGATTTTCTATAGATGGACAGTATTTTTTGGGGTAAACAGTAATGTCACTGAAGATTCTTTTTTTACAGATTTTTTTTTGGGATATTGATTATTTTTTTTGGGATTGATCACGTCAATGTACGTGTCTCAAATTTTTACCCGAAAGGGTTTTTTTTGGGGATTTCACTACCTTTTTTCAAAGTTTATACTGATTGATAAACACACTCGATACTGCATTGATGTTTTAAAGTTATCTCACCAAATCAAATATTCATTTGAACTGTTATTCCTTCGCGACTAACCAAAAGATATATAAAAATAAGTATGAAAAATGAAACTGAAATCGTTAACACACGTAGACCTAGTTATTCTATAAAATCACTAAAAATCTGCAAAAACATACATCGTGATAAATACGACCGGTTGCGGAGTCGATAAAGGACGTGACGTCGGTAAAACAGACGATATTCCTCAAGGCGCAACCGCATGGCGCGTCACAAGCTAGAGGCGAAGCAACGCGATATGTTTGACCGCCGCCTTTATGTTGCCGCTCTAAGTGCCTTCTCGAACGTCTCTGGAAAGTGTGCGAAAAATGAGGGACGAGAGACGAAACGAAAAAATTACGATTTCGAGATCGTTTATTAGGTCATATCTCCGACATCCCAAATAAATACAGCATTCTTTCTGGTATCAATCGCAATATTTTTAATTACTGCATCCAACGGCAGCATGCGATGTACCCAAAGCACTCTAAATTATTTATATTAACGATGTGTGCCATTCGAAATAAGATTAAAACACGGTGTCTCCGGTAAAAGAGTTTTGGAGCGTCTCGTCTTTTCGGTCGGTAAAGTAGGTAAATGTACATGTCTCGAGCCGCTACCACGTCTCTTGATCATATGACCTATATGCGGCATTCCGTACGAAGTGAGCCACTCCTGTTTCAAGATGTTACAAAAAAGTCTACCATTATTTGATAGTGCTGTAGAGCATCTGGTATACTATATACGAACCATTTTAGAATTTCACCAAAAACTAAATGTCGATATTTGTGTTTCTCCAATTAACTCTACATAAAAAACGATCTACGAAGCACACAAAATCTTGTAACACAAAATGGAGATCTTTGTATTGTGACCCTTTTACCTTGGAAAAGAAAGGCTCTCCCAAAAGACAGGAATCAACAACCAATATTCGTTAATTAAAAGGGGAAGAGGATGAGTTGAAGAGGGAATGGGTGTTGAAATAATTGCTGACTCTAAATTGGGTGAAATTGAACAATAACTCCTTCTTTTATTGACCAACTTACATTACAACGAAAAAGAAATACACTGTTATGAAGGTTGGCCAATGTGGAGTGCTTAATAACTACTCCTTAAAATCTAATTCTTAAAGTCTGAACTATAAACAAGTCAAAGGTGGAGTCGATGGGTGGAATCTAATAGCAAAATTTTGGAGTCGATAGGGGATAAAGTTTTGGAGTCGTTTGGGAGAATAAAAAGCTAAAGCAACAGGTGTTTGGTAATCAAACGTTTAGTCAGTGGGAGGGATTTACTGGCAAAATCTTGGGACGATATGATATTTAGTTTGGTGGTGGCACTGAGAGATAAAATGCAATGCGCCAGGAAATTAGGAGTTAATGGGTGGAAGTTAATGTAAAAATATTAGGGCGATGGGAAATTCAATTTAGGAGTGGCACAGGGAAATAAAATACCACTACGCCAGGAGAATGGAAGTTAGATTTGGGGTTGAAGTGGAAGTGAATGGTATATTCACTTCCACCCGTCAATGCGATATGGAGATTGGTTTTGGGGTGGCACAGGGAAATAGAATGCACTGCGCCAAGAATTTATAAGGGAAATTTGGAGTCAGCGGGATGAATTTACTGAACAAATCTGAAGGCGTTTTACAATTTAAGCTATATATATAGGCTGTGACCGAGTATTTACCATAGGTGTTATTGTATGCAACGATTAGCGGTCAAGTTATATCATGATCGAATTTTCGCGACGCACATCTCGGGTATAAGACCGTGATCGCTAGATTCAAAGTGCACGAAACCGAAGCCCAATTCAAATTTCACTAATACGAATCCTTTTTACAAGTGTCGATTATAGCAGCTTAACGAATTTATTTCATAAATTAAACACCTTCGCGCACTTTAAATCTAGCGATCACGGTCTCACACCCGAGATATGCTTCGCAAAAATTCCATCATAATATAACTTGACCGCTAATCGTCGCATACAATAACACCTATGATATACAATTTAGTTTGGTGGCGGCACAGAGAAATAGAATGCACTACTACCAGATTTTTTTAGGGAAATTTGGAGTCAGCGGGATAAATTTAATGGCCAAATCTTAGGGCAATGGGCAATTCAATTTAGCAGTGGTGCAGGGAAACAAAATACACTGCGACCAGAGCTCGTAAAAGAATTTGGGAGTCAGCGGGAGGAATTTTCGCTTGAATTTGGGGCCTGTCAGGAAATAAACTACAAGAGGGGAATTTTACACTTCATAACTTATTGCTGAGCGCCAGCTACGTAACGTGTAGCACCGTAACTTGGTTTTATGCCTCTTCACTAATAATTGGAGTTGGCACAGCTCAGGTGGGGCAAGAAGGTGATCTCGAGGGAGTGAATTCCCGAAGTTGACGGGTACTTAAAGTTTACCTCGGCGAGGAACGAACTCAGGGGGATTTTCACGAATATTTCGGGCACTAATACCGAGGGAACAAAATTAATCTATCACGCATAAAACACCACTCGCGCAACAGGTGTTTCACCGGCGAAATGTGACCACGCAGCCTCACAAAAGCGCGGCACAAATAACAATAAATGAAAGTGATAACACGGGGAACAAGGGGAAAATATAATCGGGAAAAAAGAACACTCAGGCACTCACTCGTTGCGGTACTGTTGTCAGCCAAAAATCGCTCTACCAATTCTTCAAAAACACAATATATCAAATATAATCGCTCTCTATACAAAAATGGAGTCTCTTTCATGCGGTTAGCGGGGCTGAAGTGACGGTCAGACCAGCTTCTTCTTCCTCAATGTTCGGCGTCGCCGGTGATTCGCTGTGGCTCCCTTGGATCCTGGACCCCAGCGAAGGGAGGCCACAAGCACGAGAATTTATTGGCGGATCGAGCGCCGCAGCCGGCAGCCACATCAGCGGCAGCGAGACGCTGGCAGGGGGCAGGGACGCGCTCAGGCTACGCGTCCCCTCTGCCTGCGTTCTGGTCGCGGGCCCAAGTTCCAGCGTCGACGCTCCTGCTTCTGCCGGCCAGTGCCACATTTAAACCTTTCAGTTATACAGTTCATCCATACTGAACATATAATCTTACACACGGGGGGGGGGGAGGATTTATTGACTCGATATAAACAAAAATAAAAGAATTTAGCTATTTTATACCTTTTACGGTGAGTGGCGGTCTCCAGCCATGCAGTCATACGCGCATGCAGAACATGCGCCGTGTTACAGTATATAATTTTCATTTTAAAAAATGTCAGAACTATGCGGAACAAATTTCATGCATTTTTGAGAGCAACAAAGTATTATTTTTGTTCCGAGGGTCATTTGGTATTTTGGGGAAAATTTGACAAGATTTATGTTATTATGAAAACAAACTGTGAAAAAACCGGCATGATGGCAATTTTGTTAATCGGTTAATTCGGGTTCATCGTAAATAAGATTATTTGATCCGATAACAATAAATAGAAAAATAGGCCTGACACGCATCCGCCACCTATCTAATCCTCTCTACAATCCCCGCAACATTTTACTCTACAACACAACAGGGAACACACCCATTTCAGTAAGAGTACTGTGATGTCGCGGATGATTTATTTTATTTAAAAGAAATAACGAGCAGCAGACTCTGCTACGGAACGCGGTTTTAGGAGGGAAAGACTCGGTAGACACTGGGTTGATACTGGTAAGAAGACGTTTATTCTGGCACAAAAAGAACAGAGTGACGTCTTACAGGTTCGGAGACGTACTAACTAAATAGATAACGCTGGAGGTGCTTATGTAGCGAATGCCGTGATGAAGTAGTGGAGGTGGGGAGGAAATTTGGGAAAGAGTCGAAAAAATTCTCATGAGAGATGCCCACGTGTGCTTAGATTCCAGGAAATGCAGTGAATAGGCCACGTTGATATAGACACGACAGCTGTGGAAAAAGGCAATTAAAAGAGACTACAACCAAGGGATTTCGGGGAATGCCGGATATAGGATCATCGGAAGTGCAGTGATACGCGCTAGACGGCAGGAACGTATTTCGGAATTTATGGAGTGAGGGTGCGTGGCGTAGAGCCGTGCGGCAGCTCAGGAGGTCATAAACTTAGGCATGCAGGCCTGTGGGTCGGAAGTGCAGACGGCTAATGGGAAAGAAAAAATAGACGGTGGATAAGGGCTCGTTGCTGTACTGTTAGCGGGACTGCTGTTGAGTTGGTCGATCAACCGCTCGGCAGCAACACCTCCGGGGCACACCACCGATAACCGCATTGCAGAGTCAGCGCATGCACTCGAACGTTCTCGCGTCTCTGACGCGTTTTCCGGTTTCTTCTCAAAATTATTCGTCAACGGTCTCAACTGGTCGTACGCACATCGGTTACGGGTTTTCTCTTCGCAGTCACCTCATCTTTTTCGGAAATGTACAACGGTCAGCTCAGGGTAGCTCAAACGGTCAGAGCAAAGACATTACGTGAGGGTTAAGTGAACGCGGGTTTATATATACAACATCGACATACTCACGGGCGGTTTACTAAGCAACACGTGGTGACACGTGTGCTTCGGCATAGTTGCCATATTCTTTGCTAATTATTGTTACTCGGACTAGACAAGTGTTTTTATGGACTGCTCCAAACACTATTGTGTCTTATGAAGTTTTTTTGCATAAACATTAAAGTGTTGATTTAGAGTTAAGTAATTGCTGCCTACGCCATTTATTTTCAAAACCTGATCCACTATCAACCAGCCACGGCATTATTTTACCAGTACTAACTGACCTAATTAGAACTAACCAGAACGTTCGCACATACACAAATAAATAACATACAACAACTATGCTTTCAACACAATCCAAATGTAAATCGCAAACACAAACATCCAATACACACAATACATCAACAATTAAAAAGTGTAACATCATAGGTTCGACAACCGGCCCGATTTACCACTCCGGCCTAACACAGCGTGCCACCAGTTAAGGTAGTCCTCCTGTATTGTCTGACATCGCATAAGTACGAGCGAAACGAGAGAGAATTACGAACTGTTCTCGAAGAAATAAAAATCTGAAAAAGTTAACCATATGAAAGATGCTGAAGAGATTAATTTGGCATAATAATAATTGGAAAATGTTATTGACAAATTACTGAAATACAGACCGTACAGGAGGACTACCTTAAGTGATTCAATTGAGAACACAGTGCATAAGTAAAAAATAGAGTGAGCGAATGCATGAGGAAGGATGGCATATGGGAAATGGAAGGATTGTAGAAAATAAGTCCAATGGCTTGATTGCTGAAAGTCAAATTGATAATTAATTAACGCAATGTTAATTTTTGTAATCCTTGTTTATTATCGAGCTTACATACTTTTAACACTATTAGGATAAAATACATACCAATTAGGAGTTCTCTTTCGAACGCGGAGCTCAGTGGACGTGGGTCACAGAGTTCCGTTCAGTATTTACAAATTTTCCGGAATCGGTAATCGAGCACGGGGCGAAGTGGCGCGGCAGAGCGCTCGGCGCGGTAAACTTTAGAACCGTTTAAACTATAACAAGTGCATTAATAGAGCAAATATAGGGCAAAACGACGTTAAAGTGCCTAATATATAATAGCGGTAAACCGAACGAGTCACCACAACTTGATACACGAGCTCCCAGGGATAGCGGACCCCGAGACTGCCGCGCATAAGCAGATGATCGACATTTTAAACGAGATCAGAAGCGATGTAAAAATCACGAAAACGGATGTACAAAGCCTGAAAGATGTCAACACCCAGTTTCACGAAAAGCTCTCACAGCAAGCCGTGTCACTCGCGGAACTGACATGTAAAGTTGAAAAACTCAAAAAAGAAGTAACCAGCTTAAGAAATCACGAGAGGGCCCGAAATATACTGCTAATTAATTTGCCAGACAACAGCATCACCAACGCGAATCTCCTTTCTACAGTAGAGAAAATTTTCGTTGTAATCTCAGCAGATATCCCCACATCGTGTGTAACAAACATATACCGTCTGGGAAAGGTCACAGGCAAAAGGCCAATTGCCGTATGTTTCTCCGGCCTAATGTGGAAACACAATGTATTCAGGAATATCAACAAACTAACACCATTAGGCATTAGTATCGAAGATAACCTCACCCCTGAATAGAGACGAGCCAGGGGACAATAAATCGATAGTTTCAAAATAGCAAAGAGCAAAGGCGTGAATGTTGGAATGCGTCAAGACAAACTGTTCTTTAAAGGGAAATTATACTCCTGTGATTCTCTCCCAGAGCTTCACCGCATCTCGAGTCTCCCTCGCGGATCTGAAGACGGCAAAAAGAACAAGCCCGCGCACCAACAACGAAATCGCAAGGCCGCCGCAGAACCACAAAATGACTCTGACTCCGACCCAGCAGACGAGCAAGCTACTCAACCCGCCAGCTCCAATACCGTTTGTAAAACAAGGGACCTGGACGCAGGCAGAGGTACCGAGAGCAATCTACCAGCAGCAAACGACGCGCAAATGCCTTACCAGAAGATAGCCCGGAAATCGTCCCGATTTGGTCCCCGCAAAATCGGCGAATCTTAAACAGCGACGGCTCGTCTAAGGAGAATGAAACCGAAAAAAATAAAACCGATACCAGCAATAAGCCGAAAAGCAGAAAGGAACAATTTTCAGTTCCCCCTATCGTTCCGGTCTTCGAAAAAACATCAAAGAAAGAAGAAACGGTCACCAGAAGCACAGCTAAACCAATATCATAGCAACTCACGACAGCAGCCCCGGCGCGGCAGAGAAGAAAGAAGCCAGCGGAGAACTAGACCACCGACGCGAATGCACCGCCTCGTGTACTGTCTTTCAACGTGCATGGATTTGCAAACACCGAGGTGCTCGACCGTGAATTGAACAAATGTGACTTTTTGTGCCTATGTGAAACATGGCTGGAAACAGCTCCACGATATATCCCTCTCCGCGTTGAGCGGCTACGAACTCATTCTGTCCAACGCGGTCAGTGTTTTCAAGCACGGTAGAGCGAGGGGGAGGGGGGGGGGGGGCTAGCCATCGCCTATGACAAATCACAGTATAAAGCTGAAATTTTATCGCACGAAAATGTATACAAATACTTTAACATTTCAGAAAACGTGCATAATAAATACCTTAGCCCGAACATCGAATCAGAGCATTTAAATATCTTCGACCAAGTATTAGCAGAACTCAACAGTAAACACGCGAATTTCCCGCGGCTTATAGGAGGAGACTTTAACTGTCGAGTTGCCAAGCTTAACTTGCTCCGCGAAGAATGCCTACCAGCGGACTGTCTCCTCTACCACACCAGAAGCTCACTTGGCACAGCTATAGGAAAACAGGCGCGCACTCTGGTAATCATTATGGAGCCAAATAATATGTGTCTACTAAACGGCCGTTCGCTGAGCGACGCACTGGCAAATTATACTTATATGTCAACGGTAGGAGCAAGCACGATCGACCTCACCTGGGCCTCTCTAGACCACATAGCGCCTATCTGAGATTTCGAAATTATTGGTACAGTCACGGGCTCGGATCATTTACCGATTGCCGCGAGCTATAGAGTTGCGCGCGTCAGCGAAAAGACGTTAGATGGGAACAGATCGGCCTCGGCCGTTAAACTGAAATGGAAGCAAGATCTAGCTGACGTATATACTAGGAGGATACAAATGCGCGCAGAAGTTGCAAATATTCTGGGGAACATAGATGCGTTAAATAACACACTCGTTGAGGCAATCGTAGACACAGCGCGTGAGCTTGGGCTAACCCGACGAGACGCGCCACGCGATCGTTACAAACACAACCGAACGCTCTGGTATGATGGCAAATGTCGAGGAGCAAAAACAGCTGTCTGCTAGCAGGTAAAGAAAAGCTCTATGAAAACAAACAAAATGGGGCATAGACTCGGCCGCACGCGTTTCATCCTGCAAAACTGCTTACGCGAGAACACGCAGAGAAAAAAAGTCCACCCACGAAAATGCGATCCTCGACGTACTAGCAAACAGCAAAAACTTGGTCACGTTTTGGGAGGCAATCAACCAAATTAGGCGCAAACGGCTTATCACGAATACGATTAACCGCAACGAATGGTCAATTTATCTGAGATCGGTATACCCGCCGTGAACGCTAGTGACATATAGGTTCTCCGATGCGCTCTTCCCAGATGCCGACATAACTATGAACGAAATAATGGCCTGTGTCACGGGGGCGAAAAACAAAAAATCACCGGGCACCGACGGCAAACCAAACGAATTTTTGAAGTACCTCCCGCAGAACTGGATTTAATTTTTGCACGTGCTATTTAATCGAATACTAGAAACGGCACAGGTACCGAAAAAATGGTGCGAATCCGTATAATTGATGATCCATAAAGAAGGTGACTTGGGACGACCGGAAAACTTCTGGCCGATTGCACTAATAAACTGTATTGTACAAATATTCACCTCCATACTTCCGAAGCGACTGACCCAATGGGCAGAAAGCTGCAAAATAATTGCAGATTTTCAAACGGGTTTCCGTAAAAACAGAAGCTGCTTGGACAATATTTTCCTGATAAACGCGTTGATACAAATCTACCTAACAAAACCCACGTGAAAAATCTTCGCTCTTTTCCTCGACTTTTCGCGAGCATTCGACTCAATCAATTGCGAAACGCTATGGTTCAAATTAAATAGTCTTGGTGTCAGCGCGAAGTTAATTTGTATTGCAAAATATTTATATGAGCGTTCATCTATAGCAGTAAGAACGGAAAACGGTAGTTCGAAATTCACCGACATCTCACAAACGAAGCTTTCCTTCTCGCCAGCGGGTGCAAAGGGTTATCGGTCAATGCAAGATTATAAACACCGCTACTCGCTTATGCGGACGACCTCACCCTTCTCTCTGATACACCAAGCGAACTCGCTAGAAAACTCAAAGCTTTAAGCGAATACTGTGTGAAAAACTCTCTTACAGTTAACACAGCAAAAACTATGATAGTTCTATTTCGGAACTGAAATCCCAAAAACACCAAATCTCGCTTCCCCCACTTTCCTTTTGGGGACGTAAAAATCGAAGTTACCGACGAATATTTGTACTTGGCGATTCTCTTTACGCAGTCCGGGTTGATTACAGCTTAATGCAATAGAGCCATGCAGGCAACGCAAGCAGCGATCGGAGCGACAATAACAGTATTATTCTCCCCAAAAGCCGACGCATGGCACACAGTATCAATGCTTTTTGACAGCCTGGTGGCCAGTACAATAACATACGGCGTGCAGGTATGAGGCCTGCGATATCTCGATCAAATCGAAAGAATTCAACTTTCTTTTTTTCAAAGAATGCTGCAACTCCCTCCCTGCACTCTGAACTATGCAATCCGCCTAGAGTGCGGCAGAGAACATCTAGCCTACACAATACTTGAATCAACGTTGAAATAGTTAATCACGATTCAAGAAATGATTAGCAAAAGATATCCAAAACAATGCCTAGAGAAACTTATCGCTCTTGCTGCAGACAAGGAAAGTAAAACGAAATTCAATTGGTGGTTGCAACTGCGAGGCACACTAGGTACTAGTAGGCAAGAAGGACCACTCGCGGTTCTGCATTCTAGTGAATCAAAAGCAAAAGCGGATGGAATAATTACCGATTACGCCACTGCGCAGATGAGAGTCGACCGCCAGAGACTGATTATTTCTCAGTTCTTGCAGCTCCTCTCACCTGCAGCTTCACAAAAAAACACAGCCTTACTTGCGCTTGAGAATGCCTATGAAATATAAACGACCGATAGCACAGATACGCGTCTCGGGCATAGACAGTTGCAAGCTGATCGCGCACGAGCAGAAAAGTAAATTTGAACCGCGTCAGGTATGTCAAAAATGCGACAAAAATGAACCTGATGATCCATATCACTTCCTGATATCATGCTCATGTTTAAACGCGACAAGAGCTCAGGAGTTTGGAGGCACCAATGACCGCGAAACCCTACGAGATACATGGCTAAATTTGCTCTCAACGGCTGACCGTGACGAGGCCAAGAAAATATTCAATTACGTTCAGATAGCCTTGGCTCTGCGCGCGGAACACATGTAAACTGTAGCGAGGAGGGCATCGAGCTCGACTATACACACATAATAATGAGAATAAGCGTAAGAAGTATAAACAAGAGAAATGCACCTGTAACAAACTTCGTACTCCATCTGGGAGAAACTCATTTGTACGAAATCGTATGATTTCAAAACAAATAAATACACTACGTCATACCAATTAGACGATCATGGATTTATGGAACAACATTTGTGAGTCATAAATGTACTTCACTTTAGAATGAGAATCTCGAATAATAAATGCCTTTGTTCTTTGGTCATCCAAATCTAGGCCTAGTACCCTGAACATCGGCCATTGTGGTTGAGAATTCATAAATTTATACCGCGAGAATATTTTGTTTTGTCAAACAGGCGGCCGAGATGTGACTGACAAGAATATTACCTCGCAACTATCAAGATCCTGCGGCAGAGAATCGCGTAAGGATTTTAACTAAAATTCTGAAATCTCTTCGAATGTAATTCCACATTTAATACAAGTGTTATAATTTCGATTTAAATCTAAACGCAGTGTCTATTTTCATTATTTTACAATTGCCTTATTTCAAACCCATTGAAAGTCGGATTTTATTGGTTACCTTTCCAATTTATACAATCCTTTCAAAATATTCTCCCGTGTCATAACTCATGCACGAAGAATCATCCATCGAACTCTCCGTGCATACTACATGCACGCAGTTCACTCCTATCAATAACCCATCTCGCTTTTTACCTTTAACCAAAGAGCTTGTACATTCTACATGCACGTTATAATTAAATTCAGTCCATTGTTTTCCTACAATTGGATTTGATTTTCAATCGGCAGACGTCACTTCGATTGCAGGTTTCAAGTTCGTCGGGCCATAGCCAGAGCGTACTAGATCGCTGGACGCCCTCGCCGCCATAATAAAAGACAATTTCCGGTTAAATTCACTGATGCCATTAAGGGCCTAATAAAAGACATAGTGACTGAAGTGTTCATTGCTCCTCAAGCTGAGAAGTCTGCGGAAAAACCTCGAATAGTTTCGGTTATTCCTTCTGAGTATAAAATCACGAAACTTTCTGGTACTTAGCGTTTCCGGGAGTTTTCTTCTTTCCATCTGTTCTTCCCGTGTTAGATCAATCTCGTTGCACTTGATTTGTTGGGAGCAACTCCATTTCACCACCAGTGTCCGACAAGGACACCGTCACCCGGAAGATTTCTCTGGTCACCATCAATTAAACCCTCTACACTCAGCTGCATACTCACTAACCAATCAGCTGTATCGAGCCAACGAAAGGTAAGATCCCAATATACCACTTTTCGACCATGTATCTCTCTATATTATATGAAAGTTTTGCCACCGCCGGGTCAAGAATCGAAGGACTTAAAAAAATTCTGTACAAATTAATGTTAAAACCCGAAAAATTCATGGCTAAAGGACTACCGTCGATGGCCAGTTAATAATATTGTTACATCCCTGTAACTTTGATAAATGGTTTTTTTTTACAACGAATTCATGATGATAAATGAATATATGCGCGAAATTTGAGCTCAGAAAATAAGCATCTCTCGTCACTTGAGACGTTTACTGAACGATGGATGTTTACCTTGATACGTGCCTACGTATCAAGGTTCTGCCGAATGGCATTTTTCTCGCGTAAAATTATAGTTGCTAAGTTTTCCCCACTGTCCATTAAGGAGGATATTCCTCTTTACTGGATGATGAAGAGAACAGTCGAGTCTAATCAGCGGAAGAACTAACAACTCTTTCCCTGAAATCACAAAAATTCTTCTCCAAATTTCCTCACCATTGGGTCTTAAAATCTGTTCTCGTGTCGGCGGAACAGTGACCGTGACGAGTTCTTGTGCGGGCTGTTAATATTTTGTGACACTTATCGAACTCAGAATATTCGCGAGTGGTTACCAAAAATAAGTGAGTCGGTGACTGAAAACGGAACGGAACTCAATGACTTTCTACGGTGCCGTACGCCTCTTCAGTAATTCTGACTTGTCATATACTTGCGATACCGTCGAGGGATTGTCGGATAATTCCAGAGGGAAAGTTACCAAAACTTGTAAACTGCGTGAGTAGTGAGATTAGATATATAGGTATGATTGTGTGCAATTAAGACCTTACATACGGCGAGAATATTCAAAAAGTCGATATTTTTCACAGATTATTATTCCTTATAGTCTTAAGCGTATTTCTGTGTAAGTTGATTGCAAAATTTCCCATAGATCATATGTTATTGTATAAAATGTGACTACTACCCGACGAAGAGGTCTGACGCGCGCCTACCTGCGTCGAGTTGTTTGAGGCAGCTGGCCTTTACCCTCGGACCCTTTTTATCGACCGATTCTTTTGTTATCCTACAATACGCGGAGAGGAATTCATAAAGTTCCTAAAGGATATATTCAGATTCCTGAAATTCAAGATTGGTTCTCTTTGATCTTTAAAAGTGAACAGTTGTGTATCTTATTCGTGATTTTCGAAAATGTGGAAACGACGCAGTGTAAATCGTAAAGGCAGTAAAAGTCAACGATGTTCACGTCTTAAAAAGAAGAAGCCTCTTTAGAGGCCAGATAAAATGGAGTGTGAAAGAACATACACTAGTTCGGCTGTAAAAAAAAACTATCAGGACGATTACATGAGATTTCGTTCGACCCAAACTTCGCATACTGTATTTTACAGTTTACTGTGGTTTTTGCAGCTATTTCAGAGTGTGTGGTTTGTCGTACATGGGGGGGGGGGGGGGGGGGAGCGATATCAAATTTTTAAAAGCAAGTCCCTGCGGACTTGCTCAATAGACTTTAACTACAACCTTATTTTACAAGAATTTTTTTACATTTTGCAGATCTGTCAACATTGAAAGAAGAAATGGTGCCGACCGTGGAGCAACTTTTTTTTTACCCTGCTTCAAAAAATGTAATTTATCATGTTGTAATTAAAAAAAGAAATTAAAATAAATTTATTTACAAAGTTAACATAGTAATAAACAATGTGTAATATTTTTTAAATCTATTTCTATTTCTATCCCTCCTAAGAACAGTTTTTCTTTCGGTGCGCTTTTGGTACCACTGGACGTATGCAAGGCCTTAAAAATAATAAATAGCCGCGAATAATTATTGCGTAGAGATAGGGTACATCATCTTCATATACAATACAATTACCTCGAAAGATTTTGAATATATATAAAGAAAAGGAATTTCTTTAACCGAATCTCCCGCGCTCCAGCAGTGGATAAAGTAGCGCGGGTAAAGTAGAGAATAGGGGACGGTGGAACGTGGAACGAGAAAACAGTATAGAGATACGAAGAGAATTCTTACCTGTCTAAATAAACCTAACGAATACAAAAAGAAGATCGACGGATGAATAAACCTAAATTGTCGTTTCTTTATTACAGGTGAGAATATCAATGTAAATAGTGTAAATAGGATATAGTAGTAAGCAATAAATCTTTATTACAGAGCAACGCAATTTGTTTACCGTTTATTGTCGGTCATCAAAACCCCTTTGAGAGAGAGAGAGAGAGAGCTACTGAGCTAGGTAGCATTATAAAACGACAATTTCGTTTACACTAAAGATGGAAAAGCTGAAATTTGAATTTGTGGTAAAAGGGAGTGCGGATGGGAAGTCAAATTGGATGGCCCTAACCTCAATTACAACAACTGAGGAGAAAACCTACGCTATCCCGGAACAATTCCAACCAGTGGCGCAGCACACAGAGTTAATAATCACTAACGCATATAAAAAAGTAAAAACCACACTACAAAAGAGGTATCAAACAAGGAAAGTCTGGGTAAACCTGAACGAAGAGCTGTCAAGGACCTATATAGACGAGGATGGGAATTTACAGTTCAAAGAATATCTGTTGGAAGAGCTAACACCGGAGGTGCAACAAACCGCCGTTGCGGGCGGTCTTACAGAAGAAATGCTAACGAAAATATTAGAACAATTCTCTAATAAAAAGACTGAAAATGATCAGAGTAAAAATCTAAAAAAATTATCAGAAAAATTTGTCTTGGAAAAGTTCACAAGCAAAAACTCCAGCGGAACACAATGGATGGATCTTTTTGAAAGAGAGTGCGATAGATTGGGTGCACAGAGAGATGTAGAAAGAATTGAAATTCTTAGATTATTCTTAGAAGGATCTTGCCTGGACTGGTACAGCTCCATGCTCATGAAGCTTACGTTAAATTCGGCGTGGGAAACATGGAGAGAAAATTTTCTTGAGACTTACGCAGATAAAGGATGGACCCCAATAAAATATGCGATCTTATTTAAATACGTAAGTGGATCGCTATTGGATTACGCACTGAAGAAAGAAAGAATGCTGCTGGAAATAAACAGATCAATGCAGAAAGGCACTCTGATCGACCTGATAGCGACAGGATTACCGGATTTCGTGACAAATAGAATCAATAGGGAGAAATTAAAGGAAACGGAAAGTCTTTTCAACGAACTAAGAAGTCTAGAACACTTGGTGAAAAAAAGTACTTACGAGAAAAAGAAGTACACCAATCAAACCGTAAAAGAAAAAGATCAAGAAAAGAAGACGAAAGGCATGGTAAAGATAAACGTTAAAATTTTTGAAATAGAAGAAGAAACCGATTTGATAGTGATAGATGAGGATAACTTCGACCACGACGTCTTAATTGGGTTAGACATGATTAAAAGATTTAGATTAATCCAAGATGAAAATCTAAAAATCACACAGAAAATACCAGACAAAACTGGGGAGAAAGAAGAGAGTGAAAACCAAAATCCAAGCGGAGCAGAATTTTGGGGAAAATTCTCAATAAACTTCAACGAACATATAGAACAAGAAAACTTCAAGATAGGAGTAAGCGAGTTAAATAGGCAAGAAAAAGAAGAAATAAATGAACTAATAGAAAAATACAAAACCGTTTTTGCAAAAGACAAATACGACATCGGGAAAGTAAGAGAATATGAAGCCCACATCGACTTGTTAGTCGACAGATATTGCAGCAAGAGGCCTTACAAATGTACCATGGAAGATAGAAAAGAGATTGAAGGACAAATCACAAAACTATTAGAGAAAAACCTTATAGAGGAATCATATAGTCCTTTTGCAGCCCCGGTAACATTAGCATTCAAGAAAGAAGAAGGAAAAAAAACAAGATTATGCATAGACTTCAGGGATCTGAATAAAATCGTGGTACCTCAGGCTCAACCTTTCCCTCTGATAGAAGACTTGATGGTAAAAACGAGGAATTGCAAGTACTTTTCAACACTGGACATAAACTCGGCCTTCTGGTCGATTCCATTACGAATCGAAGATAGGAAAAAAACAGGTTTTGTAACTCAGGAAGGGCACTATCAATGGACGTGCCTACCATTCGGATTAAAAACGGCTCCAGCAATATTTCAGAGGATACTAAGCAATATCTTAAGAAAGTACGAACTTACAGCTTTCGCAGTTAACTATATAGACGACATTCTGATATTTTCGAGTTCCTTCTCCGAGCATATAGATCATTTATCAAGACTGCTGGAAGCGATAGTAAAAGAAGGCTTTAGACTGAAATTCACTAAATGCACCTTTGCAGAGAGCTCGGTAAAATATTTGGGACACATCATACAGGAGAATACTGTAAGACCGGTGAAGGACAATTTGGCGTCAATTAGAAATTTCCCAGTACCGAAAACACAAAAAAATATAAGACAATTTTTAGGGAAAATAAACTTTTATCACGAGTACATACCAGAAAGTGCAAAAAAACTAGAACCACTGCACAACCTACTAAGGAAAGGCATAAACTTCGTATGGTCAGAAGAGTGCCAGAAGGCGTTCGACGAAATCAAGGATCTGCTCTGCTCTCAACCGATCTTGGCAATATTCGATCAAGATCTACCAATAAATATCTACACAGATGCATCATTACAAGGAATCGGAGCGGTTCTAAAACAGATACAATTGGACGGAAAGGAGAAGCCAGTGGCCTTTTTCTCAAAGAAGCTAAACGAAGCGCAAAAAAAGAAAAAAGCTGTTTACCTGGAATGCCTAGCGATAAAAGAAGCAGTCAAATACTGGCAATACTGGCTTATGAATAAATCGTTCACAGTATTTTCGGACCACAAACCGCTGGAAAATATGAATATCAAGACCAGAACAGATGAGGATTTAGGAGAATTAACATACTACCTCTCGCAATATGATTTTAAAATAAAATATGCACCAGGGAAAAACAACATAGAAGCGGACTGTCTAAGCAGGAACCCAGTACTGGAACCATACGAAAACGCGGAAGAGCAATTAAAAATAGTAAACTTCATAAAACTAAATGACATCGTAACAGACCAAGGGAAAAACGAAGATGTACAACAAAAAAAAGACAGATTAATACAGAAACAAGACGTTTACTACAAGAAAATTAAAGGAAAAGAAAAGATCATCTTATCGGAAAAGTTCAGCATGGAACTTATAAAAAATACACACGAACACCTATGTCATATAGGAAACAAACAAATGCAAAAAAAAATAGGAACATTCTACACAGCAAAGAATTTAACAAAAAACATAAAAATGATCTGTGAGTCTTGTGCCACATGCAAAAAAAATAAATCAAGAGGACATAAGAAAATCGGACTGTTGTCTCAATTAGGCCCGGCCTCAAGGCCTTTTGAAATAGTCTCCATTGACACAATTGGAGGTTTCGGAGGCTCACGGTCAACAAAAAGATACCTCCATCTCCTAGTGGATCATTATACACGATACGCAATCATTTTAACGTCGAAAACGCAAACCGCAAAGGATTTTATAAAATTAGTGGAAGACACTACAGAAACTCATGAGATTGGTACGATTCTCACAGATCAATACCCAGGAATCAACTCAAGAGAATTCAAGGAATTTTTAGAAGGAAAGAATATACCAATAATCTTTACGGCAGTGAATGCACCGTTCTCGAACGGATTAAATGAAAGGCTAAACCAAACTATTGTCAATAAAATCAGATGCAGAATAAATGAAAAAGAAAAGAAAATAGCTTGGACAACCATAGCACAAAAATGTGTAAAAAAATACAACGAAACTGAACACACCATCACCGGGTTTGCGCCGGCATACCTGTTAGAAGGCACGAACGTTGCAATATTGCCAAATGAACTGAAGAGAAAAACCGACAAAAGAGACTGGATACAAGACAGAAAGAAGGCACTGGAGAACACTATAAAATCGCATAAATACAATAAAGGGATATACGATAAAAATCGAAAACACTTTGAATTCAACACAGGAGACATGGTATTCGTAGAGAATGGCAACAAACTGAACCGTAAAAAACTGGACGAATTGAAAATTGGACCGTACGAAATTATAGAAAAGGTGTCAAATTCAATATTCAGAATCGATATAGGCCATAGAAGACCAAATCCACAACTTTTCCACATCTCAAAACTGACTCCACTCTCGAAGCTAGAAGCAAAAGAAGAGGGAATATGAAAAAATCGGATATGAATTTTCGTGAGACATTGCCTATCTGGAAAGAAGTTCTTCGGAAAACTTCTTCTTTGGGGGGGGGAGATATAAAGAAAAGGAATTTCTTTAACCGAATCTCCCGCGCTCCAGCAGTGGATAAAGTAGCGCGGGTAAAGTAGAGAATAGGGGACGGTGGAACGTGGAACGAGAAAACAGTATAGAGATACGATGAGAATTCTTACCTGTCTAAATAAACCTAACGAATACAAAAAGAAGATCGACGGATGAATAAACCTAAATTGTCGTTTCTTTATTACAGGTGAGAATATCAATGTAAATAGTGTAAATAGGATATAGTAGTAAGCAATAAATCTTTATTACAGAGCAACGCAATTTGTTTACCGTTTATTGTCGGTCATCAAAACCCCTTTGAGAGAGAGAGAGAGAGAGCTACTGAGCTAGGTAGCATTATATATATATATTTTTCCCAAAAAAAATTGGTACGCCAAGTATTAAAAGTGTTATCATGCCATAAAAAAATCACTTGGGATTAAAAAAATTTTAGCTGAAAAATCATTTTAAAAAAATTGCCTTTCAAAAATATTCTACCAAATCTTATTAGCCAAGTAAAAACCCTTAGTAGACAAGTAATATCCCATGGAAAAATCACGTTAAAACAAAAAATACTTCGCTGAGAAATCTTTTGTAATAAAAAAAAATAAATGCTAAATGTTTAACCAAATCCTATTAGCCAAGTAAAAACCCTTGATAAATGATGAAGATATTTCTCTACAAGAAACTTGGCGTCCCTGCGACTAGCTCCCGTACATAGTCCATTGGAGTCCGCTGTTAGTCCGCTGTTAGCTGTTTCGTAGCTCTATTTGTTTGCGAGTTTAACGGTGTATCTGCCGTGCCACCTTACAGCTCTTCGGCTTTTCTATGCAGAACTTACAGCATACAAGTTAAACGTTACATAGGTTTTCCAGTTCATGGACCATGAATACATACGAAGTGATGTTATATACATTGATCAGTCACTCGTATCATTTAGATGGAATCCTGGTTGTGGTTGTGTAGACTTTGTTTAAAACTAAAGCGGTCGTTCCACTGAGTAAGCAGAGGTTATGATATTCCGCAAAATCTCCGAAAAATGCAAATATTACCCAATTGGATTTTACATCGAAAGCTAGAAATAAAATTCTTATGTTTGTAGCATATTGTACCCGTTTCGATTCAATGAGGAGATTTTAAAAGGTTTAAATTCCAATGCCGGATTTGTTGCCAATCATTTTTTAACTTAGTACTTGAGAATTCTTATGCCGTCTAATAATATTTGAAAAATCATGTTTTCCGATTCTTACGGCACTGGCTCGGTTTCTTTGCCTTACGATTTCTGCACCCTTTGACCACATTTAGTTGTTCTTTTTTTGTGAAACTGATAAACCTCCGGTTCTTCTCCAAGAAGATTCATAATTGTTGAACGAATGGTCATAATATCAGACACATTGTCTTCCCGTCCTTACTCAAATGGACTATGTACGGGAGCTAGTCACAGGGACGCCACGTTTTTGTAGAGAAACATCTTTATTATTCATCAAGGGTTTTTACTCAGCTAATAGGATTCGGTTGAATATTTAGCATTGATATTTTTATTACAAAAGACTTTTAAGCAAAGTATTCGGTTTCAAAGTGATTTTTTCATGGGATATTACTTGTCTACCAAAGGTTTTTACTTGGCTAATAAGCTTCGGTTGAATATTTTTGAGAGGCAATTTTTTTTCTAAGATTTTTAGCTAAAATTTATTTGATTCCAAGTAATTTTTTTATGGGTTGATAACACTTTTGAAACTTGGCGTACTAGTTTGTTTGGGAAAATTTTTTTTAGGGAATTCGATATTTAAAAAAAAATCTAAACGCCATGAAAAAAAAACCATGAGGTTAACTTACAGTAATCCGTAAATATAGGTAAGTAGACTTTCAGTAGACTCTCCTAAATGTTTAAAAAGACAAGCCCGTATGTTAAATGTATACAGGCTGTAGTAGGAATTTTAGTAGACGCTTCGTCTAATAATTGAATCAACAGACAACAGCCTCAATATAGGCGCCAAGAGGATTCGAAAAGTGTTATGCAACGTTATGCCTTTTTCGTATGTTCTAAATATGATATCTACTCGTCTTTAGAATTACAAGGCCTATTCCCCTGCTTAACTGTCAAATCGTCGACAAATATCCAAGCAGTGCCTGCGCCTGGCATCATTGTTGTAGAATATAAATCCTTTTTATTGTCATTCTCACCATAATCAATATCACAATTGTATCTTTGTAATTATGATTGTTGACTTTCTGCGAAGATGTAGGCACTCTTTTAATGCTGATCGTTTTCTTTGTTATTCTTGATACATTTATTTCGAATATTTATCATTTAATTTGTAATAAGTAGGAGCTTGGTTGAAGATCTACTGCACAGGCGCAATAAATGGCCAATGAGAAAGTACAATCCAAAGATACTATTTCCCTTCAAAGAGGTTAGTTTTATTTTCAATGAGACATCAGAGGAACTTTAGTTACATTTTTTTAATTATAAAGACGACCCTTCCCATCATAAAAAGAAAAATGAAAAATGATTCTCCCCTGCGGAATGAACCCAAGAGATGTTTTTGTGTATGAACCAACCGATTGAGTCAACCGGTTGCTTTAAAACTATAAATTCATGACTTTAATACTCTGCGCGTAATACAAAGAATACTGCTCCAAAAATTGGTCTTAACTACATCCGTGTCATTCTAGTATTTTGGTTTTAGAACCAATGCACATTTCTTAAATTGACAAGCAAAATCCATTTACTGCTCCAACACGAGCAGCTTTTCAAAAAGCACTCGCAGTGGCTTTCACATTAAGGAGACTGCGTCACCTAAAAAAAAAAGCCATAATATAACAAAAATCTGTAAACGATACCATTTATTTAAAAAACGATACACTTTGAGCTTATTAAGGGGACCGAAAAACAAAAAACAAGTCATGAGAAAAAAAAATTGCGAATGATCCCCTTATTTTCAAAAATGTTACATTCAAACCCCATTAAGTACATAATAATAATGCATAACAATAGTGGGAGGTCAAATGAATTTTTTTTACTTGTCGTAGCTTTCAGACCAAACCGGTGAACCAATTTTGGTGTTCAATATTCAATTTTATCTGTTGAAGAGTGCACTCTCGATTGAATATAGCAATTTCGAATGCAGTAAAAGTTACATATATTTTGACCAATTGTTTAGTAAGCTTTTAATAGTAAAAAATTTATTAACACATTTAAAATCATAGTTTTGTCATAAAGACTTGAAATAAAAATTCCTATATTCTATCTAGAATGCACTCTTTGGCAGGTAAAATAAGACATTGAATAATATGATTAATTTATCAGTTTGGTCTGAAAGTGAAACATGGGAAAAATTTCACTTTTTACCTGACACTATTCTGATACACTGTATGTCTTGTGACGTGACATTTTGCCCCGCTACGTGTACAGAGTGTAAGCGACGAGGAGTGTCGGATTGACGACACTTGGGCGACGCACGTTCGCTCCTAGATCTCCGGCAAATAACATCTAGCTCTCTTATTTATTAAGCGACCGCTTTTAGTAATTTCATGTTAAAAAAAATTTCATTATTTATATTTAGGCATTTAAGAGAGTTTTGCTACTTTCTATATTTCACTTTACTAAGTTTCCGTAGAGTTCTAGTGCGAAGTTAATTAGGTCTCGAAATAGTATCGATTAAGCGTGTTCGACCGTAATGTTTCCTTTTCAATGGGGTCTCACCTCACCTACCACCAATCCACGAGGAAGCCTTCTTCGTCAAGGAGCCAACTTCGTTCTCTCTACGTGCCACAGTTACCTACATTTGCCGTACATCATTGATATTGGGCCTGTTCGTCAGTGCCGCAGCGGACACTGAACACCCGTGTCCGCGGAGCTTGGATGCCTTGGGCCTGAGTGGGTGGCTCAGGCCAAGCTCAGCTTTCGATCTTTTTTATTCAAAATCAATTAGAACTTCCTTTTAATCCAATACGTAATCATTTTTTTTAATCATTAGAAATTACTTCGCTGTAACTGATTCAGTTATATTAATCAACGCTTCGTTGATGATCTAGTAATGAAACACCAAACTTAATTCTAATACGTATTTATGTTCATCCATAGAAAACATTTGGTTCAATCGACTTGTCATATATTTACATAAAGAACATGTATTGTTTAACTCAACTTTTATGTAAGTGTCGAATTTTCATAATGGAAGACTATACAATGTGGAAGATTCTCGGAATACGCATGATCGGTTTTATTTTGTATTTTTGAAAAAGTTGCACTTGATCGATATTGACCTCAGATAAAATGGATTTAAAAAAATACAAACAACGTATTGGAAGCACATTAACAAATGTAACAACAAACACAAACAAACATTAGAAGAAACTGTTGCGACCCGGAATTTCGGCAAGCAACGTTGCGAAACATTTATTGCACTTCGCTAATCATATTCAGCATATTCGCTGATCGCGAATATTGCAATCGCACCATGCGACATTTTTGTCAATTAAGCAATAATGCAATTCAGCATTATCGTGTAGGAACTAAGGTGAACTGGAAGCGACAGCGCCAGTACATCGGCAGTCTTAAATCGACTTCAAGAGCAATCGGTTGGGCTCGCGAGTAGAGTACATTAGCAAGTTGTAATTGTAATAAATACATTCTATATTTAAACTCGTGTGGATTCCAATCCTTTAATCGGTCCCGATCCCTTAATATATTAATTGAACCGAGTCAGGAAAAGGGCTGATCACCCTTTGAGCATTTCGGGCACAACAATTTGGTGGCAGCGGTGGGATCACCGTAAGCGAAGTTTAAACAATCTACAACCAAACCCAGGAACGAACCCGACACGCAGTCGTTGTGGTAAATAGCCTGGTGCGATTCAACACGCAGTCGTTGAATCGTCAAGACGTCAGAAGGTACCACTGACGAGGACGAGCCAACTACGAGGTCAAGCACGACTGGAAGGACGTACAACTTGACCAAGGGTGACCAGAACGTCGCCAACCGGGGAATAACGTCGAGGTCAGCACGACTACGAGGACGGCAACCCTGAAGTTCCACAGCGCCATGGAAGGAATTCTAAATCTGTAAGTGGCGGTTATCTTTTTTCAGAGCCAAATATTTTAACAAATAAAAAAACAAAAAAATTCCGTAGGACTGGGCCCGCGAGCTCATATCCTTCGTTAATAAAAATCGAGACCCTTACCAATAATCGGTGCAAGTTTGTAGCAACTTGCAGGGATTTTGGTATTGATTCGCGAAAGGCAGGAGGCAAGGCTATCTCCAACCACTGTCCATCATAACTAAAATGTTTTATAAAAAAATCCGTAGGACTGGGCCCGCGAGCTCATATCCTTCGTTAACAGAAATCGAGACCCTTACCAATAATCGGTGCAAGTTTGTAGCAACTTGTAGGGATTTTGGTATTAAATCGCGAAAGGCAGGAGGCAAGGCTATCTCCAACCACTGCCCATCATAATTTAAAAATAATAAAAAAAAAAATATATATATATATATATATATATATATTTAATACAAGCCCTTCCGCGATAATACAAAAGTTAACGAATCAACGATGGAAGACGGGAAGGAGACTCAGCAACAACGAAGGTCCAATTCCGAAAAAACCACACTACCGGGAAAGGATCTCGGAGCTGTGGCTGGAGTTGAAGCAGCCATAGGAGACATATCACTGAGGACAGACGACGTCCTCAGACAGCTATCTCCTGCCGAAGGGGTAACAGATAAAGCGAAGGACCCACTCAGTAAGGAAACTTTGGATTCTTATTTTGGGATCAACACCAAAAGAGGCACGTCGTTCACTAAAACGACAGGGAAAACTGAAAAAAGGGGACCAGTGACGGACGTCAACAGAGAAAAGGGGGCGAAGGTCCCAACGACACCGGAAGTGGACGGTGAAATAGATGCGCTGCTCAAGGCCAGTGGATTGGGCGAGCGTGAGGGGGCTCTAGCCAGAGCACGAGCGAATGCACCCGGCATTAGTGGTGGGAGTGCTCTGCGGAAAATCATCCCACCTAGTCGATGGGATAAAACTCCGGAAGTCCCGAAAAATAGACGGCCACGATATCCGGAAGGAACTCCGGAAATCGAGGACAGCGACTATGAGTTACCTCCTCCGTTGCGGAGAGGAGGAAGAAATGCTTCTGCTGGAGGAAGATTAGAGGAGCGAGGAGGGAGTCTTGCTCGTTCGGCAGCAATAACGGACCACAACGCCACACAAGACCTACTCGTGTCTATGCATCGACAAGGAAACGAGCTAGACGATCAGATGATGCTGATACAGCTGCTTCAAGGTCAAGTGGAAAGGCTCGAAAAGGCGCTTTCCGAAAAAACAAATCCACGTACAGGGAGAAATGGCGAAGAAGTAAATAATGAACGAGAGTCAGCAGTAGTTACGCCCAGAGGACGGCCAACAAGGTCACCAGGAGATCCACCTGAAGGGTCACCATCAGGACCGCCAGGAGGGCCGAGAAGAAATGGAAATTGGGGACCACCGGGAGAACCTCCAGGAGGGGGACCAGGTGGAGATCCACCAAACGATCCGCCAGGGGGATTTGTGCAAAATAGGTTCAGTGAAGGACGAAGGTATCTCGACCTTGGATTGGCATTAAAACATGTGAAACATTTTGATGGCAGTGACTCAGCTGAATTAGACGGATTTTTGCGGTCATGTGAAACCGTATTTGCCAGGGTACGCGAAGATGACTACGAGTTACTACTGGCATTGGTTCTCAGCAGTAAAATTGGTGGACGAGCGACAAGAGAACTAAAGCATAAATCCATCTATACGCTTGAACAACTGAAAGCTGAGTTGGAAGCATTGTACGGCCATAGGAAATCACTGTCTGCCTTACAAATGGAATTTAACTCGTTACGGCGAGGACCGAGCGAAGATATAGCCGCGTATGCAGCTAGGACAGAGAAAATCACCGTAGAAGTGGTTAAAAAACTCTGCGAGACCGTATCTACAGAAAGAGATGCACGCACGGTGGAAACAATGACCCGAAAATGTGCACAAATGAATTTCGAGAATGGATTACACGGTCAGGTGCAAATATTGGTTAGATCACGTAATTACTCCTCTCTTCATGAGGCAGTGACCGGTGCAATAGAAATAAGCCACATGGTTCAGCCGAAAGGAGAAGCGGGAGGTGTTCATAATACCAATAATCGAAAATCCCTATCGGGAAAAGCAGGTGAAAGAAATTGCTATATTTGCGGAAATTCGGGACATCTGGCGAGGGATTGTACTCGCAGATCAGGAAGGGTAAGCCTCCCTGCCCCTAGTGCACCAAGGAACATAAATCAAGTTGAAATAATCTGCACTTATTGCAAGAATAAAGGGCACACCTGGTTGGAATGCAGAAAGCGATTACGGAAGAAGTATGAAGTAGGCCAAGGTCGCGAAGGAAACAGCAACGGCAGTAAGCAGCGCGGAAGCGATAGGCGAAAAGAATCCAGTATGGCCGCTAGAAATAATATCCGCACACTCGGGTCTTTGCAAATCAACACTATCATCACGAGAAGCCCGGTGAAGGACCCGAGTAGAGGAGTCAGCGATAAGCAGAAAGAATTCAGCATGGCCGCCGCGAGTAGTAGTACTACGTCTGCTACTACTACCAACGCGCGTACGTTGAGCGGCGTGCGATTCACCAAGGCACTGCGGCCAGGCGCCGCAGAGGGGCCGAGAGGGGAAGCGAGCGATAAGACGTTGCTACGGGTGCTAGAGGTATCGGCACCCACGAAAAGTGCAACGGCCAGCGACATTGATATCGCCAGCACTACATCGGTACGGGGGGTTCTGACCCTCAAGGCCGATACAGGAGCTCAATGCAGCATAGTGAAATATAGTTGCGTAAAGGCTGAGACTCCTATAACGGATAATGATGCAGAATTACAGGGCGCTGAAGGAAGTAAATTCCGGCCTATCTGTAAAGCGGAAGTGACCCTACAAATTCCAGGGAAATCTGTAAAACATTGGTTTTACGTTGTGAAAGATGAAATCCCAATAACTGTAAATGGATTATTGGGAATGGACTTCATCAAGAAACATAAGGCAAATATATTGCAGGGAGAGACATTCGAGTTATATGGACATAAAATGCCATTGGTAGATGGAAAGTCAAAAATCGTCCTCACACCTCGGTCGGAAACCATTGCGTACGTATCTACTACGAGTCAAAATCCCGAAATACTCTCTCGAGTGGAAATAGGTGAAAGAATATTAATGGGGGCATGCTATACACCACCACTAGGAAGTAGCTGTGTGGTGAACCTCGTTAATACAAACGAGAGGGAAGTAGTAGTTGAGCGTCCGACGGTGACACTCGAGCCGGTCGAGATAACAGAGCTCGACGCGGAGTCCAACGCTCTAAGTATGAATGCTGTGAGTAAAGAAAGAGGGGTATACCGACTCCAGCGGTTAGAAAGAGAGCTCAACATGAGTCACCTCAACGGTGAAGAGAGAGAAGCCCTACTTCAGCTCATAAGAAAATATGAAAATATCTTCCATCTAGAGGGTGATAAACTACCTTGTACTCATATGGTGAAGCACCGAATACCATTAAAGGAAGGCACTTTACCAATGAAGGTGCATCCTTATCGATTACCGGAAGCCCACAAAAAGGAGGTTGAACGACAAACTTGCGAAATGTTGGAGGATGGAATCATGCAACCCAGTAGGAGCCAATGGAACGCACCCTTGTTAGTGGTGGCCAAAAAACCGGATGCCTCTGGAAAAGTAAAAATGCGAGTAGTGGTGGATTTTCGGAAAATAAATGAAGCCACCATTGGAGAGTCCTACCCACTTCCAAATATCACGGAGATATTGGATCAATTGGGAAAAGCCCAATACTTTTCCACTCTCGACCTTGCTTCTGGATTCCATCAAATTCCGATGGCTAAGGAAGATAAGGAAAAAACAGCATTTTCTACACCTCAAGGCCATTTCGAATATAATCGAATGCCATTCGGGTTAAAAAATGCGCCTCCAACTTTTCAGCGGTTAATGAACTCCGTACTAGCCGGAATACAGGGCATAAAATGCTATGTTTACCTAGATGACATTGTTGTTTACGGGAAAAACCTGCGTGAACACAATGAAAGACTAGAAGAAGTTTTCCGGCGATTAAGGGAAGCTAGACTGGCTGTGAAGCCACAAAAATGCCAATTCTTGCGGAAAGAGACGCAATTTCTAGGTCACATCATTTCCGAGGACGGGGTACGGGCAGATCCGGAGAAACTTGCGGCTGTGAAGGAGTATCCTGCACCTAAAAATGTTAAACAAGTACAATCATTTTTGGGATTAGCTGGTTATTACCGAAAATTCATAAAAGATTTTTCGAGGATAGCCAAGCCATTAACGGAGCTAATAAAGAAAGATACTAAATTTAAATGGACGGCTGTGCGCGATGCTGCTTTCGAAGAATTAAAGAATGCATTAACAACTGCACCGGTATTACAATACCCAGATTTTCAGCAGCAGTTCTTGGTAACTACAGATGCATCGGATAAGGCTATTGGAGCCATCCTCTCGCAAGGCAAGGTCGGAGAAGACTTGCCTATATGTTACGCAAGCCGCACACTCTCAAAGGCAGAAAAGAATTATACCACAACGGAGAAAGAATTGCTCGCTATAGTATGGGCTATAGCGCAATTTCGGCCCTATATATATGGGACGCGGTTTAAAGTGATAACCGATCATCAACCTCTCACATGGTTATTTGGGGTGAAAGATCCAGGTTCACGGCTAATGAGGTGGCGAATAAAATTGGCAGAACACCGATTTGACGTGGAATACAAGGCTGGCGAAAGAAATACCAACGCAGACGCGCTTAGTCGTATATACGTTACTACGAGAGCACGCGCGCGAGAAGGAGAACCTGTGCTGAAGGACGTGCGAGAGAAAGAGACAGAGCAACACACCGTTTCTACGGACAGCAACTCACCTATACGCACCAATACACCCAAGGCAGGCGAGTCGGGCTCCCGCGGTGCGAATATCAGCACAAAGCGGAGAGCCGAGGAGACAGAGAGAGCTATAGAGGATACCGCTCTACTATATAGCGAGCAGTGCAGGGAACAGGGGGCTGCGCCGCGGCTACCCGTGAGAGGTGGGAGCGCGAGCGAGCGACCTGGCTTGCAGCAGAGCGAAAGAGATGCTATGAGGCAACCGCAGCCAATCACTGAAATAGGTGAAGCAGTCCGCGCGGACTGCAATGCTTCTGGAAGGCTGGGGGAAGCGGAGAGCGGGGAGAACGAGAGTATACCTTTGCGCTCAAGGAGGGACAAGGAAGCTACGATGGAAAAAGAGTGTAGCTGCAGCAATGGTGTAACCTGTCCTTCTTTGGAGGATAGAGGGAAAATACTAAAGGAATATCATGATGCCCCTCTGGGTGGGCACCAGGGTATTAAGAGGACTCTGAAACGAATCCAAGCAAAATATGTATGGCCAGGAATGAAAAAAGAAATACAAAGACATATCGCTGCTTGTGAAAAATGTCAGAAGAACAAGCTCCGATGCAAGGGCAAGGTACCTATGGTGATTACAGACACGCCTGGACGAGCTTTCGAAAAGGTAGCTGTGGACATCGTTGGACCACTACCTCTGACATGTGCTGGAAATAAAAACATACTTACTTTCCAGGATGCTTTGACGAAATACAGCGCGGCTGTGGCCATCTCAAATCAGGAAGCCCATACAGTCGCGAAAGCTTTAGTGACGGAGGTAATTTGTCGATATGGAACCCCCGAAATAATCCTTTCGGATAGGGGTACGAACTTTTTGAGTTCTACATTTAAAGAGGTCTGCAAGTTGTTGCGGATTAAGAAAATCCAAACTACGGCTTATGATCCTGAAAGTAATGGAGCATTGGAAAGGTAGCACCGAACTTTGGCCGAATATTTAAAAAAATTTATAGATGAAGATCAAGACGATTGGGATGAGTGACTGCCGTACGCTATGTTCACGTACAACACCACTCCACACACAGCTACCGGAATGACTCCCTATGTGTTAATGTATGGACGCGAGGCCGAGTTGCCTACTGCGGTGAAACAGGAGCCGTGCTCCACTTACACACACGCAGACTATGCCAGCGAGCTGCGAGAAAGATTACAAGCCTCGTGGACGGTGGCCAGACATAATCTAAGCAGTGCGAAAGAGAGGGCGAAGCTGGATTACGACGTCAAAGCGAGACAGCGTGAATATCTTGTAGGTGACCACGTACGATATACGGTACGGCGGGGACGATCAGCCAAACTGACACCCACATGGACGGGGCCACACACTATCACGGCGTTGCATAGTCCCGTCACCTATACAATTAAAATGGGACGTAAAACCGCGACGGTTCACGTTAACCGTCTGCGACATTTCGTCGAATATTAGGGTGTGTGTATGTATATATTAGCTTATCGCATGCAACGGCCATTAGACCGTCCCCATGCTCCTAAGTGAGAGAGAAGATAGGGAGCACGGATGCGCCAGAAAAAGAAGGCTGCTACGTGCTCGCAAGAAAGAAGGAGAAGAGGATAGTGAGCACGGATGCACCAGAGAGAGAAGGCGACCACGTGCTCGAAAGAGGAAAGGAGAGACAGATAGAGAGAGAGAGAAAAGTAAGGCACGGATGCACAAGGGGCATCTACGCGCGTGAGAAGGAAGAAGTAAAAAAAAAAAAAAAAAAAAAAAAAAGCCTTACTCATGGAACTGACGCAAAGTGCGTCCTCATGATTCTATTTAAGGGAAGGATGGGGTCATCCGCGATCTATTACGCGGGGGAAAACTTAAAATTAAGAGAAAAAAAAAACATAATTTAGTTTTTTTTTTGTTTTTAAAGTTTATTATAGGGAGGGGATAATCCCCTCCCCAACGGAAAATACAGAGAATATTTTTTAATTAATTTTCTCTGCCCCGCATATCAGGCAGAATGACGGGGGGCCGACGCTGAAGAGCCGGCGGAGGCCCAGAAAATCCACCGCCTCTTCATCCACCTCGTCGCCGCCGTCCCATAAATAAGCTGCGTGCCTCCTTGCAGCTTGACGGCGGCGCCTTACGGTGAGGGCCTCCCGGATGAATGTGGAGGCCCACGTCGGCCTCCGGGGTCGCCTCGCCGTCCCCGGAACATAGATGACCCGGTTCTGAGAAAAAAAAAAAAAAGAGAGAAGAGATTATTAATATTATGTCACAATATAAATAAATTGAATAGAAATGGTACTTACGATCGCCTCGAGTAGACGGCGGTTGAGGCTCCCGCCTCGGATCAAAACAACTCCACTCATGGTCGGATATTATTAATTTTTTTTGAAAGGATTCAGCTCTGCTGCTCGCGAGGTGGTCGTTGAAGCGGTTGACGATTTAATGAGCCGGTGGCAGCTACTCAGTGCCAACCACCGCTCAACGACGGGGGTAATTTACAAAGTAAGCAGTCCCACGGTCGAAAACTGCTTTAACCGTTGTCTTCTGGTTTCAGGATTGCGCTGTTCCTCGCCTACCTTATCAAAACCAGCACGGCCAACGAGGAATATGCGCTGAAACCATTCACCGACAATCCCGGCATCTTCTACGAGGAAATTGGAAGCGTCACACAAACAAAAGCGACATGGAGACTTGCCATACACATGGATCTCACATGTATACTCCGTCGAGAAAGGATGGTTAAATTAAATTTGCAACGTGTGCGCGACGCGTGTAAAGTCGAGGATGGAATTGGTCAAGCCGACGAACTATGTCACGCGCTTCTAGAAACCGTCGAACACATGTCATCAAGGGTAGAAGATGGCATGAGCACCGTTCATGACCTAATTGAACCCAATTCGTTGCGAAGACGCAGAGGACTTATCGATGGAATGGGATCGATAATCAAATCAATCACCGGAAATATGGATGCTGCAGATGCGGAGCGGATTAATCACCAGATAATGGCCCTGCAGGCGGGTGAACGGACCCTAAAAAGAGGCATCAAGGAACAACTGCAGGTCGTTTTCTCTACTCTGCGGTTATTTAACGATACCGTGGACAGGATAGTGGCCAATGAGAACACCCTTCTCGGCCTTGTAAATGCAGCACGGCGTGATCTAATCGCTAACAAAGACCAGCTCATGAGACGTGTACGTCTTGACGAGAGCCTAACTGCCGTAAGTGTGGTGGTAGAGGAACTCCTCACCGACGTGCGGGAGTTAGTATTGCTCCTGGCCGAGATATCTACGGGAAAGGTGAGCGCAGCGGTACTACCACCGCGTAAGCTAGTGGAGTACCTCACGGATGCACTACCACACCTACCGACTGGCACTGGATTCCCCTTACCGATCGTAAGGAGTGAGGCAAACTCCTTGATGCGACTCATCGACGCGCGGGCATACAGTGATGGAACAGCGGCCATACTGCTATTGGATATCCCGCTGATAAGCTCACGGCGTTACACCGTCCACCGGCTATACCCCGTGCCTGTGAAGGGTATCAATGACACCTACTACTACGTGGATACAACAGAAGACCTCGTAGTAGTAGATCAGGCGAATAGAAATTTTTTGCGGATGTCATCAGTAGACTTGCGGAATTGCAAAAAATTCGGAAAAAATTTTATATGCTCTCCTCAGCACCCTTCGGTGCCCATCACAAAAAATGCACCATGCGAAATACTAACCTTGGTAAAAATCGACACTGAGGGCGGTCTCAGGTGTCCTAAGCGAGTTTTAACTCTGACCAGCACGCTTATCATCCCTATGGAGCAACCCGGAAGATGGATGTACATCGCACCTTCAGAAGAAATAGTAACAATAACTTGTAACAAAAAACCCGCGTTCCGCGAATCGTTAATAAACTCGGGTATTTTGGCTCTGATAGGTTCGTGCGAGGTAACCGCCCAAGATTTTAGTATTCGGACCCTTAAAAGGGTCACAGACACTCGGAACGAAGAATATCTACCTCCGTTCAATCTTACATTATCCGACATCGATGTGAATTATCATTCACATTTACAAAAAGTTAATAAAAAAGTGCAGTTCTTAAGTGTATTGCGGAATCCCGAGGAGTTAAGGACCCTTGGTTCACGCGTGAAAGAGATAACTAGAGACTTAGATAAAGACAATAAGTACAGTGAGCAGTGCTACCATAATATAGGACTGTATTCTTTAGTAGCCTTAGTTTTTGTAGCCTTGGCCTGCTATGCCGCATATCGGTTACACCGGCTGAGGCGAAGATCCAACGCGACACCGGCAAGGCCAGAGGAGGCGGTGACCCCTCAAGAAGCACCGTCCGCAGTCGAGATGCGTGCGGAGCCAGTGCCCCCGCGTATCAGTAGTTTACATGTAGATAGGGCTGCTACAATTCAGAGGCACCCATTGCGTTTTTCATATCATGCCAGAGCTACAGATAAGCCATAATTTATAAGAGTATCCATATGTCACATAAATAGTCGAAAGTTCAACCAACTTGCTCAGAAGAAAATTTTTTTTTGAATCTCAAAATTTTTCTTTTTAAGGGGGGAGGGATGTTGCGACCCGGAATTTCGGCAAGCAACGTTGCGAAACATTTATTGCACTTCGCTAATCATATTCAGCATATTCGCTGATCGCGAATATTGCAATCGCACCATGCGACATTTTTGTCAATTAAGCAATAATGCAATTCAGCATTATCGTGTAGGAACTAAGGTGAACTGGAAGCGACAGCGCCAGTACATCGGCAGTCTTAAATCGACTTCAAGAGCAATCGGTTGGGCTCGCGAGTAGAGTACATTAGCAAGTTGTAATTGTAATAAATACATTCTATATTTAAACTCGTGTGGATTCCAATCCTTTAATCGGTCCCGATCCCTTAATATATTAATTGAACCGAGTCAGGAAAAGGGCTGATCACCCTTTGAGCATTTCGGGCACAACAAAACGAATGTACTCGATCCATTTGAAATAAATTTGCAAATTAATGTATTTTGTGAACAGAAAGAATAAATTATTCGACGTAAATATATTCTTCTTTGACACAAAGAAATGTATATTTCATTGCAACATATTTTTTTACGAACTAATAAAGATATATTGCAATCAAATACTTTTTCATTCCCAAATACCCGTCTTAGGGTTGAATATATTTATTAGTCGCCAGATGTATTACTTACAATTTAAAAAAATTATTCGAGTTGAATACAAATCTATTAGGCCAGCATTGGAATAAGAAAATTTATTTCCGATGCGTAGGTTTTAGCCTAGTTAACTAGATATTTTTTCTGAGTGCAGAAGTGCCTATTAAACCCGCGTTCTACCGGACCTAACTCACTTTTTGTACGTCAATCTGAATTTTAATTTAATAAATCCATTTTTTTTCACTGCACATTTTTCAAACACAATGAAATACATATTTTTGGTGTGACAGATTATAGATTTTCTGTTTTTAAAAAATGTTTGTTATGAACAACAAATTTTTTGTTACCCGGACATTCGTAATACATAGTAACTTTGGTCCAAATGGACAGAGCGAGCTAAAATTCTTCACATTTCTCATTTCTACATTAGGAAGTATGCACAAAGGCTATTGTAATTTTCCTTTTTGTTTTGTGACCCGATGTTTGCTCTTGAAATGGTAGGAGGGGGGAACGGGTAAAATAAATAAATAATGCGGCAGTTTTAGTACAACTATAATACTACTTAAATTATTTGAAAATTCAATAAATACAAAAAAAGATGAAAAAGAAAAAAATGGCGAGAAAAACAAATCCGATAATACGGTTCGGGGGTGATTCAACAAGGGCGCCAGTTGCAATTCGGTGCAACACCGTTTGTGGAATTCAGCAAATTGAATTCCTCAAATCTCGAAAAAAAAAATAAACTATTGAAAATAACTAAATCGCAAACCACGAAGTGGGAGAGCAAATATGCATAAATATCAAAAACAAGGGGCATAGGCTATAAGGTAGAGCTGAGACGAAGGTCAGGGCTGGGGGGGAAATGGTCTAACGGTCGGCTCTTACAATGATGTTACCGCGGTGGTCTTCAGTAATTCTTAGATTATTCAGGGTGGCAAAAAACGGGTTTGCGGTCAAAAAATAACAAGGGTAATTTATTAAGCGGGGAATATAAGGGGGGGAAAAATTTATGTTTGAAAATTCGCGAGAACTCAGAAGGGCTATTCACAAATATGAAATTATTAAAATTATGACTTAAAAATAAATTAAAGGGGAGGGAAAAATTGATAGAGAAATCGCAAATTGTCTGAAGGACAAGTTGGAATAGGGTGACGGGTATTAATTCATAATTGTGGGGGTAGGTTGGGGATTTCGGTGCTTCTTTGCACGAGTATTGACAGGTGGTCAGGCAAGACAGCTGATATCGAGAGGACACTCGTTATCGGGTTATTTTAACAATTGCGGGGAGTATCTGTGGCGAATGGGGATATTGAGAGGGGGTCGTACGATTCGATCGAAAATAGTCTCATTCGAAAGCCGATAAATAGCCCATGAATCTATGAGACTATTTTCGATCGAATCGTACGACCCCTTCGGAAGAACCACCCCCCAGGTTTAGTGAAATGTATTGTTTTTCAATTAGGGGGTAATTTCTGCTGATAGAGTCGTACGATTTCATCGAAACTAATTTTATTCGGGAGCCGATAAATAGCCGATAAATTACATGTACTTTTTATCCCAGTGCCCCTTCTCTATTGTATTTTGATTCACTTGTGGATGTCCCAGCTTCGTCGTCATGCAGGACTTCCACAGCAGCATGTAAAAAATCAAGTACAAGGCACACTGACTTAAAACCTGTTCGACATTTATCGGCTATTTATCGGCTTTCGAAAAGTATGTCGAGCCGATAAATTATGATGAATTTTAACATGAATTAGGATGTCCTAGCTTTGTTTTTCAATGAGATATTTGAAAAAAAAAACTGTTTTTAATCTATGGGGGTGGTATTTCCTGAAGGGGTCGTACAATTCGATCGAACCTTAGTATTTTCGAGAGCCGATAAATAGCCAATAATTTTCGTATAAAGTTTTTTCCGATCAGCCTATTATTTCCTTTTTTTCAGTTGTGGATGTCCTAGCTTCGCCGGAAGCTAGGACATCCACACGTTTCCGGTATAAGGGATGGAGCTGGAAAATATCTTTTTGCGCTGATAAATAGCCGATAATTCGGGTATAGTTTTTATCTCAAAAATCGCGTGTGGATGTCCCAGCTTCTTTGACATGATATTGAGGGTTTCCACGGGGTCGTAAAAAAGGGAGTTCAAAACTTACAGTATTTGTAATCCACGAATCAATTACAGCACTCAGCAGAAATCAATTTGGTCGTAGTAGAACTTTCAACACACTCTATCACGGAGTACGAAAAAGGAATAATAGTGGCCAAGAATCCTCTGTCTTCTTTCTCGAATTTATTCCTAAATTCTCTAATTCCCCCGATGGGCTGATTTGCATAGAGAGAGAGAGAGACATGAACGCTGCCGCGGGCAGTAATTGTGACGCGGGATGGTAGTTCGAAAGGTGAGTGATGGATGGCGGTAGGAGTCCCGTAAATCACCGATCGATATTCTCTCGCTAAACGACGGCTTGCGATCCTCCTTACGTTGAACGGCGCCACGATGACGTCATCCGCACCACAATCCGACTCCGCGACGTTTTTCGTCTCTCTCCCATGCTCAGCACTACTTTTTTTTATATAGGCGGGCGGGGGGAAAGCATTGTGGTGTGTTGTTGTTTTCGGGAACGTTGTGCGCGCTCGGGCACTGCTTGTAGTGAGATTTCGCTTTCAGCGAAATTTCTCGTCACAGTTTATATTGGCATTTACTTTGAAAAATTGCTTCTCAGGTACGCATATGTGTACGACTCACTAACTTTCCACCAAATTGATAAATTTGAAGAAGATTCACAGTGTACTCATGTTTTACCTTAGTACAAATACTTTTTTTTTTCATTTTCCCTTTAGGGGATTCTAAAGTGGTAATTACCTTCCACGATAAAAGCATATATTTTACCGTATTTGTTTAATACTCATGACGATAAAAATTCTGTTCGTCTTCAAAAATCAAATAGCACTACATATTATACAGGACATGAAATGAAAACACTTAATACCTCAGTTTTTTTCTTTGTTGTTTCATTTCTTGAATGAATTTGTACACTTCAATGGAAATTATAACTCATACAATAATATGTCACATAGAAAATCAATCAACATAACCTAAACTGAACACTCATCACCATATGTATCACTGACATTTATATAATTTAGACAGTTATGTTCGACATGTATATTTTCATACAATTATTTTGTTTAATAATTCACACTTGCACTCGCATTTGTTATTTTTTGTCTGTTATCGCTTATAAATCGTCACCTGTCAAAAAGGACTCTGCAGCATCTTGAGAAATCTGCAATTAGGATTCTTACCGACGACGACCGATCTTGCCGACAACGACGATGAAACGCAAAAATTTGAAAAAAAGGTTTGATTCGTAAAAAAGTATACCGCACTACTGATTTACATCATAGTCCTACTTGAACCTTGCTTCACGATATACGTGAACTGAATTGTACTCCGTATCTCACAATTTGCACAATTTGACTTTAAAAAATGCACAAGCGATTGAAAAAAATATATCTTCCTCAAAATATCTCTTCTAGGAAGTTGACGTTATAAAAGATCGCAAGCATTGTCTTCATTTTATTTCTCGGCTTGCTCTCCATGACGTTCGACCGAGGAAGCTTCGTAAAGGGCAAAATATTATGAAAAAGCAATGTGCACGGTTGTGCTTTGCATTCTTATTTAGAGTGAATTTCATAAACTCGATTTTTTAGGCATTCACGTTTTGAAAAAACGGACAAAAGTGCATATTAAACCCGCGTTCCACCGGACCTAATTACCTTTTTATAGGTTAATGTTAATTGAATTTCGATAAATCTATTTTTTTGCAGCACATTTCTCAAACACAGTGTATACATATTCTTGGTGTATCAAAATATAGATTTTTTTTTTATTAAATAATTTTTCTTATGAAAATCAGATTTTTTGTTACCCGGACGTCCGGATAACATGGTAACTTTGGTCCGAAAGGACCGAACGAGCTAAAATTTGGAACTTTTTCTATTTTTACAATGAGAAGTATGCACAAATATTATCGTAATTTTTCTATTTGTTTGTATTCGCATTTACCTTTGAAAATTATTCTTTTCAGGTACGCACATGTATACGGCTTGCTAACTTTTCACCAAATTGATAAATTTGAGCAAGATTCGCAGCTTACTTGTATTCTACCTAAATGCAAATACATTTTTTTTTATTTTGCTTTTAGAGGATTCTAAAGTAGTGATTACCTAACAAGGTGAAAAGCACATATTTAGTTTTCATTTATTTAGTACTTATGACAATAAAAATGTTGTTCGTTTCATTCATTAAATGGATTCGTATACTTGAATTGAAATAACAATTCATAAATATTATACAAACTTTAAGAATAAGTTAATATAACCTAAACATATCATTCGTACAGCATATTTATCACTGAGATTTATCTAATTTACAAAATTTTCTTCGACACGTATAGTTTTATCAATTTTTTTATTTGTTTATTTACACTGGCACTCGTATTTGTTATTTTTCTTGTTTATTATCGTTTCTAAATTGTCACCTATCAGAAAGTGACACAGCCAGCATAGGGAAACAACTACATTTACGTCCTCTACCGACTGCGACAGATCTTGCCGACAACGACGATGAACCACGACACTTACAAAAAAATAGTTCTATTTTCATGAATGAATCCGCTCCACTCATAACCGCGTAGCAAACTTAATAATAGAATATTTTACAATTTGTATTTCCAAAAAAATACATAGTATCGAAAACTGTGAAATATTTTAATAATGTGAAACAATAAGAATTAAAAGTAAAAATAAAAAAGTTACACATTAAATAATCAGAATATACATAAAATCATTAGAAATATTGAATACTTGATCTTAAATATCAAGAGGAAACGCAAACGCGTCAATGGCAGCAAGTTCGCTCTGTTCAACATCACTCCATGATGTACTAAGGGCTGTTCAGCGCCAGAGGCAGCAATTTGCGACAGTAATATAAGTTTATTAGGCTCACTGGGTATAGAACTTTCCTCTAATTTATCATATATCGAATGGTAATACAAAAACACGCTTTATTCACTACTTCAAAGTAGTGTGGAAATGAGAATTCTCATACTCTCAATACTTACTCCAATACTTACTCTTTATGAAATCTCTATTGATAGTTTTTTAAAAAACTATATTCGTTACGTCGTAACCCGAAGCGCGACATGTTAATCATACGGGGTGTTAAACGCGCCGTTCAAACCATATAGAACGCGAAGCGCCCGTTAACGGAACGCGAAATGCGACGTCCAAACCATACGGAGACCGAACCACAACAGTCAAAATATACAGATCGTGAAGCGCGGCATCCGGTGCTATACGGAGCGCGACGGTCAGTGAGTGCCTTAAAAATGGCCCAGGGGCCAACAAATAAACTGGCGCCCTACAGGGGCGACCGGGTTGCTAAAAAACACGTCAACTTAATTAAAAAGACTGTGTAAAAAATTATTCACAGTGCTACTTTGTAGGGCCAGTTACCACTCGAGAGAACTTTGAGTTTTATACAAAGCATTGTATGGGCTAGATTGGAAGGAATGGTTTTTTGGCTATTGGCGACCAATAAATCAAAGAAGAATGTGATCTTCAATAAACGTTTCGGCCCTAATGTGGGTCCTCTTCAGTATATTTTATAGAACATTGCTTTCATTATTATTGATATACATTGGGTGGATCTAACTAAAGGTGGCTGGATTGCTTGGTTATGTGGTTTATTGTTTTGAGGTTAGTCTTGATGTCGTAGATAATAAAACGGTGTTCATGTTATATTTCAATTAATTAATTAATTAAATTAACTCTCATGTTAAAAGCTGGCTGGGTTGCCTGGCCCTATTTATTTTATAAAAATGTGACTTTATTATTTAATTGACATATAACATAAACACCGTTTTATTATCTACGACATCAAGACTAACCTCAAAACAATAAACCACATAACCAAGCAATCCAGCCACCTTTAGTTAGATCCACCCAACGTATATCAATAATAATGAAAGCAATGTTCTATAAAATATACTGAAGAGGACCCACATTAGGGCCGAAACGTTTATTGAAGATCACATTCTTCTTTGATTTATTGGTCGCCAATAGCCAAAAAACCATTCCTTCCAATCTAATAATTGCGGCCACAACACATCATTACCAATCTTGTATGGGCTAGGTCGAGGTATTCCTCGTCATGACTAGGATTAACGAATTCGATGGGTCCATCGTCCGACAGCGAGGATACAGACTTGTAGTGGACGTATTGAGACGACTTTATCGATGTTTGTGTTGGTGGTATGGTGAATAAGTCATGCTCCGACTTCATACATTCACAGGAGTGTGAGCGTAAGAACGACATGATTAAGCTTTTCCAAAAATATCTGTCACTGTTGATCTCTTTACCTTTTAGTATTTCCTCGTCCGCGTTTTTTCGTCACTTGTCTCTTTACTATTCTGCCACTGTTGCTCTTCTTCTTCTTCCTCTTGTTTGTCGCCGATGATGCGACGCGCGCGATTCTGAGCGAGGCTCTTGCAGTGAAGCGTTACGGTTAACGTTCCGTACTCGAATGTGATTGGTTTCCCCAGATGATATCTTATATCTATCTCCACTGTGCGCAAGCAATTGTTCAGTAGAAGGTCTGTATTTGGTGGTGAGCAATATTTCATTTGTGTCGAGCCATATGTATAGTGTGATATATCCAAATTTACTATACGTAATAGAGCAGCTTGAGTATCGCCTACTGTATAGGGTATACAGAGATCTGTATAGACACAATTTTGTTCAGGTAGAGCTCGAAAAATGCAGCCAGGGGTTTCACCCGCGGCTTGGCGTCTACGGATGAAGTGAAGGTACGTACCCTCGTTTGTCGTCCAGTCAAAGTTGTCTTTTACACTGAAGCCTAGGATACGTTGTGCCTTTTCGCTCATGGGAACGATATTTTGATTACTGATAATCTTTGTTCCGGACTTTGTATTCCAGATTTCACTGCCGATGGCCACATAACTTTTTGCTTTTCTAGCACCAACAATCTGTATAACCGATTCTCGTAGACCTGGGACATTATTTATTTTTTCCATAAGTTTTTCATGGCTCTTATATATGCCGTAGGAATGTTACCCGTCGCGGATTCTTTTTAATCCTGCGGGGTCCATTTAATTTCCGGGTTTTCACGCGGGAAATGTGTCATTGTGAAGGGTACATGTATTTCGGATAACCCTGCAGTCCATTGACCATCAAGGTGTAGTTCACGTAAAAGTTGTATAATAAAATATGTTGTGTTATCGGGATAATATTGCATACTGCTGTTCCTCGGTAATACGAGAAAAAAATGTTCGTCACTGTACATAATGATGGTACTGGTAACACGAGGTTCGTGAGTTATAGGTTATCGATATTATAGGTGTTGGACGCAGGCATCCAAGAGTTGAATTTCGATGGGTAGCCAACCCAACTGACGAAAAGCTGTTTCTTCGCTTTACGTCCTTTAGACCGTAAGATACGATCAGTCTTGAAAACTATATCTTCCGTCATGCATTTCTCATGCACAGATGTTATTTCCTTGGTGTAGAAAAATCCGTCGATGAATTGCCCCTCGAGATCACGCAGCTCGTAAATTTGTATTCCTTGACGATTTATGACTTTATCGATTTTGAAAATTCCTTCACTCCAATTTCGCTCGTAACCCTTCTTGGAGGTGCCTTTTGTTCAATTCATCCGTATGTAATCACCGCATTTATAATAAGCTATAGTGTGACGTCTATTTTCACTGTGTTTAAGAGATGCATTTGTCATATTTGCCAGTGCTATATCGGGAATGTATAAAATCACTGGAGCCGGTTGCATTTTTATTGACGAGTGTCTCGCGTGATTATAAGTATTGTAACGATTAGCTTAGCAATAACTTCATCTTATTCTTTTTATCGACCGATCCCCTGAATACAGAAACCGACTGACTGACTAACGATCGTCTTGACAACGCGTTGATTAACTTGACAGTCTCTGACGAGATCCAACCAAGAATAGACGCTTAACCTTTGACGCGACTTCTCTTTTTGTTAATAAACCCGCTTTCGTTACCTTTCGTTATTTATTATTTCTTCGTAAACGTAACATTGGTGTCAGAAGTGAGCGAACGAGCTTACGTAAAATTAAATAAGATCAAATTCTGTGCCGAAAACATTGAAATGAACACTAGAAGAAATCGAAGATCTTCGACTGCCAGAGATGCTCCGAACGCCAATCAAGGCGAACCGGACGCTCTCGACCAACTACGAACAGAACTCCGGCAGATGATTCAAGAAAATAATCAGAGAATGAACGAAGAATTCGTCGATTTTCGTGAACAAACGATGCGACAAGCACACGAGATCACGATCGAAGCAGCGAGAGAAGCAGCGAGAGAAGCAGCGAGAGAAGCAGCGAAAGAAGCTGCAAAAGAAGCAGCGAGAGAAACAGCACGAATCATCCTCGCCGACCTTCAAAAAAAAGTTACTGTACCATCTATTCCCTCTATTCCTTCCGTCTCCTCTCCTGCTTTGCCGTCTAACATAGTTCCTCTCGCGAATCCCAGCACATCGCAAACAATTCACGAATCGTCACCTTTTGTTGGAGCTGCTCAGAGCGCTCACAAATTGAAACACATGCCGTTTGACGGAACGATGTCTTGGGATCAATATTTCAAACAATTCGAACTAATAGCTCGTTACCATCGCTATTCTAATCAAGACAAAGCTATCGTTTTAGCCTCATTACTTACCGACTCCGCTAGGATTGTTTTAGATAGTTTAACGGCGGAAGACACGGCCGATTTTGAAAAATTAAAGGCTGCTCTCGATTTTAGTTTCGGAGCAGGAAACTGCCCCGATCGATTCTGCAACGAACTTGAGGCTCGTAAACAGAAACGAGACGAGGAATTCTCGGTCTTTGCCACAGACATTCGTCGATTAGTTAATCTAGCTTACGCAGGATCCAATGTAGAAACTATCGAAAAATTAGCTTGCCGAGCTTTTATTTCAGGAATCTGGGATCACGACGTTAGAAAAACACTCCGACTCGAAAAACTTCCCTCACTACAAGCAACACTTACTCGAGCTAAGGAAATCCAAGCTGCTCTTCAAACAGAGAGAAATGGATTTCCTCAGTTCAAAACAAACACACAGACAAATAACACTTACAAATACTCAAGAACAACAAACACGAACAACAAAAACCAAAACATGAACAACACTAATCCTGGATGCTGGAATTGTGGAAAATTAGGGCATTTCAAAAAACAATGTAGGAATCCTCCAGTAGAACCAAAACCAGTGCAGGATAGGCAGGGAAACTAGAAAAAGTCGATTCACAGGGGGTTGAATCGGCTCGATTTGATCAAACTCTAAGGGTTTGCGCTTCAAACTCTGCTAATGAATCAAAACAACATCTGTTGATTCATGGAAAAGTAGCAGGAAAATCGTGTGTGATGGTATTAGATACCGCATCGGAGATCACAATCGTAAATGCTTCGTCATTTGCGAATACGATTAATTCTTTAAAGAACGTTTCGAAGCGTCTAAAGATATTAACAGTTTCTCGAGAAGAGTTATATCATTCAGGGATTCGTAAAGCTTTGATCGAAATAGGTAATGTTTCTATCGAATTAGAAGTCGTTTTCGCTGACATTCAAGAGGATTGTTTGTTAGGTTTGGACTTTATACATAAATCAGGCTTATTTAAAGAATTTGAATCAATTATAAACGATAAATTCAACATCAAATCAAACGAAAAAATAGTTTCAACTCTATGTATAAATTCAATTAAAGATTCTACAAGAGAAATTCCAGAACATTTAAACTCACTATTTGAAAAGTCAATAGAATTACTTTCAATAGAAGAACAGAAATCTTTTAAAGAATTATTAGTTAACTTTACAGACACTTTTGCAAAAAATTCAAATGATATTGGATTATGTACACTTATTAAACATAAAATTGACATTGGAGAATCCAAACCATTCAAACAAGGTCCTCGTCGTATTCCCATTCATTATAGAGAGTCCGCATACAATCTTGTAGAAGAAATGAAAGAACAAGGAGTTATAGAACCGAGTAATGGTCCTTTCATTTCTCGTCCAGTATTTATTCCAAAGAAAGATGGTTCAATTAGGTTTTGCATAGATTATCGACAACTTAACAGTGTTACAAAAAAGGATTCTTATCCTGTACCAAGAATTGACGAAATTCTTGAAGCTGTAGGTGGAGCTGAATGGTTCTCAATAATCGATCTTAAAAGTGGCTATTGGCAAGTTGAACTTGATCCGACAGATAAAGAGAAAACCGCATTCATGTTAGGAAACGAATCTTGGCAATTTAAAGTTCTTCCTTTCGGCCTTTGTAATGCTCCTGCAACTTTTATTCGATTGATGAACATAGTACTCAAAGGATTAACATGGAAAAATTGCTTAGTTTATTTAGACGATATTATTATTTACAGCAAAACATTCAATCAACATTTAAAAAATTTAGAACAAGTTCTATCTCGACTGCGCAAAGCAAATTTAAAAGCCAATCCAAAAAAATGTATTTTCAATCAAAAAGAAATTAATTATTTAGGCCATATTTTAACTGGTTTAGGTATCAAAACTTGCCTAGAAAAAATATCTTCTATACTCAACTGGCCAATTCCACTTAACAAAAAAGACGTTAGAAGTTTCTTAGGAATCTGCTCCTATTATCGAAAATTTGTAAAAAATTTCGCTACCATCGCGAAACACCTTTATCGTCTAACAGAAGAGGGAACTCCATTTATATGGACTAAGGAAGCTCAAGAATCTTTTGATGCTTTGAAAAGAGCCCTAACTTCTCCTCCTATATTAGCTTTTCCAACTGTTACTGACGATTTTATCCTCGACACCGATGCTTCAAATTGTGGTATTGGAGCAGTTCTTTCGCAGATTCAATCAGGTGAAGAAAAAGTCATCGCTTATTTTAGCAAAACTCTCAATAAGGCAGAAAAGAACTATTGTGTAACTCGAAGAGAACTATTAGCCATAGTTCGAGCTATAGAACATTTTCGACATTTCCTCATCGGGAAGAAATTCATCATTCGTACTGATCACTCCGCTTTGCAATGGTTATTATCGTTCAAAAATCCTGAAGGTCAAGTAGCTCGTTGGTTAGAAGTACTATTCCAGTATGATTTCGAGATTCGTCATCGACCTGGTCGGGTTCATGGAAATGCAGATGCTTTGTCGAGACGACCTTGCGATGAGAATTGTAAACAATGTAATCGAATAGAAATGAAAAACTACGAAATAGAAAAATCCGTTTGTAGGACAATTTGTTCAATTAATTCAGAGATAGATTGGTTTACTCTTCAAAGAAAAGATTTAATACTCAACAAAATAATTGACTTCAAAAAGAAGAATATTCGCCCAGAGTGGTCAGATATTTCTCATCTCGATCCTTCCTTCAAAATTTACCTTTTACATTGGGATTCTTTAATAATAAAAGATGATCTTTTCTTTAGACGTTGGGAATCCCCCGATTTTTCTCGAATAGTTTGGCAATTAGTTGTCCCTATAGAAATGATTAGTCGAATTCTTTCAGAGGCCCACAATTCTCCTAGTGGTGGTCATTTTGGCATCAACAAGACATTAGCGAAAATCCGAGAACAATACTACTGGGCTACTTGTAAACCAGATGTAGAACATTGGGTCAAGAAATGTGTTCGTTGTTTTGCCAAAAAGGGACCTCATTCAAAGACTAAGGGAGAACTCCAAATTTACAACGTTGGAAATCCTTTTGAAAGAATCGCCGTCGATATCCTAGGTCCTTTACCAAAATCTTCTTCAGGCAATAAATTTCTTCTCGTAGTAACTGATTATTTTACTAGATGGCCAGAAGCCTTTCCACTTCCAAATTTTCAAGCCAAAACTGTTGCTGAAACTCTAGTTTTTGAAATATTCTCTCGTTTTGGAATTCCTCTCGAAATTCATTCAGATCAGGGTAGAAATTTTGAATCAAATCTTTTCAAAGAAACAATGGCTTTATTAGGTATCAAAAAGACTCGAACTACTCCTCTTCATCCTCAATCCAATGGTCTTGTCGAAAGACTTAATCGAACTATTCTTCAATATTTGTCTAAATTTGTCGCCGAGAATCAGAAAGATTGGGACAAATGGATTCCTCTCTTTTTACTAGCTTATCGATCTTCAAAACATGAAACCACAGAATTTTCTCCAGCAATGGTTTTGATGGGCAGGGAACTTAAACTTCCTTTAGAACTTCTTCGTGGAAATCCACAAAACATCGCGTCCCCACAAACTCGTAATACTCCTGAATTTGTCGATGAGTTTAAAGAAAAACTCAACAGCATTCATAATAAAGTTAGGGAAAAATTCTCAATAAAAAGTAGCAAAATGAAATCGAATTTTGACATAAAGTCACACATGCTTTCCTTTAAGCCTGGTCAAAAGGTATGGCTTTTTCACCCCCAAAAAGTCAAAGGAAAGTGCCCCAAGTTGCAAAGAGATTGGATAGGTCCATTCGTCGTCAAAACAAAAATCAACGATGTTGTGTATAGAATTCAGAAACTTCCTCGTGGGAAATATAAAGTTGTTCACATTGATAGATTAACTCCATTCGAAAATTAGCTTAGATCGAGGTTAGCTCTATGAGCGTTAATGGAAGAAAGTGGGGATTGCTTGGCTTGGAGCCTTGGACGCCAGTTCGGAACACGCCTGGTAAAGGGTGTAACAGCGTCTAGAAAGGGTTTCCGGAGAATCCAGGAAGCGAGGTTTCTAGATTTCTAACTGGGCTTGGTTAGAGTTTGGATTTTCCGTGGTGTACGGTCTCATCTGGTTGTGAATTTAGAGTATTCCTTATCTAACTAGTATTACTGATCATAATCCTCGTTAGTGAAATATTTTAAGATTCTCCAGAGCGAGGCTATGAAAAAGGGTCGATGTACTGTGAGCTTTGTAGGGTGCACACTATATTGTTCAGGAAAACAGTAATCTATAGATTATATTAAAAATCTTTCTTCATAACATTAACGTCGGATTCTTCGGGTTGTTGCTTCCATTAGATCATCTCATTTAAATAATTCAAGAATTCGAAAGAAAGTAATTTAATGATTGAATGTTATAATGTTCAGAAAACTACCGGTCTTCCCTTTTTCTGTTATAGGTTGTCGTTGTTTCCTGAAAAATCTTCTTCCATCCTTGATCCTTCAACATTTACACGCATCCTTTCATCATCCTTATCATCAAATTCAAGAAGATTTCTCAAGAGAAGACAACATTGAAGCTTATTTGAAAACTTTGTTTTGTTCAAGAATTTTTTATTTTTTTATTTTTTTTTCTTTTTAAAGAAGAAACCATATATATTATATTATTTACGTCTAAAAAAAAACAGAAACAGAAATTTCTTTTTAAGAACTAGAATCAAGCTTTTTAATTGTAAACGCTGTTCTTCCCAGGTTTTTCAGCCATGGTTTTCCCTCGGGACTCGGGTGAATACCAGGACAGCGTAATTAGGATTAGATTAGTACTGGATGGACCATGGCAACCACATCCCAGTTTTTGATAGAATTTTTGATAGAGTTGCCGGGACGGCAACTAAAAAAGAGGGGAATAGTGTAACGATTAGCTTAGCAATAACTTCATCTTATTCTTTTTATCGACCGATCCCCTGAATACAGAAACCGACTGACTGACTAACGATCGTCTTGACAACGCGTTGATTAACTTGACAGTCTCTGACGAGATCCAACCAAGAATAGACGCTTAACCTTTGACGCGACTTCTCTTTTTGTTAATAAATCCGCTTTCGTTACCTTTCGTTATTTATTATTTCTTCGTAAACGTAACAGTATAAACAAATTGTTGTAGTATACAGGGTGTAACCTAACTATTGTATTAACCGTGTCACTTGGGTAGATAATGACGAGCTGAGAAAAAAATGGTTAGGGTAAAAATTTCTGAGGTCAAAATTGCCGGAGTTATTAGCGTTGCAAGATACATCCTTAGCACTGTGAGTGCAAGTGGCGAGAGTCACTTGTTTGCCACGAAAGGCGGTGAGCGGAGGCACAGCAGTGGTCGCGGCATCGATCGGACTCACTATCAGACAATCAGCTGATCGAGTCTGCGGTAAACGAATCAACCAGGATCCAATAAACGAAGCCATTGGGTTTGTTTAGAATTTAACAAAATTAATGAAATAGAAATCTGAAAAAATACAAATTAAGACACAATCGCCTTTCACTTTGCTATCAAGAAATTGCCCCGGAACGGCACCCGGCGGCGGGCAGATCCCTGACTAGCAAGAATCCCACCCGAACTCCCGCCTGGAGCCTGGACCCCTGCCCGGATTGCCGCGTGAACGCCAACCGGAAGTCCTTACGGAACTATGTTTTTCTGCGACGATCGACGTGCCGACGATCTCGGATGACGGCTTCGTGGTTTTCGAGGTCTAGGTGTCTTTTCACTTCGATCTCGACGTGCAGAAGTGCTACGTCTACTGCCGACGACCTCAGGTGACGGCTTCGTCGTTTTCGAGGCCTAGGTGACTTTTCACTTTGATCTCGACGTGCTACATCTACAAGTTTACGACCTCGGGTGAGGGCTTCGTAGCTTTCGAGGTCGAGGTGTTATTTCATTTACATATCATTGGATTAACTCCGAATTAACTCCGACGATTAAGGTCCAACGAGTTTCTTTTTTGCGTTTGAGTTAACTATCAACAAGCTTAAGGTAGGCCTAGCGGTACAGTCGTGTTAGGCTGAAGGCCGAACAAGCGCGCAGTACTAACACGACACCAAAAAACTACACGCGGCACCAAGAAACCACGCAAAAAGGCTTCAGACCACCTCGCTAGTCGCCGCGTTGACGAAAGGAGAAGCGCACGGCAGTCTTCCTCCCTTCCTTCCTTCTTTACACTCCAAAAATGCTCGGGTCCGAATTTTTGAATCTCCCAAATGTGGACGAAACGAGCGTGTCCGCGTCCAACCAATAAGTCCCGCTCCTCAGCACCCCCTTGGAGACAATCAGCGGCGCGGGGCGTGCAAGCGAGGAGAAAGCAGTGCCTTCTTTTCGCTTCCGCGTTGGTCAAAGTCGGTGCGCAACTGGCCGGTTTGGGGTCGCAGCGAAGTAGCGCACGTATTATTTTAGCGCGCAACGTCAATTTCTCGGCCTGACAACCGATTTACTTGGGGAAGGAACCAAAAAACTTGCCCTCGTGTCGGTTTCCGGAGCGGGGGTGGACGTTTATCCTACCCGACCTCGGGCCTTGGAACGTGGGTGGCGATTCCGATATCTTACGTACGCGTAGTCTCGTTGCGCGCGCGCCGGTGCTGTCTACTCGATCCGTAGTCTCTCTACGGCGGGCCGCTCGAACCCGAAAATAAAAAGTTTCCTTCGATCTAATTAATACCTCGAGAAAATCCAGATTCGAGCACGGCCGACCTTGTCTGTCCGTGGCCCGTCTTCTCGCCGTTCGTACGTCGGTCTGAAGACTCGCCGGCTGGAGGCGCGTTCACGACCGCGGGCGACGTTGAGAGATAGGAAGCGTCGACAGTGGCGGTGCATTCGGAAATGCACTGTCACATCGTATGCATTTTTTTGAAGTTTCGTCTAATTCGAAACTCTCTACCCGTACACTTACCTTTCTTTCAATTCTCTATTATCACCGTGCTCCCCCCTTACGCTCACCGTGTTCTCACCTTGTTCTCACCCTGTTCTCACCTTGCTCTCACCGCGTTCTCAACTTGTTCTCACCTTGTTCTCACCTTGTTCTCACCCTGCTCTCACCGTGTTCTTAAATTGTTCTTACCCTGTTCTCACCTTGTTTTGCCAGTGTTTTATCGGTATTCTCACCGATTTTTTAGAACTGATATAAATGTTTTTAAGGCTGTTATTGAAGGCATTTTGTTAGAAGTCGAGTTGCAGCCCAGTACGCGTCTTGGAGACGTCCCTGGGAGCTGTGTATTTACCTTAAAAAAAAAAGAAGTCGTGCCCGGTACGCGTCTTCGAGACGTCCCTGGGAGCTGTAAATAATCCTAAAAAATAACTTGTGCCTAAATTTCAAGCTTAAAAATAGCTGGATTCACCCGGTCAGTTTAAGCCTAAAAATAACTCATTTTACCCAGCCAGATCCGGTCGAACTGCGACGCACTTTTTGTACAATGTCTGAAGCAATTGACATGGAGTTACGTCGCTCAGATTCGTGAGCGGCAGCGGCAACCGTCGTATTCGTGAAACTAGCCGTATTGTGATCGGAAAACAAAATCCGAGTTGTGAAGTTTATTTTGTAAGTGTACACCAATGTACTATCTAAGACTAAACCATTTGTTCACTCAAATTAATAAAGCCTGGTCCATCTATTTTTCTACCATGAATTTATACTGGATGTCTTTGCTCTCTTTTTTACAATTTAAACACATAAATAATTGCAGTTCCGAACATGATCCCAGGCGTCGATATTTACCGATGCATATTATGAGTTGGATATATCGCCTCCGTAATGGATTGAACATCTAAAATTACGAACACCTTGTGTCTATCAATGATGAAGAGATAATCGACAGTTCTAGCGATCCTAAAAAGATTAAATGAGAGGAGAATGAAGAAGGCAATTTTTAACACCACTGTCATCGCCTGATAAACAACGGATATTTTATTCCAGAAATTTATACCAGCTTCATTTGTATACTATTTAAACAATTGAATAACAGGTAGCGATCAATAAACGAATTGGATTGAAGGATAAAATTTTTTTTATGCGCTGTAACGAGTTAAAATTTTATGAGACATGAGAAGCTCAGAAAATCACGAGTACAGTTCCTCGCAATACAACGACTTCCGACAGATCCATAGGGCCTCTCGATATGGATAATTTTATTTCTAATTCCCGTGTGTCTTATTTATTTTCATTTATGTACGCCGAGAGATGAGGGCTCGCCCGAATACACTTCGGTATTTTTCCCCACCACTCGGAGGATATCTCGGAAATTATGAATAAGCAACGAGCTGCAAAACCGCACTTACTTCCTCTTTTTCTTCGGGAATTACAACGACGGAGTTACGAACATCTCAAATGGCATAAGGAAATGCCACTCTCCATCTGCAATAATCGTAGAACAACACCTGCCTATGTCATCGTCTCGCGCAGTGTGTTACGAAGTCCCGATTTGGACTTTGCGCGCTACAAACACCAACTATTTAGAATAATTGTATAGTTTGCGAAAAATTAGGGTTGGCCGCCTGACCGATCGCCAGCGAAACAATTAGGGTAGGGATGAAACGCTTCGTATTCCCGTGAGCGACACATCTCACGGCATTTTCCGAGGATACGTGGTGTTGCGAGGAGTAACGGGAAAGAGCACCGCGAGAACACTCCCGAATCTAAGAAGGTCCAAGAGCAAGACTTCCTCGAGACTTGGGTATTGTGGAGGTAAGCCCTGTTTCTTGGCACTATCTTTCTTTTCTTTTTTTTCTTGAAATTGCATCATAAAATTGTATAGCGTGTATTCGGCGACGGTATCTCGCGCGTGGTTGAGTCCGCGAGCTCTATTGTTTGGGTATTTTGATTTTCGGGAGTCCCGTGTGACTTTACGGCGGGCCGTTGTCGACACGATCGAGACTGTGGGAAATATTAGGAACGGGAATTAATGTAAGGGGATCGTTTTTTTGTCGATATTCATAGCGTAAATGTGTGCGGGAATGATAGAAGAGATCTATTTTGTTCGAAGTGTAGAATCATTCCCGTGTGCCGCGTGAGAGTGAGAGTGAGAGTGAGAGTGAGAGTGAGAGTGAGAGTGAGAGTGAGAGTGAGAGTGAGAGAGAGTGAGAGTGAGAGTGAGAGTGAGAGTGAGAGTGAGAGTGAGAGTGAGAGTGAGAGTGAGAGTGAGAGTGAGAGTGAGAGTGAGAGTGAGAGTGAGAGTGAGAGTGAGAGTGAGAGTGAGAGTGAGAGTGAGAGTGAGAGAGAGAGAGAGAGAGAGAGAGAGAGAGAGAGAGAGAGAGAGAGAGAGAGAGAGAGAGAAGACTAGACCGCGTCGCCTGGAAACGAGAGGTGTGGAGGTGCGCGATCCATTTATGGGATATTTTAAGGAAAATTCAATTGTTATTGCTCGTCTTAATTTATTCCTGAACTTCCTCTCGTATGAGTGATGGATGTGTATGCGTGTGTGTCAGCCGATCGAACCTTCGGGCTATTCGAATAACAATAGAAATATTTACGAGAAGTTTAAAATCGTTTCACTGTTGTTAACTGCAAATAAATAGCTATTTTGTGATTCCCGTAATTTAGAGTTTGTAATTTATTTTCTTTGATTTCTACACGAGAACCTGGCCTTGAATCCCGCCACTCTACAATTCTTGACGGCTGCAGCTAGTCCGGCAAAAGCAGCTTGGTCCCGAATAGGTCACAGAGTTTTTCCCGGCGCGAAAGCGCCTGGCGCCCATATAAAATAAAGGGAAGAGCTCTTGGGGACTTTAGCTTTGTGGTGTATTGGGATTTTTTTAAGGAAATTACACTACAGCGCGTAGAAACAAGCAAATTGGATATTATTGTATTTTTGTTAAAATTGATAAACAATGTTTCAATAGTGCGTTCTCCGCCCATTAAGTACGATACGCGAAAGCCAACCCACACCGAGTACTATAGAATACGATCGTGAATGTAAATCCTTAATGAAACAGCTGAATAGTATTTGGTGATGATAACCGAATTGTTTTGCTCACCTTATAACATATAATTTGTATTTTATAAATTTGTTTATTATTGATCTCATTTTGGCACATTCATACATGCACATCTGTGAGTATAAATACATAATATACGATTTATGAATCTATATCTGTACTGGCGGTTATTGTGGATATATTCATAGAAAATTATACTAATTACATCAATATTTAGATAAAAGACGAATACGAAATTCGTTAATGTTAATCGTCTGTTACTTAACAAAAATATGTTATAAATATTGTAGCAATACAGCACGGTGCAGTAAAATGGGTATTGCACACAACAAACTAACATTAGTTCTATATTAAGAGCATGTGAAACTACTCATTGCTACTCTAACTAAACATTGCCCTCCGTCTAAATTGCACGTTTGTTCGTCTGTGAGTTGCAGTTCCGATGGGTAATAATAAATTCGATTTCACGAAAATTCGTCGATTGAGCGTTTTTCACCGGGTCACCAAATTTTTGGACCCTACTGTGCTACTGTCAGAGATTAGTCTTGGCGCGTAGCATGGTCACCAACGTCTACGCACTAATTAACGCCCGCGCAAGGCCTACTTGGTTTTTTTTAAATTTTTTTAGCCAAACGAAGGTTATTAGCCTAACAGCTGAGAAATCCAACGATGGAAATACAGCAGGCAATGCACAAAGCATTCAAGGGAATGAAAGTAACAAATTGATTTTATCAAGTTAGAGAACAATTCAACAGCCTGCATCTATTAAGGGATTTTGTGATAAAATAACGAATAGTGAAGAGAATCGTCTTTGAAATCTTCTAGCATTGGATATTTTCGTATCTGAAACTCCGTTGTCCATTACAGAGAATGTTTACTAGCAAGAATTCTTTGCAGCAGGGCGTCCTTCTTGGAAATTGCCATCAAGATACGATATATCGACATCTCTGCTCAACGAGTCGTTTGGAAAAGTGAAGAATATCGCTGAAGAAGTCACTTTTGCTCCAACTGTGGAAATTCAATGCGATGGATGGAGCAATATCCGAAACGAAGGCGTAATTAATTTTATCGTCACTACACCGAAACCGGTATTTTTTCAGACTATTCCAACTGAGTCTCACGCAGATACCGCAGAATTCATCGCGGAAAAGATGAGCGAGGTCATCAAGAAAATCGGGGCGAAAAAAGTTCTTGGAGTCTGCACTCATAATGCAGCTTCAATGAAGAGTGCTTGGAAGATATTGGATCAACTGTACGCAAACGAGAAGATTGCGTTTTATGGCTGTATTGCCCCTATCCTGAATTTGTTGATAAAAGATATCGCAAGTCAGCGTGATGCGTCTCGTCAAAAATGCGACAGCAATCGTGAGAGAAATTGAAGGTGGGCACGTTGTTTTGGCGCTATTTGCTGACGTGCAAAAGGAAGACAAGAATGAAGTGCGCACAACTTTCAAGTTACGCGTTCCGACAAGATTCGGATACATCATTCACTGCTTGAACAGTTCGCTGCAGAATAAACATAATCTGCAAGCACTCGCGATTTCACCGGAAGCTCAAGCTTATTGAAAACGTAAATCAAAACAAGTCATTCTCGGAGAGGAATTCTGGAGTCTAATTGGGAAGATGCTAACTCTCTTTAAACCGATCGGACTCTGGATAAGCAAACTGAAAAGCGATGTGTCGAAGCTGAGTTTGGTGCTGGAAGTTTTTTATGAACTGCAACAGCATTTTCATCGAGAACTGGAGGAATCATCTTCGCGACCATTTCCTATTGCGGAAACTGAAAAAATGTTATCTGCTTTGAACAAACGACGAGACTTGGCACTCAGGCAAATGCACTTTGCTACGAATATTTTGGGTGCAGTTTTTAAAGGCAATCACTTACTAGAAAAGGACTCCATGGCAGGGAATCAACTCATCTTCGAATTGATTATCAAATTCGAATTAGACGACGTCCGCACTTTGACGGAAATCGCCGAATGCATGTTTGATGGAGGAATTTGGAGTCTGGAGTACGTTTAAAGAGCCATTGCCGTAACATCTGTCGTAAACTGGTGGGAAGGCATTTGTAACCAGACACAACTTAGCAAGATTAGCGTGGCGATTCTCAATTTGCCACCGACATCCGCTGCAACAGAGCGTTCCTTCAGTACCTATAGGTGGATTCATTCATCCTATCACTTTAGCGCAAGAAGACCAACGAGGGCGAAAATCGTCAATCGAGAGCGCTTCATCGGGAAATTGTTGAAAACGGGTCGGACGTGGAACAGTCGGAACTTGATGAAGACTTCGACCACGGCGACCAAGATCGTAGCCAGGAAATGGAAATCGACGCTAAAGTTGAAACAAAGTCAAAAGATTCAAGATTTTATTCACACCTAATAAGTGATTGGAAATACCGTTACTGTTTTTATAATAATGAGAGAGAAATAATAACAGAGATTTACGTTGTCGTAGCTATTGAAAAATGTAATAATTCCAAAGTAATAAAGACTCGATTACAGAGGTTGGAGGATTTTTAAATAAAATAATCCTTGTACGCTAAATAGCAAATTTACCCTCTGCACCTATATAGTTGCGAATGACCGGTAATTTACAGTAATTTGACCGAGAAAATGTGTGACAGCCATTTCACAACACCGCGGCACTTAAAAAAAAATAATAATGTAAAATTACGGTAATTATTCGGTAATTTTACCGCATCGGAAAATTACGGTATTCTCACATCTCTACCTGTAAGTGGTTAAAATTAATTTTGTTTGTCAACAGGATGGGTATTTTTTAATTGATGTTTTATATAGAAATTTTTTAACTGACTTCCCCTCAAGGGGTTTCGATTCCACCTACACCGTTCTCAGAACATTGTAATCAGTACGTCTTCCACCGGTTTTCAATGACAAAGCAATCCTGATGTTACAAATCGATAGGATTGATTCGTCGGTGTAACGAAAACATAAGGAAAATTAAGGAAGTAACGCAACTACCCACCTAGTCATAAAAATGTTTGACTCTAGTAGTACTTAATCTGGCAACGTCGCTTTTCGTTGATTGTGCTCGTGTGTATGGGGGCGTCCATTAATCACGTGATGCAGTTTTATCAAATTTTTGACCCCCTCCCCCCGGTTCGTGATCAACCGTGATATTTCGGCGGACCCCTCCCCCCTGGCTTGTTATCACGTACTTTTTTCGTTATTGGACAGATAAAAAAAGGATTAAATGAAAAATAAATATAATACAATTTAGGCTGTTTTAAGTATATTTTAGTTGCATAAAATTCACAATTCGCTTATACATATAACATCGGTTTTTTACTAACTTTGGGATCGTCAGGCATATCACGTATCGAAAGTAAATAAAGTGACTAGTATTTGAAGCAATCACTAGTCATCGGCTACCCACGGATTCTCGATACTCCTTTTCACGCTTACAAAAGCTTCATCTTGCAACCGATTACTTTCACCCTGCACATCCGTCAATGCGTCTTCGTCGTCCTCTTCGCCACTAAACCGTCCAATGCTTTTATTGTTCTTGTAAAGAGTTTTGTGGGCAGCAACAGCTTTTTTTGTGCAAAACTATTGCCCAAATTTTTTTCTCGGAACTGCGAAACTTCTCGAATCATATAATAGAATCTACACGGTAATATTAAAAAATAATGTATCGAGAAATGTACGTGACTTTGGCCCAAGATCCCTCCCCTCTCCCATGTGATAATTCATGATGATTTTCAGTACCCCCCCCCCCCCCCCCCCCTCCAGATACTCACGTGATTAATAGATGCCCCCTATGTGTGTGTTCAAATATGCCGTCGACAGCTCATCAGCTGTATCAGTAAATTTTTTGCGTATTCATTTAATTCAATCGCCAGTTCGATATGCCTAAAGAAAAAAAGCCAAGATATTATTGGAAAGGTAGAATAGTTATCAAGAAGGTGTACCGAGCTAGAATTAATCATTCAGAAGCAGGCCGAAACGATCCGAATGCCGATCCGAACAGGCCTAAATGCTCCATTTACGGTACAAAAAACCTGCAATAAAATATTTATGTTGTTTGAAATTAAATTGTACTTTAAATATGCTCATCATGAGGTGATAAAAAAAAATTTGAGTGCATAAGTATCTCAATTATTTTGGAAATGATTGAGACTGTGTCAATATGCCAAATATTATTTCAGTAAAAAAAAATTCTACGTATATTAGATAATATGTATGGAAATAGAATTATATTTGAATATTCTATTTATTTATTCATTCTATTGATATTCAATATAATATGTCGTGTAGACAAAAAACAAAAAATTATAAAACTATATAGTAGGCAGCCTGCACGAGCCGTTGCAGACGTTGAAATTTCAAAATGCGCGCTCATAACCTCGAACTGCAACGTTGCAATATATTTAGCGACGGTCTGAAAATTCGCTATGGGTACTTTTTATTGATTTTATTATTCCTGTTATAAGTCACCTTTGAATATTTTCAAGCCAGATAAATGATTTAAAGTATTTCATCTTTCTGCTGTTCAAATTTCATTCTGATCTATCCATCAATTACGGAGATTTGAGGAATAATGTTACAGCTAACTCCGTGGTTTCTCATAAGAGACCATGTTAAATTGGCTTGCAAAGAGATAAATAGAATTACAAATATCTCGCGTAAAAACCCACCTCAGATCATAAAAATTTGTATGAGTTTTTTTTACATTGTAATCGAACATTCTTCCAAGTTTGATATTTGTCTATCCATCAATTGTATTTCCTGCGTTACTTCCTTAAGGGACTTCGATTCGACCTGTGCCATTCTCGGAATTCAACAAACCCGTGAGTTTTTACTGTTTTTAGGCACTCACGTTTTGAAAAAACGCACAGAAGTGCCCATTAAACCCACGTTCCACTAGACCTAATTCACTTTTTGTACGTAAATCTGAATTGAACATTAATAAATATATTTTTTTTCACCGCACATTTCTCAAACACAATGAAATACATATTTTTGCTGTAAAACATTATAGATTTTCTATTATGAAATAATTTCTGTTATGAACAACAGATTTTTTGTTACCCGGACGTCCGTATTACATAGTAACTTTGGTCCAAATGCACAGAGCGAGCTAAAATTTTTTGCGTTTCTTACTTTCACATTAAGAAGTATGCACAAATACTATTGTAATTTTCCTTTTTGTTTATATTGGCATTCATCTTATAAAATTGCCCTTTTCAGGTACATATGTGTACGGCTCACTAACTTTCCACCAAATTGATAAATTTGAACAAGATTCACAGTGTACTCATATTTTACCTTAGTGCAAATACATTGTTTTTCATTTTTCCTGTAGAGAATTCTAAAGCGGTGATAACCTACTACGGTAAAAGCATATATTTTATCTTATTCACTTAACACTACCAATGAATTTTGAGAAATGTCACGTCGTATGCTTTAGCCGTACTGGTGCTCCGTTATTTTCCGATTAGCGTCTATACGATACTCCCCTTCAGATGCTCAATTCAGTTCGGGATCTCGGTGTTGCGCTTGATAAGGAGCTGGCGTTCAATACTCACTATTGTAATATAATATCGTTGAAAATTACATATAATGCATTGGTACGTTTCCGACTGGAATAGACCTCTGTTATCTGGTCCCCGTATCAAGGAGTATACATAACGACAATGAGCGGGTTCAACGTAATTTCTTAAGATTCGCAGCGTTTAACCTTGGATCACCCATGCATTTTACTGACCACAATTACTCGCCGATTTTACAGTTTCTAGAGCTCAGTACCTTAAAATCGAGGAGAAAGGGTGCTGATTTGATCTTTCTATACAACGTGATAAACGAAAAATTTTATTGCCTAGAGTTATGCTCTTTGGTGCACGAAAGGGCGGAAGTTACACGCACACGGAACAATGAGACGTTCGTGGTCTCTTTTTATCGACCTAATTATGCCGTTTTTAGCTGGCTTCCAAGATGAATCAGAATAGAGAATGAGTATGCTGAGCAACTGAATCTCCGAAACATATGGTTGGCCCGACTCAGAGGTCTGTTGGCAGAGATTTTACCCTCTTACTAATTTATATGTAAAAGGAAAATCCTTTCACTTCACGGCTGCTGCGGATAAAAGCCGATACTGCCATACCGACCGGTACACTGCTAAACTGCTAATAGAGAAAGCCGGTAGACAGAAAGTCAGAGAGAAACGTGGGAGCCAGAGCATTGTTTTCGATTCCTGTTTATAGGTTAGAGACGAACTATTTTATATTGTTATTTGTTATTTGTCTATATTTTTATGGGTTGCAAATACAATTCCTGTTTATAGGCATCGAACGGCTCTACCTCATTGAAAAAAACCCGATGTGAAATCCATCCTTACAAATCGAAAACTTAAACTCTGCACGATGACTACTCAATTTCGCTTCTATGCGATCATGGAGGAAGCAACGGATAAGAAAACAAGCGTGTATAAGCTGAAATGGATTCAAACCGTTGGCTCAGATCTATATTACGAATTTCCTGGTGAGTTACAGAACATAAACAAACATCCAGAGATCGCCTCGATAAGTAAGGTTAAGACAGTGTTATCTGCAATGAAAACAAGAGGATCGTACCGTACATTTACACTTACACTAACACCAGAGATCGCAGCATTATATAGAGATGTCGACGGAGATGTAGTGTACAAAGATCTTTACTTACAAGAAACAACAACCCCTGAATATGAAGTGAAAACGACGAGGAAAGAGAAGGAAGAGGATATATCCACGTTACTGAAACAAATAGTCCGCGCCACAAGAAAAGAATCAGAGCCAGAAACGATACCGAGAAGAAATTTAAGGAAAATACGTGAAGACTTTGTACTGGAAAGTTTCGATGGGAAAAATTTCCCAATAACAAGTTGGTTCCAAACGTTTGAGAAAGAATGTGAGCGATGCCACGTTGTATCAGATGAGGATAAAATTCTGATTTTGCGTCTATTTCTTGACGGAACAGCTAGGGATTGGTTCTCCTCAAAAGTAATTACGCTCGGTTTAGATGTAGAATTTGACGTATGGAGAAGAACGTTTCTGGACAGTTTTCGGGAAACTGGTTGGCAAAAGAATAGAGAGGCATATTCTTTTCGTTACATTGGAGGCAGCTTGGTGGATTATGCTTTACGAAAAGAAAACTTGTTAGTAAACATTCGAGAAGATTTTCCAACGGATATACTAATTGATTTGATTGTGACCGACTTGCCAATAATGATACAAGATAAAATCGAGAAGACGAAAGTTACATCAACGGAGGATTTATTATCAGAGTTACGTAAACTGGAAAACTTGGTACAAAAAAAGAAAACATTTACGAAGATTAATCCAGGAACTTCAAACTACGGTCAGAAGAATCAGCCTCAAGTGCCCTTTACGGAGAGAAAACCGTGCCCACACTGTGATAAAAAAGGTTTTCCAGGAAGATTTCATCCCGAGGCACTATGCAGACTAAAACAGAAAGAGCAAGGCGACCAAACAAGAAACATCAAGACAGTAAACAACGTAAAAGTTCAAGATACATTGAACGAATCAATAACCGATCAAAAAAACTAATCTTGCCGCCGCTGATAACGTTAGAGGTACTTCTGAACGAAAAAAAAATACAAGCAATTTACGATCCAGGTTCAAACGTAACTCTTCTGAATTCGAGGATTACAAAAAAAATGGGTCTGATTACAAAAGAGGATAGAAATACCTTCAAAACTGTCGGTGGCAAGAATAACTTCACAGGGAGATTATCGACTAGAATGAAAATCCACAAGATAGAGAAAACGGTAGAAGTCTTTGTTGTTGACGGGGAGAATTTCGAGTATGATATTCTACTTGGTCTCGACACAATAAAGAATTTCTGCCTGAAACAAGATTACGATCTAAAAATCTACCAGAAGATACATTTGGAAAATACGGAAGAGGAAGTTGAATATTTCACCACGAACGCAGAAAGTCAGGAACATTTGGTAAATTTTAACGAAGGTATACCCATCGAACAATTCAGAGCAAAACTGGATCATCTACCAAATGAAAGGAAAAAGAAGATTCAAATCCTGATGAACAAACACAAAACGATTTTTGCAAGAAATAAATTTGATGTTGGTCAAGTTAAAGACCACGAAGCTCACATAAAACTCCTGGAACATAAATTTATAGCAAAAAAACCGTACCGTTGCTCTGTACTGGATAACAGAGAGATAGAAGATCAGATAAAAGAATTATTAAAAGCAGGACTGATAGAAGAATCATGCTCTCCTTTCGCATCACCTGTTACTCTCGCGTACAAACGGGAGGAGGGAACCAAAACAAGAATGTGCATCGATTTCCGAGAATTAAACAAATTACTAATCTCGGAACCACAACCGTTTCCCTTGATAGAGGAGATTATAGCCAAAACCCGAGATTCAGAGTGGTTTACTACACTGGATATAAATTCCGCTTTTTGGGCGATCCCTCTGAGAATCAAGGACCGATACAAGACGGCGTTTGTAACACAAGATGGCCACTGGCAGTGGAAAATTTTACCGTTCGGTCTGAAAACATCTCCTGCAATATTTCAACGGATTCTGAGCAATATAATTCGGAGAAATAACCTAAATTCTTTCTGCATAAACTACATTGACGATATTCTTATTTTCTCTAGATCTTTCGAAGAGCACATGGAACACTTGGAGAAACTATTGAATGCTATTCGCAAAGAAGGATTTCGCTTAAAATTCGTCAAGTGTAATTTTGCGAAAAACGATGCAAGATATCTTGGGCATATAATATCAAAGAATACTGTACGCCCATTAAAAGACAACTTAAGGTCAATTAGGGAATTCCCTACACCAGATTCTCGAAAGAAGATTCGGCAATTTCTTGGAAAGATAAACTTCTACCACAAATATATTGAAGACTCTGCGCGACTTTTGGAACCACTACATAACTTGCTCCGGAAAGACTCTCAATTTGTATGGTCACAAGGTTGCCAGGCAGCATTTACGAAAGCGAAGGATAAACTGTGCTCACAACCAATACTAGCTATTTACGATGTAAATGCACCAACGGTTATTTATACGGACGCCAGCATAGACGGTCTAGGAGCAGTACTAAAACAAAGACAACCAGACGGTGAATTAAAACCGATCGCTTTTTTCTCAAAAAAGCTAAATAAATACCAAAAACAAAAAAAAGCGATATTTTTGGAATGTCTGGCCATAAAAGAAGCGGTCAAATATTGGCAATTCTGGCTCATCGGGAAAAAATTTTTGGTTATAACCTATCATAAACCGCTGGAAGGACGGAGCATCCGATCAAGAACGGATGAAGAGCTAGGAGATATGATGCACTTTCTATCCCAATTCGATCTTCAGATTAAATACGAACCAGGAAAAGGCAATGTAGAGGCGGACTGCCTTTCGCGAAATCCGGTTCTTTCGCATTTAGATAATATAAACGAACAAATAAAAACAGTCAACTTTATTACGGCTGAGGATATAAAACAAGACCAAAGCACAAACAAAGATTTGCAGGAAAATTCGAAGAAGATAATACTTGAAAACGGGATATTTTATAAGTTAAAGGGAAACCAACAACGAATAATGATTTCGGAAGAATTCGGGAAACGACTAATATTGAGAGTTCATAAAGATTATGGACACATCTGTAAAAGCAAGATTATCGACAAATTAAGACCCTCGTATTATCTTCCGAATATTGAGAGGATAACAAAACAGATTTATGAGCAATGCGAGATTTGTGCCAAAAATAAAACCCGAAGCAAACATTATGGTCTCTTATCCAAACTCGGCCCACCGAAGGAACCATTTGAAATTGTTTCCCTGGATACGATTGGAGGATTCGCGGGAAATAGATCGACAAAACGATATCTACACCTTTTGATAGATCATTTCACCAGATACGCTTTTATACTAACATCGAAAAATCAGACGTCTGACGATTTTACAAAACTACTGAGGAAAATCCAAGATAAGCACCAAATAAGGACACTACTTACAGATCAGTATAGTGGCATTAACTCAAACTCATTTAAAAATTATCTAAAAAATCAAAACATCAACTTAATCTTTACAGCAGTAAATTGTCCATTTTCAAATGGTCTTAATGAACGACTCAATCAGACTCTAGTAAACCGAATCCGATGTAAAATAAATGAAACGAAATCCCGAGCATGGTCAAAAATCGCGGAGGAGTGCACGGATCAGTATAACCGGACAGAACACTCGGTAACGGGATTCAGTCCGGAATATCTATTATTCGGGAAAATGGACTTAATGGTCCCAGAAGAGCTGTCAAAGAAGAGAAACTTGAGAAATGACAGAGAATCAGCATATAAAAATTCTCAAAGGAATCACGAATACAACAAGTCAAGATATGATAAAAATCGGAAAGACCTTGATCTTAATGTCAACGATTTGGTTTACGTGGAAAACGGTGCAAGATTAAATAGGAAAAAATTGGACGAGATCAGACTTGGTCCTTTTCCGATAATTCGAAAGATTTCCAACACTATTTACGAAGTGGACGCCGGACATAGGAAGCAGGAATCAAATTACTACCACATCTCCAAACTACGCGCATACAGCGGGCCCGATGATGTTCGGTGATGTCGCAAAAGCGTTGCTCTTTTCTCGCCCCGAAAGGGGGGGATGTAAAAGGAAAATCCTTTCACTTCACGGCTGCTGCGGATAAAAGCCGATACTGCCATACCGACCGGTACACTGCTAAACTGCTAATAGAGAAAGCCGGTAGACAGAAAGTCAGAGAGAAACGTGGGAGCCAGAGCATTGTTTTCGATTCCTGTTTATAGGTTAGAGACGAACTATTTTATATTGTTATTTGTTATTTGTCTATATTTTTATGGGTTGCAAATACAATTCCTGTTTATAGGCATCGAACGGCTCTACCTCATTGAAAAAAACCCGATGTGAAATCCATCCTTACATATATATTGCGAAACCCATGGCGGAACTCTAATTTGTAAATGTGATATCAGAAAAGGACACTGGCTACTCTGTTATCGAGCGGTGGCCTAACAGCCATCGTTCCATGTAATTGGGCACTGCCCGTATTAATTAAAAAATAAATAAATAAATAAATAAATAAATAAATACTCATGACAATAAAAATTCTGTTTGTCTTCAAAAAATCATATCACACTACATATTATACAGGTCATGAAATAAAAACACTTGATTCCTCAGCTTTTTTCTTTATTGTTTCATTTCTTGAATGAATTTATACACTTGAATGGAAATTATGATTTATAAACAATATGTCACATATCAAATCAATCAACATAACCTAAACTGAACACTTATAACCATATTTATCATTGACATTTATCTAATTTACACAGTTACGTTCGACATATATATTTTCATACAATTATATTGTTTAATAATTTACACTTGCAGTCGCATTCGTTATTTTTTGTCTGTTATCGTTTATAAATCGTGACTTGTCGAAAAAGACTGAAGCATCTCGAGAAATCTGCCATTAGGATTCTTACCGACGACGACCGATGTTGTCAACAACGACGATGAAACGGGAAAATTTGAAAAAAAAGTTTGGTTCGTATAAAAAGCATACCGCACTACTGATTTACATCATAGTCCTACTTAAACCTTGCTCCATGATAGACGTGTACTAAATTGTACTCCGTATTTCACAATTTGCACAATTTGATTTAGAAAAATGCACAAGCGATTAAAAAAGATATATATTTCTCAAAATCTCTCTTTTAGAAAGTTGACGTTATAAAAAGATCGTCAGCATTGTCTTCATTTTACTGCTCGGTTCGCTCTCCATGACGTTCGACCGAGGAAGCTTCGTAAAGAGCAAAATATAATAAAAAAGCAATGTGCACGGTTGTACTTTGCAATCTTGTTCAAAGTAAATTTCATAAACACGATTTTTTAGGCACTCACGTTTTGAAAAAAGGCACAAAAGTGCCTATTACACCCGCGTTCCACCAGACCTAATTACTATTTTATAGGTTAATGTTAATTTAATTTAAATAAATCTATTTTTTTACAGCACATTTATTGAACAGAGTGAAATGCATATCCTGGTGTATCGGAAGATATATTTTTTCATTATTAAATAATTTTTCTCATGAAAATCAGATTTTCTGTTACCCGGACGTCCGTACTACCTGGTAACTTTGGTCCTAATGGACCGAACGAGCACAATGAGAAGTATGCACAAATATTATAGAAATTTTTATATTTGTTCATATTCGCATTTACCGTAAAAAATTATCCTTTTCAGGTACGCACATGTGTACGGCCTGCTAACTTTTCACCACATTGATAAATTTGAGCAAGATTCGCAGCGTACTCATATTTTACCTAAATGCAAATACGTTTACTTTATTTTGCTTCTAGAGGATTCTAAAGTAGTGATCACCTAGTAAGGTAAGAAGCAATTATTTAATTTTCATTGATTTAGTATTTATGACAATAAAATATTGGTTGTCTCAAAAAATCGTATCACACTACATATTATACATTATATGAAACCAAAACAATTGATTCCTTAGCTAGTTTCTTTATTGTTTCATTCTTTGAATGAATTTCTATACTCCGATTGAAATACCAATTCATAAATATTATACAAACTTTGAGAATAAGTTAACATAACCTAAACACAACATTCGTACAGCATATTTATCACTGAGATTTATCTAATTTACAAAATTTTGTTTGGCACGTATATTTTTATCAATAACTTTGTTTGTTAATTTACACTGGCACTCGTATTTGTTATTTTTTAGTCTATTATTATTTCTGAATTGTCACCTGTCAAAAAGTGACACAGCGGCATCTCAAAACAACTACATTTACGTCCTCTGCCGACTGCGACCGATCTTGCCGACAACGACGATGAAGCGCGAAAATTAAAAAAGAAAAGTTTGTTTTCCATGAAAGAATCCGCCCCACTAATAACCACTCAGCAAACTTAATAATAGAATATTTTACAATTTGTATTTCCAAAAAAATACATGGTATCGAAAACTATGTAATATTTTTATAATGTAAAACAATATGAATTGAAAGTAAAAATTAAAAAATTACACATTAAATGGATAGAATATGCATAAATTATTCCAATTATTGAATACTCTTGATCATAAATATCAAGAGTAAACGCAAACGCGTCAATGGCAGCAAGTTCGTGCCTATTCAACATCACTTCATGTACTAAGGGTTGTTTAGCGCCAGAGGCAGCAACTTGCACCGGTAATATAAGCCCCCCCAAAGAACACCATGTGTGAAAAAACTTGAGACAAGTGCATTCACGTTAATGGAACCCAATACTTCTCCCAAAAACCGTGTCTCAAAAAATTGAGCTATAAACTATGTATAGGAACAAAAAGTCGTAAAAAAAACTAAAAATATCTGCAGCATGTCAAGTACATGTTGTTTATCATTGATATATATATATATATATATATATATATATATATATATATTGTCACAGTATTTTTATTCGGTACTAATAAGCTTACAGTCGAAGGAAAAAAAAATCAGGAATGGACAAGAAAACCTTACAGTTGAAATGAAAAAAATGTTAACTACAAAATTCGAAAAAAAAATTGGAAAAACATTTGAAATGTTCAAAATGAAAGAAAGAGAAATCAAAGTACTTGACGAGCTTAGATGCTGATATGAACGTTCTATGATGATCGACCATGTGCGATACTTTGCAAACTCGGCAAGTACTGTGAATTCTCTTTTTTTCATTATGGAGATATTTAATTTTTTTCCCATTATTTTTCAATGTTTACTGGAACATAGATCCAACACCCATTTTTTCAAAAATGTTTAATGGAGCAGTGATGTAGCGCCCATTACTTTTATAATGTTTAATGGAACAGATATTCTGCACCCATTATTTTGTCAATAGATTAGTGTTGCAGCTCCCATTACTTTTTTAATGGGTAATAAAGAAGGAATCCAGCACCCATTAGTTTTGCATCCTCATAAAGGAAACTTTGTTTTAATATGTATATGATGTTATTAAAATCGTCTCTATCAAACTTTTCCAAACTCTCCCTAACTCTGTCCAACCTTGTATAGGCCTATTAGACAGAGTTAGGCGGAGTTAGACAGAGTCAGACAAAATTCAACTGGGTTAGACTGATTTAGACAGAGTTAGGCAGGGTTACACAGGGTTTAATAGGGTCACACGGAGTTATGCACGGTTAGACTGGGTTAGAAAGAGTTAGGCAGAGTTGAGTGGAATTAGGCGGAGACGATTTGAGTAATATTGTATACATATTCAAAAAGTTACTGGATCTCTGTTCCATTGAATATTATAAAAGTAGTGAGAGATGTATTGCTGATCCATTGAGAATTAGAGAAAAAGGGGGGCTGAATCTACGTTCCATTGATCATTTAAAAAGTAATTGGTGCTGGATCCCTGGTCCATTACTCATTTAAAAAGTAATGAATGCTGAATTCGATTTCCATTATCCTTAAAAAAAAATTAAATGATGCATTATTTGTACATTAAAAATTCCACAACACTGGTCGAAAACATCGTAAGCTCTTCAGTAATCGGCTATCTCCGCCTGAATCTAAAAGAAGAATTTCGTCAAGGAGCGCTGCAGCGCCTTTCAAAAAAATAGTGACGCACAGCAGCGCGTCCGGTTTGCTAGTAATAATGAAAACCATATGAATGGAAATATGGAATACTTATCTCGAGAACGCTACCGCATCTCTTGATTGATATGGACGGAAAATTTATTTATTTAACTAATTTTATTATATATATACTCAGCCAAAGCAGTGATGCCAGATTCGCCTGAAATGTCGCGCGGCGCGACATTTCACCCCCCACTCTGACTCCCCGCGCGACAAAAATGTCGCGCAGCCCGCACGATCCCGCATGCACAGCAGCTTCCCTCTCCTGTGCGCCGCTGCCGCGTAGTGGCTGTCAGCACGGGAGGCCACGCCCACCGCTTGCTCGCCGCGCGGCTGCACCGCTCCACACGTCCCGAATATTATTCATGGTTAAATTATATATAATATGTATTCTCAGTTATGTTTTATTTTAATGTGTGTGTATATATTATATACAGGGAGGACACGGTGAAACTAGACAGTCCAATGCGGCTCCGTGAGAATTTAGGAAGCCTGATTGGCTACTGCCTACGGCCGCCAGTGCGTCTCATCCGAGCGGCGACTGTGTCCCCACGCGCCATCGGAATGGGCCAGTAAGGGTAGTGATAGGGGCAAGGGACGTTACCTGAGCTGGTAGGGCAGACGCCAGAAACCAAGATTTATTTACTACTCGGTCTGCACGCATAGAGTGGGAACCGTCGGTTTGACGCGCAAGCGCATTTGCGCTGTCTAGTTTCACCGTGTCCTCCCTGTATATATTATATATAATATTATAGAATGATGGGTGAATATTTGAATAGCCGAAAAGAACGATTTATTTCCGGTTCAATATTGGAAAAAATTGGGGAAAAAATGGGAAAAATATTCAATGCATTACTTTCTTAATGGATTAATTATTTTTCACTACAAATTCACGATAATCCTTTTAAAAAATAGCGAAAAATAATCAATGCATTCAAAAGGTAATGCATTAATTATTTCTTCAATTTCTTCCATTGTTAAACCGGAAATGAATCTTTCTTTTCGGCTATTTAAATATTTACCCATTATTTTATAATCACTACACATTATTATTCTAAAATCATTATTACCGAAACAATTGTACGGTCAACTATATTATGAATCGATAATAATTCAAAACTCTGTATATATATATATATATATATATGACATATAAAATTCTTTTCTGGGTTGTTGTGCCCTGATCGATTAAAAAATTAAACAAACCACTAAAAAAATGAATGTTTATTTTTTTTAATCGATCGGGCACAGCATAAAAAAAAAATTTGATAAAGAAAAAAAAAAAAAACAACGCCTCGTATCGAACCGACGACCTTATGATTAAGAGTCACGAACTCTACCGCGGCATCAACGGTATTCTTGTCAATGTATGTAAGTTTATGTCTTATCTTCTATAGTTAACCCTGTTCTGGCATAGCAACAAGACGGCTACATCAAGTTCAAATGCACTACTTTCGCGATGCTTCCGTATCTGTAAATAATCGACTATCGTATTTTTATCAGTGTAAAATCTCAAGGTGTTTTTTAAAATTTAACATACAGCAATCACTCTTTTTCCACTGATTCAATATTAAACTGTGATTTGACTAGCTACCGCCAAAGTGCTGTCAGTTAAATCCGTGAAAACATCGTTGTTTTGATCGTCGTCGCGTCGCGAGTATTAATTATTGGTGTTAAATAGAATTCCGTTGAGTGACGATGGACACGACAGATCCACGTCCCGGAACAAGCAATGAAGGTGAAGACGATCAAGGTGAACCGCCGGCAAAACGTGTAAGAAAAAAAACATTTCAAAATGCATGGTTAGATATCCCGGAGTTTACCGGCTGGCTGCAAGCAGTGCAAGGCGAAACAACGAAGGCGTTTTGCACTTGCTGTCAGAAGAATATCTGTTGTGGTAAAAACGAAATTCGAAAACACGCGATGACTGCGGCGCATATCCGGAAGCGCGCGCGCGAGATTCAAATCGAGGAGCTTGTTGTTGATCCAGACGCGGCCCATAAGGCGACAGTAAAAACCGCGGAAATAAAGTTAGCAGCTTTTTATGCTGAACATAACATCGCGATTCAGTCAGTAGAGCATTTAGTATCTGTAGTAAAAGATATTTCCAAGGACTCTCGGGTCGTACAAGACATTACGCTCGGCCGAACTAAGTGTACCCAGCTCATAACGAACTGCCTTGGCGCGAGAGAGCTTCAAAAATTAACTGCAATTTTAAAATCTGTGAAGTTTTCGGTGCTTGTCGACGAGAGCACTGATATTAGTGACACAAAAACCCTTTGCGTACTCGTTCAATTCGTTTCTCCTCAAACAAAACTCATCGTAACAGAGCTTTTAGAATTAATTGAATTAGACGCTAGAGATTGTTCAGCTGAAAAAATATACGCGGCTTTCAAATCTTGCCTCGAGTCCAAAGGGGTCCCTGTCACTAACGTTGTCGGTATGGCTTCCGACAACGCATCGGTTATGACGGGGATACATAATTCATTTATGACTCATTTAAAAAATGAGGTGCCGGGCCTCGTAGTGATAAATTGTATTTGCCATTCGTCAGCGTTAATTGCGAGTAAAGCTTGCGCGGAATTGCCTCACTCCTGCGAAGATTTTATTAGAAGCATTGCGACGTACGTGTCCAGCAGTGCGAAACGATGTGCGATTCTCCGAGAGTTCCAAGAACTTTTAGATGTCGAGACACGAAAAATTCTGAAATAATCAGACACGCGATGGCTTTCTTTGCAGAAATGCGTCAACAGAATTCTCGAAAACTGGGAGGCTTTAATGATGTATTTTGCGTTAGCGGTAGACGAGGACAAATTAAAATCGGCCGAAACAATTTTGAAGCATATGGAGAATAAAATCATCAAGGCCTACTTGCTTTTTCTCAAGTATTCGTTAAATTTTTTCGATTCGTTCAACAAGTTGTTTCAATCTCGGAAAGTGCTCGTTCACAAGCTTTCCGAATGCAGCAGGCTTCTCGTCGCGCATGTCGGGAGTCATTTTTTGAAACCGGAGGTTATTCAAAACCTCCAAATGGGCACCTTGAACGTCGCTCACCCGCATAATTTTCTCCCTCTCGATAAGGTCAGTCTCGGTCCCGAATGCGAGGAATTTTTGCGTGGATTTCCGGCAATCCACGAACAACCGATACGACAAACTTGTTTACAGTTCTATGTAACGGCTGTGACGGAGATGCAGAAGCGACTCCCGCTGAAGGTCTCTATCTGGGATGATTTGCAATTTTTGAATCCACATATTGCTCTTAATATTGAACGTACAGGAAGCACTACAAATTTATCGCAACTTGCTGCACGCTTTGGAGAGTTCGACCTCACAATATTAGCGTTCGAGTGGAGTAAATTACCGTTTGCATTTGCTTCTGAAAAAAAAAATGAGCTCCTCAATCTTAACGTAGACGCATTTTGGAAAGAGATAACTTCCCAACTAGAGATTTCAGACGAAAAAATGTTTCCTACTTTAGAGAAACTAGTAAATATAGTACTATCGCTTCCCCACTCGAACGCAGAGGCCGAACGCATATTTTCCATCGTTACCGATGTAAAAACGAAAAAGCGTAATAAAATAGGCCACAAGTCTCTAAATGCCATCTGCCAAATAAGATCGGCTTTTCAAAACGACGGAGTAGATTGTAGAAATTTTGAAGTCGATGCTCAACACTTGGAGCTCCACAATAGTTTAAATTTATATAATCCAGAACAGCCTGACGAGGTGTGAACAAGTTCGTTCGGCGAAAAAATGAAACGACGATCACACCAACGAACGTTTTTTTAAATGAAATAAAAAAAAAAATTAATAAACAAAAAGATTAATAAATAAATTGGTAGGTCATCGTGTACCTACTCGTTGCGCTAAAAAATCTAGAAGTACATTTCAATTAGCGCGTTAAAAAATATAAATATAGAACGTCGGGTACAATCGCGTGCAATAGCTATAAGAAATATTTAATTTAAATCGGAGTAATTATTAGTTTATTTATTTATTTAAAAAAAAACACTTTTCGTTTTGTTTCGTTATTTATTTATTTATTTGAAGTTAATTAAAGAAATTTATTTATTTATATGTTATTTATTTATATGTAGTTTTTAAGTTTTTTTCATTTTCCCTTATTTCTTTTGGGAAATAAGAGGCTTTGATGGAGGGTGGGAGTGGGGTCTTTATTTTGTCCGAATTTGCTTTGCAATATGGACAAAATAACGGCCCCACGGGCGGGTCCTTTTGCAGCGACCTCCACGTGGTAGGACCTGGGAAATTAATTCCAATTTTCAAATTTCAGCGTGATTGAATGATTAGAAGCATTTGCAAGCACTATCGACACATTCATCACCGAAAATTGGAATTAGTTTGCGAACAGCTGCACAATTTCAAGTACTGTGCCCTGAACGATTAAAAATTTGAACGAGATTTTGTTCGTCTATGCGTTCAGTATTTTAATCGTTCAGGGCACAGTGCAGGCTTCATATATTACACAGCTTAATATATAAGCCAATTACACAATGCATAAGGCATAAATTTGCTATCGTTGATGAATAGATCGTTGGTGCAGTGGTAGAGCACGGGATTGGTAACACTAAGGTCGTCGGTTCGAAACGAGTTGTCGTTTTTTTTTTTTCTTTAAATTTTTTTTATGCTGTGCCCGATCGATTAAAAAAAATAAACATTCAATTTTTAACGGTTTGTTAAATTTTTTAATCGATCAGGGCACAACAAAACAAATTGATTGAGAAATTAAACAAATCATTAAAAACTGAATGTTTATTTTTTTTAATCGAACGGGCACAGCATAAAAAAAATTAATTGTATATTATGAAATAATTATATACATATTAGGGTGTCCCAAAAAAAAAAAATATTTTTTTTTTCGTCCGGCCAAAGTCGCAAAAGTTGGATTATATCTAAACGAAGATGATAATCTTCTACTTTCTAGAAACGATGTTGAGGGTCTTTTTATTAGCGTTTGGATATTGTTGGTGGTGGCTTTTCACGACCTGCAAAAAAAATTGCTTTTGCTCCTCGTCGTTCGTAAGTGCCTTATTGTACTTCGAAATGAGAGCAACACCTCGCTCGGCAACATCATTGACGACTCTCATATTTCTGAATACGAATTGACGTTTCTAGAAAGTAGAGCCGACGTTGTCACGAGAAAATCATGAATGTGAACTATAATGAATTAACTATACGTAATTAATTAACTTCAAATAAAAATTAAAAAACGGAACAGAAATGGTCCTCAAGTGACTTACACCGCTCATAATTAATTTTGTTTCCCATCCTGAATTTTAATCTATACCCAGAGTCCGAGAAAAAGTTTTGTAAATTTTTGTCTGTCTGCCCCCTCCACCGGAAACACAATAACTCTGAAAAATGTGTTCGGATCGCAACCAAATTTTGCGGATATCTTTGTCATATAAAATATAGTTACAGTATCAAATTTGAAGCTGATCGATCAATATTATCCAATATTTTTTTAGCTAAAATCATTCAAAATATATGAATAATCAATTTAGTGCTTATTGCAAACGTCATATCTCCCGGAAATTTGTACGGATCACTACCAAATTTTGTGGATGTCTTTGGGATATAACAGATAATTCTATTGTTAAATTTGAAACGGATTCATCAATATCTTCCAATACTTTTCATGCCAACATCATTTTTTTTATATATTAATGGAATTTAAATCGTGAGCGACCGGTTAATATTTTTTTACGAGCCTCAAATTTTGAGATAATCTTCGTTTAGATATAATCCAACTTTTGCGACTTTGGCCGGACGAAAAAAAAAAAATTTTTTTTTTTTGGGACACCCTAATATATATTCCGATATTTTTATATTATTAGAGTTGCCGATTTGAAAGACCGTCTCTTTCCAAGTCCGGACCATCGAGTCATACCATTCGAGTATAACTCGAATGGTAAACTCGATATAATAAATATGTATGATAAATATATATATATATATATATATATATATATATATATATATATATATATATATATATATATATATATATATCATCAGTTTATATATATATATATATTTATATATTTATTATTACAACATAACATAGAATAAATATTATTTATACATTAAGTATAAATAATATTTAGGACCTGTAGTGTGGACTGTAGAGCCGCGCGCCGCGCGGCGAGAAGAGATGTGGGCGTGGCCTACCGCTACCCGCTGCCGTTGAGCAGCGGCGCGTGGAAAGGGAAAGTCGCGCAGTGGGGGGCCCTGTGCGACTTTTGTGCGCGACAGTCTGGCATCACTGAGCCAAAGTAAAATAAAAATAATTATTTATTTAACATTTGTGACTGTGATTAAATAGTGGTGCAAAAATAGTGTGAGAGAGACAAAGCTATGTTCGAGAGACATAGACCTATAGGCGTTTAGTATTGGGCGACGAAATTTCTGGCCGTTTATCACTGCTATTAAGAGGTACCCATTAGTACACCCCCCCCCCCCCCCTCCCCTCTTCGCAGAAATTTCGGAAGCTGTTTTCTCCTAAACAGTACGACAGATAGGGTCCCCATTTTAAGAGGATACACAGGACTATCGTAAAATTGGGCAAAGTTTCTGGGTCCTCATTCGTCATAGCCGTTTATTTTTAAGAAATAAAAGAAAAATAGTGCGAGAGAGACAGAGCTATGTTAGAGAGAGACAGACCTATATGCGTTAAGCATTGGGCGACGAAATTTCTGGCGGTGTATCACTGCGTCTTAACTGCTATAAAAACTTATCGAAATAAGTAGTAAGTCTGTAAAATTATGAATAAAGGTGTATATATATATGCTTTAGGGAAATCGATATCATATCATATCACCTATTCCGAAATTACCTCGATGGACAATCTGTCGAATTTTCAATTCTCGCGGCAGTGTCTCACAGCAAATACATTTCCTCTCTACTATACCGACTGAGTTGAAATGCTACAAGACTTATTACAGCTACTGCACAATATATGGGTTTTTAACGCTTCTTTAACCACATTTCTGATACTCATACAAAATAATCGCCATTACACAATATGACATTTAGTAACACCAAAATGACGGTCACAGGACGGTGATTGTTGTGTCAATTGACACAAACGGTATAACTATCAGTCATTACACATTTTTACGCTGACTGTACTTATCGTGAAAAATACAAAGATTTAAAATGTCAAGATTTCATATGTGTAAGTGCAAACATTTCAGATATTTTCTATCGTCGAAATTTCGTAAAAGTTCGACGATTAAGAGGCAGTGGTACACCGCCAGAATTTTCGACGCGCAATGCTAAACGCCTATAGGTCTGTCTCTCTCTAACATAGCTCTGTGTCTCTCGCACTATTTTTCTTTTTATTCTTGAAAATAAACGGCTGTCTAATGAGAACCCAGAATCTTAGCCCAATTCTACGATACTCCTGCGTATCCTCTAAAAATTCGGACCCTACCTGTCGTATCGTTTGGGAGAAAACAGCTTTCGAACTTTCTGCGGAGAGGAGGGGTGTATCACTGCCTCTTAAGCTAAAGGGTTTTTAGCCAGCCTTCATAACTGAAAACACGTTCAATGTTGCTTGGTATTGAATTGTGACGAAAGTGGCAGAGCGATTTGGATTTTATAGAATTTTGAATATTTCAAATCACTGACATTATCGCTCTCTAGTAACTTTTGTAAAACTCGAGTTAGCGAGTTCAATTCTTATAGGAAATGGAACAATATTCAGCCATTATATATGTGTAATTTAGTGTCTAAAGGTACAAGACATTTTATTCTATAAAAAGTTATAACATCTTACACGTTATCACCTGGACAATAAGACTTTATTTCTGAAGTCAATTAATTCATGAAGATTTGCAAAAAGTAGTAAAATCCCCCAAAAAAACCCGCTCGGGTAAAAAAATTGAGACAAGTACATTTACATGAGTGGCATTCTGCCCCAAAGTACACCGTCATTTTAGAAAAAATTCAGCAGTATAGTATCTAGATTTGTATGTGCAAAAAGTTGAAAAATAATCTGAAAATATATACAGCATGTCATGCCAAGTACATGTATATCAGCTTTAAATATTGAAACATGGAAACACACAAAATTGAAAGTACTTTGGTTATTTTATTTGAAAAAACAATTTGCCCTTAGTACTTGGCGAGTTTGTGAAATATAGTAAATTGTTTGATTATTTTATGTGTTAGTATAATATTAACTCGCCAAGTACTGAAGGCAAATTATTTTTCCCAATAAAATAATCAAAATACTTTCAATTTTGTTTGTTTCCATGTTCCAATATTTCTGTTTCTCTCAATGCAAGAACTTAGAATTTTTTGTTGTTGTTATTATTATCATTATTTTATTATTATTTTAATACATTTCACTAAATAACATAAATCCTCCTCATGTAAAAACTTTTCGCACGTTAAAATTGAAATAAACGCTCGCTCTTTACTTGCATAATTTTTACCGTTCGTTTTAAGAATAGACCGAGTACGGCGGTAGTCAACCATCTAAGTGGCGGTCCTGGTGGTCAGAACTTGTAACACTGATATACATGTACTTGACATGACATGCTGTATATATTTTCGGATTATTTTACATCTTTTTGCACATACAAATCTAGATACTATACTGCTGAATTTTTTCTAAAATTACGGTGTACTTTGGGGCAGAATGCCACTCACGTAAATGTACTTGTCCCAATTTTTTTACCCGAGAGGGTTTTTTTGGGGGATATATCAATGATGAACAACATGTACTTGACATGCTGCAGATATTCTTAGTTGATTTATCTGACGACTTTTTGTTCCTATACATAGTTTATAGCTCAGTTTTTTGAGACCCAGTTTTTTGAGGAAAGTATTGGGTTCCACTAACGTAAATGTACTTGTCTCAAGTTTTTTCGCGCATGGTGTTTTTTTGGGGGTCTCATTACTTTTTGCAAAGTCTTTGGATAGTTAAAAAAAAATCCATTGTACGAAAATTGTTTAAACTAAACGCTTCTTTTTTTTCATCCGGCTTGCGGCAACGTCAGAGTTTCTGTTACAATTTAATTTTATGAAGCAAAACAAATTTTCGGTGAAATCTACGCAGACGTCGACCTAGACGGCGAATACTACGGAGACGTCGACCTGAACAACGAATACTATGGAGACATCGAACTGGACACCGAAAGCTATAGAGAGGTCGACCTGTACATCTGAAATCGTAAAGAGATCGACCTGGATACCGAAAACTATGGAGAGGTCGACCTGGACATCGGAAAACATGAAGAGTTCGACCTTGTGACGGCCCTACATTGCATATAAAAAGACGATTCGAATGAGAGAAACATATAGGTGACATTAGCGCAGTGGTTAGCGCTCTCACCCAGTACCTGAACAATCCGGGTTCGATTCCCGGTGATCACCATATATTTTCTCTCTTCAATACTTCGTCAGTCCATCCGCAATGCTAATATCTACACTTCCCCAAATTCTCCACTTGGTCATTACAACCTGGACAACAAAAACTATTGAGGAAGTGACCTGGACACTCAAAACTATGGAGAAATCGACCTGGACATTGAAAAAATGGAGGAATCGACCTAGAAACTTGAAACTATGGAGAGATCGACCTGGACATTGAAAACTCTGAAGCGGTCGACTTGGACATTGAAAAATATAGTCCAACTCTTATTGGCATATAAATAATATTATAATGATCCAATTTAATCAATACCGAAAATTATATTTTATTATTTCAAACGATCAGCGGATAAATATATCTATGTATATATATATGTGTGTATATACATACATACATATATATATATATATATATACATTCTGGTGCCGATACCAGTCGGTTGAGCTCATGTCCCTGCGAAAAATATCAGAATCACGGGAGTGCGAAAAAGGTCTTAATTTTTTGGAATATTTCAGAACTATTTCGAGATTAAAATTACGATATCAGTCCACTGGGGAAAGCTGCGGAGGTCGTTTTGGTGCCAAACGAAATGTTTTTGCATGTAGTATTTCATTAAACATGCAAAAAGATTAAAAACGCTACCATTTCGTTGATATAACATATTAAACTGAAAAAAAGTGGCTAAAATGAGTTGCTCGGAGTAAAAGATACTGCGTCAGCGTCTCGTCAGTCGGTAAAGAAAATGTCGGTCGTAAGAGAAGAGAGGTAAATGTATTTATCTCAAGACGCTGCCGTGTCTCTTGATTTATTAGGCCTACTGGGGATTCAACTTTCCTTCGATTTATCATATATCAAATGGTAAAACAAAAACGCGCTATATTATCTACTTCAAAGTGGCGTGGAAATGATAATACTGATACTCTCAATACTTACTTCAATACTTACTTTTCATGAAAACCTTATTGATAATTATTTAAAAAACGATGTTGGTTAACATGGTAACCCAAAGCGCGACATGTAAATCATACGAGGTGTAAAGCGCGTCGTTCAAAACATATAGAACGCGAAGCGCAATGCCCATTAACGGAACGCGAAATGCGACGTCCAAACCATACGGAGACCGAAACACGACAGTCAAACTATACAGAACGTGAAGCGCGGCGTCCGGAGCTATACGGAGCGTGAACGCCACGGCCGGACTGTACGGAGCGCGAAGCAACCCGGCGCCCCGTAGGGGCAACCGGGTTGCTTGTTGAATAATAAAAAAGGCAACTCTAATGTTGAAAATCGATAGATTTGATTCATTGGTGTAGCAGACACATGACGGATATAAAGGGACTCTTATCCCACCATCGTACAGTTTATAATTCGTTAATATGGTGATTTTTACAGTGTTTTCCTGTGCAAATGCAACGCTCACACTACGTATTGAAAAAAATATTTTTTCTTATAACAGACATGTTAGAAAAATTGCAACACGTAAATGAAAGATATTTTCTTTATTTTATTAATAATCTGAGGAATGAATCGTTGTCACTTTATGAAGTCTTAATGGTTTTAAAAAGGGCTCTTGTCAGCTTTTTTCATCAATCGGGCCTCTCAAAACATCCTTCGTTTTCTGTTTCTGCGTCTATCCTTTTGTCCGTTCGTCCGTCAGTGTCGCTAGTACTTTGTCGTACTACCTCGCACTCTCCTGTTTCTTCTTGACAGCGGCGTCTCATGCTATTTGACTATTGATAGTCGCATCGATGTCAGCTTGTGGAATGGCCAGCCATTCCTCTTACATCGCTACTTCCAACTCGCCAAGTGTTCTTGGCGTCGGCTGATGAGCTCGAATCCTGCATTTGAGTAAAGCCCAACGGTTTTCGATCGAGCGAAGGTCTGGGCTGTTGCGCGACCAAAAGCTCCTCGAAACGTTGTGATCTTCAAGATACGTTGTAACAATTCTAGTTCTATGAGCAGGAGCGTTTTCATCCACCAACATGAAGTTAGGGCCAACGCGTTTCGCTTCCGGTATCACAACGGGCGCCAGGATCCGGCAGATGTAGACGCGGCCTTTCACCATCTGGTTACGAAAAATCACGAGATCAATTCAGAATCTCAATGAACCCCCCCCCCCCCCCCCCCCAACGGTTCTACCACCAAACGGTGATGAAACCACCACCGAATGCACGAGAGTGATCAATAAATGACTCGACCATCACCACGTTGACGCCGAACTCGCTTATATTTCGTGTTGCTGTGCAATTTCACCTTGCTTTTATAAGTAAACAAGCAATTGCGCCACTGATCCTCTGTCCAATCACCGTCTTCTGCTCCAAACCGTAGCCGTAGTGCTCGGTGTCGCACAGCCGCAGACAAGAATGGCTTAACGACGGGATGGCGAGATTTTAAGCCACGCCCATTCAGCCTTCGGCCGATTGTACGGCGAGAAACGGTTCGTTTCACAACCCGAGATCGATGCGACCATCAATAGCATGCATTGTCGCTGCCAAGAAGTAAGGAGAGTGCGCGGTGGTCCGACAAGTACTGATGACACTGCCGTCCGAACAGACAAATGGACAAAAGGACAGGCACAGAACCAGAAAACGGAGAATCGTTTAAGAGGCTCAATTAATCGCCAATAACTCCGCGCCCCCGCAGAAGCACCGGGTCACTCGTCGGTGGGCTCCGCCCCCCAAACTTCCCGGAAAATGGCCCTTTGCCCCATGTCAATGCACTCGCAGGGCCGTCACGCTTCGCACTCCGCACGGTTTGTACGCTGTGAAAAGTACAATATACGTGTTACATTTTATCGCTTAAACTAAAAAATTGTGCGCATATACCACCGAGTACCGACTCATTAATTAATGTTATCGTAAAAAATACTTACTATTTACTACTAAAACTTACTTATTAAATACTACCAAAAATACTGAAATCTTTTTTATTTTTGATGCAATACTGAAATTGTATCTCAACAACAGTCGTAACGAACATGTTGAAATTTTGTACGTGGGTAGAGCCGCAAAGTTCCCGCCTATTCATCAATTTACAAAACAAAATTTAATTTTCTTTTTAAATTCACAACGTTTATCTCTATCTTTTCTACCTGCAGCTATCCTTCTCAGCGAATGACCACTGTACGACATACCCTTAAAGGGTTAGGCCACTCTAGAATTTTTGAAAAATCGATTTCTTTTCTCCTTGAAAATGACTCATTAGGGTTTCTAGAATGCTGTCCCAAAAGATTATAGCAGGCAAAAATTTGTACATGCCCCATTTTCGAATTTTAAAGGAGGCCGGCCTGTCGGCAAGGAACCTCTCTGGTGTGCGCTCCGGTAAAGGTACTAAGAAGGCAGACGTTATTCATGGTATTTTTCACCTGGCTAGACTGAGGGCTTATGTCATTCAATTTCATCTCATAAATAGGCAACAAGCGTCTCTTTCAGTCAGTTCGGCATTGCCAAGCATTTGATGAGGACATTATTCGAAGAGCAGTTTTTTCCCGTGACAATCGTACAAATTTCCTTTTTTTCCATATGTTCTTAGTTTGTTGCTAAAATGAGTGATGAAATAGTGTATCGTGATAAGAACGGAGTAAAATCGACATGGAGCACCAGCAAGAGAGCCAGGGCACCTTCAAGAAGACCATTGAATCGGTATGTGTTAGAGACACCAGATGATTTGAACGTCAGCAGATCGCCAAAAATTTAAGCAATCAAGTGATTCATATGATATTGAAGTGAATGCAGCTTTTGGTTATCGTTTAATAAGCTTCATTGCGGTTTTTAAAAAATGGTAAAATCTAAATACTGTAAGGCCTGTGAGTATTGGAATACCAAACAAGATACCGAAGAATATGCCGAATGGGCAGAAAACCATGTGCGTGAATGTGATGAAAATCACAACGGATGAGCTGAAAAAATAGAAGTCGATGGAATGGTTGAAATTTTTCGGCGCTTTGAAACTTTGTACTAGGTCAAATACGCTTATTATATTGGTAACTGTGATTCTAAGACTTTGAAGGGCATTATAGATGCAAAGCCATACAAAAATTTGACAGTCATCAAGAGTGTATAGATCACGTGCAGAAGCGAATGCCCATTCATTTTGCTTTAAATTACGGAGGCGGGTGCTCAGCCGTAAAACTGTTTTGGATGTAGCCACAAATATTGCAGTTTGTACACACGAGAATGGGTTTTCATCAATTTTACATATTATGAAAGAAATGGGTTTAGAAATCGGCGTGGATTCCTACAAAACGTGTCTGGCGATCGACGATCAGCGCATAATGCTTGGAGAGAGATCACTGTCTGAAGTGGTAAAAAAGGCAAGAATGGCTTCAAAATCTAGCACAAAAGAAGTGCAAGAGCAGGACACTCAATTGGAAGGCCAATTATGTGGTGCAGGCATTGCAGATTAAAGGTATATCAATATTATCAATTATTTTCTACTACTCAAAACTTTAAACGCGTTTATCTCAAATCTTGCTATTTTCAAGTTGGCCGGAAACATAACTCAAAAAGTTTACCACCGATTCATTTGAAATTTTGGATATATCTTCAAAAGTACATTATCTACAAAAGTAAGTAGGATTTTTTTTCAAGTTGCATACTTTTTTTTTGTTATTGATAATTTTCGAAGGATTTTTAGGCCAGATTTTTCAACTTTCACTTTAGATGCTCGCCATGTTGTCAAAAATACTTCTCTAGCTACTGTTATGTATAAGTGAAAAACGTTAAAACACTTAAAAATTACAGTAATGCAATAATGAATAAGAATTCTGTAATTCAAAAATTACAGAAGCTGTGTGTTCGGCCGTGGATTTCAAAAAAAGAGATGTCATCGCAACAACGCTGTGCAGCCGCCATTTTTTCATTAATTACTAAGAAAAAATTGCTGTATACAGTTAATGATATGTACAATAAATACCTTTTGTAAAAAAATCGATGTCTTTAATATTTTGTCTGAAAAAAATTCCCAAAAAAAGCTTTTTTTGTGGCCCTCCAGAGTGGCCTAACCTCTTAAGAGGCAATAATACACCGTCAGAAATTTCGTCGCCTAATGTTAAACGCATACAGGCTGTCTCTTTTGGATATGGCTCTGTCTCTGTAACTATTTTTTCTTTTAAGTCTAAAAAAAGGCTGAAACGAATGAGGAGCAAGAAGCTTAGCCCAATTCTACGATATTCCCGCGTATCGCCTGAAAATACAGACCGTATCTGCCATACCGTACGGGAGAAAACAGCTTCCGAAATTTCTGCGGGGGAGGGAGGGGGCCAATCACTACCTCTTAAGAGGCAGTGGTACTTCTTTCACCACACCTTTAAATTTTGAACCTTGTTTTTGGCGAAATCAAAAAGCAGCAAAAGCTTTGATTTTAGAAGAATGCGCGGAAGTATGGCGGAAATGGGCTAAACTAATGGCTGCTTAAAACTCAGAACCATTTGAGTGGAGAGACAGGCCTGTAGGCGTTTAACATTGGGCGATGAAATTTTCAGCAGTGTATCACTGGGTCTTACACAAGTTTCGCCGTGTGTCACCGATTCGTACAAGTTTGCTTAATTCATTGTTTCGAGCTATAAAGTGCAAATTTTAACAACAGAACTTTTATTATTGTTCTTGACAGTAAAATCGCCACTTTAAAATTAAAAAATGAAAAATAAACTGAAACAGATATATCTGCATTAATATATATTAGGAGCACGTTAAAAATTTAAACAAAGTTCTTCAATTCACTGCGTAGACTTTGAGCCGGGAATAATTTTACCCTGAAAAGTGCCATTTTTATAGGGAATTTTTCAAGGTAAATTCCAATAAATGGAAAATTTTCTATCTTTCATGGGCATACTTACTAAAACTAAAGTTAGAAGCACTACAAATTTCATCTTTTTCGAACTCTTCAGTCCAGAGCCCTTAGTGCATTCAGATGTCCGGGTAACACAAAATCATATGAAACTATAAACAATTGCATAAAAATACATTCCACAAGTTGCAGCGCTCGAGAGTGGAGACTTAAGTCTATTCTGCAGAAAAGATTTAGTTTTATAAATATTTGTTAAGCGGTGAGAATTGCCAGATCTTGAGCGGCAGATATCTGTATTAAGAAAAGCCATTATTTTATTGACTATCTTTTGTTTTGTGAAAGCGTCGCAGGAGGTGTCACTCGCAGGATATCCAGCCTCGCAGTTCATACGTCTTAATTTTTGGGAAGCGCAAGAGTTCGAAAGATGAGGATCACCACAGTGAACACACTCATCCTTACCTCTCCAGTGCTTTGTTGGGTGATCAAACCTTTGTCATTTTCCACACCAAATAATCTTTGGTTCGAATACTGCTAGTCTAACTTTCATTTGTCGAATAATCAGAGATTCTGGAATTTCGCTTTTTTCAAACCCAAGTTTGACGCAGCTGGTTGTGGAATCAACTTACCGGAGTCAATCCCAGATCTCTAAGGCCTCTTAATTAGCCAAACCTTGATAATCTCCAAAGATTCCGTTAACTCTTCTAAACGTTCCAAGATTTCATTCCCCGACACAGCCGAGTCAACATCTTAAGCGACCTCAATTCTTAATAATCTTGAATCAGGAATATGCGCCCTTCTAACTGGTAAGCAAGATTCTTGACCGTCCACCAGTTTCTTGGCATCTTGATATTTATTCAAGGTGATTTCCACAAAATTTATGCTTTTCCTTTTGATTTCGTTGATACAGTCCAAGCTATTATTAAATTTTTTGCCAACCATAATTGGATATATTCATGTGTAGGGCAACCAATGTATATCATTGGACACGTGCGAGGAATCGAGAGAGTGGGTAATCAAAACTGTACACGGTGCCTTTGATTTGGAGTTGTAACGGTTTTTCTGTTCCGGGAAATCTTTCCCGTAGAGTTTTGGTAGGTTTGCAACGGGGGAATCGAAAGATCCCAAAGGCTTTGAGTTTGAGATTGGGAATGAGTTACATTGGTAGGGGATAACCATATCATTAGTCACTGTCCTCTTTATGGGATAAGCTGTTTAGTTATCAGCGTGTGTCCTAACAACAATTTCTTCCACCATGTCCACGATTTGCTCCTCGGATATAAATAGATTACAATCGTTATCAAAATCTACATTTTTATCATTTTTCCCTATTCTAATTTCTGAGGGGATAGGCGCCCCCGAGCTCTCCATGTCAGAGGTGGCAAAAGGCTGCTAGTCAGTAAATACGATAAAAAGGTAATAATATTTCTCCCGCACACAAAAATATATAAACATAAATACCTCGGAAACGACAACGAAGAAGGAACAATTTAAGGATCATCTTTCGCAAAGTAGTAGCAAGTAGAGGACACTTGAGAGTTGTAGACCACACTCGTCGTATTTTGCAGGTTAGCAGTTAAAGTCTAGTCTTCCCTTCGACCAGAAGCGAGAGAATATAAAATATAGATAAATTTATATCAATTCATCTTTCAACGTTCGATTTCTTCTTAGGTAGAGCTCCAAAATCAAGGTGATGGGCTAAAATGTTGATTGTTTGCTATAAGGTTCGACAGGTGGTTCGGAGCAAAACCAATAATACTCCAGAAAAATATAAATTTACGATAATATTTGAAAAAATATAGCTCAATGGTTACTAATAGTTGTGATTCGATCGTATATATGTTCATTTAATATGAGCTACCAAAGATTATAAATATAACGGTAGATATTTTCGGACTATAAAAAAATAACTTTCTCGCAGCAGCCATCTTCCAAGCCTGTTCGAGTAATTATCGAGAACGCTTTATCATTATACGTCGATTACGACGTATAATGCCTTACACAAGAGCTACTGTCATCTCACTCGAATTATGTCATAACTATATCGGGAACGCAAATCATGCCGGAAACATCATCGAAATGTATCCAATGGTGTTCCTTAGCGCATTGCGCGATACGGGCCTATACAACACAATTATATTGCAGCAGAATGCTCTACCCCCCAAAAAGGACCCTATGGGTAAAAAAATTGAGACAAGTACATTTACGTGAATGGCATTCTGCCCTAAAATGCACCGTAATTAAAATAAAAATTCAGTAGTATACTTTCTATAAATTAGAAAGTTTTGAGATTTTTTAAACTGTACCTATTATCATTATATTATTATTATTTTATTATTATTGTGATGCATTTCACTAAATAACATGAATCCTCTATACGTGAAAACGTTTCCACGTTCGAATAATAAAACCTCGCTTTTTGTTTGCATAATTTTTATTAAATTTATTTAACCATGAACTGCAAGTACACTGAAGAACACACTATTATTATTTTTGTTATAGTCCTCAAGTTCAATCCCTTTAAGAGTTACAGTATATTTCACTGAATGACATTAGAACTCTTACAGAAAAAAATCTTTTGGAGTCGCCAATATTATATTCTTTACATCAAATAATAACTATTAGTTTTTAATAGTTCTCATTATCAAATAATAATAGTAACTAATCTCAGTCAAGGGAACCAAGTCACTTAAAAGAATTGTGTGCAGTGTTTTAGCACACCATAAAATTATGGGGTAAAGTGCAACTTTTTTCGTGTGCCGTAGCTTTTGGGTTAAACCAAAAAGCAGATATTGATTTATGTAGAATTATTTTGATTGCAAAATAGAGCCTTCTGAATTGAATATAGGATTTTGTTCAAGCTCTAAAGAAAAGATATAATTTTTAATGTGTGAAAGCATTTCCATTTCCACCACATCCCAAAATCCTAAATTGAGGGCAAGTCCTTTCTTGCAAACAATATAATCCTACATCAACCAATATTTAATTCCGCGAGTCCCGTTTTTTTCGTGTATATTGTACAAAAAGTTTTGTCATAACCAGAAAACATCGGCAACATGTACTGACAAGTACTTCTTGTTCATCATTCACATATACACTAACACGATATAAAACTTTGTTTAAAAAAAATTCACATTTAATAAAAACAATCATACTCACTAGGGTGTGTCGAAAAAAAAAATATTTTTTCAATTCCTTTTAAAATCGTGCAAAAGTGTGTACTTGGATCTCCAAATACACCTCCTACATGTGAGACTGCCGGCAGAATTTTTTAAAACATTGTTCTATCGATATTTACCTGAAAAAATAGATGTCGATTGAGCGACCTCTAAAAATGATTTGTCCGCGATTTCCTTTTACACAAAGTATTGTGAGGTATAAAACTAACGTGTAAGCCGTGGGGACCTGAAAAAACTAAAGAAATGTAAGAAAAACCGAGAAAAACTGATTTATTTCATGGATTAACGCTCGAAGCATCCAAGCATAATATGTCCTTACATACGATTCACTTGCAATTTAGTATTTAGTGATGTTTGAGGTTACCAGCTATTTATCCAAACTTAAACTTCAGAAATTCAAAATAGGGGATCCAATATGGCGGACTAAAATGCAAAAAGTTGCGAAAATGTAGCCTTTGAATTAAGATTCATAATTAGTGACCTCAATAACCCCTAAGTACGTAATTACAAGTGAATCTTACGCACGGGATATCTATGTTTAAAGCGTTAATTCTTGAAAATATTTTTATTCATTTTTTTTCTTCAAAATTACAACATTTTTTGCCCATTGCCCCAAGGTTTAAACGTTAGTTTTAAACGTGACAATGCAATCAGCGCCCTCTAAAACTTTTAAGTACTGAGGTTTATATTCAATGTACTTATCGCGTCTTTACAATTACATTTATTCACCAAAAACAGTGATTTTGTCTTTAATATTGATAACCTATAAGCTACGTTTAAAATACAATAATCATTTTTATCTTACATGAACCTTATTGTTTATCTAGGGGAAATCCACCCACTTGTAATTCCGTACTCAGGGGTTATTGGGGTCACTAATTATGAATCCTAACTCAAAGTCCAGATTTTCGCAACTTTTTGCATTTTAGCCCGCCATATTGGATCCTTTATTTTGAATTTCTGAAGTTTAAGTTTGGATTAATAACTGGCAACCTCAAACACCACTAAATACCAATTTAGAAGTGAATCGTATGAAAGGACAAATTACGCTTGGATGCTTCGAGCGTTGATCCATGAAATAAATCAGTTTTTCTCGGTTTTTTTTACATTTCTTTAGTTTCTTCAGGTCCCCACGGCTAACACGTTAGTTTTTTACCTCACAACACTTTGTGCAAAAGGAAATCGCGGACAAATCATTGTTAGAGGTCGCTCAATCGACATCTGTTTTTTTTCAGCTAAATATCGATAGAACAATGTTTTAAAAAATTCTGCCGGCAGTCTCACATGTAGGAGGTGTATTTGGAGGTCCAAGTGAACACTTTTGTAGGATTTTAAAAGGAATTTGAAAAAATATTTTTTTTTACACACCCTAATACTCACATCAGAAACTAAAATTCCAATGACATGAAATGGTTTACTACATCTATGTTAGCGTATTAACGCACCAAGTACAAAGATCTAATTTTTTCTTTGTTACTATCGAATTGATAAATTAATTTTATAATTGTAGGTAGATTTTATTTTTCATTTTTTTTCTAATATAAAATTTATTATTCCATTGACAACCACAATTCTTTTTCCATTAAAAATTGTATATTGTGTATGCATGCATATTCTTTTCAAGTTTCAATTTTTTAATTTCTCATATGCTTATTTGTTTCTTTGTGTCGAATGGGATTTTTGTTCATAAGAGTTAGAAGTCTTGTCGCTGAATATGTAATTTATGAACTATGTGAACATGACAATATATCCTGCCATTGTGTTGATCCTGGGTATTTTACGCCTTCAATACGAAAATCAGTTTACCGTTCTATTAAAGTTTCTAAAACCATGATTTTTTGGGCGTCTTATAGGAAGACACTAACATAAATATACTTGTCTTAAGTTATTCTACCCCATTGTTATTTTTGGGTACAATTTAATCCAAATCTACACACGTTTTTTTTTTTTCGAATTCCATGAGACAACTACTTGTATTTTAGGAGTGAGGAACTTATACTATAGAGAGAGCTCAGTTGAATTTTGATGAGTGTTGTCAAAGTACTTGTTTGTTTGAAGAATTATGAGTAATAAAATAAGAAAACTAGGAGCAGGTTCTGTCACTGCCTTTTTTATCAATGATGACTCAAATGAATCACATTTTTTACCAAGAAAAAAGAACAGTTCAATTAACCTCTGGTTCACCCAATTTAACGGACCATTCAACCAACTTTTTAGTAAAATGTTCGTGTTGATCTGACCCGACTTCAACTAATCTTTCAAGTGACAATTTGAGGGTCAAAACAAATTTTTTAGTGGCGACTTCAACCAATGTTAACCTATCTTTTAACCAACAGATTTGTCTAGTGCACTCTGTCACTGCAAGATTACTGATGTAAAGTTTTTAAAAAATTTGGTTTTTGGTTAAATTGAATGGAACCTTTGCTCTTTTGAATTCATTGCTGACAATTTGGTACATAGTCGATCATAATTAAAGAATTAAAAAAATGTTCTCATTGAACCGGAAAACCTGTTCATCTGTGCCTTATACTGTTTTGCTATTCACAATATTCACATTTTTGTAAGCAAACATTTTGGATATATATTTGAAGTGAAAGATGTTATGAGATTATATATGTGTATAAATGTGTCTAAAATTGTACTTAAGCAACGTCAACTGAACAATGGTTAATCCATACAACAAACATAACAAAATAATTTCACAAGTATCCACTGTGGTCAAGGTAAACCCTGTTGGATTCATGTTCTTATTTGCATTCTCCAAGGTTGGTGCATAGTTCTTCAGAGCCTTCAACATTATTCAATTATTTGTATGGATTCATAATTCCCAAGTAAGGGATTTCCTGCTGTAATTTTAGATGTAACTAAGAAATATAAGAACTAAGAATATTTACTTTTCGCCTACTTCGAGAAGACAATCAAAACAAAACAGTCTAACGGTATGAATAGCAGAGTGGTCTAAGGTGCAGTCACAGAGTGAATTCTACCAGGGTAGAATCGTACCAATGCAGTCAAATATGAAAGTAGAAAAACAGAATATCAATTAAATCAAACACAAATGCAATGGTTTTGTTTATTTTCAATTACGTTGTTAGTTTTTGAGTGACAGAAACCACTAGGGGAAACTGTCAGTTAAACCATTATATTCAATTATATTAAATCACAAGTAAAAAATTTTGTTGACTAAAAAACTATGAGTTAATATGTTGGTCCTAATCAGAAAAAGACACTATGAACAGGTTCCTTAAGAGTCTGCTAAATATTTCTTAAAAGTATGGCTGAAAGGTTAGTTAGATTAAATGAAACAGGGGCTAATTGTGTCTGGACTGAAACAACAATTAAAAGGTTGGTGACGCAGCTTGTCTAGGAGCCCAAGAATTATTAATGTTCCACTGATTAGAGCACAATGATTAGAGATAATTCAATTTCAAGAAGTCTGTCAATGAAGCTCAAATGATAAGTAATAATCATGTTACCTGACAATATTCATCTTACCAGATATCTTGTTCTTCTCACAGCGTCAATCTAACAATAAAAAAAGAATCATATTTTGTACCCCTTATGGATCTCCACGACCGGTTCTGCACCAAACTAACAATGGTTCCAACCTTTCATCATTGATTGTTCAAAACCAACCATAGATCAACTACTTTTTTTTATACAGTAAAGATTAATAAATTTGAAAAGGACCCAGATCAAAGCCGAAATGTTAAGGAAAAATTAACTCCCTTATCTGGCCTCTAGCCGACTATCCTCCTAGCCAGTTCATGATTTGGCCACAGCATTAATAACATCATCATAAATCAACTATTTTGGACAAACAAATAATCAGTGGTTGGTTTATCGTTGGTATTGAAAAAGCGACCATCAGTCAACCATTAACATTCTGGACTAAAAGCGGTATCTTTAATTGGTTTATAATATTTATTGCAAACCAACTGTTAATCATGTGCAAAGAATAGTCGCTTTATAGTTATTTTACAAAAACCAACCCTAAATTAACCTTCGGAAAGTTTAAATATTGGTTGGTTTGATGCACCAGTTGATCGGTTGTTTTTATCGTTTGAGGTTGGATGGAACACAAGGGACTCTCTTCAATAAAACAGAAAAATACGTTCAAAAGATGAGAATTTTCTCAGTCTTAATCTCAAATTGAACAAAATTTATTTATAAATATTATCACTTACATGAGCAATTCAACAATAGAGACAGTATTAATAAATTTTTCATGTACGAGTCAATTTTTTTAGTTTTCGAGACAAAACTTAGGACATATTATTTGGACCTATGTATTGTAAGGGTCATTTGAGTTATAAAAACAAAACTCCGGATGGTCTTTCAGTTAAATAAATAAGGTATGCGAAGTAGAATTTGATAAACAATATAGGATAATTTAAAGATAAATTGGAATATATTCATAAACTTTTATGTTTCTTTTGGGTTGGAACTTATTATTTTATAATAAATCTCTTGAACAGATTATCCAATTTTCCATTGATGGTATAGAAAAGCAATTATTTCTTTATTAGTGGTTACTTGAGGAGGTTGAGCCTACCCAATTTAATTAACAAAACAATGCACAGTAATTACAACCTCTTGCAATGTTTGTTACAGGCGGTGTGTGCAAGGGTCATCAGCTTAGAAACCAAACAATTTCCATTGCACAATAAATCGGAACCGAATTATCGACTCGTTAACTCACTTAAGGTGTTACAGGATTTAAAAAACGAGCATCAGAACAGTCGATAATCACGTACAAGTGATGGTAAACAGAAATTAATACTTACTGCTTGTTTAATTGAACGGGACCAGATTAAATCGATTGAAAATAATTTATTTCGCGGTTCTCTGACACGCGAGCTCGTTAACAGACGATCACGTTATTCACACCAAACAATTTCCGAAGATATACTATCACAGATTAAAACAAAAAGGGAACTTTATATTATTATACCTGTTGTTATACTACGAAATTCTCTTTTCAAGTGTCGTACCGTTTTCAGAACTGCGGCCTACGGACTAATGTAGTGCTGCACTTATTATTTATACTTAGGATATACGTGTCACCCGTTCCAGGTCAACGAATGAATTTGACAACTGACAAAGAAGATAGACGTACATAGAAGCACAGGTCCCATGTTGCGCTTGAGGCCAGAATCGTGATTCTCCCAACAGACGCGTGGCAGAGGCACTGTGTATCCGTTGTAACGCCCGAGCGTTTTTTATTCGCGGGAACTTCGAACAACACCAACGATGTGTCCTCCTGGGTCCTGTTGGCAAAGGGTAAAAACCCACCTTGCGAATCGGGAAGTTTAAAGGAAATTAAAAAAAAGGAACTGCTCACTTTGAGTATCGAAAATATTCTGTTTTATTCTCTCCAAGATTTTTGAATCTAGGCTAGGATCAACCACAGAACGGTTCCCCCACCAAACCCTCGCGGAGCCAATCACACATGAGTTCAATAGAAACAAGGGAGTACATATAGAGTATTTCCAAATTCCAATGCATGCATTTTCTCACGTACTTGACAAAGAAAGGGCCTGCCGTCGCCACTCCACTTATCGGAGGCTTGACTTAAGACCGAATAAACATACATGCGCTCGACGTCTTTTCAATAACAAAGATACATAACTAAATATACATGCGATAAGACAATGATGGCTCTGTATTCATTTAATATCTTCAAGATATATCCAATATTATTGCAAATTATTATTATAAGTCACCATTTGTTAATTTCAAGTCTTTCAGGATATAATTATTCTGTTCAATTCAACTAATACATTCTCATTATATTATTCTTCAACATTAGCTTTGAATAAGGCTGCGCTTAACAATTGTAAAGTGACGCATGCGTCACACCGTCAGCGTCGCAGCCATGGAGACTAGAGTAAAGGAGTACGAACGCAATCATGGAGACTAGTGTGAAGGAGTACGAACGCCTATGGGAAAAGCGGTTCTCAATCGTGCGCGAAATCGTGGAAAATACTTTTAGCGCGGACCGAAGTGAAGTGAGTGACAAGTTAGCGCGGACCGAAGTGAAGTGAGTGACAAGTTAGCGCGGACCGAAGTGAAGTGATGGGCAACAAGTTGGCGGGTACCGGAGTTTCTGAACGCAGCCCTTACGATTTTCCCGCTCAGTATCGGCCGTTTTGCGAGAAACAGTGTGCCTGTCAATCGTAATTCATTTCGTTGTACGTCAATTAAAAATATTGAGACTGATAATGCGTGTCAGTGATAGTGTTGTAGCGGACGCAGTAAACGAAGGTAAGAAAATTCATATTAGAATTCATAATCGCATGCAAATACACTAAGCGTTCTAAATGTCGTGGCAGCAAAGTTACACTGTAAAAAAAGATTGCAAATTTAATGTACTCATGTATATGAAATTTACAAATTTTGTGCATGAAACTGTAATTCATGTACCGAGTGCTGTAAATTTACAAATCTATCGTGAAATTAATGTACCTGCATTGGAATTTAAGAGGAATTCATTGTAAATATACAAAACTTAATCAGTAACTGTATAATTATATGACAAGTTTTCGAAAATTCCTGCACTCCAGTCGGTTTTTGTAGAAAAATCACCTAACTTTACGAATATCTTGTAACGTAGATTTCAAACACCTACACTGTAAAAAAAGACTTGAAATTTAATGTACTTATGCTTATGAAATTTAAATACTTTGTACTTGAAACTGTGATTCAAGTATTGAGTGCTTTAAATTTCCATTTAGTTTCCGAAATTAATGTACCTAACTGTAAATTTGAGCAATATTTATTGTGAATTAAGGGGGGGGGGGGGGGGGGGGGGGGTAAGGTAAAATCATACGAAAAAAAGCCATGTTTTCGTGATTTTTTTTCTGACGACACAGTTGAAATTTCTTTAATCAACCAATGGTACATTGAAGTATGACATTCGAAGAATGTTTCATCAAATTTGTACAAAGAAATATCAGAAAATACGGCAATGGCAGCAATTGTTCGGACGTGTCTCGAAAAAAAGTTAAATTGCGGTGCCCCTCATAACTGGGTGCTGGATCATCTGAAATCAAAAAATCAAAGTTCATTCGTTAGATAATAGTTTTCCCCAGGTAACGCTGTCGAGTTTTTTTTTTAATTCAAATTTTTTTATTTTTTCGAACACTTTGAAGTGAAAAACACAATTTTTTGGGAAAATATCGGCTAATTTGTTATTGTGAAATCAAAATTATGAAAAAAAAAACTCGACAGCGTTACCTCGTAAATGATGTACAGAAATAGTGTTTAAAATTTCAAAAGGATCGGTGCAGTAGTTTTCACGTGATCAGGGGCACCGACTTTAAAAACGTGAGTTGTGGGAAAAACGCTTTAAAGTTTTAAGCACGAAAAAATCCAGTTACAACGTTTGTAAGCGAATTTTATCGACATACCTCACACTGAGTCATCAATGCCAGGTCCATAGAGGATGTTGCTAACATCGATGATGTCTAATGCATCTTTTTGCTCCTGCCTACGACGAATCCTGCCTTCTTTGGTTTGTCGTTCAGCTTCCTGCTCTGCTCGCCTTATGCGTGTGGAGTCAGTGGATCGCGCCCAGTCATGAGCACTTGATCCACTACTGATTTCCATGTCTTGCATGAAGGTGAGTAAAGCAAATGAACCTTCGTTGAAGACACTGGCTGCCACATAAGCTGCAATTTCAACGACGACAGAGGTTCCACTCAAGTGCTTCGGTGAGATTTTCCAAATAAGTTGGTTCAAACTCTCATTGTTGTTCTGCGTGAAGCCTCCGACACATCGCTCCAGGAGGGCATCTTTGCTGAGATCTTCGTAGATAGGCTTGATTGTATCCAACACATCCTTGGCAAGAGCACAATACGTGTGTTTGAACGAATCCAATGCATTAGCAGCTGCAGCTTTTTGCCATTCGCACCAGGAGTCCGCGCCGCTCGGGCATTTTTCGTGCTGTGGATTCTCGTCCGTCGAACAGTAGTGAAAGAACGATGCCCAGATAGCGTTCTTCATATTTTTTACGGAATCAGAGTGACGTCTGATAGCCAACCCGTAGTATACCGTCAATTTATCGATAATTTTGGCCGTAAGCTTCTTCTTACCAGACAGACTCTTTCTTTTGATTTTCTTTCCAGCCTTAGTTTCGGTATCTACAACGGTCTTTTTGACTATTTCACGTAGACGAGTGCCCATTCTTTTTTTAACATGTACTACACATTCTTTTTTTGCTATTGAAAAATCATCACCATAAGGTTTCGAATTCACTAACCCGGAGTAAGCTTTGGAGTCACCGTCGCCGATATAGTTGCGATATCGTACACCATTCTTTATCGAGCGTTGAAACATTGTTTTTATCGCTTCGACCTCCATATTTCCAGCTGCACCAGTATGATTTGCCCGACAGTTTCCAGTATCTACATGAGCTTCATGCCACTCTTCGTATTCGGCAGAGTTTAATTTGTGTTTCCAAGTTTTACATTCGTGGCAGTATGAACTTTTGACGAGAATGTCAAGAACTTTACCTGTAAAGTGACCGATTAGCGAGGTGACGCCGAATAAAGATGAGTAGCCTCTTTTTTTTCATGTTCCGTCGCCTGATACACTGAGTTCGTCGGCATCTTCAGTTTTTTTTTCTTTGGCTGTTGCTGCTCTTTCTTCTTTTATAGCAGATGAAAAAAATCGATTCGCTACTTCTTTTATAGTCGAGCACATTTTGTTCACGTAATTATTGTACGTCGGTCTTGATAAAAATGAACTGGACAAATCCATCAAGCCGCAGAACTTTTCACAGCCAACTAATCCAAGGCCTAATATCCTCATCACGAAGGCAAACCGATAATTCACTTCGTAAATACCAGAGTTTATTCGTGCACTAGATGGAACGTTTGTAATTTGTTTACAACTTTCGCACGACGCTTTGATGTGAAATCCAAGACCTTCTTTCTTAGTCGAACGAAAATTTACTTTTCCATCACACTTCACACACTTCACTAGCGTAGCAATTGTTGCAAAGACCAATAAAAAATCAATAATCCTATAATGTTTTTCAAGATCCTCCTTAATTTGATCTTGAACGGTCATTTTTATTTTTTTAGCTGACGCGCTTATTGTCGTAACGTTTTCGCTTTTCCGTTTGTGGGGAGGTACAATTTTTTTGGGTCGATGTAATCTCGAACTAACTGATTGTCTATCAGATCTTGGAATTTTTTTTTGGCATTTTTGTAATAATTTAACAACAAAAATTAATGAAAACGGAGCTGAAATTATGCGAAAATAAGAACGCGCGGATACGTCTGCTCGATAGGATATTTCCTGCTCACTGACTTTTGTACGCCACACTGACAAAGTATACAGACCAGATGTAAACATTATTGTCCTTTCCTTGAAATTTCGATAGATGAAGAGCAAAACATCCGCCGGGAAACAGTAGCGCGCTCGGGTCGGGGCGCTCGATTCGGGTCGGGTATAGGTACAAAAATCCGGCAGGCATAAAAATACTCATAATTTCGTCAATTTTGCTCCAATTGACTTAACATTTTGACACAATATTCTTCAGATATTACGGATTGAATTTCAAAAATAAAAAAAAAATAAAAAAAAATTAAATACCTTACCCCCCCCTTAACAAATCTTGGAACACGTATACAATGTTTTGTATTTGTGTTCTGCTACTGTAAAAAAAAGATGATAATACGCTGTTAAAAATGTCGATAACAGGAAAAAATGTATATCTGTTGATAGGCACAGGTTTTATGAATGTTAAATGTAACATTGATGTACGTATCTAAATCAATTTAAAAAAATGATAACAGCAGGACTCGAACCGGCAACCTAACGATTATGAGTAGAGTGCATGATGCATCATGTTCACTTGAAAATACTTCCGTACACACTTGACGTTCTGATTGCAATCAGTTAAACATTTTAATATTGCAATAATAAGTACGGTTAAAAAAATAATGTATGTATAACTCTTATGCAATTTTAATATCCAAAACTACTAAGTCGTTGATAGCGTAGCTGGTAGCGTTCGTGCGTTGTTAGATACTTGAATAGGTAGGTCGTAGGTTCAAACCCCGGGGTAAACGAAAAATTTTCTTCAGCAAAAACCAACACCCGACAATTTATAATGATGTAAAATATCTGAAAAAATAACGCCTAAGTAACAGTTCTATTTTCTTTTTATTGTTTCTAAACCCATTTTAAATTTCCAACATATATGTGATTGAATTTTAAGGTACCGTTTTGCATTAAAAGATCTATGACGTACATTAATTTTATGTACAATAATCAGAAATATTTGACGCGGTACATTATATTTCAAATACAAAGTCACTGCTATTTCAATAAAATTCAAATTATTTTCATGTGTCCTAAATTAGAATTTTCAACACATTGGTGCTTGAAATTTAAGAGACGGTTTGCGAATAAAAACTTCCGATACCGGTACTTTAATTTTCAAGTAGATTTTTTTTACAGTGTATACTGCTTCGTTGCATATTAAGTATTTATTCTTTGAAATAATATATTTAATAATATTGTATTTGTATCAGATTCAGTGACGGGGAAACTCTGCGCTGTGGAAAACTGCTACTCTGGGACTTATGGGCAGGTGAAATATCGAAAGGAGCTAGGTCTCCGGCGGCGCTCCTTCTTCAGTATGCCTAAGGTAAAGCAAATAATAGTCATTAATTTGGAAACTTTGTTTTTAGTTTAAACAAAAATGTCTTGCATGCTTATACCTGTGGTTCGAGTTTTTATTAAGCGAGTTAAGATACTCTCGCTACATGCTAGCCAAATCAGTTATAAATTTTGAAAAACATTTCTACAAATTATCGTAGTGGAATTGATAGTTGAAAAAATAAATTTGTTGCACCAGCATGTCTTCTTAATATGTAGATACATCCAGAGCCATGGTATGAAAAAGAAATACACTGATATATGCAAGTTTCCCATGAGGTGTTTCTATCATGCAGTTATATATGAGAAAAAGTCATAATATTAGTCAGATTATAACGAACAATTGCTCATTTTGTTTATTGAAAGATGCTTCAATGATTTAATGAAGAGATGCCTAATTGAGTTTATAGAACCGACAATTGAATTTCAAAAATTAGTAGAAACACTTTTGGAAGTTTAGCGCTAATTTAACTAGCACATAGTAAGATGTCTACCTTAATTAGCAGCAAAATGTTTGAATCAGCTTGAACGATACAAAATATATGTGTTATGTCTTGAAAAACATGGTGATGCCTTCATTTGAAGCTCAAGTTATCTTATGTCTTTTAGAATTGTCTTTCAATTTACTTTGATTGATTTATTGTCATAAATCGACTGAAGGAAAGTTCTAATGGACTCAAAATATCTTAAGCTTGAAATTGAAATATGAATACAATAACAAGTACTACTGTCACCATCTTTTTGGAGACATGAAAAGTTTGCTCTCTTTTGAGAACTGATTCAAGAATTTTGCTGGGATTTACTTTGCTCGATGCAAAATAAACCCCAAAAGACTGAATGACATAGGAGAAATTGTCATTCTTAGTAAATTGATTATGAATACATTGATTATACTCTCCATTCCTTAAGTGTTGATTATCATTTTTATTTGCAGTGCCCGAACGAGAGACGCGTGTGGAGTGAAGTGATCGGTCGTGTACTCACTGATAAAGAGCATCTGTGCGAGTTGCACTTTGAGATGCAGATATTAAAAAAGTGGATAAGAGTGGAAAAGTGAAACATCACTATTCACTTGGGATGAATGCCAAACCAATGGCAATAAACAACAACAACAGGGAAATCGACGAGGTAAGCACTTTCAATTATTCGTTCAATAATTCAAGTAGCTGGTTGGTAGTAGGGATAGGAAAAAAGTATTTAAAGAAAAAACAATTGATTCATGTTTTTCCATTCATTACCTTTTTAAATATGAATGAGTGGTTTTCCACTCATTATTCATCTCAAGTTTACATATTGAATGGATTTCCACCCATCATTCAAACTCGAAATGAATTATGAGTGGTTTTCCTCTCTCAATTTATTTTAGTTTGAATAATAATTTTTTATCCACTCATTATTAATTTTGAGTTTAAATATCAATTGAGTTACTAGAACGAAAAAAAAACGCTATCAATAATTAACAATGAATTAACAATAATAAATAATATTTAATCATAATTACTTAATAATGAACCATTAATAGCGTTTTTCTTGTTCGGAAAAACCATTAATGATTTAAACTGGAAATGAATAATGAGTGTATAAAACATCATTATATGAAATCAAAATGAATTGTGAATGGAAATCCCTTCATTATTTATACCTGAAAAAAAAATATGAAAAATCAGTCTTGATTTAGAGAGGTGATGATTGAAAAACCATTCATTATTTCAAGCTAAAATAAATAATAAATGCAAAAAAGTTGCAAAATACAACTTTGCAAATTGCTTCCTCATTTTTTTTTGTTTTGTACAAAGTTACCTCTATGATGAAGCACGTTGATCGAATTTGGCTTCCTCGTGGAGGAAGCTTTGTAAAAAAAACCAAAAATAATAAGGAAGCAATTCGCAAAATTGTACTTTGCAGCTTTTTTCTTAATTATAAAAGTACAAATTCTGAGATATCTAAACTGCATAATAATTTATGATGAAAATGTATATCTATAATTGTTATTATATTTTCACAAGGCCTACATATGCGCTTATTCATTCATTTATCTATTTAAAACAAGGATGCAAAGTAGTACCTTGCACATTGCTAACTCATTATTATATCGCTTTTAACGAAACTTCACCTATGTAGAAGCCAACATCAATTAATATACTTCCTCGTAGAGGTCGATTTTTAAAAAGTGAAAAATAATGGAAGCAATGTACAAGGTTGGACTTTGCATTCTGTTTTTGTAAATAGTCCGATCATTGGTCAACGGGTTTCTTCGAAACTAGATTTATAAGTTTTACGCTATCTGCGTGACCCAGAGCACACTGCTCCAAAGATTAGCCTTTCGCTAGGTCTTATTCTCTTTGAATACCATTCAAGTGGAGCAATTTTTTTGCCGTCAAGAGGTAGTGGCACGACCCCCACCAAAGCACAAATTTTGAAACCTATTTGTTCCCTATCTACCTGGTAGATAATCTGGCTCTAAGTCCGACGAAAGTAGAACAAAAATTGGCTAAGCTTCGAGGTCCTCGAAACTCGAAGCCTTTTGTTAAGGTGATTTTTTACTGCTCCGTCGGTAACAAAAACTGTAAAGCGTTGTTCTTAGTCGCTGTTAAAGTGATGTAACACATCACCTTAAGGAGATCAGAAAACAAAAAAAGGGGGTGAGAGACAGGTGGCGTTTAACATTGGACGATGGAATCCTTTTATCCTGTTTATTTAGCCGCAAATAGTTCCCGCGATGAATGTCGTGTTGCCAACGGCAGAAGAACCGGCAGAAAACATGTCTATCGTCGCGAACGATAACATGTTCTTTGAGTACTGTACCTTTGCAGACCATCTGTTGCTGAGTGATACGGAAGACTCTTTGATGAACGATGAAGTGAGTAAACCTATTTGAAAAGGAATAAAGTTGAAATTTCGACATTGATTCTTCTCCGTCCACATCTTACAAAGTCGACTTTGTGAAGTAGAAGAATTTGATCAATCTTGGGTTTCTTTTAAACGAAGCTTCTCCAAAGCTTCTCCAAAAAAAGACATAGCGAGGAGACAATATTGATAATATTTCAATATTAACATAACAGGTTCCCACTATCGAAGAACCAGAGGTACCGCGGGTAGACATTTTCGCCGTGTAGGATGTTGCCGCGCACTTTGACTCACATCCATTGCGTCGAACATGGTGCTGGATGATAAATCCTCGTCAAGCGGATAGCGTGATTTTTATTGAACTCGATCCCGCGACGGGAAACATAAGGCTACGACTGGACGTTGATAGCGTCTCTCGCTCAAGGTAAAAATTGTTCACGTCTCAATGGATCTGCAGTATGCTCGAAGAAGTGCGTGTCAATGACAATACTCCTTAACTCTTGATCACATACACGTGAAGTTCTCATCACATGCGGCGTAACCATATGCTCGTGGCTTACGTCTTTTGAGCTACGTGGTATACATAAAGTGAATACTAACATTAAGTCTATAACGATGCTTAAGCGATAGGTCATGTAACGCTTCAGACATTATCACATTTTTTTCTCTAGCTTCGCACATCGGACGATAAAGTTAGGCAGGACATAGACGTCAGTGTTCATTCGGTACAAGACCTGAAAATTGCTTTGATGCGCCTAGAAATCACGCCGATGTGTTGTGGCACGGGTTTTGAAAGCGACAGGTACGGCATGTGTATAACTGTTTCTTGTCAATTAAATGCGTTATTGTGTGGTTAATGATCATATGCGTCCACTTCATAGAAGGAAAAAATCCAGTCCGCGAAAAAATTACTAGACTGGTAATTAAATGTACTATAAGAGGATGGATTATTCAGCCTAGAAAAGCTTGATTTTTTAAAATAACAGCTGTTATTGTTTAATCGTTTTGCACTATACGCCGTATAGACTGTTATACGAATAAACATTAGCAACAAACAAAGGCCTCTCGTAAAATGTCAAATATGGATCTCGATCGAAAGACATTGTGGGTGACTTAAACATACATCATAGTATTTTTAATCGTATTATCTTATTCACGAGCACGTAGTGTCAAAAAATAAACTCGGCTTGCAATACCGTCGGTCGGGCGAGAGAAAAAATGTCAGGAATATAGCACCATGTCCGAAGATTCAAACTGCCATCACTTGGGCATAAGATTTAACGTACATAAAGTTGCTGGTCCAGCAAATGTTTGGCAGAGTTGATTTTTGCTTATTATACATGCTACCGTTCCGAGAAAGCAAAAGTGATTGATGCTAACAAATTTACTGACAGCCGCTCTGAGAATTGCCAGGCATTTGTTGACGTTGATGATTACGCGAAGAACATCCGCGATAAAAGATGTCATGATTGCTGGCTGTTTCGCAGAATCTTGCAGAATCGCGCAAATCGCAAGAAGGCGCCGAGCCTTAACATACGGTATGCGAGATCGAAATACATCCGCCACCGTGAACATGAACAGGAAAGACGTCTACAGAGGAAGGTATGAATTCAAAATTGTTAATAGTGATTTTGACACGAAATGACTACTTACCCATGCTTCTGTTTTAAATTATATTTTCTAGCTATTTCGATACTGTTTTGTAACGCATGTACGAGAAGTACTAATCTTCATGCCTACAGAGAGAGTGTGGCTAATGTGGCGATTAAAAGCCGGTGATTCAGTTAAAGTGCGCCACATGTGCAATTCAGCACAATTTTACTTTTAGTACCAGAGCTTTCTCTTCATTTATTTTCTCCGACGAGTGCCTTCTTCTGATACGTGCGAGATAGAACTTTTACTTGATCGCACTTATCATGCATTCGTTACAAAAAGTATTATGCGATACTGGTGCGAGAAGGTGTCTATCATAAACCGGTTTTAAAGATGATCGTGCTCACCACACTTGTGGTATAATGGTCTTATGATGGTTGCTTTCTTAAGCTTGTAAGCAATTACTATTGATTCATTATTATTCTACTTATAGGACCGCTAACATTATGGACCGAATCATCTTTATCTTTACTAATTTTGCAGTTTCTCTCTCCCCCTCAATCCCTCAGAATCATTGTGCTCCCAGGTAGACTAAGTCCGGCCTCTTGGATGTTTTTCAATGAATATCAATGATCTTGATTTCAAATTCACCCGTTAACGATAGCATTGGCGAATTGTGACATAACGTCGCTATTATTGCACATCAATACAAGGCATATTGCGTTGCTATTGTGGTAGTACGAAATCTCCATAATTCTCTTCTCTTACGTCGGAGTATTGCTGACGTACCCTTCTATCATAGGTTCGGCATTTGAAGATGGAGTTAGAGTCATCTATGAAACAGTGCGCTGCGGTCGAAGAACAGACTTTGTTGACGGCAATTTCCGAGTTGCCGCCTTCGCAACAGGAAGCTGTCAAGGCATGTTTTAGCGCTGCCAAAGTCAGCAAGCCTCAGCAAAGGCGATATACCATCGATTGGGTGTACGACTGCATGCTTATGCGAATAAAAAATAGCAAGATGTACGAGCACATCCGTATTCGCAACATACCGCCCTTACCTACAAAAGACACGCTCGATCGGTACACTCGAAGACTGAAGAGCTGTAACGGCATCCAGAGTGCCGTGTTTGATTGTTTGAGGATGAAAGCTTCAAGAATCGAACCTGTTGAGAAATGCGGTATTATTGATAGTCGTTATGACTTGTAGCTGCTTCAAATACAATTCCGCTTTCTTCGCATGTCGCACATATTATTCTTGCTTCGTTCAAAACACAAATTCTTGCGCTTTTTCTCTTATTCAGCATTATCTGCTTCTATGCCTACACATGCTCTTAACGTATACTTTCATATCCTAAATAACTTTTGTGACTTTCACGCACACGCAGACACATGCACAAACCAACACACTATTTTTCAATAGTTATGTACTTCCTCGCCTAAACTCTATCTGCACTTTGTTACTAAGCAATGACAATCGACTTATGTTTCCGTTTGTTGGGTTCAATAAATTAATAGAAGTCGATATTATGTCTACGTCAACAACACGCACTGAAAGTGGAACATTTCCACAGGTACATTGCTTATTGACGAAATGTCATTGAGCGAAGCTATTTATCTCGATCGGAAAACGATGCAGTTTAACGGCTTCCTAGATTTGAGTCAACATACGGCCGCCAAACAGCAAGACATCAGAGCAGACCATGCTCTGGTCTTCATGTTTCAGCCCTTCCGTGGCAAATGGGTTCAAGTTCTGGGGGCATTCCTCAGTAAGAACTCTGTGACTAGCAAAGATCTGCACAAGCTCATGCTTGAATGCATTATATTGCTGGAAAACGCAGCAATTTCACGTGGACGTCGTAACCATGGATGGCGCGCAATGGAATCGAGGTGTATAGTCCATACTGAACTTCCAAGATGGGCATTTTAGCTGTAAGCATCCTTGCGACAGCACAAAGAGATTGTGGATGATGTCTGACTTTCCACATCTCGTTAAATGTCTTCGAAACGGGATTGTGACTCCTACTACGTTTTGGGTAAAAAACATATTAATATTAATTTGAGTTTGATTGATTGATTACGGCTAGCTCCGTGAAATTCTGATATTATCGAGCGGAAGGGAGTAGGCTAGGTGGTGATTTAGCTATTCGTCCCGTTTTGCAGACACCTACGGGCATTGCAAGGAAAAAACATTGGGAAGCGCTACCCAAGTACGAAGGTTACACGAAACCGAACTTAAGAGTGGCGTATAATCTCACCATGGCTCATCTACAACTCGTAGCGGAACTCGAATGTTCCGCTCGCGTTCCAGCTACGGTCTTTCTGTTTTATCCATTTGAATGATCACACGTGTTATTATTCCATAAGGATTTTTTCTTTTTGTATTTACGAACAGAAATTTTTCATTTCAGTTGTTTTCCTTGCCGGTCAGGGTGGCAATGCAGGTTTTCCTCAACGACCTGAAATGCCCCGATCTGTAAGATGCAAAGCCAACGATCGAGTTCTGCGAGCTAGTGGACAACTTTATATCCGCCATGATGTCGCGCATACCCAGCGAAGCTTTGAAGCCGGACGACATGTGCAAGCATAAGAAGATAACTTCAGCATTTGAAATTACGATAATTATCACTTTTGAAAAAACAACAACTAATTATGAAAATGATTATCTGACCATTGTCGTTGTTAAAATCCGATGAAATGGAACAGATTTATATCTAGTGCCAGAGTGCTCATTCTCGTAATCAACCAATGTGAGCGAACTGATTAATGCAGTTATCATACATCAGTGATACAATATAAGTATCACATCAGTACGTCGAATTAAACGGAACGTAAGTGAAAAGCATGGAAGTGGCTGTTGTATATAAAAGCGTGTACTTCCAATCACTTTGGTTTCTTGATTTCATTGCACCGCTGCAACGCAACTAATTGAATCGTTCTTTCTAATAAGTTGCTTACAGTTTATTATTAATACATTTTAAGCACTTGACGTTTTGGAACATTAAACTTTATTCATCACTTGTACTGCAGTAAGCGTGATAATTTTCGAATTTCCATTGCACAACCTCCTGCAAGGCACCTACATTGAATTATTATAAATACATCATCCTTCGGACGTCATCCATTGGACTTCTTTAACAAACCAAGTTCCAACATCTACGACTGATACTACAGGAAATTCTAATTAATTTTTTAGTAGCATCAAAGACTACTCGTTTCAAAGATACGAAAGAATCTTGGAGGCGAACTTGCGGCGAACGTTAGAGTTGCTCAGTTACCTTCATCACGAGCGAAACTTTGACTATCTCATGACGGCCCGGCTAAATCAGAATGCACTCGAGGTAAGATTATTTCAGTAGAATCCTTCCAGTTACTGTTTGCAGTGATGACAGACTGACTGAAGGTAAAATGCCGTAAGCTATCTGGCATCGCTGCGTTAAAATGTAATTAAAATATTATATAGCCATAAGCTTTGCTTTGAATTGCTTTGAATTTGGAGAAACCGCAGTAGAATGCCAGCAATAGTAATATGCTCATTAGGCATTACAACATGTTATTGTATTGTACTTATTAGCCGATCCTGTCGAAATTTCGTCATGTTCTACATATTTTCGCGCATCTCTCTTATGTTTCTATCTTGATTGTCTAACCGTATTGACATACTTTTTTCTTCAATCCAAGCAAAACTCTTATTTCCCTTGTTTCCCGCGAACGAGCATCTTTTCCGCTGCTCGCTCTTATTCTACCTGAAATATATGAAAACACTAGATTTGAAATATTTGAATATGTCCAACTTATTATTCATTATTTAAACACTTTTCTGAAATGAGACGCGTTGAAATCAGCGGTCCACGAAGTCCTTTATCCAAAAAAAGTAATTTGGACAAACCCTAAAAAGTAAATGATGTCGATTACGCTGAATACCTTAAAACTAAAAACTCACCTGAACAAATGATCCCACGATGAACAACGAAGCTTATTCCACGTCGAACGCCGAGAATTTCTCGATGGAACCTAACGAAAGTAATGAGCTGTAAAAAACACATACACAAATAAAATCCATAACAAATATAACTCACCACAAAATATACTCATCTGCCATGATAACTTTAACAATAAAATGGTCACAAGTTTTAAACAACAAACGGGGTGACTAGTTCGCGCCGCAACAACAGACGATATCCGGAATCTAAACTTTTCGCGAAAAAGCATAAGATGCATTTAAAAACATGTATTGGTCATTAATAAATATGAAAGTGGTATATTAAAAATGAGCATTGAATACTCACGAACTGTAATTTTCAAATAACAGCATCAATTTTTTCCCCAGCGGTTCTTCGGCATGATGAGGAGTGCGTGTGGATCGAACGATCATCCCGACCCAGCACTCTTTATTCAAGTGTTCCGCTTGCTGTGCTCCTACTCACTCGTAAAGCCGCCAAAAGGTGGCAACATGTCGGGTACCGAACTTTTGGAGACTCTCATCGAATCAAAAGAATCAATGGCTGCATCGACCTCTGCCAAACAAATGTGGTTGAACAAAATCAACCAAATCGTTGAACCTCAGTCTGGCGTCACCGAAGCGAACACCTCGACGTTTGGTGATAGTTATCGCGCTACAGACTCGCAGTCTGTGTGCAGCCAGTCTGATCATCTGTCCTGTCACGACTTCGATGTGACGAGGACTAGTGAGAAGGTCCAGGTATATGTTGCAGGATACGTCGCTAGAAAAGTAGGGCGCCTCACAAAATGCTCCGACTGTACCGAATCTCTGAGGAACACTACTGCTGAAGAACGAGACGAAGTTATTGCGGCCACGAACAAATTTGGTGGTCTGATTTATCCAAGCGATGAGGAACTTTCTTTAACAGCAAGCTTAGAGGCTGCTGTACTGGACGTAGCGGGCAAATTAACAATCAAGATCAATACGCTGCACCAAATCGCCAATAAGTGCTCCGAGATCGAAGATCTGCAGTTCGTTGGCTGTCCAGAACACTGAGAGGAATTAACGAAAGTGATCATCAACTATTATCTCGTAATAAGAGGGCATTTTCTAGCACGTTCCGTAAACGAGAACAACAACGCCAGAAAAGTTCGCACTAAGGACAACAGGAAAAAATCTAAATTGTGAAAATTAGAGGTAAATATACATTATTAATCATGTTTCGAAATATAAACAAAATGAAACATTGAGGACATTGCCACCGTACTTTCTTTAAAAAATCATAATACATAAGTCAAAATATTTCCATTTTCTAACGCACTTGGAACAGGACTTTCAAAAAATAAGTAAAATGAATTTTTTACCACAATATAAAAAAGGCGTTTCAGAAATTAATGCAGTTTACAGCACCAGCGCCAATAACTTTAGTAAAAACATTCAGTAGATGACATCCTTCTTTTAAAACATCTCACATTTAAAGTCCATTATATATATATCAAATATTATAATTCTGCAATTTTGTAAAGACATACAGTGCACCAAAATAGTATGAGGTAAAAAGTAAAATGTTCAATATGTTGCTTTTAGACCGAACCGAAGTTCACGCACCTAAATCCTGACCGATTACAAGGTGCGTTACTGATGAAGATGACGATGCATCGTAGTCACGAGAGCTCTGAATACTGAATACAAGATGGAGATGAATAAGATACGTTAATATACTTCTAAGTCCCATGTAGTTTGCTAAAATTTCCGCTTTAAGCGAGATTGAATTTTTTATTTCTTTAAATTGGCATTTTGGTTTTGTTAACAATTGTTTTTTTTAGGGCCGCTCAAAATCCGGAACAAGACGTCGAACACAGATTGCCATGGACCCAGCTTTCGTTCATACGTAGTCACGAGAGGTGTTCTGCTAAAGATAGCGATGAAAATACTGCGCAGGAATACAAAATGCAGATAAAAAAGATACGTAATATACTTCTAAATAGGATATAGTTTTCTAACATTTCCGCTTCAAGCAAGATTCGGTTATTTATTTCTCCAAATTGGAATTTTGTTTTCGTTAACCATTGTGTGCTTTTTTTAGGGCGGCTCAGAATCCGAAGCAAGACGTCAAACACCGATTACCATGGACCCCGCTTTTTTTCATACGTATAGTATGAAACTCTTGAATAGGAACTTAGATTTGGGGCAATTTCCTACGTCTCCTATCTGCAAACTTGAATGAATAATCAGCCACGTAACGCCAATCCGTTCCAAAGTGAGTATGAAATATAATCTCATTTATAAAGCGTACTTTAGATTTTTTAATTATTGCAATATTACTGATTTTTGCATTTGAAAGTTTGAAAATTAATTATTCAATGAAGAATTTTATTTAACAATGGCCTTGCAATATTGTTGCTAATGTCAAGAAAAGGGAATCAAATGTAAATTACTGGTATTCATTAAGAGATATCTCAATTATTGTAAATTACCCTGAGAAGGCATTTAAATAGTTTTAATATTGGAGCAACTCAAACTATGACTCTAATTTAAAAATTACGAAGTATGTTCCAACAAGCTGCAATTCACTACTTATTTTCTTTTGACTTTAATACATTTTTATTCCACGTAAAAATATGCTGCTGTGCAAATTGTTTTTAAAATATTATCATTGAACTGTCAAAATGGTAGAAAAATTTAAAAAATCACAAGCACTGAGAGTTCGTAAGAATTGATATGACTTTTTAAAGTGCACCTTGCATCGTAGAAGCTTAAACATTATGGATTGAGTAATTAAATGTAATAGAGTTATAATACAATATTAATTGAGAAATTGAATTGATAGTACTGAAGCAGAGTTGCAGATCTTTGTCGACACTGTTGACGGGCGAGATCGACACCCTAGAGGAATCTGACAGGATCGAAAATCCTCCAATTGGCCTTGACATTTGTCAAGGCCAATTGGAGGATGGACCAACACTCTTAGACTACAGAATTCAAAAGGAATTCTTCGCCTGGTCTCGGGTCTCAGGAATTGCGAAGGAGGAGAAGGAGGAATGCGAATCGTCTTAAGAGGACCTGGTCACCTCAAAAAATTCGTGAGAAAAAAAATGCTGGAAATAATATATTTATTTAAAAAAAACTGACATTGAAACCTCATTAAATCCATAACAAGCATTATAAATCTGCAATTTTGTATAAGGACGTACTGTGAACTAGAATGGTATGAGGTAAATAGCAACATTTTTAACTTGTTGTTTTCAGACCAAACCGATGAAAAAATTTGAGTGTTTGACGTCTCATTTTATCTGTCGAAGACTGCATCCTGGGTTGAATATAGAATTTTTTTTCGAGTCATTATGACGAAGCAATGATTTCAAATGTGTAAATAAATCTTTTTATATTAAAAACTCACGAGGCAATTGATTACGGTACATCTAATTCAATTCAGAATGCACTCTTTAACAAATAAAATAAGACATCCAACACCAAAATTGGTTCACCGGTTTGGTGAACTGTATTGGTTGGTGAAATGCAAAATTTTACTTTTGACCTCACACTTTTTGTGTGCACTATACATCTTCATAAAATTGCAAAATTATAATGCTTGTTACGTACTTAACGAGGTTTAAATGTAACATTTTTTAAAAGAAAGGAATCATTTACAGACTTTCTTCTTCTTATGTCTTTCTTTAGGTTACTCGGTCCCCTTTAGGGAGTTGGAGCGCTCCACACTAGTGTTAGATCAGTGATAAATTTGTAAAAGCGTTTCTTACATTTCAGATGGCTTAATATTCTGTTCCAAAGTGTTAATCACATAGCAGAATTAGTTTTTGGTAGTCAAATACATTCACAGCTTTGATATCAACAGTAAATCGATCAATATCTGCGAATTACCGATGTCATGTTTTCCCACCCAGTTTTGAAAAAGGGTAAACCGTAATTAGTCCGATTATGACGAACCAAAGCTCATTTTGTTCAGTGGAAGATCCTTCATTAATTGACCGTCCAGGTTTTATATAACATCAGGCGTTGAAAAGTTACAGCCAAATCTATGCTTGATGTTAGGCTATCATAGGATGAACAAACAGTTCTATCGATTGAACTACTAATACAATTTATAAAAAAATGGACTGCTAATCCATACAACATCTTAATAAACAATATGAGCTATTGATAGTCTTAATTGGACTGATATTACGGTTTAACCTTTTAAAAAATTGGATTAGAAAACATAGCATTGGAAATTTTCAGATATTGGTCGATGAAGGGGACCCAGTCACTTTAAAAAAGTCATAAGAAAATAAAATCTGTAAATGATACCCTTATTTTTTAAATTTTTACATTTAAACTTCATTAAGTCCACAACAAGTATTATAATTCTGCAATTTTGTGAAGACATATAGTGCATAAGAATTATGTGAGGTCAAGAGTCAAATTTTCCACTTGTAGCTTTCAGACGAAACCGGTCAACTAATTTTGGTGTTCAATGTCTTATTTTATCTGTCAAAGAGTGCATTCTGAATTGAAAATAGCGATTTTGGATACAGTGAGAAATAGATTTACTGTCTCCGATTGTTAAGCAAGTTTTTAATAGAGACGACTTCAATAACACATTTAAAATCATAGTTTTGTCATAAAGACTTGAAATAAAAGTTCCTATATTCAATCCAAAGTGCAATCTTCAACAGATAAAATAAGACATCGAACGATAAAATTTGTTCACGTGTTTGATATAACAGCTACGACAACTAAAAAATTTCACTTTCTACCTTACACCATTCGGGTACACTGATGTCTTCACAAACTTGCAGAATTTTAATGCTTATTATGTATTTAATGAGGTGTGACGTCCAGGATAGCCGGTAATTAAAACAGATCGTGTAGGTATAGACAATTTTTGATGTAAAATGTATTTTTGAACGATTTCGGAGGAGTGAAACGTTACATATGTGCTTAACGGCAGTACGGGAAGAAGTGAGGTGTAAAATAGTTCTAATTCCTTTGTGTTGGGCCCTTGAGATTAGTGCGCCAGCGATAAGACGGCCGTCGCGCGCTTGGTTGCTGCGCGGCGGTCACCCCCGAGCGTGGGATCGCTGACGCAGCTCAAAACAAAAAAATAGATATAGAAAGTATTGAGGGGCCGTTACACTCCCCCTCCTATAAAAACAATGCTCCTGCATTGAGACATTTGCAATGGGTTTGTTATACGTGGCTCGATACAATCTCAAGAAAGAAAGACACAAAAAAAAGGTATTTTCGTTTGAGTAATTTAATTTGAATTTTCGTCTATATATATATTCTTCAATCTGATGGTGGTTAGAGTTTTCTTCTGTTTCTCCTTTATTTGGGTTGAGCGATGTATATATATATATACATACGTTTAACCCCTTTGTATTGTAAATCAGAACCTTTTTACTTAAGTTTTACTCATTTTATTGTCGCTTATGGGAGCGCGCTGCTGTTATAAGCTATCGCATAAAGTGGTCTGCGAGTCGGTTGAGATTGTTGTTCCGTGTGAACAACTATTTCTCTGCGATCACTTGTCGGTACTTCGGTCATTTCCTCGATCCTAATGGGTTGTATGTGACGTTCGATAGTTTGCTCTAGATTTTTAACATTTCGTTTTCTGGTTCTACGGGATTTGTGGCTTGAAAAGCATGGTAGGATTCCGAATATTTTGGACAATTTCTTAAACATTGATAATTTCCAAGCGATAGCTAAGAAAATCCCAATCGATCCCAAACCGATTCCTCCGAATTTCAGAGCTGATTCTATTTTTGATAGTCTGTTTTTAATATGGTGTGTTTTCGTTATTTCTTTAGCTTTTGCGATAACTGCCTTTAATGCGACTTCATTCTGAGTTAAATCGTCATGTATTGAGTTTGAGTTTAATAGTTCGGCGAATGCTTCGGTTTCGGCTAGGACTTCCGTGACATTGACATATTCTATGACTTCAATGGATTTTTCTATAAGTCCTGTAATATTCAAGACGGGTGCTTTTGAAAAGTCAATATAAATGCTTGACGTTAATTCGATTGACGGTGTTAATGTAACTGTGCGAGTTTTTACGTGGCAAGTAGGCTCAACTTGTAAAACGCCAGAATTTTCTATTGTTTTCATCTCCGAATCACGATTTTTACACAAAAGGTACAATGTCTCAACCTTAGGTGCTGCATAGAGCCATGCATTCGCATTAGGTAGTTTTGTCTAGTAGGTCTGTTTAAGCGTTTTGAGTCTGATGTTGCAAGTTTCGAGATTATCGAATTGAGGATTTAATATTAACTGAACTTCGCACTCAGTTTCAGCATTAATTTGTCCGACAGGATAATTTTGTTCACAAATATATTTACTGTTAATAAACTTGCACTCGTTCACATCTTCCAAATTGAAATAGGTACTAAAGTCTTCAGAAATTGCTGTGTAACGAGCTGCTGGTTTTATAAAGGCGAAACACGAACCTGAGGCTGCAGAGAGTTGGCGTACCGGCAGAGATAGATGTTGATACAGTTTGTAGTATACTATGTCCAAAAGTGGAATATTCAAGATATAAATGAGTTTCTCTCCATCGTGAAAGATTGTTAATTTAGCCACTGATGCTTATTGAGGTGCGTGCTCAGGGTTAAGTGGAATAGGGAATTCTGTATTCTGAGAAACCTTTCTGATTCCTTCAGCGCTACTTAATATTTTCTCAGTTGTCAGTATACGTGGATGTATTTGACCTAGTTTCGCAAAAAGAATAGCGTTCGTCAGCATATCTATATTGATTTCTAGTTCGTTCAAATCATCATCAATCTGTGTCGCATATTGCTCGGCCTTTTGGTTGTATTCTATGACGAGTACCGGATTTGTGAGTGATTTTAATTCGTGATTAATTTTTAATGTCTCTGTACGGAGTCTTTCTGCCAATGATTTGATTTGTTTCTGGCTAATGTCAAATTAAGATCTTATGATATGCGTTTGGTTTTAGGCAATCTCTGCTAATTCTATTGTAGTGTTTGACAACGATTGAATTTGGAAACTGATTCTATTTGCGTCTTCGCTATCTAGTGTGCCGTAAAGAAACTTTTGAATCTTGCGAACGAACTCAAACAGTGCGCGCTTGTCTCTTTTAGGTAGTGAGTCAACTTGTGCGGATGGTATAAATTCTCCTAAGATTGTTTCTGCCCTTTCGAAAGCGTCCAGTCGAGCCTGCATATTTCGTAATTGACCTTTCAACAAGCATTGTTCTCCGATTTCATGGCAATATTTCCGAGTAGCATCTAAATTTCCTTCTATTTGTAGTCGCCTAGTATCAAGTCCGTGTGTGTTGACGTAGGTAACGAGTGTCCAAGTGGTGTGATAAGAGCGTAATGTACCGAGTGTCTCCGAATACAACCCAGGATTCCGTATAAATGGCGTGATTTTGAGGGCATTCTGTGGCTTTAAAGCTCCTGCATGGCATCTGTAACATACGCCCTTTTGATTTTATCTCTATGAACTGATTTCGTTGTGTTTTCCTTAATACTCAAAACGACATTATTTTGGCTTAAAACTTCTAAAACCTTATACGGTCCTGACCAATGTGCGTCAAACTTTCCAGACCGTGGTTCTTTTTGTAAGTAAACGAGGTCTCCCTCTCGAAAGTCTGTTTCCTTAACTCTCTTATCATAATATTTTTTGGTTCTTTCTTTATACTTGATAGCTTTTTGCAAAACTAGTTGTCGAATTTCTTTAAAATTAGCAGTCAAGCCTGTCATATAATCGTCATATGTAATAATTTTCTCGACGGGTGGAAACTCTGATGGCATTTGGGCCAAATTACCGAAAACCAGCTCAAAAGGGGTAAAGCCTGTACTTTCGTGGATGCTGGAGTTATGAGCCTATGTCGCGAGTGTCAAAAGCTCATCCTAGTCTCTTTTATCATCGATGAAGTGTTTGATGTATTCAACAAGGGTGCGGTGGCTGCGTTCGATTGCGCCATTTGACTGTGGGTGATACGCTGTCGTCTTATATTGTTGAATTTTGAAAAACTCTGCAAAATCTTTAAACATTTCTGATATGAAGTTCCGACCCTGATCGGTTAATATCGCACGAGGCGCTCCGAACGTGGTTATAAGTTTATTGCAAACTGCCACTGCCACATCGTTTGCAGTTTGGCATCTTAACGGTACAGCTATACTAAATTTACTAAACAGGTCAAGAATTGTGAGTATATATATATTTCCTCTGCTCGTCTCGGGTAATGGTCCCACGATGTCAATAGCCACTTTGTCGAATAGTTTTATTAGTGTATCCGTGATCACCATTGGTGCTTTTCTCCTCACTCGAACGAGTTTATTCATCTGGCAATCCGGGCAATATCTGATGAACTCTTGAATGTCTTTTTTCAAGCCTCTCCAAAAGTACTGTTGTAGGATACGTTGGTATGTTTTTTCAATCTCTTGGTGTCCTCCGATAGTCGATGCGTGCATTTCCTTGATAATTCTTTGTCTTCTATCGGGTTCAGGAACTGTCACGAGACCCTCACACAAGGTTATAGCTATATCAGACTCCAGTGTAACCAAACGCATATAAGTCTTTATGTTGAACCATAAAATTGCGTCGATCATTTCAGGCTCTCTGGGAATAGAGCAGGTCTGCGACTTGTCTCTTTTTAAAATCTTTACGAAAACGTTGAGACATTTCTTGGCCATATGTGCTGTGGTGACGTCAGTTGATTTCTCTTTGCAAAACATGATGAAGTAACATTCCATTTCGTTGTGGCATATGAGAATATTTCCAATCTTTGGATTCTGTGCTTGGAGTTCTTCGCGACTAATTTTTCTTTTTTCCACAAATACTATAGCGACTGTAGTATCCAAAGCGCAGTCTGCTGCTACAAAAGACGCTAAGTTATCTGTATTGGCCAAGATCTTGTTCTGAGTGACTTTTATGTTATCCCATATTTGCACATCCTTTGTTATTGTAGCTCCTCTTGTTACTGGACTGGTCTTTGGCCGTGTGAGACGTTTCCTGTGATATTGCGATGGTTGGTACGCCGAGTCGGAATCTGTGTCATCAGATTTGTCTACCGATGCTATCTCTTCTCTCTCCTTAGTCCGTCCTCATGTGCCTGGTTTGCATGATATGATAGGTGTCCTTTCCTGCGGTTAAATTTCTTTCCGAGCATGTCTATCTATTACTTCAGAATTAACAGACGGTATAGGTGGAGTGAGCTCCTGTGAGATTGAGCTTGGTGAGCGAAACTGCGGCGTAACTTCGGGCGATATGATTTTCCCAGCTGTGGGTGAGTTCCTAAACGAAGAAGGTCCCATAATCCGGTATTGGTGGTGATAATATCGTTTCATATCTTTTTGGTGATGATGTGATTTTTCCGGACCTCTCCTGCAGCGTATGTTTTGTTTTTGACAAATGGTTTTCCTGGAACTCCATTGGTGGCATTAGAGGATGAGGTTGAAGTTGCTCAGACTCGGATGATTTTATGTGTGTGGTTTTTCTAGCTGCATTTATTTGTTCTTGAGGCGTAAACCCCTTAAAATCCGATTCTGGTGGTGACTGTGTAACAGTTTTCTTTCCAGGTGGTATGAATCCTTTAAAATCTAATGATGTTGGTGATGAAAGTGCGTCTTCTTTATCTTCTATCAGTTGTGGAGTAGTCTCGCCTGAAGGTGATTCTGAAGAGGAGCTTTTTGTAGTTTTTCTTGAGTGTGTGCATCCTGGATTTGTTCGTCGGATGGTCCAGCGTGTTTTTACTTTCTTCTTTTTCTTAGCTTTTTTTGGTTGCACCAATTTGGGTGGGGGCTGCTTTGTTGAGTTTCTGGCTAGGTTGTCCGGCGGACGAGTTGGTGTCGGAGCCATATCCTGCAATACTGGTTTAGGCGAATGCCAATAGTCTGCCGCTATTTCTGGTGACAAATAGCTAGGGTCATCCACAACTTCTATTCTTTGCTGCCGTGGCATTAATTGATGCGAATTTTCAATTTCTTCGTTCGCTGCTTCTCGAATGCTTGGATCTTCTTCTTCGACCCCTGTTTGGCGCAGCGAGTTATCTGTTTGTCCAGGTTCTGACGATCTCTCTGTTTGGTGAGGTGGCGATGAACTTCTTTTTGCTTTTTCCTTCTGCGACGAAGAGGCTTCATTCTCTATTTTACTCGATGAGCTTGTTATTTCTTCCTGCGCTGAAATTTCTTTTCCTTCTAGTACACTTCTTTCTTCTTTTTCCCCCTTTTGTGAGGTTTCTTGTTCATTTATTTTCTTCTGTGAGTTTTTTTCTTTATTTCCCTCCTTTGATAAGATTTCTTTTTCTTTTTCTCGCTCCGGTGAGGTTTTTTCTTTATTTTTTTTCTTTGATAAGGTTTCTTTTGCTTTTCCTTCCTTTAGTGAGGTTTCTTCTTCTACTTTGCTTGATAATTCTTCCGCAACATTTCTCCGTTTCTTTTCGTATTCATCTGATTCATCTGATCTCAGTCGCTTTCTTTGAAGTTCATGTTCGTCCTCTGCGAATTTCATCTGTGTAGTGCTAGTGTCGCCAGTCACATCAGTTGGAGGTAATTTTTCGTCTAGTTTTGGTTTTGACGTAGAGGATTTCTCGGTCTCCATGTTTGAGCTTCCTGCTTGTTGTTGTTCCTCCTCGCTTTCCGCATCTATATCCGAGCTGCTTGTTCATTCGTCCGTAGAGTATGCTGGCGCACATTGCTCTTTCCTCGGAGTTGGATTTCCGGATGCCTCGTCGGTCGTTGAATGGGCTCGAATTACTGGCGGTGTTTGGTGATACGTTTTTTGTTTTTTCTCCGCCGGTTTGTCGGTGCCACTCGATGTGCTCTCGTGAGGTCTGATGGGCAAGATTGAGACTGGGTTGCGTGACAAAGCGTCTGCAACAACGTTTAATTTGCCAGGTTTGTGGTGGATTTAGTAGTCGTAGTTGTTGAGAATTGCTTGCCACCGTTGTAGTTGTTGTGGTGGATCTGGCTTGCTTGTAATGTAAGACACCGCTCTATTGTCTGTTATGAGGATGAAATGATGTCCATACAGATACGTCTTGAAGTTTTCGACCGCACTCACAATGGCCAAGAGTTCTTTTTTCATCACATCATAATTTATCTCGGATTTTGATAACGACCTGGAATAAGAAGCCACTGGATGATCGAAATTATTGTACTTTTGACTTAATACCGCACTCACGGCATAGTCCGATGCGTCTGTTGTCAACGTATACTGCTTCTCAGGATCTGGATACCGGAGTATAGGACACTGCACCACTTGTGATTTAAGGTGATCGATTGCTTCTTGACAATTCTTCGTCCACTGAAACTCCACGTCTTTGTCCAATTGGTGTGTGAGTGGTACTGCAATCTGAGCGAAGTCACGGATAAAGCGACGATAGTAACCTGCAAGAGCCACAAACTGTTTAATATTTCTTTTTTATGTTGGCGTTGGAAAATCCTTAACTGCCTTGACCTTGTCGGGATTCGGTTTAATTCCTTCTTCCGAAATCACGTGCCCTAAATAAAAAACTTCTTTTCGTAAAAAATGGCACTTTTCGGCCTGTAGTGTCAGTCCAGCTTCTGTAAGTCTCGCAGCCAAGTCTCGAAATTTACGACCGTGCTCTCGGAGACAGTTCGCATATATGACAATGTCATCCAGGTACACGAATAAATCAGTGCCCTGGAGACCCGTTAAAACCACGTCCATCAACCTTTAAAACGTGGCTGGGGCATTCATAAGACCAAACGGCATTCTGTTAAATTCGAAATGGCCGTGTGGGGTCGAGAAAGCCGTTTTTGTTTGTCACATTTGTGCATCTCTATCTGGTGGAAGCCAGATGCCCAGTCAAAAACCGAGAAGTAGCGGGAATTTCCCAACTGATTGAGGATGTCGACAATATTTGGTAATGGGTAGGCGTCCGGTGTTGTTTTTTCATTTAGTTTCCTGAAATCAATTACCATTCACCATTTTTTGTCACCCTTTGAATCCACCTTTTTCGGCACAATCCAAACTGGGGAATTGTACGGCGAAAGAGAAGGTTGAATAATTCCCTTTTTAAGTAGACTGTCGACCTGCTTTTGTATTTCTTGCTTATGTATTTGTGGAAATCTGTACTGTTTGGTATTTATTGGTCGTTCGTCGTTAGTGAAAATCTCGTGCTTGAGGACCGTAGTGTCCTAATTCGTCTTCAGGCAAGCAAAACAAATGGTGATGTTCCGAGACCAGCTGAAGTACGTGAGCTTTTCCCTCCTCATTCAAGTGATTCAAGTCGAGAAGAGACGCTATCGCACCCAACCTGTCCCGAGAATCAACGGTCGCCGAGTAAATCGCGGCGCTTTGCTTTATACTTGCAACACACTGGTCATCGTCGGGAACCTCACTTGAATCTTAAATAACTTTTTCTACCGCGAGCAATTCAATAGTTGGCATCGTCAAACTTATATCAAAATCGTTAGCGTTAATTGCCGCGAGGTATGCAATATTATCGTTATTCGAAACTAAGGCGTTACCGATATACAATTTATCTCCTGCATCGAGTTTAGGGATATAACCTTCTATCAAATTCGTTGGTCGTAACCGCACGTGCATGACCACCTTTGACCTTGCAGGGATGAGCACCTTTTCAAAAGATTCAAATGGAATCTTGTGTCCTGCGAAAGATATGCATAATTCACTGTACAAAATATCTGCTGGGATTCTTCTAAAAAAGTCATCACCCAGAACGGCATCTTGCATAATTGGGAGGCTGTCCTCGACCAAGTCAAATTCGACCTTGAATTCTTTGATTTGAATGTAATACATCCCAAGTGTTCGCACAATGCCCTCTGAAATTCAAAATAGCTCACAAATTATCGATGGATCTACTCGAGAATTATTTGCGATTTTTGTCAACTTGACCAAATTTATCTCAGCTCCAGTGTCTGCAAGAAACATTGTTCGCTCAAAACACAAATCAGGAGAACAGATAGCTACTACTGTGGGAGGTTTGTGTCTCTTGGAGAGGCCTAGATGGATTTTAGCCTTTTTAACTGTGACGTTTATTTTCGCTTTTAATTCCGAATGATGCGCTCTTGTGGTTGGCTCCCCGTCGCACAATCCCGAGAAGCACTCTGCTGGTTTCCCAAACCCAATTTTGCACGCATTTGTTCTAAAGCCTGGTTCATCTGCATCATTTGTAATTCTAATTTTTTACAGTCTTGTTCACTTTGTGAGCTACTCCCGGCTTTGCTTTCAGAAGAGTTTCGGTCTCGCGAGTTGCTTCTACTGTTTCCGCGTGAGGTGCTTCTGTAGTCTTGACCGCTTTGTGAATTGTTTGCGTAGTCTGATTGATCGTTAGGATAGTAGCGCGAGTTCTGGACAAAGCCGCGCGGGCCGTTTTGACTAAAGTTTCTCGAGTTATTTTGATAATTGAGTGAGTTTTGATAGTTCCGCGAGTTTTGGGAATTCTGTGGATTTTGATAATTTCTTCGATTTTGATAGCTTTGTGTGTTCTGGTAGTTTCTTGGATTTTGATAACCACGCGGGTTTTGAAAGTTTTGTGAGGTTTCTTGGTCTTGAAAATTTTGGGAATTATTTCCAGCATTGTATGAATTTCGATTTTGGAAATATCTTTCGCGAGAGGCGTCTCTGTTTGCACCGTTAGACCTGTTTTCGCGCAATCTTTGCAGCGTAAAACACTCTGATGTTGCGTGTGAATTATTCTGGTGGAATCCGCAAAACTTAACCGTAACTGTGTTGTTATTTTGTGCAAACTGCACTTTTGCCGTTTCCAGCACAGTTTCCTTTGGCGACGGTTCTTTTCGCCCTCTACTCTGTTACAGCGCATCGCGTCTTTCCAATTCCGATATCCTTAGCATCCTGAATCGCTTGTTGCAACGTTGCGGCGTCTTTTTGAATTATTAAAATCGCGATTTTGTCAAATAGTCCACGGATAAATGTTTTCATTATCGACGCATTTACTTCTTTTCCCTTCACCAAATACGCCGCGTCATAATATATATATATTAATATGTATATACGTTAACTATTATATTATTCCGTGAACCACTACTATTTATCCATGTATCCGCAAGCGATCTCTCAAAAAACACGCTCCGCCGTTCACTCACGATGCACACAAAACAGCGAGAAAGATGAAAAGCAAAAAAAAACTTGAAACACTATGACAGTAATAAAAAAAAGGTACTTACAGCACGATGACGATAAACAGAAATTTCATAGGTTTATGTAAACTCTCGGTTGCTTCCTTCCTTCCTTCTTTACTATTATTTGAGCGCTTCCTTCCTTCTGTATTATTATTATTAAAACGCTTTCTTCCTTCCTTTTTTTCGTAGGTGTTATCGAATGGTTTTTGTTGTTGTTATTGTTGTACTGATGAAGGTCTCTAATGGTCCGATGTGCACAATGTAGTCCCTCCTTGTTGTTGTTTAAATGTTCGTTTGCACTGACACCCCACTTAGGTGTTTATTGTAGGTATAGTCAGGTGTGTATTCTGTTAATTTTCTTTGCACACACGCACACAAACAGAAAAAAAAAATTTTTGGCACGGACTCGTTTCTCACTTTCGGTTTTCACTGTTCGGTAAAGTGTGTATATATATTGAAACGTTTCGTGATTTCCTATCTGGCTATGAGCTGCGATGTACGATGAGAAACGGCTCGTACATAAATGCTTTGCCTGTAGGAGGCTTCGAAACTTTGAAAACCGGTGAAATCCGGAATTTAATTTTGTTTTTCGCTCACCGTTAATCCTTTTAGAGTGGAATGGGTAACGGGAAGAAAGGTGAAAGACTCGAGGGAATTTCAGATTGAGCTGAATAATGAGAGATGTTGACTTTTAGGATTAAATTTGTTTTTCAAGATTGCCTCAGGTGTTATTGTTCTCATCTACACGTGCCACGCGTATTGATGATTTGACCCTTCATCATTGGCAATAATTATGGATCGAAATAAATTGTCTCTCGTGAAGCGAGAGACGAAAATAAGAATTGAACGGAGAGTTTATGGAATTGTGGTAAAGGCAGAGCGGGTCAAGGAAAGGAAGGATTTTGTCTAGAGCTTTTAATTCTTCCCTTTTTCTTTTACTGCCAATAAGTAAAGATTTTCTGCAAGTGAGATAATTTGTAACCTCGGAAGCCAAATGCTTCCGAGTATTGAAAAGGCTATTTTGAATGAAGAAGTATTATTTGTGATGATATTACTGTTTGCTGAAGGTGAATTACAAAGATTTTACGTTATCTCTGTTCTGAAGGAACCTTGTTGATCGATATTCCACGATTCGCGAGATATCGTAGAATATCGATGTTTCTCGTCGTATATCGCAGAGAATTACAGACGGGAGACGAAATACCGCGAGGTGGAACGTTCCTACTATGCTTCTATACAATTTTAATGTTTCTTTTGATAATAAGGGCTCTCGCGTGGAGCAAGAGAGAATGTTTCAAATCGTATGATCACGAGTTAAATTGATTTTATTGAAGAAAATATTCGCTTGGCTTACGAAATGTAAGCGCAAGTGGAGCTTTACACTCAATTTGATAATATAATTCTTTTTTTTTTAATAACCTGAGCGTTGCGAATTGGTACAATAATATCGATGAGATTCTGCACTGCTTTAAGCAAAAGGAGCTGATGATGGAATTTTGCTGTCACTATCCTTTTTCCGCTTATGGTCTCGAGTTGCTAGTAAATCGAATAAAGATTATTTTACCTCGACGCAATTAGGACGATTGCCACGAGGGCGTGAAAGCTCAGCAGCTTGAATCGTTTTAATTTCAGGATATTTCACAAAACGCGATATTACTGAGAGTTTATGTTCACCGATTTTTACAACGTTCCACCGTTTATAGAATTCTTTAATCGAGTCTCAACCGTATTCTTATCTAGCCTCAAGCACAGATCAACGTCCACGTTCAATACGGGGGTGACGATGTACTTGAGGACCCTGAGCTTTGCTAAGAATCTAACTTAACAAATAAGCCTTGGCTCCTGCTCTAATCGTAGATATTAAATAGTATTGGATGATCCACGATGATAATGACCCCGAGTCGAGCTCCGTTGACCTTTTTATATCTTCGCACCTCTCTGGTGCGCGTAAGGGGAAATTGAGTCGCGCGCCGACTTTGGTTTTCGGGTAGAGAGGGCCAGTGCGTAAGGTGCGTGGGGTTCTTCTTACTCGGTGGGAGGAACATTTCGAATCCGCCTCTCTTCGTGACGAAATTTGTTTGTCACTTATCGGGATGATAAGCGGGAGATCCCTTAGCTTCGCTCGGTATTAGGCGACTATCATGCGTCCTTGTGTTGCGTGTGCGTGAGAGAGCTCCTTTAACACATTTCACGACATCGGACAGGTGTGCTTGCCGATGTGCGTGGATCTTTAAGAAATTCGCGAGGACTTGGAGCGAGCTCCTCTCTATGCCGCTCTCCTAATAGAGGTGCGCGGAGAGCGTCCCGTTACAATATATATATATATATATATATTGTAACGCTCTTTTTGTTTTGAGGCGTTACAATTAGGCCCGTATTCACGGCCTTTTGTTTATTTTTTTTTGCCACCACCTCGCTCTGGAAGCACTTCGCTGGCAACTCTCTAGCGCACTCGCGATCGCATAAATCGGTTATTAATTCTAGGATTTTTTTTTGTTTTTTTTTATGGAACCTCACCGCTGAGACATCTTTCTGGAAGAAGCCAGCAATATTGCATGTCGCTTTTCTGCTTCTGGAATCTTTCGCTTGCCAGGAAACATAGCACGGGACAAGCTGATCGAGGAACGAGAGCAGAGTCGAGCATAGCTACGCTCGGACAACAACGAACATCATGCGCGCCGTCGGCGAATATATTTGCTTGTTTGCCGTGCTTTGGAATATGACTTCAAATAGTATTCTTTTTATTCTCTGGAAATCAGTAACGTAATTTTTACGATGTTTCGGTTTTCGAAAAATACGTTCAGAGGCATCTCCATCGATATTTCGATCGACGAGAGTACGGGAACGTTCGAATTCCTGGCGCTCTATTGGTCGCGTGCGATAGATCGTGGGAACTCGCTTCTCACGCTAGACGGCATCACCGAAAATTTGCGTAGGAAGGGAGAGGGGAAGGATATCGGCTAGCGACGAAGCGATAAGATCGCGACCAAAAAGTTAGTTGTCTCCGGACTGTGTTTAGAGGAGGTTGGGTTTGGCAATCGGAAGGGAAAACGGAAAGAAAGGAAAAATGAAACCGGCTACAACAGGTATCGTGCCCTTGTCTTTGCGTTGACAATTATTAGAACATTGTTTTTGTTAAAACTGACACTCGCTCCTAGTGCACCGTGGCTCGTACTCGCGTCGACATCTCCGCGCTATAGGAAAAGTTTCGGCTTCGCCTTTTGACAGTTGAGTTCGCGAAAAAGATAATTCCGGGAAGTGTTGTTTAAGTGCCGATCGTGATCGAGTTGCGACGGTGTCGAGACAGTTTGCGTTCGTGAGATAATTTGTAGCGTGTTGTTTTTTTTTGCTTAAAAATTTAATTGCCCGGGAAATCATCGGGAAGCGCGTAGAGAGCGTAAGGCGGCTGTGGCTGCTACCCTCGCGGCGTAGAACCGTTTTTTTTTGCCGGGCTGAAGAAGTGCGCGTGCTTCAATACCGAGTGTCTCTTTTCCTTGGGTTCCTTTCTGTAGTTTTTGGGTCGGAACCGTTTAAGGATTTTCGAGCGCTAGATTCTGTTGTTCGCGTATTATCTTCCTTTGAACGATCGTTTGCGAGACGGTCATTTCTATTGTATATTTGCGTTTTTTTTTATGTTGCATTTAGATCTTCCAGGTAATTTCGCGGTGACGGTGCGAAAAGTTAATTTATTTTTATTTTTTTTGTAAATGAAAGCGCTAAAAATAAGGAAGAAAACTAGTGTACTTGACTTGGGCCTTTCTGTGTTTGTTTTTGTTATCGTCGAACGAATTTCCGGGATTGGCCCTATTCTCTGTCCGTACCTTATTCGGGACAAGCAAAAGAAATTTGCGATAAGAGAAGTACCCGGATTCCCGAACCGCCCCTCTACCCGACGACGAGGCTGCTAGGCTGGCCGTGCAACCAGACCCTTTATCCTCCTTCTTTTTATTATTATTTATAATAGAAAAGTGACCAGCTTAAAAACCGATCGGGCTTCGCGGCAATAGCGGAGCTGGCGCCCCTTATTAAAAATAAACCGATCGAGGGATAAAGTTTTGTGGCGTTTTAGCGGATGGTAGGGTTTGTAGATTTTTTTTTTTAACGTCACAATATATTATTATTATTGTTTGTTAATAACGTTTTTGTGGTGCGTGGTTAGTGTCCAACCCACTTCTGACACCATGTGACGTGCAGGATAGCCGGTAATTAAAACAGATCGTGTAGGTATAGACAATTTTTTATGTAAAATGTATTTTTGAACAGTTTTGGAGGAGTGAAACGTTATGTGCTCAACGGCAGTACGGGAAGAAGTGAGGTGTAAAAGAGTTCTAGGTCCTTTGTGTTGGGCCCTCGAGATTAGTGCGCCAGCGATAAGACGACCGTCGCGCGCTTGGTTGCTGCGCGGCGGTCACCCCCGAGCGTGGGATCGCTGACGCAGCTCAAAACAATAAAATAGATATAGAAAGTATTGAGGGGCCGTTACAGAGGTTTTAATGTAAGATTTGTTGAAAGCAGTACATCGCTTCTTCAATTTTTGTCCTATGACTTTTTTAGGTGACTGGGTCCCCTTAACTGTTGATATCACAGCTTTAATTCTATTTTAATATTAAGAACTAATGCTGCTATATGAGATAACACCTTAAAACAGGTTATTAAACCATCTGAAACTGTAGCAACGCTTTTAATCATTAGCACTGATTTGACTAGAATGGAGCGCTCCAACCTCATTAAATCTTCTTTGCAATCTCTCCATCGTTTTAATTTTCGTAATTTGTTCAATTTCCTTAATATTGTATTTTTGTTCGTAATTTGTGTAATTATTTTTATATTGTATTTTTGTTCGTAATTTGTTTAATTATTTTTATATTGTATTTTTGTTGGTAATTTGTTCAATTTCTTTTATATTTTATTGTGATTTATAAGTTTATTATTGTTATATAGTACAATAAATCTAAATCGAAAACTTGAGCTGAAATTTAGTACACTGGTAGAAGACCGACGCCCCTTCCCATTTTCACATTTTCGAAAAAATTGATTGAAAATTTCATGTTTTATAAGACTCAATTTTTCGAAGAGAGTCTATGTTCTCTAGCTTCTGCAATTTTTAAGATAATGAACTTAATAGTTCTTGACAAATAAAGCAAGTTCTAGTTAATAAGCTTAAAATAGACATCGAGATATTACTGACGTTAAAAAAACACTAATTTCAATTGCGACATAAAAAATAGTTGCAAAGTAGAATCTCAAACATTGCTCTCATTATTTTCTGACTCTTTACAAAGCTTTACATTGCGTTCGTACTCCTTTACTCTAGTCTCCATGAACGCAAGGCTGAAAAAGCGTGCGCAAAACTGTGTAAAATTTCGGGGGACTGAGCACCACTGAATGTCAGTGCGGATCGAGATGAAGTTAGCGCCGATAAGAATGATGGAAACGCAGCGAAAAGTGACGCCATATTGGCGATGCAACAAATGGCGGTAATTCAAATGGCATGAGAACGGTTTAACCCTTACATGCACAGCGGGATATATTCTATCCCACCTAGATTATTATTATTTTTTAAATATTTCAACGTTTTCTTTCTCGATTTTAATGATTTTTTTTGTATATTTACTACAATAACATGTTGGAGAATTGAAAAATACAATTTGTTATCTAAATTTGCTTGTGAATTTGTTGATATAAAGAATACACAATAAAAGTCACTTTTTTAATTGAAAATTTATTATTTCCAACAGTTTTTATTGTATTTACGTGAAACTTGGTGTCAATATATGTTTTGAGGGTTGCTGATTTTGAATCTTTTATCAGAATTTAAAAATTCATACATCCAATATGGCGGATTCAATATGGCTGGCCGAATTCGTGATATTAACTCTGATCTTGAAGGAAAATAGTGCATTAAAGTTTTTGGGGTCGCTGATTCCGAATCTGTCATCAAATTCGTGGAATTAAATATGGCGGATCCAATATGGCGGACCGAAATCGTGTAATCAACGTTTATTTTGATAAAAATTGGTACACATACGTTCTGAGGGCCGCTAATTTTAAATATGCAATTAGAATTTGAGAATCCAAAAATCAAATATGGCGGATCCAAGATGGCGAACCAAATTCGTAAAATTATTACTGATTTCGACAAAAATCGGTGTGTATGGGTTTTTGGTATCGCAGATTTCGAATCTGTCATTAAATTTTTTAAATTCAATATGCCGGATTTAATATGGCGGACCAAAATTGTTAAATTAACGTTGATTTTGTTAAAAACGAATATGTTTAGGTTGTTAGGGTCGCTGATTTCAAATGTGTTATTAGGTTTCGAAAATTCACTAATTGAATATTGCGGATCCAACATGGCGAACCGAGTAGTAGTAAGTGAACATTTATTGACAATACATGACAGAATTTGATTGAGTACATCGCTTAGGATTAACCTTATTAATTAACAATATTGTCAATGGGCCATCGACCGCAGTCCTTCAGCCCATGCTTCTAGTTTTTGTATGAGTTTTTTTTTTTTTTTTAACATAAATTTTTAACATTTTTAAGAGGAATTCTATTTTATTACAGTTACATTTAGTACTTAATAATTATCAGCGATTTCTTCATTACGCATTGTTTCTAGGAGTTGATAAGTGGTGTGTGTGGGGAATTTAGTCTTTCTAGTTACTTTTTTTTGCGGTAGGCTGCAGAGTGGTTGGATGTTCTCTAATTGTTTGAGGGCAAAATGTCTGGAAAGTTCTTTAGATCGGGTTATTATCGGAGTAATGCCTGTAGTCTCATAGAGAAGGGTGTTTCGTGGGTTATATAGAGGATTATTCGGGTTTCGGATGCGGGTTAATCGCCGAATTGCGCTCGTTTCTGCGGTTTTTATTTTTTTCAGGGCGTTTTCTTTACAATTGAGGAAAATAGGGTGCCCATATTCAACTATCGGTCGACATATGCTTTTATACATTTTTGCTAGGTGCTTCACGTGCAGTTCTCGGTTCTTGAATGTGATACATCTAAAGTGTGAAGCTCTAGATGTCATTCTCGATTTACAATTTTGAAGGTGTAAGTTAAAGTTTAGCTTTTGGTCAATATAAATTCCGAGGTATTTTGCATGGTTGAGGGGGGGGATTTCTGTGTTAAACATGTGGATTTTTGGCGAGTCCTGTGTTATTTTGTGGTTAAAAATGATAAGTTGAGATTTTCGCGGGTTTGCTTTGAGGCGCCATTTGTTAAACCAGGTTGTTATCCTGTCTACTGAATGTTGAAGTGCTTCTATCGATCTTTTTACATTGTTTTTGTGTGCTATCAGTGCTGTGTCGTCAGCAAATTGCAGTGTGTATTGAGTTGGGTCTACCCACTCTTTGTTGATTAGGTTATGGTTGTATATATCGTAACAGTAAATATTGTACAGCAGTGGCGATAGCGGAGAACCCTGGGGTACACCCTGTTCAGGCGTGAAAGAGGCGGATATTGCAGTTTCGATTTTAATAATGAGTGAGCGAGCTTCGAGGAAATTCTTGATAAGGTGAATTAGGTATTGGGGGCACTGCAGAATATGTAACTTGAAAAGGAGGCCTTGGTGCCAAACACTGTCGAATGCTTTTGCTATGTCTAAGAACAGCGCTGCAGTTTTATTGTTTGATATTTTATTGGCTTCTACATTCGAAGTGAGGATAGTGAGTGCATTCAGAGTAGATAACCCGTTCCTAAATCCGAATTGATATGCGGGGATTGAGTCGCCTAATGCTGATTCTAGTCTGATTTTGACTATTCTTTCATAGAGTTTCCCTATTGTCGGTAGTAGGGTGATCGGTCTATAATTATTGAGTAGGCTATGATCTTGCTTAGGTTTAGGGATTGTTACAATTACTCCGACTTTCCAGAGGCTTGGAAAATGCGAGTTTTTTAGGCAGAAGTTAAATGCGTCGACGAGGAAGTGGCGGGCTCTTAGATCAAGTTGCTTGACTATCGATATTGGAACGTTATCGATGCCTGGTGACGTATTCTTGCAGCTTCTTAAGACTTTCTCAAATTCTTCTATTGTTATGTCTTGAATTGGTTGGTCCTGGATGTGTGGCTGGTTGAAAAAATCTTCATACCAATTGGAGACTTCTCTAAAATTTTCTTCGTCGAAGTTGGGATCGTTGTCTACGGTGTAGGTTTGTGCGAAATGCTCTGCAAAGGCTCTAGCTTTATCGTCATTATTTGTTAGTTGCCTGCCGTTGACCGTGATATTTAGGGTCGGATTATCCGCCCGTTTATATTTTGTAAGTTTCTTGATTGTTTGCCAGTAATTTTTGCCGTGAGCCTGTCGTATTTCGTCGCACGCTTTTAGCCAGCAGTGGGTCTTAAATTGCAGGATCATTGTTTGAATGTTCTTATTAAATATATTAACTTTTGCTTTAAATACGTTGCATTGATTCCTCTGGTATTCCCTGTACAGTTGTCTCTTGATTTTTATTTGACGAACGATGAATGGCGGAAGAGTGTGTTGGAAAAATTGGGTTTTCATTTTCGGGGTATTTTGTGCTATTGACTCAGCGAGCTTAATGTTAAATGCTTCGGTTAAACCTTCGTCAACTGGGGCATTGGGGTGAGTGTCTAGAAATTGATTTATTTCACGATTTACCGCGCACATATATGTCATCATGAAGTTGAGTTTTTCTGGTCGACGATGTTCTGTTATTGGCTTTTTTGTATCGAACGAAAGTAATATTGATAGGTGGTCCGATCCTAAATCAGGGATGACATCAATGTTTGTAAAGTTGTTCCGAACATTTTGCGTGCAGAATAGGAGATCCGGCGTGGTGTCTCTATTGTTTTGCATTATGAAGGTTGGCTGAGTAGTAATTTGGGTAAAATTTTAACTTTGAAGGAAATCTGTGATTTGGTTTGGCGAACCGATTAGTGATATGAACTCTAATCTTGATGAAAAACGGTGCATACGGGTTTTCGGGATCGCTTATTCCGAATCTATTATTAAATATATAAAATTCAGAATGATGGAACAAAATATGACGAACCAAATCTCTGATTATTATAGAAATAAATATATGAAGATTGTTCATGTTGCTTATGCCGTATCTCTGAAATAGACTATAGTGAATACTCTGCAATGCAAACTGATCACAACATATACTGATAACTAAAATATGTGGTGTAAAATTTCTAAGTCTAAAGGACCGCTCTCAGCCTAACCCGGAGACACGAACGAGTCTGATATGGCGGCCATATTGGATCCGCCATTTTGAATTTCGGAATTTCGAGCTCGGATTCGTAATCAGCAGCATCGAAAACTCCCGAGTATCGAATTTTATCCCAATCAAGTAACTTTTTGCGTTTTGGTCCACCATTTTGAATCCGCCATTTTGAATTTCGAAATTCTGAGCTTGTATTCGTAAACAGAGACATCGAAAACCCCCGAGTAACAAATTTCAAGTCCATAGAACCCAAACAAAAATGTATGCATGTAAGGGTTAATAGAATTCTCTTCGTTATTACTTCATGATTGAAATTACACTCCTTTCAGTTTGTCAAATTTCGTGAAGACATGGATGGAAGTAAAACCTTGCATATTCCTCTCTTATTATTTATCCTTTTTGTCACAAATATATGAGGAAGTATGTTTATCATTTCTGGCCTTTTAATAGGAAAAGCTTTGTAAAGAGTCAAAAAATAATGAGAGCAATGTTTGAGGTTCTACTTTGCATCTATTTTTTATGTCGTAATTGAAATTAGTGTTTTTTTAACGTCAGTAATATCTCGATGTCTATTTTAAGCTTATTAACTAGAACTTGCTTTATTTGTCAAGAACTATTAAGTTCATTATCTTAAAAATTGCAGAAGCTAGAGAACATAGACTCTCTTCGAAAAATTGAGTCTTATAAAACATGAAATTTTCAATCAATTTTTTCGAAAATGTGAAAATGGGAAGGGGCGTCAGTCTTCTACCAGTGTACTAAATTTCAGCTCAAGTTTTCGATTTAGATTTATTGTACTATATAACAATAATAAACTTATAAATCACAATAAAATATAAAAGAAATTGAACAAATTACCAACAAAAATACAATATAAAAATAATTAAACAAATTACGAACAAAAATACAATATAAAAATAATTAAACAAATTACGAACAAAAATACAATATAAAAATAATTAAACAAATTACGAACAAAAATACAATATAAAAATAATTACACAAATTACGAACAAAAATACAATATAAAAATAATTACACAAATTACGAACAAAAATACAATATAAAAATAATTAAACAAATTACGAAAATTAAAACGATGGAGAGATTACAAAGAAGATTTAAGAAGGTTGGAGCGCTCCATACTAGTCAAATCAGTGCTAATGATTAAAAGCGTTTCTACAGTTTCAGATTGTTTTAATAATCTGTTTTAAGGTGTTATCTCATATAGCAGCATTAGTTCTTAATATTAAAATAGAATTGAAGCTGTGATATCAACAGTTAAGGGGACCCAGTCACCTAAAAAAGTCATAGGACAAAAATTGAAGAAGCGATGTTCTTCTTTTAACAAATCTTACATTAAAACCTCATTAAATACATAATATGCATTAAAATTCTGCAAGTTTGTGAAGACATCAGTGTACCCGAATGGTGTAAGGTAGAAAGTGAAATTTTTTAGTTGTCGTAGCTGTTATATCAAACACGTGAACAAATTTTATCGTTCGATGTCTTATTTTATCTGTTGAAGATTGCACTTTGGATTGAATATAGGAACTTTTATTCCAAGTCTTTATGACAAAACTATGATTTTAAATGTGTTATTGAAGTCGTCTCTATTAAAAACTTGCTTAACAATCGGAGACAGTAAATCTATTTCTCACTGTATCCAAAATCGCTATTTTCAATTCAGAATGCACTCTTTGACAGATAAAATAAGACATTGAACACCAAAATTAGTTGACCGGTTTCGTCTGTAAGCTACAAGTGGAAAATTTGACTCTTGACCTCACATAATTCTTATGCACTATATGTCTTCACAAAATTGCAGAATTATAATACTTGTTGTGGACTTAATGAAGTTTAAATGTAAAAATTTAAAAAATAAGGGTATCATTTACAGATTTTATTTTCTTATGACTTTTTTAAAGTGACTGGGTCCCCTTCATCGACCAATATCTGAAAATTTCCAATGCTATGTTTTCTAATCCAATTTTTTAAAAGGTTAAACCGTAATATCAGTCCAATTAAGACTATCAATAGCTCATATTGTTTATTAAGATATTGTATGGATTAGCAGTCCATTTTTTTATAAATTGTATTAGTAGTTCAATCGATAGAACTGTTTGTTCATCCTATGATAGCCTAACATCAAGCATAGATTTGGCTGTAACTTTTCAACGCCTGATGTTATATAAAACCTGGACGGTCAATTAATGAAGGATCTTCCACTGAACAAAATGAGCTTTGGTTCGTCATAATCGGACTAATTACGGTTTACCCTTTTTCAAAACTGGGTGGGAAAACATGACATCGGTAATTCGCAGATATTGATCGATTTACTGTTGATATCAAAGCTGTGAATGTATTTGACTACCAAAAACTAATTCTGCTATGTGATTAACACTTTGGAACAGAATATTAAGCCATCTGAAATGTAAGAAACGCTTTTACAAATTTATCACTGATCTAACACTAGTGTGGAGCGCTCCAACTCCCTAAAGGGGACCGAGTAACCTAAAGAAAGACATAAGAAGAAGAAAGTCTGTAAATGATTCCTTTCTTTTAAAAAATGTTACATTTAAACCTCGTTAAGTACGTAACAAGCATTATAATTTTGCAATTTTATGAAGATGTATAGTGCACACAAAAAGTGTGAGGTCAAAAGTAAAATTTTGCATTTCACCAACCAATACAGTTCACCAAACCGGTGAACCAATTTTGGTGTTGGATGTCTTATTTTATTTGTTAAAGAGTGCATTCTGAATTGAATTAGATGTACCGTAATCAATTGCCTCGTGAGTTTTTAATATAAAAAGATTTATTTACACATTTGAAATCATTGCTTCGTCATAATGACTCGAAAAAAAATTCTATATTCAACCCAGGATGCAGTCTTCGACAGATAAAATGAGACGTCAAACACTCAAATTTTTTCATCGGTTTGGTCTGAAAACAACAAGTTAAAAATGTTGCTATTTACCTCATACCATTCTAGTTCACAGTACGTCCTTATACAAAATTGCAGATTTATAATGCTTGTTATGGATTTAATGAGGTTTCAATGTCAGTTTTTTTTAAATAAATATATTATTTCCAGCATTTTTTTTCTCACGAATTTTTTGAGGTGACCAGGTCCTCTTAAGACGATTCGCATTCCTCCTTCTCCTCCTTCGCAATTCCTGAGACCCGAGACCAGGCGAAGAATTCCTTTTGAATTCTGTAGTCTAAGAGTGTTGGTCCATCCTCCAATTGGCCTTGACAAATGTCAAGGCCAATTGGAGGATTTTCGATCCTGTCAGATTCCTCTAGGGTGTCGATCTCGCCCGTCAACAGTGTCGACAAAGATCTGCAACTCTGCTTCAGTACTATCAATTCAATTTCTCAATTAATATTGTATTATAACTCTATTACATTTAATTACTCAATCCATAATGTTTAAGCTTCTACGATGCAAGGTGCACTTTAAAAAGTCATATCAATTCTTACGAACTCTCAGTGCTTGTGATTTTTTAAATTTTTCTACCATTTTGACAGTTCAATGATAATATTTTAAAAACAATTTGCACAGCAGCATATTTTTACGTGGAATAAAAATGTATTAAAGTCAAAAGAAAATAAGTAGTGAATTGCAGCTTGTTGGAACATACTTCGTAATTTTTAAATTAGAGTCATAGTTTGAGTTGCTCCAATATTAAAACTATTTAAATGCCTTCTCAGGGTAATTTACAATAATTGAGATATCTCTTAATGAATACCAGTAATTTACATTTGATTCCCTTTTCTTGACATTAGCAACAATATTGCAAGGCCATTGTTAAATAAAATTCTTCATTGAATAATTAATTTTCAAACTTTCAAATGCAAAAATCAGTAATATTGCAATAATTAAAAAATCTAAAGTACGCTTTATAAATGAGATTATATTTCATACTCACTTTGGAACGGATTGGCGTTACGTGGCTGATTATTCATTCAAGTTTGCAGATAGGAGACGTAGGAAATTGCCCCAAATCTAAGTTCCTATTCAAGAGTTTCATACTATACGTATGAAAAAAAGCGGGGTCCATGGTAATCGGTGTTTGACGTCTTGCTTCGGATTCTGAGCCGCCCTAAAAAAAGCACACAATGGTTAACGAAAACAAAATTCCAATTTGGAGAAATAAATAACCGAATCTTGCTTGAAGCGGAAATGTTAGAAAACTATATCCTATTTAGAAGTATATTACGTATCTTTTTTATCTGCATTTTGTATTCCTGCGCAGTATTTTCATCGCTATCTTTAGCAGAACACCTCTCGTGACTACGTATGAACGAAAGCTGGGTCCATGGCAATCTGTGTTCGACGTCTTGTTCCGGATTTTGAGCGGCCCTAAAAAAAACAATTGTTAACAAAACCAAAATGCCAATTTAAAGAAATAAAAAATTCAATCTCGCTTAAAGCGGAAATTTTAGCAAACTACATGGGACTTAGAAGTATATTAACGTATCTTATTCATCTCCATCTTGTATTCAGTATTCAGAGCTCTCGTGACTACGATGCATCGTCATCTTCATCAGTAACGCACCTTGTAATCGGTCAGGATTTAGGTGCGTGAACTTCGGTTCGGTCTAAAAGCAACATATTGAACATTTTACTTTTTACCTCATACTATTTTGGTGCACTGTATGTCTTTACAAAATTGCAGAATTATAATATTTGATATATATATAATGGACTTTAAATGTGAGATGTTTTAAAAGAAGGATGTCATCTACTGAATGTTTTTACTAAAGTTATTGGCGCTGGTGCTGTAAACTGCATTAATTTCTGAAACGCCTTTTTTATATTGTGGTAAAAAATTCATTTTACTTATTTTTTGAAAGTCCTGTTCCAAGTGCGTTAGAAAATGGAAATATTTTGACTTATGTATTATGATTTTTTAAAGAAAGTACGGTGGCAATGTCCTCAATGTTTCATTTTGTTTATATTTCGAAACATGATTAATAATGTATATTTACCTCTAATTTTCACAATTTAGATTTTTTCCTGTTGTCCTTAGTGCGAACTTTTCTGGCGTTGTTGTTCTCGTTTACGGAACGTGCTAGAAAATGCCCTCTTATTACGAGATAATAGTTGATGATCACTTTCGTTAATTCCTCTCAGTGTTCTGGACAGCCAACGAACTGCAGATCTTCGATCTCGGAGCACTTATTGGCGATTTGGTGCAGCGTATTGATCTTGATTGTTAATTTGCCCGCTACGTCCAGTACAGCAGCCTCTAAGCTTGCTGTTAAAGAAAGTTCCTCATCGCTTGGATAAATCAGACCACCAAATTTGTTCGTGGCCGCAATAACTTCGTCTCGTTCTTCAGCAGTAGTGTTCCTCAGAGATTCGGTACAGTCGGAGCATTTTGTGAGGCGCCCTACTTTTCTAGCGACGTATCCTGCAACATATACCTGGACCTTCTCACTAGTCCTCGTCACATCGAAGTCGTGACAGGACAGATGATCAGACTGGCTGCACACAGACTGCGAGTCTGTAGCGCGATAACTATCACCAAACGTCGAGGTGTTCGCTTCGGTGACGCCAGACTGAGGTTCAACGATTTGGTTGATTTTGTTCAACCACATTTGTTTGGCAGAGGTCGATGCAGCCATTGATTCTTTTGATTCGATGAGAGTCTCCAAAAGTTCGGTACCCGACATGTTGCCACCTTTTGGCGGCTTTACGAGTGAGTAGGAGCACAGCAAGCGGAACACTTGAATAAAGAGTGCTGGGTCGGGATGATCGTTCGATCCACACGCACTCCTCATCATGCCGAAGAACCGCTGGGGAAAAAATTGATGCTGTTATTTGAAAATTACAGTTCGTGAGTATTCAATGCTCATTTTTAATATACCACTTTCATATTTATTAATGACCAATACATGTTTTTAAATGCATCTTATGCTTTTTCGCGAAAAGTTTAGATTCCGGATATCGTCTGTTGTTGCGGCGCGAACTAGTCACCCCGTTTGTTGTTTAAAACTTGTGACCATTTTATTGTTAAAGTTATCATGGCAGATGAGTATATTTTGTGGTGAGTTATATTTGTTATGGATTTTATTTGTGTATGTGTTTTTTACAGCTCATTACTTTCGTTAGGTTCCATCGAGAAATTCTCGGCGTTCGACGTGGAATAAGCTTCGTTGTTCATCGTGGGATCATTTGTTCAGGTGAGTTTTTAGTTTTAAGGTATTCAGCGTAATCGACATCATTTACTTTTTAGGGTTTGTCCAAATTACTTTTTTTGGATAAAGGACTTCGTGGACCGCTGATTTCAACGCGTCTCATTTCAGAAAAGTGTTTAAATAATGAATAATAAGTTGGACATATTCAAATATTTCAAATCTAGTGTTTTCATATATTTCAGGTAGAATAAGAGCGAGCAGCGGAAAAGATGCTCGTTCGCGGGAAACAAGGGAAATAAGAGTTTTGCTTGGATTGAAGAAAAAAGTATGTCAATACGGTTAGACAATCAAGATAGAAACATAAGAGAGATGCGCGAAAATATGTAGAACATGACGAAATTTCGACAGGATCGGCTAATAAGTACAATACAATAACATGTTGTAATGCCTAATGAGCATATTACTATTGCTGGCATTCTACTGCGGTTTCTCCAAATTCAAAGCAATTCAAAGCAAAGCTTATGGCTATATAATATTTTAATTACATTTTAACGCAGCGATGCCAGATAGCTTACGGCATTTTACCTTCAGTCAGTCTGTCATCACTGCAAACAGTAACTGGAAGGATTCTACTGAAATAATCTTACCTCGAGTGCATTCTGATTTAGCCGGGCCGTCATGAGATAGTCAAAGTTTCGCTCGTGATGAAGGTAACTGAGCAACTCTAACGTTCGCCGCAAGTTCGCCTCCAAGATTCTTTCGTATCTTTGAAACGAGTAGTCTTTGATGCTACTAAAAAATTAATTAGAATTTCCTGTAGTATCAGTCGTAGATGTTGGAACTTGGTTTGTTAAAGAAGTCCAATGGATGACGTCCGAAGGATGATGTATTTATAATAATTCAATGTAGGTGCCTTGCAGGAGGTTGTGCAATGGAAATTCGAAAATTATCACGCTTACTGCAGTACAAGTGATGAATAAAGTTTAATGTTCCAAAACGTCAAGTGCTTAAAATGTATTAATAATAAACTGTAAGCAACTTATTAGAAAGAACGATTCAATTAGTTGCGTTGCAGCGGTGCAATGAAATCAAGAAACCAAAGTGATTGGAAGTACACGCTTTTATATACAACAGCCACTTCCATGCTTTTCACTTACGTTCCGTTTAATTCGACGTACTGATGTGATACTTATATTGTATCACTGATGTATGATAACTGCATTAATCAGTTCGCTCACATTGGTTGATTACGAGAATGAGCACTCTGGCACTAGATATAAATCTGTTCCATTTCATCGGATTTTAACAACGACAATGGTCAGATAATCATTTTCATAATTAGTTGTTGTTTTTTCAAAAGTGATAATTATCGTAATTTCAAATGCTGAAGTTATCTTCTTATGCTTGCACATGTCGTCCGGCTTCAAAGCTTCGCTGGGTATGCGCGACATCATGGCGGATATAAAGTTGTCCACTAGCTCGCAGAACTCGATCGTTGGCTTTGCATCTTACAGATCGGGGCATTTCAGGTCGTTGAGGAAAACCTGCATTGCCACCCTGACCGGCAAGGAAAACAACTGAAATGAAAAATTTCTGTTCGTAAATACAAAAAGAAAAAATCCTTATGGAATAATAACACGTGTGATCATTCAAATGGATAAAACAGAAAGACCGTAGCTGGAACGCGAGCGGAACATTCGAGTTCCGCTACGAGTTGTAGATGAGCCATGGTGAGATTATACGCCACTCTTAAGTTCGGTTTCGTGTAACCTTCGTACTTGGGTAGCGCTTCCCAATGTTTTTTCCTTGCAATGCCCGTAGGTGTCTGCAAAACGGGACGAATAGCTAAATCACCACCTAGCCTACTCCCTTCCGCTCGATAATATCAGAATTTCACGGAGCTAGCCGTAATCAATCAATCAAACTCAAATTAATATTAATATGTTTTTTACCCAAAACGTAGTAGGAGTCACAATCCCGTTTCGAAGACATTTAACGAGATGTGGAAAGTCAGACATCATCCACAATCTCTTTGTGCTGTCGCAAGGATGCTTACAGCTAAAATGCCCATCTTGGAAGTTCAGTATGGACTATACACCTCGATTCCATTGCGCGCCATCCATGGTTACGACGTCCACGTGAAATTGCTGCGTTTTCCAGCAATATAATGCATTCAAGCATGAGCTTGTGCAGATCTTTGCTAGTCACAGAGTTCTTACTGAGGAATGCCCCCAGAACTTGAACCCATTTGCCACGGAAGGGCTGAAACATGAAGACCAGAGCATGGTCTGCTCTGATGTCTTGCTGTTTGGCGGCCGTATGTTGACTCAAATCTAGGAAGCCGTTAAACTGCATCGTTTTCCGATCGAGATAAATAGCTTCGCTCAATGACATTTCGTCAATAAGCAATGTACCTGTGGAAATGTTCCACTTTCAGTGCGTGTTGTTGACGTAGACATAATATCGACTTCTATTAATTTATTGAACCCAACAAACGGAAACATAAGTCGATTGTCATTGCTTAGTAACAAAGTGCAGATAGAGTTTAGGCGAGGAAGTACATAACTATTGAAAAATAGTGTGTTGGTTTGTGCATGTGTCTGCGTGTGCGTGAAAGTCACAAAAGTTATTTAGGATATGAAAGTATACGTTAAGAGCATGTGTAGGCATAGAAGCAGATAATGCTGAATAAGAGAAAAAGCGCAAGAATTTGTGTTTTGAACGAAGCAAGAATAATATGTGCGACATGCGAAGAAAGCGGAATTGTATTTGAAGCAGCTACAAGTCATAACGACTATCAATAATACCGCATTTCTCAACAGGTTCGATTCTTGAAGCTTTCATCCTCAAACAATCAAACACGGCACTCTGGATGCCGTTACAGCTCTTCAGTCTTCGAGTGTACCGATCGAGCGTGTCTTTTGTAGGTAAGGGCGGTATGTTGCGAGTACGGATGTGCTCGTACATCTTGCTATTTTTTATTCGCATAAGCATGCAGTCGTACACCCAATCGATGGTATATCGCCTTTGCTGAGGCTTGCTGACTTTGGCAGCGCTAAAACATGCCTTGACAGCTTCCTGTTGCGAAGGCGGCAACTCGGAAATTGCCGTCAACAAAGTCTGTTCTTCGACCGCAGCGCACTGTTTCATAGATGACTCTAACTCCATCTTCAAATGCCGAACCTATGATAGAAGGGTACGTCAGCAATACTCCGACGTAAGAGAAGAGAATTATGGAGATTTCGTACTACCACAATAGCAACGCAATATGCCTTGTATTGATGTGCAATAATAGCGACGTTATGTCACAATTCGCCAATGCTATCGTTAACGGGTGAATTTGAAATCAAGATCATTGATATTCATTGAAAAACATCCAAGAGGCCGGACTTAGTCTACCTGGGAGCACAATGATTCTGAGGGATTGAGGGGGAGAGAGAAACTGCAAAATTAGTAAAGATAAAGATGATTCGGTCCATAATGTTAGCGGTCCTATAAGTAGAATAATAATGAATCAATAGTAATTGCTTACAAGCTTGAGAAAGCAACCATCATAAGACCATTATACCACAAGTGTGGTGAGCACGATCATCTTTAAAACCGGTTTATGATAGACACCTTCTCGCACCAGTATCGCATAATACTTTTTGTAACGAATGCATGATAAGTGCGATCAAGTAAAAGTTCTATCTCGCACGTATCAGAAGAAGGCACTCGTCGGAGAAAATAAATGAAGAGAAAGCTCTGGTACTAAAAGTAAAATTGTGCTGAATTGCACATGTGGCGCACTTTAACTGAATCACCGGCTTTTAATCGCCACATTAGCCACACTCTCTCTGTAGGCATGAAGATTAGTACTTCTCGTACATGCGTTACAAAACAGTATCGAAATAGCTAGAAAATATAATTTAAAACAGAAGCATGGGTAAGTAGTCATTTCGTGTCAAAATCACTATTAACAATTTTGAATTCATACCTTCCTCTGTAGACGTCTTTCCTGTTCATGTTCACGGTGGCGGATGTATTTCGATCTCGCATACCGTATGTTAAGGCTCGGCGCTTTCTTGCGATTTGCGCGATTCTGCAAGATTCTGCGAAACAGCCGGCAATCATGACATCTTTTATCGCGGATGTTCTTCGCGTAATCATCTGTCACGTCCCGCGTTAGTCATATAAACTTTCTTTTTAGTTTCTTCAACAATATTTTTCCTTTAGTAGTATTTCTAAGACGCGATTGTTCGTGGTTGTTTTCGCAAGCGTCCGCTAAAATCCTGAGTGTAATCGCACACCAGGATGCGGCGGACGTGATGAAATGTACTCCTGACAGTCTGACCGTGACTGCTCGAATATAGTTGCTGGGCGAATTTTGCTGATTTTTATTAAAAAAATCGCCCTGCTCGTTGCCCGGTGGCAAGCGAGCCATCGGACAGCCGAGCAGGGATATTAGCGGCAGTCTTTTGCTAACTTTCCAACTGAGAAGTAAGAAGCAATCGTGACTCCACTTACAGCAACTGCATAGTGGCAATAATTCTTTTATCGAATTTCGATCCAAGTTAGTTGGTATCAAATTAACCGTAAAAGTTGCACGCGTCGCGGCGGTCGGACTGTCAAGTGTTAAATTAAGAAACCAAGTATAGGAACAATTAACTTTGTGCCACGAACAATCGTCGTGTAGATTTAAGTGCGTGTGTGTTCGCCCGCGGATCGGAGTAACCGAATGCGTGAGTTGGCGTGATTAGTTTTAAGCGTTAATTTTTATTAGAAAATTATGCTTTCCCTGTCGGTTATCTGAATCGCTACCGCCTTTTCATATGTTCAAATATATTGACCAACTTTTGCCTGCTGAATTGCCTCCTGATTATTTAAAAATCCTTTTCCTAAATCCAGGGGAACATCCCGTATGGGACGCATCAGAGAATCCTCGCTAAAAAAATAAATATAAACTCCTGCGCTTCTCGTAGGAGATTAATATAGTCGCGAACGTGACCGCTCCGTTCATGACATATTAATTGGTGTCAGAAGTGGGATTTATCTGATAATTTCCTAGGATTTGGGAATTTTCTTTCCTCCATTCCCTTTTTCCTTCAAAATTATTGTTTTTTTTTAAAAAAAAAAAATTATTTTTGCCGTTTCATTGGTGTTCAAATTTACCGGGGCCTTCCCATGAATAATGGTCCGTAGGGAGTGCGTTCTGAACGGGACCGAGACGTTAGTAGCTCCGGAGCTAGAGGGAGGATCCGGGAATGTTCTGGTAGATTTCTCCGCCGTAGCAAATTTCGTCAGATTAGGCGCGCTTGCGATCGATACTGCGATCGATTCCAATATTATCATAAACGTACCGCTCGCCGACGGGAGCCATATTCAAATCTTGGGGACGGTCCTCATTCATCACTTGAATTTTCAGATTTCGTTCCACGTCGTGTCGGATTTTCCTAACGGACACGACGGTGTAATCGGTAGTCTCTAGATAAATTCATTCCCGGTTATTTTTATATATATATATATATATATATATATATATAAATATTCATTGTTTTTTTTTTTCCCAACATGGCTAACGATTCGGTATCGGCCGAACTTTTGGCCAACGTAACGACGATGGTCGAAAATTTGGCTATCCAAAATAATTTTGCAAACATTCCCACGTTTGACGGGAAGAACATGCCCTTGGGGACTTCCTTCCGGACGTCCAGAATGCGTCAACTTTCGTACCGGCAAACGCGGAAGGGCAATTTGTCAGCGCGGTAATTTCTCACCTCAGGGGAGATGCGCGAAATTGCGTCTATGGGGAGACGATCGGATCCGTGAAGCAGCTTATCAAGCTACTAAAGGAGCGCCTTGCTCACGGCAAAAATTACGAATATTATTCGCGAACGCTCAGCTCAATTCGCATGAAACGTGACCAAACTGTGGGTCAATTTTATGATAGGATTAGAATCTTGCTAAGCGGGGGAAGGACCGCGTTTAAAAGTCAATTTAATGTAGACCCCCCCGCAATGGAACACGACCCTTTGCACAAAATCGCCCTCAGTTGTTTTATCGACGGGTTGCCCACGGCAATCAGCGCGGCAGTAGCGTTACGTGAGCCAGAAAGCCTCGAAGGCGCTTTTAAAATTGCAGAAAAGCTAGCGCTTCACGAATCTCGCGTAAAAACTCGAGAGCACGTTAGAGATGACTCCGCTCAAGTGCTCTATACACCCGGCGCGTCGCGTTCTCCGTCGCCAAACCCCAATTGGTCAAACCCCAGAAATCGCAACTGGTCTCCGTCGGCCGATCGCGGTTGGCAGCCGTCGGGAGATCGCGGGTGGTCGCGACCAGCGAGCCAAGAGCGAGTAGACAGCGACCACCCGGGATACTAAAACGGCCGAACGATTTTAGAGATCCGCGATTGAGCCACGAAGAATACCGGCGTGGATGTGGTCGGAATCGCTGCACCGCGAACAGATGTTGTTCGTGCTGCCCCTGTTGCCCTTGGAGTTCCAGGTTAAATTCGGGAATCTCACGTCAACAATGTAGTCGTGAGAATTGTTGCTCCATGAGCAGGCGCTGTTTATGCTGCCCATGTTGTCCGTGGAGTCAGTCCACGTCGCCGTCGACTCAACAATTCCGAGAGCTTTTAAACTCTTCGGAGGCTCGTCGCGCGAATTCGCCGGCGAGCCGTACGGCAGAGCAAGCATCTACAGAGCGGGTGAGCCGCCCGGGCGACCACCAGTCGTCAGTACGATTCCTGGAGAACGTCGCCTCGTCCTCTGGACCCCAGCCTCCACAGAAGATCCTGTAGTGGAGATGAAAGCGCCGGAATTGCGTCATAAAAAGGGACGATTTTTCCTCGATACAGGTTCCTCGGCTTGCCTGATTAAATTAAGCGCACTCGACCAAGATTTGATAATTGATACGAACGACCGAATTTGGATATCGGGTTTTTCGGCAACAGATGTACCAACACTCGGTTCAGTACTTATTCGGTTTTCGGATAAACCCACTAAATTCTATGTTATGCGAAGTTTGCCGTTAAAAAGTGACGCGTTACTCGGGAAGCCATATCTTTTCGCGGAAAAAGCAGAAATCTCGTTCCATCACAATACAATGGTCACGCTGGATGACCCGATTCGGCCTAAGCCGTTCCTGCAAAACCCGCCGGAAAATTCCGAACTCTCGTCTCCGACTTTATTAGCGCAAAATACGCCCCGCATTTACAAACTTCGAGCGCGCATGCGGGAACAAATTTGCGTACCGATATCTAACGCAAATTCAAGCGATGGATATCTTCCAAGAATAAAAACTAAGCAAGGCGTGTACATCGGCAACGCTATCGTAACACAGCATGAGGGCACTTGTCAAGTTCTCGCCATTAATACGCGATTCGAGGACGTAGAATTCAATTTAGAGCCCCAAAAACTCGAGCCGTACGAAATCTGCAGTGATGAGGGCTATTCGAGTAACTCGGAGGCCTCGGAATCGGGCGATAACAGTGTAGCGCCTCCCGAAGATCGAGTGTCGGCCATAGTGGCAGCTCTCCGACTCGACAGATTAAACGAAGAGGAGGTTGCTCACGTCCGACGGCTCGTGGAAGAATTCCCATACATGTATAAATTACCTGGTGATAAGCTGAGATGCACTGATCTCGTTTATCACAAAATTCCAACAGTCGACGATCTTCCTGTAAATACCAAGCAGTATCGCTTCCCGGTCATTTATAAGGAGGAGCTAGATCGTCAGGTAAAGAAAAAATTGTCCGACGGTACTATCGTTCATTCGCGATCCCCATATAATTCCCCAGTTTGGATCGTGCCAAAGAAGGCCGATTCGCAGGGTAATCCTCGTATGCGGATGGTCATTGATTTTCGTAGGTTGAACGAGAAAACAATATCTGATGCGTACCCCCTGCCCAATATGATTGAAATACTGGAGCAGCTGGGTAAGACGAACTATTTCTCGACCTTCGACTTGGCCAGTGGTTTCCAGCAGATACCGATGGATCCGCAGGACGGAGCGAAAACTGCGTTCTCAACGCTCAACGGGCATTACGAATACGCTCGTATGCCGGAAGGGTTGAAAAACGCGCCCACGACGTTCCAGCGACTAATGGATCGTGTTTTAATAGGACTCCAAGGCATCGAATTATTTGTTTATCTCGACGACATTGTTGTATTCGCAGAGACCCTGGAGGAGCACCAGAAGAAAGTACGGCGGCTGATGCTGCGTCTCGATGAGGCTAATCTATGCTTAGAGCCAGATAAGTGCGAGTTCTTACGCAAGGTGGTGGCTTATCTGGGCCACATCGTTAGCCAAGACGGCTTGCGTATGGACCCAAAGAAGCTCGAGGCCGTAAAGCGTTTTCCCGAGCCCAAAACTCAGAAAAATGTACGGCAATTTCTTGGACTCGCCGGTTATTACCGACGGTTTATACCGAATTTTTCAGATCAGGCAAGACCGCTCTCAGATTTGCTCAAAAAGGGAAGAGAATTTATATGGGGCAGAGAAGAGAGACGGAGTTTCCGTCACTTGCGAAGAGCCCTCTGCGAAGAACCGATTCTTCAGTACCCTGATTTATCAAAACAATTTATTCTCACTACAGACGCTTCCGAATACGCTCTGGGCTCAGTGCTCTCGCAAGAACATGACGGACAAGAGCTCAAGGAAGCGTACCATTCGATAATATTTTCTAAAGCGGAAAAAAATTACGGGACTACGGAGCAGGAGTGCCTCGCGATAATAGATTCAATAGAGCACTTTTCTACTTACCTTTACGGCAAGCGTTTAAAGCTCATAAGTGATCACGAGCCTCTCAAATGGATGCGTACTCAGCTCGATCCAGGCAAGAGGCTCACTCGGTGCAAAATGAAATTGAGAAAATATAATTATGAATTTGTGTACAAGCCCGGCCGCGAAAATGTAGTCGCCGACGCGCTCTCCCCTAATCCCGTAAACCCAGAAAAATCGACAACAAGTGAATCTGAGACAGAAGAGCCTATCCGACGGCTAGCATTGCCGCTGACACACGGAGCTACACGTGGAGGTGCAACGGCCAAGCTACGCTCGGCCCGTGTTCCCCCGACGACAACCACATCGAAGCAAGATACAGTAGGTGCACGCACACGCTCTCGCCTGCGTACGATGCCGTCAGCAGCGACGGTGCCCGAAACGGAGTGCTCGAGCTCGGGAACTTCCGGGCCCGTTGCAAGACGTACGCGGTTTCAAACGAATGTTAAGCGTAACGTGCCGCTCGCCTCGGTTCCAGCTGAGCTTAGCTCGGAGGACTCAGGCACGCCCATACAACGTATTCATCGTAGTATGCTGCGTGCCCCACTCCTTCCGCCAAAACGGCCGAAGCCCCCCGCTAAGGTCGTTACTTCCGACGTACCTACAGATTCCGACTCGTCATTAGCGATTGAACCTATGGCCGCGGAAAATAAAGCCGATACAGTCACCGTGACGCTGAGCCCTCCGTGCGATGACTCTGACGATAGCGTATTTGAAACCGATTGTGATTTGATGACTTCAGATTCAAAACTCTTACCAAATTCAATTATAGATTCGGTGCAGAAATTTGATGAGTCGTTGCGCTTGCTAGAGGAGCGATTCCAAGAAAAGGGTCCTGAGGCACCCGATTTACAATTTCCAGATCATTTATCGGAGGGAGAGGAAATCGATGAAAACGCCAAGCAGGCCCTACAAGCATTAGATCCTTTTGATGACCTGCATGGCGACGCAGAACTCGTACGTAGATTATCAAAATTAAGTAATAAGGAAAAGCCAGCGACGGAGGAGGAACTACTAAGACGAGTAAGTACAATCGGAACAGACGTACCACAGAGCGAAAAACATTCGCTCTCGGCCGAAAAGATTGTAAGTAAAGCAGGGAGGGAAGCAGAGGAAGTAGCCACAAACACAGCCAACCAAGACGAAAATTGCTCGGCTCCTAAGTACGACAAGGAGCACCACGAGAAGCATGGCTCACCGAAGACCGTAAGTATGACAGAGAAACAACCAGCATCTACGGATGGCTCAGAGGCGGATGACGAGAACGAACTGCCTGCGAGAAAGAGTGAGAAACCAGGGAGTATAGAGAAGAGGGAGTCGGAGGCATGCACGTCGACGAGCAGCCATAGCTTGAAACCCGAGCGTGCCCCCGATAAGAACCGGGCCGGTCCCCCCTTGCAGCCTCTCGCTGTGCGACGCTCGGTACGGTGGTCACTACTACCTAATAACAAGGATCCCGTCGCGCGCTCTACCCTTTACCGGCCACTCATCCCTTATACTTCTACATTACAATCGCCCGGTGATAATTCGACTGCTCGAATTAGTTGCCCGGAAAATTTGTATATGGTGGCATCGTCTGAATCTACGGCTTCCTCCCCAGACGAAATAGATTGCAAACAAAAAAATAAGACGGTAAAGACGCGCTCGGTAATAGGGACTCGAGAATGCCTCACTTATAAGCCGGACAACCTCGTTCATTTTATTTCAGCCGACGGCGAACTATCTACTTCTATCGGCAAATTATTAAGCGATATAGGTGGAATAGACGCGGACACTGTAAAAAGAAATAACTTACGCATCGGACAAATAGCGGTAACGCCATATCGGGGTAAAAACATTTACAGCATCGTCGTAAAAATGCGATACTTCGATCACCTCGACGCAACCGCCATACATGCCGGCCTGGAGAATCTCAAACTTGCCCTCGAAGAGGCTGGGGTACGGTCGTTTCGGATTTCACGCGCCGGAGATTACGCAGACGCATTGCCTCGAACAAGGCTAGTCGAGCTCCTACACGATCTGTTTGACAAATCGAACATAGCTGTGACTATATGCTACGGGAAAATTCAAGTTCCTCCAGCTGAATCCCAACCCGACGTAATACGCGAATTTCACGAGAGTCTCATGGGTGGGCATCGGGGGGTGACAAAAACATATCGAAAAATTCGAGAACGTTTTTATTGACCCTCTCTGCGAAACGAGGTACAAAATTTTATCCGTAGATGCAAGGGATGCCAGGAGCGAAAGCTGGTACGTGCCAAGACGCGAGAGCCTATGCTCTTGACGGATACGCCTGCCGACGTTTTCGACAAAGTATCATTTGATACTGTAGGTCCTTTGCCGCCAACGCCGCACGGTAATAGGCATATACTTACGATGCAAGACCAGCTATCTAAGTATTGTCTAGCCGAGCCTATACCTGATTTGAAAGCTTCAACAATAGCTGAGGCGATGGCTCGACGGTTAATTGCGCAATTTGGAGCACCTCGAGTTATCCATACAGATCGTGGCGCTGCCTTTACAAGTAGCTTGCTGCATGACATTGCAAAAATTTTCCACATAAAACAATTAACTACGTCTGGATACCGGCCACAAACTAATGGGGCGCTCGAGCGTAGTCATATCATGCTGGCGGAATATATTAAAAATTACGCCGATGAGTACGATGACTGGGATCGGCTGCTGCCGTACGCAGAGCTGTCCTACAACACGAGCGTCTATGAAGCTACAAACTTTACACCATATGAAGTAGTCTACGGGAGACTGCCCCGACTTCCAAGTCAATTTCCCGCGGATGAAAAATTATCGACTTATAATTCCTACACAATAGAATTGATAAATAGATTATCTGAAATTCGAGAACTAGCGGGGGAAAACCAAAATAGAGCAAAACAAATAACAAAAAAATATTATGACCAAAAAGTTCGCCCTTTCACAGGAAAAATCGGCGATAAGGTTTATGTGCTGAAGGAACCGCGAAAAGGTAAATTTGACTCCCAGTACCACGGTCCTTACAAAATTATTCAAATTACAAATCACAGCAACCTTATATTGGAAACCGAGGATGGTAAGCGATTCAGAAAGCATGTAGACAAGGTCAAGGTAGCATATGTGTAAGTGACAACCAATGTAGCGGCGATGTGCGAGAATCTCAGTGTGTGTGTGTGTATAGCGAGCCGTGGAGCTCGAGTGCTAACCAGTAACCCGAAGACGTCGAGTTCCACGGCACCCTATAGAAAGAAATTTACTTACAAGTACATACAGATATATTAGTAGTATGCGGACATATGTTACAGGAATAAGCACGAGTGTGAGAGCGAAAGAACGACGCATTAGGGAAGTGCGCGAGAAAGAAGCACAGTGCACTCGTGAGAACAGAACTCTACACGTGAAGCCGACTACAGTGAAAATCATGCTACGCATCGCTGTCCTTCTTGCCCTCATGGCTACGGCCTCCGGGAGACTGGATCGCACGAATGCGTATCACATCACACCGATAAGGAACCAGCTGGGAATATATTATGAACGTGCGTTACCTCTCCGTCTACAACATGTAGATTGGAGAGTCACTGTGTTAATGGAAACGGACAAATTCTTAAGCGATTTTCCCGAAGTGCAAAGACAATTACCAAGTGTTCGGGAAGCGTGCTGCAGTATAAGTCCCTGTGAAAAGTGCCGGGAAATGCTGCGGATCGAGTATCTCGAGGAACGTGTCACACGCGCGAAGGCACTAATGAACGAGCTCGCCACAATCGCGGGAGATTCTGCATTGCGCGAGCCGGTACAATATATTTGTATGAGAACTATGAAGAAAAGATCTGTGCCTCTGGGTTTTATTGGTTCACTCAGCAAATCATTGTTCGGAACGCTAAATGAAGAAGACGCGGAGTACTTGAACGAACAAATCGATCGCTTATTTTCCGATCAGGCAAACCTGACTCAACTCATTGTAAAACAGAGTCATGTAACCAAATCAAAACTGCAAGAATTACATCAAGAACATTTGGTGGAAATGAAAGTGGTAAATAAATTGTATAATCGGGTACATAGCCTCCGAGAAACCTTAAATAAAGTGATTAATGAGACAACAGTGATGATTTACCATAACGAATTAATAAATCTCGCGTATCGAGTGGAAATGAAAATAAACCGGTACGAAAAATCCTGTGAAAAGTATTTGCGAGTGATAGCAGCGGCAAGAGACGGACGATATGATGCAGGAGTGATGACCACTCCGCAGCTACTAGCTGTGTCACAGGAAATACATGCGCGACTGCCCGAGTTCGAATTTCCACTCACCACTGAGTATATGCGTGGTGAATCACTATCACAAATAGCCAGGACGGACTTGGTTTTCCACAAAGGTAGAGTGATAATCGTGGTACACATTCCCTTGCTGGAGAGGACGATTTACAACCTATATCGCATGCATTCGTGGCCGGTCCCGCGACGTGGAGTCAACCAAAGCGGATCCGCACACGTGGTACCATCGACACCATACATCGTAGTCTCAGAGGATCGACGCACTTATTTCCTAGCCGATGCTATTTACATAAGCTCCTGCGCAACGGTGGAACACCGCTACATCTGCTCAATGGAAGCACCATTATAAGAAGTTTCCACCTCTCAACAGTGCGAAATATTGATGCTAATAAATCCCACCGTTGAATCATATAGACGGTGCGACGTAAGGATTCGCCCACAACATGCCGCCTTCTGGACTCACCTACCGTCGCAGGGCGGGTGGCTCTTCTCGCTATCGAAACGAGAAACGGTCCACGTGCTTTGTCCCGGCATAGCCGATATCACGGTACCAGTGGAGGGGGCAGGCGTACTACATCTCAGCGCTGACTGTGTGGGCCGAACGAGAACAACAGCGCTCACCGGAGTGCGCATTTACGAAAGTCATGAGCAATATTTCTATTCCCCGGAAATTTCCCTAGACATTTCCATAGTAGCGCCAACACTCATCACAGCATCAGAAATAGTCCCGGAAATCACATCAGAAAAAAAATCTATGGAAATGCGGTCCCCGGGAAAAATTTACGAGAAAGATGAATCACTTTTCGAAATCGAACAACGAATCATTGAAATTGGAATGCACCGAAGGGATAAAATGAAACAGCAAACCCTATTCATCGCTGGCTTTACCTTCCAAGCCTTTCTTGGCGCATTACTAATAATATTTTTCTGTCGCGGGAGAATGGGGACCACTGTCTTGAGACTCTGTCGTCGCAAGCCACGCTCGAGTCGAGACGATATCGAGCTAGGGCAGGCGTCATCCACATTGACAATAACGAGTGCGAGAAACCTGAGCCCTAAGATAAGGACCACTGAAGTGGCGAGCGACAGGCAAGACACAACAACGTCAACCACTTTTCCAAGAACTCCACTCATACTCAATGCAGTTGTCGACTAAGGGAAAACGCACCACGATCGCTCTTCGAATTGCTATGCAGTGGAAGCAAAATCAGTCTACCACCGATCGCTCTCCGGATCACATCTCCAGATACACGGAGTCAGAGTCTCCCTTTTTCAAAATTTCTTTTCCAAAATTCAACAAAAATTGGTGACGGTTTCCGTGAGTGCCCGGCCAGTGGTATAAATAAATAGTGTCTAATCTAAAATAGAAGGGAAACAAATTCCTTTTGTGTGTGCGTCGATTATCACTAAAATGAGCTATACCGACGCGCTTTACGACCTCCTCCTCTTGGGACAGTGCCCTATATGCAAAGGAAAATCGTCGGAGTGCCCCAATTGGGAAATGTGTTATATTAAGAAGTGGGTGGATCGCCGAAGCTGGGCCTCGAAACTTTGCCCGCTCTGCCATTCGTTGCCGAACGGACGCAACGCGGAGCACGCGGGCCGATGTATCGCCCAGTTTGAGGCCGCGCTCCAACTGCCCGCAATTACCGACGGTCAACGCCGAACGAAAAAACCGTCGGCAAGACCGGAGGAACCGCGGCCCTCAACATCCGGTGTGCAACGGGAGAAGAAGGTGGTGGCCGCTGCTACCGAACCTCGCAAGCCGCTGCCACCAACCGCTCGTGCAGCAAGCACACAACGTGACGTGCTTCTCCGTCGGCGCCCCGCCAAGGAGTATAAAGACAAGGGCGTGAACACGGCACCACCTAGTGCCAAGGACAAGGGGGTAAATACCTCCCCCATTGTCATTCTTCCGGGCGAGGAACCCCCCTTCATCGCAAGCTATACGGCAAGGCCGTTGGGTATTACGCCTCGCGTCAAAAGGCACATTTACGCCAAATTAAACGCGCTCCATCGGGAGATGGAGTTGTTACTCGGCGCTGACGAGCTGTCGGCCCAGCCAACGGAAGCAGCCGCGGGCGAGGGTCCGACGGCCGAAGAAGCGATGGAAAAACCAACGGCCGAACAATCAGCACCGGAAATCGAGGAGCCACCAGTTCTAACCATCGAGAGCTCCGACGAGGAGAGCAGCGATGACCCCATGTCATCCGTCACGCAAGAGTCAGAGCCGTCGGCCCAGCTAATGGAAGCAGCCGCGGGCGAGGGTCCGACGGCCGAAGAAGCACCTGCGCCGCAGGAGAACATCACGCAGTCGGCCCAGGCGACAGGAGTCACCGAAAGCCAGGAGCCGACGGGTGGAGACGATCCCGATGATGTCAACTCAACGGAGCTCAACGCAGCGCTCCTTTTCATTGATCGAGCTCGTGAGTTGGTAGCCGACGAGATGGAGCACGTCAAACGGCTCCTCGAGGACGCTGAAATGCAGACGCAGGCAGCCGAGACAACGACATCGAGAATCACTGAGCCCAGCAGCCCGCCATCACCAGGACAACCAGGATTCGCCGACCTGCTCGCCGATCCTGTGAGAGGACTCACGGATTACGAGCAGGCCCATATTCAAGAACTCCTGGAGCTGTATCGAGCCGGCCAGTGATGCAGTGCAGGAAGAACCCCACACCGCAGTGCGTGCCAAGGAACAGTGCTTTTCCTGAAAACTGTGTGGTGTTATCTCTCACGAGTGCTAGTGCTTAAATAAAAAAAAAAAAAAAAAAAAAAAAAAAAAGTGAACGTTTGTGCTACAAAAAGGTGATGCGAACGTTTATATCGCAAGCATTCGTCTTTTAGAGACTCTAAGGTTCTGTATTTCTATTTTTATTTTCTCTTGTTGTTTCCCCGTATTATACACGCTGGGTGAGTCCAAAATATTTTATTTTATTTTTCCTCCGCCTATCTACCTCATAGTAGAGTTTTTATTTTTATGTGTCTTAGGTCATTGTATAGATAGATGACTAACGCGGCCGTGGATCGTCAAACCTCATGCGGTCGGTGCCCTCGGTGGTCCAGTCGCAGATTGCGGCTGGGTCGATGGGGGCATCGACACCTGAGGGGGGAAGGGTGTCACGTCCCGCGGTAGTCATATAAAATTTCTTTTTAGTTTCTTCAACAATATTTTTCCTTTAGTAGTATTCCTAAGACGCGATTGTTCGTGGTTGTTTTCACAAGCGTCCGCTAAAATCCTGAGTGTAATCGCACACCAGGATGCGGCGGACGTGATGAAATGTACTCCTGAGAGTCTGACCGTGGCTGCTCGTCGCTGGGCGAATTTTGCTGATTTTTATAAAAAAATCGCCCTGCTCGTTGCCCGGTGGCAAGCGAGCCATCGGACAGCCGAGCAGGGATATTAGCGGCAGTCTTTTGCTAACTTTCCAACTGAGAAGTAAGAAGCAATCGTGACTCCACTTACAGCAGCTGCATAGTGGCAATAATTCTTTTATCGAATTTTGATCCAAGTTAGTTGGTATCAAATTAACCGTAAAAGTTGCACGCGTCGCGGCGGTCGGACTGTCAAGTGTTAAATTAAGAAACCAAGTATAGGAACAATTAACTTTGTGCCACGAACAATCGTCGTGTAGATTTAAGTGCGTGTGTGTTCGCCTGCGGATCGGAGTAACCGAATGCGTGAGTTGGCGTGATTAGTTTTAAGCGTTAGATTAGAAGGAATGGTTTTTTGGCTATTGGCGACCAATAAATCAAAGAAGAATGTGATCTTCAATAAACGTTTCGGCCCTAATGTGGGTCCTCTTCAGTATATTTTATAGAACATTGCTTTCATTATTATTGATATACATTGGGTGGATCTAACTAAAGGTGGCTGGATTGCTTGGTTATGTGGTTTATTGTTTTGAGGTTAGTCTTGATGTCGTAGATAATAAAACGGTGTTCATGTTATATGTCAATTAAATAATAAAGTCACATTTTTATAAAATAAATAGGGCCAGGCAACCCAGCCAGCTTTTAACATGAGAGTAAACGGTTATATAACCAATTTATATCAATAATAATGAAAGCAATGTTCTATAAAATATACTGAAGAGGACCCACATTAGGGCCGAAACGTTTATTGAAGATCACATTCTTCTTTGATTTATTGGTCGCCAATAGCCAAAAAACCATTCCTTCTAATCTAATAATTGCGGCCACAACACATCATTACCAATATTTACATCTGGCTATAAATTGGATTAACATCATCATTCGAGTAACAGAACATCTTACTCACATACAATAAGAAGCGATAACATCAAGACTTCACCATCATATATCAACGCTGCTTTCAACTAGATCATCACCTCAACAATATAACCGTTTACTCTCATGTTAAAAGCTGGCTGGGTTGCCTGGCCCTATTTATTTTAAGATGAGATATAAAGGTTGTGGCCGCAGTTAATAATATTGGATGAAGGTTTTGGCTATTGACTCCCCAACATACGCACTTGCAAACTACATAAACAAATTAATTTCACACAGTTTACCGAACACAACATCTCACATCAAAGATAGTTTTGAACTTAAAAAAATCGTCTCAGACTTACAGCTGCCAGATGGTTATGTCTTAGTTTCCTTTGATGTAACTTCACTTTACACTAACATACCGTTACCTCTAGTATTACAAAGCCTAGAAAAAAGGAAACAGTTTTTCACAGAAAAAATACCTATTAATGAAATCAAGAAAGCAATAGAATTAATAATGCACTCGACGTACTTCACTTTTCAAGACAATTTCTATAAACAAATCTCTGGTCTTCCAATGGGATCCCCTTTAGCCCCTATTCTCTCCAACATAGTCATGATAGACCTAGAAGAAACCTGCTTAAACCAACTATCCTTTACCCCTCCGCTATACAAAAGATACGTAGATGACATTATTATCACTTTACCACATAATGAAATAGACAACACATTAAATATTTTTAATAGCTACTACCCCAAACTACAATTTACCATAGAAAAAGAAAACAATTCAAACTCTTTGCCGTTCCTAGATATACTACTAATCAGAGAAAACAACAAAATTATCACAAATTGGTACCGTAAACCAACATGGTCAGGCAGATTTATGAATTGTTTCTCAGAACACCCTAAACAACAAAAAATAGGTATCATCCTCATGTTGGTTGACAGAGGCATAAAATTGGCTGATAAAAAATTTTGGTCAGAAAACATAGTTTTAATTAAAAATACATTAAAATTAAACTTTTTTCCAGAACACTTCATTAATAAATATGTTAACTGCAGGCTCAATAACATTATCAATAACAAGGAAAGTATGAAAGAAAAAAAGACTTTTGATACAAGAAGATTACTAAACTTTCCTTATATCAAACAAATTCAAGGACCATTACACAGACTATTGAAACCACTTGAGATCAATTTAATTAACAACAACAAACACAACTTACAAAAAATTATAGGATCCACAAAAGATAAAATTCCAACATTGAACACGTCAAATGTAGTTTATCACATTCCTTGCAAAGAATGCAATGGAGTATACATAGGTCAAACTAAAAGATACTTAAAAACACGGCTCTATGAACATAAAAATAGCCTAAACCATCTAGATCACCCACACACAGCATTAGCTGCACACTCTTCAGTCACAAAACACAAATTTGATTTTGAAAAAACAAAAATTCTTAAAATTGAACACAATTATAAAAAAAGACTAATAAACGAGATGATTAACATTAAAAAACACAATAACGCTATTAACTTTCAACATGACATAGAAAAATTAAGCAATATCTATAATTCAATAATATAACAACTCACACAGAATTTAAATTTGAAAAATTTCGCGCGGTGTGAATAAGAGCAAATGTTTTTAGAATTAGTAATAAATTTCACAAATTTCAAAAATTATGAACTGTTTCCACTAACCGGCCGGATTGCCTGGCCACATAGATCGTTTTATAAGTTTTACAATGCAAGACATGAACAAAATAGTTTTGTTTTTCTATTATTATTGAATTAACCAACCTCCCACTGACAACATGGCCAGACAATCCGGCCAAAATAGTAACATTGTTCCAGACATGTTGCGTAAGTGCGTGAAATCACATAATTAACCTCAAATTTTACTGTACTCACGATTTGTATCACATAGTAAAAATAACATTGTAAAAAAATTGTAGATCAAAGTAAGATGAGGAATAATAACTGAAGAGGACCTACAATAAGGTCGAAACGTTTTAACAGAAGAGCAGCTATCTTCTTTTTTATTTGGTCGCCAATAGCCAAAACCTTCATCCAATAATCCTATTTATTTTATAAAAATGTGACTTTATTATTTAATTGACATATAACATGAACACCGTTTTATTATCTACGACATCAAGACTAACCTCAAAACAATAAACCACATAACCAAGCAATCCAGCCACCTTTAGTTAGATCCACCCAATTTATATCAATAATAATGAAAGCAATGTTCTATAAAATATACTGAAGAGGACCCACATTAGGGCCGGAACGTTTATTGAAGATCACATTCTTCTTTGATTTATTGGTCGCCAATAGCCAAAAAACTATTCCTTCTAATCTAATAATTGCGGCCACAACACATCATTACCAATATTTTAAGCGTTAGTTTTTATTAGAAAATTATGCTTTCCCTGTCGGTTATATGAATCGCTACCGCCTTTTCATATGTTCAAATATATTGACCAACTTTTGCCTACTAAATTGCCTCCTGATTATTTAAAAATCCTTTTCCTAAATCCAGGGGAACATCCCGTATGGGACGCATCAGAGAATCCTCGCTAAAAAAATAAATATAAACTCCTGCGCTTCTCGTAGGAGATTAATATAGTCGCGAACGTGACCGCTCCGTTCGTGACACATCAACGTCAACAAATGCCTGGCAATTCTCAGAGCGGCTGTCAGTAAATTTGTTAGCATCAATCACTTTTTCTTTCTCGGAACGGTAGCGTGTATAATAAGCAAAAATCAACTCTGCCAAACATTTGCTGGACCAGCAACTTTATGTACGTTAAATCTCATGCCCAAGTGATAGCAGTTTGAATCTTCGGACATGGTGCTATATTCCTGACATTTTTTCTCTCGCCCGACCGACGGTATTGCAAGCCGAGTTTATTTTTTGACACTACGTGCTCGTGAATAAGATAATACGATTAAAAATACTATGATGTATGTTTAAGTCACCCACAATGTCTTTCGATCGAGATCCATATTTGACATTTTACGAGAGGCCTTTGTTTGTTGCTAATGTTTATTTGTATAACAGTCTATACGGCGTATAGTGCAAAACGATTAAACAATAACAGCTGTTATTTTAAAAAATCAAGCTTTTCTAGGCTGAATAATCCATCCTCTTATAGTACATTTAATTACCAGTCTAGTAATTTTTTCGCGGACTGGATTTTTTTCTTCTATGAAGTGGACGCATATGATCATTAACCACACAATAACGCATTTAATTGACAAGAAACAGTTATACACATGCCGTACCTGTCGCTTTCAAAACCCGTGCCACAACACATCGGCGTGATTTCTAGGCGCATCAAAGCAATTTTCAGGTCTTGTACCGAATGAACACTGACGTCTATGTCCTGCCTAACTTTATCGTCCGATGTGCGAAGCTAGAGAAAAAAATGTGATAATGTCTAAAGCGTTACATGACCTATCGCTTAAGCATCGTTATAGACTTAATGTTAGTATTCACTTTATGTATACCACGTAGCTCAAAAGACGTAAGCCACGAGCATATGGTTACGCCGCATGTGATGAGAACTTCACGTGTATGTGATCAAGAGTTGAGGAGTATTGTCATTGACACGCACTTCTTCGAGCATACTGCAGATCCATTGAGACGTGAACAATTTTTACCGTGAGCGAGAGAACGCTATCAACGTCCAGTCGTAGCCTTATGTTTCCCGTCGCGGGATCGAGTTGAATAAAAATCACGCTATCCGCTTGACGAGGATTCATCATCCAGCACCATGTTCGACGCAATGGATGTGAGTCAAAGTGCGCGGCAACATCCTACACGGCGAAAATGTCTACCCGCGGTACCTCTGGTTCTTCGATAGTGGGAACCTGTTATGTTAATATTGAAATATTATCAATATTGTCTCCTCGCTATGTCGAACTTTTGGAGAAGCTTCGTTTAAAAGAAACCCAAGATTGATCAAATTCTCCTACTTCACAAAGTCGACTTTGTAAGATGTGGACGGAGAAGAATCAATGTCGAAATTTCAACTTTATTCCTTTTCAAATAGGTTTACTCACTTCATCGTTCATCAAAGAGTCTTCCGTATCACTCAGCAACAGATGGTCTGCAAAGGTACAGTACTCAGAGGACATGTTATCGTTCGCGACGATAGACATGTTTTCCGCCGGTTCTTCTGCCGTTGGCAACACGACATTCATCGCGGGAACTATTTGCGGCTAAATAAACAGGATAAAAGGATTCCATCGTCCAATGTTAAACGCCACCTGTCTTTCACTCCCTTTTTTTGTTTTCTGATCTCCTTAAGGGGATGCTGGAGTAGATTTTTCTACCGACTTTGGTCAGTAGAAATAGGCGATTTCGTAGTTTTTACTATTCATCGAAAATAGGCTACAAGTATACGTCAAATTTTGCAGGGATGTAATGAATACATTTATGCTTGTATGTCCGGTCGAATTATTGTTCAAAACATACAAGAAATGTAAAAAATTGTATATCACTGAACCTCTCCAAAACCAATATGGCCGCTCGAAGTGTCCTTTGAAGTAAGGTGTAAACAGGTCCTTTGAAGTAAGATGTAAACGTTTTTGGAACTCTGATGTGTTAAATCGGACCGGACATACATGCCTCAATTATTTCTGAAACTTTCAAAACCGTCGGAACGTTGATTACACAAACCAAATCGACAAATAGTGTGAACTACGATTGCAAAGACTGTTTGCTCTTTGCACAGGCTTGAAGTCGGTATAGAAGAGCATGAATCTAGTTCCGTCATTAGGAGAGAGGTGGCGCTGACTTTTCCTTTCGAGTCAAAAATATGTGAAGCAACACCAAGAGGTGTGTTGTGCCCGAAATGCTCAAAGGGTGATCAGCCCGTTTCCTGACTCGGTTCAATTAATTTATTAAGGGATCGGGACCGATTAAAGGATTAGAATCCACACGAGTTTAAATATAAAATGGATTTATTCCAATTACAACTTGCTAATGTTACTCTACTCGCGAACCCAACCGATTGCTCTTGAAGTCGATTTAAGACTGCCGATGTACTGGCGCTGTCGCTTCCAGTTCACCTTAGTTCCTACATGATAATGCTGAATTGCATTATTGCTTAATTGACAAAAATGTCGCATGGTATGATTGCAATATTCGCGATCAGCGAATATGCTGAATATGATTAGCGAAGTGCAATAAATGTTTCGCAACGTTGCTTGCCGAAATTCCGGGTCACAACATCCCTCCCCCCTTAAAAAGAAAAATTTTGAAATCCAAGAAAAAATTTTCTTTTGAGCAAGTTGGTTGAACTTTCAACTATTTATATGACATATGCATACTCTTATAAATTATGGCTTATCTGTAGCTCTGGCATGATATGAAAAACGCAATGGGTGCCTCTGAATTGTAGCAGCCCTATCTACATGTAAACTACTGATACGCGGGGGCACTGGCTCCGCACGCATCTCGACTGCGGACGGTGCTTCTTGAGGGGTCGCCGCCTCCTCTGGCCTTGCCGGTGTCGCGTTGCATCTTCGCCTCAGGCGGTGTAACCGATATGCGGCATAGCAGGCCAAGGCTACAAAAACTAAGGCTACTAAAGAATACAGTGCTATATTATGGTAGCACTGCTCACTGTACTTATTGTCTTTATCTAAGTCTCTAGCTATCTCTTTCACACGTGAACCAAGGGTCCTTAACTCCTCGGGATTCCGCAATACACTTAAGAACTGCACTTTCTTATTAACTTTTTGTAATTGTGAATGATAATTCACATCGATGTCGGATAATGTAAGATTGAACGGAGGTAGATATTCCTCGTTCCGAGTGTCTGTGACCCTTTTAAGGGTCCGAATACTAAAATCTTGGGCGGTTACCTCGCACGAACCTATCAGAGCCAAAATACCCGAGTTTATTAACGATTCGCGGAACGCGGGTTTTTTGTTACAAGTTATTGTTACTATTTCTTCTAAAGGTGCGATGTACATCCATCTTCCGGGTTGCTCCATAGGGATGACAAGCGTGCTGGTCAGAGTTGAAACTGGCTTAGGACACCTGAGACCGCCCTCAGTGTCGATTTTTACCAAGGTTAGTACTTCACATGGTGCATTTTTTGTGATGGGCACCGAAGGGTGCTGAGGAGAGCATATGAAATTTTTCCCAAAATTTTTGCAATTCCGCAAGTCTACCGATGACATCCGCCAAAAATTTCTATTCGCCTGGTCCACTACTACGAGGTCTTCTGTTGTATCCACGTAGTAGTAGGTGTCATTGATACCCTTCACAGGCACGGGATATAGCCGGTGGACGGTGTAACGCTGTGAGCTTATCAGCGGGATATCCAATAGCAGTATGGCCGCTGTTCCATCGCTGTATGACCGCGCGTCAATGAGTCGCATCAAGGAGTTTGCCTCACTCCTTACTATCGGTAAGGGGAATCCAGTGCCAGCCGGTAGGTGTGGTAGTGCATCCGTGAGGTACTCCACTAGCTTACGCGGTGGTAGTACCGCTGCGCTCACCTTTCCCGTAGATATCTCGGCCAGGAGCAATACTAACTCCCGCACGTCGGTGAGGAGTTCCTCTACCACCACACTTACGGCAGTTAGGCTCTCGTCAAGACGTACACGTCTCATGAGCTGGTCTTTGTTAGCGATTAGATCACGCCGCGCTGCATTTACAAGGCCGAGAAGGGTGTTCTCATTGGCCACTATCCTGTCCACGGTATCATTAAATAACCGCAGAGTGGAGGAAACGACCTGCAGTTGTCCCTTGATTTAGGGTTCGTCCACCCGCCTGCAGGGTCATTATCTCGCGATTGATCCGCTCCGCATCTGCAGCATCCATATTTCCAGTGATTGATTTGATTATCGATCCCATTCCATCGATAAGTCCTCTGCGTCTTCGCAACGAATTGGGTTCAATTAGGTCATAAACGGTGCCCATGCCATCTTCTACCCTTGATGACATATGTTCGACGGTTTCTAGAAGCGCATGGCACAGTTCGTCGGCCTGACCAGTTCCATCCTCGACTTTACACGCGTCGCGCACACGTTGCAAATTTAATTTAACCATCCTTTCTCGACGGAGTATACATGTGAGATCCATATGTATGGCAAGTCTCCATGTCGCTTTTGTTTGTGTGACGCTTCCAATTTCCTCGTAGAAGATGCCGGGATTGTCGGTGAATGGTTTCAGCGCATACTCCTCATTGGCCATGCTGGTTTTGATAAGGTAGGCGAGGAACAGCGCGATCCTGAAACCAGAAGACAATGGTTAAAGCAGTTTTCGACCGTGGGACTGCTTACTTTGCAGATTACCCCCGTCGTTGAGCGGTGGTTGGAACTGAGTAGCTGCCACCGACTCATTACATCGTCAACCGCTTCAACGACCACGTCGTAGAAAATCTGTTCCCGTGAAACGTAAAAATTATGAGTGGAGTTGTTTTGATCCGAGGCGGGAGCCTCAACCGCCGTCTGCTCGAGGCGATCGTAAGTACTATTTCTATTCAATTTATTTATATTGTGACATAATATTAATAATCTCTTCTCTTTTTTTTTTTTTAGAACCGGGTCATCTACGTTCCGGGGACGGCGAGGCGACCCCGGAGACCGACGTGGGCCTCCACATTCATCCGGGAGGCCCTCACCGTAAGGCGCCGCCGTCAAGCTATTTATTTATTTCTGGGACGGCGGCGACGAGGTGGATGAGGAGGCGGTGGATTTTCTGGGTCTCCGCCGGCTCTTCAGCGTCGGCCCCCCGTCATTTTGCCCGAGATGCGGGGCAGAAAGAATTAATTAAAAATACAATACCGAATTCTCTGTATTTTCCGTTGGGGAGGGGATTATCCCCTCCCTACAATAAACTTTAAACAAAAACAAAAACAAAATTCTGTTTTTTTTCTTAATTTTAAGTTTTTCCCCCGCGTAATCGATCGCGGATGACCCCATCCTTCCCTCCAATAGAAACATGAGGACGCACTTTGCGTCAGTTCCATGGGTAAGGCTTTTTCTCATTTCTTCCTTCTTACGCGCGTAGATGCCCCTTGTGCATCCGTGCCTTACTTTTCTCTCTCTCTATCTGTCTCTCCTTTCCTCTTTCGAGCACGTGGTCGCCTTCTCTCTCTGGTGCATCCGTGCTCACTATCCTCTTCTCTTTCTTTCTTCCGAGCACGTGGCAGCCTTCCTTCTCTGGTGCATCCGTGCTCCCTATCTTCTCTTCTACTTAGGAGCATAGGGACGGTCTAATGGCCGTTGCATGCGATAAGCCACTATACACACACACACCTCCTAATACTCGATGAAATGTCGCAGACGGTAACGTGAACCGTCGCGGTTTTACGTCCCTTTTTAATTGTATAGGTGACGGGACTATGCACCGCCGTAATAGTGTGTGGCCCCGTCCATGTGGGTGTCAGTTTGGCTGATCGTCCCCGCCGTACCTTATTATCGTGCAACAGTACGTGGTCACCTACAAGATATTCACGCTGTCTCGCTTTGACGTCGTAATCCAGCTTCGCCCTCTCTTTCGCACTGCTTAGATTATGTCTGGCCACAGTCAGTGGAGCGCGGCTCCTGTTCCACCGCAGTAGGCAACTCGGCCTCGCGTCCATACATTAACACATAGGGAGTCATTCCGGTAGCTGTGTGTGGAGTGGTGTTGTACGTGAACATAGCGTACGGCAGCCACTCATCCCAATCGTCTTGATCTTCATCTATAAATTTTTTTAAATATTCGGCCAAAGTTCGGTGCGACCTTTCCAATGCTCCATTACTTTCAGGATGATAAGCCGTAATTGGATTTTCTTAATCCGCAACAATCTGTAGACCTCTTTAAATGTAGAAATCAAAAAGTTCGTACCCCTATCCGAAAGGATTATTTCGGGGGTTCCATATCGACAAATTACCTCCGTCACTAAAGCTTTTGCGACTGTATGGGCTTCCTGATTTGAGATGGCCACAGCCGCGCTGTATTTCGTCAAAGCATCCTGGAAAGTAAGTATGTTTTTATTTCCAGCACATGTCAAAGGTAGTGGTCCAACGATGTCCACAGCTACCTTTTCGAAAGCTCGTCCAGGCGTGTCTGTAATCACCATAGGTACCTTGCCCTTGCATCGAAGCTTGTTCTTCTGACATTTTTCGCAAGCAGCGATATGTCTTTGTATTTCTTTTTTCATTCCTGGCCAGACATATTTCGCTTGGATTCGTTTCAGAGTCCTCTTAATACCCTGGTGCCCACCCAGAGAGGCATCATGATATTCCTTTAGTATTTTCCCCCTATCCTCCAAAGAAGGACAGGTTACACCATTGCTGCAGCTACACTCTTTTTCCATCGTAGCTTCCTTGTCCCTCCTTGAGCGTAAAGGTATACTCTCGTTCTCCCCGCTCTCCGCTTCCCCCAGCCTTCCAGAAGCATTGCAGTCCGCGCGGACTGCTTCACCTATTTCAGTGATTGGCTGCGGTTGCCTCATAGCATCTCTTTCGCTCTGCTGCAAGCCAGGTCGCTCGCTCGCGCTCCCACCTCTCACGGGTAGCCGCGGCGCAGCCCTCTGTTCCCTGCACTGCTTGCTATATGGTAGAGCGGTATCCTCTATAGCTCTCTCTGTCTCTTCGGCTCTCCGCTTTGTGCTGATATTCGCACCGCGGGAGCCCGACTCGCCTGCCTTGGGTGTATTGGTGCGTATAGGTGAGCCGCTGTCTGTAGAAACGGCGTGTTGCTCTGTCTCTTTCTCTCGCACGTCCTTCAGCACAGGTTCTCCTTCTCGCGCGCGTGCTCTCGTAGTAACGTATATACGACTAAGCGCGTCTGCGTTGGTATTTCTTTTGCCAGCCTTGTATTCCACGTCAAATTAGTGTTCTGCCAATTTTATTCGCCACCTCATTAGCCGTGAACCTGGATCTTTCACCCCAAATAACCATGTGAGAGGTTGATGATCGGTTATCACTTTAAACCGCGTCCAATATATATAGGGCCGAAATCGCGCTATAGCCCATACTATAGCGAGCAATTCTTTCTCCGTTGTGGTATAATTCGTTTCCGCCCTTGAGAGTGTGCAGCTTGCGTAACATATAGGCAAGTCTTCTCCGACCTTGCCTTGCGAGAGGATGGCTCCAATAGCCTTATCCGATGCATCTGTAGTTACCAAGAACTGCTGCTGAAAATCTGGGTATTGTAATACCGGTGCAGTTGTTAATGCATTCTTCAATTCCTCGAATGCAGCATCGCGCACAGCCGTCCATTCAAATTTAGTATCTTCCTTTATTAGCTCCGTTAATGGCTTGGCTATCCTCGAAAAATCTTTTATGAATTTTCGGTGATAGCCAGCTAATCCCAAAAATGATTGTACTTGTTTAACATTTTTAGGTGTAGGATACAACTTCACAGCCACAAGTTTCTCCGGGTCTGCCCGTACCCCGTCCTCGGTAATGATGTGACCTAGAAATTGCGTCTCCTTTCGCAAGAATTGGCATTTTTGTGGCTTCACAGCCAGTCTAGCTTCCCTTAATCGTCGGAAAACTTTTTCTAGTCTTTCATTGGGTTCACGCAGGTTTTTTCCGTGAACAACAATGTCATCTAGGTAAACATAGCATTTTATGCCCTGTATTCCGGCTAGTACGGAGTTCATTAACCGCTGAAAAGTTGGAGGCACATTTTTTAACCCGAATGGCATTCGATTATATTCGAAATGGCCTTGAGGTGTAGAAAATGCTGTTTTTTCCTTATCTTTCTTAGCCATCGGAATTTGATGGAATCCAGAAGCAAGGTCGAGAGTGGAAAAGTATTGGGCTTTTCCCAATTGATCCAATATCTCCGTGATATTCGGAAGTGGGTAGGAATCCCCAATGGTGGCTTCATTTATTTTTCGAAAATCCACCACTACTCGCATTTTTACTTTTCCAGAGGCATCCGGTTTTTTGGCCACCACCAACAAGGGTGCGTTCCATTGGCTCCTACTGGGTCGGATGATTCCATCCTCCAACATTTCGCAAGTTTGTCGTTCGACCTCCTTTTTGTGGGCTTCCGGTAATCGATAAGGATGCACCTTCATTGGTAAAGTGCCTTCCTTTAATGGTATTCGGTGCTTCACCATATGAGTACAAGGTAGTTTATCACCCTCTGGATGGAAGATATTTTCATATTTTCTTATGAGCTGAAGTAGGGCTTCTCTCTTTTCACTGTTGAGGTGACTCATGTTGAGCTCTCTTTCTAACCGCTGGAGTCGTTATACCCCTCTTTCTTTACTCACAGCATTCATACTTAGAGCGTTGGACTCCGCGTCGAGCTCTGTTATCTCGACCGGCTCGAGTGTCACCGTCGGACGCTCTACTACTACTTCCCTCTCGTTTGTATTAACGAGGTTCACCACACAGCTACTTCCTAGTGGTGGTGTATAGCATGCCCTCATTAATATTCCTTCACCTATTTCCACTCGCGAGAGTATTCCGGGATTTTGACTCGTAGTAGATACGTACGCAATGGTTTCCGACCGAGGTGTGAGGACGATTTTTGACTTTCCATCTACCAATGGCATTTTATGTCCATATAACTCGAATTTCTCTCCCTGCAATATATTTGCCTTATGTTTCTTGATGAAATCCATTCCCAATAATCCATTTACAGTTATTGGGATTTCATCTTTCACAACGTGAAACCAATGTTTCACAGATTTCCCTGGAATTTGTAGGGTCACTTCCGCTTTACAGATAGGCCGGAATTTACTTCCTTCAGCGCCCTGTAATTCTGCATCACTATCCATTATAGGAGTCTCAGCCTTTACGCAACTATATTTTACTATGTTGTATTGAGCTCCTGTATCGGCCTTAAGGGTCAGAACCCCCCGTACCGATGTAGTGCTGGCGATATCAATGTCGCTGGCCGTTGCACTCGTCGTAGGTGCCGATACCTCTAGCACCCGTAGCAACGTCTTATCGCTCGCTTCCCCTTTCGACCCCTCCGCGGCGCCTGGCCGCAGTGCCTTGGTGAATCGCACGCCGCTCAACGTACGCGCGTTGGTGGTAGTAGCAGACGTAGTACTACTCCTCGCGGCGGCCATGCTGAATTCTTTCCGCTTATCGCTGACTCCTCTACTCGGGTCCTTCACCAGGCTTCTCGTGGTGATAGTGTTAATTTGCAAAGACCCGCGTGTGCGGATATTATTTCTAGCGGCCATACTGGATCCTTTTCGCTTATCGCTTCCTCGCTGCTTACTGCCGTTGCTGTTTCCTTCGCGACCTTGGCCTACTTCATACTTCCGTAATCGCTTTCTGCATTCCAACCAGGTGTGCCCTTTATTCTTGCAATAAGTGCAGATTATTTCAACTTGATTTATGTTCCTTGGTGCACTAGGGGCGGGGAGGCTTACCCTTCCTGATCTGCGAGTACAATCCCTCGCCAGATGTCCCGAATTTCCGCAAATATAACAATTTCTTTCACCTGCTTTTCCCGATAGGGATTTTCGATTATTGGTATTGTGAACACCTCCCGCTCCTCCTTTCGGCTGAACCATGTGGCTTATTTCTATTGCACCGGTCACTGCCTCATGAAGAGAGGAATAATTACGTGATCTAACCAATATTTGCACCTGACCGTGTAATCCATTCTCGAAATTCATTTGTGCACATTTTCGGGTCATTGTTTCCACCGTGCGTGCATCTCTTTCTGTAGTGTGACGTGATTTTTTTGTGAAAATGACGTCACAAGATTTTATGCTACCGCAAATTGAGTTTAGTTATGATTTCGAGATGCTACTCCCCGAATTTACTGTTTTCGTGTAACTAATGATTTTTATATTCAGGTTTTGTTGTTGTTGTTTTTTTAAGTTATGGGAGATTGGTGCACTTGAATCTGTCGCGAGGACGAGAGCTCAACGAAACGAGCAGCCCGATAGATAAGAGTCACCAATCGGGTCTTGCAATTAGTTATAGACCGGTGTAAATCCGGCGCCCTATAGCGATAGTGCATTGTGCTAGAGAACGGGTGGAGTTTTGTTAGTTTCTGCAGGGAATAGAGCTTTCTCGTGCAACATGATTTTGTTAGTAGGCCCGTTTTCGCGCAAAGCACTGAGGGAGGCGATTGTGTAGATTTCGAAGATGTTACCGGCATGATTTACGATCCCGATATAGTTACGAGGTAATTCGAGGGAGAGGGCAATAGCTCTTGAAGAAGGGATTTTGGAGAGATGAGAATTTTATTGATGATTCGTTCCCGATTATTACTCGTAGTAATCAGTCTCGCTCGGGACACCGCCGAGGTGCCTCGAGTTGTAGTCGAGTTCCCGTGTTGACAGTTTTTCTGTCGATCGCGCTAGCGTCTTCGCGTCGTTCTCGCGCGTTGTATAGTGTACCACGTACACTACGAGTTTTCGTGCTCTGAGTTTTATTTTGTTAATTAAAACGGACAGTTGTCGTACCGTGAATTTTAGTTTATTAAATAAAACTAAAAGTTCCCGAGCCAAGTGTAGTGCATTAGTGCACTTCTCGTTTTCGTGCATCCTGTGATCAAAGATGAAGATGATCAACGTTCTCGCTATAAAAGATTCCGAAAATAAAGCTATTTACTGGTAGATACCTCGATCCTCTCTACCACAACCTAGCAGACTGAGCGGCCGTGCATTTCCGCAACCGTTCGCTCTCGCAAGTGCATCCAGTTGCGTTTGTTAATTTTACGCGACCCCAAAAATTAACTAAGCTACCGTTGCCTTTGTCGTTGTTCTCGATCGTTGGTTCTGATCCAGACTTCCGATTTAATTGGAATTGAGGCTGCTCACTTTAATTCCTTGGACATACCGGTTCGTTAATACCAGTGAAACAAAAATTAGCTAGGTACTGATTTCGTTATGATTGCTCCCGATCGTTAGCTTTTGCTTCGAGCTTCCGATTTCGTTTAGTTATTGGAATCGAGACTGCTCACCTCGATTCCTCGGACATACCGGTTCGTTAATACCGGTGGAACAAAAATTAACTGGCGCCCATCGGGTTTGCGGATGCGCGAACGAGGATGGACGGCCGAAGGTGACCGATCTCGATTTGTGCTCCCGATTCGTTTTCGTCATTTATGCTCGCTCACGTTAAAAATACGTCACAGTAGATACGGTCTCGCAGAGTTTTTCAACCACTTCTCCGGTGATTTCCTCTGTCCTAGCTGCATACGCGGCTATATCTTCGCTCGGTCCTTGCCGTAACGAGTTAAATTCCATTTGTAAAGCAGACAGTGATTTCCTATGGCCGTACAATGCTTCCAACTCAGCTTTCAGTTGTTCAAGCGTATAGATGGTTTTATGCTTGAGTTCTCTTGTCGCTCGTCCACCAATTTTACTGCTGAGAACCAATGCCAGTAATAATTCGTAGTCATCTTCTCGTACCCTGGCAAATACGGTTTCACATGACCGCAAAAATCCGTCTAATTCAGCTGAGTCACTGCCATCAAAATGTTTTACATGTTTTAATGCCAATCCAAGGTCGAGATACCTTCGTCCTTCACTGAACCTATTCTGCACAAATCCCCCTGGCGGATCGTTTGGTGGATCTCCACCTGGTCCCCCTCCTGGAGGTTCTCCCGGTGGTCCCCAATTTCCATTTCTTCCCGGCCCTCCTGGCGGTCCTGATGGTGACCCTTCAGGTGGATCTCCTGGTGACCTTGTTGGCCGCCCTCTGGGCGTAACTACTGCTGTCTCTCGTTCATTATTTACTTCTTCGCCATTTCTTCCTATAGGTGAAAATTTACTTTTTCGGAAAGCGCCTTTCCGAGTCTTTCCACTTGACCTTGAAGCAGCTGTATCAGCATCATCTGATCGTCTAGCTCGTTTCCCTGTCGATGCATAGACACGAGTAGGTCTTGTGTGGCGTTGTGGTCCGTTATTGCTGCCGAACGAGCAAGACTCCCTCCTCGCTCCTCTAATCTTCCTCCAGAGGAAGCATTTCTTCCTCCTTCCCGCAACGGAGGAGGTAACTCATAGTCGCTGTCCTCGATTTCCGGAGTTCCTTCCGGATATCGTGGCCGTCTATTTTTCGGGACTTCCGGAGTTTTATCCCATCGACTAGGCGGGATGATTTTCCGCAGAGCACTCCCACCACTAATGCCGGGTGCATTCGCTCGTGCTCTGGCTAGAGCCCCCTCACGCTCGCCCAATCCACTGGCCTTGAGCAGCGCATCTATTTCACCGTCCACTTCCGGTGTCGTCGGGACCTTCGCCCCCTTTTCTCTGTTGATGTCCGTCACTGGTTCCCTTTTTTCAGTTTTCCCAGTCGTTTTAGTGAACGACGTGCCTCTTTTGGTGTTGATCCCAAAATAAGAATCCAATGTTTCCTTACTGAGTGGGTCCTTCGCTTTATCTTTACCCCTTCGGCAGGAGATAGCTGTCTGAGGGCGTCGTCCGTCCTCAGTGATATGTCTCCTATGGCTGCTTCAACTCCAGCCACAGCTCCGAGATCCTTTCCCGGTAGTGTGGTTTTTTCGGAGTTCGACCTCCGTCGTTGCTGAGTCTCCTTCCCGTCTTCCATCGTTGATTCGTTAACTCCTTTACTTTTTTATTATCGTGGAAGGGCTTATATTGAAAATATTTTTTTTTTATTCTTATTATTTATAAATTATGATGGGCAGTGGTTGGAGATAGCCTTGCCTCCTGCCTTTCGCGATTCAATACCAAGATCCCTGCAAGTTGCTACAAACTTGCACCGATTGTTGGTAAGGTTTCGATTTTTATTAACGAAGGATATGAGCTCGCGGGCCCAGTCCTACGAATTTTTGATTTTTTTTTTCAAAGATTTAGCTCCGAAAAAAGGTAACCGCCACTTACAGATATGGAATTCCTTCCATGGCGCTCCGGAACTTCAGGGTTGCCGTCTTCGTAGTCGTGCTGACCTCGACGTTATTCCCCGGTTGGCGACGTTCTGGTCACCCTCGTCCAAGTTGTACGTCCTTCCAGTCGTGCTTGACCTCGTAGTTGGCTCGTCCTCGTCAGTGGTACCTTCTGACGTGTTGAATAGCATCAGGCTATTTACCCCAACGACTGCGTGTCGGGTTCGTTCCTGGGTTTGGTTGTAAATTGTTCAAACTTCGCTTACGGTGATCCCACCGCTGCCACAAAATTGTTGTGCCCGAAATGCTCAAAGGGTGATCAGCCCGTTTCCTGACTCGGTTCAATTAATATATTGAGGGATCGGGACCGATTAAAGGATTAGAATCCACACGAGTTTAAATATAAAATGTATTTATTCCAATTGCAACTTGCTAATGTTACTCTACTCGCGAGCCCAACCGATTGCTCTTGAAGTCGATTTCAGTTCACCTTAGTTCCTACATGATAATGCTTAATTGCATTATTGCTTAATTGACAAAAATGTCGCATGGTATGATTGCAATATTCGCGATCGGCAAATATGCTGAATATGATTAGCGAAGTGCAATAAATGTTTCGCAACGTTGCTTGCCGAAATTCCGGGTCGCAACAGGTGTGTGATTGCCCTTCACGCAACACAATCGGTGACTGCTTGGTTATGCCTTGATGAAATTATCAAATCGTCAAGCGCGTCGTCTATTTATCTATTGTAACGAGAAATTTCGCTAAAGCGAAATCTCGATACACGCACTGCCCGAACGCGCACAACACATTCCCGGAAACAATAACAACTAGCTTCTTCCCATGCTTTCCCTCCCCGCCCGCCTATAGCTAATAGCAGTGTTGAGTATAGGAGAGGGACAATGAGCGTTGCGGAGCGTGATTGTAGCGCGGATGACGTCATCGCGGGTCAAGGAGGAACGAGGATCGCCAGCCGTTGTCTATCGATGGGGTATCGATGAGGGATCCAACGGGACTCCTGCCGCCATCTATCTCCCACTCGTCGAACTACCATCACGCGTTGCAATTACTACCCGCGGCGGCGTTAATGTCTCTCCCCTATACAAATCAACCAATAGCAAAATTAGAAAATTAGGAGAAAATTCAAGGAAGAAGACGGCGAGGATAATCGCCATAATTGTTCTCTAACTGTGAAAGGTGAAAGAAGTTTTTTGAGAGACTGCGCCAAATTTATTTTTGTGCTGAGTGCTTATAATTGGTTTTGTTGTTGGATTTTATTTCGAAAATATCGTAAGTTTTGAAGCCCCATTTTTTACAATTCGTGCGACCCTTTTTCACCCTCGTTTGCCACCGAAACCCCCCCGTAATACCCAATAAATAGATAACGAGTGTCCCCTCGTTATCAGCCATCTTGCCCACCTGTCAACCGTCAAATAAGAAATTCCCATTTTGCCCTCCCCAATTGTTATTTAAGACCCTTTGCCTTACTCCAAATTGTCCTTCAGACAATTTGTGATTTATCTTGCAAATTTTTCCGTCCCCTTTATTTTATTTACGCCCAATTAAAATTAGAAAACTCCAAAATTCGTGAATCGTCCTTTTGACTTTGCACGAATTTTTGAGTAATAACGGTTCTTCCTTTTTTTTTTTTTATTATTACCTCTTTTGTATTATTTGTAATTACCATTGTGATTTTTGGCCCTCAACCCTTTTTTTATTTTCTTTTTCACCTGGTATTATTACCCAAAAAAACCATAGTTGAGATCACTGGGTAAAATCAGTATAAGAGCCGACCGTAGGCCATTTTACCCCTCGCCCTGCCGACTCGTGCTCTCCCCCCTCAACTAGCTGGCCCTCCAAAAGTATTAATTATTTTTGCTCCTTTTATTTGGCAACCCCCATTCGTGGTTTGAGTTTGAGTAATAAATTTTTTTTTTTTTTAATATTATTTTTTTTTTAAAGGTGTTGCACCTAATGCAACTGGCGCCCATCCCCTAACATTAGAGTCTACCACTATTTTGTAAACGCCATTTTTTTTTCTCTTCTTTTCTTTCTTTTTTTTTCTTTTTCATATTTTTGTTTTGTATTGAGAAAGGCTTTATTTGTTATTACTGTTTTCTTTTATTTAATAAAGCGCACACTCGGCGCGGCCTGGGTCCACGGCTGCCGAGGCTCTATAATTTCTTTTTGTCTATTTATCTTGATGTAGGGCGCCAATTAGTTTTAAAGTTCTAATAACTTTCTAAGACTAGCTCGAATCTTAATTGAGACATCTACAGGGGAGGGTAGATGGAAGACCCAAGGATAGAAGTGTAGTGACAGAAAGAGATCCGTTCGAAGCAATAAAGTACAAATAATAATACTCACGGTTATCTATATAAATCCGATTTATTTGTATTTATGTCACGCTCCAGTTTCTCGAATCCTTTGACAAACTTTTCAGCCACATTTACTGGCACACTTTGACAATGTTTAACTTTTCCTTTGACAATTTGTCAAACTTGGCTCTTTATTGGAGGCACACAATAATCGCCGAACTGTTTCTTTAATCGCCCAAGAACTATATCTCATGCCCCGAGCGCTGACAACCTTCCGTTAAGACGACGGATTCGGCAGTATCGTCGATCTCGCTCGATGAATCCCTTCAGCCGGCGTGTAGGGAATCGATGATTTGACGCATGCGTTGTCGCCTACTATTAGGCCGGACCAATTAGGGCTTGAGTCGTCGTTCTCTGCTTGGGAACCGAGATTTCAGCGGTTCACGAAACAGTTCATAATTACTACGATCTTAAGATTAATAACAGTCGCAGAATCACAGGGAATATAAATTGTACAAAATAGTCGCTGCTTAATGCTAATTATACTTTGCAATTAGCCCTAGGGGTGTAATTCTGGCGTGTGACGTCGAGGGAATGGTATTGAGAAGGCTCTCCTGTCACAGTATTTAAAAATTTATTATTATTAAAACGAATTTTGCATATTAATTAAAGTGTTTATTTTTATTTAATTATTTTATTCGCCCGACTTTCCTCTCCTACCCATTTTAGGAAGTGACAGCGGGTTACACTATATAAGTATTATATAAGAGTACCACATCAAAAAATGCCCATCCAAATCGATACATGTTCCCCCGAGTGACTAGAAATTCGAGAACGCAATGTTCTAGGTTATACGTTGCATCGTTTATTGTGAGATTCGGTTTGAGAAAACCTGAATAATGATAAGAAATAAAGATGAATATAAAACTTATAAAAAATAAGATAATGATGTAGTATCCCTCTTCACAAAATCACTGGGTATAATATCTCGCTTTTACGATATAAGTATTGTTGTCGGTCGCCAGTGCCAAATTTTTTTGGCACTCAGTAGTTTCAACTGAGTGGAACCTATGCCCTTGAAGCGCCCAGAATTAGCTTATTATTATAAAATTAAAGTAATATGGGTTTTAGCATCATAGAAAAAAAAATTGGGCGCTGGCATTATATAAAGCCGGTGACCTCACTTCGAATTTTGGTTCTCTCGTGACTGGAGTAAGCCCAAAACTATTTTTTAGTGGCATTCGAGAGCCCATAATCAGCTTATAGTTATGGTGCACAAAATGTATGGGACAAATCAGTTTTCATTATAAAAATCATTTGAAAAATTTCTAGATACTGAATGGTATAATTTTTTTCCGGATTTTGAAAGAATGCAGGAAATCCTATAAAATGGGACCATAATAAAGTAGCTGCGACGATTCGTTCTGAAGATATAACGTTTTCGAGAGAAAAAAAAGGTCGTTTTTCAAGGATTTCGGTAGAACACGATAAAACGTTCAAATGGCCGTAACTCCGTAGCAGATTTTTTTTGTCGAAAACAAGGAAATACGGGTCATTTTTTTTTCATTCGAGAACAACATATTTCAATTTCGGAGAGTTCCGTGACATCACGATTGACTGGCTTGCCGATCTCAAATGGATTCGGTTTATATATTTACATGTTTTTTTTGGGCAAGGTGGGGGTGCTAGCTTTATACATGATGGAATTTAAATTGATGCATTTGGTGCTGGTTTCAGTGTTCTTAGATGTTCTTGTTTTAGTACCCATGACAACGCTTGTTTATAAAAAAAAAACGATTCAAGAAATAATGGAAGAAACTTTATTGATAAAATAATTTTTTTTTGGTTATTAAAACGAGAAAATACAAAAAATAAATAAAAAGTTGTAATACAAATTATTGTCGCTCCTGTTGTTGCTCTCTACGCAAACGCGAAAACGGTGTCTCAAAACCGGCAGCCGCCATGGTGGCATCCAATGCCCGGAGGGCCTTCATAGCTTCGCGTTGCCGCCGATTTTTTTCTCGGCGCCGTATAGTGCGCCGTTGTAAGCGGTCTTCAGCATTCTGTGAAAAGCGAATAAACACTGATTACATGTAAAAATAATAGAATCCCTCATATGTAAAATGGGAATTTATTATTCGACTTGAAAAAGAAATGCTGTCAATCTCAGACGACCATCTCAAATCGAACAACACGCTGCCAAAATGGGGTCGAATAGCTTATAGTATTGTAATATTACCTGAAGGTTCGGCTGCTGCAGTGGCCTAGCCCACGGAGCCTGTCGCGGAGGTGGCACCCCATTCATCGGTGGCGCCCCATTCATCGGTGGCGCCCCATTCATCGGTGGCGCCTCATTCATCGGTGGTGCCCCATTGAGCGGTGGCCCCGGGAAACGAACATAATGGGCCGAGGGTTGTGTGAATTGCGGCGGCATGCAGAGTGGCGCCGCATAGAGCGGGGGCGCCGCAATGTTAAGCGGGGCCCCCACGTTGGGCCACAGGGCCTGCGGTTGTATTCCTGGCCACCGCTGCCGCTCCAGACCCCGCAGCCAGTACTGCTGCTGCGGTTGCTGCCGCTGCAACTCCAGCTGCGGTTGCTGCCGCTGCTGGTCCTGCTGCTGCCGCTGCTGGTCTTGCTGTTGCTGCTGCGGCTGCTGCTCAGGCTGCGGCTGCTTCTGCCGCTTGAATTCTCGCAGCTGAAGCTGCAGCGCTTCAATTTGCTCCTGCTGCTGCTGTTGTTGCTGGCGCAACAAAATCATTTCGTCCTTTGTGAGGGAGGTCTCCTGAAAAAAGGAAATTCGATTTAGGTAAGGATTAACTTTTTTTCGTAACTTCAGTAGTTTAGCTAAAAAAATTTACAAAAATGGAAAATTTACAACATTGACAATTTTTTGTTCGACATTTAATAATTAATAAAATGTAGTAATTAATTTTATGGAAATTTTTTTTTTCTAGGTTGCAGAGAGAAAAAATCGGGGAAAAAACACTTTCCTGTGTTATATCGGAAAACTTGAAACGCGATGAAGATCTATAAGAACTAAAATTATGAGCTTCCCTTTCGAAAGGATCTTCACTAAGAAGTATTCTACGGTATTCCGGGCAAAGAGCAAACAAAAATATATATCTTCTTCGTTCGAGACAACCCAGTGTATGTATGTATGAACGTAAACCAGTTCCATACGGAATAATAATTGAAATGAAGAAAGCTAGAGGGGAAACGAAAGAACGTGCGATGAATAAGTATATATGAGGGGTTTATTGTCAATTCAGCCACCTTTTTTCAAGTCTCTTCGCTAATTCCCATAATTCAACACATTTTAGTATGACTCGGTAGTACTGTCTCCGAATTTTATATTTTTAATCCAATATTACAGGAAATAAGGTGTTTTTTTAAAGTTAATATATCTTGAAAAATTATACTTACGGAAGAAAATTGGTTAAATATAAAAGTTGTAGCAATAAAGCAAATTTTTTCCGTAACTATGATCTATAAAAATTATTATTACACTCACGGAGGAAAATTGCTTTTTAACATAAAGTTGTAGCAATGAAGCAATTTTTTTCCGTAACTATAATTTTTCAAGATATTTTTTTTGAAGAAACACTCTTTATCTAAAACAAAATATCAAAAATTCGTAGGACTGTGCCCGCGAGCTCATATCCTTCGTTAATAAAAATCGAGACCCTTACCAATAATCGGTGCAAGTTTGTAGCAACTTGCAGGGATCTTGGTATTTAATCGCAAAAGGCAGGCGGCAAGGCTATCTCCAACCACTGCCTATCATAATTTAAAAATTAAAAAAAAAATATATATATTTTTAATACAAGCCCTTCCGCGATAATAATTTGAAAAAAGGGGTTAACGAATCAACGAAGGAAGACGAGAAGGAGACTCAGCAACAACGAAGGTCCAACTCCGAAAAAACCACATTACCGGGAAAGGACCTCGGAGCTGTGGCTGGAGTTGAAGCAGCCATAGGAGACATATCACTGAGGACAGACGACGCCCTCGGACAGCTATCTCCCGCCGAAGGGGTAACAGATAAAGTGAAGGACCCATTCATTAAGGAAACATTGGACTCTTATTTTGGGATCAACACCAAAAGAGGCACGTCGTTCACTAAAACGACTGGGAAAACTGAAAAAAGGGAACCAGTGACGGACGTCAACGGAGAAAAGGGGGCGAAGGTCCCGACGACACCGGAAGTGGACGGTGAAATAGATGCGCTGCTCAAGGCCAGTGGATTGGGCGAGCGTGGGGGGGCTCTAGCCAGAGCACGAGCAAATGCACCCCGCATTAGTGGCGGGAGTGCTCTGCGGAAAATCATCCCACCTAGTCGATGGGATAAAACTCCAGAAGTCCCGAAAAATAGACGGCCACGATATCCGGAAGGAACTCCGGAAATCGAGGACAGCGACTATGAGTTACCTCCTCCGTTGCGGAGAGGAGGAAGAAATGCTTCCGCTGGAGGAAGATTAGAGGAGCGAGGAGGGAGTCTCGCTCGTTCGGCAGCAATAACGGACCACAACGCCACACAAGACCTACTCGTGTCAATGCATCGACAGGGAAGCGAGCTAGACGATCAGATGATGCTGATACAGCTGCTTCAAGGTCAAGTGGAAAGGCTCGAAAAGGCGCTTTCCGAAAAAAAAAATCCACGTACAGGAAGAAATGGCGAAGAAGTAAATAATGGACGAGAGTCAGCAGTAGTTACGCCCAGAGGACGGCCAACAAGGTCACCGGCAGATCCACCTGAAGGGTCACCATCAGGACCGCAAGGAGGGCCGGGAAGAAATGGAAATTGGGGACCACCGGGAGTACTCCCGGGAGAACCTTCAGGAGGGGGACCAGGTGGAGATCCACCAAACGATCCGCCAGGGGGATTTGTGCAGAATAGGTTCTGTGAAGGACGAAGGTATCTCGACCTTGGATTGGCGTTAAAACATGTAAAACATTTTGATGGCAGTGACTCAGCTGAACTAGACGGATTTTTGCGGTCATGTGAAACCGTATTTGCCAGAGTACGAGATGATGATTACGAATTATTACTGGCATTGGTTCTCAGCAGTAAAATTGGTGGACGAGCGACAAGAGAACTAAAGCATAAATCCATCTACACACTTGAACAACTGAAAACTGAGTTGGAAGCATTGTACGGCCATAGGAAATGACTGTCTGCCTTACAAATGGAATTTAATTCGTTAAGGCAAGGGCCGGGCGAAGATATAGCCGCGTATGCAGCTAGGACAGAGAAAATCACCGTAGAAGTGGTTAAAAAACCCTGCGAGACCGTATCTACAGAAAGAGATGCACGCACGGTGGAAACAATGACTCGAAAATGTGCACAAATGAATTTCGAGAATGGATTACACGGTCAGGTGCAAATATTGGTTAGACCACGTAATTATTCCTCTCTCCATGAGGCAGTGACCGGTGCAATAAGAATAAGCCACATGGTTTAGCCGAAAGGAGGTGCGGGAGGTGGTCACAAGTAGTAAGCGGTGCGCTATGGCGACCCCCACTCCTACCCCCACTCCTCTTTTCCAAGAAGAAGTGGGGGATAGGAGTGGGGGGTAATCTCCAGTCCTATCTCCACTCCTTTTTTCAGAGAAGTGAGGGTAGGAGTGGGGGTGGCAGGAGCAGTGTGTCGTCATAGCGCACCACCTTTTTTATTTATTGAAAATATTTTACATATTTTTGTTTACATATATTTGTAACACTATGGTATGATGACGCTGGTGGCGGTGAACTTTAATGGAACACAAATGAGGCCTAGGGTTCCATCACGTCCTGATGCTAGTTGGTGAATTGGTTGAAACACTTTGTGACTTGTCTACATTAAAAATCGAGTAGACAGTAGCAAACACAGTACCATGGATCGTATCTTATACATCGTAAAACTTTGGCGTTTCTAATTACCTGAGGAGTGCTCATAGAGGGACTTCCTCGAACTCCAAATGATTGTACTTCGAACCATAATATACCATAAGTACTTGATTTCCACTCGCGCCGACGATCATTTGTTGGAAGAGTTCATCGTTCTTCGCAAAGGCCTCCGCAAATCTCGACGGTAAAAGACACGTAAATTCGTTCTGGAGATCCACGGCGATACGTGCACGCCATCTGGTTTGAACTGCCCTCATGTTCGTGACGATATATTTTTTTCCAATTGTCAGCTCCGACAATTTTTTCAGTGGCAAATACGCCTCTGGTCTACCCACTTTGTTGATCATTGATAAATCCATCTTGTAGTTTGAGCACTTTGATTTTACGCGTTAAAGAATGTAAGTCTATCCTTGTCTGAATCAAAACTTTGATTGCTTCAATGTCTTGCAAGAGTTTTTCTATTCGAGACTTTAGAATAATACGTTTTTTGCACATATAAATTCAAAGGAGAAGAAGTAGTATCTAAGACGGCTCGACTGCGAATGAATCTTCGTTGCTCGATTTCAAAAGACCTCATCAGCGGTATATTACCCCCTACTCTGAACATTATGAATTTACTGCAGCGTTAGCTCAATCATCCGATTGTCTCGAAGAAACGTGTGCATGTAACACAATATCTTGCAGCTGCGGATCAACGAGTGCGGTGTCACTGACACCTCTGATGAAGGCCACCCCTACGTTTCTCCGTCTTTGTTCAATTATTTTCTTCATTTTGTAATTAACGAGACCGTGAGCAGCATCTTTGCACACAAACGTTAAATTGTTTATTCTGATACTCAGTCTGCTCATGCTTGCGGGAATACGCTTTATAGTATTCTCCGATTATTTTATCATTGCTCGACAAATTATTTGAGAATACGCTTCTGAAGCGATGAATCCCAAGGCCTGTAGACATAAAATGAAGAAACATAACGCAATAATGACCGCAAAATTGTGATTCAGGACTCTGTAGTTGGGAAGTGCTGTAGCGGAAGAGTTTGCAGTTGCGCCGGAGTCGTTGGAGATGCTGAGGGATGACGGGTGGTAATCCGTAGCTATCGAAATACCATCCATTTCCAGCTCGATCGACGTACATGGCGACCCAGTGTGTTCCAGGCTGCTTGTGGCCATCTGTGTTAACGACAATTGCAATCGGTTTCGTCCACACCCTCGGGATGCGATCGGCAGGATAGACACCGATAGTATGGTTCTTGATACTCTGAAGTGCCCGTAGTATTTGCAGGCTGTTCATCAGATACGCCGAGTTCCTTGCGTGAGCCTAATCCGACGTACCACGTTGTAGTTGTTCTATACTCCCACAGAGAATTGATACGATCGCTCTAACAAAGCCACTTTTTTATTTTTGCAGCACTATTTAGAGCACACCTATACGAGCTATTTCTACACAATACACTATGATAGACACAGAGAGTGTTGCACAATGGTAAATTACGGAATGACGGGTCAGTTGCGTCTTCTTCCAAATTTATAACGAAACATCCGGTTAGCTGTGTTCAATAATTCGCTTTATCAGTTCCTCTGGTAAATATACGGTCGACCTGCACGGCGATTCTCTTCAAAACGCTCTCAACAGCGCGTAAAGATGTTTCCCCGTCGGACCACTCTATACCGTGATGATTATTGATTAACAATGTGTTTTGTCTCTTTACACTAGGTGGTAAACTTTTATACGCATGGGATGGTGATATGATCCAGTGTGCGCTAAAATCAGCGTTGACAGATATTACAGCTATTTCTTTTGGAATAAACTCGTTAGCTCTATCCTTCAGACCCTGTATATCGATGATGATATTCATGATGTATTGCACGATCGTGATACCTCAAGGTGTGAACGCTAACTGACACTAGTCGCGGTTCTCTCTGTGAATATATGATTTCAATAGGTATTTAACCGCTATAGTCCACAATTACCTGCCGGGATGAATGAATCTCTAAAAGATTATCGTATTCAGCGTACACAATGCAACTAATTGTCGAAGCCAGAGCTTCTGCAAAACGTACTTCTATTCGGACACTACCGTGTCTTACGAGATTCCAATGAGTATTGCTATTGGCTGAGAGATCGGGTGTAAGATCAAACGCGTATAAACAATAACCGTAGGGGTAGATCGTGCGTGAAATGCAGTTACCCTCATTCAAAAAGTGTATGCCTGTACCCGAGAAGAGTGTGTGGTATGCATCCACGTACATGGAGTCGTCTAGAAAATTTGGTTGTAGAGGTCGTGACGGTATTTGCAGGCCGTCCGCATACAGCGAGAGATAATTAATGTTGTAATGATGAAAATTGAATGGATTCATGGCGCGATCACCATTGAAAGCTTTATTATCGACAAAACCGACGATTATACGTTTTGGTAGTGGACCGAGTATCACGTTATCAAGAGTATCACCATGGACATGGACATAGCATGTATGGATATAGCTTTAACCTCGACGCGTGTCAGAGGATACTTGGCTGTGGATTTAGATAGAGCTCTTGCATGCGCAAGAAGTATACCAGGTGCTATCTTAACGCGTCGTACGACTAGCGACGCCTCCGTGATTCGTACCGTACAATTCTTCGAGCCAGTCATGAGACAAAAAGCGTTGTTAGTTCGCACGAATCGTAACCTCATCTCAACACCGTTTAGCAAAAATCTCTCCTGGTTAAAGATATCACAGTGCAGATGTCCTAGAAGATCGACCGTTTTACTAGTCCCTAAGATGCTCCGTCGACTTGTAAGACCGGTATTACCATCGTTCACGTCATCCATTTTTCCAGGTGTATCGTTATACCATAGAACACTCGTGAGATGCGAAGACTTTGCACCCGGGCCGTAGTTCAAGAGCGTTTCAATATACGCTCTGTATGCATAAGCATTATTGGGCGGTGATACGAGTTTCTGATTGAGAAATACATCAACCTGATTGAACATCGAATGCATAAGATTATTGATGGGTCCTACTTTAATTGGATCCTCTTTTGTACCTGGGGCTGCCTCTATTTTAACTCGCATACTTAGCATAGTATGTGCAAGATCAATGTACTCATCGCCTTGTCCTGGTACGACAAACTCTATCGGTGAATCATCCATCAGCGATGAAATGGGCTTATAGTACACTGATTGCGTTCCGTCGATCGTTGTCTGCGTTGGTGGTAGTGTGAATAGCTCAAGCTCCGATTTTAGACACTCACACGAGTATGTATGTAAGAATGCTATTTTTACAATAAGAAATTAGGCAAAAATATCCCTCACTGTTCTTGGTTTCTTGCAACGGTTCTTGACACCCTCTCCTTTCACTGTTGACTGTCTTCTTCCTCTTACCCCGCGTCTTCTTCTTTGCTCGTTGCTCGAGCGTCCCCGTGATTTTGCTGTCTTCTTTCGTTTTTTCACACCACTGCGTCGTGTTGCGCGTCCCGCGAGAGAATGCATCAGTTGATTAATTTTACCAGTTTTATAACCTGACCCCCGCATAAGCGTGTTGATTTTTTCTTCAGCCTTGCGTTTCAGATTTTGCCCTGATTGGCGCAGGCGCGTTTTGAATGCTTCTTTTGGGTGCATACCAGAATCCAGGATATCACTGGCTACGTTGACACCTGAACGCAACGCCTCTTTACCGACAGCTCGGGCCCCTTGTTTCAAGAGCGGTAATATGCGTCGAAAGAGACCACCTAGGAAACTTCCTATACCATGACCTCGCTGATTCGATGAGCCTATATAGACGTGACTGATACCGCCATAACCACCGCGGCCGCCACCCGTTTGTAAATCAAAGTATTCGTCGTAGTCAGTCATTTTGTCGTTATAATCTGTACGTTTGAATTGTAACGTCACCGTCAGCGTCCCGTACTCAAATGGCATTGGTTCGCCAAATTCATCTCTTATATCAATCGTAATTGTTTGAAAACTCGTGCGTAAGTAAAGGCACATAGCGCGGTGGTGAAAAACTTCTGATTTTTACAGCCCCGTAATTACAATTATCAGTGGCAGCGGCTGGTACGACCCATAGTAGAGATGTGTGCACATCCCCGGTAATATAGGGTTCACGGATATCAGTATAAACATACATCATATTGGGAGTGCCATTGGCTAGATTTGCGGGCCTGTCAGCAACGTATTTGAACTCTCTCTGTACCACCACATCCTGAGAGTGGGTGAATCCTAAAACTTTATTCAACACGTCGGAAAAATGAAAAGCGTGCTCCATATTCTCGCATGACTTACAGATACGTGTCACTGTAACATATCCGTTGTGTGCATATTGAAATTTCAGATGCCCCGCCAAACACGGTATTTCGTTAATTGTCTCGAGTAATGTATCTATGCTGCGATATACCCCCTGTGGTACAGATTCACGAACACTCGTATAATCAATGTCAGCCGCAGTGCCTGGTATTGCAACGTTTGTTACAATATTAATAAGTTTCGGTCCCCCTCGGGTGGTACATGCAACATTGTCATAGGTATGTGTTGTAACGAGATAAAATTTATAATCATAAATAAGCTCGAAAAATTACGAGTGTAGTTCCTCGCAGTACGACGACTCCCGACAGATCCATAGGGCCTCTCGACATTTATAATATTATTTCTAATCCCCGTGTATTTTATTTATTTTTATTTATGTATGACCGAGAGATGAGGGCTCGCCTGAGGGTACGTCGGTATTTTCCCCCACCACTCGGAAGATATCTCGGAAATTATGAATAAGCAACGAGCTGCAAAACCGCACTTACTTCCTCTTTTTCTTCGGGAATTACAACGACGGGAGTTACGAACATCTCAAATGGCATAAGGAAATGCCACTCTCCATCTGCATTATCGTAGAACAACACCGGCCTATGTCATCGTCTCGCGCACTGTGTTACGAAGTCCCGATTTGGACTTCGCGCGCTACAAACACCAACTACTTAGAATAATTGTATAGTTTGCGAAAAATTAGGGTTGGCCGCCTGACCGATCGCCAGCGAAACAATTGGAGTAGGGATGAGAAGCTTCGTATTCCCGTGAGCGACACATCTCGAGGCATTTTTCCTGGATCCGTGGTACTGGGAGGAGCTCAAGTCCCGTCTACTACGGTACTGCGAAAGCTCCCGACCTTTTCTATTTGGAGCCGGAAGAGAAGGATTATTCTTGGTATTGACGTTGGGGCCGAGGTAAGCCTTGTCACTTGGCACTCCATGTTTGTTAAATATTTTAAAAATTGTCATAACGTGTCCGGCTACGGTATCCCGCGCGTGGTTGAGTCCGCGAGCTCTATTGTTTGCATATTTGGGTTTTGAGAGTCCCGTGTGGCTTTACGGCGGGCCGTTGTCGACACGATCGAGACTGTGGGAAATATTAGGAACGGGGATTAACGTAGAGTCAAAGGGGTCGTCGGGAGTGATTCCAGGAAAATTCGCCATTATTGTTTTTAGGGAAATTGTGTTGTGCGCGGGAATGTCAAAAGCGTGGCGGTGTGAGAGAGTACGCGAAATACTTCGATACCGGTGTATCGAGTAGCTGGTCATTTTTCCCGTAGGAGAGTTGATTGTCGCGTCTGATGTCGGGAATCTCAACAAATCCGTTCGAAGTGTGAAAACATGCCCGTGTGCCGCGGACGGGTGAGAGTGAGAGAGAGAGAGAGAGAAGATTAGACCGCGTCGCCTGGAAACGAGAGGTGTGGAGGTGCGCGATCTATTTATGGGATATTTTCAGGAAAATTCAATTGTTATTGCTCGTCTTAATTTATTCCTGAACTTCCTCTCGTATGAGTGATGGATGTGTATGTGTGTGTGTCAGCCGATCGAACCTTTGGGCTACTCGAATAATAAATTGAAATATTTACGGGAAGTTTGAAATCGTTTCACTGTTGTTAACTGCGAATAAATAGCTGTTTTGTGATTCCCGTAATTTGGAATTTGTAATTTATTTTCTTTGATTTCTACACGAGAACCTAGCCTTGAATCCCGCCACTCTACAATTCTTGACGGCTGCAGCTAGTCCGGCAAAAGCAGCTTGGTCCCGAATAGATCGCAGAGTTTTTCCCGGCGCGAAAGCGCCTGGCGCCCATATAAAATAAAGGGAAGAACTCTTGGGGACTTAAGCTTTGTGGTGTATTGGGGTTTTTTTGAGGAAATTACACTACAGTGTATTTCAGCTAAAGAAACAGCCCAACTACCATGAAAAGACACGCATTGCGGTAATCGGGTGGTATATTGTGTTGTCAAGTTATCGGGGTAATAACTCATACTACTGTTGCTGGGTAACACAGAGAAAAACTCCTTCATTTTGTCAGTCCTACTTTTTCTTCGGCGTTTTCACCCGCGATAACTCAGGTTCATTAAGTATCCCATCAATATCCTCGCCGTGAAGACCGCGTAAGGTGTATGTCACGGGACAAATACTGTGTGAAACTCTGTGAATCTTAAATAACTCGTTACTCCATCCACTCTCGTAACCTTTCGTGGAGGCTGCCTTTGCACTACTGATACGTACCATATCACCTACATTATATTTAGGAGAGCAATAGTTCGTTTTCTTATAGCGCTGTAATAGATTATCCCGTGCCCTTGCAGCTGTCTCGAAAGTTACGGATGCAGGGGTCATTTTTATACTGCTGTGTGTAGCATGATTGTATGCTGAAACAATATTCTGCAAAATATCGATGTAACGTTTTTGTCTGGAATAAGTGAAATAACGCCACATTCTTTCCTTCAGTGTTCTATTGAATCTTTCGACAATGGCGGCTTTTACATCAGGGTTGCGGGCAACACGAAATTGAATGTTCTTTTTCTTTAAGAGGGACAGAAATACAGCACCTATGAATTCTTCACCCTTGTCCATTTGTAGACAAACGGGTGATCTACCGCTACTATTCTTCTTCGATAATATGACATTAAATGCTTTAGCTACCGTTGCGCTCTTGTCGCGTAACGGTTGGACCCAGGCAAATTTACTGAGAGTATCGATAACAACGAGAAGGTAAACATAACCATCATTATAATCCTTGATTGATCGAAGATCTACAAGTTCAGCCTCCCAAAAATCATCAATATTCCGAACGTTGTATATACGCCGAGGAAACCGATGTCTTACAGGCTTGTGTTTTGTGTAAGCATCCTGCGCTTCAAGCCACTGCTGCGTCCTTAATTTGGAGATTCTCTTCTGTCGCGCGACACGCAATAGATTCGCGGCACCTGAAAACGATGCTTCATGGGCTGTATTGAAGTACACTTTTTCCAATGTTTTCATGATTATAATTTGAGGTTAATCCAGGTTACACGTCTTTTCTTATTATAACCAGCACCACTTCGATCTGATCTCCTTTCACTACCACTGCAAAACGACATTTGACTAACAGCGGCATCATCATCACTATTGGTGCTGTTGCTGCTGCTGCTGCTGATGGCGTTTTCGAGCTGTGAATTACGCAATGTTGAATTAGCCCTCGATTCCATCCACAGCTCTTCATTACCGAATAATTCCCTTGGTGTATGCATCGTTCTCAGAAATTTAGCGAAAGCACATCGACCTATTGGTTTAGGTGTTTCCCTCGATCTCATAGCGTCATTCACGAGATCAACGATATTTGAGTCTTTAATTAGTACTCCACAGATAGACACGACACCAGAAGAATCCCAAGAAAATTGTGCTGGTGGCGCGTCGCGCAAACGACGTAGCAGTAGTTTAGCCTTGCTACGGAATTTAGTCGGTATACTTTCAATGATGATGGAATCGTTCATACTGTCGTGTGTATGAACATCTTCTTTAACAGAAGCAGACAACCGAGTATCTGTTTTCGTCATAAGTGCACGGTACTGCTCAGCTCTCTCGTCATCGGCAAAATGAAGATAGCGTTGTAATACAATCAGATATGCATGCCACTTTTCTCGCTCATTCTTGTATGCGGTAGAATTCAAAATTTCATTCATCTCCGTGTCCAGTCTGGTCAGCACAGCGTCAATTCCTTGCACAGGTCGTGACGTATTAGTGTCAAGAGTTGGCTGTCGATGACTCTGCGCACCCATCTGTGATAGATTCTCCTCCGGTATCAGGACCATTTTTCTCGCGTGCTCTATTATTTGCTGATCAAATTTAACAGCACAGTGCCCAGTATTGGTGCTAATAAGAGAGGCAGAAACCCACCACTCTGGACAACACAGCGTTTTTTACTCTTCCGACCACCGTTTTTCGAGTAAACGACGGAGAATGGATGCGTGACGACGTAATTGTTTCCTTTGAGCAGTCTCTAACGGCACGTTACCACAAAGAACGTTCAAGGCACACTCACAAATACAGCGCACGATACCGGAATCGGCTTCACGTGAAACAGCTTCACGCTGCTCCTTATTGAGATGTTGAAGGGCTCTCAATATCGTAATGTGCTTTTTGCAGAGGGTGAACCTCCTTGCGCCATCACTCGTGTTAAATTGTCGATTCTCTCTCGCAGTATCACTTCTTTTAACTTATTCGCACTGATGATCCTATAGAGAGCATTACAAGCGTAGAACTGGTAGCTCAACCGAGTTGCAGCTGCTTTTTAACTTTTTTCGCGTCACGTATACGAAATGATGGGAGTCATCGGGGAAAATGGATGTACGAAATCGACAATTATCAGGTGTTGACTGCTTCAAATCAAGCAACAGGTATCCATGGGGTCTAGATGTCGCATCGTGATAGGCCTCTTGTAAAAAACGAGGGTTTTCAGGATATACTTGGCGTGCAAGATGCTGTATTTGAGCACGATCACGAGGATTTTTGGAAACAACGATATAATTGGCATTCAGCGAGATATCGCGCTGCCCGTGACCCTGATGAAATATGTTTTGCGTAATGAAAATAACACTGAGATTTTTATGACGACTACCTTTAGTAAAGAGATCTATAACACTATTGTTAGATGCCTCACGCATCAAATCGTCGATTATTATGAGTTTTGCCCGTGGGTCACCAGCGTAATCTGTACTCTGTGGTAAACCCTCATGAAACTCGATTGATGCACCGTACTCCGTGTATGCAGGTTGCCACTCGGAATAATAGAAAATAATTCTCTCGAATGGTTCACTGTTCATACAGGTGATAAATTTCAAGAACTTTTTCACAAAATACGTCTTACCGCAACCCGTAGGGCCGCAGGTCATTGACGTCCAGGGATGCTTCCGCGTGTCCATCTGTACGAATGAGTCAATTTTTATAATTGCTGTGAGTGATAAAGACTTGGACTGGTAGGAAAATTTATCAAACGTTTTATTTCAATATAAAATAAAAATATTTACATTATCCACATTATTTACATTATTTACATTTTGATAAAATAGATTACTCTTTGTAGCCGTATGGCAGCGAACCGTATTCACTGTCTCGTCTTCGTTTAACGCTCGACGGTTTACATTTCTTTTTTTCCGCACGGGTGACGTCGTGATGGAACGGTGTTCGACGAATCGCGTCAAACTTCACCTCGATAGGGTCCACCGTGTCACCAACTAAGTCGCCGCGTATTGTTTTGTAATTTATTAATTGACTATTCACGAAATTGAGAGTTATACCTTTCACTTTACAAACTTCCGCTTCAGTACCGTTGGGCGCGCGTGTTATGAACGAATAAAATTTAGGTCCTCCGGAAACGAAGGATTTAATATAACAACCTGGTTCAAGTTGGTCTGTAAGGTCCCCTAAAAGCTGCCCTGTTAGTGGTTCATATTCATCAGGATTATTGTTTGTCACGTAAATAACCGAGTCGGTGTCGCAGTAAAGTGCTCGTCGATCCAAACGCTCTAAATAACTGTACAGTTTTAAGCGTGCCTGAGCTGTTGTATACGCAGCGATTACAGAGTTCGCGATTCCTGAGGGGATTACGGTTTCGTCCCTTTTAATGTAGCTGACATATAATATGTGATGACTTACAGGTAGGATACCTTCAATTTCGTACTCCGTACTAGTCAGTAATTCCACGAGTTTTGCGCGTGTTGAAACTATCGCGGTTTGCGGCAAATTTTCACGCTGTCCAAACTTTCCCCAACACGAGTTCAGACACAACTTTGCTACTTGGCGTAGCCCGGGGTTTTTCGTTATCGCTTCACGATCTAGTTTAACCCCCTCTGATCGCTCAAAATCATCGATATATTTTGTTTGAGCTTCTTTGTTGCCTACACACTCCACGGGCCAGCCGCTAGATTCTTGTTTAATTTTTAGGAACGTGTTTATGTAATCCGAGAAATGACCGCCTGAACGTGAATCGCGGTCATACTGTGTTATCTCGTATTGCCAAATTTGATCCACATGAAGCACTCTATACCCGCATGATACGGCTTTTCTCAACTCGTCGACTACCCATGTACCGTTAAACAAACGCTCTTCAGGTCTTTCATGTGTATACTCACTCTGATTCATACTTTCACAACAACTACGACATAGAGCGAATAACAAACGCTGGTGCATACGCACTGGTAGGACTGGGTGGTAAAGATTGCGTGGCGGTAAGACAGTGCATTTGACAAGACCTTCTACTTTTGTAAGAGCATTATTAGTACCGATTAACTCCATACACTCATCGCCTACAATAACTTTAGGGTGCCTCACGGGAAATTTACCGTATTTACAAACGTATGGATATAACGAACATACATCGACGTATCGTATCTGCTCATCATCTTTAGCGTCGTAGAGTGTGACCATGTTCTCTGTACGACCGCCGAAAAAAGCATCGCGGGGGTTAAGCGGTTCTGATTGAACTAGATCATTATCTCGAACGAAGTCCCGCATTTGTTCATTAGCGACAAGCATACAATCATATTTACACTCCCAAATCTCAGTCAAGTTGTAACCACTATTTCGTATCTTAGAAGCCGCAGCTGTTGTTCTCTCGTGCCGTTCGTTCAGGGATATACCGTCGCCCTGTGCCTGATCTCTACCGGCCAAAAAACATTTCGGACAACCGTGCCAGTAACAACCGTGGAACTGTAGTACATGTGTAGCGTTCGATGTTTCGTGGTAACCATCTACCGTTAAATTCATAGGTAGCTTGAACTCACGTGATCGACCCGCGTGGATAATACGCTGTCCAAGAATATGCTCCATCCATACAAGCCAGCTAACTGCTTTTTTCGATTGATTATTGGCCCATCGGTATCCATTTCTAGGTATAATACCAATCGTATCGTTCTTAAGGAAATTCTTCCTAAAAATGCGAAAGCAAGCGGATGCTATCGTTGTGCTCTCATCGAATGGACAAACAGACCCTATGGCTATGAACATTTTTCGGAAAACCATACAGGCCTGTCTCAATATTGTAACATCGTTCTTACAGTAGGCTACGATTTCTTTTTGAAAATCGAACACATAACCCGTATTTTTCAATTCGCGATACCACGGTACGAATACATTATTACGCACACTTGTTGACATACTATTGGGCGAGTAATACTTCATCGGGGGTAATTCCTCCACATAATTATGATTCTCTGGGGTATTGAAGAGATGAGGGAAAGTACCTTTAGCTAGGGCATCAGTTAACCCAAAGGACTTCGCGAGCTTACTCAGCGACATGTAAAAGTAGTGTAGACTATCCAGAAACACGAGCTTACCGATACGCATAGTGATAATTTTCGTACCGTTTATAATCAGTGATGGTAACTGCGTCTTCTTTTCATTTATAAAATACCGGAGAATCAATTGAGTGTCGAAACCCCCGGCGTTATGGGCGATTAAGATTGCACCGGTAAAGCCCTTAATTTCTTGCATAGCTAACTCTACCAGTTGAGCTACCGGCCTGTGTCTGTATACAAACTCATGTATACCGCAAAATTTACATGGCTCCGCTATAGAGTCATTGTAGCAGCAGTTTGTACAAACGCGTTGTGCAACACAGAGGTTCGGCTCATGCACGCGTGTGTCGGTGGTACCCTCTAGCGGCGTACACTGTTGCGTTTCGAAATCATAAAAGATAAATATTTTGTCTTTTAATTCTCGATCGTTTGGGAGAGGCCGCATGAAACACAAGTGATTGTATGGTTGATCTGATTTACAAGTTGCGCAATAACCTACGGCGCACACGTGTTTTTTCTTTCTCACTAGTGGTCTGATTGTGCAAAAACAGTCGGGGCAGCGTTTAATAGTTGCGCAAACACTCCGTTCATTTTTCTTTTTCCTTGCGAGCTCGGGGGTTCGATGATTTTTAAAGAATTCCTGTCCGAAAAAAACACGATCGCACGCTGCGCATCTAACCGTATCTCCTGTGCGAGGATCACATGGAGGCGCCCTGAGACATCGTGTACATCTTTTGTTCCCGACGCATCTATGATCTAACCTTAGATATAACGTATCACACGACGTACAGAACCCAGTGCTACCGACAGCCCCTCTAAGGTTGAGAATTGGTTGGAAATGGTGTGAGCGTTCGTAATACAGAATATACAATGTGTGGCGAACCTGTCCTACAGTGCTTACTACAGTTTTCGTACCATTGAAAATCGATCTCCTATTACGTAGTCCTAGGGTCAAAAACTCAAAGACGACAATTGCAATACCGTCTCGTGCCAAGTATTCCTGATATTGAGCGATTTCATTTACACCGCAGCCATTTTTCGGTACTCTAACATTTGCACGGCGCGTAACCTCGAGCACTGCAATTTTTTGGTCCGAACCGTTGATTTGTCTTACCCGTTGCCACTTAGTATGTAAATCGCCCGTGCGAATGTCCCCCCGTTCCGCGTGCACCAGCGCTGCCGCTAACGATCGTGGTAAACATAGATTGTCGTTGTTACATATTGTCAAGATGGATCTTTTTGCTACACCCTCGTGTGTTAATCCTTTCCGTCGGCCACGACCCTCGACACCCTTCACAACGTACGTTTTTATGTTGCATTCGTCATTAAGGTCAAAAGATTCCGAACTCTGCGCAACGCTACTTATGAGGTTCCATAAATCTTGGAACTCGTAATCACGAGCTGGTCGAAAAGACAGCCATACGGGGCCGTGTGTCAAGTTACTCGCTGTAAACGAATTTCCTACATAATCCCCACCCTCGCAGGAGTTGGTGATGTGGGTGAGAAGATCATTGAACGCTCCTTCGAGCCAATTCATTACGCTAATTTCTGGTGGTGGTTTGCGAATACGTAAGGTCGTCTCACGACCACGAAGTTTAAAACGTTTAAAATACCGTACTGTCTCTTGAATTATTTCGATTCGAATACCCGGTGGTTGTAACTCATTGTATGTGGTGGGATTTCGCCGCATTCCAGCTCCCCTCTGTATTCCTGAAGAAAATAGACGATCTGCATTTTTGTTGTATTTATTTTTCATTCCAAATTACATTTGATTTTTCGTCGGTGATATTAATACACACGTTTGTCCTGTATTGCACCACTTCCGATTATTTACCTGGGTTCATCACCCCTTCAAACCACGCATCGTCCATCAACGTAGGGTATAGCCCTAATTGATTATCCGGAAAGTCTTGTTCTCCAGGGGTATCCTCGGTCGGTTCGACGCCGTTAACGGAGGGGTCATCCAACGCATCACGTAAATCAACCGTACGTGATGATGTTTCGGCCTCGCACGGCTGATTATTTCCTGTATCAAGTGTGTCTGGTGATGCTTCTCCTCGATCGGCTATTCAAAATTGGATTATCATTATTAAATTAAACTTATCAGTTCGTATTCTTGATGAAGTATAGACTACGAAAATTTGCAAAATCCATTCATTCGTTTTTGCAAAGTGAAATACTTACAATATGCATGTTGGATTGCTTCAACCTCTTCCACAGCGCGAGCTGTTTCGATGACGGCGACCATTACCGGGTCATCGTCATACGTGTGGTTATCACCGTTATTGACGCCGTGCTCGAACTCCGATGAGGTCTCTTTTGATGTTGAAAAATAATTTTCATTATTATTATTATTATTATTATTATTGGCTGGATATTAATAAATTAATTCTTTGACCCACCCGAATCAGGGTCTTGTGTTTGACGCCACTGATCCTGATCTTCCACAGTGCGCGTCGCTTCTATTAACGCATTTTCATCTTCTTCGGTTAAGCCCTCGAAAAGCTGTGCATAAACTGTAAAGAAAATTTATTTCCGTGAATATAAGATGAAATTTGTATTTATGTAAGCATGGTAATTATTATTATTTAGTCAAATTGTTATATAGTTATTGTTATAAAGTTGTTATAGAAAACAAAAAGGAAACATGTGGTCACACTGTTAAAAATGAAACTTACAACTTAAATATTGGAAATTACAGTTCAAGTGTATATTAAATTCACAAACGAAATTAAATTTTTATACATGTATTTTATCATGAATGACGTATACTTTGCGTGTTAAATCAGAAGTTAACCAATTTGCCCCGGACAGCTCTAGGGGCTGAACTAACCATAGGGGGATGAAAATATTTTGAGGGGGGTGGTGCCGAGGACTCCCAGATTTCGTATCTAAAAGTGGTCAACCACTAGTACCGATGACCCAGTGGATGACCTGTACTTTGAATGTTAAATCAGAAGTTAACCAAATTGCCCCGGTCAATTCTAGGGGGTGAACTAGCCATCGGGGGATGAAAATTCTTCTTTAGAGATGATCGGCAATTATCCCCGATCACGCACTCAAAAGTGGTTATCCAGTAAAGGTGACCGGGGTCAAATGGATCATTTGAGAATTGGGATTTAAAAATTTTGAAATATTCAAATGTTGAGATTGGTTATATAGTAATTAACGAATTACCGATGGTAGGAATTACTGACAGAAAAAATCATCGACGGTAGAAATTACCGACGACTGAATATCTTACCCACGGGTAAGCTTAAGATCTATAATCAATAAATTACCGACGGTAGGAATTTCCGACGACTGAATATCTTACCCAGGGGGAAAGTTTAAGATCTATAATCAATAATGCTCTTACCTTGAATTTCATTGAAAATCGCTCTGGCTGTTGGGGTGTCTTCGAACTTGCGTCGCTCGAGCTCTTCGTACACGCATCGAAGCACTTCACGCCCTTGTAGAATACCTCTATTATGGGCTACCATTATGACACGTAGAGGTGACCACCACAAGATGAATTTTAGGCGTTTAATGAGTTTTTCGCCCGATAAATCTCGTAAACTCCTACACCAATTACCGTCACAGTGTCGTCTAATCTGGGCACTATGAATTATCGCTAGTTTCAATAGTGCTAAAATACACGATCGAATGGTGTGCTCCGACATTTTTATGAGCGTATTATAAATTTTTTCACCTCTCTATCGTACGGTTGTCGCTCGACTGACGTGATTTTAATTCGTAAAAAATTTAGAAATTTCAGCAAAAATAAAGTAGTCTGACTTAATCGAGCGATCTTTAGACTGTTAAGAATGTTTTGAAAACACATTGTTGAAGTTTCATTAACTCAGAGTACAACCAGCATCGAACTCTCCACGCGCCGTGCAGCTGCAACGTATCATCTGTGACGTGATTTTTTTGTGAAAATGACATCACAAGATTTTATGCTACCGCAAATCGAGTTTGGTTATGATTTCGAGATGCTACTCCCCGAATTTACTGTCTTCGTTTAACTAATGATTTTTATATTCAGGTTTTGTTGTTGTTGTTTTTTTAAGTTATGGGAGATTGGTGCACTTGAATCTGTCGCGAGGACGAGAGCTCAACGAAACGGGCAGCCCGATAGATAAGAGTCACCAATCGGGTCTTGCAATTAGTTATAGACCGGTGTAAATCCGGTTCCCTATAGCGATAGTGCATTGTGCTAGAGAACGGGTGGAGTTTTGTTAGTTTTTGCAGGGAATAGAGCTTTCTCGTGCAACATGATTTTGTTAGTAGGCCCGTTTTCGCGCAAAGCACTGAGGGAGGCGATTGTGTAGATTTCGAAGATGTTACCGGCATGATTTACGATCCCGATATAGTTACGAGGTAATTCGAGGGAGAGGGCAATAGCTCTCGAAGAAGGGATTTTGGAGAGATCAGAATTTTATTGATGATTTGTTCCCGATTATTACTCGTAGTAATCAGTCTCGCTCGAGACACCACCGCGGTGCCTCGAGACTTCTATACGCTCCCGTGTTGACAGTTTTTCTGTCGTTCGCGCTCGTGTCTTCGCGTTGCTCTCGGTCTGGTGTGTGGCGTATATCGCATCGAGTGAGTTCCCGTGATTCGTGAGGTTTATTTTTATGAAACATAAAAGCCCCTGTTCTCGAGTTATGTGTGGTGCCCTGAATTCACTCAAGGCTCCCGGGGTGTCAGGAATACCAGTTCTCGCCCCTCAACTACCAAAAGGAATGATTATGGTGAGTGGTCTCCCGCTTAATTAATTATTGAATCGCGTTCCCGGTTAACGATCTCGTAAGTCGAGACATTCGTGTAGATTCCGTCGAGCTTCGGGGGTGCGGTCGCGGCGATGCAACTCGCTATTACCGTTACCGATTTCGATGTTTCACGCTGGTTCCCGTGCCTCAATTAAGCGATACCAATTGTTGTATTTGCTCCCGCTTCATTTTCTCTTGATATTGAAGTTCGTTCTCGGTGTTTGAATTTCGTTAAAATAAGCTATTTACTGGGCCATACCTCGACCCTCTCTACCACAACCTAGCAGACTGAACGGCCGTGCATTTCCGCAACCGTTCGCTCTCGCAAGTGCACCCAGTTGCGTTTGTTAATTTTACGCGACCCCAAAGATTAACTAAGCTACCGTTGCCTTTGTTGTTGTTCTCGATCGGTAGTTCTGACCCAGACTTTCGATTTTATTGGAATTGAGGCTGCTCACCCCAATCCCTCGGACATACCGGTTCGTTAATACCGGCGAAACAAAAATTAGCTAGGTACCGATTTCGTTATGATTGCTCCCGATCGTTAGCTTTTGCTTCGAGCTTCCGATTTTGTTTAGTTTATTGGAATCGAGACTGCTCATCTCGATTCCTCGGACATACCGGTTCGTTAATACCGGTGGAATAAAAATTAACTGGCGCCCACCGGGTTTGCGGATGCGCGATCGAGGGTGGACGGCCGAAGGTGACCGATCTCGATTTGTGTTCCCGATTCGTTTTCGTCATTTATGCTCGCTCACGTTAAAAATACGTCACACAACTTTCATGTTATCATTTCTCTTAGCGAAAAAGCCCATCCCGTAGAAGACACGTGGATTTTTGCTAATCTTGTAATTTCTGCATCTCGTCAAAGAGAATATGCATCTCGAACATTCCTGTAGAGACACGTGCATTTTTGCTAATCTTGCAATTGCTACATCTCGTCAAAGAGACTATGCATCTCGAGCATCAGTCTTTCGTTGTCTTTTCGAGAGGTACATTAGACCGCGAAAACAAAAAAATGTATCCGACGTACGCGCGAAGTGTTTTAAGTAATGTGATGTGGTTTTGCCAAGTGTTGCTTGTCGAAGCATCGAGTGTGCTTCATATTAGAACGCCCGGGATGAGCGACGCGTACGCGGTTCTGCAAACCCTTTTGCAGAACCTCTACATACAGCGTAGGCAGCGCGTAGAAGTGGCAGACGAGGACTTAGAGCACGGTTTCTCGTGCGTATTAGTGAGGAACGAATACGTGCACCGGTGCGACATAATAAGTGTAGATGACGATGGCTATTGCGAGGTATTCCTGGTCGATATCGGGGAAATCGCATATAGCTATCGGGAAAATTTGTTTTACGCGGACGATCTAACCATCGCTATTCCGCAGCTACGTTTCGAATGCGTGCTGCACGGCGTAGCTGCGGAAGAACTTGAGGGCCTCAACCAAGCCGTTGAGGCCTTGTAGGCCGTCTATGTGACTATTGCTCCAGTCACATTTGAGGCCGAGGATCTTCCTGTGCGGATCATTAATACCGACGGCCAGGATATCGTACCCACATTGATTGACGAGTACAATCTCAATATCGGGTACGATATGAACGATGAGGACGAAGGTATTGACTCCTGTGACAGTGACATGAGTGAGTGACAGGAGTGGGTGACAGGAGTGAGTGACAGGAGTGAGTGACAGGAGTTAGTGACAGGAGTTAGTGACAGGAGTGAGTGAGTGACAGGAGCGATGGTGATACACGTGACAGGAGTATAAGGAGTAAGTAATAATTTTTCAAAACCGCTTTTAGAAATTAGATAATAAATTAAATAAATAAAAAATTTTCAAAAATCTCGGGGGACCTCATCCCTGTAGATCGCGAAAGATTTCCGCGAGCAGCAGCGCGCAGCGGTTTATACCGTCGTGAGCCGAGGCCACGCTGTTCGCACGGAAATCATTCAATTTCGCGGTCCGGGTTTTAGATCTGGGCCCCCGACTAAAAAATACAGAGCGGTCTTGCAGAGATTCGTCGGGTTCTCTGCCCGCTCACTAATATTAATAATAAGAATGAATAATAATATTTATTTATGAAAAAAAAAAAAAACAGCGGTCTTGCAGAGATTCGTCGGGTTCTCTGCCCGCTCACTCATATCAATAATAAGAATGAATAATAATATTTATAAAAAAAAAATATATATATATATATATATATATATATTATTAATAATAATAATAATAATAAAGCGGTGTGCTATGACGACACACCTCCCCCCCACTCCTACCCCTAACTCTCACCTACGCTTTGCTCCAGCAAGACGCTAAGCTTAGGGAAGGAGTGGGGATAGGAGTGGGGGTCGCCATAGCGCACCGCTTACTACTGTCACAATACCAATAATCAAAAATCCCTATCGGGAAGAGCAGGCGAGAGAAATTGTTATATTTGCGGAAATTCGGGACATCTGGCTAGGGATTGTACTCGCAGATCAGGAAGGGTGAGCCTCTCAGCCCCTAGTGCACCAAGGAACATGAATCAAGTTGAAATAATCTGCACTTATTGCAAGAATAAAGGGCACACCTGGTTGGAATGCAGAAAGCGATTACGGAAGAAGTATGAAGTAGGCCAAGGTCGCGAAGGGAACAGCAACGGCAGTAAGCAGCGAGGAAGCGATAAAAGAAAAGAATCCAGTATGGCCGCTAGAAATAATATCCGCACACTCGGGTCTTGCAAATTAACACTATCACCACGAGAAGCTCGGTGAAGGACCCGAGTAGAGGAGTCAGCGATAAGCGGAAGGAATTCAGCATGGCCGCCGCAAGTAGTAGTACTACGTCTACTACTACTACCGCGCGTACGTTGAGCAGCTTGCGATTCACCGAGGCACTGCGGCCAGGCACCGCGGAGGGGCCGAAAGGGGGAGCGAGCGATAAGATGTCGCTATGGGTGCTAGAGGTATCGGCACCCACGACGATTGCAACGGCCAGCGCCATTGATTTCGCCAGCACTACAGCGGTACGGGGGTTTCTGACCCTTAAGGCCGATACAGGAGCTCAATGCAGCATAGTAAAATATAGTTGCGTAAAGGCCGAGACTCTTATAATGGATAATGATGCAGAATTACAGGGCGCTGAAGGAAGTAAATTCCGGCCTATCTGTAAAGCGGAAGTGACCCTACAAATTCCATGGAAATCTGTAAAACATTGGTTTTACGTTGTGAAAGATGAAATCCCAATAACTGTAAATGGATTATTGGGAATGGATTTCATCAAGAAACATAAGGCAAATATATTGCAGGGCGAAATATTCGAGTTATATGGACATAAAATGCCATTGGTAGATGGAAAGTCAAAAATCGTCCTCACACCTCGGTCGGAAACCATTGCGTGCGTATCTACTACGAGTCGAAATCCCGGAATACTGTCGCGAGTGGAAATAGGTGAAGGGATATTAATGGGGGCATATTATACACCACCACTAGGAAGTAGCTGTGCGGTGAAACTCGTTAATACAAACGAGAGGGAAGTAGTAGTAGAGCGTCCGACGGTGACACTCGAGCCGGTCGAGATAACAGAGCTCGACGCGGAGTCCAACGCTCTAAGTGTGAATGCTGTGAGCAAAGAAAGAGGGGTATACCGACTCCAGTGGTAAGAAAGAGAGCTCAACATGAGTCACCTCAACGGTGAAGAGAGAGAAGCCCTACTTCAACTCATAAGGAGATATGAAAATATCTTCCATCTAGAGGGTGATGAACTACCTTGTACTCATATGGTGGAGCACCGAATACCATTGAAGGAAGGCACTTTATCAATGAAGGTGCATCCTTATCGATTACCGGAAGCCATCAAAAAGGAGGTCGAACGACAAACTTGCGAAATGTTGGACGATGGAATTATCAAACCCAGTAGGAGCCAATGGAACGCACCCTTGTTGGTGGTGGCCAAAAAACCGGATGCCTCTGGGAAAATAAAAATGCTAGTAGTGGTGGATTTTCGAAAAATAAATAAAGCCACCATACGAGATTCCTACCCGCTTCCAAATATCACGGAGATATTGGATCAATTAGGAAAAGCCCAATACTTTTCCACTCTCGACCTTGCTTCTGGATTCCATCAAATTCCGATGGCCAAGGAAGATAAGGAAAAAACAGCATTTTCTACACCTCAAGGCCATTTCGAATATAATCGAATGCCATTCGGGTTAAAAAATGTGCCTCCAACTTTTCAGCGGTTAATGAACTCCGTACTAGCTGGAATACAGACCATATAATGCTATGTTTACCTGGATGACATTGTTGTTTACGGGAAAAACCTGCGTGAACACAATGAAAGACTAGAGGAAGTTTTCCGACAATTAAGGGAAGCTAGACTGGCTGTGAAGCCACAAAAATGCCAATTCTTGCGGAAGGAGACGCAATTTCTAGGTCACATCATTTCCGAGGACGGGGTATGGGCAGATCCGGAGAAACTTGTGGCTGTGAAGGAGTACCCTGCACCTGAAAATGGTAAACAAGTACAGTCATTTTTGGGATTAGCTGGCTATCACCGAAAATTTATAAAAGATTTTTCGAGGATAGCCAAGCCATTAACGGAGCTAATAAAGAATGATACTAAATTTGAATGGACGGCTGTGTGCGATGCTGCATTCGAGAAATTGAAGAATGCATTAACAACTGCACCGGTATTACAATACCCAGATTTTCAGCAGCAGTTCTTGGTAACTACAGATGCATTGGATAAGGCTATTGGAGCCATCCTCTCGCAAGACAAGGTCGGAGAAGACTTGCCTATATGTTACGCAAGCCGCACACTCTCAAGGGCAGAAACGAATTATACCACAACGGAGAAAGAATTGCTCGCTATAGTATGGGCTATAGCGCAATTTCGGCCCTATATATATGGGACGCGGTTTAAAGTGATAACCGATCACCAACCTCTCACATAGTTATTTGGGGTGAAAGATCCAGGTTCACGGCTAATGAGGTGGCGAATAAAATTGGCAGAGCACCAATTTGACGTGGAATACAAGGCCGGCAGAAGAAATACCAACGCAGACGTGCTTAGTCGTATATACGTTACTACGAGAGCACGCGCGCGAGAAGGAGAACCTGTGCTGAAGGACGTGCGAGGGAAAGAGACAGAGCAACACGCCATTTCTGCAGACAGCGGCTCACCTATACGCACCAATACACCCAAGGCAGGCGAGTCGGGCTTCCGCGATGCGAATATCAGCACAAAGCGGAGAGCCAAGGAGACAGAGAGAGAGAGAGCTATAGAGAATACCACTCTACCATAAAGCGAGCAGTGCAGGGCACAGGGGGCTGCGCCGCGGCTACCCGTGAGAGGTGGGAGCGCGAGCGAGCGACCTGGCTTGCAGTAGAGCGAAAGAGACGCTATGAGGCAACCGCAGCCAATCACTGAAGTAGGTGAAGCAGTCCGCGCGGACTGCAATGCTTCTGGAAGGCTGGAGGAAGCGGAGAGCGGGGAGAACGAGAGTATATCTTTACGCTTAAGGAGGGACAAGGAAGCTACGATGGGAAAAGAGTGTAGCTGCAGCAATGGTGTAACCTGTCCTTCTTTGGAGGATAGGGAGAAAATACTAAAGGAATATCATGATGCCCCTCTGGGTGGGCACCAGGGTGTTAAGAGGACTCTGAAACGAATCCAAGCGAAATATGTATGGCCAGGAATAAAAAAAGAAATACAAAGACATATCGCTGCTTGCAAAAAATATCAGAAGAACAAGCTTCGATGCAAGAGCAAGCTACCTATGGTGATTACAGACACGCCTGGACGAGCTTTCGAAAAGGTAGCTGTAGACATCGTTGGACCACTACCTTTGACATGTCCTGAAAATAAAAACATACTCACCTTCCAGGATGCTTTGACGAAATACAGCGCGGCTGTGGCCATCCCAAATCAGGAAGCCCATACAGTCGCAAAAGCTTTAGTGACGGAGGTAATTTGTCGATATGGAACTCCCGAAATAATCCTTTCGGATAGGGGTACGAACTTTTTGAGTTCCACATTTAAAGAGGTCTGCAGGTTGTTACGGATTAAGAAAATCCAAACTACGGCTTATCATCCTGAAAGTAATGGAGCATTAGAAAGGTCGCATCGAACTTTGGCCGAATATTCGAAAAATTTTATCGATGAAGATCAAGACGATTGGGATGAGTTGCTCCCGTACGCTATGTTCACGTACAACACCACTCCACACACAGCTACCGGAATGACTCCCTATGTGTTAATGTATGGACGCGAGGCCGAGTTGCCTACTGCGGTGGAACAGGAGCCGCGCTCCACTTACACACACGCAGACTATGCCAGTGAGCTGCGGGAAAGATTACTAGCCTCGTGGACTGTGGCCAGGCATAATCTAAGCAGTGCGAAAGAGAGGGCGAAGCTGGATTACGACGTCAAAGCAAGACAGCGTGAATGTCGTGTAGGTGACCACGTACTGTTGCACGATGATACGGTACGTCGGGGACGATCAGCCAAACTGACACCCACATGGACAGGGCCACACACTATTACAGCGGTGCATAGTCCCGTCACCTATACAATTAAAAAAAGACGTAAAACCGCGACGGTCCACATTAACCGTCTGCGACATTTCATCGAGTACTAGGAGGTGTATTGTTGCTTATTGCATGTAACGGCCATTAAACCGTCCCCATGCTTCTAAGAAAGAGAAGATAGGGAGCACGGATGCACCAGAGAAGGAAGGCTGCCACGTGCTCGGAAGAAAGAAAGAGAAGAGGATAGTGAGCACGGATGCACCAGAGAGAGAAGGCGGCCACGTGCTCGAAAGAGGAAAAGAGAGACAGATAGTGAGAGTGAAAAGTGAGGCACGGATGCGCAAGGGGCATCTACGCGCGTGAGAAGGAAGAGATGAGAAAAAGCCTTACCCATGGAACTGACGCAAGGTGCGTCCTCATGCTTCTATTGGAGGGAAGGATGGGGTCATCCGCGATCGATTACGCGGGGGAAAAACTTAAAATTAAGGAAAAAACAGAATAATTTTTGTTTTTTGAAATTTATTGTAGGGAGGGGATAATCCCCTCCCCAACGGAAAATACATTATTGAGATATTAATATCAATTAACTAAATATACTGATTAAATGAGGGTTTCCGCCGCGGCCCTGCAGAAAGGGCAGGTTATTGTGGGACGGCCGACGAGGAAGAGGCGACGGACCCCGAGAAAATCCGCCGTCCCCTCATCTTCCTCGTCGCCACCGTCCCAAATATACTCCGTGTGACGTCGCTGCACCTCGCGGAGGCGCCTGATTTTCTGCGCCTCCCTAATAAATGTGGTGGCCCACTCTGGCCACTTTGGCCCTGCCGTCCCTTTGCGGTGGATGACGTCCAGCTGTAAAATGATAAAATGTTATGAAAAACGGGGAATCAAATTGATTAGATGAAAGGAAAGCCCAGAAAATACTTACGATGGCAGCGACGAGGAGCCGATTTACTCGGTCCTGCCCAACGACGCACGCTCCACTCATGATTGAATAATTTATAAAAATTAAGTATATACATTTTTTTTGAAGGAGAGTTGCTTGCGAGGTGAACGCTGAGGCGGTTGACAATTTAATGAGTCGGTGGCAACTACTCTGTTCCAGCCACCGCTCAACGACAGGGGTAATCTGCAAAGTAAGCAGTCCCACGGTCGAAAACTGCTTTAACTGTTGTCTTCTGGTTTCAGGATCGCGCTGTTCCTCGCCTGCCTCATCAAAACCAGCATGGCCAACGAGGAATATGCGCTCAAACCATTCACCGACAATCCCGGCATCTTCTACGAGGAAATTGGAAGCGTCACACAAACAAAGGCGACATGGAGACTTGCCATACACATGGATCTCACACGTATACTCCGTCGAGAAAGGATGATTAAATTAAATTTGCAACGTGTGCGCGACGCGTGTAAAGTCGAGGATGGAACTGGTCAGGCCGACGAACTGTGCCATGCGCTTCTGGAAACCGTCGAACATATGTCATCGAGGGTAGAAGATGACATGGGCACTGTTCATGACCTAATTGAACCCAATTCGTTGCGAAGACGCAGAGGACTTATCGATGGAATGGGATCAAATATCAAATCAATCACTGGAAATATGGATGCTGCAGATGCGGAGCGGATCAATCGCGAGATAATGGCCCTACAGGCGGGTGAACGAATCCTAAAAAGAGGCATCAAGGGACAACTGCAGGTCGTTTCCTCCACTCTGCGGTTATTTAATGATACCGTGGGCAGGATAGTGGCCAATGAGAACACCCTTCTCGGCCTTGTAAATGCAGCGCGGCGTGATCTAATCGCTAACGAAGACCAGCTCATGAGGCGTGTACGTCTTGACGAGAGCCTGACTGCCGTAAGTATGGTAGTAGAGGAGCTCCTCACCGACGTACGGGAGTTAGTATTGCTCCTGGCTGAGATATCTACGGGGAAGGTGAGTGCAGCGGTACTACCACCGCGTAAGCTAGTGGAGTACCTCACGGATGCACTACCACACCTACCGGCTGGCACTGGATTCCCCTTACGGATGGTAAGGAGTGAGGCAAACCCCTTGATGCGACTCGTCGACGCGCGGGCATACAGCGATGGAACAGCGGCCATACTGCTATTGGATATCCCGCTGATAAGCTCACAGCGTTACACCGTCCACCGGCTATACCCCGTGCCTGTGAAGGGTATCAATGACACCTACTACTACGTTGATACAACAGAAGACCTCGTAGTAGTGGACCAGGCGAATAGAATTTTTTTGCGGATGTCATCGGTAGACTTGCGGAATTGCAAAAATTTTGGAAAAAATTTTATATGCTCTCCCCAGCACCCTTCGGTGCCCATCACAAAAAATGCACCATGTGAAGTACTAACCTTGGTAAAAATCGACACTGAGGGCGGTCTCAGGTGTCCTAAGCGAGTTTTAACTCTGACCAGCACGCTTATCATCCCTATGGAGCAACCCGGAAGATGGATGTACATCGCACCTTTAGAAGAAATAGTAACAGTAACTTGTAACAAAAAACCCGCGTTCCGCGAATCGTTATTAAACTCGGGTATTTTGGCTCTGATAGGTTCGTGCGAGGTAATTATCATCGATGTGAATACCATTCACAATTACAAAAAGTTAATAAGAAAGTGCAGTTTTTAAGTGTATTGCGGAATCCCGAGGAGTTAAGGACCCTTGGTTCACGTGTGAAAGAAATAGCTAGAGACTTAGATAAAGACAATAAGTACAGTGAGCAGTGCTACCATAATATAGCACTGTATTCTTTAGTAGCCTCAGTTTTTGTAGCCTTGGCCTGCTATGCCGCATATCGGTTACACTGGCTGAGCCGAGGATGCAACGCGACACCGGCAAGGCCAGAGGAGGCGGTAGCCCCTCAAGAAGCACCGTCCGCAGTCGAGATGCGTGCGGACTAGTGCCCTTGCGTATCAGTAGTTTACATGTAGATAGGGCTGCTACAATTCAGAGGCACCCATTGCCTTTTTCATATCATGCCAGGGCTACGGCTGATAAGCCATAATTCATAAGAGTATGCATATATCCTATAAATAGTCGAAAGTTCAACCAACTTGCTCAGAAGAAATTTTTTTTTTCTGAAATCCAAATTTTTCTTTTTAAGGGGGGAGGGATGTTGCGACCCGGAATTTCGGCAAGCAACGTTGCGAAACATTTATTGCACTATTCGCTGATCGCGAATATTGTAATCGTACTATGCGACATTTTGTCAATTAAGCAATGATGCAATTCAGCATTATCATGTAGAAACTAAGGTGAACTGGAAGCGACAGCGCCAGTACATCGGCAGTCTTGAATCGACTTTAAGAGCAATCGGTTGGGCTTGCGAGTAGAGTAACATTAGCAAGTTGTAATTTGGATAAATACGTTTTATATTTAAACTCGCGTGGATTCCAATCCTTTAATCGGTCCCGATCCCTTAAGATATTAATCGATCCGAGTTAGGAAAAAGGCTGATCACCCTTTGAGCATTTCGGGCACAACAATCCTATCGAACGGGAAGCTTATAATTTTAGTTCTTATAGGTTTTCATCGCGTTTTAAGTTTTCCGATATAACACAGGAAAGTGTTTTTTCCCCGATTTTTTCTCGCTGCAACCCCGAAAGAATTTTTTTCAATAAAATTAATGACTACATTTCATGAATTATTAAATGTCGAACAAAAAACTGTCAAACACTGAGGGGAAACAAAAAAAAAGTGCGACGAACGAGTATATATGCTACGAAATCGTTTTTCGTGACCGAGCGAACAGAGGACGTTCGCGCACAACGCTAAATACAATGTAGAAAACAATAATGACCGCCGAACTGAGTCGGTAGAAAAATTCGGCATGTTTGTTTTATTATACGACACACGATAACATAAATCATAGAAGAATTATAAAAAACATGAACTATGCGAAACAATTAAAACAGTACCTGCTCTTCCTCTTCATTTTTTCTGAGGCCTTTTAATCGTGTGACCTTCGATTGTCAGGAAGACTCTTATGTAAACATATTTGAGAAAAAAATATAGACGATAGTCAGACAGTATATACATACGTGAAACGATATTCTGTGAAATAACTAGGGATGTGCACGAGCTCAAAGAGCTCGAGCGCTCGCGAATTAGCTCGATAAAACACCGCTCTAGCGAACTCGAGCGTAGTGCCGAGCTTTTACCAGGCTCGAACCGCTCGAGCTTTTACCAGGCTCGAACTGCTCGAGTTTTCAGCAGGCTCGAGCTGCTCGAGTTTTTGGCAGGCTCGAGCGACTCGAGGTCTCAGTAGGCTCGGGCGGCTCGAATTTTTGGTAGACTCGAGCAGCTCGAGTTTTCTGCAGGCAGCTCGAGCTTTTGGTTAGTTCGACGTGCTCAAAACGGGTATTTGCAGGAGATTGAAAGCTCGTGCGATTCGGCTCAGCATACGAAACGCAACTCACGCAACGTGCGCTTGAATATAATTAGATTTCTATCAATAAATTTCTATCGAAATTCCTATCAATAAAAAAATATTATTTTCTAATTTCAACAGTTTTTTATTTTATTGGACAGTTTTATTCTTATCGATCGTTTTTAAACGTGATTTCTATTCAGAAAAGCCAGCTGCTCTACCTGGCCAGCCAACAATCGCGCTCTATCGGGAGTAACAATATTCCCAGCTGTGGAAAAAAGTCTCTCGCTACTCGTTTGTGACGCAGGGACGTTTAAGTATTGCCGAGCCATATACGACAAGACTGGAAATCGTCCCTCGTTTTTCGACCACCAATCTAGCACCTTGGTGTTGCGCGGCAGTAATTTTTCGCACAAATATAGCGGCAACTCACGCTCTACATCTTGCACTTCCTCGTCATCAGCTTCCAGTGCTTCGTCGAATAATGTTTGCAGCTTCGACTTGGACTCACCTAGAAACATACATACATACATACGGACATTTTTCTAAGCCACTTTTCACTCATTTTTAAGCTATTTATCTTGACACTGTATGTACCTGAATCTTCCTTTTCGCGGACGCACGACTGACTAGGAGTGTCCAAACCCCTACCGTATATGTTGCCCGAAGTTTCCATTAACGCTTTACAACACAGTCGTTCAGAGACACTTCGTTTCTCCTGCAGGTCTTTAATCAAGCGGTCCTTAAACCGCGGGTCGAGAATCATCGCAAAAACGATAGCATCGTTACAAGTGTCAACGAAGCCGAAGCGCTTGTGCAAAGCAGTTGACAGAAAGTTGTTAAAGCTGTTCTCGGCCGCGTTGTCAGTCTCGCCTTCAATTTCCATCGAGTCAACGTCGATGACCACTGCTTCATTACAGGTTGCTTTTTTTAACATTTCGACGATCGGCATATATTGCGAAAGTGTAGGGTAGACCTCGCTTCTCATCAACACCGTTGCTCACCGGCTCGAGAGTGTGGACGTACTTCTCCATACGCTGCCATTCACTCGCCGTAAAATTGGTTGGCATACCTTGGAATTGTTTATCATATATAATTATTATAGATTACAGTAAAATAAGTATAATAATCCACGGCATCGGCTATATTACTATCATTCTTGTGTACCTTTATCACACAGCACAATGCTTAGCGATTTTTTCAATGTGAGGAGTCTCGCCATCATGTCGTATTCGCTGTTCCACCGAGTATCAACGTTCTGAATTAGTTTCAGAGTCGTTCTGCCAGGCGCGAGATCCTGTTGAGCTTTGGCCAACTTTTCCTGCGCTGTCGTTAAACGCGAAAAAAGCCTACGATCGACTTCGCCTTTCGACATGCCTCGATGAATTCATCGAATTTCTAAACAACAGAATTCCGCTTATTAATCACATTTAATAACATATAAACAATAAACTTTAACTTGCAAAGGCGACCTTTGTTGATAGTTTCCGCTTTTTCGAACAATTTGATCGATTCTTGTCAAATCCGATACCAATCATTATTGATTGACCGTTTATTTGCGTATGAAAATGTATTTAAGGATGTTATACAACTCCACACTAGTAAAATGAGTACTGATTTTTTAAATCATTCAGACATAGTTTTAAGCATCTATTGATTATTATTTATGGGGATTTGTATTTTCAGGTATATTCTTGACCTGGGAAAAATTGAATTGCAATCGATTTGCAAAAATATTAACCGATTTACTCAAACTTTTGAAAAAGTACTTTTGCTTCCGTTTTTTAAAAGAATAAACCGTGTTTTTTGCTCGATTTGGATGTTTCACGGCTCATTGTCTTCCCTTGAAGATGCTTTACGAATTTGCCTCATAAATAATTTTTAACAATTTCCGTTAGAAAATTACAGTTGTTAGTTTACAAAATATTTTTATAGATGGGTGTTTACCCATCTACAAAAATATTTTGTAGATAGGATGGTTTTAAAAATAAAAACCTTTTGTTTAAAAGGTTTTTATTTTTAAACAGAGAATGCTATAAATTATTTTAAACAGAGAATCTATAAATTATTATCTGTGAGGCACATTCATGAAGCATCTTTGAAGAAAGTCAATCAACCGTAAAACATTCAAATCGAACAAAAAACACGGTTTATTTATTGAAAAAACTGAATGAAAATTACCTTTTCAAAAGTTTGCGTAAATCGGTTAATATTTATCCAAATCCGTTGCAATTAAATTTTTCATAGGTTAAGAATATACCTGGCAACACAAATCACCATTCTAAATAATTAACAGATACGTCGACTAAGCAAACATTAGTTTTTAAAGTCAGCACTCTGTTAACTAGTGTGGAGCTGTATAACATCCTTAAATATATCAATATCTTAAAAGAACAGTGAGAAAAAAGTTTTTAAAAAATATTTTAAATGTCAAAAAATCAATCTTAAACGTTTTATGATAGTCAAATTATGTACCATATTTGTGCCTAATATTTAAAAAATTAGAATTCATTTGATCTCAGTTACCTGAACCGTGTCTTTTACGGCAAGTTGTAGGGTATGTGCGAAGCATGGAACTCGCAGCCAGTTGAGGCTTGTCTTAATAGCTGCCACAATATTCGCCGCGTTATCCATTGTAAAGAAGTTGGATCGAATCAAATTGGTGTCAAGCTCCCACTCAGCAATCGTTGCTCTTAAAATTGCATGTAGGTTCTTGGCGGTGTGGCTTTCGGGTAAAGGGACCATTGCCAAGGTGAACTGTTTCGCTTCAAAACCTTTTGTTACATAATGAACTGTTAACGATATGTAACTTTCTACTGAAAATTGATACAGATAGTTATGACGAACAATGGTATTAGGAATTTAATAAATAAAATAAAAAAATAGTTTGTTTAATTGTATTAGAAATTTCTTTAATACTAGGGCGTTTATGCTGTTAATGTTACACTATTTCTATTAAGTTTTTTTTTTTCAAGTTTTACCCACTTGCGTTTTTTCGATTTTGTTTTTTACGTTTTTGATCATTTTAAACCCTATCCGATGGGAAATTTCCGGCTGATTTTAAAAAGCACCGTTGTTTGCCAAAAAAATAAAAAACTCATCGATAAAAAAGTTAAAAAATATTTTCAACGAGTTGCAGCAACCCGACAGCGAATCAGAGTACGAACAACCCGACAATACTTATATCGAAAATGCAAGATATTTTACCCACTGATATTTTAGAGAGAATATAAACATGAAAATAACATGTTTAATTAAATTCACCTTCATTCACGTCCTTGAGGATAATCTGCTTTACACGGTTCTTCTCGGATTCGTACATTATCGGTATGATTTCCCGAGAAAACGTCGTTCGCGATGGTATCTCGTAATCTGGTGCAGCTGTATTCACGAAATGACGAAAGCCCCGATGTTCAACGATTTTGAATGGCTCTAAATCCCAAATAATCATTTTTGCAAGGGCATCGGTTAACTTCTTTGCTCGCACTGAGTTACGGTCCAGCTTCTTTACCGCCGTTTCGGTATTAGACGCTTGAACAAAAAAAGATGAGTAATTATGTATTATGCTCGGTCAGTAATGAAATCTGTAAAATATTTTTCTCTGTCCCGACAGAAAAAATATCGAAAATTATGTAATTACGCATTTTTAAATAAAAGTATGTATACCTTCGGACGCGGGCATTTTGTGGAGTCGACTATGACGCAAAAGAGAGGTCGTTGAGCTTGAGGAGCATTTCATTATTTTCTTGCATTCGTTGCACTTTGCCGATACTCCATCGATGCATGTAAAAGATTCCCATACGACGCTTTTTCGGTGCCTAATCGTCTCTGTATCCACAGGATTAGAAGTTGCGGATTCATCTTCCCTGCTATCCGAAGTGCTGGCAGCCGAAAAACTGTCACGCGAATCGTCGTCCATATTTTCTGTATATCGGTAAATCTGTATTCGTAGTTTATTCTTTGATTACAATGCCTGTAAACCTTGATACTTACCGTAGAAAGAGTAAATCACTCGACCTTGTGATTTCCCCTTGCTCGAAAACCACCTCAATACTGATATGGATCACACCAAAGCTTACGCGTGTTGAATTTAAACAAAACACTGAAGATTCAACATGGCGTCGTTTAGGTCTCGATGGCGTTCGCAGCGCCACAACGCTCGCTGCGACGAAACTGAGAACTTCGTCGCTTCCAATCGAAAACCTGTGGACAGCTCGAGCGACTCGAGCCTGCCGAAAACTCGAGCGCTTCGAGCCTATCGAAAACTCGAGCGGCTCGAGCCCGTCGAAAACTCGAGCGGCTCGAGCCTGCCGAAAACTCGTGCTACTCGAGCTTGCCGACAACCCGGTACTTTGCTCGAGCTCGCTCGATCAAGGGACGAGAAGACCGAGCCCGTTCGAGCAAGCTCGTGCACACCCCTAGAAATAACAACACTTCCACTTACACTTGCGACTCATTGTCGGGGTCTCGAACAAAGAAACGGCCACAAAAACTCGAACGTCCTGCTATACGGAAAGGCGCCGAAGAAGTGAAGCTAGCGCCTGCTCACGAGTGGACGTCGTAGTGGGGGTTCGTTGTACCAACCAACCGCCACGCCTCGCACGTCAAGAGGCAGCGATACACCGCAAGAATAATCGACGCCGAATGCTAAACGCATATGTCTCTTTCTCTCTTTAACATAGCTCTCTCTCTCTCTCGCACTATTATTCTTTTAATTCTTAAAAATAAACGGCCATGTCGAATGAGGAGCCAAAAGCTTAGCCCAATTAGATTATACTTCTGCGTATTCTCTCGAAATCCGGACCCTGTCTGTTGAATCGTTCGGGAGAAAAGAGTTTTCGAAAATTCTGCCGAAAGGGGTGGTGTCGTTTACACTGATGTCAAGGGGCACGGTAGCATCGCGACGCCAAGTAAAAAAATTGTAATGCATCTTATTCTCCGGGAGAATGCTAACTTCCAAAGCCAGTGTTACGTTGCGCGAGTTATTCGATGTGCTCGCCACAATATTAGCTTTGGCCTTGGCACGTCGAATCTTCTTCAGTGGTCATAATATCAGTAAAGAACTTTTCCTTTATATAGTTTCGTTGTAGTATGTGGAAAATGCGAGAGACCGTCCATTCCCGTTTTATTTGTGTCCTTCGCTATTCCTGAGAAATAAGATCTATGTTGGTTCATTCAACACGGAGAACCGTATCTTATAAAAGTTACGAAATTTTTTAAAAGACTTTTTTTTTGCTTGTTAATATGGTTATAGACTGGTGACTAGAACCACATCCATCCATTCCATAATAAAGTAATTTAAAGATTAGAAGCTTCTAATTTCTGAAAGAAGTCATTCGTTGTGCTCGTTGTGACTTGAGCCTCCGCGCCGACACATCGAATTATGAGTTTTGTCATGCCCAGTCTATTGCAAAGTAAGCGATATGATACTCTCTGTCTGTATCCAAATTCATGGAATAAGCATGTATATCACGTGTGTAACTGAAAATGAGTTGAAATTCTTTTTTTCATAGAAAGCAACATGAATATTGTAAATGGCCGTTATGCTTCTTTCGTGATACTCGCTGATAAGCAGTTGACGAAGTTGGCGAAAAAGATACCTCCCACCAAGTCGCGCTAAAAAGACAAAAGAAGCGCTAGTAAACAGGAGCGATCAGGCATGAACGCATTGACTTCTTATCTGATTCGTCAAAATCGCAAGTTGCAGGGTGCTACAAGTATTTCTGTATGTTGTTATTTGTGTTCGAAGCAACGACAAGGTCAAGTGTCAATAAATGTATAGTTACGATAAGAAGAAAAGTGTTAATGTCCCAGCAGTTTAAATAAACAGTGAGTTGACTATGGGAAACAGGGCGAAAAGTGGTCAAAAGTATGGAGCCGTTCGGAGACGAAGCTTTAAAAAAGGATGGATTGATAGGTAACTACAAATTTATTTACATTTTTTCTAGGATCTTATAACGCAGGGTAAGTACCTATATTATTCCGTAAATATCTGTTAATATAATTGTAATGATAAATCCTCCTCAACCGTGACAGAAGCGGTGAAATCGCTGAATCTTCTGTTCATTTTTCTTTGTTGTCTAACGATCCTACAGAAACGCGTTATATATTTTGTTGCATTTTTATTGACTCTACGAAGCTAATTTTATGGACGTGTGTCTATCGAAACATTAACGTAAATTGGTATGCACATTTTAATGGTTATGTTACATGGTTGTAATGTTTCAAGAAATAAATCTCGAGTATTACAATGTAATCTCATGGAAAAATTGAAGAATCCTGATATATCGCTGTCAGAAAGTAAGATATTTTCTATAATAAGCGTATTACGACTTTACAAAGTTATCTAATTGGAAATCAGAAATGCCATAGTTACCAAATCGCAGATACCAATAGTCATGGAAAATATTGTCTCCGTTACAGGCGAAAGCGTTCTCCGTTGAATTGTGCCCTCGTCAACGTGCCCGATGCATCACAAGACTTGCTAGGCAATGAAATCGAATTGACAGCGTCTTTAAAAGGTCGAGGACAATCTCTCGAAGCAGATGCTGAAGAAGCGATCAGAAAAAAGGAAAGAGGTTGGTGAAGTAATAATTCCAGACATTGACGTCAACGGCAATACTCTCGCTGTGTACGCAAATGTCGAAAGCACATTGTCCGATGTTATCAAAAACGTGTCCGGCCCGGATCTTGAAAAAATCTTTACTGGACACGATACCGATGATAACGCTAATGTCAATAAGAATTGCATCACGGAAATAAGTATTGGAGGTCGTAGGATCATTGATTTCGATTTTGTCTGGAAAGAGATCCATAGAACGTTCGATGAACATGCGTACAAAGACGGTTGCCTTTTTCGAGATTGGAAACTAGTAAATTCTCGTCGTCGTGGATTTATCGCCCAGTTCTTTTTTTACTGTAAAAACTGTGATCACAGAGACAATATTTGGTTTGAATCCATCGGGGAGGCCAACCTGGATGTCAACGCAGGAGCGACCCTCGGAACATTATCAACAGGAATGGGTTTTGCTCAAATAGAAGAGCTCGCAGCAGCTATGAATATTCAATGTATGTCTATAGACATATATAGCACACCGCGAAACGTTAACCACGTACCACCTCAGCTAGACGTGAAAAAGTAAAATAAATCTATTTTGTCTCAGAAAAAACAATTACAGCGTTAATCGTAGTCTTGCGTACTTGTATCGACCGGAACAACGGTCTACACCGTAACTCAATATGTGCCGAGTTTTAAGCGATTCTAACATCTAAACTCAACGCCAACGGTTCGAAATCGTTAAATTGGTCCGGAAACATGAAATTCTTGCGTTAAACGACGTCTCTCACAGCGGTATCGAACGAAACTTCAATCTACTCAGAAAATCGGAATTTCGCGAGTCCCGAGCTATCCTGGCATCTCAGCTCGACGAAAAAAGTTAAAATCTTTCATTTTCCCTAGAAACAGAAGAATTCGTGCGTTAACCGTCGTCTTGCAGAGTTGGATCAGAAGAAACTTCGATCCACCCCGAGAATTAAGATTTCGCGTGTGTCGAGCAATTCTAGCATCTCGTCTTGACATAAGTGTCAAAATAAGTCATTTTGACTAAACGCACAAAATTCTTGCATTATACGTTGTCTTGCACGGCATTAGCGACCGGAACATCAGTCTACACCGAGAAGTAAGATGTCTTGAGTTCCGAGCGATTCTGGCTTGTGAACTCAACGTCAACCTTTGCAAATTTTTTATTTTGTCCGAAAACATGTAATTGTTGCGTTGAACGTAGTCTAACACGGCTGTATCGAACGAAACGTTGATCTACCCCGAAAATCAAAATTTCGCGAGTTCCGAGCTGTTCTGGCGTTTCAGCTCGACGTAAGAAAGTCCAAATCTTTTTTGTTGACCAAAAACAAACACATTTTTGCCTGAACCGGCGTCTTCCAAGGCTGTATCGAACGAAACATCGGTTTACATCGAGAATCGAGATGTTCTGAGTTCCGAGCGATTTTGGCACCTTAGCTCGACGTGAAAAAGGCAAAATGACTCATTTCTCGAAAAACACAATTTTGGCGTTAAACTCTTTCTTGCAAACCTGTATCGAACGGAACGTCGTCGCACATCGAGAATCGAGATGTGCCGAGTTCCAAGCGATTCTGGCGATTTAACTCAACGTAAACGTGTCAAAATCGTGCATTTCGTCGGAAAACGAAAACTTCTTGCGTTGAACGTCGTCTTGCACAGCTGTATCAAACGTAACTCCGATCTACACTGAGAATCGAGATGTACACCTTTTCGAACGATTCTGGCACCTCAGCTACACGTGAAAAAGTCAAATACATTCATTTTGGTAATGATGTGTTGTGGCCGCAATTATTAGATTAGAAGGAATGGTTTTTGGCTATTGGCGACCAATAAATCAAAGAAGAATGTGATCTTCAATATAAACGTTTCGGCCCTAATGTGGGTCCTCTTCAGTATATTTTATAGAACATTGCTTTCATCTATAAATAATTAAATTGTTATTGATATTACAATGTATATAACTTAATATCTTACATATATCCCAAATATTATACAATATACTTTCTAATTGGTGCATGTAATTGTTATTAATTGTCAAGTCAAGAGAAATAACTTACTATTATTGATATAAACTGGGTGGATCTAACCAAAGGTGGCTGGATTGCTTGGTTATGTGGTTTATTGTTTTGAGGTTAGTCTAATAAAAAAAAGAAAAGATAAGAAATATTTTCAAGTTGTAATAATTTAATTCAATGTCGAACTTAACGAGTGGGTGGGATAAATCATACCTTGATGCCGTAGATAATAAATCGGTGTTCATGTTAGATGTCAATTAAATAATAAAGTCACATTTTTATAAGATAAATAGGGCCAGGCAACCTAGCCAGCTTTTAACATGAGACTAAACGGTTATATGCTATTTAATCACTGTGTGACTGGTAAAATCACTTATCATGATGGCGGTGGTAATATATAAAGGGCGGGAATAAATAAAAAATTTGAAATTGTGAGTATTCTGTTCGTTTGATAAATGTTATGTAATTTAACTGTGTGTGATAGTGAAGTCAAGTCAGTAATTGTGTTATAGGTTAATTAAATTTAATCAATTGCTAGTTATTAAATGACGGAATTATATATGTTACTGAGTTTTTCTATATCTTGATGGAAATTAATTGAGTTCTTGTGTTTCTTTATGTAGATCATTTTTCTAATCAATCTCTTTTTGTAGTTCGATTCAATTTTCAAAATTTTAGTTTTTTCAAAATCAAAAGTATGTTTTGTGGTTGCAGTGTGTACACCAACATCCCATTAAAATCTGTATTACAAAGCATAGATAAAAGGAAAGATTTTTTTATAGACAAATTCTCAATAATTGAACTTAAAAAAGCAATAGAACTCATCATGTTTTCTACTTATTTCACATTTCAAAACGTCTTCTACAAACAAATTTCTGGACTTCCGATGGGATCACCTCTAGCCCCAATCCTTTCAGACATAGTCTTTCACACCCTCACTATATAAACGATATGTTGATGATATTATCATAGCATTACCAATAAACAAAATAGATGAAACCTTAAATATTTTCAATAATCACGACCCCAAATTACAATTCACTATAGAGAAAGAAAACAACTCAAACTCCATTCCGTTTTTAGATTTACTATTAATTAGAGAAAACAACAAAATCACTACCAATTGGTACAGGAAACCAACATGGTCTGGTAGATTTCTAAACTTTTTCTCCGAACATCCCAAACAGCAGAAAATTGGAATTATTCTAATGTTATTTGACAGAGGCATGAAACTTGCCGATAAACGGTTTTGGACTGAAAATATTTTTTTTTTTTTTTTTTTTTTTTTTTGTGGTGAAAATATAGGGAAAATCTTTTATAGACCGTAGACGCCCTCGCTACACCCAGCATTAGGGGTTGCCCCTTAACCCCAGGAGAAGCGACGGCGCCCGTGTGCTGGACTCGCATCTCGCTTCATTGTGCCGAGCAAGGGGTGGTATCCCTCTCTCGACTACGGTTTCCGCGAGAGCATACCAGCTAAACCCCCCCTCCCCTAGTAAAAAAAACGAGGGAATTTTCGGCTAGGCGAGGGAAAACCACTTCTGTCCGCGTCATCCTCCGCGTCTCCCCTCCAACCAGGAACTACGTTAGTATTACTTCTAGCTGGGGGGGGGGGGGGGGGGGGCGTGTTCGTGTGTCTTTCTGTAAGTCCGTTTTCTTGTGAGTTACGTCGGGTCTGTCATGTCAAGCAGCCGTCGGTGTTCTTTCGTCTTAGTATCGTTTCTATGTATGTGGCGACTAATTGCCACCAGTCTGTTCCGTGGAGCATCACCTCCACGATGTTGTCGGGAGTGATGCTTCCGACGATCGTTTCTAGTCCCTGTCGGAGGTCTGTCCATTGGTCACATACGAAGAACGTGTGTTCTACGTCGTCCCGTTCGTGTCTGCAGTACGTACAGTCAGGTGTCTGCACCTTGTCCATTCTGTAGAAGTACTGTCTGAAGTAGCCGTGTCCCGTCAGGAATTGGGTGATGTAAAAGTTCACATCCCCGAACTCCCGACTTGTCCACGGTCTCAGGTCCTTGATCAGTCGTCTTGTCCAGTTGCTTCTTATGTCTTCCGTCCAGCGTTGTTGCCACGTCTGTATCGTTCTGTCTCTCTCTGCCGCTGCCGCGTCCTTGCGTCGTATGTCCGCGCTCCTTCCATAGATCCTCTTGCGCTCGAATGCCAGGAGATCAATGGGAATCACGCCCGCTACCACCAGAACGGCCTGTGCAGAGACCGTCCGGTATGAGCAGGCGATCCTCAGCGCGCTCTGTCTCTGTACCGTTGTCATTGCGTGGCAGTATTTTTTCGTCTCAAGGGCGTCTGCCCAGATCTCCGCGCCATAGAGAAGGATCGAGTGGGCCGTCGACATTAGTAGTCGACGTTTCCCCGGTCTCGGTCCAGTCGTATTTGCCATCAGGCGGCTCAAGGATGTCACCCTTGCCGCTGCCTTCTGGGCCGTCTTTTGTATGTGAGGCCAGAAGGTCATCTTAGTGTCTATGGTTACCCCTAGATACTTGACTTCCCCCGTAGCCTTGATGTCTTCAGTCCCGACCCTCATAGGTAGTTCCGTCTGTATACGTTTCCTCGTGAGGAACACGAGTTCCGTCTTCTCTGTTGCCAGTTGCAGTCCGTGGTCTGCCATCTATCGTCCAACCCGTCTCATCGTCTGGTTCAGTTTCAACTGCGCCAGCTCTGGAGTCCGCTCCACGATCACCGCCGCCACGTCGTCAGCGTACGCAACGAGTGAGACGCCGAGCGGGAGCTCCAGCCTGAGCAGGCTGTCCTAGACTCCATTCCAAAAGTCCGGCCCTAGAATGGATCCCTGGGCCACCCCCGCGGTGATCTGTTTTGTCACTTGTCCTGCTGTTGTCTCGTACGTCAGTCGTCTGTTGCGCAGGTAGTCCTCCACCACCCGGAGCAAGTACGGTGGAGCCCTGAAGGCGTTTCTGAGTGCCTCCAGGATGTCCACCCACCTGGCGGAGTTGAAGGCGTTCCTGACGTCCAGCGTCGCCATCAGCACGATGGGTCGCGCCGCATGACAAAACTTGTCTGTGTCACGGAAGGTGTCGACGACTCTCTGGATCGCTCCGATCGTCGACCGACCCTTCCTGAAGCCGAACTGCTGGTCTGAAAGACCACCCCCTGTCGTTATCGCGTCTGTCAGTCTTGGTCTCAGTAACTGTTCGTATAGTTTTCCCGTTGTGTCAAGTAGGCTTAGCGGTCGGTAGGCCGATGGCGTGCTAGGGTCACCCTTACCCTTCGGGATAAGGACCAGCCTTGCCACCTTCCACCGGTCGCTGAAAGTCCCTGTCTTTAGGCACGCGTTGTACAGGTCGAGTAATATCTGCGGCCTCTGGCTGACCATCAGCCGGACAACCTCTCCTGGCACTCCGTCGGGCCCTGGCGCCTTACCGGGCTTCACGGCGGCGGCAGCTCTGGTGAGCTCCTCCGCCGTGAACGGGGTAACCGCCATTGTCTCGTCGTCGTTTGTTTCGTCCGTTCGTGTCGGGTGTGTCGGGAAAAGTCCGTCCACTATGCGTCGCGTGGTTTCTGCGTCCTTAAGTTCCGGTGGGACGCGAGCTCCTAGTTTACCGGTTGCAATCTTGTAACCGGTACCCCACGGGTCTCGGTCCACCTCCTCGCAGAGCTTCTTCCAGCACTCCGCCTTGCGGTCGCGTATCGCGTTAGTCAGTGACTTCCGTTCCGTGCTTATTTGGCCTGGAGGGCTTCCCTTTCAGGTACGCCCTTAGCCCTCGTCACTTCTCGTCGTCTTGCGAGGCATCTTTTCCGCAGTTCGGCTATCTCGTCAGTCCACCAGTATTGTGAGTGTTTGTCTCGTTTGTAGTGTTTTTGCGGCATTGTGCTGTTGCACAGCCGCTCCGTCAGTTTGGCCGTCTCTTCTGCGAGTCTTTCCGCCCGCAGCCGGCCAGTCAGCTCGGGGGGAACGTTAGTGATCGGGGCTGGCGCTGCCGCCAGTTCCTCCAAAAACTTTCGTCCGTCCAGTTTGTTGGTGTTCCACCGCGGGGGGTGCTGAACTCGTCTCCGTGCTGTCGCCGTCTGTCCTGCCACTTCGAAGGTGACGTACTGGTGGTCGCTGGCCGTATAGTCCTCGACCACCCGCCATCCCCTCACCCGTGACAGTAGTCCGTCTGAGATCATCGTCACGTCTGGAATGGAGTCCCCGTAGCCCGGTCGTCTATAAGTCGGTGTGTTTCCTGTATTTGCCACTACCAGATCTAGTCTTGCGGCCATCTCCAGCAGCAGCCGTCCTCGTTTGTTCGTTGTTGTCATGCCCCACTCGATCGCCCTCGCGTTGAGGTCCCCCGCCAGTACGATGTCCCCGGGCAAATCTCTTATCCCATCCTCGAGGAGCGCCACCTTTCTCTCAAACTCCGCCGCAGCGCAGTTTGGGGTCAGGTATACGCTGACGTAGGTGACAGAGCCCACTCTACCCCAGACGTAGTCCTCCCCCACTCCTCGCCCGGTCATCCGAGATCGGGTAGCGCCCCTCACCCAGATGGCTGCGGTCTCAGCGTCGTTCGTAATCCACGTCTCCGTGGGTCGTTTCCTGTACGGTTCACACAGTATCAGTACGTCTGCGTCGTGTTCGTCTGCTATCTGTGGTAGTAGCATGTCTGCTGTCCTACTTCGGTTCAGGTTTCCCTGAATTATCCTGTCCGTCTTCCGGCCTGTCTCCTGCACTCCTCCAGCGCAGCCCGAAACACCGCGCATCTCCCGGATCCCGTGAGATGCGCCGCGTCCTCGTGCCCCGCCTCGCTGCACAGAGGACAGACCGGTCTGTTCTTACAGTCCGTGGCGTAGTGTCCCGTCCCGCCGCATTTCCTGCAGCTCTTTGTCCGGTCGTTTCCTGTGCAGTTTGCCTTCGTGTGCCCATAGCCCAGGCACTTGTGGCATTTCGTTACCGTCAGTCGCTTCCGGACGCGGCATCGGACCCATCCAATCCCGATCCGCCCCTGGCCGAGCAGCTTCTCGGCTTCGTGCGTTTCGAGCTCGCACACCGCCATGTACTGCTCAGCCCGGTTTGGGCCGAAGATGTGGACCCTGAAGTCCGCGTCTCGTCATGTCACCCGACTCAGAGCCTGCGTCACGTCGTCTTCTGTCGCGACGCAGTCCAGGTCCATGATCTCCACTTGCACCCGGGAGGTCACAGATTTTACGCTGCCGGCATCGCCGACGGCGTCCTGGAGTACGCGACGGAATGCGTCCCGTTCGTCCGTATTGGATTGCATCTTTATAAGACACAATCCGTCTTTCGTCTTTCTGACCGTGGTCACCTGTACATGGCTCTTCGTCGGGTCAACTGTCGTTCGTATCTTCCGTACAATGTCTGAGTACGAGTTGTCTTTTCCAGGTTTTACAAGGACGGCTGCCGCCCGGTGTTTCGGGGCCGGCCTGTGCCTCTCAGCCTGGGTCTTCGCGTTCGTAACGTTCGTCGTAGTCTTCGGTTCTGTCAGTTTAGGCTTCTTTTTTCTCGTCACCGGTTGCCAGGCGGCGTCCGCTCCCACTTTTGGAGTCCTCTTCTGTAAGGGCTCCGGGGGAGTCCCGGTCGCCTCCCGCTTCCGTTTCGTCCGTGGCGTTTGCGGTTTCTTTGTCTCCGCTTCCGTCTCTGTAGTTTCGCCGTCGTTTGTCCGTCCTCCCGAGGCAGTCGCGCCACACATGCTGAGTGCGTCGTCCACGGCTTCGAGGATCGTTTTGATCCCCGTTTTAACGGTCATGTTCATGTTCTTCTGAACTGCCGCTGCCTCGGCCATTTTCGTCGTTGTCGTCTGTATGAGCTGAAGTAGCTCCGTCAGGGTCCGTTCGCCCGGTTCCACCGACGCTGCCTCACTGTCGTAGGCGGAGGTGACGCTCGTCGCGCTTCCAGCACTCGACGCGCTGGTGGTTCTGTCCCGTCTCTGGAGGCCCAATAATGGCCTGCCCCTTGTTTCTCGTTTTTCGTCCGTCTTCGTCGTCTTCGTTGTCGTCTTCCGTACTTCTTCGCACAAATTGCGGCCCTCAGAATCCATGCCGCTGCCTTGGGCCACCGGAGCTTGCATCCGATCAGAACCCAGGGTGGATTTCCCCTGTCCAGGAGATACCACCTGAGGTAAACTTTCGTTTTTCTTGTGCATCTTCATGTTTTGGTCCTGTGTGCTCGGGTGCCTCGAGGTCGCGAGTCCTCGTACCGCGCCGGAACGTTGCGCGGCCCCTGAGGGTCGGCCTAAGGCCCCCACCCCGCCCTGAGGTCGCCTTAGTGGCCTTCCGTCGGACCCGAGCCGACTTCCGTCCACCTCGACTTACTGGGTGTCCGCACGGTCGTCACGCCCCGAGCTGAAGAGTTTTTTACGCCCTCCCGCCACCTGCGGTTGGACTGAAAATATTGACCTCATTAAAGATACACTTTATAAAAATTTCTACCCCACACATCTTATTGAAAAATACATCAACATCCGTTGAAATAGTCTCAATAATAACAACAACAACACACTTGACAAAGAGGAATTTGACACACAAAGACTTATGAATTTCCCTTACATAAAGCAAATTCAAGGTCCGCTACATAGATTATTTAAATCATTAGACATAAATTTAGTAAACAATAATAAATACAACTTGCAAAAAATTATCGGTTCGACAAAAGACCAAATTCCGTTAATAAACAAATCAAATCTAATATACCATGTCCCATGCCAAAGTTGTAATAGTACATATATCGGCCAAACCAAAAGATACCTAAAAACAAGACTAAATGAACATAAAAACAGGCAGAACCACCCGGACCACCCACACACAGCCTTAGCCTCACACACTGCAACAACAAAACATACTTTTGATTTTGAAAAAACTAAAATTTTGAAAATTGAATCGAACTACAAAAAAAGATTGATTAGAGAAATGATCTACATAAAGAAACATGAAAATTCAATTAATTTCCATCAAGATATAGAAAAACTCAGTAACATATATAATTCCGTTATTTAATAACTAGCAATTGATTAAATTTAATTAACCTATAACACAATTACTAACTTAACTTCACTATCACACACAGTTAAATTACATAACATTTATCAAACGAACAGAATACTCACAATTTCAAATTTTTAATTTATTCCCGCCCTTTATATATTACCACCGCCATCATGATAAGTGATTTTACCAGTCACACAGTGATTAAATAGCATATAACCGTTTAGTCTCATGTTAAAAGCTGGCTGGGTTGCCTGGCCCTATTTATCTTATAAAAATGTGACTTTATTATTTAATTGACATCTAACATGAACACCGATTTATTATCTACGAAATCAAGATATGATTTATCCCACCCACTCGTTAAGGTCGACATTGAATTAAATTATTACAACTTGAAAATATTTCTTATCCTTTCTTTTTTTTATTAGACTAACCGCAAAACAATAAACCACATAACCAAGCAATTCAGCCACCTTTGGTTAGATCCACCCAGTTTATATCAATAATAGTAAGTTATTTCTCTTTACTTGACAATTAATAACAATTACATGCACCAATTAGAAAGTATATTGTATAATATTTAGGATATATGTAAGATATTAAGTTATACACATTGTAATATCGATAAAAATGTAATTATTTATAGATGAAAGCAATGTTCTATAAAATATACTGAAGAGGACCCACGTTAGGGCCGAAACGTTTATATTGAAGATCACATTTTTCTTTGATTTATTGGTCGCCAATAGCCAAAAACCATTCCTTCGAATACATTAGATTTGTCTCAGAAAACACAATTCCAACGTTAATCGTAGTCTTGCGTACTTGTATCGACCGAAACCACGATCTACACCGGAACTCGATATGTGCCGAGTTTTGAGCGATTCTAACATCTAAACTCAACGGCAACGTTTTAAAATCGTTGAATTGGTCCGGAAACATAAAATTCTTGCATTAAACGACGTCTCTCACAGCGGTATCGAACGAAACTTCAATCTACTCAGAAAATCGAAATTTCGCGAGTTCCGAGCTGCCCTGGCATCTCAGCTCGACGTAAAAAAGTTAAAATCTTTCATTTTCCCCAGAAACAGAAAAATTCGTGCGATAACCGTCGTCTTGCAGAGTTGGATCGGAAAAAACTTCGATCCATCCTGAGAATTAAGATTTCGCGTGTGTCAAGCAATTCTAGCATCTCGTCTTGACATAAGTGTCAAAATGAGTCATTTTGACTGAACGCACAAAATTCTTGCTTAAGACATTGTCTTGCACGGCATTTGCGACCGGAACATCGGTCTACATCGAGAAATAAGATGTCTTGAGTTCCGAGCGATTCGGGCTTGTGAACTCAACGTCAACCTTTCAAATTTTTTATTTTGTCCGAAAACATGTAATTGTTGCGTTGAACGTAGTCTAACACGGCTGTATCGAACGAAACGTTGATCTACCCCGAAAATCAAAATTTCGCGAGTTCCGAGCTGTTCTGGCATTTCAGCTCGACGTAAGAAAGTCCAAATCTTTTTTGTTGACCAAAAACAGACAAATTTCTGCCTGAACCGGCGTCTTGCAAGGCTGTATCGAACGAAGCATCGATCTACACCAAGAATCGAAATGTCCGGACTTGCAAGCGATTCTAGCATCACGGATCGACATAAAAGTGTCATGATCATTCATCTTTTCTCGAATCCGATAATTTTTCCGTTATACCTCGTCTTGCACAACTGTTTCGGACGAAATATCGATCTACACCCAGAATCGAGATCTCCCGAGTTTCAAGGGATTGCGGCATGTAAACTCATCGTCAACGTTTCAAAATCGTTTATTTCGGTAAAAACTTGCAATTCTTGCGTTGAACGTCGTCTCGCGCGGCTGTCTCGAACGAAACATCGATCTGCCTCGGGAATTGCCTTTTCGCGAGTTTAAAGCTATTCTGGCATCTCACCTCGACGTAAGCTATTTATACTTCTTCGTTTTGTCCTAGAACAGAAACATTTTTGCGTCAACCGTCGTCTTCCAAGGCTGTATCGAACGAAACTTCGATCTACCGCGAGTATCGATGGCTTTCGTGTGTCGAGCGATTCTGCCATCTCGGCTCGACATCGAAGCGTCAAAATCATACATTTTCTCTTAAATTACAAAATCCTTGCGCTAAACATCGTCTTGCACCACTGAACCCATCGAAACACCGGTCTACACCCGAGGATCGAGATGTCCCGAGTTTCGAGCGAATCTGGCATCACAGCTCGACGTTAAATGTCAAAATCGTTTATTTCGTCCGATAACCGAAATTCTTGGATTAAACGTCACCTTGCACGGCTGTATCGATAAGAACATGGATCTACCTCGAGAATCGACATGTCTCGAGTTCAGAGCGAATCTAGCATCTCGTCGTGATATAAGTGTCAAAATGAGTCATTTTGACTAAACGCACGAAATTCTTGCATCAGACGTTTTCTTGCACGGCATTTGCGACCGGAACATCGGTCTACATCGAGAATTCAGATGTCTTGAGTTCCAAGCGTATCTGGCTTGTGAACTCAACGTCAACCTTTGCAAATTTGTTATTTTGTCCGAAAACATGTAATTGTTGCGTTGAATGTAGTCTAGCACGGCTGTATCGAACAAAACGTTGATCTACCCCGAAAATCACAATTTCGCGAATTTGGAGCTGTTCTGGCTTTCCAGCTCGACTCGAGAAAGTCAAAATCGTATTTGTTGACCAAAAACAGACAAATTTTTGCCTGAACCGGCATCTTGCAAGGCTGTAACGAACAAAACATCGGTTTACACCAAGAATCGAAATGTTTTGAGTTTCGAGCGATTTTGGCACCTCAGCTCGACGTGAAAAAAGCAAAATAACTCATTTTGTCTCGGAAAAAATACTTTTGGCGTTAAACTCTTTCTTGCAAACCTGTATCGAACGAAACGTCGTCGTAAACCGAGAATCGAGATGTGCCGAGTTCCAAGCGATTCTGGCATTTCGACTCACCGTAAAACCGCAAAAATCCTGGATTTCGTCTGAAAACGTAAACTTCTTGCGTTAAACGTCGTCTTGCATAGCTGTATCAAACGGAACTCCGATCTACACTGAGAATCGAGATGTACACCTTTTCGAACGATTCTGGCACCTGAGCTAGACGTGAAAAAGTCAAATACGATTATTTTGTCTCAGAAAACACAATTCCGGCGTTAATCGTAGTCTTGCGTACTTGTATCGCCCAAAACAGCGGTCTTCACCGGAACTCGATATGTGCCGAGTTTAGAACGATTCTAACATCTAAACTCAACGACAACGTTTCAAAATAGTTAAATTGGTCCGAAAACATGAAATCCTTGCATTAAACGACGCCTCTCAGAGGGGTATCAAACGAAACTTCAATCTACTCAGAAAATCAAAATTCGCGAGTTCCGAGCTATCCTGGCATCTTAGCTCGACGTAAACAAGTTAAAATCTTTCATTCTCTCTAGAAACAGGAGAATTCGTGCGTTAACCGTCGTCTCGCAGAATTGGATCGGAAGAAACTTCGATCCGGCCCGAGAATTGAGATTTCGCGTGTGTCGAGCAATTCTAGCATCTCCTCTTGACATAAGTGTCAAAATGAGTCATTTTGACTAAACGCACAAAATTTTTGCATTAGACGTTGTCTTGCACGGCCTTTGCGACCGAAACATCGGTCGACATGGAGAAATAAGATGTCTTGGGTTCCGAGCGATTCTGGCTTGTGAACTTAACGTCAACCTTAGCAAATTTTTTATTTTGTCCGAAAACATGTAATTGTTGCGTTGAACGTAGTCTAACACGGCTGTATGGAACGAAACGTTGATCTACCCCGAAAATCACAATCTCGCGAGTTTCGAGCTGTTCTGGCGTTACAGCTTGACGTAAGAAAGTCGAAATCTCTTTTGTTGACCAAAAACAGACAAATTGTTGCCTGAACCGGCGTCTTGCAAGGCTGTATCGGACGAAACATCGGTGTATCGAACGAAACATCGGTTCATACCGTGAATCGGAATGTTCTGACTTTCGAGCGATTTTGGCACCTTAGCTCGACGTGAAAAAGGCAAAATAATTTATTTTGTCTCGAAAAACACAATTTTGGCGTTAAACTCTTCCTTGCAAACCTGTATCGAACGAAACGTCGTCGTACACCGAGAATCGAGATGTGCCGAGTTCCAAGCGATTCTGGCATTTCAACTCAACGTAAAACCGTTAAAATCGTGCATTTCGTCTGAAAACGAAAACTTCTTGCGTTGAACGTCGTCTTGCACAGCTGTATCAAGCGAAACTCCGATCTACACTGAGAATCGAGATGTACACCTTTTCGAACGATTCTGGCACCTCAGCTAGACGTGAAAAAATCAAATACGATTATTTTGTCTTAGAAAACACAATTCTGGCGTTAATCGTATTCTTACGTACTTGTATCGCCCGAAACAGCGGTCTACACTGGAACTCGATATGTGCCGAGTTTAGAGCGATTCTATCATCTTAACTCAACGACAACGTTTTAAAATCGTTGAATTGGTCCGGAAACATAAAATTCTTGCGTCAAACGACGTCTCTCACAGCGGTATCGAACGAAACTTCAATCTACTCAGAAAATCGAAATTTCGCGGGTTCCGAGCTGCCCTGGCATCTCAGCTTGGCGTAAAAAAGTTAAAATCTTTCATTTTCCTCAGAAACAGAAAAATTCGTGCGATAACCGTCGTCTTGCAGAGTTGGATCGGAAGAAACTTCGATCCATCCTGAGAATTAAGATTTCGCGTGTGTCAAGCAATTCTAGCATCTCGGCTTGACATAAGTGTCAAAATGAGTCATTTTGACTGAACGCACAAAATTCTTGCTTAAGACATTGTCTTGCACGGCATTTGCGACCGGAACATCGGTCTACATCGAGAAATAAGATGTCTTGAGTTCCGAGCGATTCGGGCTTGTGAACTCAGCGTCAACCTTTGTAAATTCTTTATTTTGTCCAAAAACATGTAATTGTTGCGTTGAACGTAGTCTGCCACGGCTGTATCGAACGAAACGTTGATCTACCCCGAAAATCAAAATTTCGCAAGTTCCGAGCTGTTCTGGCATTTCAGCTCGACGTAAGAAAGTCCAAATCTTTTTGTTGACCGAAAACAGACAAATTTCTGCCTGAACCGGCGTCCTGCAAGGCTGTATCGAACGAAGCATCGATCTACACCAAGAATCGAAATGTCCGGACTTCCAAGCGATTCTAGCATCACGGATCGGCATAAACGTGTCATGATCATTCATCTTTTCTCGAACCCGATAATTTTTCCGTTATACCTCGTCTTGCACAACTGTTTCGGACGAAATATCGATCTACACCCAGAATCGAGATATCCTGAGTTTCAAGGAATTGCGGCATGCAAACTCATCGTCAACGTTTCAAAATCGTTTATTTCGGTAAAAACTTGCAATTCTTGCGTTGAACGTCGTCTCGCACGGCTGTCTCGAACGAAACATCGATCGGCCTCGGGAATTGCCTTTTCGCGAGTTTCAAGCTATTCCGGCATCTCACCTCGACGTAAGCTAGTCCGAATTCTTTGTTTTGTCCTAAAACAGGAACATTTTTGTGTTAACAGTCGTCTTCCAAGGCTGTATCGAACGAAACTTCGATCTACCGCGAGTATCGAGGGCTTTCGTGTGTCGAGCGATTCTGCCATCTCGGCCCGACATCAAAGCGTCAAAATCATACATTTTCTCTTAAATTACAAAATTCTTGCCCTAAACATCGTTTGGCACCACTGTATCCATCGAAACACCGGTCTACCCCGAGGATCGAGATGTCCCGAATTTCGAGCGAATCTGGCATCTCAGCTAGACGTTAAATGTCAAAATCGTTTATTTCGTCCGATAACCAAAATTCTTGCATTAAACGTCGCCTTGCACGGCTGTATCGATAGGAACATCGATCTACCTCGAGAATCGACATGTCTCGAGTTCAGAGCGAATCTAGCATCTCGTCGTGACAAAAGTGTCAAAATGAGTCATTTCACTAAGCGCACAGAATTCTTGCATTAGACGTTTTCTTGCACGGCATTTGTGACCGGAACATCGGTCTACATCGAGAAAAAAGATGTCTTGAGTTCCGAGCGTATCTGGCTTGTGAACTCAACGTCAACCTTTGCAAACTCTTTATTTTGTCCGAAAACATGTAATTGTTGCGTCAAACGTAGTCTAACGCGGCTGTATCGAACAAAACGTTGATATACCCCGAAATCCACAATTTCGCGAGTTTTGAGCTGTTCTGGCATTTCAGCTTGACGTAAGAAAGTGGAAATCTCTTTTGTTGACCGAAAAATGACAAATTTTTTCGCCTGAACCGGCGTCTTGCGTGGCTGTATCGAACGAAACATCCGGTTTACACCGAGAATCGAGATGTTATGAGTTTCGAGCGATTTTGGCACCTCAGCTCGACGTGAAAAAGGCAAAATAACTCATTTTCTCTCGAATAACACAATTCTGGCGTTAAACTCTTTCTTGCAAACCTGTATAGAACGAAACGTCGTCGCACACCGAGAATCGAGATGCGCCGAGTTCCAAGCGTTTCTGGCGATTTAACTTAACGTAAACGTGTCAAAATCGTGCGTTTCGTCCGAAAACGAAAACTTCTTGCGTTCAACGTCGTCTTGCACGGCTGTATCAAACGAAACTCCGATCTACACTAAGAATCGAGATGTACACCTTTTCGAAAGATTCTGGCACCTCAGCTAGACGTGAAAAAGTCAAATACGATTATTTTGTCCCAGAAAACGCAATTCCGGCATTAATCGTGGTCTTGCGTACTTGTATCGCCCGAAACAAGGGTCTACACCGGAACTCGATATGTGCCGAGTTTAGAGCGATACTAACATCAAAACTCAACGCAAACGTTTCAAAATCGTTGAATCGGTCCGAAAACATGAAATCCTTGCATTAAACGACGCCTCTCACAGCGGTATCGAACGAAACTTCAAACTACTCAGAAAATCGAAATTTCGCGATTTCCGAGCTATCCTGGCATCTCAGCTCGACGTAGAAAAGTTAAAATCTTTTATTCTCTTTAGAAACAGAAAAATTCGTGCGTTAACCGTCGTCTCGGGGAGTTGGATCGGAAGAAACTTCGATCCACCCCGAGAATTAAGATTTCGCGTTTGTCGAGCAATTCTAGCATCTCCTCTTGACATAAGTGTCAAAATGAGATATTATGACTAAACGCACAAAATTCTTGCATTAGACGTTGTCATGCACGGCATTTGCGACCGAAACATCGGTCTACATGGCGAAATAAGATGTCTTGAGTTCCGAGCGATTCTGGCTTGTGAACTCAACGTCAACCTTTGCAAATTTTTTATTTTGTCCGAAAACATGTAATTGTTGCATTGAACGCAGTCTAACACGGCTGTATCGAACGAAACGTTGATCTAGCCCGAAAATCACAATCTCGCGAGTTTCGAGCTGTTCTGGCATTACAGCTTGACGTAAGAAAGTCGAAACACTTTTGTTGACCAGAAACAGACAAATTTTTGCCTGAACTGGCGTCTTGCAAGGCTGTATCGAACGAAACATCGGTGTATCGAACGAAACATCGGTTCATACCGAGAATCGAAATGTTCTGACTTTCGAGCGATTTTGGCACCTCAGCTCGACTTGAAAAAGGGAAAATAACTGATTTTGTCTCGAAAAACACAATTCTGGCGTTAAACTCTTTCTTGCAAACCTGTATTGAACGAAACGTCGTCGCACACCGAGAATCGAGATGTGCCGAGTTCCAAGCGTTTCTGGCGATTCAACTCAACGTGAACGTGTCAAAATCGTGCATTTCGTCCGAAAACGAAAACTTCTTGCGTTCAACGTCGTCTTGCATTGCTGTATCAAACGAAACTCTGATCTACACTGAGAATTGAGATGTACACCTTTTCGAAAGATTCTGGCACCTCAGCTAATCGTGAAAAAGTCAAATACATCTATTTTGACTCAGGAAAAACAATTCCAGCGTTAATCGTGGTCTTGCGTACTTGTATCGACCGAAACAACGGTCTACACCGGAACTCGATATGTGCCGAGTTTTGAGCGATTCTAACATCTAAACTTAACGCCAACGTTTTAAAATCGTTAAATTGGTCCGGAAACATGAAATTCTTGAATTGAACGATGTCTCTTACAGCGATATCGATCGAAACTTCAAACTACTGAAAAAATTGAAATTTTGCGAGTTCCGAACTATCCTGGCATCTTAGCTCGACGTTAAAAAGTTAAAATCTTTTTTGTTGACCAAAAACAGACAAATTTCTGCCTAAACCAGCGTCTTGCAAGGCTGTATCGAACGAAGCATCGATCTACACCAAGAATCGAAACGTCCGGACTTCCGAGCGATTCTAGCATCACGGATCGACATAAATGTGTCATGATCATTTATCTTTTTTCGAATCCGATAATTTTTCCGTTATACCTCGTCTTGCACAACTGTTTCGGACGAAATATCGATCTACACCAAGAATCGAGATCTCCCGATTTTCAAGGGATTGCGGCATGTAAGCTCACCGTCAACGTTTCAAAATCGTTCATTTCGGTGAAAACTTGCAATTCTTGCGTTGAACGTCGTCTCGCACGGCTGTCTCGAACGAAACATCGATCGGCCTCGGGAATTGCCTTTTCGCGAGTTTCAAGCTATTCTGGCATCTCACCTTGACGTAAGCTAGTCCGAATTCTTTGTTTTGTCCTAAAACAGGAACATTTTTGTGTTAACAGTCGTCTTCCAAGGCTGTATCGAACGAAACTTCGATCTACCGCGAGTATCGAGGGCTTTCGGGTGTCGAGCGATTCTGCCATCTCGGCTCGACATCGAAGCGTCAAAATCATACATTTTCTCTTAAATTACAAAATTCTTGCCCTAAACATCGTTTGGCACCACTGTATCCATCGAAACACCGGTCTACACCGAGGATCGAGATGTCCCGAATTTCGAGCGAATCTGGCATCTCAGCTCGACGTTAAATGTCAAAATCGTTTATTTCGTCCGATAACCAAAATTCTTGCATTAAACGTCGCCTTGCACGGCTGTATCGATAGGAACATCGATCTACCTCGAGAATCGACATGTCTCGAGTTCAGAGCGAATCTAGCATCTCGTCGTGACATAAGTGTCAAAATAAGTCATTTCGACTAAACGCACATAATTCTTGCATTAGACGTTTTCTTGCACGGCATTTGTGACCGGAACATCGGTCTACATCGAGAAAAAAGATGTCTTGAGTTCCGAACGTATCTGGCTTGTGAACTCAACGCCAACCTTTGCAAACTCTTTATTTTGTCCGAAAACATGTAATTGTTGCGTTAAACGTAGTCTAACGCGGCTGTATCGAACAAAACGTTGATCTACCCCGAAATCCACAATTTCGCGAGTTTTGAGCTGTTCTGGCATTTCAGCTTGACGTAAGAAAGTGGAAATCTCTTTTGTTGACCAAAAAATGACAAATTTTTTCGCCTGAACCGGCGTCTTGCGTGGCTGTATCGAACGAAACATCCGGTTTACACCGAGAATCGAGATGTTATGAGTTTCGAGCGATTTTGGCACCTCAGCTCGACGTGAAAAAGGCAAAATAACTCGTTTTCTCTCGAATAACACAATTCTGGCGTTAAACTCTTTCTTGCAAACCTGTATTAAACGAAACGTCGTCGCACACCGAGAATCGAGATGTGCCGAGTTCCAAGCGTTTCTGGCGATTGAACTTAACGTAAACGTGTCAAAATCGTGCATTTCGTCAGAAAACAAAAACTTCTCGCGTTAAACGTCGTCTTGCACAGCTGTATCAAACGAAACTCCGATCTACACTGAGATCCGAGATGTACACCTTTTCGAACGATTCTGGCCCCTCAGCTAGACGTGAAAAAGTCAAATACGATTATTTGTCTCAGAAAACACAATTCCGGCTTTAATCGTAGTCTTGCGTACTTTTATCGCCTGAAACAGCGGTCTACACCGGAACTCGATATGTGCCGAGTTTAGAGCGATTCTAACATCTAAACTCAACGCCAACGTTTTAAAATCGTTGAATTGGTCTGAAAACATGGAATCCTTGCGTTAAACGACGTTTCTCACAGCGGTATTGAACGAAACTTCAATCTACTCAGAAAATCACAATTTCGCGAGTTTCGAGCTGTTCTGGCATTACAGCTTGACGTAAGAAAGTCGAAACACTTTTGTTGACCAAAAACAGACAAATTTTTGCCTGTACCGGCGTCTTGCAAGGCTGTATCGAACGAAACATCGGTGTATCGAACGAAACATCGGTTCATACCGAGAATCGAAATGTTCTGACTTTCGAGCGATTTTGGCACCTCAGCTCGACTCGAAAAAGGCAAAATAACTGATTTTGTCTTGAAAAACACAATTCTGGCGTTAAACTCTTTCTTGCAAACCTGTATTGAACGAAACGTCGTCGCACACCGAGAATCGAGATGTGCCGAGTTCCAAGCGTTCCTGGCGATTCAACTCAACGTAAACGTGTCAAAATCGTGCATTTCGTCCGAAAACGAAAACTTCTTGCGTTCAACGTCGTCTTGCACAGCTGTATCAAACGAAACTACGATCTACACTGAGAATTTAGATGTACACCTTTTCGAAAGATTCTGGCACCTCAGCTAATCGTGAAAAAGTCAAATACATCTATTTTGACTCAGGAAAAACAATTCCAGCGTTAATCGTGGTCTTGCGTACTTGTATCGACCGAAACACCGGAACTCGATATGTGCCGAGTTTTCAGCGATTCTAACATCTAAACTCAACGCCAACGTTTCAAAATCGTTAAATTGGTCCGGAAACATGAAGTTCTTGCGTCAAACGACGTCTCTCACAGCGGTATCGAACGAAACTTTAAACTACTCAGAAAATCGAAATTTCGCGATTTCCGAGCTATCCTGGCATCTCAGCTCGACGTTAAAAAGTTAAAATCTTTTATTCTCTTTAGAAACAGAAAAATTCGTGCGTTAACCGTCCTCTCGGGGAGTTGGATCGGAAGAAACTTCGATCCACCCCGAGAATTAAGATTTCGCGTTTGTCGAGCAATTCTAGCATCTCCTCTTGACATAAGTGTCAAAATGAGATATTATGACTAGACGCACAAAACTCTTGCATTAGACGTTGTTTTGCACGGCATTTGCGACCGAAACATCGGTCTACATGGCGAAATAAGATGTCTTGAGTTCCGAGCGTATCTGGCTTGTGAACTCAACGTCAACCTTTGCAAATTTTTTATTTTGTCCGAAAACATGTAATTGTTGCATTGAACGCAATCTAACACGGCTGTATCGAACGAAACGTTGATCTAGCCCGAAAATCACAATCTCGTGAGTTTCGAGCTGTTCTTTACAGCTTGACGTAAGAAAGTCGAAACACTTTTGTTGACCAAAAATAGACAAATTTTTGCCTGAACCGGCGTCTTGCAAGGCTGTATCGGACGAAACATCGGTGTATCGAACGAAACATCGGTTCATACCGAGAATCGAGATGTTATGAGTTTCGAGTGTTACGTCCTGGGTCATTTCCCATAAATATTTATATATATATCAATATGTTTGTTAATCATTATACCGGTTTCATCAATTTTTAACGTACAATGAACGGATTATTCAATATATCATAGAATACTACATAGTCGTCGCTTAAGCGAACTCCGACTGTAGGATCATAATAATAATAATATATATCATCGACAATAAAATATCACTTCACTTAAGAACATTCATGGTTAACATTTGATTAACTTTATTTCACATTTGGGTTCTAAATCCACGAACTATTTACTTTAACGGTCGATAACTAAACAACTACTCACGATAAAGAAAATCTGATAACACCATTAGAAGCAGAAAAAGGTTTAGAAGTTATAAAGGGCTAGTCATAAAAATGCTCTAGGACGTCCCGTTTACGAGATATTCGCGTTTCTTTAGAAAAACGCAGATGACGAGGTCGGACTTCCAACGCACGAGTAGTTTACCGTTAAAAGCCCACAAATAAAGACATTTGTACTTATTAGAATCATTATCGATTCTCTATGGGTAAATAGAGGAAATTCAAGGTATAACATTGTCAATAAATAATAATAGATTTGTTTTTTTTAGCATGTTATATTTGTTTTATATACCTAAATAGTAACACAATACAACATCAACAGTTGAAAAGTATGATAATTATCAACAAGTAAATATTGTTAGAAGGCAAAACATATGTTAATCAAGGCAACAATGTGCAGAGCATATTAATAATGTTAACATAAACGTATATAATATACCACTAGTATAATAACAATTATAAGTCGCGGATCGAGAATAAATATCATATTACAAACCGAGCGCGGCACCGGATGAGGCCTAGACGCGGAGTCGGCATCGATAAGAATGTACCGTGCGACTTAGCCGATAACAAAGAAGCTGAATCTCTCGACTTACCGTGGGATGCTGCGTCAGCATCGGGCCTCATGGGCGACTGCCGAGCGCGTGGCCCCCACCATTGCAACAGCTACGGGCCCTCCTCCATTAGCGTTGCTCCGCATATAAATAGTCAGTACTCTTCTCGCCGCGCGAATATTTGTTCCGGTATTACTTACACTATAACTTCCATCCGAAAGTCGGTCCGATAATTACGAGTATTATTTCGCGACGCGATTCTTAAATAATGTGTTTTATTCTTTCACATTCTTAGTGATTTGTGCAAAGATATATATGTATATATACATATATACTTATTTGATTCAATTACTGGCGATTAAAAACGTGGCGATACCTGTCAGGGAACAGGCGGTGTTGTTTTGACCGATACAAAAATCGTTGCGGGTAACATCGTGTAGTGGTTAATCATTCAACATCTTGTTATAATAAACTATACGGTTCTTATCTTAGTGATATAATCTATCTAATAATTAACCATAGACAGTGTAACAGTGTTCTATTAAATAAACTAAACGCTCTTATTAAAACTTCGAGTGTGTTTTCATTTATCGGCGAGACCTCGAGTTAAGATCGTAAGCTGAAAGTAATCATAATATACATATATATATATATATATATATATTGTCGATTATTTCACACTCGTATTATAATTCCCATAACTCTTTAGATCGAGCCTTAGAATAAACGCTTATACACTGTGGAGCTCTCAGGCCTTCGGGTCCTTTCGTGCTCTCGGGTATTTTCCTGCAATTCCCTTATCTTGTGGAGCTCTCAGGCCTTCGGGTCCTTTTGTACTCTCGGATAAATCCGTGCCTTTCCAATTCATCACTCTGTGGAGCTCTCAGGCCTTCGGGTCCTTTTGTGCTCTCTAGTATCATAATTCATATGAGTGTGAACTTTTCGATAATCATCGTTTGACAACTCATTCATGAATGGGTCGTCGTCGCGCTGGAAAAGTCGAGCGTACACCGCTGTCGAAGACGACGCTTTTGATACTATTAAGGGATTGACGGACCGTCTTAAGGAAATTTTCGGGGCTTCCAAATCAATTAACCAATATCGAGGCGAACTAGGTAATATAGCAAAACAAAAGAACGAGCATATCATTGATTACATCAGCCGCGTAAAAGACCTGTACTCAGCAATTCGAGAAGAGGAGACTTCCGAAACGGGAGCTATTTCACGAACGCAAACAAGGAATCTGGAGAAGGAAACTCTAGAGTGTTTCCTAGCTGGACTACCTCCGGACTTCCGTCTCAGGTTAAAATTAGAGGGTTGCCCAAATCTCGACGTGGCATACTCTAACGCTGTGAAAATCGAGAAGGAAATCGAAAAGGACCGCGTTAACTTCAAGGACACGCGTTCAGAAAGTAAAAACACGTCGCAGACTCATGTCAAGACTATAGTAGCCCGCGATTCAGTAAACTGTGACCTTTGCAACAAAAAGGGTCATAAGGCGGATAACTGTTGGACGAAGTACCCCGAGAAACGTCCTCAATCTAAAAAATCAAACGGGAATACCGAAGATCAAAGAGATAGTACGGTTAACAAAACGCGAAATTCTAACGATAATAGAAGCCATCTTGTTTGCGACTATTGTAACAAACCGGGTCACAGCAAACCTCAATGCTACAAAAGAATTAATGACGAAAAACGTAAGGCGGAAAACGAGAACACCCGCTCGGAAAAACCTGGCGCGAACCGAGTGGAAAAATTATCAGAGCGCCCTGTGCGAACAGTAAGCATTGCGAACGAAAAGTCCGTACCGTCAACGTCAGATTAAAGGAACAGTCATTCATTCCCACTGTAGAGATTGAGTCCCCACAATTAAACAAAAGAGTAGATTTTCTTGTCGACTCCGGGTCTGACCCAAATTTGATAAAAATTAACGCATTGAATTCGGACGTTATTATCAACAGAAATGATATCCTAAAGTTACGGGGCATATCTGCCTCACCAGTTTACACAGTTGGTTCTACTATCTTGGAAATTGAAGGGACTCAATCGGAATTTCACGTCGTTAATAACAGATTCCCAATCGAACAAGATGCAATTTTGGGTTCAGAATTTCACGCCCAAAACCGTGCCGTAATAGACTGGGAACAAGAAGTCGTTCGTTGGAAAAATAAAGTACTCCCGTTCAAAAATCGCGAAACCGTAGTAATACCGAAGAGATCACGAGCCGTGTATTATATACGCGTTACAAATCCTGAGGTGCAAGAGGGATATATTCCTCGATTAAACGCCGGAAGCGGAATTTTCCTTGGGGAAGCCGTGGTGTCATGTAAAAATGGTGTAGCGTGTTTGATGGCAATTAACACCAACGATGAGGACATAGAGCTCACTGTTCCGGCAGTGACCTTAGAGGCATTTGAGCTCTATACTCCGAATCTGAGGTCTGATTTGAAAGGCGACGAGCATTCTGGCGAAATACTTAGCGTACAAGAACCGGATTGCACCAGCACTGATCAATCAATTGGCGGTCAGCGCACTCACCCTGTTTTGCGAATAGAAAAGGTATCCGCGAAACAAGTAAAAGATTTGCTACGACTCGACAATCTAAATGACGAAGAGCGAGCGAATGTTGAAACATTAATCGATCGAAACACCGATCTCTTTCATATACCAGGACATTTCCTGGAACATACAAACGCGATAGAACACAAAATTTCCACGACGGACGACCAACCAGTCTTTATACGTCAATATAGATTTCCTCCCGCTCACAAAGACGAAATCCAGAAGCAAGTGGGTGAACTCATCGAGGGTAAGATTATTGAACCATCCGAGTCTCCTTACAGCTCTCCACTTTGGATCGTGCCAAAAAAGGCCGATTCACAGGGGAAACCAAGATGGAGAATGGTAATTGATTATCGGAACCTAAACGACAAAACAACTGGTGATGCTTACCCGCTTCCGAATATCAATGAGATCCTCGACCAACTCGGGAGCGCTAAATATTTTTCCGTATTTGACTTGGCGAGCGGGTTTCACCAAATTTGTATGCATCCCTCAGATGCACACAAAACAGCTTTTTCAACGCCATTCGGGCACTACCAATTTAATCGCATGCCGTTTGGGCTCAAAACCGCTCCGGCAACGTTCCAGCGATTAATGGACCGCGTCTTATGCGGCTTACAAGGCAATGAGCTTTTTGTATATTTGGATGACATTGTGATATACGCAAGTTCATTGCGGGAACACGAAATTAAATTTAATAAACTGGCAGAGCGATTACGGAAAGCCAACCTCAAACTGCAACCCGACAAATGTGAATTCTTGCGAAAAGAAGTTGCCTATTTGGGTCACGTCATTAGCGAAGACGGTGTTAAACCCGATCCTAAAAAGATAGAATCACTGAAAAAATATCCTCGACCAACAACCGCGAGAAAGATTAAGCAGTTCCTCGGTCTGGCGGGATATTATCAACGGTTTGTGGAAAACTTTTCCGAAATGGCTCGACCCTTAACTCAGTTGTTAAAAAAGGGTGCAACGTTTAAGTGGACTCATACACAAGAGGAAGCTTTCACGAGACTACGAGATGCTTTATGCAAAGAACCGATCTTACAATATCCGGACTTCACTCGGCCATTTATCATAACAACCGACGCATCAAACATAGCGATAGGCGGTATTCTCAGTCAAGGGAAAATCGGTAGTGACAAACCTATTTCATACGCGTCACGAACATTGTCTAAAGCCGAAATGAACTATTCTACTATTGAAAAAGAACTTCTAGCAATTGTATATTGTGTAGGCCACTTCAGACCTTACGTCTACGGTCGCGAATTCGTACTTGTAACTGATCACAAGCCGCTTGTCTGGCTTGACTCTGTGAAAGATCCTGCGAATAGACTAATTCATTGGCGTTTTAAACTCGCCAACTATGAATACAAAATAATGTATAAACCCGGAAGAGTAAATAGTAACGCAGACGCGCTCTCTCGGAATCCTCCCGATACAGAGAACGAGATGCCGAATAACGAGAAATCGGTACTCGTAGTAATGCCTATTCGATTCAGAACAGTATTAGATTCATCCGACACCGATTCGGATGTACCACCTCACAAAAGGCGAAAGGAAAATATTCCGGCAGCGAACCCTGAAGCCGGGAATATAATTCGTTTCCAACCGATTAAACGAGCTCGGGAGCCTGGGTCGGATTCCAGCTCTGATAGCATATTTACAGCTAACCCGAAAAAGCGAATAAGGGATTCCAAGACTTCAGAATTAGAAAATTCATTGATTTCATCGACTGCTTCGGTAAAACCAGATTCTAAAATCGTAACAGAGGGACTAAAAGATCCTTCCGATCTCCCTGCACCTTCAGATGCTCCAGAAAATGAATCTGGCCCTGCTGTATCACATAAAAACAAACCGAGCATAGTCGAAAAATCAGTTGAGAGCGAAAGGAGAGCGAAAGTATCTGACGAGCCAGGAAAATCAGCCGATGAATCTACCGTTGATTCTTCCGAAACTCTTGAAAAACTCAAAACAAGTATAAGCGGTTCCATTGACAATTCCGACTCTTCAACTACTGAAGTAAATGTTCAATCCAAGGCGTCGTCCGAAGGTGAAAACCCGACCGACGACCCAAACTACATCATACCGGAAAATGCAATCCAGGCTGCTGACTCGTCCGATGTTCACGAAACTCCTGATCCAATGGAAAATTCGAGAGATAGTAATGTTAGAGACTCCGCAGTCGAAGCGAAATCGGACGGAAACAACTCAGAATCTACCAATGAGCCAAATTCCGATGGTGATTCCGATGCGAACAGCGATATCTTTGATAGAGCTAATGTTCCATACGAACGAGACGATAGAGATTTATCCATAAACAGACTAATTGTTAAAGAAACTCGAGATCGTTTGAGTATAAGGAAAGACAATGTAGTATTTTTCGTAACTACTAAGGGACAGGCTGTAGATGAAGGGGCCAAAGACCTCGGCGAACTACAGATTCCAAACAATCTTAACCTTAGTAGAGCTAACGTGAAAACAATAAGGTCAAAACATTTTATTGCTTTACCAATTAAAGCCGATTTACGAGCCAATACATCTATCGACGATCTACTAGAAGCCGTTGACTCCCTAAGAGACGTTGTAACCGAGTTAAATCTAAGATCGATTAGTATCGCAAAGACAAACAAAATCGACAACATATATTGGGAGGATATCCGCAAGGGCTTAATCGACAATCTGGCTGATTTACCAGTATCTTTGACAATTTGCAATCAGCTAATTCGAGTACCTCCCGAAACAGAGAGACGGGGAATCATCGCAGAAAAACATGACTCATTAATTGGCGGACACAAGGGTGTGACCAAAACATACAAGCGCATTCGTGAAAATTTCTTTTGGGAAAATATGAAAACCGAAGTACAGGAATATATTCAGCACTGTCGCGAATGCCAATTGAAGAAACTGGTCCGCGTTAAAACTAGACAACCTATGATTATTACTGATACACCAGGCAGCGCCTTTGATAAAATCGCAATGGACGTTGTTGGGCCGCTTCCCATCACCCAGAAAGGAAACCAGTACATTCTAACTATACAAGATTTATTAACTAAGTATTCACTTGGAATACCGATGGCTAGAGTTTCTTCAATTGATGTCGCAGACGCCTTCATAAAACAGTTCGTTAATCGCTTTGGGGCACCAGCCGGGATCCTTACGGACCAAGGCAGTAACTTCACTAGTAGCTTGATGAAATCTGTAGCAAAAGATACAAAATTAAACAATATTTCACGACGGCTTATCACCCACAAACAAACGGATCGATCGAACGATCGCACCATGTGCTAATAGAATATTTAAAACCGTATCTAGACAGGAATCATGATTGGGATGAATACATCGATATGGCCATGTTCTCTTATAATACTAGTCTCCACGAAGGTACAGGTTTCACTCCGCACGAATTAGTTTTTGGAAAACTTGCTAGACTTCCGTCTGCCCACCAACAGATAGAGGAACACAGAGATGAAACATACACAACGTACTTGGAAAAGCTCTTCAGCAAACTTCATGATTTACAAGAACTTGCAGCCGAAAATTTGACGAACGCAAAACAGCGCTCGAAAAGATATTACGATCGAAACATAAATCCGCAAAACTTTGGGATCGGCACCCAGGTATTAATGCTTAAGGAACCCCACGTTGGGAAATTCTCCCAGCAATATACTGGACCGTACGAAGTTATCGAAATCTTATCTGGCGGAAACGTAAAAATTAATTGTAACGGAAAGTCAAAAATCGTTCATACAAATAAACTGCGTTTATCGAAATTGTAAGAGAGGGCTACCTCTGTTACAGGAGAATCTAGCTCTAGTAGGATAACACTAATAGGGCATTACTCAATTCAAATATGACGGAACGTAGAGGTAGGAGTAGAAGAATCGACGGGACTTCAGCATAAAGAGGGGAAGCCATGGAAACCAGAGAAAACAAGACGACGACATCGCTAAACAAGAAAAACAGTATTCCCAAACATTGGCCTACGCACGATATTCCCTTTCGCATACACTACTGCGATCGATGGGGACACTTCCACAGGGAAAGGGCCATACGCTACGACCAAGACCGTGAGGAATTCGAATATCAAAATAGAAGAACATCAAGAATTTCCACAATTAAGGCGGACGATCTCGTCCTTATCTACTTCGACGGGGAATTTTTCGGAGTTCCGGATAGTTACGATGAATTCAAACGAAGATACAACCAAGTTCCGAGATACTCCAACATTAGAAGATGTGATCAACGTCAAATCAGAGAGAAGTCAACAACAGCACCACCGACTGCGAGGAATCACAGATTTTGGCTGGCCGTTCCACTGTTTATTACGATGCTGCTTTGTACGTACCTTTATCCTGTGAGCGCAATCTTGGGCTATGACTGTGGCAGCTCGTCGCTTAACATAACAACAATCTCACTAAACGGTATTGGCGAGTGCAATATTCCCTTGAAGGAACCCACAACGACAAGCAAATATATACAATTACTACAACTCACAGACTTTAACAGTGTCGAAGTCTTTCAATGCAAAATAGAAATTGATCGAACAATTTACCATTGTGGCATGCATTCTCACAATTCAATCGTTCAAAACGGGAGACAAATCTATCTCCACGACTTGGATGAAAGAGGATGTCTTCGCGTACACGAGACAGGGATCTTATCGGTGAGTAGTGCGAGTCAAATCATCGGTCTACAAAGAAACAGCACAACGACCAGGAGCATCACCATGGCCGGATCTATCTCCGTAGATGGAAAGTGTTCAGGTACACAATACAGTGACCCGTTCGGCACCTGGGACAACGTTGTTGTGCAAGCATCAGTGAAAATCACTCTTTCCAACTATCAAGCTTCGATTAACCTGGCGGATGAAAGAATAATCCTACAGTCTGGAAATAAGTGTCCAATGACTGACGGACATTGTATCGACGTCAACGGGAACAGCGCCTTCTGGAGGACGGAACCAACTGACTCATGCGAATTGCACCGTTACGAAGGAAAAGCCACAAAAATGACAACCAAGGATCCATCGGACTCACCAGACGTGTATACGTTAACTACACAAGATACAACGTTTGCACTCGCGCGACGTTTGGAACTGCTACTGTGCGGATTTACACTAATCCGAACCGAACACCCAAAACTATTTATTCTCGAGACAGAGAAAGGAGAATCATTCGCAACGAAGAGACCAATCTCCGTCTCTAATCTCGATATATTCTCATACATAAATTCAAAATTCGTTTATGTCGAGAAACACATAAAATTACAAATGAAAAACTTATACAAGGACGTGCTAACACAACGTTGCAACTTAGAAAGACAAGTCTTGCAGAATGCCCTGTCAACTTCGAGCATTTTGCCGGAAAAATTCGCATACGTCATAATGAAAGGACCAGGATACATGGCAGTGATAGCAGGCGAAGTCGCACATATAATCAAATGCATCCCTGTGGAATGTAATCTACGCCGAACCGACGAGTGCTATCATGAGTTGCCTGTTACGTATCGCAACCAGTCTTATTTTCTATCGACGACGTCACGAATGTTGTTGAAAACCGCAACTCAGAGCGAATGCGATCCAACTCTACCAGCGTTATACTTTATCGACAACGTCTGGTATAGATTTTCACCACATCCGATTGTTGTTCCACCACCGCAATCGCTTCAACCATCATCGAAGCCAACCTGGCATTACGCATCAATTAGGAACCTCGCCATTAGCGAAATATACGCAGAATCGGACATCAAAAAACTCCGCGATCGAATCATGTTCCCTGCTGAGAAACCTGCATTATTGAATAACCTAGCAAGAGGATCAGTTGGTTACAGCATACCTGCTGGAAGTATATCGATTCAAGGACTACTCGACGAAAACACACTAGAACATCTCGCTGAAAGTGCCGCTAAGAAATTTTGGCATGGTTTCGAGAAATTCGGCATAGCTAGTGCAGGAGTTTTCGCAATCTACGTAATTATCAAAATTGCTAAAACCATCATTGATACCTGCATTCACGGATACGCAATCCACGCTTTGTACGGATGGAGTATTCACCTATTGGGAGCGGTGTGGAGCTCCGTAACTGGACTACTGTTAACATTGGGTCACAAACGAAACGAAATAAATCGTGATGTGAAACAAAATAAGACACCAGAGGAACGGGTAGAACTACCTAACTACCCCAACTTGACGGCGAGGGATAACGCAAGATTTTCGACAGCAATGGAACGGGTAGAACTACCTAACTACCCCAACTTGACGGCGAGGGATAACGCAAGATTTTCGACAGCAATGGAACGGGTAGAACTACCTAACTACCCCAACTTGACGGCGAGGGATAACGCAAGATTTTCGACAGCAATGGAACGGGTAGAATTACAAATCTACACCAACTTGACGGCGAGGGAGACCGGAAGACTTCCAACTGCAGGGAAAAGGACAAAACCAAATTTCTCCAACTCGACAACAAAGGAAGCCGCAGTATCACTGACCCCTCAGCCCACAATCGACCCAGTCCTCGTTAATCGTTTCAACTCTTGTCCTACGCAGAGCAACGGCACTGCTTCTGACTAAAGGGGGGAAGTGTTACGTCCTGGGTCATTTCCCATAAATATTTATATATATATCAATATGTTTGTTAATCATTATACCGGTTTCATCAATTTTTAACGTACAATGAACGGATTATTCAATATATCATAGAATACTACATAGTCGTCGCTTAAGCGAACTTCGACTGTAGGATCATAATAATAATAATATATATCATCAACAATAAAATATCACTTCACTTAAGAACATTCATGGTTAACATTTGATTAACTTTATTTCACATTTGGGTTCTAAATCCACGAACTATTTACTTTAACGGTCGATAACTAAACAACTACTCACGATAAAGAAAATCTGATAACACCATTAGAAGCAGAAAAAGGTTTAGAAGTTATAAAGGGCTAGTCATAAAAATGCTCTAGGACGTCCCGTTTACGAGATATTCGCGTTTCTTTAGAAAAACGCAGATGACGAGGTCGGACTTCCAACGCACGAGTAGTTTACCGTTAAAAGCCCACAAAAAAAGACATTTGTACTTATTAAAATCATTATCGATTCTCTATGGGTAAATAGAGGAAATTCAAGGTATAACATTGTCAATAAATAATAATAGATTTGTTTTTTTTAGCATGTTATATTTGTTTTATATACCTAAATAGTAACACAATACAACATCAACAGTTGAAAAGTATGATAATTATCAACAAGTAAATATTGTTAGAAGGCAAAACATATGTTAATCAAGGCAACAATGTGCAGAGCATATTAATAATGTTAACATAAACGTATATAATATACCACTAGTATAATAACAATTATAAGTCGCGGATCGAGAATAAATATCATATTACAAACCGAGCGCGGCACCGGATGAGGCCTAGACGCGGAGTCGGCATCGATAAGAATGTACCGTGCGACTTAGCCGATAACAAAGAAGCTGAATCTCTCGACTTACCGTGGGATGCTGCGTCAGCATCGGGCCTAATGGGCGACTGCCGAGCGCGTGGCCCCCACCATTGCAACAGCTACGGGCCCTCCTCCATTAGCGTTGCTCCGCATATAAATAGTCAGTACTCTTCTCGCCGCGCGAATATTTGTTCCGGTATTACTTACACTATAACTTCCATCCGAAAGTCGGTCCGATAATTACGAGTATTATTTCGCGACGCGATTCTTAAATAATGTGTTTTATTCTTTCACATTCTTAGTGATTTGTGCAAAGATATATATGTATATATACATATATACTTATTTGATTCAATTACTGGCGATTAAAAACGTGGCGATACCTGTCAGGGAACAGGCGGTGTTGTTTTGACCGATACAAAAATCGTTGCGGGTAACATCGTGTAGTGGTTAATCATTCAACATCTTGTTATAATAAACTATACGGTTCTTATCTTAGTGATATAATCTATCTAATAATTAACCATAGACAGTGTAACAGTGTTCTATTAAATAAACTAAACGCTCTTATTAAAACTTCGAGTGTGTTTTCATTTATCGGCGAGACCTCGAGTTAAGATCGTAAGCTGAAAGTAATCATAATATACATATATATATATATATATATATTGTCGATTATTTCACACTCGTATTATAATTCCCATAACTCTTTAGATCGAGCCTTAGAATAAACGCTTATACACTGTGGAGCTCTCAGGCCTTCGGGTCCTTTCGTGCTCTCGGGTATTTTCCTGCAATTCCCTTATCTTGTGGAGCTCTCAGGCCTTCGGGTCCTTTTGTACTCTCGGATAAATCCGTGCCTTTCCAATTCATCACTCTGTGGAGCTCTCAGGCCTTCGGGTCCTTTTGTGCTCTCGAGTATCATAATTCATATGAGTGTGAACTTTTCGATAATCATCGTTTGACAACTCATTCATGAATGGGTCGTCGTCGCGCTGGAAAAAGTTTTCAAATTCGAAGGGCTATAGCCATAGCAGCCGGCAAACCCAAAACAAAACGAGGTCATCAACGGTCATCCTTAATAAGAATTAAAATTAGTGACGTTCACACTTGTGAGAGTTGGAGTCCGATTCAACGGCAATTACCGTTGATCGTGTCCGTGGTGCGCGTCAATTTCCACATTATAAAAACTTCTGGTAGTTGGATCCTGAAGAACCATCTATCTGTAACATCAGAAGCCGGAGACATACCGACGGAGGACATTCCACTCATCATCATAGATTAACCCAACAACCCTCTACGCTCAACAGCTCACACGCCTGCTCATCAGCATAAAGGGTAAGTCCTCATTATTTTCATTTATTCTTTTTTTTTACGAGTCCAGTCTCGCTCTAATCCCTGACCAGCGCATTCCGGTCTAAACGAAGAGCAACAATATATGTACATTTCCGTCACTTATCGCCATATAACCGAACTACGTCATTAAGCGCCGTACAGAGTAAAATTTATTAAAATTTATAATTCGCGACGTAACACGAGCGATTTTGGCACCTCAGCTCGACGTGAAAAAGGCAAGATAACTCATTTTCTCTCGAATAACACAATTCTGGCGTTAAACTCTTTCTTGCAAACCTGTATTGAACGAAACGTCGTCGCACACCGAGAATCGAGATGTGCCGAGTTCCAAGCGTTTCTGGCGATTCAACTCAACGTAAACGTGTCAAAATCGTGCATTTCGTCCGAAAACGAAAACTTCTTGCGTTCAACGTCGTCTTGCACGGCTGTATCAAACGAAACTCCGATCTACACTGAGAATTGAAATGTACACCTTTTCGAAAGATTCTGGCACCTCAGCTAATCGTGAAAAAGTCAAATACATCTATTTTGACTCAGGAAAAACAATTCCAGCGTTAATCGTGGTCTTGCGTACTTGTATCGACCGAAACACCGGAACTCGATATGTGCCGAGTTTTGAGCGATTCTAACATCTAAACTCAACGCCAACGTTTCAAAATCGTTAAATTGGTCCGGAAACATGAAGTTCTTGCGTCAAACGACGTCTCTCACAGCGGTATCGAACGAAACTTCAAACTACTCAGAAAATCGAAATTTCGCGATTTCCGAGCTATCCTGGCATCTCAGCTCGACGTAAAAAAGTTAAAATCTTTTATTCTCTTTAGAAACAGAAAAATTCGTGCGTTAACCGTCCTCTCGGGGAGTTGGATCGGAAGAAACTTCGATCCACCCCGAGAATTAAGATTTCGCGTTTGTCGAGCAATTCTAGCATCTCCTCTTGACATAAGTGTCAAAATGAGATATTATGACTAGACGCACAAAATTCTTGCATTAGACGTTGTTTTGCACAGCATTTGCGACCGAAACATCGGTCTACATGGCGAAATAAGATGGCTCGAGTTCCGAGCGTATCTGGCTTGTGAACTCAACGTCAACCTTTGCGAATTTTTTATTTTGTCCGAAAACATGTAATTGTTGCATTGAACGCAGTCTAACACGGCTGTATCGAACGAAACGTTGATCTAGCCCGAAAATCACAATCTCGTGAGTTTCGAGCTGTTCTTTACAGCTTGACGTAAGAAAGTCGAAACACTTTTGTTGACCAAAAATAGACAAATTTTTGCCTGAACCGGCGTCTTGCAAGGCTGTATCGAACGAAACATCGGTGTATCGAACGAAACATCGGTTCATACCGAGAATCGAAATGTTCTGACTTTCGAGCGATTTTGGCACCTCAGCTCGACTTGAAAAAGGCAAAATAACTGATTTTGTCTTGAAAAACACAATTCTGGCGTTAAACTCTTTCTTGCAAACCTGTATAGAACGAAACGTCGTCGCACACCGAGAATCGAGATGCGCCGAGTTCCAAGCGTTTCTGGCGATTTAACTTAACGTAAACGTGTCAAAATCGTGCATTTCGTCAGAAAACGAAAACTTCTTGCGTTAAACGTCGTCTTGCACAGCTGTATCAAACGAAACTCCGATCTACACTGAGATCCGAGATGTACACCTTTTCGAACGATTCTGGCCCCTCAGCTAGACGTGAAAAAGTCAAATACGATTATTTGTCTCAGAAAACACAATTCCGGCTTTAATCGTAGTCTTGCGTACTTTTATCGCCTGAAACAGCGGTCTACACCGGAACTCGATATGTGCCGAGTTTAGAGCGATTCTAACATCTAAACTCAACGCCAACGTTTCAAAATCGTTGAATTGGTCTGAAAACATGGAATCCTTGCGTTAAACGACGTCTCTCACAGCGGTATTGAACGAAACTTCAATCTACTCAGAAAATCACAATTTCGCGAGTTTCGAGCTGTTCTGGCATTACAGCTTGACGTAAGAAAGTCGAAACACTTTTGTTGACCAAAAACAGACAAATTTTTGCCTGAACCGGCGTCTTGCAAGGCTGTATCGAACGAAACTCCGATCTACACTGAGAATTGAGATGTACACCTTTTCGAAAGATTCTGGCACCTCAGCTAATCGTGAAAAAGTCAAATACATCTATTTTGACTCAGGAAAAACAATTGCAGCGTTAATCGTGGTCTTGCGTACTTGTATCGACCGAAACAACGGTCTACACCGGAACTCGGAATGTGCCGAGTTTTGAGCGATTCTAACATCTAAACTCAACGCCAACGTTTCAAAATCGTTGAATTGGTCTGAAAACATGGAATCCTTGCGTTAAACGACGTCTCTCACAGCGGTATTAATCGAAACTTCAATCTACTCAGAAAATCACAATTTCGCGAGTTTCGAGCTGTTCTGGCATTTCAGATTGACGTAAGAAAATCGAAATCTCTTTTGTTGACCAAAAAATGACAACTTTCCGCCTAAACCGACGTCTTGCGTGGCTGCATCGAACGAAACATCGGTTCACACCGAGAATCGAGATGTTATGAGTTTCGAGCGATTTTGGCACCTCAGCTCGACGTGAAAAAGGCAAAATAACTCATTTTCTCTCGAATAACACAATTCTGGCGTTAAACTCTTTCTTGCAAACCTGTATAGAACGAAACGTCGTCGCACACCGAGAATCGAGATGCGCCGAGTTCCAAGCGTTTCTGGCGATTTAACTTAACGTAAACGTGTCAAAATCGTGCATTTCGTCAGAAAACGAAAACTTCTTGCGTTAAACGTCGTCTTGCACAGCTGTATCAAACGAAACTCCGATCTACACTGAGATCCGAGATGTATACCTTTTCGAACGATTCTGGCCCCTCCAGCTAGACGTGAAAAAGTCAAATACGATTATTTGTCTCAGAAAACACAATTCCGGCTTTAATCGTAGTCTAGCGTACTTTTATCGCCTGAAACAGCGGTCTACACCCGAACTCCATATGTGCCGAGTTTAGAGCGATTCTAACATCTAAACTCAACGCCAACGTTTTAAAATCGTTGAATTGATCCGGAAACATGAAGTTCTTGCGTCAAACGACGTCTCTCACAGCGGTATCGAACGAAACTTCAAACTACTCAGAAAATCGAAATTTCGCGATTTCCGAGCTATCCTGGCATCTCAGCTCGACGTAAAAAAGTTAAAATCTTTTATTCTCTTTAGAAACAGAAAAATTCGTGCGTTAACCGTCCTCTCGGGGAGTTGGATCGGAAGAAACTTCGATCCACCCCGAGAATTAAGATTTCGCGTTTGTCGAGCAATTCTAGCATCTCCTCTTGACATAAGTGTCAAAATGAGATATTATGACTAGACGCACAAAATTCTTGCATTAGACGTTGTTTTGCACGGCATTTGCTACCGAAACATCGGTCTACATGGCGAAATAAGATGTCTTGAGTTCCGAGCGTATCTGGCTTGTGAACTCAACGTCAACCATTGCAAATTTTTTATTTTGTCCGAAAACATGTAATTGTTGCATTGAACGCAGTTTAACACGGCTGTATCGAACGAAACGTTGATCTAGCCCGAAAATCACAATCTCGCGAGTTTCGAGCTGTTCTGGCTTTACAGCTTGACGTAAGAAAGTCGAAACACTTTTGTTGACCAAAAATAGACAAATTTCTGCCTGAACCGGCGTCTTGCAAGGCTGTATCGAACGAAACATCGGTGTATCGAACGAAACATCGGTTCATACCGAGAATCGAAATGTTCTGACTTTCGAGCGATTTTGGCACCTCAGCTCGATTTGAAAAAGGCAAAATAACTGATTTTATCTTGAAAAACACAATTCTGGCGTTAAACTCTTTCTTGCAAACCTGTATTGAACGAAACGTCGTCGCACACCGAGAATCGAGATGTGCCGAGTTCCAAGCGTTTCTGGCGATTCAACTCAACGTAAACGTGTCAAAATCGTGCATTTCGTCCGAAAACGAAAACTTCTTGCGTTCAACGTCGTCTTGCACGGCTGTATCAAACGAAACTCCGATCTACACTGAGAATTGAGATGTACACCTTTTCGAAAGATTCTGGCACCTCAGCTAATCGTGAAAAAGTCAAATACATCTATTTTAACTCAGGAAAAACAATTCCAGCGTTAATCGTGGTCTTGCGTACTTGTATCGACCGAAACAACGGTCTACACCGGAACTCGATATGTGCCGAGTTTTGAGCGATTATAACATCTAAACTCAACGCCAACGTTTCAAAATCGTTAAATTGGTCCGTAAACATGAAATTCTTGCGTCAAACGACGTCTCTCACAGCGGTATCGATCAAAACTTCAATCTACTCAGAAAATCGAAATTTCGCGATTTCCGAACTATCTTGGCATCTTAGCTCGACGTTAAAAAGTTAAAATCTTTTTTGTTGACCAAAAACAGACAAATTTCTGCCTAAACCAGCGTCTTGCAAGGCTGTATCGAACGAAGCATCGATCTACACCAAGAATCGAAATGTCCGGACTTCCGAGCGATTCTAGCATCACGGATCGACATAAATGTGTCATGATCATTTATCTTTTTTCGAATCCGATAATTTTTCCGTTATACCTCGTCTTGCACAACTGTTTCGGACGAAATATCGATCTACACCAAGAATCGAGATCTCCCGATTTTCAAGGGATTGCGGCATGTAAGCTCACCGTCAACGGTTCAAAATCGTTCATTTCGGTGGAAACTTGCAATTCTTGCGTTGAACGTCGTCTCGCACGGCTGTCTCGAACGAAACATCGATCGGCCTCGGGAATTGCCTTTTCGCGAGTTTCAAGCTATTCTGGCATCTCACCTCGACGTAAGCTAGTCCGAATTCTTTGTTTTGTCCTAAAACAGGAACATTTTTGTGTTAACAGTCGTCTTCCAAGGCTGTATCGAACGAAACTTCGATCTACCGCGAGTATCGAGGGCTTTCGTGTGTCGAGCGATTCTGCCATCTCGGCTCGACATCGAAGCGTCAAAATCATACATTTTCTCTTAAATTACAAAATTCTTGCCCTAAACATCGTTTGGCACCACTGTATCCATCGAAACACCGGTCTACACCGAGGATCGAGATGTCCCGAATTTCGAGCGAATCTGGCATCTCAGCTCGACGTTAAATGTCAAAATCGTTTATTTCGTCCGATAACCAAAATTCTTGCATTAAACGTCGCCTTGCACGGCTGTATCGATAGGAACATCGATCTACCTCGAGGATCGACATGTCTCGAGTTCAGAGCGAATCTAGCATCTCGTCGTGACATAAGTGTCAAAATGAGTCATTTTGACTAAACGCACAGAATTCTTGCATTAGACGTTTTCTTGCACGGCATTTGTGACCGGAATATCGGTCTACATCGAGAAAAAAGATGTCTTGAGTTCCGAGCGTATCTGGCTTGTGAACTCAACGTCAACCTTTGCAAACTCTTTATTTTGTCCGAAAACATGTAATTGTTGCGTTAAACGTAGTCTAACGCGGCTGTATCGAACAAAACGTTGATCTACCCCGAAATCCACAATTTCGCGAGTTTTGAGCTGTTCTGGCATTTCAGCTTGACGTAAGAAAGTGGAAATTTTTTTTGTTGACCAAAAAATGACAAATTTTTTCGCCTGAACCGGCGTCTTGCGTAGCTGTATCGAACGAAACATCCGGTTTACACCGAGAATCGAGATGTTATGAGTTTCGAGCGATTTTGGCACCTCAGCTCGACGTGAAAAAGGCAAAATAACTCGTTTTCTCTCGAATAACACAATTCTGGCGTTAAACTCTTTCTTGCAAACCTGTATTGAACGAAACGTCGTCGCACACCGAGAATCGAGATGTGCCGAGTTCCAAGCGTTTCTGGCGATTTAACTCAACGTAAACGTGTCAAAATCGTGCATTTCGTCCGAAAACGAAAACTTCTTGCGTTCAACGTCGTCTTGCACAACTGTATCAAACGAAACTCCGATCTACACTGAGAATCGAGATGTACACCTTTTCGAAAGATTCTGGCACCTCAGCTAATCGTGAAAAAGTCAAATACATCTATTTTGACTCAGGAAAAACAATTCCAGCGTTAATCGTGGTCTTGCGTACTTGTATCGACCGAAACAACGGTCTACACCGGAACTCGATATGTGCCGAGTTTTGAGCGATTCTAACATCTAAACTCAACGTCAACGTTTTAAAATCGGTAAATTGGTCTGAAAACATGGAATCCTTGCGTTAAACGACGTCTCTCACAGCGGTATTGAACGAAACTTCAATCTACTCAGAAAATCACAATTCCGCGAGTTTCGAGCTGTTCTGGCATTTCAGATTGACGTAAGAAAATCGAAATCTCTTTTGTTGACCAAAAAATGACAACTTTTCGCCTAAACCGACGTCTTGCAAGGCTGTATCGAACGAAACTCCGATCTACACTGAGAATTGAGATGTACACCTTTTCGAAAGATTCTGGCACCTCAGCTAATCGTGAAAAAGTCAAATACATCTATTTTGACTCAGGAAAAACAATTGCAGCGTTAATCGTGGTCTTGCGTACTCGTATCGACCGAAACAACGGTCTACACCGGAACTCGATATGTGCCGAGTTTTGAGCGATTCTAACATCTAAACTCAACGCCAACGTTTCAAAATCGTTGAATTGGTCTGAAAACATGGAATCCTTGCGTTAAACGACGTCTCTCACAGCGGTATTGAACGAAACTTCAATCTACTCAGAAAATCACAATTTCGCGAGTTTCGAGCTGTTCTGGCATTTCAGATTGACGTAAGAAAATCGAAATCTCTTTTCTTGACCAAAAAATGACAACTTTTCGCCTAAACCGACGTCTTGCGTGGCTGCATCGAACGAAACATCGGTTCACACCGAGAATCGAGATGTTATGAGTTTCGAGCGATTTTGGCACCTCAGCTCGACGTGAAAAAGGCAAAATAACTCATTTTCTCTCGAATAACACAATTCTGGCGTTAAACTCTTCCTTGCAAACCTGTATAGAACGAAACGTCGTCGCACACCGAGAATCGAGATGCGCCGAGTTCCAAGCGTTTCTGGCGATTTAACTTAACGTAAACGTGTCAAAATCGTGCATTTCGTCAGAAAACGAAAACTTCTTGCGTTAAACGTCGTCTTGCACAGCTGTATCAAACGAAACTCCGATCTACACTGAGATCCGAGATGTATACCTTTTCGAACGATTCTGGCCCCTCAGCTAGACGTGAAAAAGTCAAATACGATTATTTGTCTCAGAAAACACAATTCCGGCTTTAATCGTAGTCTAGCGTACTTTTATCGCCTGAAACAGCGGTCTACACCCGAACTCGATATGTGCCCAGTTTAGAGCGATTCTAACATCTAAACTCAACGCCGACGTTTTAAAATCGTTGAATTGGTCCGGAAACATGAAGTTCTTGCGTCAAACGACGTCTCTCACAGCGGTATCGAACGAAACTTCAAACTACTCAGAAAATCGAAATTTCGCGATTTCCGAGCTATCCTGGCATCTCAGCTCGACGTAAAAAAGTTAAAATCTTTTATTCTCTTTAGAAACAGAAAAATTCTTGCGTTAACCGTCCTCTCGGGGAGTTGGATCGGAAGAAACTTCGATCCACCCCGAGAATTAAGATTTCGCGTTTGTCGAGCAATTCTAGCATCTCCTCTTGACATAAGTGTCAAAATGAGATATTATGACTAAACGAAAAAAATTCTTGCATCAGACGTTGTCTTGCACGGCATTTGCGACCGAAACATCGGTCTACATGGAGAAATAAGATGTCTTGAGTTCCGAGTGATTCTGGCTTGTGAACTCAACGTCAACCTTTGCAAATTTTTTATTTTGTCCGAAAACATGTAATTGTTGCATTGAACGCAGTCTAACACGGCTGTATCGAACGAAACGTTGATCTAGCCCGAAAATCACAATCTCGCGAGTTTCCAGCTGTTCTGGCATTACAGCTTGACGTAAGAAAGTCGAAACACTTTTGTTGACCAAAAACAGACAAATTTTTGCCTGAACCGGCGTCTTGCAAGGCTGTATCGAACGAAACATCGGTGTATCGAACGAAACATCGGTTCATACCGAGTATCGAAATGTTCTGACTTTCGAGCGATTTTGGCACCTCAGCTCGACTTGAAAAAGGCAAAATAACTGATTTTGTCTTGAAAAACACAATTCTGGCGTTAAACTCTTTCTTGCAAACCTGTATTGAACGAAACGTCGTCGCACACCGAGAATCGAGATGTGCCGAGTTCCAAGCGTTGCTGGCGATTCAACTCAACGTAAACGTGTCAAAATCGTGCATTTCGTCCGAAAACGAAAACTTCTTGCGTTAAACGTCGTCTTGCACAGCTGTATCAAACGAAACTCCGATCTACACTGAGATCCGAGATGTATACCTTTTCGAACGATTCTGGCCCCTCAGCTAGACGTGAAAAAGTCAAATACGATTATTTGTCTCAGAAAACACAATTCCGGCTTTAACCGTAGTCTTGCGTACTTTTATCGCCTGAAACAGCGGTCTACGACCGAACTCGATATGTGCCGAGTTTAGAGCGATTCTAACATCTAAAATCAACGCCAACGTTTTAAAATCGTTGAATTGGTCCGGAAACATGAAATTCATGCGTCAAACGACGTCTCTCACAGCGGTATCGAACGAAACTTCAAACTACTCAGAAAATCGAAATTTCGCGATTTCCGAGCTATCCTGGCATCTCAGCTCGACGTAAAAAAGTTCAAATCTTTCATTCTCTTTAGAAACAGAAAAATTCGTGCGTTAACCGTCGTCTCGGTGAGTTGGATCGAAAGAAACTTCGATCCACCCCGAGAATTAAGATTTCGCGTTTGTCGAGCAATTCTAGCATCTCCTCTTGACATAAGTGTCAAAATGAGATATTATGACTAAACGAACAAAATTCTTGCATCAGACGTTGTCTTGCACGGCATTTGCGACCGAAACATCAATCTACATGGAGAAATAAGATGTCTTGAGTTCCGAGCGATTCTGGCTTGTGAACTCAACGTCAACCTTTGCAAATTTTTTATTTTGTCCGAAAACATGTAATTGTTGCATTGAACGCAGTCTAACACGGCTGTATCGAACGAAACGTTGATCTAGCCCGAAAATCACAATCTCGCGAGTTTCGAGCTGTTCTGGCATTACAGCTTGACGTAAGAAAGTCGAAACACTTTTGTAGACCAAAAACAGACAAATTTTTGCCTGAACCGGCGTCTTGCAAGGCATGTATCGAACGAAACATCGGTGTATCGAACGAAACATCGGTTCATACCGAGAATCGAAATGTTCTGACTTTCGAGCGATTTTGGCACCTCAACTCGACTTGAAAAAGGCAAAATAACTGATTATGTCTTGAAAAACACAATTCTGGCGTTAAACTCTTTCTTGCAAACCTGTATTGAACGAAACGTCGTCGCACACCGAGAATCGAGATGTGCCGAGTTCCAAGCGTTTCTGGCGATTCAACTCAACGTAAACGTGTCAAAATCGTGCATTTCGTCCGAAAACGAAAACTTCTTGCGTTCAACGTCGTCTTGCACGGCTGTATCAAACGAAACTCCGATCTACACTGAGAATTGAGATGTACACCTTTTCGAAAGATTCTGGCACCTCAGCTAATCGTGAAAAAGTCAAATACATCTATTTTGACTTAGGAAAAACAATTCCAGCGTTAATCGTGGTCTTGCGTACTTGTATCGACCGAAACAACGGTCTACACCGGAACTCGATATGTGCCGAGTTTTGAGCGATTCTAACATCTAAACTTAACGCCAACGTTTCAAAATCGTTTAATCGGTCCGTAAACATGAAATTCTTGCGTCAAACGACGTCTCTCACAGCGGTATCGATCAAAACTTCAATCTACTCAGAAAATCGAAATTTCGCGATTTCCGAACTATCTTGGCATCTTAGCTCGACGTTAAAAAGTTAAAATCTTTTTTGTTGACCAAAAACAGACAAATTTCTGCCTAAACCAGCGTCTTGCAAGGCTGTATCGAACGAAGCATCGATCTACACCAAGAATCGAAATGTTCGGACTTCCGAGCGATTCTAGCATCACGGATCGACATAAATGTGTCATGATCATTTATCTTTTTTCGAATCCGATAATTTTTCCGTTATACCTCGTCTTGCACAACTGTTTCGGACGAAATATCGATCTACACCAAGAATCGAGATCTCCCGATTTTCAAGGGATTGCGGCATGTAAGCTCACCGTCAACGGTTCAAAATTGTTCATTTCGGTGAAAACTTGCAATTCTTGCGTTGAACGTCGTCTCGCACGGCTGTCTCGAACGAAACATCGATCGGCCGCGGGAATTGCCTTTTCGCGAGTTTCAAGCTATTCTGGCATCTCACCTCGACGTAAGCTAGTCCGAATTCTTTGTTTTGTCCTAAAACAGGAACATTTTTGTGTTAACAGTCGTCTTCCAAGGCTGTATCGAACGAAACTTCGATCTACCGCGAGTATCGAGGGCTTTCGTGTGTCGAGCGATTCTGCCATCTCGGCTCGACATCGAAGCGTCAAAATCATACATTTTCTCTTAAATTACAAAATTCTTGCCCTAAACATCGTTTGGCACCACTGTATCCATCGAAACACCGGTCTACACCGAGGATCGAGATGTCCCGAATTTCGAGCGAATCTGGCAACTCAGCTCGACGTTGAATGTCAAAATCGTTTATTTCGTCCGATAACCAAAATTCTTGCATTAAACGTCGCCTTGCACGGCTGTATCGATAGGAACATCGATCTACCTCGAGAATCGACATGTCTCGAGGTCAGAGCGAATCTAGCATCTCGTCGTGACATAAGTGTCAAAATGAGTCATTTCGACTAAACGCACAAAATTCTTGCATTAGACGTTTTCTTGCACGGCATTTGTGACCGGAACATCGGTCTACATCGAGAAAAAAGATGTCTTGAGTTCCGAGCGTATCTGGCTTGTGAACTCAACGTCAACCTTTGCAAACTCTTTATTTTGTCCGAAAACTTGTAATTGTTGCGTTAAACGTAGTCTAACGCGGCTGTATCGAACAAAACGTTGATCTACCCCGAAATCCACAATTTCGCGAGTTTTGAGCTGTTCTGGCATTTCAGCTTAACGTAAGAAAGTGGAAATCTCTTTTGTTGACCAAAAAATGACAAATTTTTTCGCCTGAACCGGCGTCTTGCGTGGCTGTATCGAACGAAACATCCGGATTACACCGAGAATCGAGATGTTATGAGTTTCGAGCGATTTTAGCACCGCAGCTCGACGTGAAAAAGGAAAAATAACTCATTTTCTCTCGAAAAACAATATTCTGGCGTTAAACTCTTTCTTGCAAACCTGTATAGAACGAAACGTCGTCGCACACCGAGAAACGAGATGCGCCGAGTTCCAAGCGTTTCTGGCGATTTAACTTAACGTAAACGTGTCAAAATCGTGCATTTCGTCAAAAAACGAAAACTTCTTGCGTTTAACGTCGTCTTGCACAGCTGTATCAAACGAAACTCCGATCTACACTGAGATCCGAGATGTACACCTTTTCAAACGATTCTGGCCCCTCAGCTAGACGTGAAAAAGTCAAATACGATTATTTGTCTCAGAAAACACAATTCCGGCTTTAATCGTAGTCTTGCGTACTTTTATCGCCTGAAACAGCGGTCTACACCGGAACTCGATATGTGCCGAGTTTAGAGCGATTCTAACATCTAAACTCAACGCCAACGTTTCAAAATCGTTGAATTGGTCTGAAAACATGGAATCCTTGCGTTAAACGACGTCTCTCACAGCGGTATTGAACGAAACTTCAATCTACTCAGAAAATCACAATTTCGCGAGTTTCGAGCTGTTCTGGCATTACAGCTTGACGTAAGAAAGTCGAAACACTTTTGTTGACCAAAAACAGACAAATTTTTGCCTGAACCGGCGTCTTGCAAGGCTGTATCGAACGAAACTCCGATCTACACTGAGAATTGAGATGTACACCTTTTCGAAAGATTCTGGCACCTCAGCTAATCGTGAAAAAGTCAAATACATCTATTTTGACTCAGGAAAAACAATTGCAGCGTTAATCGTGGTCTTGCGTACTTGTATCGACCGAAACAACGGTCTACACCGGAACTCGGAATGTGCCGAGTTTTGAGCGATTCTAACATCTAAACTCAACGCCAACGTTTCAAAATCGTTGAATTGGTCTGAAAACATGGAATCCTTGCGTTAAACGACGTCTCTCACAGCGGTATTAATCGAAACTTCAATCTACTCAGAAAATCACAATTTCGCGAGTTTCGAGCTGTTCTGGCATTTCAGATTGACGTAAGAAAATCGAAATCTCTTTTGTTGACCAAAAAATGACAACTTTCCGCCTAAACCGACGTCTTGCGTGGCTGCATCGAACGAAACATCGGTTCACACCGAGAATCGAGATGTTATGAGTTTCGAGCGATTTTGGCACCTCAGCTCGACGTGAAAAAGGCAAAATAACTCATTTTCTCTCGAATAACACAATTCTGGCGTTAAACTCTTTCTTGCAAAGCTGTATAGAACGAAACGTCGTCGCACACCGAGAATCGAGATGCGCCGAGTTCCAAGCGTTTCTGGCGATTTAACTTAACGTAAACGTGTCAAAATCGTGCATTTCGTCAGAAAACGAAAACTTCTTGCGTTAAACGTCGTCTTGCACAGCTGTATCAAACGAAACTCCGATCTACACTGAGATCCGAGATGTATACCTTTTCGAACGATTCTGGCCCCTCAGCTAGACGTGAAAAAGTCAAATACGATTATTTGTCTCAGAAAACACAATTCCGGCTTTAATCGTAGTCTAGCGTACTTTTATCGCCTGAAACAGCGGTCTACACCCGAACTCCATATGTGCCGAGTTTAGAGCGATTCTAACATCTAAACTCAACGCCAACGTTTTAAAATCGTTGAATTGATCCGGAAACATGAAGTTCTTGCGTCAAACGACGTCTCTCACAGCGGTATCGAACGAAACTTCAAACTACTCAGAAAATCGAAATTTCGCGATTTCCGAGCTATCCTGGCATCTCAGCTCGACGTAAAAAAGTTAAAATCTTTTATTCTCTTTAGAAACAGAAAAATTCGTGCGTTAACCGTCCTCTCGGGGAGTTGGATCGGAAGAAACTTCGATCCACCCCGAGAATTAAGATTTCGCGTTTGTCGAGCAATTCTAGCATCTCCTCTTGACATAAGTGTCAAAATGAGATATTATGACTAGACGCACAAAATTCTTGCATTAGACATTGTTTTGCACGGCATTTGCTACCGAAACATCGGTCTACATGGCGAAATAAGATGTCTTGAGTTCCGAGCGTATCTGGCTTGTGAACTCAACGTCAACCATTGCAAATTTTTTATTTTGTCCGAAAACATGTAATTGTTGCATTGAACGCAGTTTAACACGGCTGTATCGAACGAAACGTTGATCTAGCCCGAAAATCACAATCTCGCGAGTTTCGAGCTGTTCTGGCTTTACAGCTTGACGTAAGAAAGTCGAAACACTTTTGTTGACCAAAAATAGACAAATTTCTGCCTGAACCGGCGTCTTGCAAGGCTGTATCGAACGAAACATCGGTGTATCGAACGAAACATCGGTTCATACCGAGAATCGAAATGTTCTGACTTTCGAGCGATTTTGGCACCTCAGCTCGATTTGAAAAAGGCAAAATAACTGATTTTATCTTGAAAAACACAATTCTGGCGTTAAACTCTTTCTTGCAAACCTGTATTGAACGAAACGTCGTCGCACACCGAGAATCGAGATGTGCCGAGTTCCAAGCGTTTCTGGCGATTCAACTCAACGTAAACGTGTCAAAATCGTGCATTTCGTCCGAAAACGAAAACTTCTTGCGTTCAACGTCGTCTTGCACGGCTGTATCAAACGAAACTCCGATCTACACTGAGAATTGAGATGTACACCTTTTCGAAAGATTCTGGCACCTCAGCTAATCGTGAAAAAGTCAAATACATCTATTTTAACTCAGGAAAAACAATTCCAGCGTTAATCGTGGTCTTGCGTACTTGTATCGACCGAAACAACGGTCTACACCGGAACTCGATATGTGCCGAGTTTTGAGCGATTATAACATCTAAACTCAACGCCAACGTTTCAAAATCGTTAAATTGGTCCGTAAACATGAAATTCTTGCGTCAAACGACGTCTCTCACAGCGGTATCGATCAAAACTTCAATCTACTCAGAAAATCACAATTCCGCGAGTTTCGAGCTGTTCTGGCATTTCAGATTGACGTAAGAAAATCGAAATCTCTTTTGTTGACCAAAAAATGACAACTTTTCGCCCAAACCGACGTCTTGCAAGGCTGTATCGAACGAAACTCCGATCTACACTGAGAATTAAGATGTACACCTTTTCGAAAGATTCTGGCACCTCAGCTAATCGTGAAAAAGTCAAATACATCTATTTTGACTCAGGAAAAACAATTGCAGCGTTAATCGTGGTCTTGCGTACTCGTATCGACCGAAACAACGGTCTACACCGGAACTCGATATGTGCCGAGTTTTGAGCGATTCTAACATCTAAACTCAACGCCAACGTTTCAAAATCGTTGAATTGGTCTGAAAACATGGAATCCTTGCGTTAAACGACGTCTCTCACAGCGGTATTGAACGAAACTTCAATCTACTCAGAAAATCACAATTTCGCGAGTTTCGAGCTGTTCTGGCATTTCAGATTGACGTAAGAAAATCGAAATCTCTTTTCTTGACCAAAAAATGACAACTTTTCGCCTAAACCGACGTCTTGCGTGGCTGCATCGAACGAAACATCGGTTCACACCGAGAATCGAGATGTTATGAGTTTCGAGCGATTTTGGCACCTCAGCTCGACGTGAAAAAGGCAAAATAACTCATTTTTTCTCGAATAACACAATTCTGGCGTTAAACTCTTCCTTGCAAACCTGTATAGAACGAAACGTCGTCGCACACCGAGAATCGAGATGCGCCGAGTTCCAAGCGTTTCTGGCGATTTAACTTAACGTAAACGTGTCAAAATCGTGCATTTCGTCAGAAAACGAAAACTTCTTGCGTTAAACGTCGTCTTGCACAGCTGTATCAAACGAAACTCCGATCTACACTGAGATCCGAGATGTATACCTTTTCGAACGATTCTGGCCCCTCAGCTAGACGTGAAAAAGTCAAATACGATTATTTGTCTCAGAAAACACAATTCCGGCTTTAATCGTAGTCTAGCGTACTTTTATCGCCTGAAACAGCGGTCTACACCCGAACTCGATATGTGCCCAGTTTAGAGCGATTCTAACATCTAAACTCAACGCCAACGTTTTAAAATCGTTGAATTGGTCCGGAAACATGAAGTTCTTGCGTCAAACGACGTCTCTCACAGCGGTATCGAACGAAACTTCAAACTACTCAGAAAATCGAAATTTCGCGATTTCCGAGCTATCCTGGCATCTCAGCTCGACGTAAAAAAGTTAAAATCTTTTATTCTCTTTAGAAACAGAAAAATTCGTGCGTTAACCGTCCTCTCGGGGAGTTGGATCGGAAGAAACTTCGATCCACCCCGAGAATTAAGATTTCGCGTTTGTCGAGCAATTCTAGCATCTCCTCTTGACATAAGTGTCAAAATGAGATATTATGACTAAACGAAAAAAATTCTTGCATCAGACGTTGTCTTGCACGGCATTTGCGACCGAAACATCGGTCTACATGGAGAAATAAGATGTCTTGAGTTCCGAGTGATTCTGGCTTGTGAACTCAACGTCAACCTTTGCAAATTTTTTATTTTGTCCGAAAACATGTAATTGTTGCATTGAACGCAGTCTAACACGGCTGTAATGAACGAAACGTTGATCTAGCCCGAAAATCACAATCTCGCGAGTTTCCAGCTGTTCTGGCATTACAGCTTGACGTAAGAAAGTCGAAACACTTTTGTTGACCAAAAACAGACAAATTTTTGCCTGAACCGGCGTCTTGCAAGGCTGTATCGAACGAAACATCGGTGTATCGAACGAAACATCGGTTCATACCGAGTATCGAAATGTTCTGACTTTCGAGCGATTTTGGCACCTCAGCTCGACTTGAAAAAGGCAAAATAACTGATTTTGTCTTGAAAAACACAATTCTGGCGTTAAACTCTTTCTTGCAAACCTGTATTGAACGAAACGTCGTCGCACACCGAGAATCGAGATGTGCCGAGTTCCAAGCGTTTCTGGCGATTCAACTCAACGTAAACGTGTCAAAATCGTGCATTTCGTCCGAAAACGAAAACTTCTTGCGTTAAACGTCGTCTTGCACAGCTGTATCAAACGAAACTCCGATCTACACTGAGATCCGAGATGTATACCTTTTCGAACGATTCTGGCCCCTCAGCTAGACGTGAAAAAGTCAAATACGATTATTTGTCTCAGAAAACACAATTCCGGCTTTAATCGTAGTCTTGCGTACTTTTATCGCCTGAAACAGCGGTCTACACCCGAACTCGATATGTGCCGAGTTTAGAGCGATTCTAACATCTAAAATCAACGCCAACGTTTTAAAATCGTTGAATTGGTCCGGAAACATGAAATTCATGCGTCAAACGACGTCTCTCACAGCGGTATCGAACGAAACTTCAAACTACTCAGAAAATCGAAATTTCGCGATTTCCGAGCTATCCTGGCATCTCAGCTCGACGTAAAAAAGTTCAAATCTTTCATTCTCTTTAGAAACAGAAAAATTCGTGCGTTAACCGTCGTCTCGGTGAGTTGGATCGAAAGAAACTTCGATCCACCCCGAGAATTAAGATTTCGCGTTTGTCGAGCAATTCTAGCATCTCCTCTTGACATAAGTGTCAAAATGAGATATTATGACTAAACGAACAAAATTCTTGCATCAGACGTTGTCTTGCACGGCATTTGCGACCGAAACATCGGTCTACATGGAGAAATACGATGTCTTGAGTTCCGAGCGATTCTGGCTTGTGAACTCAACGTCAACCTTTGCAAATTTTTTATTTTGTCCGAAAACATGTAATTGTTGCATTGAACGCAGTCTAACACGGCTGTATCGAACGAAACGTTGATCTAGCCCGAAAATCACAATTTCGCGAGTTTCGAGCTGTTCTGGCATTACAGCTTGACGTAAGAAAGTCGAAACACTTTTGTTGACCAAAAACAGACAAATTTTTGCCTGAACCGGCGTCTTGCAAGGCATGTATCGAACGAAACATCGGTGTATCGAACGAAACATCGGTTCATACCGAGAATCGAAATGTTCTGACTTTCGAGCGATTTTGGCACCTCAACTCGACTTGAAAAAGGCAAAATAACTGATTATGTCTTGAAAAACACAATTCTGGCGTTAAACTCTTTCTTGCAAACCTGTATTGAACGAAACGTCGTCGCACACCGAGAATCGAGATGTGCTGAGTTCCAAGCGTTTCTGGCGATTCAACTCAACGTAAACGTGTCAAAATCGTGCATTTCGTCCGAAAACGAAAACTTCTTGCGTTCAACGTCGTCTTGCACGGCTGTATCAAACGAAACTCCGATCTACACTGAGAATTGAGATGTACACCTTTTCGAAAGATTCTGGCACCTCAGCTAATCGTGAAAAAGTCAAATACATCTATTTTGACTTAGGAAAAACAATTCCAGCGTTAATCGTGGTCTTGCGTACTTGTATCGACCGAAACAACGGTCTACACCGGAACTCGATATGTGCCGAGTTTTGAGCGATTCTAACATCTAAACTCAACGCCAACGTTTCAAAATCGGTGAATTGGTCTGAAAACATGGAATCCTTGCGTTAAACGACGTCTCTCACAGCGGTATTGAACGAAACTTCAATCTACTCAGAAAATCACAATTCCGCGAGTTTCGAGCTGTTCTGGCATTTCAGATTGACGTAAGAAAATCGAAATCTCTTTTGTTGACCAAAAAATGACAACTTTCCGCCTAAACCGACGTCTTGCGTGGCTGCATCGAACGAAACATCGGTTCACACCGAGAATCGAGATGTTATGAGTTTCGAGCGATTTTGGCACCTCAGCTCGACGTGAAAAAGGCAAAATAACTCATTTTCTCTCGAATAACACAATTCTGGCGTTAAACTCTTTCTTGCAAACCTGTATTGAACGAAACGTCGTCGCACACCGAGAATCGAGATGTGCCGAGTTCCAAGCGTTTCTGGCGATTCAACTCAACGTAAACGTGTCAAAATCGTGCATTTCGTCCGAAAACGAAAACTTCTTGCGTTAAACGTCGTCTTGCACAGCTGTATCAAACGAAACTCCGATCTACACTGAGATCCGAGATGTATACCTTTTCGAACGATTCTGGCCCCTCAGCTAGACGTGAAAAAGTCAAATACGATTATTTGTCTCAGAAAACACAATTCCGGCTTTAATCGTAGTCTTGCGTACTTTTATCGCCTGAAACAGCGGTCTACACCCGAACTCGATATGTGCCGAGTTTAGAGCGATTCTAACATCTAAAATCAACGCCAACGTTTTAAAATCGTTGAATTGGTCCGGAAACATGAAATTCATGCGTCAAACGACGTCTCTCACAGCGGTATCGAACGAAACTTCAAACTACTCAGAAAATCGAAATTTCGCGATTTCCGAGCTATCCTGGCATCTCAGCTCGACGTAAAAAAGTTCAAATCTTTCATTCTCTTTAGAAACAGAAAAATTCGTGCGTTAACCGTCGTCTCGGTGAGTTGGATCGAAAGAAACTTCGATCCACCCCGAGAATTAAGATTTCGCGTTTGTCGAGCAATTCTAGCATCTCCTCTTGACATAAGTGTCAAAATGAGATATTATGACTAAACGAACAAAATTCTTGCATCAGACGTTGTCTTGCACGGCATTTGCGACCGAAACATCGGTCTACATGGAGAAATAAGATGTCTTGAGTTCCGAGCGATTCTGGCTTGTGAACTCAACGTCAACCTTTGCAAATTTTTTATTTTGTCCGAAAACATGTAATTGTTGCATTGAACGCAGTCTAACACGGCTGTATCGAACGAAACGTTGATCTAGCCCGAAAATCACAATTTCGCGAGTTTCGAGCTGTTCTGGCATTACAGCTTGACGTAAGAAAGTCGAAACACTTTTGTTGACCAAAAACAGACAAATTTTTGCCTGAACCGGCGTCTTGCAAGGCATGTATCGAACGAAACATCGGTGTATCGAACGAAACATCGGTTCATACCGAGAATCGAAATGTTCTGACTTTCGAGCGATTTTGGCACCTCAACTCGACTTGAAAAAGGCAAAATAACTGATTATGTCTTGAAAAACACAATTCTGGCGTTAAACTCTTTCTTGCAAACCTGTATTGAACGAAACGTCGTCGCACACCGAGAATCGAGATGTACCGAGTTCCAAGCGTTTCTGGCGATTCAACTCAACGTAAACGTGTCAAAATCGTGCATTTCGTCCGAAAACGAAAACTTCTTGCGTTCAACGTCGTCTTGCACGGCTGTATCAAACGAAACTCCGATCTACACTGAGAATTGAGATGTACACCTTTTCGAAAGATTCTGGCACCTCAGCTAATCGTGAAAAAGTCAAATACATCTATTTTGACTTAGGAAAAACAATTCCAGCGTTAATCGTGGTCTTGCGTACTTGTATCGACCGAAACAACGGTCTACACCGGAACTCGATATGTGCCGAGTTTTGAGCGATTCTAACATCTAAACTCAACGCCAACGTTTCAAAATCGTTTAATCGGTCCGTAAACATGAAATTCTTGCGTCAAACGACGTCTCTCACAGCGGTATCGATCAAAACTTCAATCTACTCAGAAAATCGAAATTTCGCGATTTCCGAACTATCTTGGCATCTTAGCTCGACGTTAAAAAGTTAAAATCTTTTTTGTTGACCAAAAACAGACAAATTTCTGCCTAAACCAGCGTCTTGCAAGGCTGTATCGAACGAAGCATCGATCTACACCAAGAATCGAAATGTTCGGACTTCCGAGCGATTCTAGCATCACGGATCGACATAAATGTGTCATGATCATTTATCTTTTTTCGAATCCGATTATTTTTCCGTTATACCTCGTCTTGCACAACTGTTTCGGACGAAATATCGATCTACACCAAGAATCGAGATCTCCCGATTTTCAAGGGATTGCGGCATGTAAGCTCACCGTCAACGGTTCAAAATCGTTCATTTCGGTGAAAACTTGCAATTCTTGCGTTGAACGTCGTCTCGCACGGCTGTCTCGAACGAAACATCGATCGGCCTCGGGAATTGCCTTTTCGCGAGTTTCAAGCTATTCTGGCATCTCACCTCGACGTAAGCTAGTCCGAATTCTTTGTTTTGTCCTAAAACAGGAACATTTTTGTGTTAACAGTCGTCTTCCAAGGCTGTATCGAACGAAACTTCGATCTACCGCGAGTATCGAGGGCTTTCGTGTGTCGAGCGATTCTGCCATCTCGGCTCGACATCGAAGCGTCAAAATCATACATTTTCTCTTAAATTACAAAATTCTTGCCCTAAACATCGTTTGGCACCACTGTATCCATCGAAACACCGGTCTACACCGAGGATCGAGATGTCCCGAATTTCGAGCGAATCTGGCATCTCAGCTCGACGTTAAATGTCAAAATCGTTTATTTCGTCCGATAACCAAAATTCTTGCATTAAACGTCGCCTTGCACGGCTGTATCGATAGGAACATCGATCTACCTCGAGAATCGACATGTCTCGAGTTCAGAGCGAATCTAGCATCTCGTCGTGACATAAGTGTCAAAATGAGTCATTTCGACTAAACGCACAAAATTCTTGCATTAGACGTTTTCTTGCACGGCATTTGTGACCGGAATATCGGTCTACATCGAGAAAAAAGATGTCTTGAGTTCCGAGCGTATCTGGCTTGTGAACTCAACGTCAACCTTTGCAAACTCTTTATTTTGTTCAAAAACTTGTAATTGTTGCGTTAAACGTAGTCTAACGCGGCTGTATCGAACAAAACGTTGATCTACCCCGAAATCCACAATTTCGCGAGTTTTGAGCTGTTCTGGCATTTCAGCTTGACGTAAGAAAGTGGAAATCTCTTTTGTTGACCAAAAAAATGACAAATTTTTTCGCCTGAACCGGCGTCTTGCGTGGCTGTATCGAACGAAACATCCGGCTTACACCGAGAATCGAGATGTTATGAGTTTCGAGCGATTTTGGCACCTCAGCTCGACGTGAAAAAGGCAAAATAACTCATTTTCTCTCGAATAACACAATTCTGGCGTTAAACTCTTTCTTGCAAACCTGTATAGAACGAAACGTCGTCGCACACCGAGAATCGAGATGCGCCGAGTTCCAAGCGTTGCTGGCGATTTAACTTAACGTAAACGTGTCAAAATCGTGCATTTTGTCAGAAAACGAAAACTTCTTGCGTTAAACGTCGTCCTGCACAGCTGTATCAAACGAAACTCCGATCTACACTGAGAATTGAGATATACACCTTTTCGAAAGATTCTGGCACCTCAGCTAATCGTGAAAAAGTCAAATACATCTATTTTGACTCAGGAAAACAATTCCAGCGTTAATCGTGGTCTTGCGTACTTGTATGGACCGTAACAACGGTCTACACCGGAACTCGATATGTGCCGAGTTTTGAGCGATTCTAACATCTAAACTCAACGCCAACGTTTCAAAATCGTTAAATTGGTCCGGAAACATGAAGTTCTTGCGTCAAACGGCGTCTCTCACAGCGGTATTGAACGAAACTTCAAACTACTCAGAAAATCGAAATTTCGCGATTTCCGAGCTATCCTGGCATCTCAGCTCGACGTAAAAAAGTTAAAATCTTTTATTCTCTTCAGAAACAGAAAAATTCGTGCGTTAACCGTCCTCTCGGGGAGTTGGATCGGAAGAAACTTCGATCCACCCCGAGAATTAAGATTTCGCGTTTGTCGAGCAATTCTAGCATCTCCTCTTGACATAAGTGTCAAAATAAGATATTATGACTAGACGCACAAAATTCTTGCATTAGACGTTGTTTTGCACGGCATTTGCTACCGAAACATCGGTCTACATGGCGAAATAAGATGTCTTGAGTTCCGAGCGTATCTGGCTTGTGAACTCAACGTCAACCATTGCAAATTTTTTATTTTGTCCGAAAACATGTAATTGTTGCATTGAACGCAGTTTAACACGGCTGTATCGAACGAAACGTTGATCTAGCCCGAAAATCACAATCTCGCGAGTTTCGAGCTGTTCTGGCTTTACAGCTTGACGTAAGAAAGTCGAAACACTTTTGTTGACCAAAAATAGACAAATTTTTGCCTGAACCGGCGTCTTGCAAGGCTGTATCGAACGAAACATCGGTGTATCGAACGAAACATCGGTTCATACCGAGAATCGAAATGTTCTGACTTTCGAGCGATTTTGGCACCTCAGCTCGATTTGAAAAAGGCAAAATAACTGATTTTATCTTGAAAAACACAATTCTGGCGTTAAACTCTTTCTTGCAAACCTGTATTGAACGAAACGTCGTCGCACACCGAGAATCGAGATGTGCCGAGTTCCAAGCGTTTCTGGCGATTTAACTCAACGTAAACGTGTCAAAATCGTGCATTTCGTCCGAAAACGAAAACTTCTTGCGTTCAACGTCGTCTTGCACAACTGTATCAAACGAAACTCCGATCTACACTGAGAATCGAGATGTACACCTTTTCGAAAGATTCTGGCACCTCAGCTAATCGTGAAAAAGTCAAATACATCTATTTTGACTCAGGAAAAACAATTCCAGCGTTAATCGTGGTCTTGCGTACTTGTATCGACCGAAACAACGGTCTACACCGGAACTCGATATGTGCCGAGTTTTGAGCGATTCTAACATCTAAACTCAACGCCAACGTTTCAAAATCGGTGAATTGGTCTGAAAACATGGAATCCTTGCGTTAAACGACGTCTCGCACAGCGGTATTGAACGAAACTTCAATCTACTCAGAAAATCACAATTCCGCGAGTTTCGAGCTGTTCTGGCATTTCAGATTGACGTAAGAAAATCGAAATCTCTTTTGTTGACCAAAAAATGACAACTTTCCGCCTAAACCGACGTCTTGCGTGGCTGCATCGAACGAAACATCGGTTCACACCGAGAATCGAGATGTTATGAGTTTCGAGCGATTTTGGCACCTCAGCTCGACGTGAAAAAGGCAAAATAACTCATTTTCTCTCGAATAACACAATTCTGGCGTTAAACTCTTCCTTGCAAACCTGTATAGAACGAAACGTCGTCGCACACCGAGAATCGAGATGCGCCGAGTTCCAAGCGTTTCTGGCGATTTAACTTAACGTAAACGTGTCAAAATCGTGCATTCCGTCAGAAAACGAAAACTTCTTGCGTTAAACGTCGTCTTGCACAGCTGTATCAAACGAAACTCCGATCTACACTGAGATCCGAGATGTATACCTTTTCGAACGATTCTGGCCCCTCAGCTAGACGTGAAAAAGTCAAATACGATTATTTGTCTCAGAAAACACAATTCCGGCTTTAATCGTAGTCTAGCGTACTTTTATCGCCTGAAACAGCGGTCTACACCCGAACTCGATATGTGCCCAGTTTAGAGCGATTTTAACATCTAAACTCAACGCCAACGTTTTAAAATCGTTGAATTGGTCCGGAAACATGAAGTTCTTGCGTCAAACGACGTCTCTCACAGCGGTATCGAACGAAACTTCAAACTACTCAGAAAATCGAAATTTCGCGATTTCCGAGCTATCCTGGCATCTCAGCTCGACGTAAAAAAGTTAAAATCTTTTATTCTCTTTAGAAACAGAAAAATTCGTGCGTTAACCGTCCTCTCGGGGAGTTGGATCGGAAGAAACTTCGATCCACCCCGAGAATTAAGATTTCGCGTTTGTCGAGCAATTCTAGCATCTCCTCTTGACATAAGTTTCAAAATGAGATATTATGACTAGACGCACAAAATTCTTGCATTAGACGTTGTTTTGCACGGCATTTGCTACCGAAACATCGGTCTACATGGCGAAATAAGATGTCTTGAGTTCCGAGCGTATCTGGCTTGTGAACTCAACGTCAACCATTGCAAATTTTTTATCTTGTCCGAAAACATGTAATTGTTGCATTGAACGCAGTTTAACACGGCTGTATCGAACGAAACGTTGATCTAGCCCGAAAATCACAATCTCGCGAGTTTCGAGCTGTTCTGGCTTTACAGCTTGACGTAAGAAAGTCGAAACACTTTTGTTGACCAAAAATAGACAAATTTCTGCCTGAACCGGCGTCTTGCAAGGCTGTATCGAACGAAACATCGGTGTATCGAACGAAACATCGGTTCATACCGAGAATCGAAATGTTCTGACTTTCGAGCGATTTTGGCACCTCAGCTCGATTTGAAAAAGGCAAAATAACTGATTTTATCTTGAAAAACACAATTCTGGCGTTAAACTCTTTCTTGCAAACCTGTATTGAACGAAACGTCGTCGCACACCGAGAATCGAGATGTGCCGAGTTCCAAGCGTTTCTGGCGATTCAACTCAACGTAAACGTGTCAAAATCGTGCATTTCGTCCGAAAACGAAAACTTCTTGCGTTCAACGTCGTCTTGCACGGCTGTATCAAACGAAACTCCGATCTACACTGAGAATTGAGATGTACACCTTTTCGAAAGATTCTGGCACCTCAGCTAATCGTGAAAAAGTCAAATACATCTATTTTAACTCAGGAAAAACAATTCCAGCGTTAATCGTGGTCTTGCGTACTTGTATCGACCGAAACAACGGTCTACACCGGAACTCGATATGTGCCGAGTTTTGAGCGATTATAACATCTAAACTCAACGCCAACGTTTCAAAATCGTTAAATTGGTCCGTAAACATGAAATTCTTGCGTCAAACGACGTCTCTCACAGCGGTATCGATCAAAACTTCAATCTACTCAGAAAATCGAAATTTCGCGATTTCCGAACTATCTTGGCATCTTAGCTCGACGTTAAAAAGTTAAAATCTTTTTTGTTGACCAAAAACAGACAAATTTCTGCCTAAACCAGCGTCTTGCAAGGCTGTATCGAACGAAGCATCGATCTACACCAAGAATCGAAATGTCCGGACTTCCGAGCGATTCTAGCATCACGGATCGACATAAATGTGTCATGATCATTTATCTTTTTTCGAATCCGATAATTTTTCCGTTATACCTCGTCTTGCACAACTGTTTCGGACGAAATATCGATCTACACCAAGAATCGAGATCTCCCGATTTTCAAGGGATTGCGGCATGTAAGCTCACCGTCAACGGTTCAAAATCGTTCATTTCGGTGGAAACTTGCAATTCTTGCGTTGAACGTCGTCTCGCACGGCTGTCTCGAACGAAACATCGATCGGCCTCGGGAATTGCCTTTTCGCGAGTTTCAAGCTATTCTGGCATCTCACCTCGACGTAAGCTAGTCCGAATTCTTTGTTTTGTCCTAAAACAGGAACATTTTTGTGTTAACAGTCGTCTTCCAAGGCTGTATCGAACGAAACTTCGATCTACCGCGAGTATCGAGGGCTTTCGTGTGTCGAGCGATTCTGCCATCTCGGCTCGACATCGAAGCGTCAAAATCATACATTTTCTCTTAAATTACAAAATTCTTGCCCTAAACATCGTTTGGCACCACTGTATCCATCGAAACACCGGTCTACACCGAGGATCGAGATGTCCCGAATTTCGAGCGAATCTGGCATCTCAGCTCGACGTTAAATGTCAAAATCGTTTATTTCGTCCGATAACCAAAATTCTTGCATTAAACGTCGCCTTGCACGGCTGTATCGATAGGAACATCGATCTACCTCGAGAATCGACATGTCTCGAGTTCAGAGCGAATCTAGCATCTCGTCGTGACATAAGTGTCAAAATGAGTCATTTCGACTAAACGCACAAAATTCTTGCATTAGACGTTTTCTTGCACGGCATTTGTGACCGGAATATCGGTCTACATCGAGAAAAAAGATGTCTTGAGTTCCGAGCGTATCTGGCTTGTGAACTCAACGTCAACCTTTGCAAACTCTTTATTTTGTTCAAAAACTTGTAATTGTTGCGTTAAACGTAGTCTAACGCGGCTGTATCGAACAAAACGTTGATCTACCCCGAAATCCACAATTTCGCGAGTTTTGAGCTGTTCTGGCATTTCAGCTTGACGTAAGAAAGTGGAAATCTCTTTTGTTGACCAAAAAAATGACAAATTTTTTCGCCTGAACCGGCGTCTTGCGTGGCTGTATCGAACGAAACATCCGGCTTACACCGAGAATCGAGATGTTATGAGTTTCGAGCGATTTTGGCACCTCAGCTCGACGTGAAAAAGGCAAAATAACTCATTTTCTCTCGAATAACACAATTCTGGCGTTAAACTCTTTCTTGCAAACCTGTATAGAACGAAACGTCGTCGCACACCGAGAATCGAGATGCGCCGAGTTCCAAGCGTTGCTGGCGATTTAACTTAACGTAAACGTGTCAAAATCGTGCATTTTGTCAGAAAACGAAAACTTCTTGCGTTAAACGTCGTCTTGCACAGCTGTATCAAACGAAACTCCGATCTACACTGAGAATTGAGATGTACACCTTTTCGAAAGATTCTGGCACCTCAGCTAATCGTGAAAAAGTCAAATACATCTATTTTGACTCAGGAAAACAATTCCAGCGTTAATCGTGGTCTTGCGTACTTGTATGGACCGTAACAACGGTCTACACCGGAACTCGATATGTGCCGAGTTTTGAGCGATTCTAACATCTAAACTCAACGCCAACGTTTCAAAATCGTTAAATTGGTCCGGAAACATGAAGTTCTTGCGTCAAACGGCGTCTCTCACAGCGGTATTGAACGAAACTTCAAACTACTCAGAAAATCGAAATTTCGCGATTTCCGAGCTATCCTGGCATCTCAGCTCGACGTAAAAAAGTTAAAATCTTTTATTCTCTTCAGAAACAGAAAAATTCGTGCGTTAACCGTCCTCTCGGGGAGTTGGATCGGAAGAAACTTCGATCCACCCCGAGAATTAAGATTTCGCGTTTGTCGAGCAATTCTAGCATCTCCTCTTGACATAAGTGTCAAAATAAGATATTATGACTAGACGCACAAAATTCTTGCATTAGACGTTGTTTTGCACGGCATTTGCTACCGAAACATCGGTCTACATGGCGAAATAAGATGTCTTGAGTTCCGAGCGTATCTGGCTTGTGAACTCAACGTCAACCATTGCAAATTTTTTATCTTGTCCGAAAACATGTAATTGTTGCATTGAACGCAGTTTAACACGGCTGTATCGAACGAAACGTTGATCTAGCCCGAAAATCACAATCTCGCGAGTTTCGAGCTGTTCTGGCTTTACAGCTTGACGTAAGAAAGTCGAAACACTTTTGTTGACCAAAAATAGACAAATTTCTGCCTGAACCGGCGTCTTGCAAGGCTGTATCGAACGAAACATCGGTGTATCGAACGAAACATCGGTTCATACCGAGAATCGAAATGTTCTGACTTTCGAGCGATTTTGGCACCTCAGCTCGATTTGAAAAAGGCAAAATAACTGATTTTATCTTGAAAAACACAATTCTGGCGTTAAACTCTTTCTTGCAAACCTGTATTGAACGAAACGTCGTCGCACACCGAGAATCGAGATGTGCCGAGTTCCAAGCGTTTCTGGCGATTCAACTCAACGTAAACGTGTCAAAATCGTGCATTTCGTCCGAAAACGAAAACTTCTTGCGTTCAACGTCGTCTTGCACGGCTGTATCAAACGAAACTCCGATCTACACTGAGAATTGAGATGTACACCTTTTCGAAAGATTCTGGCACCTCAGCTAATCGTGAAAAAGTCAAATACATCTATTTTAACTCAGGAAAAACAATTCCAGCGTTAATCGTGGTCTTGCGTACTTGTATCGACCGAAACAACGGTCTACACCGGAACTCGATATGTGCCGAGTTTTGAGCGATTATAACATCTAAACTCAACGCCAACGTTTCAAAATCGTTAAATTGGTCCGTAAACATGAAATTCTTGCGTCAAACGACGTCTCTCACAGCGGTATCGATCAAAACTTCAATCTACTCAGAAAATCGAAATTTCGCGATTTCCGAACTATCTTGGCATCTTAGCTCGACGTTAAAAAGTTAAAATCTTTTTTGTTGACCAAAAACAGACAAATTTCTGCCTAAACCAGCGTCTTGCAAGGCTGTATCGAACGAAGCATCGATCTACACCAAGAATCGAAATGTCCGGACTTCCGAGCGATTCTAGCATCACGGATCGACATAAATGTGTCATGATCATTTATCTTTTTTCGAATCCGATAATTTTTCCGTTATACCTCGTCTTGCACAACTGTTTCGGACGAAATATCGATCTACACCAAGAATCGAGATCTCCCGATTTTCAAGGGATTGCGGCATGTAAGCTCACCGTCAACGGTTCAAAATCGTTCATTTCGGTGGAAACTTGCAATTCTTGCGTTGAACGTCGTCTCGCACGGCTGTCTCGAACGAAACATCGATCGGCCTCGGGAATTGCCTTTTCGCGAGTTTCAAGCTATTCTGGCATCTCACCTCGACGTAAGCTAGTCCGAATTCTTTGTTTTGTCCTAAAACAGGAACATTTTTGTGTTAACAGTCGTCTTCCAAGGCTGTATCGAACGAAACTTCGATCTACCGCGAGTATCGAGGGCTTTCGTGTGTCGAGCGATTCTGCCATCTCGGCTCGACATCGAAGCGTGAAAATCATACATTTTCTCTTAAATTACAAAATTCTTGCCCTAAACATGGTTTGGCACCACTGTATCCATCGAAACACCGGTCTACACCGAGGATCGAGATGTCCCGAATTTCGAGCGAATCTGGCATCTCAGCTCGACGTTAAATGTCAAAATCGTTTATTTCGTCCGATAACCAAAATTCTTGCATTAAACGTCGCCTTGCACGGCTGTATCGATAGGAACATCGATCTACCTCGAGAATCGACATGTCTCGAGTTCAGAGCGAATCTAGCATCTCGTCGTGACATAAGTGTCAAAATGAGTCATTTTGACTAAACGCACAGAATTCTTGCATTAGACGTTTTCTTGCACGGCATTTGTGACCGGAATATCGGTCTACATCGAGAAAAAAGATGTCTTGAGTTCCGAGCGTATCTGGCTTGTGAACTCAACGTCAACCTTTGCAAACTCTTTATTTTGTCCGAAAACATGTAATTGTTGCGTTAAACGTAGTCTAACGCGGCTGTATCGAACAAAACGTTGATCTACCCCGAAATCCACAATTTCGCGAGTTTTGAGCTGTTCTGGCATTTCAGCTTGACGTAAGAAAGTGGAAATTTTTTTTGTTGACCAAAAAATGACAAATTTTTTCGCCTGAACCGGCGTCTTGCGTAGCTGTATCGAACGAAACATCCGGTTTACACCGAGAATCGAGATGTTATGAGTTTCGAGCGATTTTGGCACCTCAGCTCGACGTGAAAAAGGCAAAATAACTCGTTTTCTCTCGAATAACACAATTCTGGCGTTAAACTCTTTCTTGCAAACCTGTATTGAACGAAACGTCGTCGCACACCGAGAATCGAGATGTGCCGAGTTCCAAGCGTTTCTGGCGATTTAACTCAACGTAAACGTGTCAAAATCGTGCATTTCGTCCGAAAACGAAAACTTCTTGCGTTCAACGTCGTCTTGCACAACTGTATCAAACGAAACTCCGATCTACACTGAGAATCGAGATGTACACCTTTTCGAAAGATTCTGGCACCTCAGCTAATCGTGAAAAAGTCAAATACATCTATTTTGACTCAGGAAAAACAATTCCAGCGTTAATCGTGGTCTTGCGTACTTGTATCGACCGAAACAACGGTCTACACCGGAACTCGATATGTGCCGAGTTTTGAGCGATTCTAACATCTAAACTCAACGCCAACGTTTTAAAATCGGTAAATTGGTCTGAAAACATGGAATCCTTGCGTTAAACGACGTCTCTCACAGCGGTATTGAACGAAACTTCAATCTACTCAGAAAATCACAATTCCGCGAGTTTCGAGCTGTTCTGGCATTTCAGATTGACGTAAGAAAATCGAAATCTCTTTTGTTGACCAAAAAATGACAACTTTTCGCCTAAACCGACGTCTTGCAAGGCTGTATCGAACGAAACTCCGATCTACACTGAGAATTGAGATGTACACCTTTTCGAAAGATTCTGGCACCTCAGCTAATCGTGAAAAAGTCAAATACATCTATTTTGACTCAGGAAAAACAATTGCAGCGTTAATCGTAGTCTTGCGTACTCGTATCGACCGAAACAACGGTCTACACCGGAACTCGATATGTGCCGAGTTTTGAGCGATTCTAACATCTAAACTCAACGCCAACGTTTCAAAATCGTTGAATTGGTCTGAAAACATGGAATCCTTGCGTTAAACGACGTCTCTCACAGCGGTATTGAACGAAACTTCAATCTACTCAGAAAATCACAATTTCGCGAGTTTCGAGCTGTTCTGGCATTTCAGATTGACGTAAGAAAATCGAAATCTCTTTTCTTGACCAAAAAATGACAACTTTTCGCCTAAACCGACGTCTTGCGTGGCTGCATCGAACGAAACATCGGTTCACACCGAGAATCGAGATGTTATGAGTTTCGAGCGATTTTGGCACCTCAGCTCGACGTGAAAAAGGCAAAATAACTCATTTTCTCTCGAATAACACAATTCTGGCGTTAAACTCTTCCTTGCAAACCTGTATAGAACGAAACGTCGTCGCACACCGAGAATCGAGATGCGCCGAGTTCCAAGCGTTTCTGGCGATTTAACTTAACGTAAACGTGTCAAAATCGTGCATTTCGTCAGAAAACGAAAACTTCTTGCGTTAAACGTCGTCTTGCACAGCTGTATCAAACGAAACTCCGATCTACACTGAGATCCGAGATGTATACCTTTTCGAACGATTCTGGCCCCTCAGCTAGACGTGAAAAAGTCAAATACGATTATTTGTCTCAGAAAAAACAATTCCGGCTTTAATCGTAGTCTAGCGTACTTTTATCGCCTGAAACAGCGGTCTACACCCGAACTCGATATGTGCCCAGTTTAGAGCGATTCTAACATCTAAACTCAACGCCAACGTTTTAAAATCGTTGAATTGGTCCGGAAACATGAAGTTCTTGCGTCAAACGACGTCTCTCACAGCGGTATCGAACGAAACTTCAAACTACTCAGAAAATCGAAATTTCGCGATTTCCGAGCTATCCTGGCATCTCAGCTCGACGTAAAAAAGTTAAAATCTTTTATTCTCTTTAGAAACAGAAAAATTCGTGCGTTAACCGTCCTCTCGGGGAGTTGGATCGGAAGAAACTTCGATCCACCCCGAGAATTAAGATTTCGCGTTTGTCGAGCAATTCTAGCATCTCCTCTTGACATAAGTGTCAAAATGAGATATTATGACTAAACTAAAAAAATTCTTGCATCAGACGTTGTCTTGCACGGCATTTGCGACCGAAACATCGGTCTACATGGAGAAATAAGATGTCTTGAGTTCCGAGTGATTCTGGCTTGTGAACTCAACGTCAACCTTTGCAAATTTTTTATTTTGTCCGAAAACATGTAATTGTTGCATTGAACGCAGTCTAACACGGCTGTATCGAACGAAACGTTGATCTAGCCCGAAAATCACAATCTCGCGAGTTTCCAGCTGTTCTGGCATTACAGCTTGACGTAAGAAAGTCGAAACACTTTTGTTGACCAAAAACAGACAAATTTTTGCCTGAACCGGCGTCTTGCAAGGCTGTATCGAACGAAACATCGGTGTATCGAACGAAACATCGGTTCATACCGAGTATCGAAATGTTCTGACTTTCGAGCGATTTTGGCACCTCAGCTCGACTTGAAAAAGGCAAAATAACTGATTTTGTCTTGAAAAACACAATTCTGGCGTTAAACTCTTTCTTGCAAACCTGTATTGAACGAAACGTCGTCGCACACCGAGAATCGAGATGTGCCGAGTTCCAAGCGTTTCTGGCGATTCAACTCAACGTAAACGTGTCAAAATCGTGCATTTCGTCCGAAAACGAAAACTTCTTGCGTTAAACGTCGTCTTGCACAGCTGTATCAAACGAAACTCCGATCTACACTGAGATCCGAGATGTATACCTTTTCGAACGATTCTGGCCCCTCAGCTAGACGTGAAAAAGTCAAATACGATTATTTGTCTCAGAAAACACAATTCCGGCTTTAACCGTAGTCTTGCGTACTTTTATCGCCTGAAACAGCGGTCTACGACCGAACTCGATATGTGCCGAGTTTAGAGCGATTCTAACATCTAAAATCAACGCCAACGTTTTAAAATCGTTGAATTGGTCCGGAAACATGAAATTCATGCGTCAAACGACGTCTCTCACAGCGGTATCGAACGAAACTTCAAACTACTCAGAAAATCGAAATTTCGCGATTTCCGAACTATCTTGGCATCTTAGCTCGACGTTAAAAAGTTAAAATCTTTTTTGTTGACCAAAAACAGACAAATTTCTGCCTAAACCAGCGTCTTGCAAGGCTGTATCGAACGAAGCATCGATCTACACCAAGAATCGAAATGTCCGGACTTCCGAGCGATTCTAGCATCACGGATCGACATAAATGTGTCATGATCATTTATCTTTTTTCGAATCCGATAATTTTTCCGTTATACCTCGTCTTGCACAACTGTTTCGGACGAAATATCGATCTACACCAAGAATCGAGATCTCCCGATTTTCAAGGGATTGCGGCATGTAAGCTCACCGTCAACGGTTCAAAATCGTTCATTTCGGTGGAAACTTGCAATTCTTGCGTTGAACGTCGTCTCGCACGGCTGTCTCGAACGAAACATCGATCGGCCTCGGGAATTGCCTTTTCGCGAGTTTCAAGCTATTCTGGCATCTCACCTCGACGTAAGCTAGTCCGAATTCTTTGTTTTGTCCTAAAACAGGAACATTTTTGTGTTAACAGTCGTCTTCCAAGGCTGTATCGAACGAAACTTCGATCTACCGCGAGTATCGAGGGCTTTCGTGTGTCGAGCGATTCTGCCATCTCGGCTCGACATCGAAGCGTGAAAATCATACATTTTCTCTTAAATTACAAAATTCTTGCCCTAAACATGGTTTGGCACCACTGTATCCATCGAAACACCGGTCTACACCGAGGATCGAGATGTCCCGAATTTCGAGCGAATCTGGCATCTCAGCTCGACGTTAAATGTCAAAATCGTTTATTTCGTCCGATAACCAAAATTCTTGCATTAAACGTCGCCTTGCACGGCTGTATCGATAGGAACATCGATCTACCTCGAGAATCGACATGTCTCGAGTTCAGAGCGAATCTAGCATCTCGTCGTGACATAAGTGTCAAAATGAGTCATTTTGACTAAACGCACAGAATTCTTGCATTAGACGTTTTCTTGCACGGCATTTGTGACCGGAATATCGGTCTACATCGAGAAAAAAGATGTCTTGAGTTCCGAGCGTATCTGGCTTGTGAACTCAACGTCAACCTTTGCAAACTCTTTATTTTGTCCGAAAACATGTAATTGTTGCGTTAAACGTAGTCTAACGCGGCTGTATCGAACAAAACGTTGATCTACCCCGAAATCCACAATTTCGCGAGTTTTGAGCTGTTCTGGCATTTCAGCTTGACGTAAGAAAGTGGAAATTTTTTTTGTTGACCAAAAAATGACAAATTTTTTCGCCTGAACCGGCGTCTTGCGTAGCTGTATCGAACGAAACATCCGGTTTACACCGAGAATCGAGATGTTATGAGTTTCGAGCGATTTTGGCACCTCAGCTCGACGTGAAAAAGGCAAAATAACTCGTTTTCTCTCGAATAACACAATTCTGGCGTTAAACTCTTTCTTGCAAACCTGTATTGAACGAAACGTCGTCGCACACCGAGAATCGAGATGTGCCGAGTTCCAAGCGTTTCTGGCGATTTAACTCAACGTAAACGTGTCAAAATCGTGCATTTCGTCCGAAAACGAAAACTTCTTGCGTTCAACGTCGTCTTGCACAACTGTATCAAACGAAACTCCGATCTACACTGAGAATCGAGATGTACACCTTTTCGAAAGATTCTGGCACCTCAGCTAATCGTGAAAAAGTCAAATACATCTATTTTGACTCAGGAAAAACAATTCCAGCGTTAATCGTGGTCTTGCGTACTTGTATCGACCGAAACAACGGTCTACACCGGAACTCGATATGTGCCGAGTTTTGAGCGATTCTAACATCTAAACTCAACGCCAACGTTTTAAAATCGGTAAATTGGTCTGAAAACATGGAATCCTTGCGTTAAACGACGTCTCTCACAGCGGTATTGAACGAAACTTCAATCTACTCAGAAAATCACAATTCCGCGAGTTTCGAGCTGTTCTGGCATTTCAGATTGACGTAAGAAAATCGAAATCTCTTTTGTTGACCAAAAAATGACAACTTTTCGCCTAAACCGACGTCTTGCAAGGCTGTATCGAACGAAACTCCGATCTACACTGAGAATTGAGATGTACACCTTTTCGAAAGATTCTGGCACCTCAGCTAATCGTGAAAAAGTCAAATACATCTATTTTGACTCAGGAAAAACAATTGCAGCGTTAATCGTAGTCTTGCGTACTCGTATCGACCGAAACAACGGTCTACACCGGAACTCGATATGTGCCGAGTTTTGAGCGATTCTAACATCTAAACTCAACGCCAACGTTTCAAAATCGTTGAATTGGTCTGAAAACATGGAATCCTTGCGTTAAACGACGTCTCTCACAGCGGTATTGAACGAAACTTCAATCTACTCAGAAAATCACAATTTCGCGAGTTTCGAGCTGTTCTGGCATTTCAGATTGACGTAAGAAAATCGAAATCTCTTTTCTTGACCAAAAAATGACAACTTTTCGCCTAAACCGACGTCTTGCGTGGCTGCATCGAACGAAACATCGGTTCACACCGAGAATCGAGATGTTATGAGTTTCGAGCGATTTTGGCACCTCAGCTCGACGTGAAAAAGGCAAAATAACTCATTTTCTCTCGAATAACACAATTCTGGCGTTAAACTCTTCCTTGCAAACCTGTATAGAACGAAACGTCGTCGCACACCGAGAATCGAGATGCGCCGAGTTCCAAGCGTTTCTGGCGATTTAACTTAACGTAAACGTGTCAAAATCGTGCATTTCGTCAGAAAACGAAAACTTCTTGCGTTAAACGTCGTCTTGCACAGCTGTATCAAACGAAACTCCGATCTACACTGAGATCCGAGATGTATACCTTTTCGAACGATTCTGGCCCCTCAGCTAGACGTGAAAAAGTCAAATACGATTATTTGTCTCAGAAAAAACAATTCCGGCTTTAATCGTAGTCTAGCGTACTTTTATCGCCTGAAACAGCGGTCTACACCCGAACTCGATATGTGCCCAGTTTAGAGCGATTCTAACATCTAAACTCAACGCCAACGTTTTAAAATCGTTGAATTGGTCCGGAAACATGAAGTTCTTGCGTCAAACGACGTCTCTCACAGCGGTATCGAACGAAACTTCAAACTACTCAGAAAATCGAAATTTCGCGATTTCCGAGCTATCCTGGCATCTCAGCTCGACGTAAAAAAGTTAAAATCTTTTATTCTCTTTAGAAACAGAAAAATTCGTGCGTTAACCGTCCTCTCGGGGAGTTGGATCGGAAGAAACTTCGATCCACCCCGAGAATTAAGATTTCGCGTTTGTCGAGCAATTCTAGCATCTCCTCTTGACATAAGTGTCAAAATGAGATATTATGACTAAACTAAAAAAATTCTTGCATCAGACGTTGTCTTGCACGGCATTTGCGACCGAAACATCGGTCTACATGGAGAAATAAGATGTCTTGAGTTCCGAGTGATTCTGGCTTGTGAACTCAACGTCAACCTTTGCAAATTTTTTATTTTGTCCGAAAACATGTAATTGTTGCATTGAACGCAGTCTAACACGGCTGTATCGAACGAAACGTTGATCTAGCCCGAAAATCACAATCTCGCGAGTTTCCAGCTGTTCTGGCATTACAGCTTGACGTAAGAAAGTCGAAACACTTTTGTTGACCAAAAACAGACAAATTTTTGCCTGAACCGGCGTCTTGCAAGGCTGTATCGAACGAAACATCGGTGTATCGAACGAAACATCGGTTCATACCGAGTATCGAAATGTTCTGACTTTCGAGCGATTTTGGCACCTCAGCTCGACTTGAAAAAGGCAAAATAACTGATTTTGTCTTGAAAAACACAATTCTGGCGTTAAACTCTTTCTTGCAAACCTGTATTGAACGAAACGTCGTCGCACACCGAGAATCGAGATGTGCCGAGTTCCAAGCGTTTCTGGCGATTCAACTCAACGTAAACGTGTCAAAATCGTGCATTTCGTCCGAAAACGAAAACTTCTTGCGTTAAACGTCGTCTTGCACAGCTGTATCAAACGAAACTCCGATCTACACTGAGATCCGAGATGTATACCTTTTCGAACGATTCTGGCCCCTCAGCTAGACGTGAAAAAGTCAAATACGATTATTTGTCTCAGAAAACACAATTCCGGCTTTAACCGTAGTCTTGCGTACTTTTATCGCCTGAAACAGCGGTCTACGACCGAACTCGATATGTGCCGAGTTTAGAGCGATTCTAACATCTAAAATCAACGCCAACGTTTTAAAATCGTTGAATTGGTCCGGAAACATGAAATTCATGCGTCAAACGACGTCTCTCACAGCGGTATCGAACGAAACTTCAAACTACTCAGAAAATCGAAATTTCGCGATTTCCGAGCTATCCTGGCATCTCAGCTCGACGTAAAAAAGTTAAAATCTTTTATTCTCTTTAGAAACAGAAAAATTCGTGCGTTAACCGTCCTCTCGGGGAGTTGGATCGGAAGAAACTTCGATCCACCCCGAGAATTAAGATTTCGCGTTTGTCGAGCAATTCTAGCATCTCCTCTTGACATAAGTGTCAAAATGAGATATTATGACTAGACGCACAAAATTCTTGCATTAGACGTTGTTTTGCACGGCATTTGCTACCGAAACATCGGTCTACATGGCGAAATAAGATGTCTTGAGTTCCGAGCGTATCTGGCTTGTGAACTCAACGTCAACCATTGCAAATTTTTTATTTTGTCCGAAAACATGTAATTGTTGCATTGAACGCAGTTTAACACGGCTGTATCGAACGAAACGTTGATCTAGCCCGAAAATCACAATCTCGCGAGTTTCGAGCTGTTCTGGCTTTACAGCTTGACGTAAGAAAGTCGAAACACTTTTGTTGACCAAAAATAGACAAATTTCTGCCTGAACCGGCGTCTTGCAAGGCTGTATCGAACGAAACATCGGTGTATCGAACGAAACATCGGTTCATACCGAGAATCGAAATGTTCTGACTTTCGAGCGATTTTGGCACCTCAGCTCGATTTGAAAAAGGCAAAATAACTGATTTTATCTTGAAAAACACAATTCTGGCGTTAAACTCTTTCTTGCAAACCTGTATTGAACGAAACGTCGTCGCACACCGAGAATCGAGATGTGCCGAGTTCCAAGCGTTTCTGGCGATTCAACTCAACGTAAACGTGTCAAAATCGTGCATTTCGTCCGAAAACGAAAACTTCTTGCGTTCAACGTCGTCTTGCACGGCTGTATCAAACGAAACTCCGATCTACACTGAGAATTGAGATGTACACCTTTTCGAAAGATTCTGGCACCTCAGCTAATCGTGAAAAAGTCAAATACATCTATTTTAACTCAGGAAAAACAATTCCAGCGTTAATCGTGGTCTTGCGTACTTGTATCGACCGAAACAACGGTCTACACCGGAACTCGATATGTGCCGAGTTTTGAGCGATTATAACATCTAAACTCAACGACAACGTTTCAAAATCGTTAAATTGGTCCGTAAACATGAAATTCTTGCGTCAAACGACGTCTCTCACAGCGGTATCGATCAAAACTTCAATCTACTCAGAAAATCGAAATTTCGCGATTTCCGAACTATCTTGGCATCTTAGCTCGACGTTAAAAAGTTAAAATCTTTTTTGTTGACCAAAAACAGACAAATTTCTGCCTAAACCAGCGTCTTGCAAGGCTGTATCGAACGAAGCATCGATCTACACCAAGAATCGAAATGTCCGGACTTCCGAGCGATTCTAGCATCACGGATCGACATAAATGTGTCATGATCATTTATCTTTTTTCGAATCCGATAATTTTTCCGTTATACCTCGTCTTGCACAACTGTTTCGGACGAAATATCGATCTACACCAAGAATCGAGATCTCCCGATTTTCAAGGGATTGCGGCATGTAAGCTCACCGTCAACGGTTCAAAATCGTTCATTTCGGTGGAAACTTGCAATTCTTGCGTTGAACGTCGTCTCGCACGGCTGTCTCGAACGAAACATCGATCGGCCTCGGGAATTGCCTTTTCGCGAGTTTCAAGCTATTCTGGCATCTCACCTCGACGTAAGCTAGTCCGAATTCTTTGTTTTGTCCTAAAACAGGAACATTTTTGTGTTAACAGTCGTCTTCCAAGGCTGTATCGAACGAAACTTCGATCTACCGCGAGTATCGAGGGCTTTCGTGTGTCGAGCGATTCTGCCATCTCGGCTCGACATCGAAGCGTCAAAATCATACATTTTCTCTTAAATTACAAAATTCTTGCCCTAAACATCGTTTGGCACCACTGTATCCATCGAAACACCGGTCTACACCGAGGATCGAGATGTCCCGAATTTCGAGCGAATCTGGCATCTCAGCTCGACGTTAAATGTCAAAATCGTTTATTTCGTCCGATAACCAAAATTCTTGCATTAAACGTCGCCTTGCACGGCTGTATCGATAGGAACATCGATCTACCTCGAGAATCGACATGTCTCGAGTTCAGAGCGAATCTAGCATCTCGTCGTGACATAAGTGTCAAAATGAGTCATTTCGACTAAACGCACAAAATTCTTGCATTAGACGTTTTCTTGCACGGCATTTGTGACCGGAATATCGGTCTACATCGAGAAAAAAGATGTCTTGAGTTCCGAGCGTATCTGGCTTGTGAACTCAACGTCAACCTTTGCAAACTCTTTATTTTGTTCAAAAACTTGTAATTGTTGCGTTAAACGTAGTCTAACGCGGCTGTATCGAACAAAACGTTGATCTACCCCGAAATCCACAATTTCGCGAGTTTTGAGCTGTTCTGGCATTTCAGCTTGACGTAAGAAAGTGGAAATCTCTTTTGTTGACCAAAAAAATGACAAATTTTTTCGCCTGAACCGGCGTCTTGCGTGGCTGTATCGAACGAAACATCCGGCTTACACCGAGAATCGAGATGTTATGAGTTTCGAGCGATTTTGGCACCTCAGCTCGACGTGAAAAAGGCAAAATAACTCATTTTCTCTCGAATAACACAATTCTGGCGTTAAACTCTTTCTTGCAAACCTGTATAGAACGAAACGTCGTCGCACACCGAGAATCGAGATGCGCCGAGTTCCAAGCGTTGCTGGCGATTTAACTTAACGTAAACGTGTCAAAATCGTGCATTTTGTCAGAAAACGAAAACTTCTTGCGTTAAACGTCGTCTTGCACAGCTGTATCAAACGAAACTCCGATCTACACTGAGAATTGAGATGTACACCTTTTCGAAAGATTCTGGCACCTCAGCTAATCGTGAAAAAGTCAAATACATCTATTTTGACTCAGGAAAACAATTCCAGCGTTAATCGTGGTCTTGCGTACTTGTATCGACCGAAACAACGGTCTACACCGGAACTCGATATGTGCCGAGTTTTGAGCGATTATAACATCTAAACTCAACGCCAACGTTTCAAAATCGTTAAATTGGTCCGTAAACATGAAATTCTTGCGTCAAACGACGTCTCTCACAGCGGTATCGATCAAAACTTCAATCTACTCAGAAAATCGAAATTTCGCGATTTCCGAACTATCTTGGCATCTTAGCTCGACGTTAAAAAGTTAAAATCTTTTTTGTTGACCAAAAACAGACAAATTTCTGCCTAAACCAGCGTCTTGCAAGGCTGTATCGAACGAAGCATCGATCTACACCAAGAATCGAAATGTCCGGACTTCCGAGCGATTCTAGCATCACGGATCGACATAAATGTGTCATGATCATTTATCTTTTTTCGAATCCGATAATTTTTCCGTTATACCTCGTCTTGCACAACTGTTTCGGACGAAATATCGATCTACACCAAGAATCGAGATCTCCCGATTTTCAAGGGATTGCGGCATGTAAGCTCACCGTCAACGGTTCAAAATCGTTCATTTCGGTGGAAACTTGCAATTCTTGCGTTGAACGTCGTCTCGCACGGCTGTCTCGAACGAAACATCGATCGGCCTCGGGAATTGCCTTTTCGCGAGTTTCAAGCTATTCTGGCATCTCACCTCGACGTAAGCTAGTCCGAATTCTTTGTTTTGTCCTAAAACAGGAACATTTTTGTGTTAACAGTCGTCTTCCAAGGCTGTATCGAACGAAACTTCGATCTACCGCGAGTATCGAGGGCTTTCGTGTGTCGAGCGATTCTGCCATCTCGGCTCGACATCGAAGCGTGAAAATCATACATTTTCTCTTAAATTACAAAATTCTTGCCCTAAACATGGTTTGGCACCACTGTATCCATCGAAACACCGGTCTACACCGAGGATCGAGATGTCCCGAATTTCGAGCGAATCTGGCATCTCAGCTCGACGTTAAATGTCAAAATCGTTTATTTCGTCCGATAACCAAAATTCTTGCATTAAACGTCGCCTTGCACGGCTGTATCGATAGGAACATCGATCTACCTCGAGAATCGACATGTCTCGAGTTCAGAGCGAATCTAGCATCTCGTCGTGACATAAGTGTCAAAATGAGTCATTTTGACTAAACGCACAGAATTCTTGCATTAGACGTTTTCTTGCACGGCATTTGTGACCGGAATATCGGTCTACATCGAGAAAAAAGATGTCTTGAGTTCCGAGCGTATCTGGCTTGTGAACTCAACGTCAACCTTTGCAAACTCTTTATTTTGTCCGAAAACATGTAATTGTTGCGTTAAACGTAGTCTAACGCGGCTGTATCGAACAAAACGTTGATCTACCCCGAAATCCACAATTTCGCGAGTTTTGAGCTGTTCTGGCATTTCAGCTTGACGTAAGAAAGTGGAAATTTTTTTTGTTGACCAAAAAATGACAAATTTTTTCGCCTGAACCGGCGTCTTGCGTAGCTGTATCGAACGAAACATCCGGTTTACACCGAGAATCGAGATGTTATGAGTTTCGAGCGATTTTGGCACCTCAGCTCGACGTGAAAAAGGCAAAATAACTCGTTTTCTCTCGAATAACACAATTCTGGCGTTAAACTCTTTCTTGCAAACCTGTATTGAACGAAACGTCGTCGCACACCGAGAATCGAGATGTGCCGAGTTCCAAGCGTTTCTGGCGATTTAACTCAACGTAAACGTGTCAAAATCGTGCATTTCGTCCGAAAACGAAAACTTCTTGCGTTCAACGTCGTCTTGCACAACTGTATCAAACGAAACTCCGATCTACACTGAGAATCGAGATGTACACCTTTTCGAAAGATTCTGGCACCTCAGCTAATCGTGAAAAAGTCAAATACATCTATTTTGACTCAGGAAAAACAATTCCAGCGTTAATCGTGGTCTTGCGTACTTGTATCGACCGAAACAACGGTCTACACCGGAACTCGATATGTGCCGAGTTTTGAGCGATTCTAACATCTAAACTCAACGCCAACGTTTTAAAATCGGTAAATTGGTCTGAAAACATGGAATCCTTGCGTTAAACGACGTCTCTCACAGCGGTATTGAACGAAACTTCAATCTACTCAGAAAATCACAATTCCGCGAGTTTCGAGCTGTTCTGGCATTTCAGATTGACGTAAGAAAATCGAAATCTCTTTTGTTGACCAAAAAATGACAACTTTTCGCCTAAACCGACGTCTTGCAAGGCTGTATCGAACGAAACTCCGATCTACACTGAGAATTGAGATGTACACCTTTTCGAAAGATTCTGGCACCTCAGCTAATCGTGAAAAAGTCAAATACATCTATTTTGACTCAGGAAAAACAATTGCAGCGTTAATCGTAGTCTTGCGTACTCGTATCGACCGAAACAACGGTCTACACCGGAACTCGATATGTGCCGAGTTTTGAGCGATTCTAACATCTAAACTCAACGCCAACGTTTCAAAATCGTTGAATTGGTCTGAAAACATGGAATCCTTGCGTTAAACGACGTCTCTCACAGCGGTATTGAACGAAACTTCAATCTACTCAGAAAATCACAATTTCGCGAGTTTCGAGCTGTTCTGGCATTTCAGATTGACGTAAGAAAATCGAAATCTCTTTTCTTGACCAAAAAATGACAACTTTTCGCCTAAACCGACGTCTTGCGTGGCTGCATCGAACGAAACATCGGTTCACACCGAGAATCGAGATGTTATGAGTTTCGAGCGATTTTGGCACCTCAGCTCGACGTGAAAAAGGCAAAATAACTCATTTTCTCTCGAATAACACAATTCTGGCGTTAAACTCTTCCTTGCAAACCTGTATAGAACGAAACGTCGTCGCACACCGAGAATCGAGATGCGCCGAGTTCCAAGCGTTTCTGGCGATTTAACTTAACGTAAACGTGTCAAAATCGTGCATTTCGTCAGAAAACGAAAACTTCTTGCGTTAAACGTCGTCTTGCACAGCTGTATCAAACGAAACTCCGATCTACACTGAGATCCGAGATGTATACCTTTTCGAACGATTCTGGCCCCTCAGCTAGACGTGAAAAAGTCAAATACGATTATTTGTCTCAGAAAAAACAATTCCGGCTTTAATCGTAGTCTAGCGTACTTTTATCGCCTGAAACAGCGGTCTACACCCGAACTCGATATGTGCCCAGTTTAGAGCGATTCTAACATCTAAACTCAACGCCAACGTTTTAAAATCGTTGAATTGGTCCGGAAACATGAAGTTCTTGCGTCAAACGACGTCTCTCACAGCGGTATCGAACGAAACTTCAAACTACTCAGAAAATCGAAATTTCGCGATTTCCGAGCTATCCTGGCATCTCAGCTCGACGTAAAAAAGTTAAAATCTTTTATTCTCTTTAGAAACAGAAAAATTCGTGCGTTAACCGTCCTCTCGGGGAGTTGGATCGGAAGAAACTTCGATCCACCCCGAGAATTAAGATTTCGCGTTTGTCGAGCAATTCTAGCATCTCCTCTTGACATAAGTGTCAAAATGAGATATTATGACTAAACTAAAAAAATTCTTGCATCAGACGTTGTCTTGCACGGCATTTGCGACCGAAACATCGGTCTACATGGAGAAATAAGATGTCTTGAGTTCCGAGTGATTCTGGCTTGTGAACTCAACGTCAACCTTTGCAAATTTTTTATTTTGTCCGAAAACATGTAATTGTTGCATTGAACGCAGTCTAACACGGCTGTATCGAACGAAACGTTGATCTAGCCCGAAAATCACAATCTCGCGAGTTTCCAGCTGTTCTGGCATTACAGCTTGACGTAAGAAAGTCGAAACACTTTTGTTGACCAAAAACAGACAAATTTTTGCCTGAACCGGCGTCTTGCAAGGCTGTATCGAACGAAACATCGGTGTATCGAACGAAACATCGGTTCATACCGAGTATCGAAATGTTCTGACTTTCGAGCGATTTTGGCACCTCAGCTCGACTTGAAAAAGGCAAAATAACTGATTTTGTCTTGAAAAACACAATTCTGGCGTTAAACTCTTTCTTGCAAACCTGTATTGAACGAAACGTCGTCGCACACCGAGAATCGAGATGTGCCGAGTTCCAAGCGTTTCTGGCGATTCAACTCAACGTAAACGTGTCAAAATCGTGCATTTCGTCCGAAAACGAAAACTTCTTGCGTTAAACGTCGTCTTGCACAGCTGTATCAAACGAAACTCCGATCTACACTGAGATCCGAGATGTATACCTTTTCGAACGATTCTGGCCCCTCAGCTAGACGTGAAAAAGTCAAATACGATTATTTGTCTCAGAAAACACAATTCCGGCTTTAACCGTAGTCTTGCGTACTTTTATCGCCTGAAACAGCGGTCTACGACCGAACTCGATATGTGCCGAGTTTAGAGCGATTCTAACATCTAAAATCAACGCCAACGTTTTAAAATCGTTGAATTGGTCCGGAAACATGAAATTCATGCGTCAAACGACGTCTCTCACAGCGGTATCGAACGAAACTTCAAACTACTCAGAAAATCGAAATTTCGCGATTTCCGAGCTATCCTGGCATCTCAGCTCGACGTAAAAAAGTTAAAATCTTTTATTCTCTTTAGAAACAGAAAAATTCGTGCGTTAACCGTCCTCTCGGGGAGTTGGATCGGAAGAAACTTCGATCCACCCCGAGAATTAAGATTTCGCGTTTGTCGAGCAATTCTAGCATCTCCTCTTGACATAAGTGTCAAAATGAGATATTATGACTAGACGCACAAAATTCTTGCATTAGACGTTGTTTTGCACGGCATTTGCTACCGAAACATCGGTCTACATGGCGAAATAAGATGTCTTGAGTTCCGAGCGTATCTGGCTTGTGAACTCAACGTCAACCATTGCAAATTTTTTATTTTGTCCGAAAACATGTAATTGTTGCATTGAACGCAGTTTAACACGGCTGTATCGAACGAAACGTTGATCTAGCCCGAAAATCACAATCTCGCGAGTTTCGAGCTGTTCTGGCTTTACAGCTTGACGTAAGAAAGTCGAAACACTTTTGTTGACCAAAAATAGACAAATTTCTGCCTGAACCGGCGTCTTGCAAGGCTGTATCGAACGAAACATCGGTGTATCGAACGAAACATCGGTTCATACCGAGAATCGAAATGTTCTGACTTTCGAGCGATTTTGGCACCTCAGCTCGATTTGAAAAAGGCAAAATAACTGATTTTATCTTGAAAAACACAATTCTGGCGTTAAACTCTTTCTTGCAAACCTGTATTGAACGAAACGTCGTCGCACACCGAGAATCGAGATGTGCCGAGTTCCAAGCGTTTCTGGCGATTCAACTCAACGTAAACGTGTCAAAATCGTGCATTTCGTCCGAAAACGAAAACTTCTTGCGTTCAACGTCGTCTTGCACGGCTGTATCAAACGAAACTCCGATCTACACTGAGAATTGAGATGTACACCTTTTCGAAAGATTCTGGCACCTCAGCTAATCGTGAAAAAGTCAAATACATCTATTTTAACTCAGGAAAAACAATTCCAGCGTTAATCGTGGTCTTGCGTACTTGTATCGACCGAAACAACGGTCTACACCGGAACTCGATATGTGCCGAGTTTTGAGCGATTATAACATCTAAACTCAACGACAACGTTTCAAAATCGTTAAATTGGTCCGTAAACATGAAATTCTTGCGTCAAACGACGTCTCTCACAGCGGTATCGATCAAAACTTCAATCTACTCAGAAAATCGAAATTTCGCGATTTCCGAACTATCTTGGCATCTTAGCTCGACGTTAAAAAGTTAAAATCTTTTTTGTTGACCAAAAACAGACAAATTTCTGCCTAAACCAGCGTCTTGCCAGGCTGTATCGAACGAAGCATCGATCTACACCAAGAATCGAAATGTCCGGACTTCCGAGCGATTCTAGCATCACGGATCGACATAAATGTGTCATGATCATTTATCTTTTTTCGAATCCGATAATTTTTCCGTTATACCTCGTCTTGCACAACTGTTTCGGACGAAATATCGATCTACACCAAGAATCGAGATCTCCCGATTTTCAAGGGATTGCGGCATGTAAGCTCACCGTCAACGGTTCAAAATCGTTCATTTCGGTGGAAACTTGCAATTCTTGCGTTGAACGTCGTCTCGCACGGCTGTCTCGAACGAAACATCGATCGGCCTCGGGAATTGCCTTTTCGCGAGTTTCAAGCTATTCTGGCATCTCACCTCGACGTAAGCTAGTCCGAATTCTTTGTTTTGTCCTAAAACAGGAACATTTTTGTGTTAACAGTCGTCTTCCAAGGCTGTATCGAACGAAACTTCGATCTACCGCGAGTATCGAGGGCTTTCGTGTGTCGAGCGATTCTGCCATCTCGGCTCGACATCGAAGCGTCAAAATCATACATTTTCTCTTAAATTACAAAATTCTTGCCCTAAACATCGTTTGGCACCACTGTATCCATCGAAACACCGGTCTACACCGAGGATCGAGATGTCCCGAATTTCGAGCGAATCTGGCATCTCAGCTCGACGTTAAATGTCAAAATCGTTTATTTCGTCCGATAACCAAAATTCTTGCATTAAACGTCGCCTTGCACGGCTGTATCGATAGGAACATCGATCTACCTCGAGAATCGACATGTCTCGAGTTCAGAGCGAATCTAGCATCTCGTCGTGACATAAGTGTCAAAATGAGTCATTTCGACTAAACGCACAAAATTCTTGCATTAGACGTTTTCTTGCACGGCATTTGTGACCGGAATATCGGTCTACATCGAGAAAAAAGATGTCTTGAGTTCCGAGCGTATCTGGCTTGTGAACTCAACGTCAACCTTTGCAAACTCTTTATTTTGTTCAAAAACTTGTAATTGTTGCGTTAAACGTAGTCTAACGCGGCTGTATCGAACAAAACGTTGATCTACCCCGAAATCCACAATTTCGCGAGTTTTGAGCTGTTCTGGCATTTCAGCTTGACGTAAGAAAGTGGAAATCTCTTTTGTTGACCAAAAAAATGACAAATTTTTTCGCCTGAACCGGCGTCTTGCGTGGCTGTATCGAACGAAACATCCGGCTTACACCGAGAATCGAGATGTTATGAGTTTCGAGCGATTTTGGCACCTCAGCTCGACGTGAAAAAGGCAAAATAACTCATTTTCTCTCGAATAACACAATTCTGGCGTTAAACTCTTTCTTGCAAACCTGTATAGAACGAAACGTCGTCGCACACCGAGAATCGAGATGCGCCGAGTTCCAAGCGTTGCTGGCGATTTAACTTAACGTAAACGTGTCAAAATCGTGCATTTTGTCAGAAAACGAAAACTTCTTGCGTTAAACGTCGTCTTGCACAGCTGTATCAAACGAAACTCCGATCTACACTGAGAATTGAGATGTACACCTTTTCGAAAGACTCTGGCACCTCAGCTAATCGTGAAAAAGTCAAATACATCTATTTTGACTCAGGAAAACAATTCCAGCGTTAATCGTGGTCTTGCGTACTTGTATGGACCGTAACAACGGTCTACACCGGAACTCGATATGTGCCGAGTTTTGAGCGATTCTAACATCTAAACTCAACGCCAACGTTTCAAAATCGTTAAATTGGTCCGGAAACATGAAGTTCTTGCGTCAAACGGCGTCTCTCACAGCGGTATTGAACGAAACTTCAAACTACTCAGAAAATCGAACTTTCGCGATTTCCGAGCTATCCTGGCATCTCAGCTCGACGTAAAAAAGTTAAAATCTTTTATTCTCTTCAGAAACAGAAAAATTCGTGCGTTAACCGTCCTCTCGGGGAGTTGGATCGGAAGAAACTTCGATCCACCCCGAGAATTAAGATTTCGCGTTTGTCGAGCAATTCTAGCATCTCCTCTTGACATAAGTGTCAAAATAAGATATTATGACTAGACGCACAAAATTCTTGCATTAGACGTTGTTTTGCACGGCATTTGCTACCGAAACATCGGTCTACATGGCGAAATAAGATGTCTTGAGTTCCGAGCGTATCTGGCTTGTGAACTCAACGTCAACCATTGCAAATTTTTTATTTAGTCCGAAAACATGTAATTGTTGCATTGAACGCAGTTTAACACGGCTGTATCGAACGAAACGTTGATCTAGCCCGAAAATCACAATCTCGCGAGTTTCGAGCTGTTCTGGCTTTACAGCTTGACGTAAGAAAGTCGAAACACTTTTGTTGACCAAAAATAGACAAATTTTTGCCTGAACCGGCGTCTTGCAAGGCTGTATCGAACGAAACATCGGTGTATCGAACGAAACATCGGTTCATACCGAGAATCGAAATGTTCTGACTTTCGAGCGATTTTGGCACCTCAGCTCGATTTGAAAAAGGCAAAATAACTGATTTTATCTTGAAAAACACAATTCTGGCGTTAAACTCTTTATTGCAAACCTGTATTGAACGAAACGTCGTCGCACACCGAGAATCGAGATGTGCCGAGTTCCAAGCGTTTCTGGCGATTTAACTCAACGTAAACGTGTCAAAATCGTGCATTTCGTCCGAAAACGAAAACTTCTTGCGTTCAACGTCGTCTTGCACAACTGTATCAAACGAAACTCCGATCTACACTGAGAATCGAGATGTACACCTTTTCGAAAGATTCTGGCACCTCAGCTAATCGTGAAAAAGTCAAATACATCTATTTTGACTCAGGAAAAACAATTCCAGCGTTAATCGTGGTCTTGCGTACTTGTATCGACCGAAACAACGGTCTACACCGGAACTCGATATGTGCCGAGTTTTGAGCGATTCTAACATCTAAACTCAACGCCAACGTTTCAAAATCGGTGAATTGGTCTGAAAACATGGAATCCTTGCGTTAAACGACGTCTCTCACAGCGGTATTGAACGAAACTTCAATCTACTCAGAAAATCACAATTCCGCGAGTTTCGAGCTGTTCTGGCATTTCAGATTGACGTAAGAAAATCGAAATCTCTTTTGTTGACCAAAAAATGACAACTTTTCGCCTAAACCGACGTCTTGCAAGGCTGTATCGAACGAAACTCCGATCTACACTGAGAATTGAGATGTACACCTTTTCGAAAGATTCTGGCACCTCAGCTAATCGTGAAAAAGTCAAATACATCTATTTTGACTCAGGAAAAACAATTGCAGCGTTAATCGTAGTCTTGCGTACTCGTATCGACCGAAACAACGGTCTACACCGGAACTCGATATGTGCCGAGTTTTGAGCGATTCTAACATCTAAACTCAACGCCAACGTTTCAAAATCGTTGAATTGGTCTGAAAACATGGAATCCTTGCGTTAAACGACGTCTCTCACAGCGGTATTGAACGAAACTTCAATCTACTCAGAAAATCACAATTTCGCGAGTTTCGAGCTGTTCTGGCATTTCAGATTGACGTAAGAAAATCGAAATCTCTTTTCTTGACCAAAAAATGACAACTTTTCGCCTAAACCGACGTCTTGCGTGGCTGCATCGAACGAAACATCGGTTCACACCGAGAATCGAGATGTTATGAGTTTCGAGCGATTTTGGCACCTCAGCTCGACGTGAAAAAGGCAAAATAACTCATTTTCTCTCGAATAACACAATTCTGGCGTTAAACTCTTCCTTGCAAACCTGTATAGAACGAAACGTCGTCGCACACCGAGAATCGAGATGCGCCGAGTTCCAAGCGTTTCTGGCGATTTAACTTAACGTAAACGTGTCAAAATCGTGCATTTCGTCAGAAAACGAAAACTTCTTGCGTTAAACGTCGTCTTGCACAGCTGTATCAAACGAAACTCCGATCTACACTGAGATCCGAGATGTATACCTTTTCGAACGATTCTGGCCCCTCAGCTAGACGTGAAAAAGTCAAATACGATTATTTGTCTCAGAAAACACAATTCCGGCTTTAATCGTAGTCTAGCGTACTTTTATCGCCTGAAACAGCGGTCTACACCCGAACTCGATATGTGCCCAGTTTAGAGCGATTCTAACATCTAAACTCAACGCCAACGTTTTAAAATCGTTGAATTGGTCCGGAAACATGAAGTTCTTGCGTCAAACGACGTCTCTCACAGCGGTATCGAACGAAACTTCAAACTACTCAGAAAATCGAAATTTCGCGATTTCCGAGCTATCCTGGCATCTCAGCTCGACGTAAAAAAGTTAAAATCTTTTATTCTCTTTAGAAACAGAAAAATTCGTGCGTTAACCGTCCTCTCGGGGAGTTGGATCGGAAGAAACTTCGATCCACCCCGAGAATTAAGATTTCGCGTTTGTCGAGCAATTCTAGCATCTCCTCTTGACATAAGTGTCAAAATGAGATATTATGACTAAACTAAAAAAATTCTTGCATCAGACGTTGTCTTGCACGGCATTTGCGACCGAAACATCGGTCTACATGGAGAAATAAGATGTCTTGAGTTCCGAGTGATTCTGGCTTGTGAACTCAACGTCAACCTTTGCAAATTTTTTATTTTGTCCGAAAACATGTAATTGTTGCATTGAACGCAGTCTAACACGGCTGTATCGAACGAAACGTTGATCTAGCCCGAAAATCACAATCTCGCGAGTTTCCAGCTGTTCTGGCATTACAGCTTGACGTAAGAAAGTCGAAACACTTTTGTTGACCAAAAACAGACAAATTTTTGCCTGAACCGGCGTCTTGCAAGGCTGTATCGAACGAAACATCGGTGTATCGAACGAAACATCGGTTCATACCGAGTATCGAAATGTTCTGACTTTCGAGCGATTTTGGCACCTCAGCTCGACTTGAAAAAGGCAAAATAACTGATTTTGTCTTGAAAAACACAATTCTGGCGTTAAACTCTTTCTTGCAAACCTGTATTGAACGAAACGTCGTCGCACACCGAGAATCGAGATGTGCCGAGTTCCAAGCGTTTCTGGCGATTCAACTCAACGTAAACGTGTCAAAATCGTGCATTTCGTCCGAAAACGAAAACTTCTTGCGTTAAACGTCGTCTTGCACAGCTGTATCAAACGAAACTCCGATCTACACTGAGATCCGAGATGTATACCTTTTCGAACGATTCTGGCCCCTCAGCTAGACGTGAAAAAGTCAAATACGATTATTTGTCTCAGAAAACACAATTCCGGCTTTAACCGTAGTCTTGCGTACTTTTATCGCCTGAAACAGCGGTCTACGACCGAACTCGATATGTGCCGAGTTTAGAGCGATTCTAACATCTAAAATCAACGCCAACGTTTTAAAATCGTTGAATTGGTCCGGAAACATGAAATTCATGCGTCAAACGACGTCTCTCACAGCGGTATCGAACGAAACTTCAAACTACTCAGAAAATCGAAATTTCGCGATTTCCGAGCTATCCTGGCATCTCAGCTCGACGTAAAAAAGTTAAAATCTTTTATTCTCTTTAGAAACAGAAAAATTCGTGCGTTAACCGTCCTCTCGGGGAGTTGGATCGGAAGAAACTTCGATCCACCCCGAGAATTAAGATTTCGCGTTTGTCGAGCAATTCTAGCATCTCCTCTTGACATAAGTGTCAAAATGAGATATTATGACTAGACGCACAAAATTCTTGCATTAGACGTTGTTTTGCACGGCATTTGCTACCGAAACATCGGTCTACATGGCGAAATAAGATGTCTTGAGTTCCGAGCGTATCTGGCTTGTGAACTCAACGTCAACCATTGCAAATTTTTTATTTTGTCCGAAAACATGTAATTGTTGCATTGAACGCAGTTTAACACGGCTGTATCGAACGAAACGTTGATCTAGCCCGAAAATCACAATCTCGCGAGTTTCGAGCTGTTCTGGCTTTACAGCTTGACGTAAGAAAGTCGAAACACTTTTGTTGACCAAAAATAGACAAATTTCTGCCTGAACCGGCGTCTTGCAAGGCTGTATCGAACGAAACATCGGTGTATCGAACGAAACATCGGTTCATACCGAGAATCGAAATGTTCTGACTTTCGAGCGATTTTGGCACCTCAGCTCGATTTGAAAAAGGCAAAATAACTGATTTTATCTTGAAAAACACAATTCTGGCGTTAAACTCTTTCTTGCAAACCTGTATTGAACGAAACGTCGTCGCACACCGAGAATCGAGATGTGCCGAGTTCCAAGCGTTTCTGGCGATTCAACTCAACGTAAACGTGTCAAAATCGTGCATTTCGTCCGAAAACGAAAACTTCTTGCGTTCAACGTCGTCTTGCACGGCTGTATCAAACGAAACTCCGATCTACACTGAGAATTGAGATGTACACCTTTTCGAAAGATTCTGGCACCTCAGCTAATCGTGAAAAAGTCAAATACATCTATTTTAACTCAGGAAAAACAATTCCAGCGTTAATCGTGGTCTTGCGTACTTGTATCGACCGAAACAACGGTCTACACCGGAACTCGATATGTGCCGAGTTTTGAGCGATTATAACATCTAAACTCAACGACAACGTTTCAAAATCGTTAAATTGGTCCGTAAACATGAAATTCTTGCGTCAAACGACGTCTCTCACAGCGGTATCGATCAAAACTTCAATCTACTCAGAAAATCGAAATTTCGCGATTTCCGAACTATCTTGGCATCTTAGCTCGACGTTAAAAAGTTAAAATCTTTTTTGTTGACCAAAAACAGACAAATTTCTGCCTAAACCAGCGTCTTGCCAGGCTGTATCGAACGAAGCATCGATCTACACCAAGAATCGAAATGTCCGGACTTCCGAGCGATTCTAGCATCACGGATCGACATAAATGTGTCATGATCATTTATCTTTTTTCGAATCCGATAATTTTTCCGTTATACCTCGTCTTGCACAACTGTTTCGGACGAAATATCGATCTACACCAAGAATCGAGATCTCCCGATTTTCAAGGGATTGCGGCATGTAAGCTCACCGTCAACGGTTCAAAATCGTTCATTTCGGTGGAAACTTGCAATTCTTGCGTTGAACGTCGTCTCGCACGGCTGTCTCGAACGAAACATCGATCGGCCTCGGGAATTGCCTTTTCGCGAGTTTCAAGCTATTCTGGCATCTCACCTCGACGTAAGCTAGTCCGAATTCTTTGTTTTGTCCTAAAACAGGAACATTTTTGTGTTAACAGTCGTCTTCCAAGGCTGTATCGAACGAAACTTCGATCTACCGCGAGTATCGAGGGCTTTCGTGTGTCGAGCGATTCTGCCATCTCGGCTCGACATCGAAGCGTCAAAATCATACATTTTCTCTTAAATTACAAAATTCTTGCCCTAAACATCGTTTGGCACCACTGTATCCATCGAAACACCGGTCTACACCGAGGATCGAGATGTCCCGAATTTCGAGCGAATCTGGCATCTCAGCTCGACGTTAAATGTCAAAATCGTTTATTTCGTCCGATAACCAAAATTCTTGCATTAAACGTCGCCTTGCACGGCTGTATCGATAGGAACATCGATCTACCTCGAGAATCGACATGTCTCGAGTTCAGAGCGAATCTAGCATCTCGTCGTGACATAAGTGTCAAAATGAGTCATTTCGACTAAACGCACAAAATTCTTGCATTAGACGTTTTCTTGCACGGCATTTGTGACCGGAATATCGGTCTACATCGAGAAAAAAGATGTCTTGAGTTCCGAGCGTATCTGGCTTGTGAACTCAACGTCAACCTTTGCAAACTCTTTATTTTGTTCAAAAACTTGTAATTGTTGCGTTAAACGTAGTCTAACGCGGCTGTATCGAACAAAACGTTGATCTACCCCGAAATCCACAATTTCGCGAGTTTTGAGCTGTTCTGGCATTTCAGCTTGACGTAAGAAAGTGGAAATCTCTTTTGTTGACCAAAAAAATGACAAATTTTTTCGCCTGAACCGGCGTCTTGCGTGGCTGTATCGAACGAAACATCCGGCTTACACCGAGAATCGAGATGTTATGAGTTTCGAGCGATTTTGGCACCTCAGCTCGACGTGAAAAAGGCAAAATAACTCATTTTCTCTCGAATAACACAATTCTGGCGTTAAACTCTTTCTTGCAAACCTGTATAGAACGAAACGTCGTCGCACACCGAGAATCGAGATGCGCCGAGTTCCAAGCGTTGCTGGCGATTTAACTTAACGTAAACGTGTCAAAATCGTGCATTTTGTCAGAAAACGAAAACTTCTTGCGTTAAACGTCGTCTTGCACAGCTGTATCAAACGAAACTCCGATCTACACTGAGAATTGAGATGTACACCTTTTCGAAAGACTCTGGCACCTCAGCTAATCGTGAAAAAGTCAAATACATCTATTTTGACTCAGGAAAACAATTCCAGCGTTAATCGTGGTCTTGCGTACTTGTATGGACCGTAACAACGGTCTACACCGGAACTCGATATGTGCCGAGTTTTGAGCGATTCTAACATCTAAACTCAACGCCAACGTTTCAAAATCGTTAAATTGGTCCGGAAACATGAAGTTCTTGCGTCAAACGGCGTCTCTCACAGCGGTATTGAACGAAACTTCAAACTACTCAGAAAATCGAACTTTCGCGATTTCCGAGCTATCCTGGCATCTCAGCTCGACGTAAAAAAGTTAAAATCTTTTATTCTCTTCAGAAACAGAAAAATTCGTGCGTTAACCGTCCTCTCGGGGAGTTGGATCGGAAGAAACTTCGATCCACCCCGAGAATTAAGATTTCGCGTTTGTCGAGCAATTCTAGCATCTCCTCTTGACATAAGTGTCAAAATAAGATATTATGACTAGACGCACAAAATTCTTGCATTAGACGTTGTTTTGCACGGCATTTGCTACCGAAACATCGGTCTACATGGCGAAATAAGATGTCTTGAGTTCCGAGCGTATCTGGCTTGTGAACTCAACGTCAACCATTGCAAATTTTTTATTTAGTCCGAAAACATGTAATTGTTGCATTGAACGCAGTTTAACACGGCTGTATCGAACGAAACGTTGATCTAGCCCGAAAATCACAATCTCGCGAGTTTCGAGCTGTTCTGGCTTTACAGCTTGACGTAAGAAAGTCGAAACACTTTTGTTGACCAAAAATAGACAAATTTTTGCCTGAACCGGCGTCTTGCAAGGCTGTATCGAACGAAACATCGGTGTATCGAACGAAACATCGGTTCATACCGAGAATCGAAATGTTCTGACTTTCGAGCGATTTTGGCACCTCAGCTCGATTTGAAAAAGGCAAAATAACTGATTTTATCTTGAAAAACACAATTCTGGCGTTAAACTCTTTATTGCAAACCTGTATTGAACGAAACGTCGTCGCACACCGAGAATCGAGATGTGCCGAGTTCCAAGCGTTTCTGGCGATTTAACTCAACGTAAACGTGTCAAAATCGTGCATTTCGTCCGAAAACGAAAACTTCTTGCGTTCAACGTCGTCTTGCACAACTGTATCAAACGAAACTCCGATCTACACTGAGAATCGAGATGTACACCTTTTCGAAAGATTCTGGCACCTCAGCTAATCGTGAAAAAGTCAAATACATCTATTTTGACTCAGGAAAAACAATTCCAGCGTTAATCGTGGTCTTGCGTACTTGTATCGACCGAAACAACGGTCTACACCGGAACTCGATATGTGCCGAGTTTTGAGCGATTCTAACATCTAAACTCAACGCCAACGTTTCAAAATCGGTGAATTGGTCTGAAAACATGGAATCCTTGCGTTAAACGACGTCTCTCACAGCGGTATTGAACGAAACTTCAATCTACTCAGAAAATCACAATTCCGCGAGTTTCGAGCTGTTCTGGCATTTCAGATTGACGTAAGAAAATCGAAATCTCTTTTGTTGACCAAAAAATGACAACTTTCCGCCTAAACCGACGTCTTGCGTGGCTGCATCGAACGAAACATCGGTTCACACCGAGAATCGAGATGTTATGAGTTTCGAGCGATTTTGGCACCTCAGCTCGACGTGAAAAAGGCAAAATAACTCATTTTCTCTCGAATAACACAATTCTGGCGTTAAACTCTTCCTTGCAAACCTGTATAGAACGAAACGTCGTCGCACACCGAGAATCGAGATGCGCCGAGTTCCACGCGTTTCTGGCGATTTAACTTAACGTAAACGTGTCAAAATCGTGCATTCCGTCAGAAAACGAAAACTTCTTGCGTTAAACGTCGTCTTGCACAGCTGTATCAAACGAAACTCCGATCTACACTGAGATCCGAGATGTATACCTTTTCGAACGATTCTGGCCCCTCAGCTAGACGTGTAAAAGTCAAATACGATTATTTGTCTCAGAAAACACAATTCCGGCTTTAATCGTAGTCTAGCGTACTTTTATCGCCTGAAACAGCGGTCTACACCCGAACTCGATATGTGCCCAGTTTAGAGCGATTTTAACATCTAAACTCAACGCCAACGTTTTAAAATCGTTGAATTGGTCCGGAAACATGAAGTTCTTGCGTCAAACGACGTCTCTCACAGCGGTATCGAACGAAACTTCAAACTATTCAGAAAATCGAAATTTCGCGATTTCCGAGCTATCCTGGCATCTCAGCTCGACGTAAAAAAGTTAAAATCTTTTATTCTCTTTAGAAACAGAAAAATTCGTGCGTTAACCGTCCTCTCGGGGAGTTGGATCGGAAGAAACTTCGATCCACCCCGAGAATTAAGATTTCGCGTTTGTCGAGCAATTCTAGCATCTCCTCTTGACATAAGTTTCAAAATGAGATATTATGACTAGACGCACAAAATTCTTGCATTAGACGTTGTTTTGCACGGCATTTGCTACCGAAACATCGGTCTACATGGCGAAATAAGATGTCTTGAGTTCCGAGCGTATCTGGCTTGTGAACTCAACGTCAACCATTGCAAATTTTTTATCTTGTCCGAAAACATGTAATTGTTGCATTGAACGCAGTTTAACACGGCTGTATCGAACGAAACGTTGATCTAGCCCGAAAATCACAATCTCGCGAGTTTCGAGCTGTTCTGGCTTTACAGCTTGACGTAAGAAAGTCGAAACACTTTTGTTGACCAAAAATAGACAAATTTCTGCCTGAACCGGCGTCTTGCAAGGCTGTATCGAACGAAACATCGGTGTATCGAACGAAACATCGGTTCATACCGAGAATCGAAATGTTCTGACTTTCGAGCGATTTTGGCACCTCAGCTCGATTTGAAAAAGGCAAAATAACTGATTTTATCTTGAAAAACACAATTCTGGCGTTAAACTCTTTCTTGCAAACCTGTATTGAACGAAACGTCGTCGCACACCGAGAATCGAGATGTGCCGAGTTCCAAGCGTTTCTGGCGATTCAACTCAACGTAAACGTGTCAAAATCGTGCATTTCGTCCGAAAACGAAAACTTCTTGCGTTCAACGTCGTCTTGCACGGCTGTATCAAACGAAACTCCGATCTACACTGAGAATTGAGATGTACACCTTTTCGAAAGATTCTGGCACCTCAGCTAATCGTGAAAAAGTCAAATACATCTATTTTAACTCAGGAAAAACAATTCCAGCGTTAATCGTGGTCTTGCGTACTTGTATCGACCGAAACAACGGTCTACACCGGAACTCGATATGTGCCGAGTTTTGAGCGATTATAACATCTAAACTCAACGCCAACGTTTCAAAATCGTTAAATTGGTCCGTAAACATGAAATTCTTGCGTCAAACGACGTCTCTCACAGCGGTATCGATCAAAACTTCAATCTACTCAGAAAATCGAAATTTCGCGATTTCCGAACTATCTTGGCATCTTAGCTCGACGTTAAAAAGTTAAAATCTTTTTTGTTGACCAAAAACAGACAAATTTCTGCCTAAACCAGCGTCTTGCAAGGCTGTATCGAACGAAGCATCGATCTACACCAAGAATCGAAATGTCCGGACTTCCGAGCGATTCTAGCATCACGGATCGACATAAATGTGTCATGATCATTTATCTTTTTTCGAATCCGATAATTTTTCCGTTATACCTCGTCTTGCACAACTGTTTCGGACGAAATATCGATCTACACCAAGAATCGAGATCTCCCGATTTTCAAGGGATTGCGGCATGTAAGCTCACCGTCAACGGTTCAAAATCGTTCATTTCGGTGGAAACTTGCAATTCTTGCGTTGAACGTCGTCTCGCACGGCTGTCTCGAACGAAACATCGATCGGCCTCGGGAATTGCCTTTTCGCGAGTTTCAAGCTATTCTGGCATCTCACCTCGACGTAAGCTAGTCCGAATTCTTTGTTTTGTCCTAAAACAGGAACATTTTTGTGTTAACAGTCGTCTTCCAAGGCTGTATCGAACGAAACTTCGATCTACCGCGAGTATCGAGGGCTTTCGTGTGTCGAGCGATTCTGCCATCTCGGCTCGACATCGAAGCGTGAAAATCATACATTTTCTCTTAAATTACAAAATTCTTGCCCTAAACATGGTTTGGCACCACTGTATCCATCGAAACACCGGTCTACACCGAGGATCGAGATGTCCCGAATTTCGAGCGAATCTGGCATCTCAGCTCGACGTTAAATGTCAAAATCGTTTATTTCGTCCGATAACCAAAATTCTTGCATTAAACGTCGCCTTGCACGGCTGTATCGATAGGAACATCGATCTACCTCGAGAATCGACATGTCTCGAGTTCAGAGCGAATCTAGCATCTCGTCGTGACATAAGTGTCAAAATGAGTCATTTTGACTAAACGCACAGAATTCTTGCATTAGACGTTTTCTTGCACGGCATTTGTGACCGGAATATCGGTCTACATCGAGAAAAAAGATGTCTTGAGTTCCGAGCGTATCTGGCTTGTGAACTCAACGTCAACCTTTGCAAACTCTTTATTTTGTCCGAAAACATGTAATTGTTGCGTTAAACGTAGTCTAACGCGGCTGTATCGAACAAAACGTTGATCTACCCCGAAATCCACAATTTCGCGAGTTTTGAGCTGTTCTGGCATTTCAGCTTGACGTAAGAAAGTGGAAATTTTTTTTGTTGACCAAAAAATGACAAATTTTTTCGCCTAAACCGGCGTCTTGCGTAGCTGTATCGAACGAAACATCCGGTTTACACCGAGAATCGAGATGTTATGAGTTTCGAGCGATTTTGGCACCTCAGCTCGACGTGAAAAAGGCAAAATAACTCGTTTTCTCTCGAATAACACAATTCTGGCGTTAAACTCTTTCTTGCAAACCTGTATTGAACGAAACGTCGTCGCACACCGAGAATCGAGATGTGCCGAGTTCCAAGCGTTTCTGGCGATTTAACTCAACGTAAACGTGTCAAAATCGTGCATTTCGTCCGAAAACGAAAACTTCTTGCGTTCAACGTCGTCTTGCACAACTGTATCAAACGAAACTCCGATCTACACTGAGAATCGAGATGTACACCTTTCGAAAGATTCTGGCACCTCAGCTAATCGTGAAAAAGTCAAATACATCTATTTTGACTCAGGAAAAACAATTCCAGCGTTAATCGTGGTCTTGCGTACTTGTATCGACCGAAACAACGGTCTACACCGGAACTCGATATGTGCCGAGTTTTGAGCGATTCTAACATCTAAACTCAACGCCAACGTTTTAAAATCGGTAAATTGGTCTGAAAACATGGAATCCTTGCGTTAAACGACGTCTCTCACAGCGGTATTGAACGAAACTTCAATCTACTCAGAAAATCACAATTCCGCGAGTTTCGAGCTGTTCTGGCATTTCAGATTGACGTAAGAAAATCGAAATCTCTTTTGTTGACCAAAAAATGACAACTTTTCGCCTAAACCGACGTCTTGCAAGGCTGTATCGAACGAAACTCCGATCTACACTGAGAATTGAGATGTACACCTTTTCGAAAGATTCTGGCACCTCAGCTAATCGTGAAAAAGTCAAATACATCTATTTTGACTCAGGAAAAACAATTGCAGCGTTAATCGTAGTCTTGCGTACTCGTATCGACCGAAACAACGGTCTACACCGGAACTCGATATGTGCCGAGTTTTGAGCGATTCTAACATCTAAACTCAACGCCAACGTTTCAAAATCGTTGAATTGGTCTGAAAACATGGAATCCTTGCGTTAAACGACGTCTCTCACAGCGGTATTGAACGAAACTTCAATCTACTCAGAAAATCACAATTTCGCGAGTTTCGAGCTGTTCTGGCATTTCAGATTGACGTAAGAAAATCGAAATCTCTTTTCTTGACCAAAAAATGACAACTTTTCGCCTAAACCGACGTCTTGCGTGGCTGCATCGAACGAAACATCGGTTCACACCGAGAATCGAGATGTTATGAGTTTCGAGCGATTTTGGCACCTCAGCTCGACGTGAAAAAGGCAAAATAACTCATTTTCTCTCGAATAACACAATTCTGGCGTTAAACTCTTCCTTGCAAACCTGTATAGAACGAAACGTCGTCGCACACCGAGAATCGAGATGCGCCGAGTTCCAAGCGTTTCTGGCGATTTAACTTAACGTAAACGTGTCAAAATCGTGCATTTCGTCAGAAAACGAAAACTTCTTGCGTTAAACGTCGTCTTGCACAGCTGTATCAAACGAAACTCCGATCTACACTGAGATCCGAGATGTATACCTTTTCGAACGATTCTGGCCCCTCAGCTAGACGTGAAAAAGTCAAATACGATTATTTGTCTCAGAAAACACAATTCCGGCTTTAATCGTAGTCTAGCGTACTTTTATCGCCTGAAACAGCGGTCTACACCCGAACTCGATATGTGCCCAGTTTAGAGCGATTCTAACATCTAAACTCAACGCCAACGTTTTAAAATCGTTGAATTGGTCCGGAAACATGAAGTTCTTGCGTCAAACGACGTCTCTCACAGCGGTATCGAACGAAACTTCAAACTACTCAGAAAATCGAAATTTCGCGATTTCCGAGCTATCCTGGCATCTCAGCTCGACGTAAAAAAGTTAAAATCTTTTATTCTCTTTAGAAACAGAAAAATTCGTGCGTTAACCGTCCTCTCGGGGAGTTGGATCGGAAGAAACTTCGATCCACCCCGAGAATTAAGATTTCGCGTTTGTCGAGCAATTCTAGCATCTCCTCTTGACATAAGTGTCAAAATGAGATATTATGACTAAACTAAAAAAATTCTTGCATCAGACGTTGTCTTGCACGGCATTTGCGACCGAAACATCGGTCTACATGGAGAAATAAGATGTCTTGAGTTCCGAGTGATTCTGGCTTGTGAACTCAACGTCAACCTTTGCAAATTTTTTATTTTGTCCGAAAACATGTAATTGTTGCATTGAACGCAGTCTAACACGGCTGTATCGAACGAAACGTTGATCTAGCCCGAAAATCACAATCTCGCGAGTTTCCAGCTGTTCTGGCATTACAGCTTGACGTAAGAAAGTCGAAACACTTTTGTTGACCAAAAACAGACAAATTTTTGCCTGAACCGGCGTCTTGCAAGGCTGTATCGAACGAAACATCGGTGTATCGAACGAAACATCGGTTCATACCGAGTATCGAAATGTTCTGACTTTCGAGCGATTTTGGCACCTCAGCTCGACTTGAAAAAGGCAAAATAACTGATTTTGTCTTGAAAAACACAATTCTGGCGTTAAACTCTTTCTTGCAAACCTGTATTGAACGAAACGTCGTCGCACACCGAGAATCGAGATGTGCCGAGTTCCAAGCGTTTCTGGCGATTCAACTCAACGTAAACGTGTCAAAATCGTGCATTTCGTCCGAAAACGAAAACTTCTTGCGTTAAACGTCGTCTTGCACAGCTGTATCAAACGAAACTCCGATCTACACTGAGATCCGAGATGTATACCTTTTCGAACGATTCTGGCCCCTCAGCTAGACGTGAAAAAGTCAAATACGATTATTTGTCTCAGAAAACACAATTCCGGCTTTAACCGTAGTCTTGCGTACTTTTATCGCCTGAAACAGCGGTCTACGACCGAACTCGATATGTGCCGAGTTTAGAGCGATTCTAACATCTAAAATCAACGCCAACGTTTTAAAATCGTTGAATTGGTCCGGAAACATGAAATTCATGCGTCAAACGACGTCTCTCACAGCGGTATCGAACGAAACTTCAAACTACTCAGAAAATCGAAATTTCGCGATTTCCGAGCTATCCTGGCATCTCAGCTCGACGTAAAAAAGTTAAAATCTTTTATTCTCTTTAGAAACAGAAAAATTCGTGCGTTAACCGTCCTCTCGGGGAGTTGGATCGGAAGAAACTTCGATCCACCCCGAGAATTAAGATTTCGCGTTTGTCGAGCAATTCTAGCATCTCCTCTTGACATAAGTGTCAAAATGAGATATTATGACTAGACGCACAAAATTCTTGCATTAGACGTTGTTTTGCACGGCATTTGCTACCGAAACATCGGTCTACATGGCGAAATAAGATGTCTTGAGTTCCGAGCGTATCTGGCTTGTGAACTCAACGTCAACCATTGCAAATTTTTTATTTTGTCCGAAAACATGTAATTGTTGCATTGAACGCAGTTTAACACGGCTGTATCGAACGAAACGTTGATCTAGCCCGAAAATCACAATCTCGCGAGTTTCGAGCTGTTCTGGCTTTACAGCTTGACGTAAGAAAGTCGAAACACTTTTGTTGACCAAAAATAGACAAATTTCTGCCTGAACCGGCGTCTTGCAAGGCTGTATCGAACGAAACATCGGTGTATCGAACGAAACATCGGTTCATACCGAGAATCGAAATGTTCTGACTTTCGAGCGATTTTGGCACCTCAGCTCGATTTGAAAAAGGCAAAATAACTGATTTTATCTTGAAAAACACAATTCTGGCGTTAAACTCTTTCTTGCAAACCTGTATTGAACGAAACGTCGTCGCACACCGAGAATCGAGATGTGCCGAGTTCCAAGCGTTTCTGGCGATTCAACTCAACGTAAACGTGTCAAAATCGTGCATTTCGTCCGAAAACGAAAACTTCTTGCGTTCAACGTCGTCTTGCACGGCTGTATCAAACGAAACTCCGATCTACACTGAGAATTGAGATGTACACCTTTTCGAAAGATTCTGGCACCTCAGCTAATCGTGAAAAAGTCAAATACATCTATTTTAACTCAGGAAAAACAATTCCAGCGTTAATCGTGGTCTTGCGTACTTGTATCGACCGAAACAACGGTCTACACCGGAACTCGATATGTGCCGAGTTTTGAGCGATTATAACATCTAAACTCAACGACAACGTTTCAAAATCGTTAAATTGGTCCGTAAACATGAAATTCTTGCGTCAAACGACGTCTCTCACAGCGGTATCGATCAAAACTTCAATCTACTCAGAAAATCGAAATTTCGCGATTTCCGAACTATCTTGGCATCTTAGCTCGACGTTAAAAAGTTAAAATCTTTTTTGTTGACCAAAAACAGACAAATTTCTGCCTAAACCAGCGTCTTGCAAGGCTGTATCGAACGAAGCATCGATCTACACCAAGAATCGAAATGTCCGGACTTCCGAGCGATTCTAGCATCACGGATCGACATAAATGTGTCATGATCATTTATCTTTTTTCGAATCCGATAATTTTTCCGTTATACCTCGTCTTGCACAACTGTTTCGGACGAAATATCGATCTACACCAAGAATCGAGATCTCCCGATTTTCAAGGGATTGCGGCATGTAAGCTCACCGTCAACGGTTCAAAATCGTTCATTTCGGTGGAAACTTGCAATTCTTGCGTTGAACGTCGTCTCGCACGGCTGTCTCGAACGAAACATCGATCGGCCTCGGGAATTGCCTTTTCGCGAGTTTCAAGCTATTCTGGCATCTCACCTCGACGTAAGCTAGTCCGAATTCTTTGTTTTGTCCTAAAACAGGAACATTTTTGTGTTAACAGTCGTCTTCCAAGGCTGTATCGAACGAAACTCCGATCTACCGCGAGTATCGAGGGCTTTCGTGTGTCGAGCGATTCTGCCATCTCGGCTCGACATCGAAGCGTCAAAATCATACATTTTCTCTTAAATTACAAAATTCTTGCCCTAAACATCGTTTGGCACCACTGTATCCATCGAAACACCGGTCTACACCGAGGATCGAGATGTCCCGAATTTCGAGCGAATCTGGCATCTCAGCTCGACGTTAAATGTCAAAATCGTTTATTTCGTCCGATAACCAAAATTCTTGCATTAAACGTCGCCTTGCACGGCTGTATCGATAGGAACATCGATCTACCTCGAGAATCGACATGTCTCGAGTTCAGAGCGAATCTAGCATCTCGTCGTGACATAAGTGTCAAAATGAGTCATTTTGACTAAACGCACAGAATTCTTGCATTAGACGTTTTCTTGCACGGCATTTGTGACCGGAATATCGGTCTACATCGAGAAAAAAGATGTCTTGAGTTCCGAGCGTATCTGGCTTGTGAACTCAACGTCAACCTTTGCAAACTCTTTATTTTGTCCGAAAACATGTAATTGTTGCGTTAAACGTAGTCTAACGCGGCTGTATCGAACAAAACGTTGATCTACCCCGAAATCCACAATTTCGCGAGTTTTGAGCTGTTCTGGCATTTCAGCTTGACGTAAGAAAGTGGAAATTTTTTTTGTTGACCAAAAAATGACAAATTTTTTCGCCTGAACCGGCGTCTTGCGTAGCTGTATCGAACGAAACATCCGGTTTACACCGAGAATCGAGATGTTATGAGTTTCGAGCGATTTTGGCACCTCAGCTCGACGTGAAAAAGGCAAAATAACTCGTTTTCTCTCGAATAACACAATTCTGGCGTTAAACTCTTTCTTGCAAACCTGTATTGAACGAAACGTCGTCGCACACCGAGAATCGAGATGTGCCGAGTTCCAAGCGTTTCTGGCGATTTAACTCAACGTAAACGTGTCAAAATCGTGCATTTCGTCCGAAAACGAAAACTTCTTGCGTTCAACGTCGTCTTGCACAACTGTATCAAACGAAACTCCGATCTACACTGAGATCCGAGATGTATACCTTTTCGAACGATTCTGGCCCCTCAGCTAGACGTGAAAAAGTCAAATACGATTATTTGTCTCAGAAAACACAATTCCGGCTTTAATCGTAGTCTAGCGTACTTTTATCGCCTGAAACAGCGGTCTACACCCGAACTCGATATGTGCCCAGTTTAGAGCGATTCTAACATCTAAACTCAACGCCAACGTTTTAAAATCGTTGAATTGGTCCGGAAACATGAAGTTCTTGCGTCAAACGACGTCTCTCACAGCGGTATCGAACGAAACTTCAAACTACTCAGAAAATCGAAATTTCGCGATTTCCGAGCTATCCTGGCATCTCAGCTCGACGTAAAAAAGTTAAAATCTTTTATTCTCTTTAGAAACAGAAAAATTCGTGCGTTAACCGTCCTCTCGGGGAGTTGGATCGGAAGAAACTTCGATCCACCCCGAGAATTAAGATTTCGCGTTTGTCGAGCAATTCTAGCATCTCCTCTTGACATAAGTGTCAAAATGAGATATTATGACTAAACGAAAAAAATTCTTGCATCAGACGTTGTCTTGCACGGCATTTGCGACCGAAACATCGGTCTACATGGAGAAATAAGATGTCTTGAGTTCCGAGTGATTCTGGCTTGTGAACTCAACGTCAACCTTTGCAAATTTTTTATTTTGTCCGAAAACATGTAATTGTTGCATTGAACGCAGTCTAACACGGCTGTAATGAACGAAACGTTGATCTAGCCCGAAAATCACAATCTCGCGAGTTTCCAGCTGTTCTGGCATTACAGCTTGACGTAAGAAAGTCGAAACACTTTTGTTGACCAAAAACAGACAAATTTTTGCCTGAACCGGCGTCTTGCAAGGCTGTATCGAACGAAACATCGGTGTATCGAACGAAACATCGGTTCATACCGAGTATCGAAATGTTCTGACTTTCGAGCGATTTTGGCACCTCAGCTCGACTTGAAAAAGGCAAAATAACTGATTTTGTCTTGAAAAACACAATTCTGGCGTTAAACTCTTTCTTGCAAACCTGTATTGAACGAAACGTCGTCGCACACCGAGAATCGAGATGTGCCGAGTTCCAAGCGTTTCTGGCGATTCAACTCAACGTAAACGTGTCAAAATCGTGCATTTCGTCCGAAAACGAAAACTTCTTGCGTTAAACGTCGTCTTGCACAGCTGTATCAAACGAAACTCCGATCTACACTGAGATCCGAGATGTATACCTTTTCGAACGATTCTGGCCCCTCAGCTAGACGTGAAAAAGTCAAATACGATTATTTGTCTCAGAAAACACAATTCCGGCTTTAATCGTAGTCTTGCGTACTTTTATCGCCTGAAACAGCGGTCTACACCCGAACTCGATATGTGCCCAGTTTAGAGCGATTTTAACATCTAAACTCAACGCCAACGTTTTAAAATCGTTGAATTGGTCCGGAAACATGAAGTTCTTGCGTCAAACGACGTCTCTCACAGCGGTATCGAACGAAACTTCAAACTACTCAGAAAATCGAAATTTCGCGATTTCCGAGCTATCCTGGCATCTCAGCTCGACGTAAAAAAGTTAAAATCTTTTATTCTCTTCAGAAACAGAAAAATTCGTGCGTCAACCGTCCTCTCGGGGAGTTGGATCGGAAGAAACTTCGACCCACCCCGAGAATTAAGATTTCGCGTTTGTCGAGCAATTCTAGCATCTCCTCTTGACATAAGTGTCAAAATAAGATATTATGACTAGACGCACAAAATTCTTGCATTAGACGTTGTTTTGCACGGCATTTGCTACCGAAACATCGGTCTACATGGCGAAATAAGATGTCTTGAGTTCCGAGCGTATCTGGCTTGTGAACTCAACGTCAACCATTGCAAATTTTTTATTTTGTCCGAAAACATGTAATTGTTGCATTGAACGCAGTTTAACACGGCTGTATCGAACGAAACGTTGATCTAGCCCGAAAATCACAATCTCGCGAGTTTCGAGCTGTTCTGGCTTTACAGCTTGACGTAAGAAAGTCGAAACACTTTTGTTGACCAAAAATAGACAAATTTTTGCCTGAACCGGCGTCTTGCAAGGCTGTATCGAACGAAACATCGGTGTATCGAACGAAACATCGGTTCATACCGAGAATCGAAATGTTCTGACTTTCGAGCGATTTTGGCACCTCAGCTCGATTTGAAAAAGGCAAAATAACTGATTTTATCTTGAAAAACACAATTCTGGCGTTAAACTCTTTCTTGCAAACCTGTATTGAACGAAACGTCGTCGCACACCGAGAATCGAGATGTGCCGAGTTCCAAGCGTTTCTGGCGATTTAACTCAACGTAAACGTGTCAAAATCGTGCATTTCGTCCGAAAACGAAAACTTCTTGCGTTCAACGTCGTCTTGCACAACTGTATCAAACGAAACTCCGATCTACACTGAGAATCGAGATGTACACCTTTTCGAAAGATTCTGGCACCTCAGCTAATCGTGAAAAAGTCAAATACATCTATTTTGACTCAGGAAAAACCATTCCAGCGTTAATCGTGGTCTTGCGTACTTGTATCGACCGAAACAACGGTCTACACCGGAACTCGATATGTGCCGAGTTTTGAGCGATTCTAACATCTAAACTCAACGCCAACGTTTCAAAATCGGTGAATTGGTCTGAAAACATGGAATCCTTGCGTTAAACGACGTCTCTCACAGCGGTATTGAACGAAACTTCAATCTACTCAGAAAATCACAATTCCGCGAGTTTCGAGCTGTTCTGGCATTTCAGATTGACGTAAGAAAATCGAAATCTCTTTTGTTGACCAAAAAATGACAACTTTCCGCCTAAACCGACGTCTTGCGTGGCTGCATCGAACGAAACATCGGTTCACACCGAGAATCGAGATGTTATGAGTTTCGAGCGATTTTGGCACCTCAGCTCGACGTGAAAAAGGCAAAATAACTCATTTTCTCTCGAATAACACAATTCTGGCGTTAAACTCTTTCTTGCAAACCTGTATTGAACGAAACGTCGTCGCACACCGAGAATCGAGATGTGCCGAGTTCCAAGCGTTTCTGGCGATTCAACTCAACGTAAACGTGTCAAAATCGTGCATTTCGTCCGAAAACGAAAACTTCTTGCGTTCAACGTCGTCTTGCACGGCTGTATCAAACGAAACTCCGATCTACACTGAGAATTGAGATGTACACCTTTTCGAAAGATTCTGGCACCTCAGCTAATCGTGAAAAAGTCAAATACATCTATTTTGACTTAGGAAAAACAATTCCAGCGTTAATCGTGGTCTTGCGTACTTGTATCGACCGAAACAACGGTCTACACCGGAACTCGATATGTGCCGAGTTTTGAGCGATTCTAACATCTAAACTCAACGCCAACGTTTCAAAATCGTTTAATCGGTCCGTAAACATGAAATTCTTGCGTCAAACGACGTCTCTCACAGCGGTATCGATCAAAACTTCAATCTACTCAGAAAATCGAAATTTCGCGATTTCCGAACTATCTTGGCATCTTAGCTCGACGTTAAAAAGTTAAAATCTTTTTTGTTGACCAAAAACAGACAAATTTCTGCCTAAACCAGCGTCTTGCAAGGCTGTATCGAACGAAGCATCGATCTACACCAAGAATCGAAATGTCCGGACTTCCGAGCGATTCTAGCATCACGGATCGACATAAATGTGTCATGATCATTTATCTTTTTTCGAATCCGATAATTTTTCCGTTATACCTCGTCTTGCACAACTGTTTCGGACGAAATATCGATCTACACCAAGAATCGAGATCTCCCGATTTTCAAGGGATTGCGGCATGTAAGCTCACCGTCAACGGTTCAAAATCGTTCATTTCGGTGGAAACTTGCAATTCTTGCGTTGAACGTCGTCTCGCACGGCTGTCTCGAACGAAACATCGATCGGCCTCGGGAATTGCCTTTTCGCGAGTTTCAAGCTATTCTGGCATCTCACCTCGACGTAAGCTAGTCCGAATTCTTTGTTTTGTCCTAAAACAGGAACATTTTTGTGTTAACAGTCGTCTTCCAAGGCTGTATCGAACGAAACTTCGATCTACCGCGAGTATCGAGGGCTTTCGTGTGTCGAGCGATTCTGCCATCTCGGCTCGACATCGAAGCGTCAAAATCATACATTTTCTCTTAAATTACAAAATTCTTGCCCTAAACATCGTTTGGCACCACTGTATCCATCGAAACACCGGTCTACACCGAGGATCGAGATGTCCCGAATTTCGAGCGAATCTGGCATCTCAGCTCGACGTTAAATGTCAAAATCGTTTATTTCGTCCGATAACCAAAATTCTTGCATTAAACGTCGCCTTGCACGGCTGTATCGATAGGAACATCGATCTACCTCGAGAATCGACATGTCTCGAGTTCAGAGCGAATCTAGCATCTCGTCGTGACATAAGTGTCAAAATGAGTCATTTCGACTAAACGCACAAAATTCTTGCATTAGACGTTTTCTTGCACGGCATTTGTGACCGGAATATCGGTCTACATCGAGAAAAAAGATGTCTTGAGTTCCGAGCGTATCTGGCTTGTGAACTCAACGTCAACCTTTGCAAACTCTTTATTTTGTTCAAAAACTTGTAATTGTTGCGTTAAACGTAGTCTAACGCGGCTGTATCGAACAAAACGTTGATCTACCCCGAAATCCACAATTTCGCGAGTTTTGAGCTGTTCTGGCATTTCAGCTTGACGTAAGAAAGTGGAAATCTCTTTTGTTGACCAAAAAAATGACAAATTTTTTCGCCTGAACCGGCGTCTTGCGTGGCTGTATCGAACGAAACATCCGGCTTACACCGAGAATCGAGATGTTATGAGTTTCGAGCGATTTTGGCACCTCAGCTCGACGTGAAAAAGGCAAAATAACTCATTTTCTCTCGAATAACACAATTCTGGCGTTAAACTCTTTCTTGCAAACCTGTATAGAACGAAACGTCGTCGCACACCGAGAATCGAGATGCGCCGAGTTCCAAGCGTTGCTGGCGATTTAACTTAACGTAAACGTGTCAAAATCGTGCATTTTGTCAGAAAACGAAAACTTCTTGCGTTAAACGTCGTCTTGCACAGCTGTATCAAACGAAACTCCGATCTACACTGAGAATTGAGATGTACACCTTTTCGAAAGATTCTGGCACCTCAGCTAATCGTGAAAAAGTCAAATACATCTATTTTGACTCAGGAAAACAATTCCAGCGTTAATCGTGGTCTTGCGTACTTGTATGGACCGTAACAACGGTCTACACCGGAACTCGATATGTGCCGAGTTTTGAGCGATTCTAACATCTAAACTCAACGCCAACGTTTCAAAATCGTTAAATTGGTCCGGAAACATGAAGTTCTTGCGTCAAACGGCGTCTCTCACAGCGGTATTGAACGAAACTTCAAACTACTCAGAAAATCGAAATTTCGCGATTTCCGAGCTATCCTGGCATCTCAGCTCGACGTAAAAAAGTTAAAATCTTTTATTCTCTTCAGAAACAGAAAAATTCGTGCGTTAACCGTCCTCTCGGGGAGTTGGATCGGAAGAAACTTCGATCCACCCCGAGAATTAAGATTTCGCGTTTGTCGAGCAATTCTAGCATCTCCTCTTGACATAAGTGTCAAAATAAGATATTATGACTAGACGCACAAAATTCTTGCATTAGACGTTGTTTTGCACGGCATTTGCTACCGAAACATCGGTCTACATGGCGAAATAAGATGTCTTGAGTTCCGAGCGTATCTGGCTTGTGAACTCAACGTCAACCATTGCAAATTTTTTATTTAGTCCGAAAACATGTAATTGTTGCATTGAACGCAGTTTAACACGGCTGTATCGAACGAAACGTTGATCTAGCCCGAAAATCACAATCTCGCGAGTTTCGAGCTGTTCTGGCTTTACAGCTTGACGTAAGAAAGTCGAAACACTTTTGTTGACCAAAAATAGACAAATTTTTGCCTGAACCGGCGTCTTGCAAGGCTGTATCGAACGAAACATCGGTGTATCGAACGAAACATCGGTTCATACCGAGAATCGAAATGTTCTGACTTTCGAGCGATTTTGGCACCTCAGCTCGATTTGAAAAAGGCAAAATAACTGATTTTATCTTGAAAAACACAATTCTGGCGTTAAACTCTTTATTGCAAACCTGTATTGAACGAAACGTCGTCGCACACCGAGAATCGAGATGTGCCGAGTTCCAAGCGTTTCTGGCGATTTAACTCAACGTAAACGTGTCAAAATCGTGCATTTCGTCCGAAAACGAAAACTTCTTGCGTTCAACGTCGTCTTGCACAACTGTATCAAACGAAACTCCGATCTACACTGAGAATCGAGATGTACACCTTTTCGAAAGATTCTGGCACCTCAGCTAATCGTGAAAAAGTCAAATACATCTATTTTGACTCAGGAAAAACAATTCCAGCGTTAATCGTGGTCTTGCGTACTTGTATCGACCGAAACAACGGTCTACACCGGAACTCGATATGTGCCGAGTTTTGAGCGATTCTAACATCTAAACTCAACACCAACGTTTCAAAATCGGTGAATTGGTCTGAAAACATGGAATCCTTGCGTTAAACGACGTCTCTCACAGCGGTATTGAACGAAACATCAATCTACTCAGAAAATCACAATTCCGCGAGTTTCGAGCTGTTCTGGCATTTCAGATTGACGTAAGAAAATCGAAATCTCTTTTGTTGACCAAAAAATGACAACTTTCCGCCTAAACCGACGTCTTGCGTGGCTGCATCGAACGAAACATCGGTTCACACCGAGAATCGAGATGTTATGAGTTTCGAGCGATTTTGGCACCTCAGCTCGACGTGAAAAAGGCAAAATAACTCATTTTCTCTCGAATAACACAATTCTGGCGTTAAACTCTTCCTTGCAAACCTGTATAGAACGAAACGTCGTCGCACACCGAGAATCGAGATGCGCCGAGTTCCACGCGTTTCTGGCGATTTAACTTAACGTAAACGTGTCAAAATCGTGCATTCCGTCAGAAAACGAAAACTTCTTGCGTTAAACGTCGTCTTGCACAGCTGTATCAAACGAAACTCCGATCTACACTGAGATCCGAGATGTATACCTTTTCGAACGATTCTGGCCCCTCAGCTAGACGTGTAAAAGTCAAATACGATTATTTGTCTCAGAAAACACAATTCCGGCTTTAATCGTAGTCTAGCGTACTTTTATCGCCTGAAACAGCGGTCTACACCCGAACTCGATATGTGCCCAGTTTAGAGCGATTTTAACATCTAAACTCAACGCCAACGTTTTAAAATCGTTGAATTGGTCCGGAAACATGAAGTTCTTGCGTCAAACGACGTCTCTCACAGCGGTATCGAACGAAACTTCAAACTATTCAGAAAATCGAAATTTCGCGATTTCCGAGCTATCCTGGCATCTCAGCTCGACGTAAAAAAGTTAAAATCTTTTATTCTCTTTAGAAACAGAAAAATTCGTGCGTTAACCGTCCTCTCGGGGAGTTGGATCGGAAGAAACTTCGATCCACCCCGAGAATTAAGATTTCGCGTTTGTCGAGCAATTCTAGCATCTCCTCTTGACATAAGTTTCAAAATGAGATATTATGACTAGACGCACAAAATTCTTGCATTAGACGTTGTTTTGCACGGCATTTGCTACCGAAACATCGGTCTACATGGCGAAATAAGATGTCTTGAGTTCCGAGCGTATCTGGCTTGTGAACTCAACGTCAACCATTGCAAATTTTTTATCTTGTCCGAAAACATGTAATTGTTGCATTGAACGCAGTTTAACACGGCTGTATCGAACGAAACGTTGATCTAGCCCGAAAATCACAATCTCGCGAGTTTCGAGCTGTTCTGGCTTTACAGCTTGACGTAAGAAAGTCGAAACACTTTTGTTGACCAAAAATAGACAAATTTCTGCCTGAACCGGCGTCTTGCAAGGCTGTATCGAACGAAACATCGGTGTATCGAACGAAACATCGGTTCATACCGAGAATCGAAATGTTCTGACTTTCGAGCGATTTTGGCACCTCAGCTCGATTTGAAAAAGGCAAAATAACTGATTTTATCTTGAAAAACACAATTCTGGCGTTAAACTCTTTCTTGCAAACCTGTATTGAACGAAACGTCGTCGCACACCGAGAATCGAGATGTGCCGAGTTCCAAGCGTTTCTGGCGATTCAACTCAACGTAAACGTGTCAAAATCGTGCATTTCGTCCGAAAACGAAAACTTCTTGCGTTCAACGTCGTCTTGCACGGCTGTATCAAACGAAACTCCGATCTACACTGAGAATTGAGATGTACACCTTTTCGAAAGATTCTGGCACCTCAGCTAATCGTGAAAAAGTCAAATACATCTATTTTAACTCAGGAAAAACAATTCCAGCGTTAATCGTGGTCTTGCGTACTTGTATCGACCGAAACAACGGTCTACACCGGAACTCGATATGTGCCGAGTTTTGAGCGATTATAACATCTAAACTCAACGACAACGTTTCAAAATCGTTAAATTGGTCCGTAAACATGAAATTCTTGCGTCAAACGACGTCTCTCACAGCGGTATCGATCAAAACTTCAATCTACTCAGAAAATCGAAATTTCGCGATTTCCGAACTATCTTGGCATCTTAGCTCGACGTTAAAAAGTTAAAATCTTTTTTGTTGACCAAAAACAGACAAATTTCTGCCTAAACCAGCGTCTTGCCAGGCTGTATCGAACGAAGCATCGATCTACACCAAGAATCGAAATGTCCGGACTTCCGAGCGATTCTAGCATCACGGATCGACATAAATGTGTCATGATCATTTATCTTTTTTCGAATCCGATAATTTTTCCGTTATACCTCGTCTTGCACAACTGTTTCGGACGAAATATCGATCTACACCAAGAATCGAGATCTCCCGATTTTCAAGGGATTGCGGCATGTAAGCTCACCGTCAACGGTTCAAAATCGTTCATTTCGGTGGAAACTTGCAATTCTTGCGTTGAACGTCGTCTCGCACGGCTGTCTCGAACGAAACATCGATCGGCCTCGGGAATTGCCTTTTCGCGAGTTTCAAGCTATTCTGGCATCTCACCTCGACGTAAGCTAGTCCGAATTCTTTGTTTTGTCCTAAAACAGGAACATTTTTGTGTTAACAGTCGTCTTCCAAGGCTGTATCGAACGAAACTTCGATCTACCGCGAGTATCGAGGGCTTTCGTGTGTCGAGCGATTCTGCCATCTCGGCTCGACATCGAAGCGTCAAAATCATACATTTTCTCTTAAATTACAAAATTCTTGCCCTAAACATCGTTTGGCACCACTGTATCCATCGAAACACCGGTCTACACCGAGGATCGAGATGTCCCGAATTTCGAGCGAATCTGGCATCTCAGCTCGACGTTAAATGTCAAAATCGTTTATTTCGTCCGATAACCAAAATTCTTGCATTAAACGTCGCCTTGCACGGCTGTATCGATAGGAACATCGATCTACCTCGAGAATCGACATGTCTCGAGTTCAGAGCGAATCTAGCATCTCGTCGTGACATAAGTGTCAAAATGAGTCATTTCGACTAAACGCACAAAATTCTTGCATTAGACGTTTTCTTGCACGGCATTTGTGACCGGAATATCGGTCTACATCGAGAAAAAAGATGTCTTGAGTTCCGAGCGTATCTGGCTTGTGAACTCAACGTCAACCTTTGCAAACTCTTTATTTTGTTCAAAAACTTGTAATTGTTGCGTTAAACGTAGTCTAACGCGGCTGTATCGAACAAAACGTTGATCTACCCCGAAATCCACAATTTCGCGAGTTTTGAGCTGTTCTGGCATTTCAGCTTGACGTAAGAAAGTGGAAATCTCTTTTGTTGACCAAAAAAATGACAAATTTTTTCGCCTGAACCGGCGTCTTGCGTGGCTGTATCGAACGAAACATCCGGCTTACACCGAGAATCGAGATGTTATGAGTTTCGAGCGATTTTGGCACCTCAGCTCGACGTGAAAAAGGCAAAATAACTCATTTTCTCTCGAATAACACAATTCTGGCGTTAAACTCTTTCTTGCAAACCTGTATAGAACGAAACGTCGTCGCACACCGAGAATCGAGATGCGCCGAGTTCCAAGCGTTGCTGGCGATTTAACTTAACGTAAACGTGTCAAAATCGTGCATTTTGTCAGAAAACGAAAACTTCTTGCGTTAAACGTCGTCTTGCACAGCTGTATCAAACGAAACTCCGATCTACACTGAGAATTGAGATGTACACCTTTTCGAAAGACTCTGGCACCTCAGCTAATCGTGAAAAAGTCAAATACATCTATTTTGACTCAGGAAAACAATTCCAGCGTTAATCGTGGTCTTGCGTACTTGTATGGACCGTAACAACGGTCTACACCGGAACTCGATATGTGCCGAGTTTTGAGCGATTCTAACATCTAAACTCAACGCCAACGTTTCAAAATCGTTAAATTGGTCCGGAAACATGAAGTTCTTGCGTCAAACGGCGTCTCTCACAGCGGTATTGAACGAAACTTCAAACTACTCAGAAAATCGAACTTTCGCGATTTCCGAGCTATCCTGGCATCTCAGCTCGACGTAAAAAAGTTAAAATCTTTTATTCTCTTCAGAAACAGAAAAATTCGTGCGTTAACCGTCCTCTCGGGGAGTTGGATCGGAAGAAACTTCGATCCACCCCGAGAATTAAGATTTCGCGTTTGTCGAGCAATTCTAGCATCTCCTCTTGACATAAGTGTCAAAATAAGATATTATGACTAGACGCACAAAATTCTTGCATTAGACGTTGTTTTGCACGGCATTTGCTACCGAAACATCGGTCTACATGGCGAAATAAGATGTCTTGAGTTCCGAGCGTATCTGGCTTGTGAACTCAACGTCAACCATTGCAAATTTTTTATTTAGTCCGAAAACATGTAATTGTTGCATTGAACGCAGTTTAACACGGCTGTATCGAACGAAACGTTGATCTAGCCCGAAAATCACAATCTCGCGAGTTTCGAGCTGTTCTGGCTTTACAGCTTGACGTAAGAAAGTCGAAACACTTTTGTTGACCAAAAATAGACAAATTTTTGCCTGAACCGGCGTCTTGCAAGGCTGTATCGAACGAAACATCGGTGTATCGAACGAAACATCGGTTCATACCGAGAATCGAAATGTTCTGACTTTCGAGCGATTTTGGCACCTCAGCTCGATTTGAAAAAGGCAAAATAACTGATTTTATCTTGAAAAACACAATTCTGGCGTTAAACTCTTTATTGCAAACCTGTATTGAACGAAACGTCGTCGCACACCGAGAATCGAGATGTGCCGAGTTCCAAGCGTTTCTGGCGATTTAACTCAACGTAAACGTGTCAAAATCGTGCATTTCGTCCGAAAACGAAAACTTCTTGCGTTCAACGTCGTCTTGCACAACTGTATCAAACGAAACTCCGATCTACACTGAGAATCGAGATGTACACCTTTTCGAAAGATTCTGGCACCTCAGCTAATCGTGAAAAAGTCAAATACATCTATTTTGACTCAGGAAAAACAATTCCAGCGTTAATCGTGGTCTTGCGTACTTGTATCGACCGAAACAACGGTCTACACCGGAACTCGATATGTGCCGAGTTTTGAGCGATTCTAACATCTAAACTCAACGCCAACGTTTCAAAATCGGTGAATTGGTCTGAAAACATGGAATCCTTGCGTTAAACGACGTCTCTCACAGCGGTATTGAACGAAACTTCAATCTACTCAGAAAATCACAATTCCGCGAGTTTCGAGCTGTTCTGGCATTTCAGATTGACGTAAGAAAATCGAAATCTCTTTTGTTGACCAAAAAATGACAACTTTCCGCCTAAACCGACGTCTTGCGTGGCTGCATCGAACGAAACATCGGTTCACACCGAGAATCGAGATGTTATGAGTTTCGAGCGATTTTGGCACCTCAGCTCGACGTGAAAAAGGCAAAATAACTCATTTTCTCTCGAATAACACAATTCTGGCGTTAAACTCTTCCTTGCAAACCTGTATAGAACGAAACGTCGTCGCACACCGAGAATCGAGATGCGCCGAGTTCCACGCGTTTCTGGCGATTTAACTTAACGTAAACGTGTCAAAATCGTGCATTCCGTCAGAAAACGAAAACTTCTTGCGTTAAACGTCGTCTTGCACAGCTGTATCAAACGAAACTCCGATCTACACTGAGATCCGAGATGTATACCTTTTCGAACGATTCTGGCCCCTCAGCTAGACGTGTAAAAGTCAAATACGATTATTTGTCTCAGAAAACACAATTCCGGCTTTAATCGTAGTCTAGCGTACTTTTATCGCCTGAAACAGCGGTCTACACCCGAACTCGATATGTGCCCAGTTTAGAGCGATTTTAACATCTAAACTCAACGCCAACGTTTTAAAATCGTTGAATTGGTCCGGAAACATGAAGTTCTTGCGTCAAACGACGTCTCTCACAGCGGTATCGAACGAAACTTCAAACTATTCAGAAAATCGAAATTTCGCGATTTCCGAGCTATCCTGGCATCTCAGCTCGACGTAAAAAAGTTAAAATCTTTTATTCTCTTTAGAAACAGAAAAATTCGTGCGTTAACCGTCCTCTCGGGGAGTTGGATCGGAAGAAACTTCGATCCACCCCGAGAATTAAGATTTCGCGTTTGTCGAGCAATTCTAGCATCTCCTCTTGACATAAGTTTCAAAATGAGATATTATGACTAGACGCACAAAATTCTTGCATTAGACGTTGTTTTGCACGGCATTTGCTACCGAAACATCGGTCTACATGGCGAAATAAGATGTCTTGAGTTCCGAGCGTATCTGGCTTGTGAACTCAACGTCAACCATTGCAAATTTTTTATCTTGTCCGAAAACATGTAATTGTTGCATTGAACGCAGTTTAACACGGCTGTATCGAACGAAACGTTGATCTAGCCCGAAAATCACAATCTCGCGAGTTTCGAGCTGTTCTGGCTTTACAGCTTGACGTAAGAAAGTCGAAACACTTTTGTTGACCAAAAATAGACAAATTTCTGCCTGAACCGGCGTCTTGCAAGGCTGTATCGAACGAAACATCGGTGTATCGAACGAAACATCGGTTCATACCGAGAATCGAAATGTTCTGACTTTCGAGCGATTTTGGCACCTCAGCTCGATTTGAAAAAGGCAAAATAACTGATTTTATCTTGAAAAACACAATTCTGGCGTTAAACTCTTTCTTGCAAACCTGTATTGAACGAAACGTCGTCGCACACCGAGAATCGAGATGTGCCGAGTTCCAAGCGTTTCTGGCGATTCAACTCAACGTAAACGTGTCAAAATCGTGCATTTCGTCCGAAAACGAAAACTTCTTGCGTTCAACGTCGTCTTGCACGGCTGTATCAAACGAAACTCCGATCTACACTGAGAATTGAGATGTACACCTTTTCGAAAGATTCTGGCACCTCAGCTAATCGTGAAAAAGTCAAATACATCTATTTTAACTCAGGAAAAACAATTCCAGCGTTAATCGTGGTCTTGCGTACTTGTATCGACCGAAACAACGGTCTACACCGGAACTCGATATGTGCCGAGTTTTGAGCGATTATAACATCTAAACTCAACGCCAACGTTTCAAAATCGTTAAATTGGTCCGTAAACATGAAATTCTTGCGTCAAACGACGTCTCTCACAGCGGTATCGATCAAAACTTCAATCTACTCAGAAAATCGAAATTTCGCGATTTCCGAACTATCTTGGCATCTTAGCTCGACGTTAAAAAGTTAAAATCTTTTTTGTTGACCAAAAACAGACAAATTTCTGCCTAAACCAGCGTCTTGCAAGGCTGTATCGAACGAAGCATCGATCTACACCAAGAATCGAAATGTCCGGACTTCCGAGCGATTCTAGCATCACGGATCGACATAAATGTGTCATGATCATTTATCTTTTTTCGAATCCGATAATTTTTCCGTTATACCTCGTCTTGCACAACTGTTTCGGACGAAATATCGATCTACACCAAGAATCGAGATCTCCCGATTTTCAAGGGATTGCGGCATGTAAGCTCACCGTCAACGGTTCAAAATCGTTCATTTCGGTGGAAACTTGCAATTCTTGCGTTGAACGTCGTCTCGCACGGCTGTCTCGAACGAAACATCGATCGGCCTCGGGAATTGCCTTTTCGCGAGTTTCAAGCTATTCTGGCATCTCACCTCGACGTAAGCTAGTCCGAATTCTTTGTTTTGTCCTAAAACAGGAACATTTTTGTGTTAACAGTCGTCTTCCAAGGCTGTATCGAACGAAACTTCGATCTACCGCGAGTATCGAGGGCTTTCGTGTGTCGAGCGATTCTGCCATCTCGGCTCGACATCGAAGCGTGAAAATCATACATTTTCTCTTAAATTACAAAATTCTTGCCCTAAACATGGTTTGGCACCACTGTATCCATCGAAACACCGGTCTACACCGAGGATCGAGATGTCCCGAATTTCGAGCGAATCTGGCATCTCAGCTCGACGTTAAATGTCAAAATCGTTTATTTCGTCCGATAACCAAAATTCTTGCATTAAACGTCGCCTTGCACGGCTGTATCGATAGGAACATCGATCTACCTCGAGAATCGACATGTCTCGAGTTCAGAGCGAATCTAGCATCTCGTCGTGACATAAGTGTCAAAATGAGTCATTTTGACTAAACGCACAGAATTCTTGCATTAGACGTTTTCTTGCACGGCATTTGTGACCGGAATATCGGTCTACATCGAGAAAAAAGATGTCTTGAGTTCCGAGCGTATCTGGCTTGTGAACTCAACGTCAACCTTTGCAAACTCTTTATTTTGTCCGAAAACATGTAATTGTTGCGTTAAACGTAGTCTAACGCGGCTGTATCGAACAAAACGTTGATCTACCCCGAAATCCACAATTTCGCGAGTTTTGAGCTGTTCTGGCATTTCAGCTTGACGTAAGAAAGTGGAAATTTTTTTTGTTGACCAAAAAATGACAAATTTTTTCGCCTAAACCGGCGTCTTGCGTAGCTGTATCGAACGAAACATCCGGTTTACACCGAGAATCGAGATGTTATGAGTTTCGAGCGATTTTGGCACCTCAGCTCGACGTGAAAAAGGCAAAATAACTCGTTTTCTCTCGAATAACACAATTCTGGCGTTAAACTCTTTCTTGCAAACCTGTATTGAACGAAACGTCGTCGCACACCGAGAATCGAGATGTGCCGAGTTCCAAGCGTTTCTGGCGATTTAACTCAACGTAAACGTGTCAAAATCGTGCATTTCGTCCGAAAACGAAAACTTCTTGCGTTCAACGTCGTCTTGCACAACTGTATCAAACGAAACTCCGATCTACACTGAGAATCGAGATGTACACCTTTCGAAAGAGTGAAAAAGTCAAATACATCTATTTTGACTCAGGAAAAACAATTCCAGCGTTAATCGTGGTCTTGCGTACTTGTATCGACCGAAACAACGGTCTACACCGGAACTCGATATGTGCCGAGTTTTGAGCGATTCTAACATCTAAACTCAACGCCAACGTTTTAAAATCGGTAAATTGGTCTGAAAACATGGAATCCTTGCGTTAAACGACGTCTCTCACAGCGGTATTGAACGAAACTTCAATCTACTCAGAAAATCACAATTCCGCGAGTTTCGAGCTGTTCTGGCATTTCAGATTGACGTAAGAAAATCGAAATCTCTTTTGTTGACCAAAAAATGACAACTTTTCGCCTAAACCGACGTCTTGCAAGGCTGTATCGAACGAAACTCCGATCTACACTGAGAATTGAGATGTACACCTTTTCGAAAGATTCTGGCACCTCAGCTAATCGTGAAAAAGTCAAATACATCTATTTTGACTCAGGAAAAACAATTGCAGCGTTAATCGTAGTCTTGCGTACTCGTATCGACCGAAACAACGGTCTACACCGGAACTCGATATGTGCCGAGTTTTGAGCGATTCTAACATCTAAACTCAACGCCAACGTTTCAAAATCGTTGAATTGGTCTGAAAACATGGAATCCTTGCGTTAAACGACGTCTCTCACAGCGGTATTGAACGAAACTTCAATCTACTCAGAAAATCACAATTTCGCGAGTTTCGAGCTGTTCTGGCATTTCAGATTGACGTAAGAAAATCGAAATCTCTTTTCTTGACCAAAAAATGACAACTTTTCGCCTAAACCGACGTCTTGCGTGGCTGCATCGAACGAAACATCGGTTCACACCGAGAATCGAGATGTTATGAGTTTCGAGCGATTTTGGCACCTCAGCTCGACGTGAAAAAGGCAAAATAACTCATTTTCTCTCGAATAACACAATTCTGGCGTTAAACTCTTCCTTGCAAACCTGTATAGAACGAAACGTCGTCGCACACCGAGAATCGAGATGCGCCGAGTTCCAAGCGTTTCTGGCGATTTAACTTAACGTAAACGTGTCAAAATCGTGCATTTCGTCAGAAAACGAAAACTTCTTGCGTTAAACGTCGTCTTGCACAGCTGTATCAAACGAAACTCCGATCTACACTGAGATCCGAGATGTATACCTTTTCGAACGATTCTGGCCCCTCAGCTAGACGTGAAAAAGTCAAATACGATTATTTGTCTCAGAAAACACAATTCCGGCTTTAATCGTAGTCTAGCGTACTTTTATCGCCTGAAACAGCGGTCTACACCCGAACTCGATATGTGCCCAGTTTAGAGCGATTCTAACATCTAAACTCAACGCCAACGTTTTAAAATCGTTGAATTGGTCCGGAAACATGAAGTTCTTGCGTCAAACGACGTCTCTCACAGCGGTATCGAACGAAACTTCAAACTACTCAGAAAATCGAAATTTCGCGATTTCCGAGCTATCCTGGCATCTCAGCTCGACGTAAAAAAGTTAAAATCTTTTATTCTCTTTAGAAACAGAAAAATTCGTGCGTTAACCGTCCTCTCGGGGAGTTGGATCGGAAGAAACTTCGATCCACCCCGAGAATTAAGATTTCGCGTTTGTCGAGCAATTCTAGCATCTCCTCTTGACATAAGTGTCAAAATGAGATATTATGACTAAACTAAAAAAATTCTTGCATCAGACGTTGTCTTGCACGGCATTTGCGACCGAAACATCGGTCTACATGGAGAAATAAGATGTCTTGAGTTCCGAGTGATTCTGGCTTGTGAACTCAACGTCAACCTTTGCAAATTTTTTATTTTGTCCGAAAACATGTAATTGTTGCATTGAACGCAGTCTAACACGGCTGTATCGAACGAAACGTTGATCTAGCCCGAAAATCACAATCTCGCGAGTTTCCAGCTGTTCTGGCATTACAGCTTGACGTAAGAAAGTCGAAACACTTTTGTTGACCAAAAACAGACAAATTTTTGCCTGAACCGGCGTCTTGCAAGGCTGTATCGAACGAAACATCGGTGTATCGAACGAAACATCGGTTCATACCGAGTATCGAAATGTTCTGACTTTCGAGCGATTTTGGCACCTCAGCTCGACTTGAAAAAGGCAAAATAACTGATTTTGTCTTGAAAAACACAATTCTGGCGTTAAACTCTTTCTTGCAAACCTGTATTGAACGAAACGTCGTCGCACACCGAGAATCGAGATGTGCCGAGTTCCAAGCGTTTCTGGCGATTCAACTCAACGTAAACGTGTCAAAATCGTGCATTTCGTCCGAAAACGAAAACTTCTTGCGTTAAACGTCGTCTTGCACAGCTGTATCAAACGAAACTCCGATCTACACTGAGATCCGAGATGTATACCTTTTCGAACGATTCTGGCCCCTCAGCTAGACGTGAAAAAGTCAAATACGATTATTTGTCTCAGAAAACACAATTCCGGCTTTAACCGTAGTCTTGCGTACTTTTATCGCCTGAAACAGCGGTCTACGACCGAACTCGATATGTGCCGAGTTTAGAGCGATTCTAACATCTAAAATCAACGCCAACGTTTTAAAATCGTTGAATTGGTCCGGAAACATGAAATTCATGCGTCAAACGACGTCTCTCACAGCGGTATCGAACGAAACTTCAAACTACTCAGAAAATCGAAATTTCGCGATTTCCGAGCTATCCTGGCATCTCAGCTCGACGTAAAAAAGTTAAAATCTTTTATTCTCTTTAGAAACAGAAAAATTCGTGCGTTAACCGTCCTCTCGGGGAGTTGGATCGGAAGAAACTTCGATCCACCCCGAGAATTAAGATTTCGCGTTTGTCGAGCAATTCTAGCATCTCCTCTTGACATAAGTGTCAAAATGAGATATTATGACTAGACGCACAAAATTCTTGCATTAGACGTTGTTTTGCACGGCATTTGCTACCGAAACATCGGTCTACATGGCGAAATAAGATGTCTTGAGTTCCGAGCGTATCTGGCTTGTGAACTCAACGTCAACCATTGCAAATTTTTTATTTTGTCCGAAAACATGTAATTGTTGCATTGAACGCAGTTTAACACGGCTGTATCGAACGAAACGTTGATCTAGCCCGAAAATCACAATCTCGCGAGTTTCGAGCTGTTCTGGCTTTACAGCTTGACGTAAGAAAGTCGAAACACTTTTGTTGACCAAAAATAGACAAATTTCTGCCTGAACCGGCGTCTTGCAAGGCTGTATCGAACGAAACATCGGTGTATCGAACGAAACATCGGTGTATCGAACGAAACATCGGTTCATACCGAGAATCGAAATGTTCTGACTTTCGAGCGATTTTGGCACCTCAGCTCGATTTGAAAAAGGCAAAATAACTGATTTTATCTTGAAAAACACAATTCTGGCGTTAAACTCTTTCTTGCAAACCTGTATTGAACGAAACGTCGTCGCACACCGAGAATCGAGATGTGCCGAGTTCCAAGCGTTTCTGGCGATTCAACTCAACGTAAACGTGTCAAAATCGTGCATTTCGTCCGAAAACGAAAACTTCTTGCGTTCAACGTCGTCTTGCACGGCTGTATCAAACGAAACTCCGATCTACACTGAGAATTGAGATGTACACCTTTTCGAAAGATTCTGGCACCTCAGCTAATCGTGAAAAAGTCAAATACATCTATTTTAACTCAGGAAAAACAATTCCAGCGTTAATCGTGGTCTTGCGTACTTGTATCGACCGAAACAACGGTCTACACCGGAACTCGATATGTGCCGAGTTTTGAGCGATTATAACATCTAAACTCAACGACAACGTTTCAAAATCGTTAAATTGGTCCGTAAACATGAAATTCTTGCGTCAAACGACGTCTCTCACAGCGGTATCGATCAAAACTTCAATCTACTCAGAAAATCGAAATTTCGCGATTTCCGAACTATCTTGGCATCTTAGCTCGACGTTAAAAAGTTAAAATCTTTTTTGTTGACCAAAAACAGACAAATTTCTGCCTAAACCAGCGTCTTGCAAGGCTGTATCGAACGAAGCATCGATCTACACCAAGAATCGAAATGTCCGGACTTCCGAGCGATTCTAGCATCACGGATCGACATAAATGTGTCATGATCATTTATCTTTTTTCGAATCCGATAATTTTTCCGTTATACCTCGTCTTGCACAACTGTTTCGGACGAAATATCGATCTACACCAAGAATCGAGATCTCCCGATTTTCAAGGGATTGCGGCATGTAAGCTCACCGTCAACGGTTCAAAATCGTTCATTTCGGTGGAAACTTGCAATTCTTGCGTTGAACGTCGTCTCGCACGGCTGTCTCGAACGAAACATCGATCGGCCTCGGGAATTGCCTTTTCGCGAGTTTCAAGCTATTCTGGCATCTCACCTCGACGTAAGCTAGTCCGAATTCTTTGTTTTGTCCTAAAACAGGAACATTTTTGTGTTAACAGTCGTCTTCCAAGGCTGTATCGAACGAAACTCCGATCTACCGCGAGTATCGAGGGCTTTCGTGTGTCGAGCGATTCTGCCATCTCGGCTCGACATCGAAGCGTCAAAATCATACATTTTCTCTTAAATTACAAAATTCTTGCCCTAAACATCGTTTGGCACCACTGTATCCATCGAAACACCGGTCTACACCGAGGATCGAGATGTCCCGAATTTCGAGCGAATCTGGCATCTCAGCTCGACGTTAAATGTCAAAATCGTTTATTTCGTCCGATAACCAAAATTCTTGCATTAAACGTCGCCTTGCACGGCTGTATCGATAGGAACATCGATCTACCTCGAGAATCGACATGTCTCGAGTTCAGAGCGAATCTAGCATCTCGTCGTGACATAAGTGTCAAAATGAGTCATTTTGACTAAACGCACAGAATTCTTGCATTAGACGTTTTCTTGCACGGCATTTGTGACCGGAATATCGGTCTACATCGAGAAAAAAGATGTCTTGAGTTCCGAGCGTATCTGGCTTGTGAACTCAACGTCAACCTTTGCAAACTCTTTATTTTGTCCGAAAACATGTAATTGTTGCGTTAAACGTAGTCTAACGCGGCTGTATCGAACAAAACGTTGATCTACCCCGAAATCCACAATTTCGCGAGTTTTGAGCTGTTCTGGCATTTCAGCTTGACGTAAGAAAGTGGAAATTTTTTTTGTTGACCAAAAAATGACAAATTTTTTCGCCTGAACCGGCGTCTTGCGTAGCTGTATCGAACGAAACATCCGGTTTACACCGAGAATCGAGATGTTATGAGTTTCGAGCGATTTTGGCACCTCAGCTCGACGTGAAAAAGGCAAAATAACTCGTTTTCTCTCGAATAACACAATTCTGGCGTTAAACTCTTTCTTGCAAACCTGTATTGAACGAAACGTCGTCGCACACCGAGAATCGAGATGTGCCGAGTTCCAAGCGTTTCTGGCGATTTAACTCAACGTAAACGTGTCAAAATCGTGCATTTCGTCCGAAAACGAAAACTTCTTGCGTTCAACGTCGTCTTGCACAACTGTATCAAACGAAACTCCGATCTACACTGAGATCCGAGATGTATACCTTTTCGAACGATTCTGGCCCCTCAGCTAGACGTGAAAAAGTCAAATACGATTATTTGTCTCAGAAAACACAATTCCGGCTTTAATCGTAGTCTAGCGTACTTTTATCGCCTGAAACAGCGGTCTACACCCGAACTCGATATGTGCCCAGTTTAGAGCGATTCTAACATCTAAACTCAACGCCAACGTTTTAAAATCGTTGAATTGGTCCGGAAACATGAAGTTCTTGCGTCAAACGACGTCTCTCACAGCGGTATCGAACGAAACTTCAAACTACTCAGAAAATCGAAATTTCGCGATTTCCGAGCTATCCTGGCATCTCAGCTCGACGTAAAAAAGTTAAAATCTTTTATTCTCTTTAGAAACAGAAAAATTCGTGCGTTAACCGTCCTCTCGGGGAGTTGGATCGGAAGAAACTTCGATCCACCCCGAGAATTAAGATTTCGCGTTTGTCGAGCAATTCTAGCATCTCCTCTTGACATAAGTGTCAAAATGAGATATTATGACTAAACGAAAAAAATTCTTGCATCAGACGTTGTCTTGCACGGCATTTGCGACCGAAACATCGGTCTACATGGAGAAATAAGATGTCTTGAGTTCCGAGTGATTCTGGCTTGTGAACTCAACGTCAACCTTTGCAAATTTTTTATTTTGTCCGAAAACATGTAATTGTTGCATTGAACGCAGTCTAACACGGCTGTAATGAACGAAACGTTGATCTAGCCCGAAAATCACAATCTCGCGAGTTTCCAGCTGTTCTGGCATTACAGCTTGACGTAAGAAAGTCGAAACACTTTTGTTGACCAAAAACAGACAAATTTTTGCCTGAACCGGCGTCTTGCAAGGCTGTATCGAACGAAACATCGGTGTATCGAACGAAACATCGGTTCATACCGAGTATCGAAATGTTCTGACTTTCGAGCGATTTTGGCACCTCAGCTCGACTTGAAAAAGGCAAAATAACTGATTTTGTCTTGAAAAACACAATTCTGGCGTTAAACTCTTTCTTGCAAACCTGTATTGAACGAAACGTCGTCGCACACCGAGAATCGAGATGTGCCGAGTTCCAAGCGTTTCTGGCGATTCAACTCAACGTAAACGTGTCAAAATCGTGCATTTCGTCCGAAAACGAAAACTTCTTGCGTTAAACGTCGTCTTGCACAGCTGTATCAAACGAAACTCCGATCTACACTGAGATCCGAGATGTATACCTTTTCGAACGATTCTGGCCCCTCAGCTAGACGTGAAAAAGTCAAATACGATTATTTGTCTCAGAAAACACAATTCCGGCTTTAATCGTAGTCTTGCGTACTTTTATCGCCTGAAACAGCGGTCTACACCCGAACTCGATATGTGCCCAGTTTAGAGCGATTTTAACATCTAAACTCAACGCCAACGTTTTAAAATCGTTGAATTGGTCCGGAAACATGAAGTTCTTGCGTCAAACGACGTCTCTCACAGCGGTATCGAACGAAACTTCAAACTACTCAGAAAATCGAAATTTCGCGATTTCCGAGCTATCCTGGCATCTCAGCTCGACGTAAAAAAGTTAAAATCTTTTATTCTCTTCAGAAACAGAAAAATTCGTGCGTCAACCGTCCTCTCGGGGAGTTGGATCGGAAGAAACTTCGACCCACCCCGAGAATTAAGATTTCGCGTTTGTCGAGCAATTCTAGCATCTCCTCTTGACATAAGTGTCAAAATAAGATATTATGACTAGACGCACAAAATTCTTGCATTAGACGTTGTTTTGCACGGCATTTGCTACCGAAACATCGGTCTACATGGCGAAATAAGATGTCTTGAGTTCCGAGCGTATCTGGCTTGTGAACTCAACGTCAACCATTGCAAATTTTTTATTTTGTCCGAAAACATGTAATTGTTGCATTGAACGCAGTTTAACACGGCTGTATCGAACGAAACGTTGATCTAGCCCGAAAATCACAATCTCGCGAGTTTCGAGCTGTTCTGGCTTTACAGCTTGACGTAAGAAAGTCGAAACACTTTTGTTGACCAAAAATAGACAAATTTTTGCCTGAACCGGCGTCTTGCAAGGCTGTATCGAACGAAACATCGGTGTATCGAACGAAACATCGGTTCATACCGAGAATCGAAATGTTCTGACTTTCGAGCGATTTTGGCACCTCAGCTCGATTTGAAAAAGGCAAAATAACTGATTTTATCTTGAAAAACACAATTCTGGCGTTAAACTCTTTCTTGCAAACCTGTATTGAACGAAACGTCGTCGCACACCGAGAATCGAGATGTGCCGAGTTCCAAGCGTTTCTGGCGATTTAACTCAACGTAAACGTGTCAAAATCGTGCATTTCGTCCGAAAACGAAAACTTCTTGCGTTCAACGTCGTCTTGCACAACTGTATCAAACGAAACTCCGATCTACACTGAGAATCGAGATGTACACCTTTTCGAAAGATTCTGGCACCTCAGCTAATCGTGAAAAAGTCAAATACATCTATTTTGACTCAGGAAAAACCATTCCAGCGTTAATCGTGGTCTTGCGTACTTGTATCGACCGAAACAACGGTCTACACCGGAACTCGATATGTGCCGAGTTTTGAGCGATTCTAACATCTAAACTCAACGCCAACGTTTCAAAATCGGTGAATTGGTCTGAAAACATGGAATCCTTGCGTTAAACGACGTCTCTCACAGCGGTATTGAACGAAACTTCAATCTACTCAGAAAATCACAATTCCGCGAGTTTCGAGCTGTTCTGGCATTTCAGATTGACGTAAGAAAATCGAAATCTCTTTTGTTGACCAAAAAATGACAACTTTCCGCCTAAACCGACGTCTTGCGTGGCTGCATCGAACGAAACATCGGTTCACACCGAGAATCGAGATGTTATGAGTTTCGAGCGATTTTGGCACCTCAGCTCGACGTGAAAAAGGCAAAATAACTCATTTTCTCTCGAATAACACAATTCTGGCGTTAAACTCTTTCTTGCAAACCTGTATTGAACGAAACGTCGTCGCACACCGAGAATCGAGATGTGCCGAGTTCCAAGCGTTTCTGGCGATTCAACTCAACGTAAACGTGTCAAAATCGTGCATTTCGTCCGAAAACGAAAACTTCTTGCGTTCAACGTCGTCTTGCACGGCTGTATCAAACGAAACTCCGATCTACACTGAGAATTGAGATGTACACCTTTTCGAAAGATTCTGGCACCTCAGCTAATCGTGAAAAAGTCAAATACATCTATTTTGACTTAGGAAAAACAATTCCAGCGTTAATCGTGGTCTTGCGTACTTGTATCGACCGAAACAACGGTCTACACCGGAACTCGATATGTGCCGAGTTTTGAGCGATTCTAACATCTAAACTCAACGCCAACGTTTCAAAATCGTTTAATCGGTCCGTAAACATGAAATTCTTGCGTCAAACGACGTCTCTCACAGCGGTATCGATCAAAACTTCAATCTACTCAGAAAATCGAAATTTCGCGATTTCCGAACTATCTTGGCATCTTAGCTCGACGTTAAAAAGTTAAAATCTTTTTTGTTGACCAAAAACAGACAAATTTCTGCCTAAACCAGCGTCTTGCAAGGCTGTATCGAACGAAGCATCGATCTACACCAAGAATCGAAATGTCCGGACTTCCGAGCGATTCTAGCATCACGGATCGACATAAATGTGTCATGATCATTTATCTTTTTTCGAATCCGATAATTTTTCCGTTATACCTCGTCTTGCACAACTGTTTCGGACGAAATATCGATCTACACCAAGAATCGAGATCTCCCGATTTTCAAGGGATTGCGGCATGTAAGCTCACCGTCAACGGTTCAAAATCGTTCATTTCGGTGGAAACTTGCAATTCTTGCGTTGAACGTCGTCTCGCACGGCTGTCTCGAACGAAACATCGATCGGCCTCGGGAATTGCCTTTTCGCGAGTTTCAAGCTATTCTGGCATCTCACCTCGACGTAAGCTAGTCCGAATTCTTTGTTTTGTCCTAAAACAGGAACATTTTTGTGTTAACAGTCGTCTTCCAAGGCTGTATCGAACGAAACTTCGATCTACCGCGAGTATCGAGGGCTTTCGTGTGTCGAGCGATTCTGCCATCTCGGCTCGACATCGAAGCGTCAAAATCATACATTTTCTCTTAAATTACAAAATTCTTGCCCTAAACATCGTTTGGCACCACTGTATCCATCGAAACACCGGTCTACACCGAGGATCGAGATGTCCCGAATTTCGAGCGAATCTGGCATCTCAGCTCGACGTTAAATGTCAAAATCGTTTATTTCGTCCGATAACCAAAATTCTTGCATTAAACGTCGCCTTGCACGGCTGTATCGATAGGAACATCGATCTACCTCGAGAATCGACATGTCTCGAGTTCAGAGCGAATCTAGCATCTCGTCGTGACATAAGTGTCAAAATGAGTCATTTCGACTAAACGCACAAAATTCTTGCATTAGACGTTTTCTTGCACGGCATTTGTGACCGGAATATCGGTCTACATCGAGAAAAAAGATGTCTTGAGTTCCGAGCGTATCTGGCTTGTGAACTCAACGTCAACCTTTGCAAACTCTTTATTTTGTTCAAAAACTTGTAATTGTTGCGTTAAACGTAGTCTAACGCGGCTGTATCGAACAAAACGTTGATCTACCCCGAAATCCACAATTTCGCGAGTTTTGAGCTGTTCTGGCATTTCAGCTTGACGTAAGAAAGTGGAAATCTCTTTTGTTGACCAAAAAAATGACAAATTTTTTCGCCTGAACCGGCGTCTTGCGTGGCTGTATCGAACGAAACATCCGGCTTACACCGAGAATCGAGATGTTATGAGTTTCGAGCGATTTTGGCACCTCAGCTCGACGTGAAAAAGGCAAAATAACTCATTTTCTCTCGAATAACACAATTCTGGCGTTAAACTCTTTCTTGCAAACCTGTATAGAACGAAACGTCGTCGCACACCGAGAATCGAGATGCGCCGAGTTCCAAGCGTTGCTGGCGATTTAACTTAACGTAAACGTGTCAAAATCGTGCATTTTGTCAGAAAACGAAAACTTCTTGCGTTAAACGTCGTCTTGCACAGCTGTATCAAACGAAACTCCGATCTACACTGAGAATTGAGATGTACACCTTTTCGAAAGATTCTGGCACCTCAGCTAATCGTGAAAAAGTCAAATACATCTATTTTGACTCAGGAAAACAATTCCAGCGTTAATCGTGGTCTTGCGTACTTGTATGGACCGTAACAACGGTCTACACCGGAACTCGATATGTGCCGAGTTTTGAGCGATTCTAACATCTAAACTCAACGCCAACGTTTCAAAATCGTTAAATTGGTCCGGAAACATGAAGTTCTTGCGTCAAACGGCGTCTCTCACAGCGGTATTGAACGAAACTTCAAACTACTCAGAAAATCGAAATTTCGCGATTTCCGAGCTATCCTGGCATCTCAGCTCGACGTAAAAAAGTTAAAATCTTTTATTCTCTTCAGAAACAGAAAAATTCGTGCGTTAACCGTCCTCTCGGGGAGTTGGAACGGAAGAAACTTCGATCCACCCCGAGAATTAAGATTTCGCGTTTGTCGAGCAATTCTAGCATCTCCTCTTGACATAAGTGTCAAAATAAGATATTATGACTAGACGCACAAAATTCTTGCATTAGACGTTGTTTTGCACGGCATTTGCTACCGAAACATCGGTCTACATGGCGAAATAAGATGTCTTGAGTTCCGAGCGTATCTGGCTTGTGAACTCAACGTCAACCATTGCAAATTTTTTATTTAGTCCGAAAACATGTAATTGTTGCATTGAACGCAGTTTAACACGGCTGTATCGAACGAAACGTTGATCTAGCCCGAAAATCACAATCTCGCGAGTTTCGAGCTGTTCTGGCTTTACAGCTTGACGTAAGAAAGTCGAAACACTTTTGTTGACCAAAAATAGACAAATTTTTGCCTGAACCGGCGTCTTGCAAGGCTGTATCGAACGAAACATCGGTGTATCGAACGAAACATCGGTTCATACCGAGAATCGAAATGTTCTGACTTTCGAGCGATTTTGGCACCTCAGCTCGATTTGAAAAAGGCAAAATAACTGATTTTATCTTGAAAAACACAATTCTGGCGTTAAACTCTTTATTGCAAACCTGTATTGAACGAAACGTCGTCGCACACCGAGAATCGAGATGTGCCGAGTTCCAAGCGTTTCTGGCGATTTAACTCAACGTAAACGTGTCAAAATCGTGCATTTCGTCCGAAAACGAAAACTTCTTGCGTTCAACGTCGTCTTGCACAACTGTATCAAACGAAACTCCGATCTACACTGAGAATCGAGATGTACACCTTTTCGAAAGATTCTGGCACCTCAGCTAATCGTGAAAAAGTCAAATACATCTATTTTGACTCAGGAAAAACAATTCCAGCGTTAATCGTGGTCTTGCGTACTTGTATCGACCGAAACAACGGTCTACACCGGAACTCGATATGTGCCGAGTTTTGAGCGATTCTAACATCTAAACTCAACACCAACGTTTCAAAATCGGTGAATTGGTCTGAAAACATGGAATCCTTGCGTTAAACGACGTCTCTCACAGCGGTATTGAACGAAACTTCAATCTACTCAGAAAATCACAATTCCGCGAGTTTCGAGCTGTTCTGGCATTTCAGATTGACGTAAGAAAATCGAAATCTCTTTTGTTGACCAAAAAATGACAACTTTCCGCCTAAACCGACGTCTTGCGTGGCTGCATCGAACGAAACATCGGTTCACACCGAGAATCGAGATGTTATGAGTTTCGAGCGATTTTGGCACCTCAGCTCGACGTGAAAAAGGCAAAATAACTCATTTTCTCTCGAATAACACAATTCTGGCGTTAAACTCTTCCTTGCAAACCTGTATAGAACGAAACGTCGTCGCACACCGAGAATCGAGATGCGCCGAGTTCCACGCGTTTCTGGCGATTTAACTTAACGTAAACGTGTCAAAATCGTGCATTCCGTCAGAAAACGAAAACTTCTTGCGTTAAACGTCGTCTTGCACAGCTGTATCAAACGAAACTCCGATCTACACTGAGATCCGAGATGTATACCTTTTCGAACGATTCTGGCCCCTCAGCTAGACGTGTAAAAGTCAAATACGATTATTTGTCTCAGAAAACACAATTCCGGCTTTAATCGTAGTCTAGCGTACTTTTATCGCCTGAAACAGCGGTCTACACCCGAACTCGATATGTGCCCAGTTTAGAGCGATTTTAACATCTAAACTCAACGCCAACGTTTTAAAATCGTTGAATTGGTCCGGAAACATGAAGTTCTTGCGTCAAACGACGTCTCTCACAGCGGTATCGAACGAAACTTCAAACTATTCAGAAAATCGAAATTTCGCGATTTCCGAGCTATCCTGGCATCTCAGCTCGACGTAAAAAAGTTAAAATCTTTTATTCTCTTTAGAAACAGAAAAATTCGTGCGTTAACCGTCCTCTCGGGGAGTTGGATCGGAAGAAACTTCGATCCACCCCGAGAATTAAGATTTCGCGTTTGTCGAGCAATTCTAGCATCTCCTCTTGACATAAGTTTCAAAATGAGATATTATGACTAGACGCACAAAATTCTTGCATTAGACGTTGTTTTGCACGGCATTTGCTACCGAAACATCGGTCTACATGGCGAAATAAGATGTCTTGAGTTCCGAGCGTATCTGGCTTGTGAACTCAACGTCAACCATTGCAAATTTTTTATCTTGTCCGAAAACATGTAATTGTTGCATTGAACGCAGTTTAACACGGCTGTATCGAACGAAACGTTGATCTAGCCCGAAAATCACAATCTCGCGAGTTTCGAGCTGTTCTGGCTTTACAGCTTGACGTAAGAAAGTCGAAACACTTTTGTTGACCAAAAATAGACAAATTTCTGCCTGAACCGGCGTCTTGCAAGGCTGTATCGAACGAAACATCGGTGTATCGAACGAAACATCGGTTCATACCGAGAATCGAAATGTTCTGACTTTCGAGCGATTTTGGCACCTCAGCTCGATTTGAAAAAGGCAAAATAACTGATTTTATCTTGAAAAACACAATTCTGGCGTTAAACTCTTTCTTGCAAACCTGTATTGAACGAAACGTCGTCGCACACCGAGAATCGAGATGTGCCGAGTTCCAAGCGTTTCTGGCGATTCAACTCAACGTAAACGTGTCAAAATCGTGCATTTCGTCCGAAAACGAAAACTTCTTGCGTTCAACGTCGTCTTGCACGGCTGTATCAAACGAAACTCCGATCTACACTGAGAATTGAGATGTACACCTTTTCGAAAGATTCTGGCACCTCAGCTAATCGTGAAAAAGTCAAATACATCTATTTTAACTCAGGAAAAACAATTCCAGCGTTAATCGTGGTCTTGCGTACTTGTATCGACCGAAACAACGGTCTACACCGGAACTCGATATGTGCCGAGTTTTGAGCGATTATAACATCTAAACTCAACGCCAACGTTTCAAAATCGTTAAATTGGTCCGTAAACATGAAATTCTTGCGTCAAACGACGTCTCTCACAGCGGTATCGATCAAAACTTCAATCTACTCAGAAAATCGAAATTTCGCGATTTCCGAACTATCTTGGCATCTTAGCTCGACGTTAAAAAGTTAAAATCTTTTTTGTTGACCAAAAACAGACAAATTTCTGCCTAAACCAGCGTCTTGCAAGGCTGTATCGAACGAAGCATCGATCTACACCAAGAATCGAAATGTCCGGACTTCCGAGCGATTCTAGCATCACGGATCGACATAAATGTGTCATGATCATTTATCTTTTTTCGAATCCGATAATTTTTCCGTTATACCTCGTCTTGCACAACTGTTTCGGACGAAATATCGATCTACACCAAGAATCGAGATCTCCCGATTTTCAAGGGATTGCGGCATGTAAGCTCACCGTCAACGGTTCAAAATCGTTCATTTCGGTGGAAACTTGCAATTCTTGCGTTGAACGTCGTCTCGCACGGCTGTCTCGAACGAAACATCGATCGGCCTCGGGAATTGCCTTTTCGCGAGTTTCAAGCTATTCTGGCATCTCACCTCGACGTAAGCTAGTCCGAATTCTTTGTTTTGTCCTAAAACAGGAACATTTTTGTGTTAACAGTCGTCTTCCAAGGCTGTATCGAACGAAACTTCGATCTACCGCGAGTATCGAGGGCTTTCGTGTGTCGAGCGATTCTGCCATCTCGGCTCGACATCGAAGCGTGAAAATCATACATTTTCTCTTAAATTACAAAATTCTTGCCCTAAACATGGTTTGGCACCACTGTATCCATCGAAACACCGGTCTACACCGAGGATCGAGATGTCCCGAATTTCGAGCGAATCTGGCATCTCAGCTCGACGTTAAATGTCAAAATCGTTTATTTCGTCCGATAACCAAAATTCTTGCATTAAACGTCGCCTTGCACGGCTGTATCGATAGGAACATCGATCTACCTCGAGAATCGACATGTCTCGAGTTCAGAGCGAATCTAGCATCTCGTCGTGACATAAGTGTCAAAATGAGTCATTTTGACTAAACGCACAGAATTCTTGCATTAGACGTTTTCTTGCACGGCATTTGTGACCGGAATATCGGTCTACATCGAGAAAAAAGATGTCTTGAGTTCCGAGCGTATCTGGCTTGTGAACTCAACGTCAACCTTTGCAAACTCTTTATTTTGTCCGAAAACATGTAATTGTTGCGTTAAACGTAGTCTAACGCGGCTGTATCGAACAAAACGTTGATCTACCCCGAAATCCACAATTTCGCGAGTTTTGAGCTGTTCTGGCATTTCAGCTTGACGTAAGAAAGTGGAAATTTTTTTTGTTGACCAAAAAATGACAAATTTTTTCGCCTAAACCGGCGTCTTGCGTAGCTGTATCGAACGAAACATCCGGTTTACACCGAGAATCGAGATGTTATGAGTTTCGAGCGATTTTGGCACCTCAGCTCGACGTGAAAAAGGCAAAATAACTCGTTTTCTCTCGAATAACACAATTCTGGCGTTAAACTCTTTCTTGCAAACCTGTATTGAACGAAACGTCGTCGCACACCGAGAATCGAGATGTGCCGAGTTCCAAGCGTTTCTGGCGATTTAACTCAACGTAAACGTGTCAAAATCGTGCATTTCGTCCGAAAACGAAAACTTCTTGCGTTCAACGTCGTCTTGCACAACTGTATCAAACGAAACTCCGATCTACACTGAGAATCGAGATGTACACCTTTCGAAAGATTCTGGCACCTCAGCTAATCGTGAAAAAGTCAAATACATCTATTTTGACTCAGGAAAAACAATTCCAGCGTTAATCGTGGTCTTGCGTACTTGTATCGACCGAAACAACGGTCTACACCGGAACTCGATATGTGCCGAGTTTTGAGCGATTCTAACATCTAAACTCAACGCCAACGTTTTAAAATCGGTAAATTGGTCTGAAAACATGGAATCCTTGCGTTAAACGACGTCTCTCACAGCGGTATTGAACGAAACTTCAATCTACTCAGAAAATCACAATTCCGCGAGTTTCGAGCTGTTCTGGCATTTCAGATTGACGTAAGAAAATCGAAATCTCTTTTGTTGACCAAAAAATGACAACTTTTCGCCTAAACCGACGTCTTGCAAGGCTGTATCGAACGAAACTCCGATCTACACTGAGAATTGAGATGTACACCTTTTCGAAAGATTCTGGCACCTCAGCTAATCGTGAAAAAGTCAAATACATCTATTTTGACTCAGGAAAAACAATTGCAGCGTTAATCGTAGTCTTGCGTACTCGTATCGACCGAAACAACGGTCTACACCGGAACTCGATATGTGCCGAGTTTTGAGCGATTCTAACATCTAAACTCAACGCCAACGTTTCAAAATCGTTGAATTGGTCTGAAAACATGGAATCCTTGCGTTAAACGACGTCTCTCACAGCGGTATTGAACGAAACTTCAATCTACTCAGAAAATCACAATTTCGCGAGTTTCGAGCTGTTCTGGCATTTCAGATTGACGTAAGAAAATCGAAATCTCTTTTCTTGACCAAAAAATGACAACTTTTCGCCTAAACCGACGTCTTGCGTGGCTGCATCGAACGAAACATCGGTTCACACCGAGAATCGAGATGTTATGAGTTTCGAGCGATTTTGGCACCTCAGCTCGACGTGAAAAAGGCAAAATAACTCATTTTCTCTCGAATAACACAATTCTGGCGTTAAACTCTTCCTTGCAAACCTGTATAGAACGAAACGTCGTCGCACACCGAGAATCGAGATGCGCCGAGTTCCAAGCGTTTCTGGCGATTTAACTTAACGTAAACGTGTCAAAATCGTGCATTTCGTCAGAAAACGAAAACTTCTTGCGTTAAACGTCGTCTTGCACAGCTGTATCAAACGAAACTCCGATCTACACTGAGATCCGAGATGTATACCTTTTCGAACGATTCTGGCCCCTCAGCTAGACGTGAAAAAGTCAAATACGATTATTTGTCTCAGAAAACACAATTCCGGCTTTAATCGTAGTCTAGCGTACTTTTATCGCCTGAAACAGCGGTCTACACCCGAACTCGATATGTGCCCAGTTTAGAGCGATTCTAACATCTAAACTCAACGCCAACGTTTTAAAATCGTTGAATTGGTCCGGAAACATGAAGTTCTTGCGTCAAACGACGTCTCTCACAGCGGTATCGAACGAAACTTCAAACTACTCAGAAAATCGAAATTTCGCGATTTCCGAGCTATCCTGGCATCTCAGCTCGACGTAAAAAAGTTAAAATCTTTTATTCTCTTTAGAAACAGAAAAATTCGTGCGTTAACCGTCCTCTCGGGGAGTTGGATCGGAAGAAACTTCGATCCACCCCGAGAATTAAGATTTCGCGTTTGTCGAGCAATTCTAGCATCTCCTCTTGACATAAGTGTCAAAATGAGATATTATGACTAAACTAAAAAAATTCTTGCATCAGACGTTGTCTTGCACGGCATTTGCGACCGAAACATCGGTCTACATGGAGAAATAAGATGTCTTGAGTTCCGAGTGATTCTGGCTTGTGAACTCAACGTCAACCTTTGCAAATTTTTTATTTTGTCCGAAAACATGTAATTGTTGCATTGAACGCAGTCTAACACGGCTGTATCGAACGAAACGTTGATCTAGCCCGAAAATCACAATCTCGCGAGTTTCCAGCTGTTCTGGCATTACAGCTTGACGTAAGAAAGTCGAAACACTTTTGTTGACCAAAAACAGACAAATTTTTGCCTGAACCGGCGTCTTGCAAGGCTGTATCGAACGAAACATCGGTGTATCGAACGAAACATCGGTTCATACCGAGTATCGAAATGTTCTGACTTTCGAGCGATTTTGGCACCTCAGCTCGACTTGAAAAAGGCAAAATAACTGATTTTGTCTTGAAAAACACAATTCTGGCGTTAAACTCTTTCTTGCAAACCTGTATTGAACGAAACGTCGTCGCACACCGAGAATCGAGATGTGCCGAGTTCCAAGCGTTTCTGGCGATTCAACTCAACGTAAACGTGTCAAAATCGTGCATTTCGTCCGAAAACGAAAACTTCTTGCGTTAAACGTCGTCTTGCACAGCTGTATCAAACGAAACTCCGATCTACACTGAGATCCGAGATGTATACCTTTTCGAACGATTCTGGCCCCTCAGCTAGACGTGAAAAAGTCAAATACGATTATTTGTCTCAGAAAACACAATTCCGGCTTTAACCGTAGTCTTGCGTACTTTTATCGCCTGAAACAGCGGTCTACGACCGAACTCGATATGTGCCGAGTTTAGAGCGATTCTAACATCTAAAATCAACGCCAACGTTTTAAAATCGTTGAATTGGTCCGGAAACATGAAATTCATGCGTCAAACGACGTCTCTCACAGCGGTATCGAACGAAACTTCAAACTACTCAGAAAATCGAAATTTCGCGATTTCCGAGCTATCCTGGCATCTCAGCTCGACGTAAAAAAGTTAAAATCTTTTATTCTCTTTAGAAACAGAAAAATTCGTGCGTTAACCGTCCTCTCGGGGAGTTGGATCGGAAGAAACTTCGATCCACCCCGAGAATTAAGATTTCGCGTTTGTCGAGCAATTCTAGCATCTCCTCTTGACATAAGTGTCAAAATGAGATATTATGACTAGACGCACAAAATTCTTGCATTAGACGTTGTTTTGCACGGCATTTGCTACCGAAACATCGGTCTACATGGCGAAATAAGATGTCTTGAGTTCCGAGCGTATCTGGCTTGTGAACTCAACGTCAACCATTGCAAATTTTTTATTTTGTCCGAAAACATGTAATTGTTGCATTGAACGCAGTTTAACACGGCTGTATCGAACGAAACGTTGATCTAGCCCGAAAATCACAATCTCGCGAGTTTCGAGCTGTTCTGGCTTTACAGCTTGACGTAAGAAAGTCGAAACACTTTTGTTGACCAAAAATAGACAAATTTCTGCCTGAACCGGCGTCTTGCAAGGCTGTATCGAACGAAACATCGGTGTATCGAACGAAACATCGGTTCATACCGAGAATCGAAATGTTCTGACTTTCGAGCGATTTTGGCACCTCAGCTCGATTTGAAAAAGGCAAAATAACTGATTTTATCTTGAAAAACACAATTCTGGCGTTAAACTCTTTCTTGCAAACCTGTATTGAACGAAACGTCGTCGCACACCGAGAATCGAGATGTGCCGAGTTCCAAGCGTTTCTGGCGATTCAACTCAACGTAAACGTGTCAAAATCGTGCATTTCGTCCGAAAACGAAAACTTCTTGCGTTCAACGTCGTCTTGCACGGCTGTATCAAACGAAACTCCGATCTACACTGAGAATTGAGATGTACACCTTTTCGAAAGATTCTGGCACCTCAGCTAATCGTGAAAAAGTCAAATACATCTATTTTAACTCAGGAAAAACAATTCCAGCGTTAATCGTGGTCTTGCGTACTTGTATCGACCGAAACAACGGTCTACACCGGAACTCGATATGTGCCGAGTTTTGAGCGATTATAACATCTAAACTCAACGACAACGTTTCAAAATCGTTAAATTGGTCCGTAAACATGAAATTCTTGCGTCAAACGACGTCTCTCACAGCGGTATCGATCAAAACTTCAATCTACTCAGAAAATCGAAATTTCGCGATTTCCGAACTATCTTGGCATCTTAGCTCGACGTTAAAAAGTTAAAATCTTTTTTGTTGACCAAAAACAGACAAATTTCTGCCTAAACCAGCGTCTTGCAAGGCTGTATCGAACGAAGCATCGATCTACACCAAGAATCGAAATGTCCGGACTTCCGAGCGATTCTAGCATCACGGATCGACATAAATGTGTCATGATCATTTATCTTTTTTCGAATCCGATAATTTTTCCGTTATACCTCGTCTTGCACAACTGTTTCGGACGAAATATCGATCTACACCAAGAATCGAGATCTCCCGATTTTCAAGGGATTGCGGCATGTAAGCTCACCGTCAACGGTTCAAAATCGTTCATTTCGGTGGAAACTTGCAATTCTTGCGTTGAACGTCGTCTCGCACGGCTGTCTCGAACGAAACATCGATCGGCCTCGGGAATTGCCTTTTCGCGAGTTTCAAGCTATTCTGGCATCTCACCTCGACGTAAGCTAGTCCGAATTCTTTGTTTTGTCCTAAAACAGGAACATTTTTGTGTTAACAGTCGTCTTCCAAGGCTGTATCGAACGAAACTCCGATCTACCGCGAGTATCGAGGGCTTTCGTGTGTCGAGCGATTCTGCCATCTCGGCTCGACATCGAAGCGTCAAAATCATACATTTTCTCTTAAATTACAAAATTCTTGCCCTAAACATCGTTTGGCACCACTGTATCCATCGAAACACCGGTCTACACCGAGGATCGAGATGTCCCGAATTTCGAGCGAATCTGGCATCTCAGCTCGACGTTAAATGTCAAAATCGTTTATTTCGTCCGATAACCAAAATTCTTGCATTAAACGTCGCCTTGCACGGCTGTATCGATAGGAACATCGATCTACCTCGAGAATCGACATGTCTCGAGTTCAGAGCGAATCTAGCATCTCGTCGTGACATAAGTGTCAAAATGAGTCATTTTGACTAAACGCACAGAATTCTTGCATTAGACGTTTTCTTGCACGGCATTTGTGACCGGAATATCGGTCTACATCGAGAAAAAAGATGTCTTGAGTTCCGAGCGTATCTGGCTTGTGAACTCAACGTCAACCTTTGCAAACTCTTTATTTTGTCCGAAAACATGTAATTGTTGCGTTAAACGTAGTCTAACGCGGCTGTATCGAACAAAACGTTGATCTACCCCGAAATCCACAATTTCGCGAGTTTTGAGCTGTTCTGGCATTTCAGCTTGACGTAAGAAAGTGGAAATTTTTTTTGTTGACCAAAAAATGACAAATTTTTTCGCCTGAACCGGCGTCTTGCGTAGCTGTATCGAACGAAACATCCGGTTTACACCGAGAATCGAGATGTTATGAGTTTCGAGCGATTTTGGCACCTCAGCTCGACGTGAAAAAGGCAAAATAACTCGTTTTCTCTCGAATAACACAATTCTGGCGTTAAACTCTTTCTTGCAAACCTGTATTGAACGAAACGTCGTCGCACACCGAGAATCGAGATGTGCCGAGTTCCAAGCGTTTCTGGCGATTTAACTCAACGTAAACGTGTCAAAATCGTGCATTTCGTCCGAAAACGAAAACTTCTTGCGTTCAACGTCGTCTTGCACAACTGTATCAAACGAAACTCCGATCTACACTGAGATCCGAGATGTATACCTTTTCGAACGATTCTGGCCCCTCAGCTAGACGTGAAAAAGTCAAATACGATTATTTGTCTCAGAAAACACAATTCCGGCTTTAATCGTAGTCTAGCGTACTTTTATCGCCTGAAACAGCGGTCTACACCCGAACTCGATATGTGCCCAGTTTAGAGCGATTCTAACATCTAAACTCAACGCCAACGTTTTAAAATCGTTGAATTGGTCCGGAAACATGAAGTTCTTGCGTCAAACGACGTCTCTCACAGCGGTATCGAACGAAACTTCAAACTACTCAGAAAATCGAAATTTCGCGATTTCCGAGCTATCCTGGCATCTCAGCTCGACGTAAAAAAGTTAAAATCTTTTATTCTCTTTAGAAACAGAAAAATTCGTGCGTTAACCGTCCTCTCGGGGAGTTGGATCGGAAGAAACTTCGATCCACCCCGAGAATTAAGATTTCGCGTTTGTCGAGCAATTCTAGCATCTCCTCTTGACATAAGTGTCAAAATGAGATATTATGACTAAACGAAAAAAATTCTTGCATCAGACGTTGTCTTGCACGGCATTTGCGACCGAAACATCGGTCTACATGGAGAAATAAGATGTCTTGAGTTCCGAGTGATTCTGGCTTGTGAACTCAACGTCAACCTTTGCAAATTTTTTATTTTGTCCGAAAACATGTAATTGTTGCATTGAACGCAGTCTAACACGGCTGTAATGAACGAAACGTTGATCTAGCCCGAAAATCACAATCTCGCGAGTTTCCAGCTGTTCTGGCATTACAGCTTGACGTAAGAAAGTCGAAACACTTTTGTTGACCAAAAACAGACAAATTTTTGCCTGAACCGGCGTCTTGCAAGGCTGTATCGAACGAAACATCGGTGTATCGAACGAAACATCGGTTCATACCGAGTATCGAAATGTTCTGACTTTCGAGCGATTTTGGCACCTCAGCTCGACTTGAAAAAGGCAAAATAACTGATTTTGTCTTGAAAAACACAATTCTGGCGTTAAACTCTTTCTTGCAAACCTGTATTGAACGAAACGTCGTCGCACACCGAGAATCGAGATGTGCCGAGTTCCAAGCGTTTCTGGCGATTCAACTCAACGTAAACGTGTCAAAATCGTGCATTTCGTCCGAAAACGAAAACTTCTTGCGTTAAACGTCGTCTTGCACAGCTGTATCAAACGAAACTCCGATCTACACTGAGATCCGAGATGTATACCTTTTCGAACGATTCTGGCCCCTCAGCTAGACGTGAAAAAGTCAAATACGATTATTTGTCTCAGAAAACACAATTCCGGCTTTAATCGTAGTCTTGCGTACTTTTATCGCCTGAAACAGCGGTCTACACCCGAACTCGATATGTGCCCAGTTTAGAGCGATTTTAACATCTAAACTCAACGCCAACGTTTTAAAATCGTTGAATTGGTCCGGAAACATGAAGTTCTTGCGTCAAACGACGTCTCTCACAGCGGTATCGAACGAAACTTCAAACTACTCAGAAAATCGAAATTTCGCGATTTCCGAGCTATCCTGGCATCTCAGCTCGACGTAAAAAAGTTAAAATCTTTTATTCTCTTCAGAAACAGAAAAATTCGTGCGTCAACCGTCCTCTCGGGGAGTTGGATCGGAAGAAACTTCGACCCACCCCGAGAATTAAGATTTCGCGTTTGTCGAGCAATTCTAGCATCTCCTCTTGACATAAGTGTCAAAATAAGATATTATGACTAGACGCACAAAATTCTTGCATTAGACGTTGTTTTGCACGGCATTTGCTACCGAAACATCGGTCTACATGGCGAAATAAGATGTCTTGAGTTCCGAGCGTATCTGGCTTGTGAACTCAACGTCAACCATTGCAAATTTTTTATTTTGTCCGAAAACATGTAATTGTTGCATTGAACGCAGTTTAACACGGCTGTATCGAACGAAACGTTGATCTAGCCCGAAAATCACAATCTCGCGAGTTTCGAGCTGTTCTGGCTTTACAGCTTGACGTAAGAAAGTCGAAACACTTTTGTTGACCAAAAATAGACAAATTTTTGCCTGAACCGGCGTCTTGCAAGGCTGTATCGAACGAAACATCGGTGTATCGAACGAAACATCGGTTCATACCGAGAATCGAAATGTTCTGACTTTCGAGCGATTTTGGCACCTCAGCTCGATTTGAAAAAGGCAAAATAACTGATTTTATCTTGAAAAACACAATTCTGGCGTTAAACTCTTTCTTGCAAACCTGTATTGAACGAAACGTCGTCGCACACCGAGAATCGAGATGTGCCGAGTTCCAAGCGTTTCTGGCGATTTAACTCAACGTAAACGTGTCAAAATCGTGCATTTCGTCCGAAACCGAAAACTTCTTGCGTTCAACGTCGTCTTGCACAACTGTATCAAACGAAACTCCGATCTACACTGAGAATCGAGATGTACACCTTTTCGAAAGATTCTGGCACCTCAGCTAATCGTGAAAAAGTCAAATACATCTATTTTGACTCAGGAAAAACCATTCCAGCGTTAATCGTGGTCTTGCGTACTTGTATCGACCGAAACAACGGTCTACACCGGAACTCGATATGTGCCGAGTTTTGAGCGATTCTAACATCTAAACTCAACGCCAACGTTTCAAAATCGGTGAATTGGTCTGAAAACATGGAATCCTTGCGTTAAACGACGTCTCTCACAGCGGTATTGAACGAAACTTCAATCTACTCAGAAAATCACAATTCCGCGAGTTTCGAGCTGTTCTGGCATTTCAGATTGACGTAAGAAAATCGAAATCTCTTTTGTTGACCAAAAAATGACAACTTTCCGCCTAAACCGACGTCTTGCGTGGCTGCATCGAACGAAACATCGGTTCACACCGAGAATCGAGATGTTATGAGTTTCGAGCGATTTTGGCACCTCAGCTCGACGTGAAAAAGGCAAAATAACTCATTTTCTCTCGAATAACACAATTCTGGCGTTAAACTCTTTCTTGCAAACCTGTATTGAACGAAACGTCGTCGCACACCGAGAATCGAGATGTGCCGAGTTCCAAGCGTTTCTGGCGATTCAACTCAACGTAAACGTGTCAAAATCGTGCATTTCGTCCGAAAACGAAAACTTCTTGCGTTCAACGTCGTCTTGCACGGCTGTATCAAACGAAACTCCGATCTACACTGAGAATTGAGATGTACACCTTTTCGAAAGATTCTGGCACCTCAGCTAATCGTGAAAAAGTCAAATACATCTATTTTAACTCAGGAAAAACAATTCCAGCGTTAATCGTGGTCTTGCGTACTTGTATCGACCGAAACAACGGTCTACACCGGAACTCGATATGTGCCGAGTTTTGAGCGATTATAACATCTAAACTCAACGCCAACGTTTCAAAATCGTTAAATTGGTCCGGAAACATGAAATTCATGCGTCAAACGACGTCTCTCACAGCGGTATCGAACGAAACTTCAAACTACTCAGAAAATCGAAATTTCGCGATTTCCGAGCTATCCTGGCATCTCAGCTCGACGTAAAAAAGTTCAAATCTTTCATTCTCTTTAGAAACAGAAAAATTCGTGCGTTAACCGTCGTCTCGGTGAGTTGGATCGAAAGAAACTTCGATCCACCCCGAGAATTAAGATTTCGCGTTTGTCGAGCAATTCTAGCATCTCCTCTTGACATAAGTGTCAAAATGAGATATTATGACTAAACGAACAAAATTCTTGCATCAGACGTTGTCTTGCACGGCATTTGCGACCGAAACATCAATCTACATGGAGAAATAAGATGTCTTGAGTTCCGAGCGATTCTGGCTTGTGAACTCAACGTCAACCTTTGCAAATTTTTTATTTTGTCCGAAAACATGTAATTGTTGCATTGAACGCAGTCTAACACGGCTGTATCGAACGAAACGTTGATCTAGCCCGAAAATCACAATCTCGCGAGTTTCGAGCTGTTCTGGCATTACAGCTTGACGTAAGAAAGTCGAAACACTTTTGTAGACCAAAAACAGACAAATTTTTGCCTGAACCGGCGTCTTGCAAGGCATGTATCGAACGAAACATCGGTGTATCGAACGAAACATCGGTTCATACCGAGAATCGAAATGTTCTGACTTTCGAGCGATTTTGGCACCTCAACTCGACTTGAAAAAGGCAAAATAACTGATTATGTCTTGAAAAACACAATTCTGGCGTTAAACTCTTTCTTGCAAACCTGTATTGAACGAAACGTCGTCGCACACCGAGAATCGAGATGTGCCGAGTTCCAAGCGTTTCTGGCGATTCAACTCAACGTAAACGTGTCAAAATCGTGCATTTCGTCCGAAAACGAAAACTTCTTGCGTTCAACGTCGTCTTGCACGGCTGTATCAAACGAAACTCCGATCTACACTGAGAATTGAGATGTACACCTTTTCGAAAGATTCTGGCACCTCAGCTAATCGTGAAAAAGTCAAATACATCTATTTTGACTTAGGAAAAACAATTCCAGCGTTAATCGTGGTCTTGCGTACTTGTATCGACCGAAACAACGGTCTACACCGGAACTCGATATGTGCCGAGTTTTGAGCGATTCTAACATCTAAACTTAACGCCAACGTTTCAAAATCGTTTAATCGGTCCGTAAACATGAAATTCTTGCGTCAAACGACGTCTCTCACAGCGGTATCGATCAAAACTTCAATCTACTCAGAAAATCGAAATTTCGCGATTTCCGAACTATCTTGGCATCTTAGCTCGACGTTAAAAAGTTAAAATCTTTTTTGTTGACCAAAAACAGACAAATTTCTGCCTAAACCAGCGTCTTGCAAGGCTGTATCGAACGAAGCATCGATCTACACCAAGAATCGAAATGTTCGGACTTCCGAGCGATTCTAGCATCACGGATCGACATAAATGTGTCATGATCATTTATCTTTTTTCGAATCCGATAATTTTTCCGTTATACCTCGTCTTGCACAACTGTTTCGGACGAAATATCGATCTACACCAAGAATCGAGATCTCCCGATTTTCAAGGGATTGCGGCATGTAAGCTCACCGTCAACGGTTCAAAATTGTTCATTTCGGTGAAAACTTGCAATTCTTGCGTTGAACGTCGTCTCGCACGGCTGTCTCGAACGAAACATCGATCGGCCGCGGGAATTGCCTTTTCGCGAGTTTCAAGCTATTCTGGCATCTCACCTCGACGTAAGCTAGTCCGAATTCTTTGTTTTGTCCTAAAACAGGAACATTTTTGTGTTAACAGTCGTCTTCCAAGGCTGTATCGAACGAAACTTCGATCTACCGCGAGTATCGAGGGCTTTCGTGTGTCGAGCGATTCTGCCATCTCGGCTCGACATCGAAGCGTCAAAATCATACATTTTCTCTTAAATTACAAAATTCTTGCCCTAAACATCGTTTGGCACCACTGTATCCATCGAAACACCGGTCTACACCGAGGATCGAGATGTCCCGAATTTCGAGCGAATCTGGCAACTCAGCTCGACGTTGAATGTCAAAATCGTTTATTTCGTCCGATAACCAAAATTCTTGCATTAAACGTCGCCTTGCACGGCTGTATCGATAGGAACATCGATCTACCTCGAGAATCGACATGTCTCGAGGTCAGAGCGAATCTAGCATCTCGTCGTGACATAAGTGTCAAAATGAGTCATTTCGACTAAACGCACAAAATTCTTGCATTAGACGTTTTCTTGCACGGCATTTGTGACCGGAACATCGGTCTACATCGAGAAAAAAGATGTCTTGAGTTCCGAGCGTATCTGGCTTGTGAACTCAACGTCAACCTTTGCAAACTCTTTATTTTGTCCGAAAACTTGTAATTGTTGCGTTAAACGTAGTCTAACGCGGCTGTATCGCACAAAACGTTGATCTACCCCGAAATCCACAATTTCGCGAGTTTTGAGCTGTTCTGGCATTTCAGCTTAACGTAAGAAAGTGGAAATCTCTTTTGTTGACCAAAAAATGACAAATTTTTTCGCCTGAACCGGCGTCTTGCGTGGCTGTATCGAACGAAACATCCGGATTACACCGAGAATCGAGATGTTATGAGTTTCGAGCGATTTTAGCACCGCAGCTCGACGTGAAAAAGGAAAAATAACTCATTTTCTCTCGAAAAACAATATTCTGGCGTTAAACTCTTTCTTGCAAACCTGTATAGAACGAAACGTCGTCGCACACCGAGAAACGAGATGCGCCGAGTTCCAAGCGTTTCTGGCGATTTAACTTAACGTAAACGTGTCAAAATCGTGCATTTCGTCAAAAAACGAAAACTTCTTGCGTTTAACGTCGTCTTGCACAGCTGTATCAAACGAAACTCCGATCTACACTGAGATCCGAGATGTACACCTTTTCAAACGATTCTGGCCCCTCAGCTAGACGTGAAAAAGTCAAATACGATTATTTGTCTCAGAAAACACAATTCCGGCTTTAATCGTAGTCTTGCGTACTTTTATCGCCTGAAACAGCGGTCTACACCGGAACTCGATATGTGCCGAGTTTAGAGCGATTCTAACATCTAAACTCAACGCCAACGTTTCAAAATCGTTGAATTGGTCTGAAAACATGGAATCCTTGCGTTAAACGACGTCTCTCACAGCGGTATTGAACGAAACTTCAATCTACTCAGAAAATCACAATTTCGCGAGTTTCGAGCTGTTCTGGCATTACAGCTTGACGTAAGAAAGTCGAAACACTTTTGTTGACCAAAAACAGACAAATTTTTGCCTGAACCGGCGTCTTGCAAGGCTGTATCGAACGAAACTCCGATCTACACTGAGAATTGAGATGTACACCTTTTCGAAAGATTCTGGCACCTCAGCTAATCGTGAAAAAGTCAAATACATCTATTTTGACTCAGGAAAAACAATTGCAGCGTTAATCGTGGTCTTGCGTACTTGTATCGACCGAAACAACGGTCTACACCGGAACTCGGAATGTGCCGAGTTTTGAGCGATTCTAACATCTAAACTCAACGCCAACGTTTCAAAATCGTTGAATTGGTCTGAAAACATGGAATCCTTGCGTTAAACGACGTCTCTCACAGCGGTATTAATCGAAACTTCAATCTACTCAGAAAATCACAATTTCGCGAGTTTCGAGCTGTTCTGGCATTTCAGATTGACGTAAGAAAATCGAAATCTCTTTTGTTGACCAAAAAATGACAACTTTCCGCCTAAACCGACGTCTTGCGTGGCTGCATCGAACGAAACATCGGTTCACACCGAGAATCGAGATGTTATGAGTTTCGAGCGATTTTGGCACCTCAGCTCGACGTGAAAAAGGCAAAATAACTCATTTTCTCTCGAATAACACAATTCTGGCGTTAAACTCTTTCTTGCAAAGCTGTATAGAACGAAACGTCGTCGCACACCGAGAATCGAGATGCGCCGAGTTCCAAGCGTTTCTGGCGATTTAACTTAACGTAAACGTGTCAAAATCGTGCATTTCGTCAGAAAACGAAAACTTCTTGCGTTAAACGTCGTCTTGCACAGCTGTATCAAACGAAACTCCGATCTACACTGAGATCCGAGATGTATACCTTTTCGAACGATTCTGGCCCCTCAGCTAGACGTGAAAAAGTCAAATACGATTATTTGTCTCAGAAAACACAATTCCGGCTTTAATCGTAGTCTAGCGTACTTTTATCGCCTGAAACAGCGGTCTACACCCGAACTCCATATGTGCCGAGTTTAGAGCGATTCTAACATCTAAACTCAACGCCAACGTTTTAAAATCGTTGAATTGATCCGGAAACATGAAGTTCTTGCGTCAAACGACGTCTCTCACAGCGGTATCGAACGAAACTTCAAACTACTCAGAAAATCGAAATTTCGCGATTTCCGAGCTATCCTGGCATCTCAGCTCGACGTAAAAAAGTTAAAATCTTTTATTCTCTTTAGAAACAGAAAAATTCGTGCGTTAACCGTCCTCTCGGGGAGTTGGATCGGAAGAAACTTCGATCCACCCCGAGAATTAAGATTTCGCGTTTGTCGAGCAATTCTAGCATCTCCTCTTGACATAAGTGTCAAAATGAGATATTATGACTAGACGCACAAAATTCTTGCATTAGACATTGTTTTGCACGGCATTTGCTACCGAAACATCGGTCTACATGGCGAAATAAGATGTCTTGAGTTCCGAGCGTATCTGGCTTGTGAACTCAACGTCAACCATTGCAAATTTTTTATTTTGTCCGAAAACATGTAATTGTTGCATTGAACGCAGTTTAACACGGCTGTATCGAACGAAACGTTGATCTAGCCCGAAAATCACAATCTCGCGAGTTTCGAGCTGTTCTGGCTTTACAGCTTGACGTAAGAAAGTCGAAACACTTTTGTTGACCAAAAATAGACAAATTTCTGCCTGAACCGGCGTCTTGCAAGGCTGTATCGAACGAAACATCGGTGTATCGAACGAAACATCGGTTCATACCGAGAATCGAAATGTTCTGACTTTCGAGCGATTTTGGCACCTCAGCTCGATTTGAAAAAGGCAAAATAACTGATTTTATCTTGAAAAACACAATTCTGGCGTTAAACTCTTTCTTGCAAACCTGTATTGAACGAAACGTCGTCGCACACCGAGAATCGAGATGTGCCGAGTTCCAAGCGTTTCTGGCGATTCAACTCAACGTAAACGTGTCAAAATCGTGCATTTCGTCCGAAAACGAAAACTTCTTGCGTTCAACGTCGTCTTGCACGGCTGTATCAAACGAAACTCCGATCTACACTGAGAATTGAGATGTACACCTTTTCGAAAGATTCTGGCACCTCAGCTAATCGTGAAAAAGTCAAATACATCTATTTTAACTCAGGAAAAACAATTCCAGCGTTAATCGTGGTCTTGCGTACTTGTATCGACCGAAACAACGGTCTACACCGGAACTCGATATGTGCCGAGTTTTGAGCGATTATAACATCTAAACTCAACGCCAACGTTTCAAAATCGTTAAATTGGTCCGTAAACATGAAATTCTTGCGTCAAACGACGTCTCTCACAGCGGTATCGATCAAAACTTCAATCTACTCAGAAAATCACAATTCCGCGAGTTTCGAGCTGTTCTGGCATTTCAGATTGACGTAAGAAAATCGAAATCTCTTTTGTTGACCAAAAAATGACAACTTTTCGCCCAAACCGACGTCTTGCAAGGCTGTATCGAACGAAACTCCGATCTACACTGAGAATTAAGATGTACACCTTTTCGAAAGATTCTGGCACCTCAGCTAATCGTGAAAAAGTCAAATACATCTATTTTGACTCAGGAAAAACAATTGCAGCGTTAATCGTGGTCTTGCGTACTCGTATCGACCGAAACAACGGTCTACACCGGAACTCGATATGTGCCGAGTTTTGAGCGATTCTAACATCTAAACTCAACGCCAACGTTTCAAAATCGTTGAATTGGTCTGAAAACATGGAATCCTTGCGTTAAACGACGTCTCTCACAGCGGTATTGAACGAAACTTCAATCTACTCAGAAAATCACAATTTCGCGAGTTTCGAGCTGTTCTGGCATTTCAGATTGACGTAAGAAAATCGAAATCTCTTTTCTTGACCAAAAAATGACAACTTTTCGCCTAAACCGACGTCTTGCGTGGCTGCATCGAACGAAACATCGGTTCACACCGAGAATCGAGATGTTATGAGTTTCGAGCGATTTTGGCACCTCAGCTCGACGTGAAAAAGGCAAAATAACTCATTTTTTCTCGAATAACACAATTCTGGCGTTAAACTTTTCCTTGCAAACCTGTATAGAACGAAACGTCGTCGCACACCGAGAATCGAGATGCGCCGAGTTCCAAGCGTTTCTGGCGATTTAACTTAACGTAAACGTGTCAAAATCGTGCATTTCGTCAGAAAACGAAAACTTCTTGCGTTAAACGTCGTCTTGCACAGCTGTATCAAACGAAACTCCGATCTACACTGAGATCCGAGATGTATACCTTTTCGAACGATTCTGGCCCCTCAGCTAGACGTGAAAAAGTCAAATACGATTATTTGTCTCAGAAAACACAATTCCGGCTTTAATCGTAGTCTAGCGTACTTTTATCGCCTGAAACAGCGGTCTACACCCGAACTCGATATGTGCCCAGTTTAGAGCGATTCTAACATCTAAACTCAACGCCAACGTTTTAAAATCGTTGAATTGGTCCGGAAACATGAAGTTCTTGCGTCAAACGACGTCTCTCACAGCGGTATCGAACGAAACTTCAAACTACTCAGAAAATCGAAATTTCGCGATTTCCGAGCTATCCTGGCATCTCAGCTCGACGTAAAAAAGTTAAAATCTTTTATTCTCTTTAGAAACAGAAAAATTCGTGCGTTAACCGTCCTCTCGGGGAGTTGGATCGGAAGAAACTTCGATCCACCCCGAGAATTAAGATTTCGCGTTTGTCGAGCAATTCTAGCATCTCCTCTTGACATAAGTGTCAAAATGAGATATTATGACTAAACGAAAAAAATTCTTGCATCAGACGTTGTCTTGCACGGCATTTGCGACCGAAACATCGGTCTACATGGAGAAATAAGATGTCTTGAGTTCCGAGTGATTCTGGCTTGTGAACTCAACGTCAACCTTTGCAAATTTTTTATTTTGTCCGAAAACATGTAATTGTTGCATTGAACGCAGTCTAACACGGCTGTAATGAACGAAACGTTGATCTAGCCCGAAAATCACAATCTCGCGAGTTTCCAGCTGTTCTGGCATTACAGCTTGACGTAAGAAAGTCGAAACACTTTTGTTGACCAAAAACAGACAAATTTTTGCCTGAACCGGCGTCTTGCAAGGCTGTATCGAACGAAACATCGGTGTATCGAACGAAACATCGGTTCATACCGAGTATCGAAATGTTCTGACTTTCGAGCGATTTTGGCACCTCAGCTCGACTTGAAAAAGGCAAAATAACTGATTTTGTCTTGAAAAACACAATTCTGGCGTTAAACTGTTTCTTGCAAACCTGTATTGAACGAAACGTCGTCGCACACCGAGAATCGAGATGTGCCGAGTTCCAAGCGTTTCTGGCGATTCAACTCAACGTAAACGTGTCAAAATCGTGCATTTCGTCCGAAAACGAAAACTTCTTGCGTTAAACGTCGTCTTGCACAGCTGTATCAAACGAAACTCCGATCTACACTGAGATCCGAGATGTATACCTTTTCGAACGATTCTGGCCCCTCAGCTAGACGTGAAAAAGTCAAATACGATTATTTGTCTCAGAAAACACAATTCCGGCTTTAATCGTAGTCTTGCGTACTTTTATCGCCTGAAACAGCGGTCTACACCCGAACTCGATATGTGCCGAGTTTAGAGCGATTCTAACATCTAAAATCAACGCCAACGTTTTAAAATCGTTGAATTGGTCCGGAAACATGAAATTCATGCGTCAAACGACGTCTCTCACAGCGGTATCGAACGAAACTTCAAACTACTCAGAAAATCGAAATTTCGCGATTTCCGAGCTATCCTGGCATCTCAGCTCGACGTAAAAAAGTTCAAATCTTTCATTCTCTTTAGAAACAGAAAAATTCGTGCGTTAACCGTCGTCTCGGTGAGTTGGATCGAAAGAAACTTCGATCCACCCCGAGAATTAAGATTTCGCGTTTGTCGAGCAATTCTAGCATCTCCTCTTGACATAAGTGTCAAAATGAGATATTATGACTAAACGAACAAAATTCTTGCATCAGACGTTGTCTTGCACGGCATTTGCGACCGAAACATCGGTCTACATGGAGAAATACGATGTCTTGAGTTCCGAGCGATTCTGGCTTGTGAACTCAACGTCAACCTTTGCAAATTTTTTATTTTGTCCGAAAACATGTAATTGTTGCATTGAACGCAGTCTAACACGGCTGTATCGAACGAAACGTTGATCTAGCCCGAAAATCACAATTTCGCGAGTTTCGAGCTGTTCTGGCATTACAGCTTGACGTAAGAAAGTCGAAACACTTTTGTTGACCAAAAACAGACAAATTTTTGCCTGAACCGGCGTCTTGCAAGGCATGTATCGAACGAAACATCGGTGTATCGAACGAAACATCGGTTCATACCGAGAATCGAAATGTTCTGACTTTCGAGCGATTTTGGCACCTCAACTCGACTTGAAAAAGGCAAAATAACTGATTATGTCTTGAAAAACACAATTCTGGCGTTAAACTCTTTCTTGCAAACCTGTATTGAACGAAACGTCGTCGCACACCGAGAATCGAGATGTGCTGAGTTCCAAGCGTTTCTGGCGATTCAACTCAACGTAAACGTGTCAAAATCGTGCATTTCGTCCGAAAACGAAAACTTCTTGCGTTCAACGTCGTCTTGCACGGCTGTATCAAACGAAACTCCGATCTACACTGAGAATTGAGATGTACACCTTTTCGAAAGATTCTGGCACCTCAGCTAATCGTGAAAAAGTCAAATACATCTATTTTGACTTAGGAAAAACAATTCCAGCGTTAATCGTGGTCTTGCGTACTTGTATCGACCGAAACAACGGTCTACACCGGAACTCGATATGTGCCGAGTTTTGAGCGATTCTAACATCTAAACTCAACGCCAACGTTTCAAAATCGGTGAATTGGTCTGAAAACATGGAATCCTTGCGTTAAACGACGTCTCTCACAGCGGTATTGAACGAAACTTCAATCTACTCAGAAAATCACAATTCCGCGAGTTTCGAGCTGTTCTGGCATTTCAGATTGACGTAAGAAAATCGAAATCTCTTTTGTTGACCAAAAAATGACAACTTTCCGCCTAAACCGACGTCTTGCGTGGCTGCATCGAACGAAACATCGGTTCACACCGAGAATCGAGATGTTATGAGTTTCGAGCGATTTTGGCACCTCAGCTCGACGTGAAAAAGGCAAAATAACTCATTTTCTCTCGAATAACACAATTCTGGCGTTAAACTCTTTCTTGCAAACCTGTATTGAACGAAACGTCGTCGCACACCGAGAATCGAGATGTGCCGAGTTCCAAGCGTTTCTGGCGATTCAACTCAACGTAAACGTGTCAAAATCGTGCATTTCGTCCGAAAACGAAAACTTCTTGCGTTAAACGTCGTCTTGCACAGCTGTATCAAACGAAACTCCGATCTACACTGAGATCCGAGATGTATACCTTTTCGAACGATTCTGGCCCCTCAGCTAGACGTGAAAAAGTCAAATACGATTATTTGTCTCAGAAAACACAATTCCGGCTTTAATCGTAGTCTTGCGTACTTTTATCGCCTGAAACAGCGGTCTACACCCGAACTCGATATGTGCCGAGTTTAGAGCGATTCTAACATCTAAAATCAACGCCAACGTTTTAAAATCGTTGAATTGGTCCGGAAACATGAAATTCATGCGTCAAACGACGTCTCTCACAGCGGTATCGAACGAAACTTCAAACTACTCAGAAAATCGAAATTTCGCGATTTCCGAGCTATCCTGGCATCTCAGCTCGACGTAAAAAAGTTCAAATCTTTCATTCTCTTTAGAAACAGAAAAATTCGTGCGTTAACCGTCGTCTCGGTGAGTTGGATCGAAAGAAACTTCGATCCACCCCGAGAATTAAGATTTCGCGTTTGTCGAGCAATTCTAGCATCTCCTCTTGACATAAGTGTCAAAATGAGATATTATGACTAAACGAACAAAATTCTTGCATCAGACGTTGTCTTGCACGGCATTTGCGACCGAAACATCGGTCTACATGGAGAAATAAGATGTCTTGAGTTCCGAGCGATTCTGGCTTGTGAACTCAACGTCAACCTTTGCAAATTTTTTATTTTGTCCGAAAACATGTAATTGTTGCATTGAACGCAGTCTAACACGGCTGTATCGAACGAAACGTTGATCTAGCCCGAAAATCACAATTTCGCGAGTTTCGAGCTGTTCTGGCATTACAGCTTGACGTAAGAAAGTCGAAACACTTTTGTTGACCAAAAACAGACAAATTTTTGCCTGAACCGGCGTCTTGCAAGGCATGTATCGAACGAAACATCGGTGTATCGAACGAAACATCGGTTCATACCGAGAATCGAAATGTTCTGACTTTCGAGCGATTTTGGCACCTCAACTCGACTTGAAAAAGGCAAAATAACTGATTATGTCTTGAAAAACACAATTCTGGCGTTAAACTCTTTCTTGCAAACCTGTATTGAACGAAACGTCGTCGCACACCGAGAATCGAGATGTACCGAGTTCCAAGCGTTTCTGGCGATTCAACTCAACGTAAACGTGTCAAAATCGTGCATTTCGTCCGAAAACGAAAACTTCTTGCGTTCAACGTCGTCTTGCACGGCTGTATCAAACGAAACTCCGATCTACACTGAGAATTGAGATGTACACCTTTTCGAAAGATTCTGGCACCTCAGCTAATCGTGAAAAAGTCAAATACATCTATTTTGACTTAGGAAAAACAATTCCAGCGTTAATCGTGGTCTTGCGTACTTGTATCGACCGAAACAACGGTCTACACCGGAACTCGATATGTGCCGAGTTTTGAGCGATTCTAACATCTAAACTCAACGCCAACGTTTCAAAATCGTTTAATCGGTCCGTAAACATGAAATTCTTGCGTCAAACGACGTCTCTCACAGCGGTATCGATCAAAACTTCAATCTACTCAGAAAATCGAAATTTCGCGATTTCCGAACTATCTTGGCATCTTAGCTCGACGTTAAAAAGTTAAAATCTTTTTTGTTGACCAAAAACAGACAAATTTCTGCCTAAACCAGCGTCTTGCAAGGCTGTATCGAACGAAGCATCGATCTACACCAAGAATCGAAATGTTCGGACTTCCGAGCGATTCTAGCATCACGGATCGACATAAATGTGTCATGATCATTTATCTTTTTTCGAATCCGATTATTTTTCCGTTATACCTCGTCTTGCACAACTGTTTCGGACGAAATATCGATCTACACCAAGAATCGAGATCTCCCGATTTTCAAGGGATTGCGGCATGTAAGCTCACCGTCAACGGTTCAAAATCGTTCATTTCGGTGAAAACTTGCAATTCTTGCGTTGAACGTCGTCTCGCACGGCTGTCTCGAACGAAACATCGATCGGCCTCGGGAATTGCCTTTTCGCGAGTTTCAAGCTATTCTGGCATCTCACCTCGACGTAAGCTAGTCCGAATTCTTTGTTTTGTCCTAAAACAGGAACATTTTTGTGTTAACAGTCGTCTTCCAAGGCTGTATCGAACGAAACTTCGATCTACCGCGAGTATCGAGGGCTTTCGTGTGTCGAGCGATTCTGCCATCTCGGCTCGACATCGAAGCGTCAAAATCATACATTTTCTCTTAAATTACAAAATTCTTGCCCTAAACATCGTTTGGCACCACTGTATCCATCGAAACACCGGTCTACACCGAGGATCGAGATGTCCCGAATTTCGAGCGAATCTGGCATCTCAGCTCGACGTTAAATGTCAAAATCGTTTATTTCGTCCGATAACCAAAATTCTTGCATTAAACGTCGCCTTGCACGGCTGTATCGATAGGAACATCGATCTACCTCGAGAATCGACATGTCTCGAGTTCAGAGCGAATCTAGCATCTCGTCGTGACATAAGTGTCAAAATGAGTCATTTCGACTAAACGCACAAAATTCTTGCATTAGACGTTTTCTTGCACGGCATTTGTGACCGGAATATCGGTCTACATCGAGAAAAAAGATGTCTTGAGTTCCGAGCGTATCTGGCTTGTGAACTCAACGTCAACCTTTGCAAACTCTTTATTTTGTTCAAAAACTTGTAATTGTTGCGTTAAACGTAGTCTAACGCGGCTGTATCGAACAAAACGTTGATCTACCCCGAAATCCACAATTTCGCGAGTTTTGAGCTGTTCTGGCATTTCAGCTTGACGTAAGAAAGTGGAAATCTCTTTTGTTGACCAAAAAAATGACAAATTTTTTCGCCTGAACCGGCGTCTTGCGTGGCTGTATCGAACGAAACATCCGGCTTACACCGAGAATCGAGATGTTATGAGTTTCGAGCGATTTTGGCACCTCAGCTCGACGTGAAAAAGGCAAAATAACTCATTTTCTCTCGAATAACACAATTCTGGCGTTAAACTCTTTCTTGCAAACCTGTATAGAACGAAACGTCGTCGCACACCGAGAATCGAGATGCGCCGAGTTCCAAGCGTTGCTGGCGATTTAACTTAACGTAAACGTGTCAAAATCGTGCATTTTGTCAGAAAACGAAAACTTCTTGCGTTAAACGTCGTCCTGCACAGCTGTATCAAACGAAACTCCGATCTACACTGAGAATTGAGATATACACCTTTTCGAAAGATTCTGGCACCTCAGCTAATCGTGAAAAAGTCAAATACATCTATTTTGACTCAGGAAAACAATTCCAGCGTTAATCGTGGTCTTGCGTACTTGTATGGACCGTAACAACGGTCTACACCGGAACTCGATATGTGCCGAGTTTTGAGCGATTCTAACATCTAAACTCAACGCCAACGTTTCAAAATCGTTAAATTGGTCCGGAAACATGAAGTTCTTGCGTCAAACGGCGTCTCTCACAGCGGTATTGAACGAAACTTCAAACTACTCAGAAAATCGAAATTTCGCGATTTCCGAGCTATCCTGGCATCTCAGCTCGACGTAAAAAAGTTAAAATCTTTTATTCTCTTCAGAAACAGAAAAATTCGTGCGTTAACCGTCCTCTCGGGGAGTTGGATCGGAAGAAACTTCGATCCACCCCGAGAATTAAGATTTCGCGTTTGTCGAGCAATTCTAGCATCTCCTCTTGACATAAGTGTCAAAATAAGATATTATGACTAGACGCACAAAATTCTTGCATTAGACGTTGTTTTGCACGGCATTTGCTACCGAAACATCGGTCTACATGGCGAAATAAGATGTCTTGAGTTCCGAGCGTATCTGGCTTGTGAACTCAACGTCAACCATTGCAAATTTTTTATTTTGTCCGAAAACATGTAATTGTTGCATTGAACGCAGTTTAACACGGCTGTATCGAACGAAACGTTGATCTAGCCCGAAAATCACAATCTCGCGAGTTTCGAGCTGTTCTGGCTTTACAGCTTGACGTAAGAAAGTCGAAACACTTTTGTTGACCAAAAATAGACAAATTTTTGCCTGAACCGGCGTCTTGCAAGGCTGTATCGAACGAAACATCGGTGTATCGAACGAAACATCGGTTCATACCGAGAATCGAAATGTTCTGACTTTCGAGCGATTTTGGCACCTCAGCTCGATTTGAAAAAGGCAAAATAACTGATTTTATCTTGAAAAACACAATTCTGGCGTTAAACTCTTTCTTGCAAACCTGTATTGAACGAAACGTCGTCGCACACCGAGAATCGAGATGTGCCGAGTTCCAAGCGTTTCTGGCGATTTAACTCAACGTAAACGTGTCAAAATCGTGCATTTCGTCCGAAAACGAAAACTTCTTGCGTTCAACGTCGTCTTGCACAACTGTATCAAACGAAACTCCGATCTACACTGAGAATCGAGATGTACACCTTTTCGAAAGATTCTGGCACCTCAGCTAATCGTGAAAAAGTCAAATACATCTATTTTGACTCAGGAAAAACAATTCCAGCGTTAATCGTGGTCTTGCGTACTTGTATCGACCGAAACAACGGTCTACACCGGAACTCGATATGTGCCGAGTTTTGAGCGATTCTAACATCTAAACTCAACGCCAACGTTTCAAAATCGGTGAATTGGTCTGAAAACATGGAATCCTTGCGTTAAACGACGTCTCGCACAGCGGTATTGAACGAAACTTCAATCTACTCAGAAAATCACAATTCCGCGAGTTTCGAGCTGTTCTGGCATTTCAGATTGACGTAAGAAAATCGAAATCTCTTTTGTTGACCAAAAAATGACAACTTTCCGCCTAAACCGACGTCTTGCGTGGCTGCATCGAACGAAACATCGGTTCACACCGAGAATCGAGATGTTATGAGTTTCGAGCGATTTTGGCACCTCAGCTCGACGTGAAAAAGGCAAAATAACTCATTTTCTCTCGAATAACACAATTCTGGCGTTAAACTCTTCCTTGCAAACCTGTATAGAACGAAACGTCGTCGCACACCGAGAATCGAGATGCGCCGAGTTCCAAGCGTTTCTGGCGATTTAACTTAACGTAAACGTGTCAAAATCGTGCATTCCGTCAGAAAACGAAAACTTCTTGCGTTAAACGTCGTCTTGCACAGCTGTATCAAACGAAACTCCGATCTACACTGAGATCCGAGATGTATACCTTTTCGAACGATTCTGGCCCCTCAGCTAGACGTGAAAAAGTCAAATACGATTATTTGTCTCAGAAAACACAATTCCGGCTTTAATCGTAGTCTAGCGTACTTTTATCGCCTGAAACAGCGGTCTACACCCGAACTCGATATGTGCCCAGTTTAGAGCGATTTTAACATCTAAACTCAACGCCAACGTTTTAAAATCGTTGAATTGGTCCGGAAACATGAAGTTCTTGCGTCAAACGACGTCTCTCACAGCGGTATCGAACGAAACTTCAAACTACTCAGAAAATCGAAATTTCGCGATTTCCGAGCTATCCTGGCATCTCAGCTCGACGTAAAAAAGTTAAAATCTTTTATTCTCTTTAGAAACAGAAAAATTCGTGCGTTAACCGTCCTCTCGGGGAGTTGGATCGGAAGAAACTTCGATCCACCCCGAGAATTAAGATTTCGCGTTTGTCGAGCAATTCTAGCATCTCCTCTTGACATAAGTTTCAAAATGAGATATTATGACTAGACGCACAAAATTCTTGCATTAGACGTTGTTTTGCACGGCATTTGCTACCGAAACATCGGTCTACATGGCGAAATAAGATGTCTTGAGTTCCGAGCGTATCTGGCTTGTGAACTCAACGTCAACCATTGCAAATTTTTTATCTTGTCCGAAAACATGTAATTGTTGCATTGAACGCAGTTTAACACGGCTGTATCGAACGAAACGTTGATCTAGCCCGAAAATCACAATCTCGCGAGTTTCGAGCTGTTCTGGCTTTACAGCTTGACGTAAGAAAGTCGAAACACTTTTGTTGACCAAAAATAGACAAATTTCTGCCTGAACCGGCGTCTTGCAAGGCTGTATCGAACGAAACATCGGTGTATCGAACGAAACATCGGTTCATACCGAGAATCGAAATGTTCTGACTTTCGAGCGATTTTGGCACCTCAGCTCGATTTGAAAAAGGCAAAATAACTGATTTTATCTTGAAAAACACAATTCTGGCGTTAAACTCTTTCTTGCAAACCTGTATTGAACGAAACGTCGTCGCACACCGAGAATCGAGATGTGCCGAGTTCCAAGCGTTTCTGGCGATTCAACTCAACGTAAACGTGTCAAAATCGTGCATTTCGTCCGAAAACGAAAACTTCTTGCGTTCAACGTCGTCTTGCACGGCTGTATCAAACGAAACTCCGATCTACACTGAGAATTGAGATGTACACCTTTTCGAAAGATTCTGGCACCTCAGCTAATCGTGAAAAAGTCAAATACATCTATTTTAACTCAGGAAAAACAATTCCAGCGTTAATCGTGGTCTTGCGTACTTGTATCGACCGAAACAACGGTCTACACCGGAACTCGATATGTGCCGAGTTTTGAGCGATTATAACATCTAAACTCAACGCCAACGTTTCAAAATCGTTAAATTGGTCCGTAAACATGAAATTCTTGCGTCAAACGACGTCTCTCACAGCGGTATCGATCAAAACTTCAATCTACTCAGAAAATCGAAATTTCGCGATTTCCGAACTATCTTGGCATCTTAGCTCGACGTTAAAAAGTTAAAATCTTTTTTGTTGACCAAAAACAGACAAATTTCTGCCTAAACCAGCGTCTTGCAAGGCTGTATCGAACGAAGCATCGATCTACACCAAGAATCGAAATGTCCGGACTTCCGAGCGATTCTAGCATCACGGATCGACATAAATGTGTCATGATCATTTATCTTTTTTCGAATCCGATAATTTTTCCGTTATACCTCGTCTTGCACAACTGTTTCGGACGAAATATCGATCTACACCAAGAATCGAGATCTCCCGATTTTCAAGGGATTGCGGCATGTAAGCTCACCGTCAACGGTTCAAAATCGTTCATTTCGGTGGAAACTTGCAATTCTTGCGTTGAACGTCGTCTCGCACGGCTGTCTCGAACGAAACATCGATCGGCCTCGGGAATTGCCTTTTCGCGAGTTTCAAGCTATTCTGGCATCTCACCTCGACGTAAGCTAGTCCGAATTCTTTGTTTTGTCCTAAAACAGGAACATTTTTGTGTTAACAGTCGTCTTCCAAGGCTGTATCGAACGAAACTTCGATCTACCGCGAGTATCGAGGGCTTTCGTGTGTCGAGCGATTCTGCCATCTCGGCTCGACATCGAAGCGTCAAAATCATACATTTTCTCTTAAATTACAAAATTCTTGCCCTAAACATCGTTTGGCACCACTGTATCCATCGAAACACCGGTCTACACCGAGGATCGAGATGTCCCGAATTTCGAGCGAATCTGGCATCTCAGCTCGACGTTAAATGTCAAAATCGTTTATTTCGTCCGATAACCAAAATTCTTGCATTAAACGTCGCCTTGCACGGCTGTATCGATAGGAACATCGATCTACCTCGAGAATCGACATGTCTCGAGTTCAGAGCGAATCTAGCATCTCGTCGTGACATAAGTGTCAAAATGAGTCATTTCGACTAAACGCACAAAATTCTTGCATTAGACGTTTTCTTGCACGGCATTTGTGACCGGAATATCGGTCTACATCGAGAAAAAAGATGTCTTGAGTTCCGAGCGTATCTGGCTTGTGAACTCAACGTCAACCTTTGCAAACTCTTTATTTTGTTCAAAAACTTGTAATTGTTGCGTTAAACGTAGTCTAACGCGGCTGTATCGAACAAAACGTTGATCTACCCCGAAATCCACAATTTCGCGAGTTTTGAGCTGTTCTGGCATTTCAGCTTGACGTAAGAAAGTGGAAATCTCTTTTGTTGACCAAAAAAATGACAAATTTTTTCGCCTGAACCGGCGTCTTGCGTGGCTGTATCGAACGAAACATCCGGCTTACACCGAGAATCGAGATGTTATGAGTTTCGAGCGATTTTGGCACCTCAGCTCGACGTGAAAAAGGCAAAATAACTCATTTTCTCTCGAATAACACAATTCTGGCGTTAAACTCTTTCTTGCAAACCTGTATAGAACGAAACGTCGTCGCACACCGAGAATCGAGATGCGCCGAGTTCCAAGCGTTGCTGGCGATTTAACTTAACGTAAACGTGTCAAAATCGTGCATTTTGTCAGAAAACGAAAACTTCTTGCGTTAAACGTCGTCTTGCACAGCTGTATCAAACGAAACTCCGATCTACACTGAGAATTGAGATGTACACCTTTTCGAAAGATTCTGGCACCTCAGCTAATCGTGAAAAAGTCAAATACATCTATTTTGACTCAGGAAAACAATTCCAGCGTTAATCGTGGTCTTGCGTACTTGTATGGACCGTAACAACGGTCTACACCGGAACTCGATATGTGCCGAGTTTTGAGCGATTCTAACATCTAAACTCAACGCCAACGTTTCAAAATCGTTAAATTGGTCCGGAAACATGAAGTTCTTGCGTCAAACGGCGTCTCTCACAGCGGTATTGAACGAAACTTCAAACTACTCAGAAAATCGAAATTTCGCGATTTCCGAGCTATCCTGGCATCTCAGCTCGACGTAAAAAAGTTAAAATCTTTTATTCTCTTCAGAAACAGAAAAATTCGTGCGTTAACCGTCCTCTCGGGGAGTTGGATCGGAAGAAACTTCGATCCACCCCGAGAATTAAGATTTCGCGTTTGTCGAGCAATTCTAGCATCTCCTCTTGACATAAGTGTCAAAATAAGATATTATGACTAGACGCACAAAATTCTTGCATTAGACGTTGTTTTGCACGGCATTTGCTACCGAAACATCGGTCTACATGGCGAAATAAGATGTCTTGAGTTCCGAGCGTATCTGGCTTGTGAACTCAACGTCAACCATTGCAAATTTTTTATCTTGTCCGAAAACATGTAATTGTTGCATTGAACGCAGTTTAACACGGCTGTATCGAACGAAACGTTGATCTAGCCCGAAAATCACAATCTCGCGAGTTTCGAGCTGTTCTGGCTTTACAGCTTGACGTAAGAAAGTCGAAACACTTTTGTTGACCAAAAATAGACAAATTTCTGCCTGAACCGGCGTCTTGCAAGGCTGTATCGAACGAAACATCGGTGTATCGAACGAAACATCGGTTCATACCGAGAATCGAAATGTTCTGACTTTCGAGCGATTTTGGCACCTCAGCTCGATTTGAAAAAGGCAAAATAACTGATTTTATCTTGAAAAACACAATTCTGGCGTTAAACTCTTTCTTGCAAACCTGTATTGAACGAAACGTCGTCGCACACCGAGAATCGAGATGTGCCGAGTTCCAAGCGTTTCTGGCGATTCAACTCAACGTAAACGTGTCAAAATCGTGCATTTCGTCCGAAAACGAAAACTTCTTGCGTTCAACGTCGTCTTGCACGGCTGTATCAAACGAAACTCCGATCTACACTGAGAATTGAGATGTACACCTTTTCGAAAGATTCTGGCACCTCAGCTAATCGTGAAAAAGTCAAATACATCTATTTTAACTCAGGAAAAACAATTCCAGCGTTAATCGTGGTCTTGCGTACTTGTATCGACCGAAACAACGGTCTACACCGGAACTCGATATGTGCCGAGTTTTGAGCGATTATAACATCTAAACTCAACGCCAACGTTTCAAAATCGTTAAATTGGTCCGTAAACATGAAATTCTTGCGTCAAACGACGTCTCTCACAGCGGTATCGATCAAAACTTCAATCTACTCAGAAAATCGAAATTTCGCGATTTCCGAACTATCTTGGCATCTTAGCTCGACGTTAAAAAGTTAAAATCTTTTTTGTTGACCAAAAACAGACAAATTTCTGCCTAAACCAGCGTCTTGCAAGGCTGTATCGAACGAAGCATCGATCTACACCAAGAATCGAAATGTCCGGACTTCCGAGCGATTCTAGCATCACGGATCGACATAAATGTGTCATGATCATTTATCTTTTTTCGAATCCGATAATTTTTCCGTTATACCTCGTCTTGCACAACTGTTTCGGACGAAATATCGATCTACACCAAGAATCGAGATCTCCCGATTTTCAAGGGATTGCGGCATGTAAGCTCACCGTCAACGGTTCAAAATCGTTCATTTCGGTGGAAACTTGCAATTCTTGCGTTGAACGTCGTCTCGCACGGCTGTCTCGAACGAAACATCGATCGGCCTCGGGAATTGCCTTTTCGCGAGTTTCAAGCTATTCTGGCATCTCACCTCGACGTAAGCTAGTCCGAATTCTTTGTTTTGTCCTAAAACAGGAACATTTTTGTGTTAACAGTCGTCTTCCAAGGCTGTATCGAACGAAACTTCGATCTACCGCGAGTATCGAGGGCTTTCGTGTGTCGAGCGATTCTGCCATCTCGGCTCGACATCGAAGCGTGAAAATCATACATTTTCTCTTAAATTACAAAATTCTTGCCCTAAACATGGTTTGGCACCACTGTATCCATCGAAACACCGGTCTACACCGAGGATCGAGATGTCCCGAATTTCGAGCGAATCTGGCATCTCAGCTCGACGTTAAATGTCAAAATCGTTTATTTCGTCCGATAACCAAAATTCTTGCATTAAACGTCGCCTTGCACGGCTGTATCGATAGGAACATCGATCTACCTCGAGAATCGACATGTCTCGAGTTCAGAGCGAATCTAGCATCTCGTCGTGACATAAGTGTCAAAATGAGTCATTTTGACTAAACGCACAGAATTCTTGCATTAGACGTTTTCTTGCACGGCATTTGTGACCGGAATATCGGTCTACATCGAGAAAAAAGATGTCTTGAGTTCCGAGCGTATCTGGCTTGTGAACTCAACGTCAACCTTTGCAAACTCTTTATTTTGTCCGAAAACATGTAATTGTTGCGTTAAACGTAGTCTAACGCGGCTGTATCGAACAAAACGTTGATCTACCCCGAAATCCACAATTTCGCGAGTTTTGAGCTGTTCTGGCATTTCAGCTTGACGTAAGAAAGTGGAAATTTTTTTTGTTGACCAAAAAATGACAAATTTTTTCGCCTGAACCGGCGTCTTGCGTAGCTGTATCGAACGAAACATCCGGTTTACACCGAGAATCGAGATGTTATGAGTTTCGAGCGATTTTGGCACCTCAGCTCGACGTGAAAAAGGCAAAATAACTCGTTTTCTCTCGAATAACACAATTCTGGCGTTAAACTCTTTCTTGCAAACCTGTATTGAACGAAACGTCGTCGCACACCGAGAATCGAGATGTGCCGAGTTCCAAGCGTTTCTGGCGATTTAACTCAACGTAAACGTGTCAAAATCGTGCATTTCGTCCGAAAACGAAAACTTCTTGCGTTCAACGTCGTCTTGCACAACTGTATCAAACGAAACTCCGATCTACACTGAGAATCGAGATGTACACCTTTTCGAAAGATTCTGGCACCTCAGCTAATCGTGAAAAAGTCAAATACATCTATTTTGACTCAGGAAAAACAATTCCAGCGTTAATCGTGGTCTTGCGTACTTGTATCGACCGAAACAACGGTCTACACCGGAACTCGATATGTGCCGAGTTTTGAGCGATTCTAACATCTAAACTCAACGCCAACGTTTTAAAATCGGTAAATTGGTCTGAAAACATGGAATCCTTGCGTTAAACGACGTCTCTCACAGCGGTATTGAACGAAACTTCAATCTACTCAGAAAATCACAATTCCGCGAGTTTCGAGCTGTTCTGGCATTTCAGATTGACGTAAGAAAATCGAAATCTCTTTTGTTGACCAAAAAATGACAACTTTTCGCCTAAACCGACGTCTTGCAAGGCTGTATCGAACGAAACTCCGATCTACACTGAGAATTGAGATGTACACCTTTTCGAAAGATTCTGGCACCTCAGCTAATCGTGAAAAAGTCAAATACATCTATTTTGACTCAGGAAAAACAATTGCAGCGTTAATCGTAGTCTTGCGTACTCGTATCGACCGAAACAACGGTCTACACCGGAACTCGATATGTGCCGAGTTTTGAGCGATTCTAACATCTAAACTCAACGCCAACGTTTCAAAATCGTTGAATTGGTCTGAAAACATGGAATCCTTGCGTTAAACGACGTCTCTCACAGCGGTATTGAACGAAACTTCAATCTACTCAGAAAATCACAATTTCGCGAGTTTCGAGCTGTTCTGGCATTTCAGATTGACGTAAGAAAATCGAAATCTCTTTTCTTGACCAAAAAATGACAACTTTTCGCCTAAACCGACGTCTTGCGTGGCTGCATCGAACGAAACATCGGTTCACACCGAGAATCGAGATGTTATGAGTTTCGAGCGATTTTGGCACCTCAGCTCGACGTGAAAAAGGCAAAATAACTCATTTTCTCTCGAATAACACAATTCTGGCGTTAAACTCTTCCTTGCAAACCTGTATAGAACGAAACGTCGTCGCACACCGAGAATCGAGATGCGCCGAGTTCCAAGCGTTTCTGGCGATTTAACTTAACGTAAACGTGTCAAAATCGTGCATTTCGTCAGAAAACGAAAACTTCTTGCGTTAAACGTCGTCTTGCACAGCTGTATCAAACGAAACTCCGATCTACACTGAGATCCGAGATGTATACCTTTTCGAACGATTCTGGCCCCTCAGCTAGACGTGAAAAAGTCAAATACGATTATTTGTCTCAGAAAAAACAATTCCGGCTTTAATCGTAGTCTAGCGTACTTTTATCGCCTGAAACAGCGGTCTACACCCGAACTCGATATGTGCCCAGTTTAGAGCGATTCTAACATCTAAACTCAACGCCAACGTTTTAAAATCGTTGAATTGGTCCGGAAACATGAAGTTCTTGCGTCAAACGACGTCTCTCACAGCGGTATCGAACGAAACTTCAAACTACTCAGAAAATCGAAATTTCGCGATTTCCGAGCTATCCTGGCATCTCAGCTCGACGTAAAAAAGTTAAAATCTTTTATTCTCTTTAGAAACAGAAAAATTCGTGCGTTAACCGTCCTCTCGGGGAGTTGGATCGGAAGAAACTTCGATCCACCCCGAGAATTAAGATTTCGCGTTTGTCGAGCAATTCTAGCATCTCCTCTTGACATAAGTGTCAAAATGAGATATTATGACTAAACTAAAAAAATTCTTGCATCAGACGTTGTCTTGCACGGCATTTGCGACCGAAACATCGGTCTACATGGAGAAATAAGATGTCTTGAGTTCCGAGTGATTCTGGCTTGTGAACTCAACGTCAACCTTTGCAAATTTTTTATTTTGTCCGAAAACATGTAATTGTTGCATTGAACGCAGTCTAACACGGCTGTATCGAACGAAACGTTGATCTAGCCCGAAAATCACAATCTCGCGAGTTTCCAGCTGTTCTGGCATTACAGCTTGACGTAAGAAAGTCGAAACACTTTTGTTGACCAAAAACAGACAAATTTTTGCCTGAACCGGCGTCTTGCAAGGCTGTATCGAACGAAACATCGGTGTATCGAACGAAACATCGGTTCATACCGAGTATCGAAATGTTCTGACTTTCGAGCGATTTTGGCACCTCAGCTCGACTTGAAAAAGGCAAAATAACTGATTTTGTCTTGAAAAACACAATTCTGGCGTTAAACTCTTTCTTGCAAACCTGTATTGAACGAAACGTCGTCGCACACCGAGAATCGAGATGTGCCGAGTTCCAAGCGTTTCTGGCGATTCAACTCAACGTAAACGTGTCAAAATCGTGCATTTCGTCCGAAAACGAAAACTTCTTGCGTTAAACGTCGTCTTGCACAGCTGTATCAAACGAAACTCCGATCTACACTGAGATCCGAGATGTATACCTTTTCGAACGATTCTGGCCCCTCAGCTAGACGTGAAAAAGTCAAATACGATTATTTGTCTCAGAAAACACAATTCCGGCTTTAACCGTAGTCTTGCGTACTTTTATCGCCTGAAACAGCGGTCTACGACCGAACTCGATATGTGCCGAGTTTAGAGCGATTCTAACATCTAAAATCAACGCCAACGTTTTAAAATCGTTGAATTGGTCCGGAAACATGAAATTCATGCGTCAAACGACGTCTCTCACAGCGGTATCGAACGAAACTTCAAACTACTCAGAAAATCGAAATTTCGCGATTTCCGAACTATCTTGGCATCTTAGCTCGACGTTAAAAAGTTAAAATCTTTTTTGTTGACCAAAAACAGACAAATTTCTGCCTAAACCAGCGTCTTGCAAGGCTGTATCGAACGAAGCATCGATCTACACCAAGAATCGAAATGTCCGGACTTCCGAGCGATTCTAGCATCACGGATCGACATAAATGTGTCATGATCATTTATCTTTTTTCGAATCCGATAATTTTTCCGTTATACCTCGTCTTGCACAACTGTTTCGGACGAAATATCGATCTACACCAAGAATCGAGATCTCCCGATTTTCAAGGGATTGCGGCATGTAAGCTCACCGTCAACGGTTCAAAATCGTTCATTTCGGTGGAAACTTGCAATTCTTGCGTTGAACGTCGTCTCGCACGGCTGTCTCGAACGAAACATCGATCGGCCTCGGGAATTGCCTTTTCGCGAGTTTCAAGCTATTCTGGCATCTCACCTCGACGTAAGCTAGTCCGAATTCTTTGTTTTGTCCTAAAACAGGAACATTTTTGTGTTAACAGTCGTCTTCCAAGGCTGTATCGAACGAAACTTCGATCTACCGCGAGTATCGAGGGCTTTCGTGTGTCGAGCGATTCTGCCATCTCGGCTCGACATCGAAGCGTGAAAATCATACATTTTCTCTTAAATTACAAAATTCTTGCCCTAAACATGGTTTGGCACCACTGTATCCATCGAAACACCGGTCTACACCGAGGATCGAGATGTCCCGAATTTCGAGCGAATCTGGCATCTCAGCTCGACGTTAAATGTCAAAATCGTTTATTTCGTCCGATAACCAAAATTCTTGCATTAAACGTCGCCTTGCACGGCTGTATCGATAGGAACATCGATCTACCTCGAGAATCGACATGTCTCGAGTTCAGAGCGAATCTAGCATCTCGTCGTGACATAAGTGTCAAAATGAGTCATTTTGACTAAACGCACAGAATTCTTGCATTAGACGTTTTCTTGCACGGCATTTGTGACCGGAATATCGGTCTACATCGAGAAAAAAGATGTCTTGAGTTCCGAGCGTATCTGGCTTGTGAACTCAACGTCAACCTTTGCAAACTCTTTATTTTGTCCGAAAACATGTAATTGTTGCGTTAAACGTAGTCTAACGCGGCTGTATCGAACAAAACGTTGATCTACCCCGAAATCCACAATTTCGCGAGTTTTGAGCTGTTCTGGCATTTCAGCTTGACGTAAGAAAGTGGAAATTTTTTTTGTTGACCAAAAAATGACAAATTTTTTCGCCTGAACCGGCGTCTTGCGTAGCTGTATCGAACGAAACATCCGGTTTACACCGAGAATCGAGATGTTATGAGTTTCGAGCGATTTTGGCACCTCAGCTCGACGTGAAAAAGGCAAAATAACTCGTTTTCTCTCGAATAACACAATTCTGGCGTTAAACTCTTTCTTGCAAACCTGTATTGAACGAAACGTCGTCGCACACCGAGAATCGAGATGTGCCGAGTTCCAAGCGTTTCTGGCGATTTAACTCAACGTAAACGTGTCAAAATCGTGCATTTCGTCCGAAAACGAAAACTTCTTGCGTTCAACGTCGTCTTGCACAACTGTATCAAACGAAACTCCGATCTACACTGAGAATCGAGATGTACACCTTTTCGAAAGATTCTGGCACCTCAGCTAATCGTGAAAAAGTCAAATACATCTATTTTGACTCAGGAAAAACAATTCCAGCGTTAATCGTGGTCTTGCGTACTTGTATCGACCGAAACAACGGTCTACACCGGAACTCGATATGTGCCGAGTTTTGAGCGATTCTAACATCTAAACTCAACGCCAACGTTTTAAAATCGGTAAATTGGTCTGAAAACATGGAATCCTTGCGTTAAACGACGTCTCTCACAGCGGTATTGAACGAAACTTCAATCTACTCAGAAAATCACAATTCCGCGAGTTTCGAGCTGTTCTGGCATTTCAGATTGACGTAAGAAAATCGAAATCTCTTTTGTTGACCAAAAAATGACAACTTTTCGCCTAAACCGACGTCTTGCAAGGCTGTATCGAACGAAACTCCGATCTACACTGAGAATTGAGATGTACACCTTTTCGAAAGATTCTGGCACCTCAGCTAATCGTGAAAAAGTCAAATACATCTATTTTGACTCAGGAAAAACAATTGCAGCGTTAATCGTAGTCTTGCGTACTCGTATCGACCGAAACAACGGTCTACACCGGAACTCGATATGTGCCGAGTTTTGAGCGATTCTAACATCTAAACTCAACGCCAACGTTTCAAAATCGTTGAATTGGTCTGAAAACATGGAATCCTTGCGTTAAACGACGTCTCTCACAGCGGTATTGAACGAAACTTCAATCTACTCAGAAAATCACAATTTCGCGAGTTTCGAGCTGTTCTGGCATTTCAGATTGACGTAAGAAAATCGAAATCTCTTTTCTTGACCAAAAAATGACAACTTTTCGCCTAAACCGACGTCTTGCGTGGCTGCATCGAACGAAACATCGGTTCACACCGAGAATCGAGATGTTATGAGTTTCGAGCGATTTTGGCACCTCAGCTCGACGTGAAAAAGGCAAAATAACTCATTTTCTCTCGAATAACACAATTCTGGCGTTAAACTCTTCCTTGCAAACCTGTATAGAACGAAACGTCGTCGCACACCGAGAATCGAGATGCGCCGAGTTCCAAGCGTTTCTGGCGATTTAACTTAACGTAAACGTGTCAAAATCGTGCATTTCGTCAGAAAACGAAAACTTCTTGCGTTAAACGTCGTCTTGCACAGCTGTATCAAACGAAACTCCGATCTACACTGAGATCCGAGATGTATACCTTTTCGAACGATTCTGGCCCCTCAGCTAGACGTGAAAAAGTCAAATACGATTATTTGTCTCAGAAAAAACAATTCCGGCTTTAATCGTAGTCTAGCGTACTTTTATCGCCTGAAACAGCGGTCTACACCCGAACTCGATATGTGCCCAGTTTAGAGCGATTCTAACATCTAAACTCAACGCCAACGTTTTAAAATCGTTGAATTGGTCCGGAAACATGAAGTTCTTGCGTCAAACGACGTCTCTCACAGCGGTATCGAACGAAACTTCAAACTACTCAGAAAATCGAAATTTCGCGATTTCCGAGCTATCCTGGCATCTCAGCTCGACGTAAAAAAGTTAAAATCTTTTATTCTCTTTAGAAACAGAAAAATTCGTGCGTTAACCGTCCTCTCGGGGAGTTGGATCGGAAGAAACTTCGATCCACCCCGAGAATTAAGATTTCGCGTTTGTCGAGCAATTCTAGCATCTCCTCTTGACATAAGTGTCAAAATGAGATATTATGACTAAACTAAAAAAATTCTTGCATCAGACGTTGTCTTGCACGGCATTTGCGACCGAAACATCGGTCTACATGGAGAAATAAGATGTCTTGAGTTCCGAGTGATTCTGGCTTGTGAACTCAACGTCAACCTTTGCAAATTTTTTATTTTGTCCGAAAACATGTAATTGTTGCATTGAACGCAGTCTAACACGGCTGTATCGAACGAAACGTTGATCTAGCCCGAAAATCACAATCTCGCGAGTTTCCAGCTGTTCTGGCATTACAGCTTGACGTAAGAAAGTCGAAACACTTTTGTTGACCAAAAACAGACAAATTTTTGCCTGAACCGGCGTCTTGCAAGGCTGTATCGAACGAAACATCGGTGTATCGAACGAAACATCGGTTCATACCGAGTATCGAAATGTTCTGACTTTCGAGCGATTTTGGCACCTCAGCTCGACTTGAAAAAGGCAAAATAACTGATTTTGTCTTGAAAAACACAATTCTGGCGTTAAACTCTTTCTTGCAAACCTGTATTGAACGAAACGTCGTCGCACACCGAGAATCGAGATGTGCCGAGTTCCAAGCGTTTCTGGCGATTCAACTCAACGTAAACGTGTCAAAATCGTGCATTTCGTCCGAAAACGAAAACTTCTTGCGTTAAACGTCGTCTTGCACAGCTGTATCAAACGAAACTCCGATCTACACTGAGATCCGAGATGTATACCTTTTCGAACGATTCTGGCCCCTCAGCTAGACGTGAAAAAGTCAAATACGATTATTTGTCTCAGAAAACACAATTCCGGCTTTAACCGTAGTCTTGCGTACTTTTATCGCCTGAAACAGCGGTCTACGACCGAACTCGATATGTGCCGAGTTTAGAGCGATTCTAACATCTAAAATCAACGCCAACGTTTTAAAATCGTTGAATTGGTCCGGAAACATGAAATTCATGCGTCAAACGACGTCTCTCACAGCGGTATCGAACGAAACTTCAAACTACTCAGAAAATCGAAATTTCGCGATTTCCGAGCTATCCTGGCATCTCAGCTCGACGTAAAAAAGTTAAAATCTTTTATTCTCTTTAGAAACAGAAAAATTCGTGCGTTAACCGTCCTCTCGGGGAGTTGGATCGGAAGAAACTTCGATCCACCCCGAGAATTAAGATTTCGCGTTTGTCGAGCAATTCTAGCATCTCCTCTTGACATAAGTGTCAAAATGAGATATTATGACTAGACGCACAAAATTCTTGCATTAGACGTTGTTTTGCACGGCATTTGCTACCGAAACATCGGTCTACATGGCGAAATAAGATGTCTTGAGTTCCGAGCGTATCTGGCTTGTGAACTCAACGTCAACCATTGCAAATTTTTTATTTTGTCCGAAAACATGTAATTGTTGCATTGAACGCAGTTTAACACGGCTGTATCGAACGAAACGTTGATCTAGCCCGAAAATCACAATCTCGCGAGTTTCGAGCTGTTCTGGCTTTACAGCTTGACGTAAGAAAGTCGAAACACTTTTGTTGACCAAAAATAGACAAATTTCTGCCTGAACCGGCGTCTTGCAAGGCTGTATCGAACGAAACATCGGTGTATCGAACGAAACATCGGTTCATACCGAGAATCGAAATGTTCTGACTTTCGAGCGATTTTGGCACCTCAGCTCGATTTGAAAAAGGCAAAATAACTGATTTTATCTTGAAAAACACAATTCTGGCGTTAAACTCTTTCTTGCAAACCTGTATTGAACGAAACGTCGTCGCACACCGAGAATCGAGATGTGCCGAGTTCCAAGCGTTTCTGGCGATTCAACTCAACGTAAACGTGTCAAAATCGTGCATTTCGTCCGAAAACGAAAACTTCTTGCGTTCAACGTCGTCTTGCACGGCTGTATCAAACGAAACTCCGATCTACACTGAGAATTGAGATGTACACCTTTTCGAAAGATTCTGGCACCTCAGCTAATCGTGAAAAAGTCAAATACATCTATTTTAACTCAGGAAAAACAATTCCAGCGTTAATCGTGGTCTTGCGTACTTGTATCGACCGAAACAACGGTCTACACCGGAACTCGATATGTGCCGAGTTTTGAGCGATTATAACATCTAAACTCAACGACAACGTTTCAAAATCGTTAAATTGGTCCGTAAACATGAAATTCTTGCGTCAAACGACGTCTCTCACAGCGGTATCGATCAAAACTTCAATCTACTCAGAAAATCGAAATTTCGCGATTTCCGAACTATCTTGGCATCTTAGCTCGACGTTAAAAAGTTAAAATCTTTTTTGTTGACCAAAAACAGACAAATTTCTGCCTAAACCAGCGTCTTGCAAGGCTGTATCGAACGAAGCATCGATCTACACCAAGAATCGAAATGTCCGGACTTCCGAGCGATTCTAGCATCACGGATCGACATAAATGTGTCATGATCATTTATCTTTTTTCGAATCCGATAATTTTTCCGTTATACCTCGTCTTGCACAACTGTTTCGGACGAAATATCGATCTACACCAAGAATCGAGATCTCCCGATTTTCAAGGGATTGCGGCATGTAAGCTCACCGTCAACGGTTCAAAATCGTTCATTTCGGTGGAAACTTGCAATTCTTGCGTTGAACGTCGTCTCGCACGGCTGTCTCGAACGAAACATCGATCGGCCTCGGGAATTGCCTTTTCGCGAGTTTCAAGCTATTCTGGCATCTCACCTCGACGTAAGCTAGTCCGAATTCTTTGTTTTGTCCTAAAACAGGAACATTTTTGTGTTAACAGTCGTCTTCCAAGGCTGTATCGAACGAAACTTCGATCTACCGCGAGTATCGAGGGCTTTCGTGTGTCGAGCGATTCTGCCATCTCGGCTCGACATCGAAGCGTCAAAATCATACATTTTCTCTTAAATTACAAAATTCTTGCCCTAAACATCGTTTGGCACCACTGTATCCATCGAAACACCGGTCTACACCGAGGATCGAGATGTCCCGAATTTCGAGCGAATCTGGCATCTCAGCTCGACGTTAAATGTCAAAATCGTTTATTTCGTCCGATAACCAAAATTCTTGCATTAAACGTCGCCTTGCACGGCTGTATCGATAGGAACATCGATCTACCTCGAGAATCGACATGTCTCGAGTTCAGAGCGAATCTAGCATCTCGTCGTGACATAAGTGTCAAAATGAGTCATTTCGACTAAACGCACAAAATTCTTGCATTAGACGTTTTCTTGCACGGCATTTGTGACCGGAATATCGGTCTACATCGAGAAAAAAGATGTCTTGAGTTCCGAGCGTATCTGGCTTGTGAACTCAACGTCAACCTTTGCAAACTCTTTATTTTGTTCAAAAACTTGTAATTGTTGCGTTAAACGTAGTCTAACGCGGCTGTATCGAACAAAACGTTGATCTACCCCGAAATCCACAATTTCGCGAGTTTTGAGCTGTTCTGGCATTTCAGCTTGACGTAAGAAAGTGGAAATCTCTTTTGTTGACCAAAAAAATGACAAATTTTTTCGCCTGAACCGGCGTCTTGCGTGGCTGTATCGAACGAAACATCCGGCTTACACCGAGAATCGAGATGTTATGAGTTTCGAGCGATTTTGGCACCTCAGCTCGACGTGAAAAAGGCAAAATAACTCATTTTCTCTCGAATAACACAATTCTGGCGTTAAACTCTTTCTTGCAAACCTGTATAGAACGAAACGTCGTCGCACACCGAGAATCGAGATGCGCCGAGTTCCAAGCGTTGCTGGCGATTTAACTTAACGTAAACGTGTCAAAATCGTGCATTTTGTCAGAAAACGAAAACTTCTTGCGTTAAACGTCGTCTTGCACAGCTGTATCAAACGAAACTCCGATCTACACTGAGAATTGAGATGTACACCTTTTCGAAAGATTCTGGCACCTCAGCTAATCGTGAAAAAGTCAAATACATCTATTTTGACTCAGGAAAACAATTCCAGCGTTAATCGTGGTCTTGCGTACTTGTATCGACCGAAACAACGGTCTACACCGGAACTCGATATGTGCCGAGTTTTGAGCGATTATAACATCTAAACTCAACGCCAACGTTTCAAAATCGTTAAATTGGTCCGTAAACATGAAATTCTTGCGTCAAACGACGTCTCTCACAGCGGTATCGATCAAAACTTCAATCTACTCAGAAAATCGAAATTTCGCGATTTCCGAACTATCTTGGCATCTTAGCTCGACGTTAAAAAGTTAAAATCTTTTTTGTTGACCAAAAACAGACAAATTTCTGCCTAAACCAGCGTCTTGCAAGGCTGTATCGAACGAAGCATCGATCTACACCAAGAATCGAAATGTCCGGACTTCCGAGCGATTCTAGCATCACGGATCGACATAAATGTGTCATGATCATTTATCTTTTTTCGAATCCGATAATTTTTCCGTTATACCTCGTCTTGCACAACTGTTTCGGACGAAATATCGATCTACACCAAGAATCGAGATCTCCCGATTTTCAAGGGATTGCGGCATGTAAGCTCACCGTCAACGGTTCAAAATCGTTCATTTCGGTGGAAACTTGCAATTCTTGCGTTGAACGTCGTCTCGCACGGCTGTCTCGAACGAAACATCGATCGGCCTCGGGAATTGCCTTTTCGCGAGTTTCAAGCTATTCTGGCATCTCACCTCGACGTAAGCTAGTCCGAATTCTTTGTTTTGTCCTAAAACAGGAACATTTTTGTGTTAACAGTCGTCTTCCAAGGCTGTATCGAACGAAACTTCGATCTACCGCGAGTATCGAGGGCTTTCGTGTGTCGAGCGATTCTGCCATCTCGGCTCGACATCGAAGCGTGAAAATCATACATTTTCTCTTAAATTACAAAATTCTTGCCCTAAACATGGTTTGGCACCACTGTATCCATCGAAACACCGGTCTACACCGAGGATCGAGATGTCCCGAATTTCGAGCGAATCTGGCATCTCAGCTCGACGTTAAATGTCAAAATCGTTTATTTCGTCCGATAACCAAAATTCTTGCATTAAACGTCGCCTTGCACGGCTGTATCGATAGGAACATCGATCTACCTCGAGAATCGACATGTCTCGAGTTCAGAGCGAATCTAGCATCTCGTCGTGACATAAGTGTCAAAATGAGTCATTTTGACTAAACGCACAGAATTCTTGCATTAGACGTTTTCTTGCACGGCATTTGTGACCGGAATATCGGTCTACATCGAGAAAAAAGATGTCTTGAGTTCCGAGCGTATCTGGCTTGTGAACTCAACGTCAACCTTTGCAAACTCTTTATTTTGTCCGAAAACATGTAATTGTTGCGTTAAACGTAGTCTAACGCGGCTGTATCGAACAAAACGTTGATCTACCCCGAAATCCACAATTTCGCGAGTTTTGAGCTGTTCTGGCATTTCAGCTTGACGTAAGAAAGTGGAAATTTTTTTTGTTGACCAAAAAATGACAAATTTTTTCGCCTGAACCGGCGTCTTGCGTAGCTGTATCGAACGAAACATCCGGTTTACACCGAGAATCGAGATGTTATGAGTTTCGAGCGATTTTGGCACCTCAGCTCGACGTGAAAAAGGCAAAATAACTCGTTTTCTCTCGAATAACACAATTCTGGCGTTAAACTCTTTCTTGCAAACCTGTATTGAACGAAACGTCGTCGCACACCGAGAATCGAGATGTGCCGAGTTCCAAGCGTTTCTGGCGATTTAACTCAACGTAAACGTGTCAAAATCGTGCATTTCGTCCGAAAACGAAAACTTCTTGCGTTCAACGTCGTCTTGCACAACTGTATCAAACGAAACTCCGATCTACACTGAGAATCGAGATGTACACCTTTTCGAAAGATTCTGGCACCTCAGCTAATCGTGAAAAAGTCAAATACATCTATTTTGACTCAGGAAAAACAATTCCAGCGTTAATCGTGGTCTTGCGTACTTGTATCGACCGAAACAACGGTCTACACCGGAACTCGATATGTGCCGAGTTTTGAGCGATTCTAACATCTAAACTCAACGCCAACGTTTTAAAATCGGTAAATTGGTCTGAAAACATGGAATCCTTGCGTTAAACGACGTCTCTCACAGCGGTATTGAACGAAACTTCAATCTACTCAGAAAATCACAATTCCGCGAGTTTCGAGCTGTTCTGGCATTTCAGATTGACGTAAGAAAATCGAAATCTCTTTTGTTGACCAAAAAATGACAACTTTTCGCCTAAACCGACGTCTTGCAAGGCTGTATCGAACGAAACTCCGATCTACACTGAGAATTGAGATGTACACCTTTTCGAAAGATTCTGGCACCTCAGCTAATCGTGAAAAAGTCAAATACATCTATTTTGACTCAGGAAAAACAATTGCAGCGTTAATCGTAGTCTTGCGTACTCGTATCGACCGAAACAACGGTCTACACCGGAACTCGATATGTGCCGAGTTTTGAGCGATTCTAACATCTAAACTCAACGCCAACGTTTCAAAATCGTTGAATTGGTCTGAAAACATGGAATCCTTGCGTTAAACGACGTCTCTCACAGCGGTATTGAACGAAACTTCAATCTACTCAGAAAATCACAATTTCGCGAGTTTCGAGCTGTTCTGGCATTTCAGATTGACGTAAGAAAATCGAAATCTCTTTTCTTGACCAAAAAATGACAACTTTTCGCCTAAACCGACGTCTTGCGTGGCTGCATCGAACGAAACATCGGTTCACACCGAGAATCGAGATGTTATGAGTTTCGAGCGATTTTGGCACCTCAGCTCGACGTGAAAAAGGCAAAATAACTCATTTTCTCTCGAATAACACAATTCTGGCGTTAAACTCTTCCTTGCAAACCTGTATAGAACGAAACGTCGTCGCACACCGAGAATCGAGATGCGCCGAGTTCCAAGCGTTTCTGGCGATTTAACTTAACGTAAACGTGTCAAAATCGTGCATTTCGTCAGAAAACGAAAACTTCTTGCGTTAAACGTCGTCTTGCACAGCTGTATCAAACGAAACTCCGATCTACACTGAGATCCGAGATGTATACCTTTTCGAACGATTCTGGCCCCTCAGCTAGACGTGAAAAAGTCAAATACGATTATTTGTCTCAGAAAAAACAATTCCGGCTTTAATCGTAGTCTAGCGTACTTTTATCGCCTGAAACAGCGGTCTACACCCGAACTCGATATGTGCCCAGTTTAGAGCGATTCTAACATCTAAACTCAACGCCAACGTTTTAAAATCGTTGAATTGGTCCGGAAACATGAAGTTCTTGCGTCAAACGACGTCTCTCACAGCGGTATCGAACGAAACTTCAAACTACTCAGAAAATCGAAATTTCGCGATTTCCGAGCTATCCTGGCATCTCAGCTCGACGTAAAAAAGTTAAAATCTTTTATTCTCTTTAGAAACAGAAAAATTCGTGCGTTAACCGTCCTCTCGGGGAGTTGGATCGGAAGAAACTTCGATCCACCCCGAGAATTAAGATTTCGCGTTTGTCGAGCAATTCTAGCATCTCCTCTTGACATAAGTGTCAAAATGAGATATTATGACTAAACTAAAAAAATTCTTGCATCAGACGTTGTCTTGCACGGCATTTGCGACCGAAACATCGGTCTACATGGAGAAATAAGATGTCTTGAGTTCCGAGTGATTCTGGCTTGTGAACTCAACGTCAACCTTTGCAAATTTTTTATTTTGTCCGAAAACATGTAATTGTTGCATTGAACGCAGTCTAACACGGCTGTATCGAACGAAACGTTGATCTAGCCCGAAAATCACAATCTCGCGAGTTTCCAGCTGTTCTGGCATTACAGCTTGACGTAAGAAAGTCGAAACACTTTTGTTGACCAAAAACAGACAAATTTTTGCCTGAACCGGCGTCTTGCAAGGCTGTATCGAACGAAACATCGGTGTATCGAACGAAACATCGGTTCATACCGAGTATCGAAATGTTCTGACTTTCGAGCGATTTTGGCACCTCAGCTCGACTTGAAAAAGGCAAAATAACTGATTTTGTCTTGAAAAACACAATTCTGGCGTTAAACTCTTTCTTGCAAACCTGTATTGAACGAAACGTCGTCGCACACCGAGAATCGAGATGTGCCGAGTTCCAAGCGTTTCTGGCGATTCAACTCAACGTAAACGTGTCAAAATCGTGCATTTCGTCCGAAAACGAAAACTTCTTGCGTTAAACGTCGTCTTGCACAGCTGTATCAAACGAAACTCCGATCTACACTGAGATCCGAGATGTATACCTTTTCGAACGATTCTGGCCCCTCAGCTAGACGTGAAAAAGTCAAATACGATTATTTGTCTCAGAAAACACAATTCCGGCTTTAACCGTAGTCTTGCGTACTTTTATCGCCTGAAACAGCGGTCTACGACCGAACTCGATATGTGCCGAGTTTAGAGCGATTCTAACATCTAAAATCAACGCCAACGTTTTAAAATCGTTGAATTGGTCCGGAAACATGAAATTCATGCGTCAAACGACGTCTCTCACAGCGGTATCGAACGAAACTTCAAACTACTCAGAAAATCGAAATTTCGCGATTTCCGAGCTATCCTGGCATCTCAGCTCGACGTAAAAAAGTTAAAATCTTTTATTCTCTTTAGAAACAGAAAAATTCGTGCGTTAACCGTCCTCTCGGGGAGTTGGATCGGAAGAAACTTCGATCCACCCCGAGAATTAAGATTTCGCGTTTGTCGAGCAATTCTAGCATCTCCTCTTGACATAAGTGTCAAAATGAGATATTATGACTAGACGCACAAAATTCTTGCATTAGACGTTGTTTTGCACGGCATTTGCTACCGAAACATCGGTCTACATGGCGAAATAAGATGTCTTGAGTTCCGAGCGTATCTGGCTTGTGAACTCAACGTCAACCATTGCAAATTTTTTATTTTGTCCGAAAACATGTAATTGTTGCATTGAACGCAGTTTAACACGGCTGTATCGAACGAAACGTTGATCTAGCCCGAAAATCACAATCTCGCGAGTTTCGAGCTGTTCTGGCTTTACAGCTTGACGTAAGAAAGTCGAAACACTTTTGTTGACCAAAAATAGACAAATTTCTGCCTGAACCGGCGTCTTGCAAGGCTGTATCGAACGAAACATCGGTGTATCGAACGAAACATCGGTTCATACCGAGAATCGAAATGTTCTGACTTTCGAGCGATTTTGGCACCTCAGCTCGATTTGAAAAAGGCAAAATAACTGATTTTATCTTGAAAAACACAATTCTGGCGTTAAACTCTTTCTTGCAAACCTGTATTGAACGAAACGTCGTCGCACACCGAGAATCGAGATGTGCCGAGTTCCAAGCGTTTCTGGCGATTCAACTCAACGTAAACGTGTCAAAATCGTGCATTTCGTCCGAAAACGAAAACTTCTTGCGTTCAACGTCGTCTTGCACGGCTGTATCAAACGAAACTCCGATCTACACTGAGAATTGAGATGTACACCTTTTCGAAAGATTCTGGCACCTCAGCTAATCGTGAAAAAGTCAAATACATCTATTTTAACTCAGGAAAAACAATTCCAGCGTTAATCGTGGTCTTGCGTACTTGTATCGACCGAAACAACGGTCTACACCGGAACTCGATATGTGCCGAGTTTTGAGCGATTATAACATCTAAACTCAACGACAACGTTTCAAAATCGTTAAATTGGTCCGTAAACATGAAATTCTTGCGTCAAACGACGTCTCTCACAGCGGTATCGATCAAAACTTCAATCTACTCAGAAAATCGAAATTTCGCGATTTCCGAACTATCTTGGCATCTTAGCTCGACGTTAAAAAGTTAAAATCTTTTTTGTTGACCAAAAACAGACAAATTTCTGCCTAAACCAGCGTCTTGCCAGGCTGTATCGAACGAAGCATCGATCTACACCAAGAATCGAAATGTCCGGACTTCCGAGCGATTCTAGCATCACGGATCGACATAAATGTGTCATGATCATTTATCTTTTTTCGAATCCGATAATTTTTCCGTTATACCTCGTCTTGCACAACTGTTTCGGACGAAATATCGATCTACACCAAGAATCGAGATCTCCCGATTTTCAAGGGATTGCGGCATGTAAGCTCACCGTCAACGGTTCAAAATCGTTCATTTCGGTGGAAACTTGCAATTCTTGCGTTGAACGTCGTCTCGCACGGCTGTCTCGAACGAAACATCGATCGGCCTCGGGAATTGCCTTTTCGCGAGTTTCAAGCTATTCTGGCATCTCACCTCGACGTAAGCTAGTCCGAATTCTTTGTTTTGTCCTAAAACAGGAACATTTTTGTGTTAACAGTCGTCTTCCAAGGCTGTATCGAACGAAACTTCGATCTACCGCGAGTATCGAGGGCTTTCGTGTGTCGAGCGATTCTGCCATCTCGGCTCGACATCGAAGCGTCAAAATCATACATTTTCTCTTAAATTACAAAATTCTTGCCCTAAACATCGTTTGGCACCACTGTATCCATCGAAACACCGGTCTACACCGAGGATCGAGATGTCCCGAATTTCGAGCGAATCTGGCATCTCAGCTCGACGTTAAATGTCAAAATCGTTTATTTCGTCCGATAACCAAAATTCTTGCATTAAACGTCGCCTTGCACGGCTGTATCGATAGGAACATCGATCTACCTCGAGAATCGACATGTCTCGAGTTCAGAGCGAATCTAGCATCTCGTCGTGACATAAGTGTCAAAATGAGTCATTTCGACTAAACGCACAAAATTCTTGCATTAGACGTTTTCTTGCACGGCATTTGTGACCGGAATATCGGTCTACATCGAGAAAAAAGATGTCTTGAGTTCCGAGCGTATCTGGCTTGTGAACTCAACGTCAACCTTTGCAAACTCTTTATTTTGTTCAAAAACTTGTAATTGTTGCGTTAAACGTAGTCTAACGCGGCTGTATCGAACAAAACGTTGATCTACCCCGAAATCCACAATTTCGCGAGTTTTGAGCTGTTCTGGCATTTCAGCTTGACGTAAGAAAGTGGAAATCTCTTTTGTTGACCAAAAAAATGACAAATTTTTTCGCCTGAACCGGCGTCTTGCGTGGCTGTATCGAACGAAACATCCGGCTTACACCGAGAATCGAGATGTTATGAGTTTCGAGCGATTTTGGCACCTCAGCTCGACGTGAAAAAGGCAAAATAACTCATTTTCTCTCGAATAACACAATTCTGGCGTTAAACTCTTTCTTGCAAACCTGTATAGAACGAAACGTCGTCGCACACCGAGAATCGAGATGCGCCGAGTTCCAAGCGTTGCTGGCGATTTAACTTAACGTAAACGTGTCAAAATCGTGCATTTTGTCAGAAAACGAAAACTTCTTGCGTTAAACGTCGTCTTGCACAGCTGTATCAAACGAAACTCCGATCTACACTGAGAATTGAGATGTACACCTTTTCGAAAGACTCTGGCACCTCAGCTAATCGTGAAAAAGTCAAATACATCTATTTTGACTCAGGAAAACAATTCCAGCGTTAATCGTGGTCTTGCGTACTTGTATGGACCGTAACAACGGTCTACACCGGAACTCGATATGTGCCGAGTTTTGAGCGATTCTAACATCTAAACTCAACGCCAACGTTTCAAAATCGTTAAATTGGTCCGGAAACATGAAGTTCTTGCGTCAAACGGCGTCTCTCACAGCGGTATTGAACGAAACTTCAAACTACTCAGAAAATCGAACTTTCGCGATTTCCGAGCTATCCTGGCATCTCAGCTCGACGTAAAAAAGTTAAAATCTTTTATTCTCTTCAGAAACAGAAAAATTCGTGCGTTAACCGTCCTCTCGGGGAGTTGGATCGGAAGAAACTTCGATCCACCCCGAGAATTAAGATTTCGCGTTTGTCGAGCAATTCTAGCATCTCCTCTTGACATAAGTGTCAAAATAAGATATTATGACTAGACGCACAAAATTCTTGCATTAGACGTTGTTTTGCACGGCATTTGCTACCGAAACATCGGTCTACATGGCGAAATAAGATGTCTTGAGTTCCGAGCGTATCTGGCTTGTGAACTCAACGTCAACCATTGCAAATTTTTTATTTAGTCCGAAAACATGTAATTGTTGCATTGAACGCAGTTTAACACGGCTGTATCGAACGAAACGTTGATCTAGCCCGAAAATCACAATCTCGCGAGTTTCGAGCTGTTCTGGCTTTACAGCTTGACGTAAGAAAGTCGAAACACTTTTGTTGACCAAAAATAGACAAATTTTTGCCTGAACCGGCGTCTTGCAAGGCTGTATCGAACGAAACATCGGTGTATCGAACGAAACATCGGTTCATACCGAGAATCGAAATGTTCTGACTTTCGAGCGATTTTGGCACCTCAGCTCGATTTGAAAAAGGCAAAATAACTGATTTTATCTTGAAAAACACAATTCTGGCGTTAAACTCTTTATTGCAAACCTGTATTGAACGAAACGTCGTCGCACACCGAGAATCGAGATGTGCCGAGTTCCAAGCGTTTCTGGCGATTTAACTCAACGTAAACGTGTCAAAATCGTGCATTTCGTCCGAAAACGAAAACTTCTTGCGTTCAACGTCGTCTTGCACAACTGTATCAAACGAAACTCCGATCTACACTGAGAATCGAGATGTACACCTTTTCGAAAGATTCTGGCACCTCAGCTAATCGTGAAAAAGTCAAATACATCTATTTTGACTCAGGAAAAACAATTCCAGCGTTAATCGTGGTCTTGCGTACTTGTATCGACCGAAACAACGGTCTACACCGGAACTCGATATGTGCCGAGTTTTGAGCGATTCTAACATCTAAACTCAACGCCAACGTTTCAAAATCGGTGAATTGGTCTGAAAACATGGAATCCTTGCGTTAAACGACGTCTCTCACAGCGGTATTGAACGAAACTTCAATCTACTCAGAAAATCACAATTCCGCGAGTTTCGAGCTGTTCTGGCATTTCAGATTGACGTAAGAAAATCGAAATCTCTTTTGTTGACCAAAAAATGACAACTTTTCGCCTAAACCGACGTCTTGCAAGGCTGTATCGAACGAAACTCCGATCTACACTGAGAATTGAGATGTACACCTTTTCGAAAGATTCTGGCACCTCAGCTAATCGTGAAAAAGTCAAATACATCTATTTTGACTCAGGAAAAACAATTGCAGCGTTAATCGTAGTCTTGCGTACTCGTATCGACCGAAACAACGGTCTACACCGGAACTCGATATGTGCCGAGTTTTGAGCGATTCTAACATCTAAACTCAACGCCAACGTTTCAAAATCGTTGAATTGGTCTGAAAACATGGAATCCTTGCGTTAAACGACGTCTCTCACAGCGGTATTGAACGAAACTTCAATCTACTCAGAAAATCACAATTTCGCGAGTTTCGAGCTGTTCTGGCATTTCAGATTGACGTAAGAAAATCGAAATCTCTTTTCTTGACCAAAAAATGACAACTTTTCGCCTAAACCGACGTCTTGCGTGGCTGCATCGAACGAAACATCGGTTCACACCGAGAATCGAGATGTTATGAGTTTCGAGCGATTTTGGCACCTCAGCTCGACGTGAAAAAGGCAAAATAACTCATTTTCTCTCGAATAACACAATTCTGGCGTTAAACTCTTCCTTGCAAACCTGTATAGAACGAAACGTCGTCGCACACCGAGAATCGAGATGCGCCGAGTTCCAAGCGTTTCTGGCGATTTAACTTAACGTAAACGTGTCAAAATCGTGCATTTCGTCAGAAAACGAAAACTTCTTGCGTTAAACGTCGTCTTGCACAGCTGTATCAAACGAAACTCCGATCTACACTGAGATCCGAGATGTATACCTTTTCGAACGATTCTGGCCCCTCAGCTAGACGTGAAAAAGTCAAATACGATTATTTGTCTCAGAAAACACAATTCCGGCTTTAATCGTAGTCTAGCGTACTTTTATCGCCTGAAACAGCGGTCTACACCCGAACTCGATATGTGCCCAGTTTAGAGCGATTCTAACATCTAAACTCAACGCCAACGTTTTAAAATCGTTGAATTGGTCCGGAAACATGAAGTTCTTGCGTCAAACGACGTCTCTCACAGCGGTATCGAACGAAACTTCAAACTACTCAGAAAATCGAAATTTCGCGATTTCCGAGCTATCCTGGCATCTCAGCTCGACGTAAAAAAGTTAAAATCTTTTATTCTCTTTAGAAACAGAAAAATTCGTGCGTTAACCGTCCTCTCGGGGAGTTGGATCGGAAGAAACTTCGATCCACCCCGAGAATTAAGATTTCGCGTTTGTCGAGCAATTCTAGCATCTCCTCTTGACATAAGTGTCAAAATGAGATATTATGACTAAACTAAAAAAATTCTTGCATCAGACGTTGTCTTGCACGGCATTTGCGACCGAAACATCGGTCTACATGGAGAAATAAGATGTCTTGAGTTCCGAGTGATTCTGGCTTGTGAACTCAACGTCAACCTTTGCAAATTTTTTATTTTGTCCGAAAACATGTAATTGTTGCATTGAACGCAGTCTAACACGGCTGTATCGAACGAAACGTTGATCTAGCCCGAAAATCACAATCTCGCGAGTTTCCAGCTGTTCTGGCATTACAGCTTGACGTAAGAAAGTCGAAACACTTTTGTTGACCAAAAACAGACAAATTTTTGCCTGAACCGGCGTCTTGCAAGGCTGTATCGAACGAAACATCGGTGTATCGAACGAAACATCGGTTCATACCGAGTATCGAAATGTTCTGACTTTCGAGCGATTTTGGCACCTCAGCTCGACTTGAAAAAGGCAAAATAACTGATTTTGTCTTGAAAAACACAATTCTGGCGTTAAACTCTTTCTTGCAAACCTGTATTGAACGAAACGTCGTCGCACACCGAGAATCGAGATGTGCCGAGTTCCAAGCGTTTCTGGCGATTCAACTCAACGTAAACGTGTCAAAATCGTGCATTTCGTCCGAAAACGAAAACTTCTTGCGTTAAACGTCGTCTTGCACAGCTGTATCAAACGAAACTCCGATCTACACTGAGATCCGAGATGTATACCTTTTCGAACGATTCTGGCCCCTCAGCTAGACGTGAAAAAGTCAAATACGATTATTTGTCTCAGAAAACACAATTCCGGCTTTAACCGTAGTCTTGCGTACTTTTATCGCCTGAAACAGCGGTCTACGACCGAACTCGATATGTGCCGAGTTTAGAGCGATTCTAACATCTAAAATCAACGCCAACGTTTTAAAATCGTTGAATTGGTCCGGAAACATGAAATTCATGCGTCAAACGACGTCTCTCACAGCGGTATCGAACGAAACTTCAAACTACTCAGAAAATCGAAATTTCGCGATTTCCGAGCTATCCTGGCATCTCAGCTCGACGTAAAAAAGTTAAAATCTTTTATTCTCTTTAGAAACAGAAAAATTCGTGCGTTAACCGTCCTCTCGGGGAGTTGGATCGGAAGAAACTTCGATCCACCCCGAGAATTAAGATTTCGCGTTTGTCGAGCAATTCTAGCATCTCCTCTTGACATAAGTGTCAAAATGAGATATTATGACTAGACGCACAAAATTCTTGCATTAGACGTTGTTTTGCACGGCATTTGCTACCGAAACATCGGTCTACATGGCGAAATAAGATGTCTTGAGTTCCGAGCGTATCTGGCTTGTGAACTCAACGTCAACCATTGCAAATTTTTTATTTTGTCCGAAAACATGTAATTGTTGCATTGAACGCAGTTTAACACGGCTGTATCGAACGAAACGTTGATCTAGCCCGAAAATCACAATCTCGCGAGTTTCGAGCTGTTCTGGCTTTACAGCTTGACGTAAGAAAGTCGAAACACTTTTGTTGACCAAAAATAGACAAATTTCTGCCTGAACCGGCGTCTTGCAAGGCTGTATCGAACGAAACATCGGTGTATCGAACGAAACATCGGTTCATACCGAGAATCGAAATGTTCTGACTTTCGAGCGATTTTGGCACCTCAGCTCGATTTGAAAAAGGCAAAATAACTGATTTTATCTTGAAAAACACAATTCTGGCGTTAAACTCTTTCTTGCAAACCTGTATTGAACGAAACGTCGTCGCACACCGAGAATCGAGATGTGCCGAGTTCCAAGCGTTTCTGGCGATTCAACTCAACGTAAACGTGTCAAAATCGTGCATTTCGTCCGAAAACGAAAACTTCTTGCGTTCAACGTCGTCTTGCACGGCTGTATCAAACGAAACTCCGATCTACACTGAGAATTGAGATGTACACCTTTTCGAAAGATTCTGGCACCTCAGCTAATCGTGAAAAAGTCAAATACATCTATTTTAACTCAGGAAAAACAATTCCAGCGTTAATCGTGGTCTTGCGTACTTGTATCGACCGAAACAACGGTCTACACCGGAACTCGATATGTGCCGAGTTTTGAGCGATTATAACATCTAAACTCAACGACAACGTTTCAAAATCGTTAAATTGGTCCGTAAACATGAAATTCTTGCGTCAAACGACGTCTCTCACAGCGGTATCGATCAAAACTTCAATCTACTCAGAAAATCGAAATTTCGCGATTTCCGAACTATCTTGGCATCTTAGCTCGACGTTAAAAAGTTAAAATCTTTTTTGTTGACCAAAAACAGACAAATTTCTGCCTAAACCAGCGTCTTGCCAGGCTGTATCGAACGAAGCATCGATCTACACCAAGAATCGAAATGTCCGGACTTCCGAGCGATTCTAGCATCACGGATCGACATAAATGTGTCATGATCATTTATCTTTTTTCGAATCCGATAATTTTTCCGTTATACCTCGTCTTGCACAACTGTTTCGGACGAAATATCGATCTACACCAAGAATCGAGATCTCCCGATTTTCAAGGGATTGCGGCATGTAAGCTCACCGTCAACGGTTCAAAATCGTTCATTTCGGTGGAAACTTGCAATTCTTGCGTTGAACGTCGTCTCGCACGGCTGTCTCGAACGAAACATCGATCGGCCTCGGGAATTGCCTTTTCGCGAGTTTCAAGCTATTCTGGCATCTCACCTCGACGTAAGCTAGTCCGAATTCTTTGTTTTGTCCTAAAACAGGAACATTTTTGTGTTAACAGTCGTCTTCCAAGGCTGTATCGAACGAAACTTCGATCTACCGCGAGTATCGAGGGCTTTCGTGTGTCGAGCGATTCTGCCATCTCGGCTCGACATCGAAGCGTCAAAATCATACATTTTCTCTTAAATTACAAAATTCTTGCCCTAAACATCGTTTGGCACCACTGTATCCATCGAAACACCGGTCTACACCGAGGATCGAGATGTCCCGAATTTCGAGCGAATCTGGCATCTCAGCTCGACGTTAAATGTCAAAATCGTTTATTTCGTCCGATAACCAAAATTCTTGCATTAAACGTCGCCTTGCACGGCTGTATCGATAGGAACATCGATCTACCTCGAGAATCGACATGTCTCGAGTTCAGAGCGAATCTAGCATCTCGTCGTGACATAAGTGTCAAAATGAGTCATTTCGACTAAACGCACAAAATTCTTGCATTAGACGTTTTCTTGCACGGCATTTGTGACCGGAATATCGGTCTACATCGAGAAAAAAGATGTCTTGAGTTCCGAGCGTATCTGGCTTGTGAACTCAACGTCAACCTTTGCAAACTCTTTATTTTGTTCAAAAACTTGTAATTGTTGCGTTAAACGTAGTCTAACGCGGCTGTATCGAACAAAACGTTGATCTACCCCGAAATCCACAATTTCGCGAGTTTTGAGCTGTTCTGGCATTTCAGCTTGACGTAAGAAAGTGGAAATCTCTTTTGTTGACCAAAAAAATGACAAATTTTTTCGCCTGAACCGGCGTCTTGCGTGGCTGTATCGAACGAAACATCCGGCTTACACCGAGAATCGAGATGTTATGAGTTTCGAGCGATTTTGGCACCTCAGCTCGACGTGAAAAAGGCAAAATAACTCATTTTCTCTCGAATAACACAATTCTGGCGTTAAACTCTTTCTTGCAAACCTGTATAGAACGAAACGTCGTCGCACACCGAGAATCGAGATGCGCCGAGTTCCAAGCGTTGCTGGCGATTTAACTTAACGTAAACGTGTCAAAATCGTGCATTTTGTCAGAAAACGAAAACTTCTTGCGTTAAACGTCGTCTTGCACAGCTGTATCAAACGAAACTCCGATCTACACTGAGAATTGAGATGTACACCTTTTCGAAAGACTCTGGCACCTCAGCTAATCGTGAAAAAGTCAAATACATCTATTTTGACTCAGGAAAACAATTCCAGCGTTAATCGTGGTCTTGCGTACTTGTATGGACCGTAACAACGGTCTACACCGGAACTCGATATGTGCCGAGTTTTGAGCGATTCTAACATCTAAACTCAACGCCAACGTTTCAAAATCGTTAAATTGGTCCGGAAACATGAAGTTCTTGCGTCAAACGGCGTCTCTCACAGCGGTATTGAACGAAACTTCAAACTACTCAGAAAATCGAACTTTCGCGATTTCCGAGCTATCCTGGCATCTCAGCTCGACGTAAAAAAGTTAAAATCTTTTATTCTCTTCAGAAACAGAAAAATTCGTGCGTTAACCGTCCTCTCGGGGAGTTGGATCGGAAGAAACTTCGATCCACCCCGAGAATTAAGATTTCGCGTTTGTCGAGCAATTCTAGCATCTCCTCTTGACATAAGTGTCAAAATAAGATATTATGACTAGACGCACAAAATTCTTGCATTAGACGTTGTTTTGCACGGCATTTGCTACCGAAACATCGGTCTACATGGCGAAATAAGATGTCTTGAGTTCCGAGCGTATCTGGCTTGTGAACTCAACGTCAACCATTGCAAATTTTTTATTTAGTCCGAAAACATGTAATTGTTGCATTGAACGCAGTTTAACACGGCTGTATCGAACGAAACGTTGATCTAGCCCGAAAATCACAATCTCGCGAGTTTCGAGCTGTTCTGGCTTTACAGCTTGACGTAAGAAAGTCGAAACACTTTTGTTGACCAAAAATAGACAAATTTTTGCCTGAACCGGCGTCTTGCAAGGCTGTATCGAACGAAACATCGGTGTATCGAACGAAACATCGGTTCATACCGAGAATCGAAATGTTCTGACTTTCGAGCGATTTTGGCACCTCAGCTCGATTTGAAAAAGGCAAAATAACTGATTTTATCTTGAAAAACACAATTCTGGCGTTAAACTCTTTATTGCAAACCTGTATTGAACGAAACGTCGTCGCACACCGAGAATCGAGATGTGCCGAGTTCCAAGCGTTTCTGGCGATTTAACTCAACGTAAACGTGTCAAAATCGTGCATTTCGTCCGAAAACGAAAACTTCTTGCGTTCAACGTCGTCTTGCACAACTGTATCAAACGAAACTCCGATCTACACTGAGAATCGAGATGTACACCTTTTCGAAAGATTCTGGCACCTCAGCTAATCGTGAAAAAGTCAAATACATCTATTTTGACTCAGGAAAAACAATTCCAGCGTTAATCGTGGTCTTGCGTACTTGTATCGACCGAAACAACGGTCTACACCGGAACTCGATATGTGCCGAGTTTTGAGCGATTCTAACATCTAAACTCAACGCCAACGTTTCAAAATCGGTGAATTGGTCTGAAAACATGGAATCCTTGCGTTAAACGACGTCTCTCACAGCGGTATTGAACGAAACTTCAATCTACTCAGAAAATCACAATTCCGCGAGTTTCGAGCTGTTCTGGCATTTCAGATTGACGTAAGAAAATCGAAATCTCTTTTGTTGACCAAAAAATGACAACTTTCCGCCTAAACCGACGTCTTGCGTGGCTGCATCGAACGAAACATCGGTTCACACCGAGAATCGAGATGTTATGAGTTTCGAGCGATTTTGGCACCTCAGCTCGACGTGAAAAAGGCAAAATAACTCATTTTCTCTCGAATAACACAATTCTGGCGTTAAACTCTTCCTTGCAAACCTGTATAGAACGAAACGTCGTCGCACACCGAGAATCGAGATGCGCCGAGTTCCACGCGTTTCTGGCGATTTAACTTAACGTAAACGTGTCAAAATCGTGCATTCCGTCAGAAAACGAAAACTTCTTGCGTTAAACGTCGTCTTGCACAGCTGTATCAAACGAAACTCCGATCTACACTGAGATCCGAGATGTATACCTTTTCGAACGATTCTGGCCCCTCAGCTAGACGTGTAAAAGTCAAATACGATTATTTGTCTCAGAAAACACAATTCCGGCTTTAATCGTAGTCTAGCGTACTTTTATCGCCTGAAACAGCGGTCTACACCCGAACTCGATATGTGCCCAGTTTAGAGCGATTTTAACATCTAAACTCAACGCCAACGTTTTAAAATCGTTGAATTGGTCCGGAAACATGAAGTTCTTGCGTCAAACGACGTCTCTCACAGCGGTATCGAACGAAACTTCAAACTATTCAGAAAATCGAAATTTCGCGATTTCCGAGCTATCCTGGCATCTCAGCTCGACGTAAAAAAGTTAAAATCTTTTATTCTCTTTAGAAACAGAAAAATTCGTGCGTTAACCGTCCTCTCGGGGAGTTGGATCGGAAGAAACTTCGATCCACCCCGAGAATTAAGATTTCGCGTTTGTCGAGCAATTCTAGCATCTCCTCTTGACATAAGTTTCAAAATGAGATATTATGACTAGACGCACAAAATTCTTGCATTAGACGTTGTTTTGCACGGCATTTGCTACCGAAACATCGGTCTACATGGCGAAATAAGATGTCTTGAGTTCCGAGCGTATCTGGCTTGTGAACTCAACGTCAACCATTGCAAATTTTTTATCTTGTCCGAAAACATGTAATTGTTGCATTGAACGCAGTTTAACACGGCTGTATCGAACGAAACGTTGATCTAGCCCGAAAATCACAATCTCGCGAGTTTCGAGCTGTTCTGGCTTTACAGCTTGACGTAAGAAAGTCGAAACACTTTTGTTGACCAAAAATAGACAAATTTCTGCCTGAACCGGCGTCTTGCAAGGCTGTATCGAACGAAACATCGGTGTATCGAACGAAACATCGGTTCATACCGAGAATCGAAATGTTCTGACTTTCGAGCGATTTTGGCACCTCAGCTCGATTTGAAAAAGGCAAAATAACTGATTTTATCTTGAAAAACACAATTCTGGCGTTAAACTCTTTCTTGCAAACCTGTATTGAACGAAACGTCGTCGCACACCGAGAATCGAGATGTGCCGAGTTCCAAGCGTTTCTGGCGATTCAACTCAACGTAAACGTGTCAAAATCGTGCATTTCGTCCGAAAACGAAAACTTCTTGCGTTCAACGTCGTCTTGCACGGCTGTATCAAACGAAACTCCGATCTACACTGAGAATTGAGATGTACACCTTTTCGAAAGATTCTGGCACCTCAGCTAATCGTGAAAAAGTCAAATACATCTATTTTAACTCAGGAAAAACAATTCCAGCGTTAATCGTGGTCTTGCGTACTTGTATCGACCGAAACAACGGTCTACACCGGAACTCGATATGTGCCGAGTTTTGAGCGATTATAACATCTAAACTCAACGCCAACGTTTCAAAATCGTTAAATTGGTCCGTAAACATGAAATTCTTGCGTCAAACGACGTCTCTCACAGCGGTATCGATCAAAACTTCAATCTACTCAGAAAATCGAAATTTCGCGATTTCCGAACTATCTTGGCATCTTAGCTCGACGTTAAAAAGTTAAAATCTTTTTTGTTGACCAAAAACAGACAAATTTCTGCCTAAACCAGCGTCTTGCAAGGCTGTATCGAACGAAGCATCGATCTACACCAAGAATCGAAATGTCCGGACTTCCGAGCGATTCTAGCATCACGGATCGACATAAATGTGTCATGATCATTTATCTTTTTTCGAATCCGATAATTTTTCCGTTATACCTCGTCTTGCACAACTGTTTCGGACGAAATATCGATCTACACCAAGAATCGAGATCTCCCGATTTTCAAGGGATTGCGGCATGTAAGCTCACCGTCAACGGTTCAAAATCGTTCATTTCGGTGGAAACTTGCAATTCTTGCGTTGAACGTCGTCTCGCACGGCTGTCTCGAACGAAACATCGATCGGCCTCGGGAATTGCCTTTTCGCGAGTTTCAAGCTATTCTGGCATCTCACCTCGACGTAAGCTAGTCCGAATTCTTTGTTTTGTCCTAAAACAGGAACATTTTTGTGTTAACAGTCGTCTTCCAAGGCTGTATCGAACGAAACTTCGATCTACCGCGAGTATCGAGGGCTTTCGTGTGTCGAGCGATTCTGCCATCTCGGCTCGACATCGAAGCGTGAAAATCATACATTTTCTCTTAAATTACAAAATTCTTGCCCTAAACATGGTTTGGCACCACTGTATCCATCGAAACACCGGTCTACACCGAGGATCGAGATGTCCCGAATTTCGAGCGAATCTGGCATCTCAGCTCGACGTTAAATGTCAAAATCGTTTATTTCGTCCGATAACCAAAATTCTTGCATTAAACGTCGCCTTGCACGGCTGTATCGATAGGAACATCGATCTACCTCGAGAATCGACATGTCTCGAGTTCAGAGCGAATCTAGCATCTCGTCGTGACATAAGTGTCAAAATGAGTCATTTTGACTAAACGCACAGAATTCTTGCATTAGACGTTTTCTTGCACGGCATTTGTGACCGGAATATCGGTCTACATCGAGAAAAAAGATGTCTTGAGTTCCGAGCGTATCTGGCTTGTGAACTCAACGTCAACCTTTGCAAACTCTTTATTTTGTCCGAAAACATGTAATTGTTGCGTTAAACGTAGTCTAACGCGGCTGTATCGAACAAAACGTTGATCTACCCCGAAATCCACAATTTCGCGAGTTTTGAGCTGTTCTGGCATTTCAGCTTGACGTAAGAAAGTGGAAATTTTTTTTGTTGACCAAAAAATGACAAATTTTTTCGCCTAAACCGGCGTCTTGCGTAGCTGTATCGAACGAAACATCCGGTTTACACCGAGAATCGAGATGTTATGAGTTTCGAGCGATTTTGGCACCTCAGCTCGACGTGAAAAAGGCAAAATAACTCGTTTTCTCTCGAATAACACAATTCTGGCGTTAAACTCTTTCTTGCAAACCTGTATTGAACGAAACGTCGTCGCACACCGAGAATCGAGATGTGCCGAGTTCCAAGCGTTTCTGGCGATTTAACTCAACGTAAACGTGTCAAAATCGTGCATTTCGTCCGAAAACGAAAACTTCTTGCGTTCAACGTCGTCTTGCACAACTGTATCAAACGAAACTCCGATCTACACTGAGAATCGAGATGTACACCTTTCGAAAGATTCTGGCACCTCAGCTAATCGTGAAAAAGTCAAATACATCTATTTTGACTCAGGAAAAACAATTCCAGCGTTAATCGTGGTCTTGCGTACTTGTATCGACCGAAACAACGGTCTACACCGGAACTCGATATGTGCCGAGTTTTGAGCGATTCTAACATCTAAACTCAACGCCAACGTTTTAAAATCGGTAAATTGGTCTGAAAACATGGAATCCTTGCGTTAAACGACGTCTCTCACAGCGGTATTGAACGAAACTTCAATCTACTCAGAAAATCACAATTCCGCGAGTTTCGAGCTGTTCTGGCATTTCAGATTGACGTAAGAAAATCGAAATCTCTTTTGTTGACCAAAAAATGACAACTTTTCGCCTAAACCGACGTCTTGCAAGGCTGTATCGAACGAAACTCCGATCTACACTGAGAATTGAGATGTACACCTTTTCGAAAGATTCTGGCACCTCAGCTAATCGTGAAAAAGTCAAATACATCTATTTTGACTCAGGAAAAACAATTGCAGCGTTAATCGTAGTCTTGCGTACTCGTATCGACCGAAACAACGGTCTACACCGGAACTCGATATGTGCCGAGTTTTGAGCGATTCTAACATCTAAACTCAACGCCAACGTTTCAAAATCGTTGAATTGGTCTGAAAACATGGAATCCTTGCGTTAAACGACGTCTCTCACAGCGGTATTGAACGAAACTTCAATCTACTCAGAAAATCACAATTTCGCGAGTTTCGAGCTGTTCTGGCATTTCAGATTGACGTAAGAAAATCGAAATCTCTTTTCTTGACCAAAAAATGACAACTTTTCGCCTAAACCGACGTCTTGCGTGGCTGCATCGAACGAAACATCGGTTCACACCGAGAATCGAGATGTTATGAGTTTCGAGCGATTTTGGCACCTCAGCTCGACGTGAAAAAGGCAAAATAACTCATTTTCTCTCGAATAACACAATTCTGGCGTTAAACTCTTCCTTGCAAACCTGTATAGAACGAAACGTCGTCGCACACCGAGAATCGAGATGCGCCGAGTTCCAAGCGTTTCTGGCGATTTAACTTAACGTAAACGTGTCAAAATCGTGCATTTCGTCAGAAAACGAAAACTTCTTGCGTTAAACGTCGTCTTGCACAGCTGTATCAAACGAAACTCCGATCTACACTGAGATCCGAGATGTATACCTTTTCGAACGATTCTGGCCCCTCAGCTAGACGTGAAAAAGTCAAATACGATTATTTGTCTCAGAAAACACAATTCCGGCTTTAATCGTAGTCTAGCGTACTTTTATCGCCTGAAACAGCGGTCTACACCCGAACTCGATATGTGCCCAGTTTAGAGCGATTCTAACATCTAAACTCAACGCCAACGTTTTAAAATCGTTGAATTGGTCCGGAAACATGAAGTTCTTGCGTCAAACGACGTCTCTCACAGCGGTATCGAACGAAACTTCAAACTACTCAGAAAATCGAAATTTCGCGATTTCCGAGCTATCCTGGCATCTCAGCTCGACGTAAAAAAGTTAAAATCTTTTATTCTCTTTAGAAACAGAAAAATTCGTGCGTTAACCGTCCTCTCGGGGAGTTGGATCGGAAGAAACTTCGATCCACCCCGAGAATTAAGATTTCGCGTTTGTCGAGCAATTCTAGCATCTCCTCTTGACATAAGTGTCAAAATGAGATATTATGACTAAACTAAAAAAATTCTTGCATCAGACGTTGTCTTGCACGGCATTTGCGACCGAAACATCGGTCTACATGGAGAAATAAGATGTCTTGAGTTCCGAGTGATTCTGGCTTGTGAACTCAACGTCAACCTTTGCAAATTTTTTATTTTGTCCGAAAACATGTAATTGTTGCATTGAACGCAGTCTAACACGGCTGTATCGAACGAAACGTTGATCTAGCCCGAAAATCACAATCTCGCGAGTTTCCAGCTGTTCTGGCATTACAGCTTGACGTAAGAAAGTCGAAACACTTTTGTTGACCAAAAACAGACAAATTTTTGCCTGAACCGGCGTCTTGCAAGGCTGTATCGAACGAAACATCGGTGTATCGAACGAAACATCGGTTCATACCGAGTATCGAAATGTTCTGACTTTCGAGCGATTTTGGCACCTCAGCTCGACTTGAAAAAGGCAAAATAACTGATTTTGTCTTGAAAAACACAATTCTGGCGTTAAACTCTTTCTTGCAAACCTGTATTGAACGAAACGTCGTCGCACACCGAGAATCGAGATGTGCCGAGTTCCAAGCGTTTCTGGCGATTCAACTCAACGTAAACGTGTCAAAATCGTGCATTTCGTCCGAAAACGAAAACTTCTTGCGTTAAACGTCGTCTTGCACAGCTGTATCAAACGAAACTCCGATCTACACTGAGATCCGAGATGTATACCTTTTCGAACGATTCTGGCCCCTCAGCTAGACGTGAAAAAGTCAAATACGATTATTTGTCTCAGAAAACACAATTCCGGCTTTAACCGTAGTCTTGCGTACTTTTATCGCCTGAAACAGCGGTCTACGACCGAACTCGATATGTGCCGAGTTTAGAGCGATTCTAACATCTAAAATCAACGCCAACGTTTTAAAATCGTTGAATTGGTCCGGAAACATGAAATTCATGCGTCAAACGACGTCTCTCACAGCGGTATCGAACGAAACTTCAAACTACTCAGAAAATCGAAATTTCGCGATTTCCGAGCTATCCTGGCATCTCAGCTCGACGTAAAAAAGTTAAAATCTTTTATTCTCTTTAGAAACAGAAAAATTCGTGCGTTAACCGTCCTCTCGGGGAGTTGGATCGGAAGAAACTTCGATCCACCCCGAGAATTAAGATTTCGCGTTTGTCGAGCAATTCTAGCATCTCCTCTTGACATAAGTGTCAAAATGAGATATTATGACTAGACGCACAAAATTCTTGCATTAGACGTTGTTTTGCACGGCATTTGCTACCGAAACATCGGTCTACATGGCGAAATAAGATGTCTTGAGTTCCGAGCGTATCTGGCTTGTGAACTCAACGTCAACCATTGCAAATTTTTTATTTTGTCCGAAAACATGTAATTGTTGCATTGAACGCAGTTTAACACGGCTGTATCGAACGAAACGTTGATCTAGCCCGAAAATCACAATCTCGCGAGTTTCGAGCTGTTCTGGCTTTACAGCTTGACGTAAGAAAGTCGAAACACTTTTGTTGACCAAAAATAGACAAATTTCTGCCTGAACCGGCGTCTTGCAAGGCTGTATCGAACGAAACATCGGTGTATCGAACGAAACATCGGTTCATACCGAGAATCGAAATGTTCTGACTTTCGAGCGATTTTGGCACCTCAGCTCGATTTGAAAAAGGCAAAATAACTGATTTTATCTTGAAAAACACAATTCTGGCGTTAAACTCTTTCTTGCAAACCTGTATTGAACGAAACGTCGTCGCACACCGAGAATCGAGATGTGCCGAGTTCCAAGCGTTTCTGGCGATTCAACTCAACGTAAACGTGTCAAAATCGTGCATTTCGTCCGAAAACGAAAACTTCTTGCGTTCAACGTCGTCTTGCACGGCTGTATCAAACGAAACTCCGATCTACACTGAGAATTGAGATGTACACCTTTTCGAAAGATTCTGGCACCTCAGCTAATCGTGAAAAAGTCAAATACATCTATTTTAACTCAGGAAAAACAATTCCAGCGTTAATCGTGGTCTTGCGTACTTGTATCGACCGAAACAACGGTCTACACCGGAACTCGATATGTGCCGAGTTTTGAGCGATTATAACATCTAAACTCAACGACAACGTTTCAAAATCGTTAAATTGGTCCGTAAACATGAAATTCTTGCGTCAAACGACGTCTCTCACAGCGGTATCGATCAAAACTTCAATCTACTCAGAAAATCGAAATTTCGCGATTTCCGAACTATCTTGGCATCTTAGCTCGACGTTAAAAAGTTAAAATCTTTTTTGTTGACCAAAAACAGACAAATTTCTGCCTAAACCAGCGTCTTGCAAGGCTGTATCGAACGAAGCATCGATCTACACCAAGAATCGAAATGTCCGGACTTCCGAGCGATTCTAGCATCACGGATCGACATAAATGTGTCATGATCATTTATCTTTTTTCGAATCCGATAATTTTTCCGTTATACCTCGTCTTGCACAACTGTTTCGGACGAAATATCGATCTACACCAAGAATCGAGATCTCCCGATTTTCAAGGGATTGCGGCATGTAAGCTCACCGTCAACGGTTCAAAATCGTTCATTTCGGTGGAAACTTGCAATTCTTGCGTTGAACGTCGTCTCGCACGGCTGTCTCGAACGAAACATCGATCGGCCTCGGGAATTGCCTTTTCGCGAGTTTCAAGCTATTCTGGCATCTCACCTCGACGTAAGCTAGTCCGAATTCTTTGTTTTGTCCTAAAACAGGAACATTTTTGTGTTAACAGTCGTCTTCCAAGGCTGTATCGAACGAAACTCCGATCTACCGCGAGTATCGAGGGCTTTCGTGTGTCGAGCGATTCTGCCATCTCGGCTCGACATCGAAGCGTCAAAATCATACATTTTCTCTTAAATTACAAAATTCTTGCCCTAAACATCGTTTGGCACCACTGTATCCATCGAAACACCGGTCTACACCGAGGATCGAGATGTCCCGAATTTCGAGCGAATCTGGCATCTCAGCTCGACGTTAAATGTCAAAATCGTTTATTTCGTCCGATAACCAAAATTCTTGCATTAAACGTCGCCTTGCACGGCTGTATCGATAGGAACATCGATCTACCTCGAGAATCGACATGTCTCGAGTTCAGAGCGAATCTAGCATCTCGTCGTGACATAAGTGTCAAAATGAGTCATTTTGACTAAACGCACAGAATTCTTGCATTAGACGTTTTCTTGCACGGCATTTGTGACCGGAATATCGGTCTACATCGAGAAAAAAGATGTCTTGAGTTCCGAGCGTATCTGGCTTGTGAACTCAACGTCAACCTTTGCAAACTCTTTATTTTGTCCGAAAACATGTAATTGTTGCGTTAAACGTAGTCTAACGCGGCTGTATCGAACAAAACGTTGATCTACCCCGAAATCCACAATTTCGCGAGTTTTGAGCTGTTCTGGCATTTCAGCTTGACGTAAGAAAGTGGAAATTTTTTTTGTTGACCAAAAAATGACAAATTTTTTCGCCTGAACCGGCGTCTTGCGTAGCTGTATCGAACGAAACATCCGGTTTACACCGAGAATCGAGATGTTATGAGTTTCGAGCGATTTTGGCACCTCAGCTCGACGTGAAAAAGGCAAAATAACTCGTTTTCTCTCGAATAACACAATTCTGGCGTTAAACTCTTTCTTGCAAACCTGTATTGAACGAAACGTCGTCGCACACCGAGAATCGAGATGTGCCGAGTTCCAAGCGTTTCTGGCGATTTAACTCAACGTAAACGTGTCAAAATCGTGCATTTCGTCCGAAAACGAAAACTTCTTGCGTTCAACGTCGTCTTGCACAACTGTATCAAACGAAACTCCGATCTACACTGAGATCCGAGATGTATACCTTTTCGAACGATTCTGGCCCCTCAGCTAGACGTGAAAAAGTCAAATACGATTATTTGTCTCAGAAAACACAATTCCGGCTTTAATCGTAGTCTAGCGTACTTTTATCGCCTGAAACAGCGGTCTACACCCGAACTCGATATGTGCCCAGTTTAGAGCGATTCTAACATCTAAACTCAACGCCAACGTTTTAAAATCGTTGAATTGGTCCGGAAACATGAAGTTCTTGCGTCAAACGACGTCTCTCACAGCGGTATCGAACGAAACTTCAAACTACTCAGAAAATCGAAATTTCGCGATTTCCGAGCTATCCTGGCATCTCAGCTCGACGTAAAAAAGTTAAAATCTTTTATTCTCTTTAGAAACAGAAAAATTCGTGCGTTAACCGTCCTCTCGGGGAGTTGGATCGGAAGAAACTTCGATCCACCCCGAGAATTAAGATTTCGCGTTTGTCGAGCAATTCTAGCATCTCCTCTTGACATAAGTGTCAAAATGAGATATTATGACTAAACGAAAAAAATTCTTGCATCAGACGTTGTCTTGCACGGCATTTGCGACCGAAACATCGGTCTACATGGAGAAATAAGATGTCTTGAGTTCCGAGTGATTCTGGCTTGTGAACTCAACGTCAACCTTTGCAAATTTTTTATTTTGTCCGAAAACATGTAATTGTTGCATTGAACGCAGTCTAACACGGCTGTAATGAACGAAACGTTGATCTAGCCCGAAAATCACAATCTCGCGAGTTTCCAGCTGTTCTGGCATTACAGCTTGACGTAAGAAAGTCGAAACACTTTTGTTGACCAAAAACAGACAAATTTTTGCCTGAACCGGCGTCTTGCAAGGCTGTATCGAACGAAACATCGGTGTATCGAACGAAACATCGGTTCATACCGAGTATCGAAATGTTCTGACTTTCGAGCGATTTTGGCACCTCAGCTCGACTTGAAAAAGGCAAAATAACTGATTTTGTCTTGAAAAACACAATTCTGGCGTTAAACTCTTTCTTGCAAACCTGTATTGAACGAAACGTCGTCGCACACCGAGAATCGAGATGTGCCGAGTTCCAAGCGTTTCTGGCGATTCAACTCAACGTAAACGTGTCAAAATCGTGCATTTCGTCCGAAAACGAAAACTTCTTGCGTTAAACGTCGTCTTGCACAGCTGTATCAAACGAAACTCCGATCTACACTGAGATCCGAGATGTATACCTTTTCGAACGATTCTGGCCCCTCAGCTAGACGTGAAAAAGTCAAATACGATTATTTGTCTCAGAAAACACAATTCCGGCTTTAATCGTAGTCTTGCGTACTTTTATCGCCTGAAACAGCGGTCTACACCCGAACTCGATATGTGCCCAGTTTAGAGCGATTTTAACATCTAAACTCAACGCCAACGTTTTAAAATCGTTGAATTGGTCCGGAAACATGAAGTTCTTGCGTCAAACGACGTCTCTCACAGCGGTATCGAACGAAACTTCAAACTACTCAGAAAATCGAAATTTCGCGATTTCCGAGCTATCCTGGCATCTCAGCTCGACGTAAAAAAGTTAAAATCTTTTATTCTCTTCAGAAACAGAAAAATTCGTGCGTCAACCGTCCTCTCGGGGAGTTGGATCGGAAGAAACTTCGACCCACCCCGAGAATTAAGATTTCGCGTTTGTCGAGCAATTCTAGCATCTCCTCTTGACATAAGTGTCAAAATAAGATATTATGACTAGACGCACAAAATTCTTGCATTAGACGTTGTTTTGCACGGCATTTGCTACCGAAACATCGGTCTACATGGCGAAATAAGATGTCTTGAGTTCCGAGCGTATCTGGCTTGTGAACTCAACGTCAACCATTGCAAATTTTTTATTTTGTCCGAAAACATGTAATTGTTGCATTGAACGCAGTTTAACACGGCTGTATCGAACGAAACGTTGATCTAGCCCGAAAATCACAATCTCGCGAGTTTCGAGCTGTTCTGGCTTTACAGCTTGACGTAAGAAAGTCGAAACACTTTTGTTGACCAAAAATAGACAAATTTTTGCCTGAACCGGCGTCTTGCAAGGCTGTATCGAACGAAACATCGGTGTATCGAACGAAACATCGGTTCATACCGAGAATCGAAATGTTCTGACTTTCGAGCGATTTTGGCACCTCAGCTCGATTTGAAAAAGGCAAAATAACTGATTTTATCTTGAAAAACACAATTCTGGCGTTAAACTCTTTCTTGCAAACCTGTATTGAACGAAACGTCGTCGCACACCGAGAATCGAGATGTGCCGAGTTCCAAGCGTTTCTGGCGATTTAACTCAACGTAAACGTGTCAAAATCGTGCATTTCGTCCGAAAACGAAAACTTCTTGCGTTCAACGTCGTCTTGCACAACTGTATCAAACGAAACTCCGATCTACACTGAGAATCGAGATGTACACCTTTTCGAAAGATTCTGGCACCTCAGCTAATCGTGAAAAAGTCAAATACATCTATTTTGACTCAGGAAAAACCATTCCAGCGTTAATCGTGGTCTTGCGTACTTGTATCGACCGAAACAACGGTCTACACCGGAACTCGATATGTGCCGAGTTTTGAGCGATTCTAACATCTAAACTCAACGCCAACGTTTCAAAATCGGTGAATTGGTCTGAAAACATGGAATCCTTGCGTTAAACGACGTCTCTCACAGCGGTATTGAACGAAACTTCAATCTACTCAGAAAATCACAATTCCGCGAGTTTCGAGCTGTTCTGGCATTTCAGATTGACGTAAGAAAATCGAAATCTCTTTTGTTGACCAAAAAATGACAACTTTCCGCCTAAACCGACGTCTTGCGTGGCTGCATCGAACGAAACATCGGTTCACACCGAGAATCGAGATGTTATGAGTTTCGAGCGATTTTGGCACCTCAGCTCGACGTGAAAAAGGCAAAATAACTCATTTTCTCTCGAATAACACAATTCTGGCGTTAAACTCTTTCTTGCAAACCTGTATTGAACGAAACGTCGTCGCACACCGAGAATCGAGATGTGCCGAGTTCCAAGCGTTTCTGGCGATTCAACTCAACGTAAACGTGTCAAAATCGTGCATTTCGTCCGAAAACGAAAACTTCTTGCGTTCAACGTCGTCTTGCACGGCTGTATCAAACGAAACTCCGATCTACACTGAGAATTGAGATGTACACCTTTTCGAAAGATTCTGGCACCTCAGCTAATCGTGAAAAAGTCAAATACATCTATTTTGACTTAGGAAAAACAATTCCAGCGTTAATCGTGGTCTTGCGTACTTGTATCGACCGAAACAACGGTCTACACCGGAACTCGATATGTGCCGAGTTTTGAGCGATTCTAACATCTAAACTCAACGCCAACGTTTCAAAATCGTTTAATCGGTCCGTAAACATGAAATTCTTGCGTCAAACGACGTCTCTCACAGCGGTATCGATCAAAACTTCAATCTACTCAGAAAATCGAAATTTCGCGATTTCCGAACTATCTTGGCATCTTAGCTCGACGTTAAAAAGTTAAAATCTTTTTTGTTGACCAAAAACAGACAAATTTCTGCCTAAACCAGCGTCTTGCAAGGCTGTATCGAACGAAGCATCGATCTACACCAAGAATCGAAATGTCCGGACTTCCGAGCGATTCTAGCATCACGGATCGACATAAATGTGTCATGATCATTTATCTTTTTTCGAATCCGATAATTTTTCCGTTATACCTCGTCTTGCACAACTGTTTCGGACGAAATATCGATCTACACCAAGAATCGAGATCTCCCGATTTTCAAGGGATTGCGGCATGTAAGCTCACCGTCAACGGTTCAAAATCGTTCATTTCGGTGGAAACTTGCAATTCTTGCGTTGAACGTCGTCTCGCACGGCTGTCTCGAACGAAACATCGATCGGCCTCGGGAATTGCCTTTTCGCGAGTTTCAAGCTATTCTGGCATCTCACCTCGACGTAAGCTAGTCCGAATTCTTTGTTTTGTCCTAAAACAGGAACATTTTTGTGTTAACAGTCGTCTTCCAAGGCTGTATCGAACGAAACTTCGATCTACCGCGAGTATCGAGGGCTTTCGTGTGTCGAGCGATTCTGCCATCTCGGCTCGACATCGAAGCGTCAAAATCATACATTTTCTCTTAAATTACAAAATTCTTGCCCTAAACATCGTTTGGCACCACTGTATCCATCGAAACACCGGTCTACACCGAGGATCGAGATGTCCCGAATTTCGAGCGAATCTGGCATCTCAGCTCGACGTTAAATGTCAAAATCGTTTATTTCGTCCGATAACCAAAATTCTTGCATTAAACGTCGCCTTGCACGGCTGTATCGATAGGAACATCGATCTACCTCGAGAATCGACATGTCTCGAGTTCAGAGCGAATCTAGCATCTCGTCGTGACATAAGTGTCAAAATGAGTCATTTCGACTAAACGCACAAAATTCTTGCATTAGACGTTTTCTTGCACGGCATTTGTGACCGGAATATCGGTCTACATCGAGAAAAAAGATGTCTTGAGTTCCGAGCGTATCTGGCTTGTGAACTCAACGTCAACCTTTGCAAACTCTTTATTTTGTTCAAAAACTTGTAATTGTTGCGTTAAACGTAGTCTAACGCGGCTGTATCGAACAAAACGTTGATCTACCCCGAAATCCACAATTTCGCGAGTTTTGAGCTGTTCTGGCATTTCAGCTTGACGTAAGAAAGTGGAAATCTCTTTTGTTGACCAAAAAAATGACAAATTTTTTCGCCTGAACCGGCGTCTTGCGTGGCTGTATCGAACGAAACATCCGGCTTACACCGAGAATCGAGATGTTATGAGTTTCGAGCGATTTTGGCACCTCAGCTCGACGTGAAAAAGGCAAAATAACTCATTTTCTCTCGAATAACACAATTCTGGCGTTAAACTCTTTCTTGCAAACCTGTATAGAACGAAACGTCGTCGCACACCGAGAATCGAGATGCGCCGAGTTCCAAGCGTTGCTGGCGATTTAACTTAACGTAAACGTGTCAAAATCGTGCATTTTGTCAGAAAACGAAAACTTCTTGCGTTAAACGTCGTCTTGCACAGCTGTATCAAACGAAACTCCGATCTACACTGAGAATTGAGATGTACACCTTTTCGAAAGATTCTGGCACCTCAGCTAATCGTGAAAAAGTCAAATACATCTATTTTGACTCAGGAAAACAATTCCAGCGTTAATCGTGGTCTTGCGTACTTGTATGGACCGTAACAACGGTCTACACCGGAACTCGATATGTGCCGAGTTTTGAGCGATTCTAACATCTAAACTCAACGCCAACGTTTCAAAATCGTTAAATTGGTCCGGAAACATGAAGTTCTTGCGTCAAACGGCGTCTCTCACAGCGGTATTGAACGAAACTTCAAACTACTCAGAAAATCGAAATTTCGCGATTTCCGAGCTATCCTGGCATCTCAGCTCGACGTAAAAAAGTTAAAATCTTTTATTCTCTTCAGAAACAGAAAAATTCGTGCGTTAACCGTCCTCTCGGGGAGTTGGATCGGAAGAAACTTCGATCCACCCCGAGAATTAAGATTTCGCGTTTGTCGAGCAATTCTAGCATCTCCTCTTGACATAAGTGTCAAAATAAGATATTATGACTAGACGCACAAAATTCTTGCATTAGACGTTGTTTTGCACGGCATTTGCTACCGAAACATCGGTCTACATGGCGAAATAAGATGTCTTGAGTTCCGAGCGTATCTGGCTTGTGAACTCAACGTCAACCATTGCAAATTTTTTATTTAGTCCGAAAACATGTAATTGTTGCATTGAACGCAGTTTAACACGGCTGTATCGAACGAAACGTTGATCTAGCCCGAAAATCACAATCTCGCGAGTTTCGAGCTGTTCTGGCTTTACAGCTTGACGTAAGAAAGTCGAAACACTTTTGTTGACCAAAAATAGACAAATTTTTGCCTGAACCGGCGTCTTGCAAGGCTGTATCGAACGAAACATCGGTGTATCGAACGAAACATCGGTTCATACCGAGAATCGAAATGTTCTGACTTTCGAGCGATTTTGGCACCTCAGCTCGATTTGAAAAAGGCAAAATAACTGATTTTATCTTGAAAAACACAATTCTGGCGTTAAACTCTTTATTGCAAACCTGTATTGAACGAAACGTCGTCGCACACCGAGAATCGAGATGTGCCGAGTTCCAAGCGTTTCTGGCGATTTAACTCAACGTAAACGTGTCAAAATCGTGCATTTCGTCCGAAAACGAAAACTTCTTGCGTTCAACGTCGTCTTGCACAACTGTATCAAACGAAACTCCGATCTACACTGAGAATCGAGATGTACACCTTTTCGAAAGATTCTGGCACCTCAGCTAATCGTGAAAAAGTCAAATACATCTATTTTGACTCAGGAAAAACAATTCCAGCGTTAATCGTGGTCTTGCGTACTTGTATCGACCGAAACAACGGTCTACACCGGAACTCGATATGTGCCGAGTTTTGAGCGATTCTAACATCTAAACTCAACACCAACGTTTCAAAATCGGTGAATTGGTCTGAAAACATGGAATCCTTGCGTTAAACGACGTCTCTCACAGCGGTATTGAACGAAACATCAATCTACTCAGAAAATCACAATTCCGCGAGTTTCGAGCTGTTCTGGCATTTCAGATTGACGTAAGAAAATCGAAATCTCTTTTGTTGACCAAAAAATGACAACTTTCCGCCTAAACCGACGTCTTGCGTGGCTGCATCGAACGAAACATCGGTTCACACCGAGAATCGAGATGTTATGAGTTTCGAGCGATTTTGGCACCTCAGCTCGACGTGAAAAAGGCAAAATAACTCATTTTCTCTCGAATAACACAATTCTGGCGTTAAACTCTTCCTTGCAAACCTGTATAGAACGAAACGTCGTCGCACACCGAGAATCGAGATGCGCCGAGTTCCACGCGTTTCTGGCGATTTAACTTAACGTAAACGTGTCAAAATCGTGCATTCCGTCAGAAAACGAAAACTTCTTGCGTTAAACGTCGTCTTGCACAGCTGTATCAAACGAAACTCCGATCTACACTGAGATCCGAGATGTATACCTTTTCGAACGATTCTGGCCCCTCAGCTAGACGTGTAAAAGTCAAATACGATTATTTGTCTCAGAAAACACAATTCCGGCTTTAATCGTAGTCTAGCGTACTTTTATCGCCTGAAACAGCGGTCTACACCCGAACTCGATATGTGCCCAGTTTAGAGCGATTTTAACATCTAAACTCAACGCCAACGTTTTAAAATCGTTGAATTGGTCCGGAAACATGAAGTTCTTGCGTCAAACGACGTCTCTCACAGCGGTATCGAACGAAACTTCAAACTATTCAGAAAATCGAAATTTCGCGATTTCCGAGCTATCCTGGCATCTCAGCTCGACGTAAAAAAGTTAAAATCTTTTATTCTCTTTAGAAACAGAAAAATTCGTGCGTTAACCGTCCTCTCGGGGAGTTGGATCGGAAGAAACTTCGATCCACCCCGAGAATTAAGATTTCGCGTTTGTCGAGCAATTCTAGCATCTCCTCTTGACATAAGTTTCAAAATGAGATATTATGACTAGACGCACAAAATTCTTGCATTAGACGTTGTTTTGCACGGCATTTGCTACCGAAACATCGGTCTACATGGCGAAATAAGATGTCTTGAGTTCCGAGCGTATCTGGCTTGTGAACTCAACGTCAACCATTGCAAATTTTTTATCTTGTCCGAAAACATGTAATTGTTGCATTGAACGCAGTTTAACACGGCTGTATCGAACGAAACGTTGATCTAGCCCGAAAATCACAATCTCGCGAGTTTCGAGCTGTTCTGGCTTTACAGCTTGACGTAAGAAAGTCGAAACACTTTTGTTGACCAAAAATAGACAAATTTCTGCCTGAACCGGCGTCTTGCAAGGCTGTATCGAACGAAACATCGGTGTATCGAACGAAACATCGGTTCATACCGAGAATCGAAATGTTCTGACTTTCGAGCGATTTTGGCACCTCAGCTCGATTTGAAAAAGGCAAAATAACTGATTTTATCTTGAAAAACACAATTCTGGCGTTAAACTCTTTCTTGCAAACCTGTATTGAACGAAACGTCGTCGCACACCGAGAATCGAGATGTGCCGAGTTCCAAGCGTTTCTGGCGATTCAACTCAACGTAAACGTGTCAAAATCGTGCATTTCGTCCGAAAACGAAAACTTCTTGCGTTCAACGTCGTCTTGCACGGCTGTATCAAACGAAACTCCGATCTACACTGAGAATTGAGATGTACACCTTTTCGAAAGATTCTGGCACCTCAGCTAATCGTGAAAAAGTCAAATACATCTATTTTAACTCAGGAAAAACAATTCCAGCGTTAATCGTGGTCTTGCGTACTTGTATCGACCGAAACAACGGTCTACACCGGAACTCGATATGTGCCGAGTTTTGAGCGATTATAACATCTAAACTCAACGACAACGTTTCAAAATCGTTAAATTGGTCCGTAAACATGAAATTCTTGCGTCAAACGACGTCTCTCACAGCGGTATCGATCAAAACTTCAATCTACTCAGAAAATCGAAATTTCGCGATTTCCGAACTATCTTGGCATCTTAGCTCGACGTTAAAAAGTTAAAATCTTTTTTGTTGACCAAAAACAGACAAATTTCTGCCTAAACCAGCGTCTTGCCAGGCTGTATCGAACGAAGCATCGATCTACACCAAGAATCGAAATGTCCGGACTTCCGAGCGATTCTAGCATCACGGATCGACATAAATGTGTCATGATCATTTATCTTTTTTCGAATCCGATAATTTTTCCGTTATACCTCGTCTTGCACAACTGTTTCGGACGAAATATCGATCTACACCAAGAATCGAGATCTCCCGATTTTCAAGGGATTGCGGCATGTAAGCTCACCGTCAACGGTTCAAAATCGTTCATTTCGGTGGAAACTTGCAATTCTTGCGTTGAACGTCGTCTCGCACGGCTGTCTCGAACGAAACATCGATCGGCCTCGGGAATTGCCTTTTCGCGAGTTTCAAGCTATTCTGGCATCTCACCTCGACGTAAGCTAGTCCGAATTCTTTGTTTTGTCCTAAAACAGGAACATTTTTGTGTTAACAGTCGTCTTCCAAGGCTGTATCGAACGAAACTTCGATCTACCGCGAGTATCGAGGGCTTTCGTGTGTCGAGCGATTCTGCCATCTCGGCTCGACATCGAAGCGTCAAAATCATACATTTTCTCTTAAATTACAAAATTCTTGCCCTAAACATCGTTTGGCACCACTGTATCCATCGAAACACCGGTCTACACCGAGGATCGAGATGTCCCGAATTTCGAGCGAATCTGGCATCTCAGCTCGACGTTAAATGTCAAAATCGTTTATTTCGTCCGATAACCAAAATTCTTGCATTAAACGTCGCCTTGCACGGCTGTATCGATAGGAACATCGATCTACCTCGAGAATCGACATGTCTCGAGTTCAGAGCGAATCTAGCATCTCGTCGTGACATAAGTGTCAAAATGAGTCATTTCGACTAAACGCACAAAATTCTTGCATTAGACGTTTTCTTGCACGGCATTTGTGACCGGAATATCGGTCTACATCGAGAAAAAAGATGTCTTGAGTTCCGAGCGTATCTGGCTTGTGAACTCAACGTCAACCTTTGCAAACTCTTTATTTTGTTCAAAAACTTGTAATTGTTGCGTTAAACGTAGTCTAACGCGGCTGTATCGAACAAAACGTTGATCTACCCCGAAATCCACAATTTCGCGAGTTTTGAGCTGTTCTGGCATTTCAGCTTGACGTAAGAAAGTGGAAATCTCTTTTGTTGACCAAAAAAATGACAAATTTTTTCGCCTGAACCGGCGTCTTGCGTGGCTGTATCGAACGAAACATCCGGCTTACACCGAGAATCGAGATGTTATGAGTTTCGAGCGATTTTGGCACCTCAGCTCGACGTGAAAAAGGCAAAATAACTCATTTTCTCTCGAATAACACAATTCTGGCGTTAAACTCTTTCTTGCAAACCTGTATAGAACGAAACGTCGTCGCACACCGAGAATCGAGATGCGCCGAGTTCCAAGCGTTGCTGGCGATTTAACTTAACGTAAACGTGTCAAAATCGTGCATTTCGTCCGAAAACGAAAACTTCTTGCGTTCAACGTCGTCTTGCACAACTGTATCAAACGAAACTCCGATCTACACTGAGATCCGAGATGTATACCTTTTCGAACGATTCTGGCCCCTCAGCTAGACGTGAAAAAGTCAAATACGATTATTTGTCTCAGAAAACACAATTCCGGCTTTAATCGTAGTCTAGCGTACTTTTATCGCCTGAAACAGCGGTCTACACCCGAACTCGATATGTGCCCAGTTTAGAGCGATTCTAACATCTAAACTCAACGCCAACGTTTTAAAATCGTTGAATTGGTCCGGAAACATGAAGTTCTTGCGTCAAACGACGTCTCTCACAGCGGTATCGAACGAAACTTCAAACTACTCAGAAAATCGAAATTTCGCGATTTCCGAGCTATCCTGGCATCTCAGCTCGACGTAAAAAAGTTAAAATCTTTTATTCTCTTTAGAAACAGAAAAATTCGTGCGTTAACCGTCCTCTCGGGGAGTTGGATCGGAAGAAACTTCGATCCACCCCGAGAATTAAGATTTCGCGTTTGTCGAGCAATTCTAGCATCTCCTCTTGACATAAGTGTCAAAATGAGATATTATGACTAAACGAAAAAAATTCTTGCATCAGACGTTGTCTTGCACGGCATTTGCGACCGAAACATCGGTCTACATGGAGAAATAAGATGTCTTGAGTTCCGAGTGATTCTGGCTTGTGAACTCAACGTCAACCTTTGCAAATTTTTTATTTTGTCCGAAAACATGTAATTGTTGCATTGAACGCAGTCTAACACGGCTGTAATGAACGAAACGTTGATCTAGCCCGAAAATCACAATCTCGCGAGTTTCCAGCTGTTCTGGCATTACAGCTTGACGTAAGAAAGTCGAAACACTTTTGTTGACCAAAAACAGACAAATTTTTGCCTGAACCGGCGTCTTGCAAGGCTGTATCGAACGAAACATCGGTGTATCGAACGAAACATCGGTTCATACCGAGTATCGAAATGTTCTGACTTTCGAGCGATTTTGGCACCTCAGCTCGACTTGAAAAAGGCAAAATAACTGATTTTGTCTTGAAAAACACAATTCTGGCGTTAAACTCTTTCTTGCAAACCTGTATTGAACGAAACGTCGTCGCACACCGAGAATCGAGATGTGCCGAGTTCCAAGCGTTTCTGGCGATTCAACTCAACGTAAACGTGTCAAAATCGTGCATTTCGTCCGAAAACGAAAACTTCTTGCGTTAAACGTCGTCTTGCACAGCTGTATCAAACGAAACTCCGATCTACACTGAGATCCGAGATGTATACCTTTTCGAACGATTCTGGCCCCTCAGCTAGACGTGAAAAAGTCAAATACGATTATTTGTCTCAGAAAACACAATTCCGGCTTTAATCGTAGTCTTGCGTACTTTTATCGCCTGAAACAGCGGTCTACACCCGAACTCGATATGTGCCCAGTTTAGAGCGATTTTAACATCTAAACTCAACGCCAACGTTTTAAAATCGTTGAATTGGTCCGGAAACATGAAGTTCTTGCGTCAAACGACGTCTCTCACAGCGGTATCGAACGAAACTTCAAACTACTCAGAAAATCGAAATTTCGCGATTTCCGAGCTATCCTGGCATCTCAGCTCGACGTAAAAAAGTTAAAATCTTTTATTCTCTTCAGAAACAGAAAAATTCGTGCGTCAACCGTCCTCTCGGGGAGTTGGATCGGAAGAAACTTCGACCCACCCCGAGAATTAAGATTTCGCGTTTGTCGAGCAATTCTAGCATCTCCTCTTGACATAAGTGTCAAAATAAGATATTATGACTAGACGCACAAAATTCTTGCATTAGACGTTGTTTTGCACGGCATTTGCTACCGAAACATCGGTCTACATGGCGAAATAAGATGTCTTGAGTTCCGAGCGTATCTGGCTTGTGAACTCAACGTCAACCATTGCAAATTTTTTATTTTGTCCGAAAACATGTAATTGTTGCATTGAACGCAGTTTAACACGGCTGTATCGAACGAAACGTTGATCTAGCCCGAAAATCACAATCTCGCGAGTTTCGAGCTGTTCTGGCTTTACAGCTTGACGTAAGAAAGTCGAAACACTTTTGTTGACCAAAAATAGACAAATTTTTGCCTGAACCGGCGTCTTGCAAGGCTGTATCGAACGAAACATCGGTGTATCGAACGAAACATCGGTTCATACCGAGAATCGAAATGTTCTGACTTTCGAGCGATTTTGGCACCTCAGCTCGATTTGAAAAAGGCAAAATAACTGATTTTATCTTGAAAAACACAATTCTGGCGTTAAACTCTTTCTTGCAAACCTGTATTGAACGAAACGTCGTCGCACACCGAGAATCGAGATGTGCCGAGTTCCAAGCGTTTCTGGCGATTTAACTCAACGTAAACGTGTCAAAATCGTGCATTTCGTCCGAAACCGAAAACTTCTTGCGTTCAACGTCGTCTTGCACAACTGTATCAAACGAAACTCCGATCTACACTGAGAATCGAGATGTACACCTTTTCGAAAGATTCTGGCACCTCAGCTAATCGTGAAAAAGTCAAATACATCTATTTTGACTCAGGAAAAACCATTCCAGCGTTAATCGTGGTCTTGCGTACTTGTATCGACCGAAACAACGGTCTACACCGGAACTCGATATGTGCCGAGTTTTGAGCGATTCTAACATCTAAACTCAACGCCAACGTTTCAAAATCGGTGAATTGGTCTGAAAACATGGAATCCTTGCGTTAAACGACGTCTCTCACAGCGGTATTGAACGAAACTTCAATCTACTCAGAAAATCACAATTCCGCGAGTTTCGAGCTGTTCTGGCATTTCAGATTGACGTAAGAAAATCGAAATCTCTTTTGTTGACCAAAAAATGACAACTTTCCGCCTAAACCGACGTCTTGCGTGGCTGCATCGAACGAAACATCGGTTCACACCGAGAATCGAGATGTTATGAGTTTCGAGCGATTTTGGCACCTCAGCTCGACGTGAAAAAGGCAAAATAACTCATTTTCTCTCGAATAACACAATTCTGGCGTTAAACTCTTTCTTGCAAACCTGTATTGAACGAAACGTCGTCGCACACCGAGAATCGAGATGTGCCGAGTTCCAAGCGTTTCTGGCGATTCAACTCAACGTAAACGTGTCAAAATCGTGCATTTCGTCCGAAAACGAAAACTTCTTGCGTTCAACGTCGTCTTGCACGGCTGTATCAAACGAAACTCCGATCTACACTGAGAATTGAGATGTACACCTTTTCGAAAGATTCTGGCACCTCAGCTAATCGTGAAAAAGTCAAATACATCTATTTTGACTTAGGAAAAACAATTCCAGCGTTAATCGTGGTCTTGCGTACTTGTATCGACCGAAACAACGGTCTACACCGGAACTCGATATGTGCCGAGTTTTGAGCGATTCTAACATCTAAACTCAACGCCAACGTTTCAAAATCGTTTAATCGGTCCGTAAACATGAAATTCTTGCGTCAAACGACGTCTCTCACAGCGGTATCGATCAAAACTTCAATCTACTCAGAAAATCGAAATTTCGCGATTTCCGAACTATCTTGGCATCTTAGCTCGACGTTAAAAAGTTAAAATCTTTTTTGTTGACCAAAAACAGACAAATTTCTGCCTAAACCAGCGTCTTGCAAGGCTGTATCGAACGAAGCATCGATCTACACCAAGAATCGAAATGTTCGGACTTCCGAGCGATTCTAGCATCACGGATCGACATAAATGTGTCATGATCATTTATCTTTTTTCGAATCCGATAATTTTTCCGTTATACCTCGTCTTGCACAACTGTTTCGGACGAAATATCGATCTACACCAAGAATCGAGATCTCCCGATTTTCAAGGGATTGCGGCATGTAAGCTCACCGTCAACGGTTCAAAATCGTTCATTTCGGTGAAAACTTGCAATTCTTGCGTTGAACGTCGTCTCGCACGGCTGTCTCGAACGAAACATCGATCGGCCTCGGGAATTGCCTTTTCGCGAGTTTCAAGCTATTCTGGCATCTCACCTCGACGTAAGCTAGTCCGAATTCTTTGTTTTGTCCTAAAACAGGAACATTTTTGTGTTAACAGTCGTCTTCCAAGGCTGTATCGAACGAAACTTCGATCTACCGCGAGTATCGAGGGCTTTCGTGTGTCGAGCGATTCTGCCATCTCGGCTCGACATCGAAGCGTCAAAATCATACATTTTCTCTTAAATTACAAAATTCTTGCCCTAAACATCGTTTGGCACCACTGTATCCATCGAAACACCGGTCTACACCGAGGATCGAGATGTCCCGAATTTCGAGCGAATCTGGCATCTCAGCTCGACGTTAAATGTCAAAATCGTTTATTTCGTCCGATAACCAAAATTCTTGCATTAAACGTCGCCTTGCACGGCTGTATCGATAGGAACATCGATCTACCTCGAGAATCGACATGTCTCGAGTTCAGAGCGAATCTAGCATCTCGTCGTGACATAAGTGTCAAAATGAGTCATTTCGACTAAACGCACAAAATTCTTGCATTAGACGTTTTCTTGCACGGCATTTGTGACCGGAATATCGGTCTACATCGAGAAAAAAGATGTCTTGAGTTCCGAGCGTATCTGGCTTGTGAACTCAACGTCAACCTTTGCAAACTCTTTATTTTGTTCAAAAACTTGTAATTGTTGCGTTAAACGTAGTCTAACGCGGCTGTATCGAACAAAACGTTGATCTACCCCGAAATCCACAATTTCGCGAGTTTTGAGCTGTTCTGGCATTTCAGCTTGACGTAAGAAAGTGGAAATCTCTTTTGTTGACCAAAAAAATGACAAATTTTTTCGCCTGAACCGGCGTCTTGCGTGGCTGTATCGAACGAAACATCGGTTCACACCGAGAATCGAGATGTTATGAGTTTCGAGCGATTTTGGCACCTCAGCTCGACGTGAAAAAGGCAAATTAACTCATTTTCTCTCGAATAACACAATTCTGGCGTTAAACTCTTCCTTGCAAACCTGTATAGAACGAAACGTCGTCGCACACCGAGAATCGAGATGCGCCGAGTTCCAAGCGTTTCTGGCGATTTAACTTAACGTAAACGTGTCAAAATCGTGCATTCCGTCAGAAAACGAAAACTTCTTGCGTTAAACGTCGTCTTGCACAGCTGTATCAAACGAAACTCCGATCTACACTGAGATCCGAGATGTATACCTTTTCGAACGATTCTGGCCCCTCAGCTAGACGTGAAAAAGTCAAATACGATTATTTGTCTCAGAAAACACAATTCCGGCTTTAATCGTAGTCTAGCGTACTTTTATCGCCTGAAACAGCGGTCTACACCCGAACTCGATATGTGCCCAGTTTAGAGCGATTTTAACATCTAAACTCAACGCCAACGTTTTAAAATCGTTGAATTGGTCCGGAAACATGAAGTTCTTGCGTCAAACGACGTCTCTCACAGCGGTATCGAACGAAACTTCAAACTACTCAGAAAATCGAAATTTCGCGATTTCCGAGCTATCCTGGCATCTCAGCTCGACGTAAAAAAGTTAAAATCTTTTATTCTCTTTAGAAACAGAAAAATTCGTGCGTTAACCGTCCTCTCGGGGAGTTGGATCGGAAGAAACTTCGATCCACCCCGAGAATTAAGATTTCGCGTTTGTCGAGCAATTCTAGCATCTCCTCTTGACATAAGTTTCAAAATGAGATATTATGACTAGACGCACAAAATTCTTGCATTAGACGTTGTTTTGCACGGCATTTGCTACCGAAACATCGGTCTACATGGCGAAATAAGATGTCTTGAGTTCCGAGCGTATCTGGCTTGTGAACTCAACGTCAACCATTGCAAATTTTTTATCTTGTCCGAAAACATGTAATTGTTGCATTGAACGCAGTTTAACACGGCTGTATCGAACGAAACGTTGATCTAGCCCGAAAATCACAATCTCGCGAGTTTCGAGCTGTTCTGGCTTTACAGCTTGACGTAAGAAAGTCGAAACACTTTTGTTGACCAAAAATAGACAAATTTCTGCCTGAACCGGCGTCTTGCAAGGCTGTATCGAACGAAACATCGGTGTATCGAACGAAACATCGGTTCATACCGAGAATCGAAATGTTCTGACTTTCGAGCGATTTTGGCACCTCAGCTCGATTTGAAAAAGGCAAAATAACTGATTTTATCTTGAAAAACACAATTCTGGCGTTAAACTCTTTCTTGCAAACCTGTATTGAACGAAACGTCGTCGCACACCGAGAATCGAGATGTGCCGAGTTCCAAGCGTTTCTGGCGATTCAACTCAACGTAAACGTGTCAAAATCGTGCATTTCGTCCGAAAACGAAAACTTCTTGCGTTCAACGTCGTCTTGCACGGCTGTATCAAACGAAACTCCGATCTACACTGAGAATTGAGATGTACACCTTTTCGAAAGATTCTGGCACCTCAGCTAATCGTGAAAAAGTCAAATACATCTATTTTAACTCAGGAAAAACAATTCCAGCGTTAATCGTGGTCTTGCGTACTTGTATCGACCGAAACAACGGTCTACACCGGAACTCGATATGTGCCGAGTTTTGAGCGATTATAACATCTAAACTCAACGCCAACGTTTCAAAATCGTTAAATTGGTCCGTAAACATGAAATTCTTGCGTCAAACGACGTCTCTCACAGCGGTATCGATCAAAACTTCAATCTACTCAGAAAATCGAAATTTCGCGATTTCCGAACTATCTTGGCATCTTAGCTCGACGTTAAAAAGTTAAAATCTTTTTTGTTGACCAAAAACAGACAAATTTCTGCCTAAACCAGCGTCTTGCAAGGCTGTATCGAACGAAGCATCGATCTACACCAAGAATCGAAATGTCCGGACTTCCGAGCGATTCTAGCATCACGGATCGACATAAATGTGTCATGATCATTTATCTTTTTTCGAATCCGATAATTTTTCCGTTATACCTCGTCTTGCACAACTGTTTCGGACGAAATATCGATCTACACCAAGAATCGAGATCTCCCGATTTTCAAGGGATTGCGGCATGTAAGCTCACCGTCAACGGTTCAAAATCGTTCATTTCGGTGGAAACTTGCAATTCTTGCGTTGAACGTCGTCTCGCACGGCTGTCTCGAACGAAACATCGATCGGCCTCGGGAATTGCCTTTTCGCGAGTTTCAAGCTATTCTGGCATCTCACCTCGACGTAAGCTAGTCCGAATTCTTTGTTTTGTCCTAAAACAGGAACATTTTTGTGTTAACAGTCGTCTTCCAAGGCTGTATCGAACGAAACTTCGATCTACCGCGAGTATCGAGGGCTTTCGTGTGTCGAGCGATTCTGCCATCTCGGCTCGACATCGAAGCGTCAAAATCATACATTTTCTCTTAAATTACAAAATTCTTGCCCTAAACATCGTTTGGCACCACTGTATCCATCGAAACACCGGTCTACACCGAGGATCGAGATGTCCCGAATTTCGAGCGAATCTGGCATCTCAGCTCGACGTTAAATGTCAAAATCGTTTATTTCGTCCGATAACCAAAATTCTTGCATTAAACGTCGCCTTGCACGGCTGTATCGATAGGAACATCGATCTACCTCGAGAATCGACATGTCTCGAGTTCAGAGCGAATCTAGCATCTCGTCGTGACATAAGTGTCAAAATGAGTCATTTCGACTAAACGCACAAAATTCTTGCATTAGACGTTTTCTTGCACGGCATTTGTGACCGGAATATCGGTCTACATCGAGAAAAAAGATGTCTTGAGTTCCGAGCGTATCTGGCTTGTGAACTCAACGTCAACCTTTGCAAACTCTTTATTTTGTTCAAAAACTTGTAATTGTTGCGTTAAACGTAGTCTAACGCGGCTGTATCGAACAAAACGTTGATCTACCCCGAAATCCACAATTTCGCGAGTTTTGAGCTGTTCTGGCATTTCAGCTTGACGTAAGAAAGTGGAAATCTCTTTTGTTGACCAAAAAAATGACAAATTTTTTCGCCTGAACCGGCGTCTTGCGTGGCTGTATCGAACGAAACATCCGGCTTACACCGAGAATCGAGATGTTATGAGTTTCGAGCGATTTTGGCACCTCAGCTCGACGTGAAAAAGGCAAAATAACTCATTTTCTCTCGAATAACACAATTCTGGCGTTAAACTCTTTCTTGCAAACCTGTATAGAACGAAACGTCGTCGCACACCGAGAATCGAGATGCGCCGAGTTCCAAGCGTTGCTGGCGATTTAACTTAACGTAAACGTGTCAAAATCGTGCATTTTGTCAGAAAACGAAAACTTCTTGCGTTAAACGTCGTCTTGCACAGCTGTATCAAACGAAACTCCGATCTACACTGAGAATTGAGATGTACACCTTTTCGAAAGATTCTGGCACCTCAGCTAATCGTGAAAAAGTCAAATACATCTATTTTGACTCAGGAAAACAATTCCAGCGTTAATCGTGGTCTTGCGTACTTGTATGGACCGTAACAACGGTCTACACCGGAACTCGATATGTGCCGAGTTTTGAGCGATTCTAACATCTAAACTCAACGCCAACGTTTCAAAATCGTTAAATTGGTCCGGAAACATGAAGTTCTTGCGTCAAACGGCGTCTCTCACAGCGGTATTGAACGAAACTTCAAACTACTCAGAAAATCGAAATTTCGCGATTTCCGAGCTATCCTGGCATCTCAGCTCGACGTAAAAAAGTTAAAATCTTTTATTCTCTTCAGAAACAGAAAAATTCGTGCGTTAACCGTCCTCTCGGGGAGTTGGATCGGAAGAAACTTCGATCCACCCCGAGAATTAAGATTTCGCGTTTGTCGAGCAATTCTAGCATCTCCTCTTGACATAAGTGTCAAAATAAGATATTATGACTAGACGCACAAAATTCTGGCATTAGACGTTGTTTTGCACGGCATTTGCTACCGAAACATCGGTCTACATGGCGAAATAAGATGTCTTGAGTTCCGAGCGTATCTGGCTTGTGAACTCAACGTCAACCATTGCAAATTTTTTATTTTGTCCGAAAACATGTAATTGTTGCATTGAACGCAGTTTAACACGGCTGTATCGAACGAAACGTTGATCTAGCCCGAAAATCACAATCTCGCGAGTTTCGAGCTGTTCTGGCTTTACAGCTTGACGTAAGAAAGTCGAAACACTTTTGTTGACCAAAAATAGACAAATTTTTGCCTGAACCGGCGTCTTGCAAGGCTGTATCGAACGAAACATCGGTGTATCGAACGAAACATCGGTTCATACCGAGAATCGAAATGTTCTGACTTTCGAGCGATTTTGGCACCTCAGCTCGATTTGAAAAAGGCAAAATAACTGATTTTATCTTGAAAAACACAATTCTGGCGTTAAACTCTTTCTTGCAAACCTGTATTGAACGAAACGTCGTCGCACACCGAGAATCGAGATGTGCCGAGTTCCAAGCGTTTCTGGCGATTTAACTCAACGTAAACGTGTCAAAATCGTGCATTTCGTCCGAAAACGAAAACTTCTTGCGTTCAACGTCGTCTTGCACAACTGTATCAAACGAAACTCCGATCTACACTGAGAATCGAGATGTACACCTTTTCGAAAGATTCTGGCACCTCAGCTAATCGTGAAAAAGTCAAATACATCTATTTTGACTCAGGAAAAACAATTCCAGCGTTAATCGTGGTCTTGCGTACTTGTATCGACCGAAACAACGGTCTACACCGGAACTCGATATGTGCCGAGTTTTGAGCGATTCTAACATCTAAACTCAACGCCAACGTTCCAAAATCGGTGAATTGGTCTGAAAACATGGAATCCTTGCGTTAAACGACGTCTCTCACAGCGGTATTGAACGAAACTTCAATCTACTCAGAAAATCACAATTCCGCGAGTTTCGAGCTGTTCTGGCATTTCAGATTGACGTAAGAAAATCGAAATCTCTTTTGTTGACCAAAAAATGACAACTTTCCGCCTAAACCGACGTCTTGCGTGGCTGCATCGAACGAAACATCGGTTCACACCGAGAATCGAGATGTTATGAGTTTCGAGCGATTTTGGCACCTCAGCTCGACGTGAAAAAGGCAAATTAACTCATTTTCTCTCGAATAACACAATTCTGGCGTTAAACTCTTCCTTGCAAACCTGTATAGAACGAAACGTCGTCGCACACCGAGAATCGAGATGCGCCGAGTTCCAAGCGTTTCTGGCGATTTAACTTAACGTAAACGTGTCAAAATCGTGCATTCCGTCAGAAAACGAAAACTTCTTGCGTTAAACGTCGTCTTGCACAGCTGTATCAAACGAAACTCCGATCTACACTGAGATCCGAGATGTATACCTTTTCGAACGATTCTGGCCCCTCAGCTAGACGTGAAAAAGTCAAATACGATTATTTGTCTCAGAAAACACAATTCCGGCTTTAATCGTAGTCTAGCGTACTTTTATCGCCTGAAACAGCGGTCTACACCCGAACTCGATATGTGCCCAGTTTAGAGCGATTTTAACATCTAAACTCAACGCCAACGTTTTAAAATCGTTGAATTGGTCCGGAAACATGAAGTTCTTGCGTCAAACGACGTCTCTCACAGCGGTACCGAACGAAACTTCAAACTACTCAGAAAATCGAAATTTCGCGATTTCCGAGCTATCCTGGCATCTCAGCTCGACGTAAAAAAGTTAAAATCTTTTATTCTCTTTAGAAACAGAAAAATTCGTGCGTTAACCGTCCTCTCGGGGAGTTGGATCGGAAGAAACTTCGATCCACCCCGAGAATTAAGATTTCGCGTTTGTCGAGCAATTCTAGCATCTCCTCTTGACATAAGTTTCAAAATGAGATATTATGACTAGACGCACAAAATTCTTGCATTAGACGTTGTTTTGCACGGCATTTGCTACCGAAACATCGGTCTACATGGCGAAATAAGATGTCTTGATTTCCGAGCGTATCTGGCTTGTGAACTCAACGTCAACCATTGCAAATTTTTTATCTTGTCCGAAAACATGTAATTGTTGCATTGAACGCAGTTTAACACGGCTGTATCGAACGAAACGTTGATCTAGCCCGAAAATCACAATCTCGCGAGTTTCGAGCTGTTCTGGCTTTACAGCTTGACGTAAGAAAGTCGAAACACTTTTGTTGACCAAAAATAGACAAATTTCTGCCTGAACCGGCGTCTTGCAAGGCTGTATCGAACGAAACATCGGTGTATCGAACGAAACATCGGTTCATACCGAGAATCGAAATGTTCTGACTTTCGAGCGATTTTGGCACCTCAGCTCGATTTGAAAAAGGCAAAATAACTGATTTTATCTTGAAAAACACAATTCTGGCGTTAAACTCTTTCTTGCAAACCTGTATTGAACGAAACGTCGTCGCACACCGAGAATCGAGATGTGCCGAGTTCCAAGCGTTTCTGGCGATTCAACTCAACGTAAACGTGTCAAAATCGTGCATTTCGTCCGAAAACGAAAACTTTTTGCGTTCAACGTCGTCTTGCACGGCTGTATCAAACGAAACTCCGATCTACACTGAGAATTGAGATGTACACCTTTTCGAAAGATTCTGGCACCTCAGCTAATCGTGAAAAAGTCAAATACATCTATTTTAACTCAGGAAAAACAATTCCAGCGTTAATCGTGGTCTTGCGTACTTGTATCGACCGAAACAACGGTCTACACCGGAACTCGATATGTGCCGAGTTTTGAGCGATTATAACATCTAAACTCAACGCCAACGTTTCAAAATCGTTAAATTGGTCCGTAAACATGAAATTCTTGCGTCAAACGACGTCTCTCACAGCGGTATCGATCAAAACTTCAATCTACTCAGAAAATCGAAATTTCGCGATTTCCGAACTATCTTGGCATCTTAGCTCGACGTTAAAAAGTTAAAATCTTTTTTGTTGACCAAAAACAGACAAATTTCTGCCTAAACCAGCGTCTTGCAAGGCTGTATCGAACGAAGCATCGATCTACACCAAGAATCGAAATGTCCGGACTTCCGAGCGATTCTAGCATCACGGATCGACATAAATGTGTCATGATCATTTATCTTTTTTCGAATCCGATAATTTTTCCGTTATACCTCGTCTTGCACAACTGTTTCGGACGAAATATCGATCTACACCAAGAATCGAGATCTCCCGATTTTCAAGGGATTGCGGCATGTAAGCTCACCGTCAACGGTTCAAAATCGTTCATTTCGGTGGAAACTTGCAATTCTTGCGTTGAACGTCGTCTCGCACGGCTGTCTCGAACGAAACATCGATCGGCCTCGGGAATTGCCTTTTCGCGAGTTTCAAGCTATTCTGGCATCTCACCTCGACGTAAGCTAGTCCGAATTCTTTGTTTTGTCCTAAAACAGGAACATTTTTGTGTTAACAGTCGTCTTCCAAGGCTGTATCGAACGAAACTTCGATCTACCGCGAGTATCGAGGGCTTTCGTGTGTCGAGCGATTCTGCCATCTCGGCTCGACATCGAAGCGTCAAAATCATACATTTTCTCTTAAATTACAAAATTCTTGCCCTAAACATCGTTTGGCACCACTGTATCCATCGAAACACCGGTCTACACCGAGGATCGAGATGTCCCGAATTTCGAGCGAATCTGGCATCTCAGCTCGACGTTAAATGTCAAAATCGTTTATTTCGTCCGATAACCAAAATTCTTGCATTAAACGTCGCCTTGCACGGCTGTATCGATAGGAACATCGATCTACCTCGAGAATCGACATGTCTCGAGTTCAGAGCGAATCTAGCATCTCGTCGTGACATAAGTGTCAAAATGAGTCATTTCGACTAAACGCACAAAATTCTTGCATTAGACGTTTTCTTGCACGGCATTTGTGACCGGAATATCGGTCTACATCGAGAAAAAAGATGTCTTGAGTTCCGAGCGTATCTGGCTTGTGAACTCAACGTCAACCTTTGCAAACTCTTTATTTTGTTCAAAAACTTGTAATTGTTGCGTTAAACGTAGTCTAACGCGGCTGTATCGAACAAAACGTTGATCTACCCCGAAATCCACAATTTCGCGAGTTTTGAGCTGTTCTGGCATTTCAGCTTGACGTAAGAAAGTGGAAATCTCTTTTGTTGACCAAAAAAATGACAAATTTTTTCGCCTGAACCGGCGTCTTGCGTGGCTGTATCGAACGAAACATCCGGCTTACACCGAGAATCGAGATGTTATGAGTTTCGAGCGATTTTGGCACCTCAGCTCGACGTGAAAAAGGCAAAATAACTCATTTTCTCTCGAATAACACAATTCTGGCGTTAAACTCTTTCTTGCAAACCTGTATAGAACGAAACGTCGTCGCACACCGAGAATCGAGATGCGCCGAGTTCCAAGCGTTGCTGGCGATTTAACTTAACGTAAACGTGTCAAAATCGTGCATTTTGTCAGAAAACGAAAACTTCTTGCGTTAAACGTCGTCTTGCACAGCTGTATCAAACGAAACTCCGATCTACACTGAGAATTGAGATGTACACCTTTTCGAAAGATTCTGGCACCTCAGCTAATCGTGAAAAAGTCAAATACATCTATTTTGACTCAGGAAAAACAATTCCAGCGTTAATCGTGGTCTTGCGTACTTGTATCGACCGAAACAACGGTCTACACCGGAACTCGATATGTGCCGAGTTTTGAGCGATTCTAACATCTAAACTCAACGCCAACGTTTTAAAATCGGTAAATTGGTCTGAAAACATGGAATCCTTGCGTTAAACGACGTCTCTCACAGCGGTATTGAACGAAACTTCAATCTACTCAGAAAATCACAATTCCGCGAGTTTCGAGCTGTTCTGGCATTTCAGATTGACGTAAGAAAATCGAAATCTCTTTTGTTGACCAAAAAATGACAACTTTTCGCCTAAACCGACGTCTTGCAAGGCTGTATCGAACGAAACTCCGATCTACACTGAGAATTGAGATGTACACCTTTTCGAAAGATTCTGGCACCTCAGCTAATCGTGAAAAAGTCAAATACATCTATTTTGACTCAGGAAAAACAATTGCAGCGTTAATCGTAGTCTTGCGTACTCGTATCGACCGAAACAACGGTCTACACCGGAACTCGATATGTGCCGAGTTTTGAGCGATTCTAACATCTAAACTCAACGCCAACGTTTCAAAATCGTTGAATTGGTCTGAAAACATGGAATCCTTGCGTTAAACGACGTCTCTCACAGCGGTATTGAACGAAACTTCAATCTACTCAGAAAATCACAATTTCGCGAGTTTCGAGCTGTTCTGGCATTTCAGATTGACGTAAGAAAATCGAAATCTCTTTTCTTGACCAAAAAATGACAACTTTTCGCCTAAACCGACGTCTTGCGTGGCTGCATCGAACGAAACATCGGTTCACACCGAGAATCGAGATGTTATGAGTTTCGAGCGATTTTGGCACCTCAGCTCGACGTGAAAAAGGCAAAATAACTCATTTTCTCTCGAATAACACAATTCTGGCGTTAAACTCTTCCTTGCAAACCTGTATAGAACGAAACGTCGTCGCACACCGAGAATCGAGATGCGCCGAGTTCCAAGCGTTTCTGGCGATTTAACTTAACGTAAACGTGTCAAAATCGTGCATTTCGTCAGAAAACGAAAACTTCTTGCGTTAAACGTCGTCTTGCACAGCTGTATCAAACGAAACTCCGATCTACACTGAGATCCGAGATGTATACCTTTTCGAACGATTCTGGCCCCTCAGCTAGACGTGAAAAAGTCAAATACGATTATTTGTCTCAGAAAACACAATTCCGGCTTTAATCGTAGTATTGCGTACTTTTATCGCCTGAAACAGCGGTCTACACCCGAACTCGATATGTGCCCAGTTTAGAGCGATTCTAACATCTAAACTCAACGCCAACGTTTTAAAATCGTTGAATTGGTCCGGAAACATGAAGTTCTTGCGTCAAACGACGTCTCTCACAGCGGTATCGAACGAAACTTCAAACTACTCAGAAAATCGAAATTTCGCGATTTCCGAGCTATCCTGGCATCTCAGCTCGACGTAAAAAAGTTAAAATCTTTTATTCTCTTTAGAAACAGAAAAATTCGTGCGTTAACCGTCCTCTCGGGGAGTTGGATCGGAAGAAACTTCGATCCACCCCGAGAATTAAGATTTCGCGTTTGTCGAGCAATTCTAGCATCTCCTCTTGACATAAGTGTCAAAATGAGATATTATGACTAGACGCACAAAATTCTTGCATTAGACGTTGTTTTGCACGGCATTTGCTACCGAAACATCGGTCTACATGGCGAAATAAGATGTCTTGAGTTCCGAGCGTATCTGGCTTGTGAACTCAACGTCAACCATTGCAAATTTTTTATTTTGTCCGAAAACATGTAATTGTTGCATTGAACGCAGTTTAACACGGCTGTATCGAACGAAACGTTGATCTAGCCCGAAAATCACAATCTCGCGAGTTTCGAGCTGTTCTGGCTTTACAGCTTGACGTAAGAAAGTCGAAACACTTTTGTTGACCAAAAATAGACAAATTTCTGCCTGAACCGGCGTCTTGCAAGGCTGTATCGAACGAAACATCGGTGTATCGAACGAAACATCGGTTCATACCGAGAATCGAAATGTTCTGACTTTCGAGCGATTTTGGCACCTCAGCTCGATTTGAAAAAGGCAAAATAACTGATTTTATCTTGAAAAACACAATTCTGGCGTTAAACTCTTTCTTGCAAACCTGTATTGAACGAAACGTCGTCGCACACCGAGAATCGAGATGTGCCGAGTTCCAAGCGTTTCTGGCGATTCAACTCAACGTAAACGTGTCAAAATCGTGCATTTCGTCCGAAAACGAAAACTTCTTGCGTTCAACGTCGTCTTGCACGGCTGTATCAAACGAAACTCCGATCTACACTGAGAATTGAGATGCACACCTTTTCGAAAGATTCTGGCACCTCAGCTAATCGTGAAAAAGTCAAATACATCTATTTTAACTCAGGAAAAACAATTCCAGCGTTAATCGTGGTCTTGCGTACTTGTATCGACCGAAACAACGGTCTACACCGGAACTCGATATGTGCCGAGTTTTGAGCGATTATAACATCTAAACTCAACGCCAACGTTTCAAAATCGTTAAATTGGTCCGTAAACATGAAATTCTTGCGTCAAACGACGTCTCTCACAGCGGTATCGATCAAAACTTCAATCTACTCAGAAAATCGAAATTTCGCGATTTCCGAACTATCTTGGCATCTTAGCTCGACGTTAAAAAGTTAAAATCTTTTTTGTTGACCAAAAACAGACAAATTTCTGCCTAAACCAGCGTCTTGCAAGGCTGTATCGAACGAAGCATCGATCTACACCAAGAATCGAAATGTCCGGACTTCCGAGCGATTCTAGCATCACGGATCGACATAAATGTGTCATGATCATTTATCTTTTTTCGAATCCGATAATTTTTCCGTTATACCTCGTCTTGCACAACTGTTTCGGACGAAATATCGATCTACACCAAGAATCGAGATCTCCCGATTTTCAAGGGATTGCGGCATGTAAGCTCACCGTCAACGGTTCAAAATCGTTCATTTCGGTGGAAACTTGCAATTCTTGCGTTGAACGTCGTCTCGCACGGCTGTCTCGAACGAAACATCGATCGGCCTCGGGAATTGCCTTTTCGCGAGTTTCAAGCTATTCTGGCATCTCACCTCGACGTAAGCTAGTCCGAATTCTTTGTTTTGTCCTAAAACAGGAACATTTTTGTGTTAACAGTCGTCTTCCAAGGCTGTATCGAACGAAACTTCGATCTACCGCGAGTATCGAGGGCTTTCGTGTGTCGAGCGATTCTGCCATCTCGGCTCGACATCGAAGCGTCAAAATCATACATTTTCTCTTAAATTACAAAATTCTTGCCCTAAACATCGTTTGGCACCACTGTATCCATCGAAACACCGGTCTACACCGAGGATCGAGATGTCCCGAATTTCGAGCGAATCTGGCATCTCAGCTCGACGTTAAATGTCAAAATCGTTTATTTCGTCCGATAACCAAAATTCTTGCATTAAACGTCGCCTTGCACGGCTGTATCGATAGGAACATCGATCTACCTCGAGAATCGACATGTCTCGAGTTCAGAGCGAATCTAGCATCTCGTCGTGACATAAGTGTCAAAATGAGTCATTTCGACTAAACGCACAAAATTCTTGCATTAGACGTTTTCTTGCACGGCATTTGTGAACGGAATATCGGTCTACATCGAGAAAAAAGATGTCTTGAGTTCCGAGCGTATCTGGCTTGTGAACTCAACGTCAACCTTTGCAAACTCTTTATTTTGTTCAAAAACTTGTAATTGTTGCGTTAAACGTAGTCTAACGCGGCTGTATCGAACAAAACGTTGATCTACCCCGAAATCCACAATTTCGCGAGTTTTGAGCTGTTCTGGCATTTCAGCTTGACGTAAGAAAGTGGAAATTTTTTTTGTTGACCAAAAAATGACAAATTTTTTCGCCTGAACCGGCGTCTTGCGTAGCTGTATCGAACGAAACATCCGGTTTACACCGAGAATCGAGATGTTATGAGTTTCGAGCGATTTTGGCACCTCAGCTCGACGTGAAAAAGGCAAAATAACTCGTTTTCTCTCGAATAACACAATTCTGGCGTTAAACTCTTTCTTGCAAACCTGTATTGAACGAAACGTCGTCGCACACCGAGAATCGAGATGTGCCGAGTTCCAAGCGTTTCTGGCGATTCAACTCAACGTAAACGTGTCAAAATCGTGCATTTCGTCCGAAAACGAAAACTTCTTGCGTTAAACGTCGTCTTGCACAGCTGTATCAAACGAAACTCCGATCTACACTGAGATCCGAGATGTATACCTTTTCGAAAGATTCTGGCACCTCAGCTAATCGTGAAAAAGTCAAATACATCTATTTTGACTCAGGAAAAACAATTCCAGCGTTAATCGTGGTCTTGCGTACTTGTATCGACCGAAACAACGGTCTACACCGGAACTCGATATGTGCCGAGTTTTGAGCGATTCTAACATCTAAACTCAACGCCAACGTTTCAAAATCGTTAAATTGGTCCGGAAACATGAAGTTCTTGCGTCAAACGGCGTCTCTCACAGCGGTATTGAACGAAACTTCAAACTACTCAGAAAATCGAAATTTCGCGATTTCCGAGCTATCCTGGCATCTCAGCTCGACGTAAAAAAGTTAAAATCTTTTATTCTCTTTAGAAACAGAAAAATTCGTGCGTTAACCGTCCTCTCGGGGAGTTGGATCGGAAGAAACTTCGATCCACCCCGAGAATTAAGATTTCGCGTTTGTCGAGCAATTCTAGCATCTCCTCTTGACATAAGTGTCAAAATAAGATATTATGACTAGACGCACAAAATTCTTGCATTAGACGTTGTTTTGCACGGCATTTGCTACCGAAACATCGGTCTACATGGCGAAATAAGATGTCTTGAGTTCCGAGCGTATCTGGCTTGTGAACTCAACGTCAACCATTGCAAATTTTTTATTTTGTCCGAAAACATGTAATTGTTGCATTGAACGCAGTTTAACACGGCTGTATCGAACGAAACGTTGATCTAGCCCGAAAATCACAATCTCGCGAGTTTCGAGCTGTTCTGGCTTTACAGCTTGACGTAAGAAAGTCGAAACACTTTTGTTGACCAAAAATAGACAAATTTTTGCCTGAACCGGCGTCTTGCAAGGCTGTATCGAACGAAACATCGGTGTATCGAACGAAACATCGGTTCATACCGAGAATCGAAATGTTCTGACTTTCGAGCGATTTTGGCACCTCAGCTCGATTTGAAAAAGGCAAAATAACTGATTTTATCTTGAAAAACACAATTCTGGCGTTAAACTCTTTCTTGCAAACCTGTATTGAACGAAACGTCGTCGCACACCGAGAATCGAGATGTGCCGAGTTCCAAGCGTTTCTGGCGATTTAACTCAACGTAAACGTGTCAAAATCGTGCATTTCGTCCGAAAACGAAAACTTCTTGCGTTCAACGTCGTCTTGCACAACTGTATCAAACGAAACTCCGATCTACACTGAGAATCGAGATGTACACCTTTTCGAAAGATTCTGGCACCTCAGCTAGACGTGAAAAAGTCAAATACGATTATTTGTCTCAGAAAACACAATTCCGGCTTTAATCGTAGTATTGCGTACTTTTATCGCCTGAAACAGCGGTCTACACCCGAACTCGATATGTGCCGAGTTTAGAGCGATTCTGACTTCTAAACTCAACGCCAACGTTTTAAAATTGTTGAATTGGTTCGGAAACATGAAATTCATGCGTCAAACGACGTCTCTCACAGCGGTATCGAACGAAACTTCAAACTACTCAGAAAATCGCAATTTCGCGATTTCCGAGCTATCCTGGCATCTCAGCTCGACGTAAAAAAGTTAAAATCTTTCATTCTCTTTAGAAACAGAAAAATTCGTGCGTTAACCGTCGTCTCGGGGAGTTGGATCGAAAGAAACTTCGATCCACCCCGAGAATTAAGATTTCGCGTTTGTCGAGCAATTCTAGCATCTCCTCTTGACATAAGTGTCAAAATGAGATATTATGACTAAACGAACAAAATTCTTGCATTAGACGTTGTCTTAAACGGCATTTGCGACTGCAACATCGGTCTACATGGAGAAATAAGATGTCTTGAGTTCCGAGCGATTCTGGCTTGTGAACTCAACGTCAACCTTTGCAAATTTTTTATTTTGTCCGAAAACATGTAATTGTTGCATTGAACGCAGTCTAACACGGCTGTATCGAACGAAACGTTGATCTAGCCCGAAAATCACAATCTCGCGAGTTTCCAGCTGTTCTGGCATTACAGCTTGACGTAAGAAAGTCGAAACACTTTTGTTGACCAAAAACAGACAAATTTTTGCCTGAACCGGCGTCTTGCAAGGCTGTATCGAACGAAACATCGGTGTATCGAACGAAACATCGGTTCATACCGAGTATCGAAATGTTCTGACTTTCGAGCGATTTTGGCACCTCAGCTCGACTTGAAAAAGGCAAAATAACTGATTTTGTCTTGAAAAACACAATTCTGGCGTTAAACTCTTTCTTGCAAACCTGTATTGAACGAAACGTCGTCGCACACCGAGAATCGAGATGTGCCGAGTTCCAAGCGTTTCTGGCGATTCAACTCAACGTAAACGTGTCAAAATCGTGCATTTCGTCCGAAAACGAAAACTTCTTGCGTTAAACGTCGTCTTGCACAGCTGTATCAAACGAAACTCCGATCTACACTGAGATCCGAGATGTATACCTTTTCGAACGATTCTGGCCCCTCAGCTAGACGTGAAAAAGTCAAATACGATTATTTGTCTCAGAAAACACAATTCCGGCTTTAATCGTAGTCTTGCGTACTTTTATCGCCTGAAACAGCGGTCTACACCCGAACTCGATATGTGCCGAGTTTAGAGCGATTCTAACATCTAAACTCAACGCCAACGTTTTAAAATCGTTGAATTGGTCCGGAAACATGAAATTCATGCGTCAAACGACGTCTCTCACAGCGGTATCGAACGAAACTTCAAACTACTCAGAAAATCGAAATTTCGCGATTTCCGAGCTATCCTGGCATCTCAGCTCGACGTAAAAAAGTTAAAATCTTTCATTCTCTTTAGAAACAGAAAAATTCGTGCGTTAACCGTCGTCTCGGGGAGTTGGATCGAAAGAAACTTCGATCCACCCCGAGAATTAAGATTTCGCGTTTGTCGAGCAATTCTAGCATCTCCTCTTGACATAAGTGTCAAAATGAGATATTATGACTAAACGAACAAAATTCTTGCATTAGACGTTGTCTTGCACGGCATTTGCGACCGAAACATCGGTCTACATGGAGAAATAAGATGTCTTGAGTTCCGAGCGATTCTGGCTTGTGAACTCAACGTCAACCTTTGCAAATTTTTTATTTTGTCCGAAAACATGTAATTGTTGCATTGAACGCAGTCTAACACGGCTGTATCGAACGAAACGTTGATCTAGCCCGAAAATCACAATCTCGCGAGTTTCGAGCTGTTCTGGCATTACAGCTTGACGTAAGAAAGTCGAAACACTTTTGTTGACCAAAAACAGACAAATTTTTGCCTGAACCGGCGTCTTGCAAGGCTGTATCGAACGAAACATCGGTGTATCGAACGAAACATCGGTTCATACCGAGAATCGAAATGTTCTGACTTTCGAGCGATTTTGGCACCTCAGCTCGATTTGAAAAAGGCAAAATAACTGATTTTATCTTGAAAAACACAATTCTGGCGTTAAACTCTTTCTTGCAAACCTGTATTGAACGAAACGTCGTCGCACACCGAGAATCGAGATGTGCCGAGTTCCAAGCGTTTCTGGCGATTCAACTCAACGTAAACGTGTCAAAATCGTGCCTTTCGTCCGAAAACGAAAACTTCTTGCGTTCAACGTCGTCTTGCACGGCTGTATCAAACGAAACTCCGATCTACACTGAGAATTGAGATGTACACCTTTTCGAAAGATTCTGGCACCTCAGCTAATCGTGAAAAAGTCAAATACATCTATTTTGACTCAGGAAAAACAATTCCAGCGTTAATCGTGGTCTTGCGTACTTGTATCGACCGAAACAACGGTCTACACCGGAACTCGATATGTGCCGAGTTTTGAGCGATTCTAACATCTAAACCCAACGCCAACGTTTCAAAATCGTTAAATTGGTCCGTAAACATGAAATTCTTGCGTCAAACGACGTCTCTCACAGCGGTTTCGATCAAAACTTCAATCTACTCAGAAAATCGAAATTTCGCGATTTCCGAACTATCTTGGCATCTTAGCTCGACGTTAAAAAGTTAAAATCTTTTTTGTTGACCAAAAACAGACAAATTTCTGCCTAAACCGGTGTCTTGCAAGGCTGTATCGAACGAAGCATCGATCTACACCAAGAATCGAAACGTCCGGACTTCCGAGCGATTCTAGCATCACGGATCGACATAAAAGTGTCATGATCATTTATCTTTTCTCGAATCCAATAATTTTTCCGTAATACCTCGTCTTGCACAACTGTTTCGGACGAAATATCGATCTACACCAAGAATCGAGATCTCCCGAGTTTCAAGGGATTGCGGCATGTTAACTCACCGTCAACGTTTCAAAATCGTTCATTTCGGTGAAAACTTGCAATTCTTGCGTTGAACGTCGTCTCGCACGGCTGTCTCGAACGAAACATCGATCTGCCTCGGGAATTGCGTTTTCGCGAGTTTCAAGCTATTCTGGCATCTCACCTCGACGTAAGCTAGTCAGAATTCTTCGTTTTGTCCTAAAACAGGAACATTTTCGTGTTAACCGTCGTCTTCCAAGGCTGTATCGAACGAAACTTCGATCTACCGCGAGTATCGAGGGCTTTCGTGTGTCGAGCGATTCTGCTATCTCGGCTCGACATCGAAGCGTCAAAATCATACATTTCCTCTTTAATTACAAAATTCTTGCGCTAAACATCGTCTGGCACCACTGTATCCATCGAAACACCGGTCTACACCGAGGATCGAGATGTCCCGAATTTCGAGCGAATCTGGCATCTCAGCTCGACGTTAAATGTCAAAATCGTTTATTTCGTCCGATAACCAAAATTCTTGCATAAAACGTCGCCTTGCACGGCTGTATCGATAGGAACATCGATCTACCTCGAGAATCGACATGTCTCGAGTTCAGAGCGAATCTAGCATCTCGTCGTGACATAAGTGTCAAAATGAGTCATTTTGACTAAACGCACAAAATTCTTGCTCTAGACGTTTTCTTGCACGGCATTCGTGACCGGAACATCGGTCTACATCGAGAATAAAGATGTCTTGAGTTCCGAGCGTATCTGGCTCGTGAACTCAACGTCAACCTTTGCAAATTCTTTATTTTGTCCGAAAACATGTAATTGTGGCGTTAAACGTAGTCTAACGCGGCTGTATCGAACGAAAGGTTGATCTATCCCGAAAATCACAATTTCGCGAGTTTTGAGCTTTTCTGGCATTTCAGCTTGACGTAAGAAAGTCGAAATCTCTTTCGTTGACCAAAAAATGACAAATTTTTTTGCCTGAACCGGCGTCTTGCCTGGCTGTATCGAACGAAACATCGGTTTACACCGAGATCCGAGATGTTATGAGTTTCGAGCGATTTTGGCACCTCAGCTCGACGTGAAGAAGGCAAAATAACTTATTTTGTTTTGAAAAACACAAATCTGGCGTTAACTTTCTCATGCAAACCTGTATCGAACGAAATGTCGTCGCACACCGAGAATCGAGATGTGCTGAGTTTCGAGCGATTCTGGCATTTCAACTTAACGTAAACGTGAGAAAATCGTGATTTCGTCTGAGAACGAAAAATCCTTCCGTTGAACGTCGTCTTGCACGGCTGTACCGATAAGAACATCGATCTACCTCGAGAATCGACATGTCCCGTGTTCAGAGCAATTCTAGCATCTCGGCTTGGCATCTGTCACGTCCCGGGTCAATTTGCAAAAATAAACTTACTATATATATATATATATATATATAAATATTAATTTTAACTCGACAAGAGTTTGAGAAGTAAAGAAACTATAAGAATCAGCAAGCCAAAAATTTTAGGATAAGAAGGTACATATACATACATACATACATGCATACATATACATATACACACACACACACACACACACACACACACACACACACACACACACACACACACACACACACATATAATATATTACATCCCGTCCCGAGTCAATTTGCAAGAATAAACTAACTATATATATATATATATATATAGTTGGTTTATCCTAAAATTTTTGGCTTGCTGATTCTTATAGTTTCTTTACTTCTCAAACTCTTGTCGAGTTAAAACTAATATTAATATTTGCGACTATTGATACACAGTGCCTGAGATATATAAGGAGTAATATATATAAGAAAATCAGTCCAGTGGTAGGAATGTGAATGACAATCATGTTTATTATTATTATAATGATTAATCACACGTGATATTTTTATGTCTAGTTCCCATGAGTCAATATAACATAAACTTTTAATACACACATACATACAAAATTATATTCATGTCCTCAATCGTGGCACAAATCTTTAGGACTTGCTTAATAAACTTAACTTGCGCTTTTTAGTCCTCTTATCTTACAATATTAATTATAATAAAATATCATTATCAAATGTGCAGTCATATTATTTTAAAAAGTACTCATCTAACTTTATCAGATGTTTTGTTCCATCAAAAGGAGATTTTTCAGGTGTTGTGCCCGAAATGCTCAAAGGGTGATCAGCTCTTTTCCTAATTCGGATCGATTAATATTTTAAGGGATCGGGACCGATTTAATGATTAGAATCCACGCGAGTTTGAATATAAAAAGTATTTATCCTAATTACAACTTGCTAATGTTACTCTACTCGCAAGCCCAACCGATTGCTCTTGAAGTCGATTCAAGACTGCCGATGTACTGGCGCTTTCGCTCCCAGTTTACCTTAGTTTCTACATGATAATGCTGAATTGCATTATTGCTTAATTGACAAAAATGTTGCATGGTACGATCGCAATATTCGCGATCAGCGAATATGCTGAATATGATCAGCGAAGTGCAATAAATGCTTCGCAACGTTGCTTGCCGAAATTCCGGGTCGCAACATCCCTCCCCCCTTAAAAAGAAAAATTTGAATTTCAAAAAAAAAATTTCTCCTGAGCAAGTTGGTTGATCTTTCGACTATTTATATGACATATGCATACTCTTATAAATTATGGCTTATCAGCTGTAGCCCTGGCATGATATGAAAAACGCAATGGGTGCCTCTGAATTGTAGCAGCCCTATCTACATGTAAACTACTGATACGCGGGGGCACTGGCTCCGCACGTATCTCGACTGCGTACGGTGCTTCTTGAGGGGTCACCGCCTCCTCTGGCCTTGCCGGTCTCGCGTTGCATCCTCGCCTCAGCCGGTGTAACCGATATGCGTCATAGCAGGCCAAGGCTACAAAAACTAAGGCTACTAAAGAATACAGTGCTATATTATGGTAGCACTGCTCACTGTACTTATTGTCTTTATCTAAGTCTCTAGCTATCTCTTTCACACGTGAACCAAGGGTCCTTAACTCCTCGGGATTCCGCAATACACTTAAAAACTGCACTTTCTTATTAACTTTCTGTAATTGTGAATGATAATTCACATCGATGTCGGATAATGTAAGATTAAATGGAGGTAGACATTCCTCGTTCCGAGTGTCTGTGACCCTTTTAAGGGTCCGAATACTAAAATCTTGGGCGGTTACCTCGCACGAACCTATCAGAGCCAAAATACCCGAGTTTATTAACGATTCGCGGAACGCGCGTTTTTTGTTACAAGTTATTGTTACTACTTCTTCTAAAGGTGCGATGTACATCCATCTTCCGGGTTGCTCCATAGGGATGATAAGCGTGCTGGTCAGAGTTAAAACTCGCTTAGGACACCTGAGACCGCCCTCAGTGTCGACTTTTACCAAGGTTAGTACTTCACATGGTGCATTTTTTGTGATGGGCACCGAAGGGTGCTGGGGAGAGCATATAAAAATTTTTCCAAAATTTTTGCAATTCCGCAAGTCTACCGATGACATCCGCAAAAAATTTCTATTCGCCTGGTCCACTACTACGAGGTCTTCTGTTGTATCAACGTACTAGTAGGTGTCATTGATAACCTTCACAGGCACGGGGTATAGCTGGTGGATGGTGTAACGCTGTGAGCTTATCAGCGGGATATCCAATAGCAGTATGGCCGCTGTTCCATCGCTGTATGCCCGCGCGTCGATGAGTCGCATCAAGGAGTTTGCCTCACTCCTTAGTATCGGTAAGGGGAATCCAGTGCCAGCCGGTAGGTGTGGTAGTGCATCCGTGAGGTACTCCACTAGCTTACGCGGTGGTAGTACCGCTGCACTCACCTTCCCCGTAGATATCTCGGCCAGGAGCAATACTAACTCCCGTACGTCTGTGAGGAGCTCCTCTACTACCACACTTACGGCAGTTAGGCTCTCGCCAAGGCGTACACGCCTCATGAGCTGGTCTTTGTTAGCGATTAGATCACGCCGCGCTGCATTTACAAGGCCGAGGAGGGTGTTCTAATTGGCCACTATCCTGTCCACGGTATCATTAAATAACCGCAGAGTGGAGAAAACGACCTGCAGTTGTCCCTTGATGCCTCTTTTTAGGGTTCGTTCACCCGCCTGTAGGGCCATTATCTCGCGATTGATCCGCTCCGCATCTGCAGCATCCATATTTCCAGTGATTGATTTGATTATCGATCCCATTCCATCGATAAGTCCTCTGCGTCTTCGCAACGAATTGGGTTCAATTAGGTCATGAACGATGCCCATGTCATCTTCTACCCTCGATGACATATGTTCGACGGTTTCCAGAAGCGCATGGCACAGTTCGTCGGCCTGACCAGTTCCATCCTCGACTTTACACGCGTCGCACACACGCTGCAAATTTAATTTAACCATCCTTTCTCGACGGAGTATACATGTGAGATCCATATGTATGGCAAGTCTCCATGTCGCCTTTGTTTGTGTGACGCTTCCAATTTCTTCGTAGAAGATGCCAGGATTGTCGGTGAATGGTTTTAGCGCATATTCCTCATTGGCCATGCTGGTTTTGATAAGGCAGGCGAGGAACAGCGCGATCCTGAGACCAGAAGACAACGGTTAAAGCAGTTTTCGACCGTGGGACTGCTTACTTTGCAGGTAACCCCCGTCGTTGAGCGGTGGCTGGGACAGAGTAGTTGCCACCGACTCATTAAATCGTCAACCGCCTCAACGTTCACATCGCAGCAGCTTTCCAAAAAAGAATTCATTCAATTAGGAGTGGAGCTGTCATAATCCGAGGCGGAAGCCTAAATCGCCGCCTGCTCGAAGTCATTGTAAGTATTGGTCGCCATTTGAATATTCATTTTCATATTCGATTCGCATTCTCGGGTTGTTAATCTCTTTTCTCTTTTTTTTTTATTGATAGAATCGGGTGATCTACGTTCCGGGGACAGCGAGACGACCCCGGAGGCCGACGTGGGCTTCCACATTCATCCGGGAGGCCCTCACCGTAAGGCGCCGTCGTCAAGCTGCAAGGCGGAATGCAGCTTATATTTGGGACGGCGGCGACGAGGTAGATGAGGAGGCGGTAGACTTTCTGGGTCTCCGCCGGCTCTTCAGCGTCGGCCTCCCGTCATTTTGTTTAAGATGCGGGGCAGCAAGGACAAATTAAAATTTTAATAAAATATCAAAAATATTAAATTGCTCCGTATTTTCCATTGGGGAGGGGATTATCCCCTCCCTACAATAAACTTCAAGAAAAAAACAAAAACAAAAATTATTCTGTTTTTCTCTTAATTTTAAGTTTTTTCCCCCGCGTAATCGATCGCGGATGACCCCATCCTTCCCATTAATAGAACCATGAGGACGCACCTTGCGTCAGTTCCATGAGTAAGGCTTTTTCTCATTTCTTCCTTCTCACGCGCGTAGATGCCCCTTGCGCATCCGTGCCTCACTTTTCGCTCTCACTATCTGTCTCTCCTTTCCTCTTTCGAGCACGTGGCCGCCTTCTCTCTCTGGTGCATCCGTGCTCACTATCCTCTTCTCTTTCTTTCTTCCGAGCACGTGGCAGCCTTCCTTCTCTGGTGCATCCGTGCTCCCTATCTTCTTCTCCTTCTTAGAAGCATGGGGACGGTCTAATGGCCGTTACATGCGATAAGCAACAATACACACTCACCTCCTAGTACTCGATGAAATGACGCAGACGGTTAATGTGAACCGTCGCGGTTTTACGTCCCTTTTTAATTGTATAGGTGACGGGACTATGCACCGCCGTAATAGTGTGTGGCCCCGTTGTGGGTGTCAGTTTGGCTGATCGTCCCCGCCGCACCGTATCATCGTGCAACAGTACGTGGTACCTACACGATATTCACGCTGTCTTGCTTTGACGTCGTAATCCAGCTTCGCCCTCTCTTTCGCACTGCTTAGATTATGCCTGGCCACGGTCCACGAGGCTCGTAATCTTTCCCGCAGCTCGCTGGCATAGTGTGTGTGAGTGGAGCGCGGCTCCTGTTTCACCGCAGTAGGCAACTCGGCCTCGCGTTCATACATTAACACATAGGGAGTCATTCCGGTAGCTGTGTGTGGAGTGGTGTTGTACGTGAACATAGCATACGGCAGCCACTCATCCCAATCGTCTTGGCTAGTAGTAAGCGGTGCGCTATGGCGACCCCCACTCCTATCCCCACTCCTATCCCCACTCCTCTTTTCCAAGAAGAAGTGGGGGATAGGAGTGGGGGGTAATCCCCAGTCCTATCTCCACTCCTTTTATCAGAGAAGTGGGGGATAGGAGTGGGGGGTAATCCCCAGTCCTATCTCCACTCCTTTTATCAGAGAAGTGGGGGTAGGAGTGGGGGTTGCAGGAGCAGTGTGTCGTCATAGCGCACCACCTTTTTTATTTATTGAAAATATTGTACATATTTTTGTTTACATATGGGAAATATTTTACATATTTTTTACATATTTTTGTTTACATATATTTGTAACACTATGGTATGATGACGCTGGTGGTGGTGAACTTTAATGGAACACAGATGAGGCCTAGGGTTCCATCACGTCCTGATGCTAGTTGGTGAATTGGTTGAAACACTTTGTGACTTGTCTACATTAAAAATCGAGTAGACAGTAGCAAACACAGTACCATGGAATGTATCTTATACATCGTAAAACTTTGGTGTTTTTAATTACCTGAGGAGTGCTCATAGAGGGACTTCCTCGAACTCCAAATGATTGTACTTCGAACCATAATATACCATAAGTAATTGATTTTCACTCGCGCCGACGATCATTTGTTGGAAGAGTTCATCGTTCTTCGCAAAGGCCTCCGCAAATCTCGACGGTAAAAAACACGTAAATTCGTTCTGGAGATCTACGGCGATACGTGCACCCCATCTGGTTTGAACTGCCCTCATGTTCGTGACGATATATTTTTTTCCAATTGTCAGCTCCGACAATTTTTTCAGTGGCAAATACGCCTCTGGTCTACCCACTTTGTTGATCATTGATAAATCCATCTTGTAGTTTGAGCACTTTGATTTTACGCGTTAAAGAATGTAAGTCTATTCTTGTCTGAATCAAAACTTTGATTGCTTCAATGTCTTCTAAGAGTTTTTCTATTCGAGACTTTAGAATAATACGTTTTTTGCACATATAAATTCAAAGGAGAAGAAGTAGTATCTAAGACGGCTCGACTGCGAATGAATCTTCGTTGCTCGATTTCAAAAGACCTCATCAGCGGTATATTACCCCCTACTCTGAACATTATGAATTTACTGCAGCGTTAGCTGAACTATCCGATTGTCTCGAAACACGTGTGCATGTAACACAATATCTTGCAGCTGCGGATCAACGAGTGCGGTGTCACTGACACCTCTGATGAAGGCCACCCCTACGTTTCTCCGTCTTTGTTCAATTATTTTCTTCATTTTGTAATTAACGAGACCGTGAGCAGCATCTTTGCACACAAACGTTAAATTGTTTATTCAGATACTCAGTCTGCTGATGCTTGCGGGAATACGCTTTATAGTATTCTCCGATTATTTTATCATTGCTCGACAAATTATTTGAGAATACGCTTCTGAAGCGATGAATCCCAAGGCCTGTAGACATATAATGAAGAAACATAACGCAATAATGACCGCAAAATTGTGATTCAGGACTCTGTAGTTGGGACGTGCTGTAGCGAAAGAGTTTGCAGTTGCGCCGGAGTCGTTGGAGATGCTGAGGGATGACGGGTGGTAATCCGTAGCTATCGAAATACCATCCATTTCCAGCTCGATCGACGTACATGGCGACCCAGTGTGTTCCGGGCTGCTTGTGGCCATCTGTGTTAACGACAATTGCAATCGGTTTCGTCCACACCCTCGGGATGCGATCGGCAGGATAGACACCGATAGTATGGTTCTTGATACTCTGAAGTGCCCGTAGTATTTGCAGGCTGTTCATGAGATACGCCGAGTTCCTTGCGTGAGCCTAATCCCACGTACCACGTTGTAGTTGTCCTATACTCCCACAGAGAATTGATACGATCGCTCTGACAAAGCCACTTTTTTATTTTCGCAGCACTATTTAGAGCACACCTATACGAGCTATTTCTACACAATACACTATGATAGACACAGAGAGTGTTGCACGATGGTAAATTACGGAATGACGGGTCCGTTGCGTCTTCTTCCAAATTTATAACGAAACATCCGGTTAGCTGTGTTAAATAATTCGCTTTATCAGTTCCTCTGGTAAATATACGGTCGACCGGCACGGCGATTCTCTTCAAAACGCTCTCAACAGCGCGTAGAGATGTTCCCCCGTCGGACCACTCTATACCGTGATGATTATTGATCAACCATGTGTTTTGTCTCTTTACACTAGGTGGTAAACTTTTATACGCATGGGGTGGTGATATGATCCAGTGTGCGCTAAAATCAGCGTTGACAGATATTACAGCTATTTCTTTTGGAATAAACTCGTTAGCTCTATCCTTCAGACCCTGTATATCGATGATGATATTCATGATGTATTGCACGATCGTGATACCTCAAGGTATGAACGCTAACTGACACTAGTCGCGGTTCTCTCTGTGAATATATGATGTCAATAGGTATTTAACCGCTATAGTCCACAATTACCTGTCGGGATGAGTCAATCTCTAAAACATTATCGTATTCAGCGTACACAATGCAATTAATTGTTGAAGCCAGAGCTTCTGCAAAACGTACTTCTATTCGGACACTACCGTGTCTTACGAGATTCCAATGAGTATTGCTATTGGCTGAGAGATCGGGTGTAAGATTAAACGCGTATAAACAATAACCGTAGGGGTAGATCGTGCGTGAAATGCAGTTACCCTCATTCAAAAAGTGTATGCCTGTACCCGAGAAGAGTGTGTGGTATGCATCCACGTACATGGAGTCGTCTAGAAAATTTGGTTGTAGAGGTCGTGACGGTATTTGCAGGCCGTCCGCATACAGCGAGAGATAATTAATGTTGTAATGATGAAAATTGAATGGATTCATGGCGCGATCACCATTGAAAGCTTTATTATCGACAAAACCGACGATTATACGTTTTGGTAGTTGACCGAGTATCACGTTATCAAGAGTATCACCATGGACACCCGCATGCATGGATATAGCTTTAACCTCGACGCGTGTCAGAGGATACTTGGCTGTGGATTTAGATAGAGCTCTTGCATGCGCAAGAAGTATACCAGGTGCTATCTTAACGCGTCGTACGACTAGCGACGCCTCCGTGATTCGTACCGTACAATTCTTCGAGCCAGTCATGAGACAAAAAGCGTTGTTAGTTCGCACAAATCGTAACCTCATCTCAAAACCGTTTAGCAAAAATCTCTCCTGGTTAAAGATATCACAGTGCAGATGTCCTAGAAGATCGACCGTTTTACTAGTCCCTAAGACGCTCCGTCGACTTGTAAGACCGGTATTACCATCGTTCACGTCATCCATTTTTCCAGGTGTATCGTTTTACCATAGAACACTCGTGAGATGCGAAGACTTTGCACCCGGCCCGTAATTCAAGAGCGTTTCAATATACGCTCTGTATGCATAAGCATTATTGGGCGGTGATACGAGTTTCTGATTGAGAAATACATCAACCTGATTGAACATCGAATGCATAAGATTATTGATGGGTCCTACTTTAATTGGATCCTCTTTTGTACCTGGGCGTGCCTCTATTTTAACTCGCATACTTAGCATAGTATGTGCAAGATCAATGTACTCATCGCCTTGTCCTGGTACGACAAACTCTATCGGTGAATCATCCGTCAGCGATGAAATGGGCTTATAGTACACTGATTGCGTTCCCTCGATCGTTGTCTGCGTTGGTGGTAGTGTGAATAGCTCAAGCTCCGATTTTAGACACTCACACGAGTGTGTATGTAAGAATGCCATTTTTACAATAAGAAATTAGGCAAAAATATCCCTCACTGTTCTTGGTTTCTTGCGACGGTTCTTGACGCCCTCTCCTCTCGCTCTACTGTTGACTGTCTTCTTCCTCTTACCCCGCGTCTTCTTTTTCTCGTTGCTCGAGCGTCTCCGTGATTTTGCTGTTTTCTTTCGTTTTTTCACACCACTGCGTCGTGTTCCGCGTCCCGCGAGAGAATGCATCAGTTGATTAATTTTACCAGCTTTATAACCTGACCCCCGCATAAGCGTGTTGATTTTTTCTTCAGCCTTGCGTTTCAGATTTTCCCCTGATTGGCGTAGGCGCGTTTTGAATGCTTCTTTTGGGTGCATACCAGAATCCAGGATATCACTGGCTACGTTGACACCTGAACGCAACGCCTCTTTACCGACAGCTCGGGCCCCTTGTTTCAAGAGCGGTAATATGCGTCGAAAGAGACCACCTAGGAAACTTCCTATACCATGACCTCGCTGATTCGGTGGGCCTATATAGACGTGGCTGATACCGCCATAACCACCGCGGCCGCCACCCGTTTGTAAATCAAAGTATTCGTCGTAGTAAGTCATTTTATCGTTCTAATCTGTACGTTTGAATTGTAACGTCACCGTCAGCGTCCCGTACTCAAATGGCATTGGTTCGCCAAATTCATCTCTTATATCAATCGTAATTGTTTGAAAACTCGTGCGTAGTAAAGGCACATAGCGCGGTGGTGAAAAACTTCTTATTTTTACAGCCCCGTAATTACAATTATCAGCGGCTGCGGCTGGTACGACCCGTAGCAGAGGTGTGTGCACATCCCCGGTAATATAGGGTTCACAGATATCAGTATAAACAAACATCATATTGGGAGTGCCATTGGCTAGATTTGCGGGCCTGTCAGCAACGTATTTGAACTCTCTCTGTACCACCACATCCTGAGAGTGAGTGAATCCTAAAACTTTATTCAACACGTCGGAAAAATGAAAAGCGTGCTCCATATTCTCGCATGACTTACAGATACGTGTCACTGTAACATATCCGTTGTGGGCATATTGAAATTTCAGATGCCCCGCCAAACACGGTATTTCGTTAATTGTCTCGAGTAATGTATCTATGCTGCGATATACCCCCTGTGGTACAGATTCACGAACACTCGTATAATCAATGTCAGCCGCAGTGCCTGGTATTGCAACGTTCGTTACAATATTAATAAAGTTTCGGTCCCCCTCGGGTGGTACATGCAACATTGTCATGGGTATGTGTATTTCAGCTAAAGAAACAGCCCAACTACCATGAAGAGACACGCATTGCGGTAATCGGGTGGTATATCGTGTTGTCAAGTTATCGGGGTAATAACTCATACTACTGTTGCTGGGTAACACAATGAAAAACTCCTCCTTCATTTTGTCAGTCCTACTTTTTCTTCGGCGTTTTCACCCGCGATAACTCAGGTTCATAAAATATCCCATCAATATCCTCGCCGTGAAGATCGCGTAAGGTGTATGTCACGGGACAAATACTGTGTGAAACTCTGTGAATCTTAAATAACTCGTTACTCCATCCACTCTCGTAACCTTTCGTGAAGGCTGCCTTTGCGCTACTGATACGTACCATATCACCTACATTATATTTAGGAGAGCAATAGTTCGTTTTCTTATAGCGCTGCAATAGATTATCCCGTGCCCTTGCAGCTGTCTCGAAAGTTACGGATGCAGGGGTCATTTTTATACTGCTGTGTGTAGCATGATTGTATGCTGAAACAATATTCTGCAAAATATCGATGTAACGTTTTTGTCTGGAATAAGTGAAATAACGCCACATTCTTTCCTTCAGTGTTCTATTGAATCTTTCGACAATGGCGGCTTTTACATCAGGGTTGCGGGCAACACGAAATTGAATGTTCTTTTTCTTTAAGAGGGACTGGAATGCAGCACCTATGAATTCTTTACCCTTGTCCGTTTGTAGACAAACGGGTGATCTACCGCTACTATTCTTCTTCGATAATATGACATTAAATGCTTTAGCTACCGTTGCAGCGCTCTTGTCACGTAACGGTTGGACCCAGGCAAATTTACTGAGAGTATCGATAACAACGAGAAGGTAAACATAACCATCATTATAATCCTTGATTGATCGAAGATCTACAAGATCAGCCTCCCAAAAATCATCAATATTCCGGACGTTGTATATACGCCGGGGAAACCGATGTCTTACAGGCTTGTGTTTTGTGTAAGCATCCTGCGCTTCAAGCCACTGCTGCGTCCTTAATTTAGAGATTCTCTTCTGTCGCGCGACACGCAATAGATTCGCGGCACCTGAAAACGATGCTTCATGGGCTGTATTAAAGTACACCTTTTCCAATGTTTTCATGATTATAATTTGAGGTTAATCCAGGTTACACGTCTTTTCTTATTATAACCAGCACCACTTTGATCTGATCTCCTTTCACTACCACTGTAAAACGACGTTTGACTAACAGCCGCATCATCATCACTATTGGTGCTGTTGCTGCTGCTGCTGCTGCTGATGGCGTTTTCGAGCTGTGAATTACGCAATGTTGAATTAGCCCTCGATTCCATCCACAGCTCTTCATTACCGATGAATTCCCTTGGTGTATGCATCGTTCTCAGAAATTTAGCGAAAGCACATCGACCTATTGGTTTAGGTGTTTTCCTCGATCTCATAGCGTCATTCACGAGATCAACGATATTTGAGTCTTTAATTGGTACTCCACAGATAGACACGACACCAGAAGAATCCCAAGAAAATTGTGCTGGTGGCGCGTCGCGCAAACGACGTAGCAGTAGTTTAGCCTTGCTACGGAATTTAGTCGGTATACTTTCAATAATGATGGAATCGTTCATACTGTCGTGCGTATGAACATCCTCTTTAACAGAAGCAGACAACCGAGTATCTGTTTTCGTCATAAGTGCACGGTACTGCTCAGCTCTCTCGTCATCGGCAAAATAAAGATAGCGTTGTAATACAATCAGATATGCATGCCACTTTTCTCGCTCATTTTTGTATGCGGTAGAATTCAAAATTTCATTCATCTCCGTGTCCAGTCTGGTCAGCACAGCGTCAATTCCTTGCACAGGTCGTGACGTATTAGTGTCAAGAGTTGGCTGTCGATGACTTTGCGCACCCATCTGTGATAGATTCTCCTCCGGTATCAGGACCATTTTTCGCGCGTGCTCCATTATTTGCTGATCAAATTTGACAGCACAGTGCCCAGTATTGGTGCTAATACGAGAGGCAGAAACCCACCACTCTGGACAACAAAGCGTTTTTTACTCTTCCAACCGCCGTTTTTCGAGGCTAAACGACGGAGAATGGGTGCGTGACGACGTAATTGTTTCCTTTGAGCAGTCTTTAACGGCACGTTACCACAAAGAACGTTCAAGGCACACTCACAAATACAGCGCACGATACCGGAATCGGCTTTACGTAAAACAGCTTCACGCTGCTCCTTATTGAGATGTTGAAGGGCTCTCAATATCGTAATCTGCTTTTTGCAGAGCGGTGAACCTCCTTGCGCCATCACTCGTGTTAAATTGTCGATTCTCTCGCAGTATCACTTCTTTTAACTTATTCGCACTGATGACCCTATAGAGAGCATTACAAGCGTAGAACTGGTAGCTCAACCGAGTTGCAGCTGCTTTTTAACTTTTTTCGCGGCACGTATACGAAATGATGGGGGTCATCGGGGAAAATGGATGTACGAAATCGACAATTATCAGGTGTTGACTGCTTCAAATCAAGCAACAGGTATCCATGGGGTCTAGATGTCGCATCGTTATAGGCCTCATATAAAAAAAAGGGTTTTCAGGATATACTTGGCGTGCAAGATGCTGTATTTGAGCACGATCACGAGGATTTTTGAAAACAACGATATAATTGGCATTCAGCGAGATATCGCGCTGCCCGTGACTCTGATGAAATATGTTTTGCGTAATCAAAATAGCACTGAGATTTTTATGATGACTACCTTTAGTAAAGAGATCTATAACACTATTGTTAAATGCCTCACGCATCAAATCGTCGAGTATTATGAGTTTTGCCCGTGGGTCACCAGCGTAATCTGTACTCTATGGTAAACCCTCATGAAACTCGATTGATGCACCGTACTCCGTGTATGCAGGTTGCCACTCGGAATAATAGAAAATTATTCTCTCGAATGGTTCACTGTTCATACAGGTGATAAATTTCAAGAACTTTTTCACAAAATACGTCTTACCGCAACCCGTGGGGCCGCAGATCATTGACGTCCAGGGATGCTTCCACCGCGTGTCCATCTGTACGAATGAGTCAATTATTATAATTGCTGTGAGTGATAAAGACTTGGACTGGTAGGAAAATTTATCAAACGTTTCATTTCAATATAAAATATAAATATTTACATTATCCACATTATTTACATTATTTACATTTTGATAAAATAGATTACTCTTTGTAGCCGTATGGCAGCGAACCGTATTCACTGTCTCGTCTTCGTTTAACGCTCGACGGTTTACATTTCTTTTTTTCCGCACGGGTGACGACGTGATGGAACGGTGTTCGACGAATCGCGTCAAACTTCACCTCGATAGGTTCCACCGTGTCGCCAACTAAGTCGCCGCGTATTGTTTTGTAATTTATTAATTGACTATTCGCGAAATTGAGAGTTATACCTTTCACTTTACAAACTTCCGCTTCAGTACCGTTGGGCGCGCGTGTTATGAACGAATAAAATTTAGGTCCTCCGGAAACGAAGGATTTAATATAACAACCTGGTTCAAGTTCGTCTGTAAGGTCCCCTAAAAGCTGCCCTGTTGGTGGTTCATATTCATCAGGCTTATTGTTTGTCACGTAAATAACCGAGTCGGTGTCGCAGTAAAGTGCTCGTCGATCCAAACGCTCTAAATAACTGTACAGTTTTAAGCGTGCCTGAGCTGTTGTATACGCAGCGATTACAGAGTTCGCGATTCCTGAGGGGATTACGGTTTCGTCCCTTTTAATGTAGCTGACATATAATATGTGATGACTTACAGGTAGGATACCTGTCATTTCGTACTCCGCACTAGTCAGTAATTCCACGAGTTTTGCGCGTGTTGAAACTATCGCGGTTTGCGGCAAATTTTCACGCTGTCCAAACTTTCCCCAAAACGAGTTCAGACACAACTTTGCTACTTGGCGTAGCCCGGGGTTTTTCGTTATCGCTTCACGATCTAGTTTAACCCCCTCTGATCGCTCAAAATCATCGATATATTTTGTTTGAGCTTCTTCGTTGCCCACACACTCCACGGGCCAACCGCTAGATTCTTGTTTAATTTTTAGAAAGGTGTTTATGTAATCCGAGAAATGACCGCCTGAACGTGAATCGCGGTTATACTGTGTTATCTCGTATTGCCAAATTTCCTCCACATGAAGCACTCTATACCCGCATGATACGGCTTTTCTCAACTCGTCGACTACCCATGTACCGTTAAACAAACGCTCTTCTGGTCTTTCATGTGTACACTCACTCTGATTCATACTTTCACAACAACTACGACATAGAGCGAATAACAAACGCTGATGCATACGCACTGGTAGCACTGGGTGGTAAAGATTGCGTGGCGGTAAGACACTGTATTTGACAAGACCTTCTACTTTTGTAAGATCATTATTAGTACCGATTAACTCCATACACTCATCGTCTACAAACACTTTAGGGTGCCCCACGGGAAATTTACCGTATTTACAAACGTATGGATATAACGAACATACATCGACGTATCGTATCTGCTCATCATCTTTAGCGTCGTAGAGTGTGACCATGTTCTCTGTACGACCGCCGAAAAAAGCATCGCGGGGGTTAAGCGGTTCTGATTGAACTAGATCATTATCTCGAACGAAGTCCCGCATTTGTTCATTAGCGACAAGCATACGATCATATTCACACTCCCAAATCTCAGTCAGGTTGTAACCACTATTTCGTATCTTAGAAGCCGCAGCTGTTGTTCTCTCGTTGCCGTTCGTTCAGGGATATACCGTCGCCCTGTGCCTGATCTCTACCGGCCAAAAAACATTTCGGACAGCCGTGCCAGTAACAACCGTGGAACTGTAGTACATGTGTAGCGTTCGATGTTTCGTAGTAACCATCTACCGTTAAATTCATAGGTAGCTTGAACTCACGCGATCGACCCGCGTGGATAATACGCTGTCCAAGAATATGCTCCATCCATACAAGCCAGCTAACTGCTTTTTTCGATTGATTATTGGCCCATCGGTATCCATTTCTAGGTATAATACCAATCGTATCGTTCTTGAGGAAATTCTTCCTAAAAATGCGAAAGCAAGCGGATGCTATCGTTGTGCTCTCATCGAATGGACAAACAGACCCTTTGGCTATGAACATTTTTCGGAAAACCATACAGGCCTGTCTCAATATTGTAACATCGTTCTTACAGTAGGCTACGATTTCTTTTTGAAAATCGAACACATAACCCGTATTTTTCAATTCGCGATACCACGGTACGAATACATTATTACGCACACTTGTTGACATACTATTGGGCGAGTAATACTTCATCGGGGGTAATTCCCCCACATAATTATGATTCTCTGGGGTATTGAAGAGATGAGGGAAAGTACCTTTAGCTAGGGCATCAGTTAACCCAAAGGACTTCGGGAGCTTACTCAGAGACATGTGGAAGTAGTGCAGACTATCCAGAAACACGAGCTTACCGATACGCATAGTGATAATTTTCGTACCGTTCATAATCAGTGATGGTAACTGCGTCTTCTTTTCATTTATAAAATACCGGAGAATGAATTGAGCGTCGAAACCCCCGGCGTTATGGGCGATTAAGATTGCACCGGAAAAGCCCTTAATTTCTTGCATAGCTAACTCTACCAGTTGAGCTACCGGCCTGTGTCTGTATACAAACTCATGTATACCGCAAAATTTACATGGCTCCGCTATAGAGTCATTGTAGCAGCAGTTTGTACAAACGCGTTGTGCAACACAGAGGTTCGGCTCATGCACGCGTGTGTCGGTGGTACCCTCTAGTGGCGTACACTGTTGCGTTTCGAAATCATAAAAGATAAATATTTTGTCTTTTAATTCTCGATCGTTTGGGAGAGGCCGCATGAAACACAAGTGATTGTATGGTTGATCTGATTTACAAGTTGCGCAATAACCTACGGAGCACACGTGTTTTTTCTTTCTCACTAGTGGTCTGATCGTGCAAAAACAGTCGGGGCAGCGTTTAATAGTTGCGCAAACACTCCGTTCATTTTTCTTTTTCCTTGCGAGCTCGGGGGTTCGATGATTTTTAAAGCATTCCTGTCCGAAAAAAACACGATCGCACGCTGCGCATCTAACCGTATCTCCTGTGCGAGGATCACATGGAGGCGCCCTGAGACATCGTGTACATCTTTTGTTCCCGACGCATCTATGATCTAACCTTAGATATAACGTATCACACGACGTACAGAACCCAGTGCTACCGACAGCCCCTCTAAGATTGAGAATTGGTTGGAAATGGTGTGAGCGTTCGTAATACAGAATATACAATGTGTGGCGGACCTGTCCTACAGTGCTTACTACAGTTTTCGTACCATTGAAAATCGATCTCCTATTACGTAGTCCTAGGGTCAAAAACTCAAAGACGACAATTGCAATACCGTCTCGTGCCAAGTATTCCTGATATTGAGCGATTTCATTTACACCGCAGCCATTTTTCGGTACTCTAACATTTGCACGGCGCGTAAGCTCGAGCGCTGCAATTTTTTGGTCCGAACCGTTGATTTGTCTTACCCGTTGCCACTTAGTATGTAAATCGCCCGTGCGAATGTCCCCCCGTTCCGCGTGCACCAGCGCTGCCGCTAACGATCGTGGTAAACATAGATTGTCGTTGTTACATATTGTCAAGATGGATCTTTTTGCTACACCCTCGTGTGTTAATCCTTTCCGTCGGCCACGACCCTCGACACCCTTCACAACGCACGTTTTTATGTTGCATTCGTCATTAAGGTCAAAAGATTCCGAACTCTGCGCAACGCTACTTATGAGGTTCCATAAATCTTGGAACTCGTAATCACGAGCTGGTCGAAAAGACAGCCATACGGGGCCGTGTGTCAAGTTACTCGCTGTAAACGATATTCCTACATAATCCCCACCCTCGCAGGAGTTGGTGATGTGGGTGAGAAGATCATTGAACGCTCCTTCGAGCCAATTCATTACGCTAATTTCTGGTGGTGGTTTGCGAATACGTAAGGTCGTCTCACGACCACGAAGTTTAAAACGTTTAAAATACCGTACTGTCTCTTGAATTATTTCGATTCGAATACCCGGTGGTTGCAACTCATTGTATGTGGTGGGATTTCGCCGCATTCCAGCTCCCCTCTGTATTCCTGAAGAAAATAGACGATCTGCATTTTTGTTGTATTTATTTTTCATTCCAAATTACATTTGATTTTTCGTCGGAGATATTAATACACACGTTTGTCCTGTATTGTACCACTTCCGATTATTTACCTGGGTTCATCGCCCCTTCAAACCACGCATCGTCCATCAACGTAGGGTATAGCCCTAATTGATTCTCCGGAAAGACTTGTTCTTCAGGGGTATCCTCGGTCGGTTCGATGCCGTTACCGGAGGAGCCATCCAACGCATCGAGTAAATCAACCGTACTTGATGATGTTTCGGCCTCGCACGGCTGATTATTTCTAGTATCAAGTGTGTCTGGTGATGCTTCTCGTCGATCGGCTATTCAAAATTGGATTATCATTATTAAATTAAACTTATCAGTTCGTATTCTTGATGAAGTATAAACTACGAAAATTTTGCAAAATCCATTCATTCGTTTTTGCAAAGTGAAATACTTACGATATGCATGTTGGATTGCTTCAACCTCTTCCACAGCGCGACCTGCTTCGATGACGGCCACCATTATCGGGTCATCGTCATACGTGTGGTTATCACCGTTATTGACGCCGTGCTCGAACTCCGATGCGGTCTCTTTTGATGTTGAAAAATAATTTTCATTATTATTATTATTATTATTGGCTGGATATTAATAAATTAATTCTTAGACCCACCAGAATCAGGGTCTTGTGTTTGACGCCACTGATCTTGTTTTTCCACAGTGCGCGTCGCTTCTATTAACGCATTTTCATCTTCTTCGGTTGAGCCCTCGAAAAGCTGTGCATAAACTGTAAAGAAAATTTATTTCCGTGAATATAAGATAAAATTTGTATTTATGTAAGCATGGTAATTATTATTATTCAGTCAAATTGTTATATAGTTATTGTTGTAAAGTTGTTATAGAAAACAAAAAGGAAACATGTGATCATACTGTTAAAAATGAAACTTACAACTTAAATATTGGAAATTACTGTTCAAGTGTATATTAAATTCACAAACGAAATTAAATTTTATACATGTATTTTATCATGAATGACCTATACTTTGCGTGTTAAATCAGAAGTTAACCAATTTGCCCCGGACAGCTCTAGGGGCTGAACTAACCATAGGGGGATGAAAATTTTTTGAGGGGGGTGGTCCCGAGGACTCCCAGATTTCGTATCTAAAAGTGGTCAACCACTAGTACCGATGACCCAGTGGATGACCTATACTTTGAATGTTAAATCAGAAGTTAACCAAATTGCCCCGGTCAACTCTAGGGGGTGAACTAGCCATCGGGGGATGAAAATTCTTCTTTAGAGATGATCGGCAATGATCCCCGATCACGCACTCAAAAGTGGTTATCCAGTAAAGGTGACCGGGGTAAAATGGATCATTTGAGAATTGGGATTTAGAAATTTTGAAATCTTCAAATGTTGAGATTGGTTATATAGTAATTAACGAATTACCGATAGTAGGAATTACTGATAGAAAAAATCATCGACGGTAGAAATTATCGACGACTGAATATCTTACCCACGGGTAAGTTTAAGATCTATAATCAATAATGCTCTTACCTTTAATTTCATTGAAAATCGCTCTGGCTGTAGGGGTGTCTTCGAACTTGCGTCGCTCGAGCTCTTCGTACACGCATCGAAGCACTTCACGCCCTTGTAGAATACCTCTATTATGGGCCACCATAATGACACGTAGAGGTGACCACCACAAGATGAATTTTAGGCGTTTAATGAGTTTTTCGCCCGATAAATCTCGTAAACTCCTACGCCAATTACCGTCACAGTGTCGTCTAATCCGGGCACTATGAATTATCGCTAGTTTCAATAGTGCTAAAATACACGATCGAATGGTGTGCTCCGACATTTTTTATGAGCGTATTATAAATTTTTTCACCTCTCTATCGTACGGTTGTCGCTCGACTGACGTGATTTTAATTCGTATAAAATTTAGAAATTTCAGCAAAAATAAAGTAGTCTGACTAAATCGAGCGATCTTTAGACTGTTAAGAATGTTTTGAAAACACATTGTTGAAGTTCATTAACTCAGAGTACAAGCAGCATCGAACTCTCCACGCGGCGTGCAGCTGCAACGTATCATCTTTCATGCTATCATTTCTCTTAGCGAAAAAGCACATACCGTAGAAGACACGTGGATTTTTGCTGATCTTGTAATTTCTGCATCTCGTCAAAGAGAATATGCATCTCGAACATTCCTGTAGAGACACGTGCATTTTTGCTAATCTTGCAATTGCTACATCTCGTCAAAGAGACAATGAATCTCGAGCATCAGTCTTTCGTTGTCTTCTCGAGAGGTAGATCGCAAAACGAAAAATGTATCCGACGTACGCCCGAAGTGTCTTAAGTAACGTGATGTGGCTTTGCCAAGTGTTGCTTGTAGAAGCATCGTGTGTGCTACATATCAGAACGCCCGGGATGAGCGACGCGTACGCGGTTCTGCAAACCCTTTTGCAGAACCTCTACATACAACGTAGGCAGCGCGTAGAAGTGGCAGACGAGGACTTGGAGCACGGTTTCTCGTGCGTATTAGTGCGGAACGAATACGTGCACCGGTGCGACATAATTAGTGTAGATGCCGATGGCTATTGCGAGTTATTCCTGGTCGATATCGGGGAAATCGCATATAGCTATCGGCAAAATTTATTTTATGCGGACGATCTCACCATCGCTATTCCGCAGCTACGTTTCGAATGCGTGCTGCACGGCGTAGCTGCGGAAGAACTTGAGGGCCTCAACCAAGCCGTTGAGGCCTTGTGTGCCGGGTACGTGACTGTTGCTCCAGTCACATTCGAGGCCGAGGATCTTCCTGTGCGGATCATCAATACCGACGGCCAGGATATCGTACCCATATTGATTGACGAGTACAATCTCAATATCGGGTACGATATGAACGATGAGGACGAAGGTATTGACTCCTGTGACAGTGACATGAGTGAGTGACAGGAGTGAGTGACAGGAGTGAGTGAGTGACAGGAGTTAGTGACAGGAGTTAGTGACAGGAGTTAGTGACAGGAGTTAGTGACAGGAGTTAGTGACAGGAGTTAGTGACAGGAGTTAGTGACAGGAGTTAGTGACAGGAGTTAGTGACAGGAGTGAGTGAGTGACAGGAGCGATGGTGATACACGTGACAGGAGTATAAGGAGTAAGTAATATTTTTTCAAAACCGCTTTTAAAAATTAGATAATAAATGAAATAAATTAATTAAAATTTTTTAAAAATCTCGGGGGACCTCATCCCTGTAGATCGCGAAAGATTTCCGCGAGCAGCAGCGCGCAGCGATTTATACCGTCGTGAGCCGGGGCCACGCTGTTCGCACGGAAATCATTCAATTTCGCGGTCCGGGTTTTAGATCTGGGCCCCCGACTAAAAATACAGAGCGGTCTTGCAGAGATTCGTCGGGTTCTCTGCCCGCTCACTAATATTAATAATAAGAATGAATAATAATATTTATAAAAAATATATATATATTATTAATAATAATAATAATAATAAAGCGGTGTGCTATGACGACACACCTCCCCCCCACTCCTACCCCTAACTCTCACCTACGCTTTGCTCCAGCAAGACGCTAAGCGTAGGGAAGGAGTGGGGATAGGAGTGGGGATAGGAGTGGGGGTCGCCATAGCGCACCGCTTACTACTTTGGCTTTCGTCGATAAAGTTTTTTAAATATTCAGCCAAGGTTCGGTGCGACCTTTCTAATGCTCCATTACTTTCAGGATGATAAGCCGTAGTTTGGATTTTCTTAATCCGCAACAACCTGCAGACCTCTTTAAATGTGGAACTCAAAAAGTTCGTAACCCTATCCGAAAGGATTATTTCGGGGGTTCCATATCGACAAATTACCTCCGTCACTAAAGCTTTTGCGACTGTATGGGCTTCCTGATTTGGGATGGCCACAGCCGCGCTGTATTTCGTCAAAGCATCCTGGAAGGTAAGTATGTTTTTATTTCCAGCACATGTCAAAGGTAGTGGTCCAACGATGTCTACAGCTACCTTTTCGAAAGCTCGTCCAGGCGTGTTTGTAATCACCATAGATACCTTGCTCTTGCATCGAAGCTTGTTCTTCTGACATTTTTCGCAAGCAGCGATATGTCTTTGTATTTCTTTTTTCATTCCTGGCCATACATATTTCGCTTGGATTCGTTTCAGAGTCCTATTAACACCCTGGTGCCCACCTAGAGGGGCATCATGATATTCCTTTAGTATTTTCTCCCTATCCTCCAAAGAAGGACAGGTTACACCATTGCTGCAGCTACACTCTTTTCCCATCGTAGCTTCCTTGTCCCTCCTTGAGCGTAAAGATATACTCTCGTTCTCCCCGCTCTCCGCTTCCCCCAGCCTTCCAGAAGCATTGCAGTCCGCGCGGACTGCTTCACCTACTTCAGTGATTGGCTGCGGTTGCCTCATAGCGTCTCTTTCTCTCTGCTGCAAGCCAGGTCGCTCGCTCGCGCTCCCACCTCTCACGGGTAGCCGTGGCGCAGCCCCCTGTTCCCTGCACTGCTCGCTATATGGTAGAGTGGTATCCTCTATAGCTCTCTCTGTCTCCTCGGCTCTCCACTTTGTGCTGATATTCGCACCGCGGGAGCCGCACTCGCCTGCCTTGGGTGTATTGGTGCGTATAGGTGAGCCGCTGTCTGTAGAAATGGCGTGTTGCTCCGTCTCTTTCCCTCGCACGTCCTTCAGCACAGGTTCTCCTTCTCGCGCGCGTTCTCTCGTAGTAACGTATATATGACTCAGCGCATCTGCGTTGGTATTTTTTTTTGCCAGCCTTGTATTCCACGTCAAATTGGTGTTCTGCCAATTTTATTTGCCACCTCATTAGCCGTGAACCTGGATCTTTCACCCCAAATAACCAAGTGAGAGGTTGGTGATCGGTTATCACTTTAAACCGCGTCCTATATATATAGGGCCGAAATTGCGCTATAGCCCATACTATAGCGAGCAATTCTTTCTCCGTTGTGGTATAATTCGTTTCTGCCCTTGAGAGTGTGCGGCTTGCGTAACATATAGGCAAGTCTTCTCCGACCTTGCCTTGCGAGAGGATGGCTCCAATAGCCTTATCCGATGCATCTGTAGTTACCAAGAACTGCTGCTGAAAATCTGGGTATTGTAATACCGGTGCAGTTGTTAATGCATTCTTCAATTCCTCGAATGCAGCATCGCGCACAGCCGTCCATTCAAATTTAGTATCTTTCTTTATTAGCTCCGTTAATGGCTTGGCTATCCTCGAAAAATCTTTTATGAATTTTCGGTAGTTGCCAGCTAATCCCAAAAATAACTGTACTTGTTTAACATTTTTAGGTGCAGGGTACTCCTTTACAGCCACAAGTATCTCCGGATCTGCCCGTACCCCATCCTCGGAAATTATGTGACCTAGAAATTGCGTCTCCTTCCGCAAGAATTGGCATTTTTGTGGCTTCACAGCCAGTCTAGCTTCCCTTAATCGTCGGAAAACTTCCTCTAGTCTTTCATTGTGTTCACGCAGGTTTTTCCCGTAAGCAACAACGTCATCTAGGTAAACATAGCATTTTATGCCCTGTATTCCAGCTAGTACGGAGTTCATTAACCGCTGAAAAGTTCGAGGCGCATTTTTTAACCCGAATGACATTGGATTATAAAATGACCTTGAGGTGTAGAAAATGCTGTTTTTTCCTTATCTTCCTTGGCCATCGGAATTTGATGGAATCCAGAAGCAAGGTCGAGAGTGGAAAAGTACTGGGCTTTTCCCAATTGATCCAATATCTCCGTGATATTTGGAAGCGGGTAGGAATCTTCTATGGTGGCTTCATTTATTTTTCGAAAATCCACCACTACTCGCATTTTTATTTTCCCAGAGGCATCCGGTTTTTTGGCCACCACTAACAAGGGTGCGTTCCATTGGCTCCTACCGGGTTGGATGATCCCATCCTCCAACATTTCGCAAGTTTGTCGTTCGACCTCCTTTTTGTGGGCTTCCGGTAATCGATAAGGATGCACCTTCATTGGTAAAGTGCCTTCCTTTAATGGTATTCGGTGCTCCGCCATATGAGTACAAGGTAGTTTATCACCCTCTAGATGGAAGATATTTTCGTATTTCCTTATGAGCTGAAGTAGGGCTTCTCTCTCTTCACCGTTGAGGTGACTCATGTTGAGCTCTCTTTCTAACCACTGGAGTCGGTATACCCCTCTTTCTTTGCTCACAGCATTCATACTTAGAGCGTTGGACTCCGCGTCGAGCTCTGTTATCTCGACCGGCTCGAGTGTCACCGTCGAACGCTCCACTACTACTTCCCTCTCGTTTGTATTAACGAGGTTCACCACACAGCTACTTCCTAGTGGAGGTGTATAGCATGCTCCCATTAATATTCCTTCACCTATTTCTACTCGCGAGAGTATTCCGGGATTTCGACTCGTAGTAGATACGCACGCAATGCTTTCCGACCGAGGTGTGAGGACGATTTTTGACTTTCCATCTACCAATGGCATTTTATGTCCATATAACTCGAATATCTCGCCCTGCAATATATTTGCCTTATGTTTCTTGATGAAATCCATTCCCAATAATCCATTTACAGTTATTGGGATTTCATCTTTCACAACATAAAACCAATGTCTTACAGATTTCCCCGGAATTCGCAGGGTCACTTCCGCTTTACAGATAGGCCGGAATTTACTTCCTTCAGCGCCCTGTAATTGTCCATCACTATCCATTATAGAAGTCTCGGCCGTTACGCAACGATATTTTACTATGCTGCATTGAGCTCCTGTATCGGCCTTAAGGGTCAGAACCCCCCGTACCGCTGTAGTGCTGGCGATATCAATGTCGCTGGCCGTTGCACTCGTCGTGGGTGCCGATACCTCTAGCACCCATAGTAACGTCTTATCGCTCGCTCCCCCTTTCGGCCCCTCCGCGGCGCCCGGCCGCAGTGCCTCGGTGAATTGCACGCCGCTCAACGTACGCGCGTTGGTAGTAGTAGTAGACGTAGTACTACTACTCGCGGCGGCCATGCTGAATTCCTTCCGCTTATCGCTGACTCCTCTACTCGGGTCCTTCGCCGGGCTTCTCGTGGTGATAGTGTTAATTTGCAAAGACCCGAGTGTGCGGATATTATTTCTAGCGGCCATACTGGATTCTTTTCTTTTATCGCTTCCTCGCTGCTTACTGCCGTTGCTGTTTCCTTCGCGACCTTGGCCTACTTCATACTTCTTCTGTAATCGCTTTCTGCATTCCAACCAGGTGTGCCTTTTATTCTTGCAATAAGTGCAGATTATTCCAACTTGATTTATGTTCTTTGGTGCACTAGGGGCTGGGAGGCTTACCCTTCCTGATCTGCGAGTACAATCCCTAGCCAGATGTCCCGAATTTCCGCAAATATAACAATTTCTTTCGCCGGCTCTTCCCGATAGGGATTTTCGATTATTGGTATTGTGACCACCTCCCGCACCTCCTTTCGGCTGAACCATGTGGCTTATTTCTATTGTACCTGTCACTGCCTCATGAAGAGAGGAGTAATTACGTGATCTAACCAATATTTGCACCTGACCGTGTAATCCATTCTCGAAATTCACTTGTGCACATTTTCGGGTCATTGTTTCCACCGTGTGTGCATCTCTTTCTGTAGATACGGTCTCGCAGAGTTTTTCAACCACTTCTACGGTGATTTTCTCTGTCCTAGCTGCATACGCGGCTATATCTTCGCTCGGTCCGTGCCGTAACGAGTTAATATTCATTTGTAAGGCAGAGAGTGATTTCCTATCGCCGTACAATGCTTCCAACTCAGTGTTCAGTTGTTCAAGTGTGTAGATGGATTTATGCTTCAGTTCTCTTGTCGCTCGTCCACCAATTTTCTTGCTGAGAACCAATGCCAGTAATAATTCGTAATCATCATCTCGTACTCTGGCGAATACGGTTTCACATGACCGCCAAAATCCGTCTAGTTCAGCTGAGTCACTTCCATCAAAATGTTTTACATGTTTTAACGCCAATCCAAGGTCGAGATAACTTCGTCCTTCACTGAACCTATTCTGCACAAATCCCCCTGGTGGATCGTTTGGTGGATCTCCACCTGGTCCCCCTCCTGGAGGTTCTCCCGGGAGTTCTCCCAGTGGTCCCCAATTTCCATTTCTTCTCGGCCCTCCTGGCGGTCCTGATGGTGACCCTTCAGGTGGATCTCCTGGTGACCTTGTTGGCCGTCCTCTGGGCGTAACTACTGCTGACTCTCGTCCATTATTTACTTCTTCGCAATTTCTTCCTGTACGTGGATTTATTTTTTCGGAAAGCGCCTTTTCAAGCCTTTCCACTTGACCTTGAAGCAGCTGTATCAGCATAATCTGATCGTCTAGCTCGTTTCCCTGTCGATGCATTGACACGAGCAGGTCTTGTGTGGCATTGTGGTCCGTTATTGCAGCCGAACGAGTAAGACCTCCTCCTCGCTCTTCTAATCTTCCTCCAGCGGAAGCATTTCTTCCTCCTCTCCGCAACGGAGGAGGTAACTCATAGTCGCTGTCCTCGATTTCCGGAGTTCCTTCCGGATATCGTCGCCGTCTATTTTTCGGGACTTCCGGAGTTTTATCCCATCGACTAGGTGGGATGATTTTCCGCAGAGCACTCCCGCCACTAATGCCGGGTGCATTCGCTCGTGCTCTGGCTAGAGCCCCCCCACGCTCGCCCAATCCACTGGCCTTGAGCAGCGCATCTATTTCACCGTCCACTTCCGGTGTCGTCGGGACCTTCGCCCCCTTTTCTCTGTTGACGTCCGTCACTGGTTCCTTTTTTTCAGTTTTCCCAGTCGTTTTAGTGAACGACGTGCCTCTTTTGGTGTTGATCCCAAAATAGGAGTCCAATGTTTCCTTACTGAGTGGGTCCTTCGCTTTATCTGTTACCCCTTCGGCGGGAGATAGCTGTCTGAGGGCGTCGCCTGTCCTCAGTGATATGTTTCCTATGGCTGCTTCAACTCCAGCCACAGCTCCGAGGTCCTTTCCCGGTAGTGTGGTTTTTTTCGGAGTTGGACCTTCGTTGTTGCTGAGTCTCCTTCTCGTCTTCCATCGTTGATTCGTTAACCACCTTTTTTTATTTTTTTTTTATTATCGCGGAAGGGCTTGTTTTAAAATTATATATATATATATATATATTCGTTAACCACCTTTTTTTATTTTTTTTTTATTATCGCGGAAGGGCTTGTTTTAAAATTATATATATATATAATTTTAAAACAAGCCCTTCCGCGATAATAAAAAAAAAATAAAAAAAGGTGGTTAACGAATCAACGATGGAAGACGAGAAGGAGACTCAGCAACAACGAAGGTCCAACTCCGAAAAAAACCACACTACCGGGAAAGGACCTCGGAGCTGTGGCTGGAGTTGAAGCAGCCATAGGAAACATATCACTGAGGACAGGCGACGCCCTCAGACAGCTATCTCCCGCCGAAGGGGTAACAGATAAAGCGAAGGACCCACTCAGTAAGGAAACATTGGACTCCTATTTTGGGATCAACACCAAAAGAGGCACGTCGTTCACTAAAACGACTATCTATATATCTATATATATATATATATATATATATATATATATAAATTATATATATATATATATATATATATACATATAGATATATATATATATATAATTTATATATAATAAAAAAAATATATATCTATATATATTTTTTTAATTATGATGGGCAGTGGTTGGAGATAGCCTTGCCTCCTGCCTTTCGCGATTTAATACCAAAATCCCTGCAAGTTGCTACAAACTTGCACCGATTGTTGGTAAGGTTTCGATTTTTATTAACGAGGGATATGAGCTCGCGGGCCCAGTCCTACGAATTTTTGATATTTTGTTTTAGATTTAGCTCTGAAAAAAGGGTAACCGCCACTTACAGATATAGGATTCCTTCCATGGCGCTGTGAAACTTCAGGGTTGCCGTCTTCGTAGTCGTGCTGACCTCGACGTTATTCCCCGGTTGGTGACGTTCTGGTCACCCTCGGTCAAGTTGTACGACCTTCCAGTCGTGCTTGACCTCGTGGTTGGCTCGTCCTCGTCAGTGGTACCTTCTGACGTCTTGACGATTCAACGACTGCGTGATGAATCGCACCAGGCTATTTACCCCAACGACTGCGTGTCGGGTTCGTTCCTGGGTTTGGTTGTAAGTTGTTTAAACTTCGCTTACGGTTATTCCACCGCTGCCACCAAATTGCTGTGCCCGAAATGCTCAAAGAATGATCAGCCCTTTTCCTAATTCGAATCGATTAATATTTTAAGGGATCGGGACCGATTGAAGGATTGGAATCCACGCGAGTTCAAATATAAAAAGTATTTATTCAAATTAAAACTTGCTAATGTTACTCTACTCGCAAGCCCAACCGATTACTCTTGAAGTCGATTCAAGACTGCCGATGTACTGGCGCTGTCACTTTCAGTTCTCCTTAGTTTCTAAATGATAATGCTGAATTGCATTATTGCTTAATTGACAAAAATGTCGCATGGTACGATTGCAATATTCGCGATCAGCGAATATGCTGAATATGATCAGCGAAGTGCAATAAATGTTTCGCAACGTTGCTTGCCGAAATTCCGGGTCGCAACACAGGCCTGGACTTGAGATGAGCCGTCAAATGGATCACTATTTCTATGCTCGTGATGAATGATATTAAACTTAGATACTTTTGATATGACGGTCCGATTAAGAGTAATCCTAGTCACGATTTTCGGGGGTCGTTAGCTCTAATTCGTGTGTTTAATTTTGATGAGTCATTAGACTCATCGCGTCGATTTATTCTAGAGCTGCGCACATTCGCGGGTTCTATGAATGTAGAATTTCAAATTTCTCTACATTATCCCCCTTAATTTGTATCCGAGGTATCAAGGATACAAAATACTTATCATTCCCTATTTTATTGTTATATCAACTCTCACTCTCCATACTACACTTATACAATAACTCCACCCCACTAAGGGTCTCGTTCTACCATAACCTAATTTTACAATACTATTTTATACATATCCTATGCGATCTTTATACAATTTATCATTCATTAAAAGAAAATTCCCGGATTAGAATTAGTAAAACATTCACATGTATTACATCCATGTGAATATTATATCAGATAGAATGGCAAAGTCTGAGTCAAGTCTCGAAAATAACATCAATTATTCAATGGGCACGTTATACTTTCGTAGACTAGCGCGGTTATATGTTCCTTTTATTTTATTTGTATCGTTTATTTCAGCTAGAACGAATGCGTTGGTTCCCCTCGTCGCAACGATTTTATAAGGTCCCTCAAATAGATGAAAAAACTTATGAGTAACTCTATCCGTGTTACTAGAAAGATGTGGAACCTTCTACAATACTACATCATTTACGACAAGAGAAACATTAGAATTACTTTTTTGTTGTCTTTTGCGACCCTCGAAATTCTTAAACAACCTTTCTCTAGCGAGCATTATTTTCAGTTCGTGTGATATATCCCGTGAAGTTGGAAAATCAAATAATTCGTTAATTTTATCCTTCTGTTTTGATCCCCAATGGAGCTCACTTGGGGTATAACTAGTACTACAATGCGTCGTATTATTCAACAAAATTTCCATTCGAGACAAATGCTTTGCCCACCGAGAATGTTGATCCGAACAAAATGTACGAAATAGTCTGCCCAACTCTCGCATCACTCGCTCCGTTGCATTTGATTGTGGGTGTCGCACCGAGGAAAAGATTACTTTTATGCCATTATTATTTAATTGTTCTTTCCAAATTTTTGCTGTAAATTGAGATCCGTTATCTGATAAGATTCTTTGTGGCTTCCCGATCTTAACGCAATAATCCTCTAAAATCTTTTTTACAACTATTTTTGCGATAGCTTTCTTTACGGCATACAATTTAACAATTTTAGAGAAGGCATCCATTACAACAAAAATATATTGAACTCCTCCAACTGATTTCGGTAACGGACCGTAGAAATCGACTGTCACTAAATCACATGGATGTTCAGATTTTACGTGACAAAATTCTCCCTCCATTGTTCTTGATAAATGTTTTACCCTTTGGCATAAGTCGCAGCTCAAAATATATCGCTTTACATCCTTACTGATACCTTTCCAATAGAAAAATCTTTTTAATTGACACAATGTTTTATAGACCCCTCCATGACCGATTCTATCATGTTCTGCTTTGACAATCAGGTGACGTAAACTAAGAGGAACAATGGTACACCACTGCAATGACTTTAATGATCGATGAAACCAAATACCATTATAATGTTTTAAACTTTAATTATTCTTGTTTTCTGTATTTTTCCTCAATTGATTCAATGATTCATCTTGTTCCTGTAAATGGGCTAATTTTTTCAATTCTTCTTTATACACAGGATCCAAATCGAATTGTACAATCATGATCAATGAATCAAATGTATTAATCTTTGTGTTATCGATATCACAAAGCATAAGATATGATATGATTAAACTTTCAAGATCCTCTTCTTCAAACTTTCCACTTGGACTTCTACTCAAAAAATCAGCAATCACGTTATCGCGTCCCTTACAATACTTTACCGCGAAGGAGAATGCCTGAATCAATAAGACCCACCTTGACAGTCGAGCTGTATGATACGGTGTTCTATTAAGAGAGGTTCATCCCTGGTGATCGGTAATAATAATGAAAGGACGGACGCGAAGATATATACTAAACTTGATGATCGAATATACAATAGTGAGTAGTTCCTTTTCCGTTGTTGTATAGTTTATTTCTGCATTTATCAAGCCTCTGCGAACTAATGATATTATATGGTGGTTATTGTTTTCATCGATTTAAAAGAGAATACCGCTGATCCCTCCATCAGACGCATCTGTTTGCAAATAGAATGTACGATCGAACCGATAATGTGATAGTTCTATGGCTCTTTCAAAATTTTCTTTCAGCTCTTTATACGCTTCAGCGTGTGTGAGTGTCCACTCCCATTTCGAATCCTTTTTCAGCAATGATCTTATAGGTTCTACATAATTTGCGTGTTGGTAACTAAATTGGCGATAGTAATTGCAAATCCCTAAGAACTTTTGCAATTGTCTCTTATTCTGCGGTTCAGCAAAATTTAATATTATGTCATGCTTATGCGGATCAGGTATGATTCCCTGAGGCGATAACGTGAACCCTAGAAAATTTTACGGATTCCTGACAAAAATTGCATTTTCTCAGTCGCAAAGTAAAATTGAATTTGCTTAATCTAGTGAATAGTTTATCGAAATGTTCGATGTGTTGTTGAAAATTACAAGATGTAATCAACATATCGTCCACATAATAATCAAGAAATTCCGAGAAATCATCCCGTAACGCAAAACTCAATGCTCTTATAAATCCACTTCCCTATGTCTTATGCCCAAAAGGAATTACTTTAAAATGATACAGATGTCCGTCAAACAAAAACGCTGAAAATTTTCATGATTCTGGTTTTAACGGGATCTGCCAATAGCCATGAGTCAGATCGAGAGTCGTTATATGTGTTTTTCCATAGTGTTTTTGCATTATTTTATTTATAATTGGCGGAGATTCGTGATCTGCTTCTATTATTGCATTAAGATATCTTGCGTCAATACAAATTCGAACTCGGCCATCACCCTTATTTACAACTCTTAATAGATTGCAATATGGACTGTTACTTCGTTCGATAATATTTGCCTCGCACATTAATTTTAATTCTTTCCGAACAGATTCTCTTAAATGGATTGGTACAGGATATGAATGATAAGAAATTGGTTCAGTTTGAATTCAATTTATCTCATGTTCATAGACACTGGTGAGACCTGGTTTATCGGAAAATACTTTTTTGTGTTTGTTGACCAAATCTAATAGGGCCTTTGCTCGGTCCGGCTCCATGATCATTAGCTTACGCGCGAGAGATCGGAACTCATCAGAAAAATCGTTCCCAGAATCAAATGAAAATCCATCATCATTATCATGAGTGTCTTTTTCTGGATGCAAAAAAACGAGATTCATATTTTCATCATCATCATACATTTCGGTATTATCACACTAATTGTTACTAGTTTTAACCTCACAGATTAACTGATTCAGCACAATTTCTGTTTCATTATCTTGCAATAAATAATCACAATCTTGTTTTTCGGCATTATTCGCCTCAATGTCATTTATTTTAAATAAATCGCTCAAACATAATGAATCATTTTTTATGTATTCAATATTTGAAACTTCGATTACCTTTTCATCAACTCCATTATTATTTTTATTCATTTTATATTCTAAAGCTTGGTCATTATCTTGATTTTTATCGTTTGTTTTTACGTTATGTTCGAGTGACTTTGTTTTATTCATAAGAATATCATTATTAATCGATTTCGTCACTTCAATGATTCTGATGTGTGTCTCACCCTCTTTCCGAGTTATCTCCAATCTCTCCGAAAAATCCCGATCAAACGTCACTAGAGCAGAATTGAGTAGTCGACCTTGAATGCTTATTGGTCGATTTTCATAGTTTATAATCCCCCTATTTTGGTGCAACCAATCATTGCCAAGTATACAAGTAGATGTCAAATTGGGGATTACTAAAAATACTTATTGGAAAACACAATCTCCGATATAAGCTTCGATCCAAATTTGTCGTTTTATCGTTGTCTTTTTCTGACCAATCGCAGTCGACGCATAAATATTCGTTACTGGAAGCTCGTTAATTGTAAGATCCCGTTTTAGCTCGTTATAAATATTTTCCGATATGCATGTTAGTTGTCTACCAGTGTCTACCATTACTCTGATAATACTATTTCCAATTGAAAGTTTCACATGTGGACAAGGTCTGATGATCGCTGTATTTATTGTTGGATGAGACGTTTTACCTTCTATTTCATCATGTAAGTCCTCTACAAAATCTAAATACCTTTGACACGATGCCGGACTATGATTCATCGTGCCCACCGTTAGTTTACCGAATTACTGTTGCTCTTGTCATTATCACATAGTACTTGACTACTCGGTGGACTCCATGGGACACTTTGAAAATTATTTACTACAGCATTTGGTGGTGGAATTCGAAAATCCGGCATTTGCCATCTTTGTGTGATATTTTGTCTGACTGGTTGACTTTCTGTATATGATAAATGTTGCTGTGGCGTTCTATTGCGATAATTTGAGTTCGGAACGTGTCCGCGATATCCATTTTGATAATTACTGCGTTGGCTTAATCGTGGAAATTGCAAGCTATTGATTTGACTATTTTGCGTTTGATAATTATTTCTTTGTTCTCTACTTCGATTGAATTCTTTCTGAGCAATGTCGAGTTGTGCGAGAGCTTGTGCGACTAGATTCGTGTCGGCAAAATTTACCGTTGCTAAACTCGATCTTATTCGCGATGGAAACTGCTGTATAATCGAGTAATTGATCTCATATGGCGTCAAAACAGGTTGGAAATGTCGAGAATCTTCAATTTGCCTGTAGAAGTATGTGTGCATCGAACCTTCACTTTGTTTATATCTACGATTTGTCCATTGATTTTTGAATCGAATTATATTTTCAATCACGACAATTTGATGTTCCGCACGCACGTTCTTTAGCTTGAAATAACGTTCAATGTCCTTTATATATTCTAATGGATTGTTTTCTTCAGAGAATTTAGGAATACTAATATTAATGTGTAAATTTTGTAAATGTGTAACGAGCCCATTTACCAGTCGATCATTTGCATTTCCTTCACGTTGTCTTGGTTGTTGATCATCAGCCGGAGGATTTTGACGAAGCTCAACGATCTCGGCTCTTAATCTCTCCACCTCTATTCTCTGTTCATCAATTCTTCTCTGCTCGTTCCTCAGGCGTTGCCACTCTGCCTCAATTTCAGCAGAATTCATGTCACCTCCTTCTACCATCGTTTTTTTTCGAATTAATTTTCCTATGAATATTAGAATTTCTGTTATTTACCGGTTTCGTATTTACTTTTGGTGATATTATTGTCTCATGTGTCTTAGACACCTTTCTGGTCCGATGCGATAATCCGGGTAATAAATCTGAGTCAACAGTATTAGAACGCGTGACGCGTAGCGAATCCTTGTTGACTACTTTTTTCATATGTTATGGCTACGTGTTCCGTGCCAGCAAGTTGGGCGCCAAATGTAATGAATTTTATATTATATATATATATAGTACCTGTATATATATATATATATATATAATATAAAATTCATTACAGTCTATCGTGTGGAAAATGTAAAACATCATGGAAACGAGATAGTACCTGTATATTTAAGTAAATTGAAGTCGAATAAGCCAACGATCCATCTTCTTCTTATTGATAGTGATTTTACAGTAGAAACGAATGATGTTACGGCTCGAAATGAAAAAAGTCTCATACGAAATGTTTACGGGAAACTTCACATTAATCACATAATGATGATAACACTGATAGTTCTTTCACAGTTTCTCACTTTACCTTGATAAAAAATCTCCCTAAACCGCTGAGTTCGCAATTGTCTAAACACAAAACGCGAAAATTCCTATGTGATAGATGCTTGTGTCACTTCCAGCTTGAAAGTTCTTTTGAAAAGCATCGGCAGGATTGTTTTAACATAAATAAATGTAAAATGTTGCTTCCCGTTGAGCCTAACAACATGTTAAGTTTCTCAAATTTTAAATTCAAGGAAGCCGTACCATTTGTAGTCTATGCAGATCTTGAATGGATGATAGAAGAAACGGGAAGTGATATATTTTTACAAAAACATGTTCCTCACAGTGTTGCTCTTTTACTGACACTGTTCTTTTGATGATACGCTATCGAAGTTTGACAGCAAACGTGGACCGGATTGCATCGAGTGGTTCGTTAGAAAATTGAAAGAAATTGCTGAAACGGTAGATTAGTATGTGAATCATGTTGTTTCGATGGTACCGCTAAGTTACAAACAAAATCGAGATTCCTATGCATAAAAAATGTGTCATGTTTGTGAAAGACCATTTACCCCGACTGATACGAAAGATCGCGACCATGATCATTTTGCAGGAAAATATCGTGTTGCTGCAAATCGAAGCTGCAATTTAAATTATAATAAAGCTCATCATGTCCCTGTAGTATTCCATAATCTCTCTGAATATGACTCACATTTTCTGATAAAAACTCTAGCTACATCATTTGATGGATAAGTGAATCTTCTTCCAGTTAATGAAGAGAGGTATATTTCATTTTTCAAGCAGGTCAAAGGAACATGTACAAAATTGGCGATTTATCGATTCATACAGATTTACGACTAATAGTTTAGAAAAATTAGCATCATACATGAATGATGCTGATGAATGCATTACACGTAGAAAATGTAATAGTACCGAGGAGTTTCAACTTTGAACGAGAAAAGGTGTGTTTCCCTATGAGTATGTAAACAGCTGGAGCAGACTCGATGAAGAAAACTTACCGTTGAGGGAAAAATTTTATTCTAAATTAAACGATGAGGAAATTTCGAACGAGGATTACAGTCACGCTGCGAAAGTTTGGGAACAATTTAATATTAAATCATTAGGAGAGTATTCAGATTTGTATTTGAAAACTGATGTTTTACTATTAGCTGATATATTTGAAAAATTCCGTCGTAATTGTTTTGCTACGTATAATTTGGATCCTCTGCACTATTACACAGCTCCTGGTTTGGCTTTTGATGCCATGCTTAGACTTGAACTTCTCACCGATGTTGAGATGCTCCTCTTCGTTGAAAAAGGTATATGAGGCAGAGTAGCTCAATGTTTAAACAGATATGCTCGAGCGAATAATCGGTATATGGGAGAGGATTTTCATTCAAGCACAGAGGAATCATACGTCATGTACTTTAATGTAAATAATCTGTACGGTGCAGCTATGTCACAATTTTTACCATATCGTTCATTTAAATGGGTCACCGAGCCTAATTGACGTCTGCAATTTGAACGATGATTCACCTGTCGGATATATTCATGAAGTGGACTTGGAATATCCAAAAGAGCTTCATGAAATGGATAAAGATTTACCACTGTGTCCAGAACATTATGCATCACGACTGTGTAAAGTTTCCAAATTAATGACAACCCTTCTGCCAAAGAAAAAATATATTATAGACTATAGAAATTTGAAGCAATGCTCGAATTTTGGTATGAAATTGGTAAAAGTTCACCGTATATTGAAATTTAAACAAGCACCATGGCACCTTATATAGATTCAAATACAGAATAACGAAAACAATCAAATAATGAAGTTGAAAAAAAATTCTATAAATTAATGAATAACGCAGTGTTCGGTGAGCCTATAGAGAATGTGGGGAAACAAAAAGATGTTAAGTTGGTGACAAAGTGGGATGGACGGTATGGAGCTAAATCTCTCATTGCATTACCGAATTTCCACAGCTGTGATATATTCGATAACGATATGGTAATCATTGAGATGAATCGCTCAAGGGTGCGCTTCAATAAACCCATATACATTGGTTTCTTAATCCTCGACCTATGAAAAATATTTCTATATGATTTTCACTACAACTTTGTAAAACATACGTTTAATGATAAGGCCAAATTAATGTATACAGACACTGATAGCCTTTTATATCACTTTTTCGTTCCTGATATTTATGACTATATTGAAAGGTTTTGACATAAGTTTGATACATCTGATTATCCCGCTAGTAATATATATGGAATACTACTCGTAAATAAGAAAGTGTTGGGTTCAATGAAAGATGAATGCAATGGCGAAATTGTAATAGAATTTGTTGGGCTGCGAGCTAAAATGTATAGTTTAAAGTGTCTTGGTGAGGCTGAGGAGAAGAAACGAGCGAAAGGTATAAAAAAGGCTACTATGAAAGCAATTACATTCGATGATTATAAAAATTGTCTCTTACATTATCAGAATTTAGTAAAATGTCAGTCTTTGATACTAAGTAAAAAGCATGATGTTTATACTGATTTACAGAATAAACTAGCATTAAGCTGGCATGATGATAAGAGGATTATTGTACCTGACATGACTGATACTGTACCTTATGGTTATAACAAATGAAATCAATAATTTATAGGTCTATATTGTTTTTATTTTAAAAAATTACAAATCAGATTTATTTATCCAACTATTGTGAGTGATCGAAACCTAACCACTTTACAAATACTTTATTTCCACGCTTCCGCACAACCATTTCAACGAGATAAATGTCCGGATATTTCACTTTTATGAGTTCTTCTTGATAAAAACCACCCTCAATCGGTTGATCCTGATAATCCACAAGTTTCTACGTTATTAGATTGGTGTGTTTTATTTTGCTTATCATGAATATTTCCGTAGTCCAGTTGGGTGTATAAGCTTTTTCAAAAACTTGTTTTTACTTGCTAATTCGCACTTTATCACCGAATTTGTACTTGATAGTTCTTGTCCAATTAATGTGAAGTTTTCCGTAAACATTTCGTAGGAGACTTTTTTCATTTCGAGCCGTAACATCCTTCGGTTTCATTCGAATCATTCGATGCTTGGTATCATTGTAGGAGGATAACAAATCATCTACGATATCTATCCACTTGTACGTTCGTCGTAGAGTGAATTGTTTCCACACTTTCCCCTTTAGCGTACGATTAAAACGCTCACAAATTGATGCCTTTAAGTTGCTGAAGGTAGAGTACAGTGTGATACCGTGACGTTGCATTAGAGCCTTGAAATGGCCGTTGTAAAACTCCTTGCCTTGATCTACATGCAATTTCTGCGGTTGATGACCGTTTTTCAATGCAGTATTCATGGCGTTTGTCACATCCTCACCGCTCTTAGTCTTCGTAGGTACGGCCCATGCGTGTTTGGAAAAAATATCGATGATTATTAGTAGGTATTTATAGACATCGTTGTACTGAGCGTAGGCTGACATATGCACAAGATCAGCTTGCCAAGTTTCGTCCAATCCTCGCATTATAACTCGACGCCGTGCATAATTTCTTCGAGCAGGTCTGTGAAGCTCTTCTGCGATCGTTGCCTTCTTCTTTTTTATGCTCCAGCGATGTTAATCGATTGTCAAGTTGAGAAATTATCTGAGAATTACGAAAGGTCAAGACCTGTAGGGTTTTCGTGTCGTTTTTAACTCGCTTTATCACCTGTTTCACATTTAATTCATGCTCGCAGTCGGTCATCCAGATGAACAATGAGTTGAGAATTGCGCACCCCGAGATCTTGTATTGTCTCACCATCAATACGTTGATTTTTTACACTTTCCTGGAATCGATTTGCGAGCGATTGTATCATTATGCCTACATCGGCGACAGTATTCTGCATTATTCTCACGGAAACAGCATTTCAATCGTTTACAGGGTCAGCAATATTACACAATCTCCTATTATCTATATCGTATTGACCGTCGAGAGTGACTTTAAATCCTTCGCCAGGGGGACCGCGACGACCATTGACGCTTTTTATTCTAGTCAATTGATGTCCGAACATATCAACACTCATTTTTACAATAATAATGCATCACGCGTGTAGCCTAATAAATAATGCCAGCCTCAAGCAATTCCTCGACAATGAAAATGATTTCATTTCTGTGACTCATATTACCAGCCGCTTGCGACGCGTACAGTAAGCGAAGTCCAGTTCATTGGGGTCATCCCAGTAAACATATATTGCGGCAGTACACTACCTCCCGTATGTTCATCAATCATCTCCGCAATATACTGCTTAAATTTTCGACTCGTATCTTTCCTTACAATTTCATTAAACTTGTAATATTTTTTATGTGCACTAATGGCAATAACAATATCTCTATAATTTGCGATATCATCTGAACTTACACAAGCTTCACTGGGTGTTTTTTTGAACAATAATTCAATCAACTTATTTGTTTTCTGATATCTTGTATCATCTATGCGAATGTACTCTGGCTCGGAATGTATCTGAGAATTACCCATCATTAATCTATGATTGGCAAGACTTCGCACACCCCACGTGGTATCCAGATTCTTTTTCCTATTTGTTGTTAATAGTGTGAGATATTCATTCAAGACTTTATTCGGGTTTCTCGCATTATCATCAGACTCAATATATTCTCCATTATCATTAGCGTGATCGTCATCTTTCCAGCGTGTAGGAGTGTAAATAAGTTCGGAACTGTAGTTGTTCAAGCTGCTTTCTTGAGATCCCTCTATCGCATCTTCCCATAGAGTATCATTTATCTTGTTTCCCTCCTTCTCCTCTTCCATCTCTTCGACAGTCTCCTTCTTGATATCCTGCTTTATCGATATTTCATTTTTAACAGTTCGATCTAATAACTTTTCCAATGGTGTTACAATTGGCTTGGAGACGTTCTGCATCGCACGCTCGGAGGTCTCCCTGTCCCCCTTGTTCATTTCAGGCATTCGTCGAATAGCATTGCTGGCGCTAATGACTTGACGTAGAATCTATTTTTCTTCATTAATTTTATCCTCGTCCATGTTAAAGTTGTTGAGTCGTAATTACTACTGCCTGCGGTTCACTTTCATGTATGATATTTATTACTTACTAATGTCTGCGAAACATCAAATCCCTTCCGATATCTACCACTATCTATCTCGCTGTCCTTATTAATAACAACGAATCTATATTTATTTTTCCAGCAAGATGAACACAATTTTTTAAATTCCGTGTACGACATATCTGTATTAACATTATCATCGTACACATGTCTAAGGTTCATATCATCTTGCTTGAAAACTATCAAAAAATTTACGTTATCACGCACAAGATGTTTAGGTACATGGGCATATGACTGACACAAATAGAAACAATCTACATTCTCGTGTCTTCCCATGGAGAAAAAGGCTCTTGTTAGAGGGCAAATGATATTTTGTTTTCCACAACCTACATCATCGAATATCATTATAGAGATTGAACGAGTGTCGCAGGGTTTCACCACCTGTTCGTGTTGGTTAAAGAGGAAGTATTTAACGCCATCTACAGACTGAAGAATTTGTTCCTAAAACGGATACTTTGGTTGCTTGAACTATTTCGAATATATATTGTAACGGTGTTTAGCCAGTTTACATTAAATTTAAAGGATTCGGGATTCGAGCAGAGATCGATAAATAAATAAACGTTTTATTAGGTAAAAGTAGAGTATATTCACGAAATCGATTCAAAATTTAAAGTCTCTTAACGCCATCTACAACTCAGGTGACGCAAAAACGCTTCTGTAAGCTATCATGGAAAACCGTTCCTTTGATAGACGATTATGTTTCGAAAATTATAAATTTATGAAAACGCTCGCGTTCATTATGTTTGTTATCGCACGCAATATAATTTTCCTTCATTTCGTCAACTCACTGAATGTATCCGCTGATACCCTAGCAACTACAGAATAAATATATTCTTTATTAAACAATTATCGCTTATGATTTGCCTCGCCTTTCCTATCTGTCTATTTCATACCATTGATATTCTGCATGCGCGTTTGGGATTTTCCAATAATATCTAGCATTCGCTCGCTTTTATAACTTTTCTTTTTCTTTGCCTATCTCCTTAGTCACGCTCACATGGTAACCTTGTTTTCGCTAGACTCGCAGTAAGGTAAGAGTTCTGGAGTCCCGCGCGCTCGTTCTTATCAATGCGCGGGTTCCCCTCTCCCCACTCCTCTAGTTTAAACTTGTTTTCGACTAAATTCGTGGTTCAACGGCCTGCCGCCCGTGATAATTTGCCAAGGGCGCTAACGTGTTTACCGTCAGTCGCCCATGGCAAAAACACTCGTTACCGTTAAAGACGGTTATTTCGAATATCGATCTATAAATCGATCATATAGGTTTGTTTTGTTAGGTAACAACACACTTGTTTTCGCAGTTTCCAAGGGTGACATCGTGTTTACCATCCGTTGCCGATAACAAAAACCCGATGTTACTGTTGGAAACGTTGCTTATTCGAATATCGATTCGAATATCGATCCTGTTCCGCTTTCGAGGGCTCACCGGCAGTTGCCCCTTCGCAATATGAATGTTCTCGAATCACAAACAATTGGGGTGTGTTATGAGAGTAAGTAGCACGTTTGTCTTTCCACAGTTGGATGGACCGTAAAATATTGCTCCTACACTGTTTGGCAGCAGATGACCATAACGTTTTTTCTCATCAACATCTTTATTTTGCCGCGTAAGTTCATCGAAATTCGTAACAGACGATTCTATACTTTATTTTTTGAATTTCATCGTAATTGTTAATACGAAGAAAAATCCAGTTTTTTTCGGTAAGTCTTCCATACAGTAGCTGTGCCTTAACTGACTGGGAAGAGTTAACCCTCTGGACGCTGCTTGCAAAGAACACGATATTGCATACTCGAAGAATGGAGATAACCTAACTGTCAGACACAACGCAGATAGAATATTCGCGGATTCGGTTTGGAGACGGGTTTAAGCGAAGGACGCGAGCCTAGCGGAAAAATCGGCAGCTTGGAGTATCGTCAATACCATGAAGGCTAAAACTGAACTCGGTATGGGTTTCAGGAGAACGATAAAAAGAGGGAGGGGAAGGAGAAAAGTGGAAGCTACAAAAAAAAGACAACTGAAAAAGGTGTCGCTGACGGAAATTGTCAGGGCGGCGAAAGCCACAATGAACCCTGGAGTGGATGCCATCAAATCAGCGTTCAAGGGTGCTCGCGAAGCGGTGAAAAATGCTGGTGGCAAGGGAAGAGTCCTAGCACCACGGGTCCTTCCGGTACCATCCAAAGTCGGTGGGTTCTACCTCTGCTTATACCCATCTTCGCTGGATTAAGTGCCACTGGTGCTCTCGCTGATGACGCAGCGGGTATCGCAAAGACAGTCAACGATGCCAATTCTGCGAAGCGCGCACTCGATGAAAGTAAACGTCATAACGCGGCGATGGCGGCGATTGCTCTAGCCAAAGGACTTTACTCAAAACCGTATAAGAAAGGCCTCGGTCTGCATCTAAAAAACGAATAAAGCTACCACACCCAGCTCTCAACGATGTTGATATATTAAAATTTGCTAAAGCTATGGAAATTCCCCATTTTCGCGGTCTTTATATGAGAAATGAAATGCCTCACACTGGACCTCTTAAATATGAATTGGCCATTATAAATATCGATGATAAAGATGGCCCCGGCACACACTGCGTCGCTTACCGGAAAAATGGTAATGAAGTTATCTACTTTGATAGCTTTGGTAACCGACAACCACCTCGGGATTTAATTAAATATCTCGGTGCTGGTAGCATTGTAAAATATAATCATGAAAAATATCAGGACTATGATACTGTAGTATGTGGATACCTATGTCTTCAGTTCTTGGATGGTGAACAATATAAAAGGTGTTCTCACATTTGCTCGGGTATCAGTTAAACATCAGCGATAATGAGTGATTCTTTTACGTTAACGTTATCCGGCACATCCTTTGTACTAGAGGCTCACTACTTTCCCCCCATTGAGCTATCACCGTCTAGAAATTATACTTTAGGTCTCGTTGAACGCTTATCATTCAATTCGATTTCTAATATCGACAAAGGAAATAACAAGTTTTGCGTGTGAGAGGAAGTCATTACGATACCAACGGGAAGCTACGAAATTGAGGACATTGAGAATTATTTGCAGAAAATATTATGCAGACGTAATATTTCCATCAATCTACAACCCAATAACAATACATTGTGCAGTGAAATCAAGTGCAATCAACCGATAAATTTCATTACCGATGATTCTATTGGTCGAATGCTGGGTTTCACAGCTCGTATTCTCGATCCCAATATCGCTCACACATCTGATTTACCCGGAACGATTCTCAAGGTCAACTCTCTACGAGTAGAGTGCAATATTACCACGGGTGCATCCATTAATGAGCGTCGAGTGCATACGATTCACGAATTTTTCCCAGTAGTGCCCCCAGGATATAAGATCATTGAGGTGCCGTCACATATCATTTAGCTTCCGATCGCTGTACAATCCATAGATCGTCGTCAACTGCATCTCGTTGATCAAGACGGACAACCTGTGAATTTTCGAGGTGAAATGATAACAATAAGATTACATGTAAAATCCTAAAATAGGTATCGTGTTTGAAACAAAAATAGGCAAGAGCTATAAGACTTAACCAACATGTGCAAAGAGAAACAGTCGTCATCCACTCCGCAGAGAGCTAACACTACAGAACGTTCAGTTTCTGAAATACTTGGGTGAAACCTTAAGGGAGGAAAAGAAAAAAAAGAAGAAGAAGATAAAACATCGTGTTTGTTGTTACACGGTTGTTTGCTGCTGCTACGTACCATGGAAGAAATACTAACGATACAAAAAGAAATTATCTTTGATGAGTCTATTGCTCATTATGAGACCTCATACTCATCAACCATTCTCATCCTCGACATTCAATAATAATAATGAAATACGTATCGCCGTTCAACATCAAGTTGAACGGCGATACGAGTGCTTACTACCAAGTAGAAGTTCCTTGCATGTATACGGTAGATTGACCAAGGCCGATGGACGATCTCTAACCGTTGAAACGCAACTAGTCAACAACGCTATATGTCATGTGTTTGAGGAAATACGTTACGAATTAAATGCTATCGAGATCGATAGGAATAAGAATGTTGGTCTCACAACACTTATGAAGAATTATATCTCTCAGAGCTCGAGCCAAATATCTCTAATGGAAAATGCCGGATGGAACAACAATAACGGTAACGAAACAAAAATTACCGATGGTAATGGTTACTTCGATATTTCCATCCCCCTGAGTATGATACTGGGCTTCGCGAAAGATTACCGTCGAATCATCGTCAATGCTAAGCATGAGTTGATTCTCACGAGAGCCAACACAGATACGAATGCCGTTATACAGACACCTGCAGTTGCTGGTGGTGGTGCGGAGCAATTCAAAATATCCCTCCTCAAAATTGAATGGATGATACCTTATATTAAAGTTGCGGATCAACGAAAAATTCAACTGCTCAACTATATCGCTAAGGATGTACCAATCTCCATAAGTTTCCGTTCGTGGGAATTGTACGAGTATCCACTGTTGCCCGCTATATCAAAACATGTGTTGACCGTTAAAACTTCTAACCAACTCGAGAAGCCACGATACATAATCGTTCGATTTCAAACAACGCGAAAAAATAATGCGGCTAAGAATGCCAGTCACTTTGATCATTGTAATATTCGAGACGTTAAGCTGTTTCGGAACTCGCAAAGTTATCCATATGGAAATTTGAATCTCGATATTAATCATAATCAGTTTGCTCTACTTTACGATATGTACACTAATTTTCAGACCTCTCACTACGGCAAGGAGTCTGAACCACTGTTGAGCAAAGCTGATTTTTGAAAATATGCACCACTTATTGTCATCGATTGTTCGAAACGGAATGAATCCTTGAAAACGCGGCCAGTTGATGTTTGTTTGGAATTTGAGCCTATGAATAATTTCCCCGCTGAAACATCGGCTTATTGCTTGATTCTCCATGATCGAATAGTAGAATATAGTTGTATGAGTGGGGATGTGAAAAAATTATCGTAAAATTAAGTTTTTTGTAGAATAAAATATGTAAACCGGTTTATCTACGCACACGTTCGTATTTATTCAGATCCTTCATATATTCTTTCCATATAGGTACATATAACTAACAGTTATTTCTTAGTATGGAACATTATAACTCGCATTGTCATGCGAACACGATGTATTCTACTGCTGCTGCTCAGTCTCAGACTCTTAATAAACTCAATATTCTCCTGCAGTTGCAGTAAATCCTGAAGGAAATCCCACACTACGTCCGGTAAGGTATCGCCAAAATGTCTGACAACGTCTTCGTAACTGTAGAGATAGGGTTGCATTTTGCACAAACGCCTCACTTCTTCCGGTGTTAATTGCTCCATGATCAATGCTGATATATCGTTGAGGAGAAACTATTTTTTATTATCATTGAAACGAGTTTGTATGCTCATAATTGATGATACGATAATAATGTCCTCACAGAGATGTATCCTATGTACATCAGATGTATAATGTACCCCACATTCACGTGAAACTTTATTAAATACCCTCGTGGAAATGAGACGACTAGTCCATTTAGAAGTCGCAGTCACCCCAGCGTTACTTGACAGTCGAATTATAGTTGCACAACTCCATTGAGACTGAAAGTGAACGAAAAAGTGACCGATCTCTTTTTGCAATGTTTCGACTCTCGGGAGACTCTGATTTAACGCTGACTAACGACCTCCGGGTGACTATAAAATGATATTTATAACCGAACAGATCGCGTTCAAGTCGCTTCGAAGTCACAGTTGCACAAGCGTTACCTGTGAGTCGCGCGACTATAGTGTGACTTAACAGTAACGGAAGTGCAACCATCGAGTTTGTGCAAGTTTTAGACTGTTGAGAGACTTCTGTTAAACTGTTTTCAAGGCCCTGGTTAAACGGTCCGATTTAAACTGATAGAAACCGATCAGATGGACAAAATTCTGATTGAAATTTAATCGGTTTTAGGTTTCGATCGAAATTCATTCGTTCCATTGGTTTTAATCCGATTGTTTACCCAGGGAGGCCCTTAAAAACAATCTTCCAAAAAGATCTGTGCACGAACTAGCAAACCCAATATTTTTTTGTTATTAAGCCAAATAACTTTTTATGAATGAATCTATATCAAAGGAAGATTGGTATTGAATTTGCAGCAAATCTATAAATAAAGTTCGGGTTTCATGGAATTTCTTCATCTAACGAAAAATTTCTTATATCTAAGATCAACTGACAATAAATAAATTGAAACTTTTAGAAAATAAAAAAAAACAGATAATAAATATTTGCTGCTGCTTGTACCAAATTTCATGACAATCGGTTAATTTGTTCGAATGTTTGAGCAACTGCTCTGGAGCGATTCTCATATTCCTCGTCATCTTGCGACCAGTGGTGATAAAACGACTGCTCTAAAAACGTTACTCGGTCATTTGTTTTTTTTTTTTTTTTTAATGCTTTGATAACTGAAAAAACGATCGAATAACGTTTTTTAGAGCAGTCAAGATTTGTAAGGTTTTCACAAACGTCATCATATGAAGAAGTCAAATTAACAAATAATGCTACTTATAGAGATGGCATGCCATTAGGCGATGGTTGCAAAGGTTGCAAAAAAAACAACGCTGTAAAAATATTTTACAGAAGGGTTGTATCAAAGTCTATCCTAGGTCTAACGATGACATTTTTATAACCTATAACAGGAGTTACTTTTGTGCAACCATTTCGCGACCGTTGCTCTAGTTGCACTAAAGTGACTCTGAATGAACTGTGTTCAGAAAGTTGCAAACAAGTCTAAATTGAGTCTAAAACTTGCAAAAAGCGCATTAGTCTTGTAACGAGAAATTTCGCTGAAAGCGAAATCTCGCTACAAGCACTGCCTGAGCGTGCACAACATTTCCGAAAACAACAACAGACCACAATGCCGTCCCCCCCAGCCCGCCTATATCAAAATAAGTAGTACTGAGCGTTAAAGAGAGACGACAAACGCCGCGGAGTGGGATTGTAGCGTGGATGACGTCATCGCGAAGCCGTTCAACGTAAGGAGGATCGTAAGCCGTCGTTGAACAAGAGGATATCGATCGAACTACCACCCCGCGTTGTAACGCGTTGTAATACTGCCCGTGGCAGCGTTGATGTCTCTCTCTATGCAAATCAGCCAATAGGAAAATTAGGAAATTAGGAATGAATACGAGGAAGAAGCAGAAGATTCTCGGCTATTGTTCTTCCTTTTTCGTGCTCCGTGTATAGAGTGTGTCAAAGTGCTATTACGACTAACTTGATTTTTGCTGAGTGCTCTAATCGGTTTTTGGATTGAAAAATTGTAAGTTTTGAACCCGTATTTTTTTTACGACCCCGTGAAACCCCTTAATACCCCAATTCGCCACAGAAACTCCCCGCAATTAATAAAATAACCCGATAACGAGTGTCCCCTCGTTATCATCCATCTTGCCACCACCTGTCAATACGCGTGCAAAGAAGCACCGAAATCCCCAATCTACCCCCCACAATCATTTATTAATACCCGTCGCCCTATTCCAAATTGTCCTTCAGACAATTTGGGATTTTTTCCATTAATTTTTCCCTCCCCATTAATTTGTTTTTAAGTCATAATATTAGAGTTCGATATTCGTGAATCGTTTTACTAATTTTACTAATTGACTTTTCGCGAATTTTCGACTATAACTTCTTCCCCCCCCCCCCCCCCCTATAGTTCCCCGTTTTATAAATTACCCTTGTTATTTTTCACCCCCCAAAACCCCTTTTTTGCCACCCTGACCAACTTAAACATTAGTGGAGACCACCCAGGTATCATCATTGTAAAAGCCGACCGTTTGGCCACCCCCCCCCCCCCCCCTCCGTGACCTTTGTCTCAGCTCTACCCTATAGTTTATGCCCTGGTTTTTTATATTTTCGCATATTTGCTCTCCCACTTCCTGGTTTGAGATTTAGTAATTGAAACTTTTTTTTTTCTTTTTGAGATTTGAGGAATTCAATTTGCCGAATTCCACAAACGGTGTTGCACCAAATTGCAACTGGCGCCCTTGTTTGAATTACCCCCGAACCGAGTAATTTTTTTCTTTTTTTTTTCCTTTTCTATCTTTTTTCGTATTTATAGAATTTTTGAATAATTAAAGTAGTTTTCTAGTTTCACTAAAACTGCCGCATTATTTACGTATTTTACCCATTCCCCTCTCCTACCATTTCAGGAGCGAACTTCGGGTCACAGTCTATTCGAGATCTGCTGAACATCGTCTGATTTCCACGAGGGTCGTCAGAATATTCAGAGTCTTAGCAGTTTCGACAAGAGATATAAGCGATCGTACACGGATTCACAGTTTGTCGCTAGAGCTCGATCAACGGGCCCTTTTATATGATGCAACCGTTGATCCTTGTTCAACATTGAGTCTCTTCTACGGCAATATTCGAAGTGGAAAAACAATTCTCTGAACTGATTGTTAGAATAATACATCTATTCACAACAACAATACCTGGAATTGCTTTCGGCAATTTCTTTAAAATCGATACGTCTATCTCCGCTCTGCAGAATGTTCGAGCATTTTCCAACACCCTGCTCCTCGTTCTAGAACCATCCACCTCGGCAGTCAACAATGCTCGAATATGCTTTCGGACATTTCCTAGAAAATAATCCGCAATCAACAATGCTCGAATATGCTTTCGGACATTTCCTAGAAAAATAATCCACAATCCACAATTCTCGAAAATGCTTTCGGACATTTCCGAGAAAATAACGCACTTGACCGCGAGGGTTATTCTCAGCATTGTTTGTCCGTTGCTACTTCCAGGATATTATTATTATTATTATTACTTTTTTTTTACATCTAGAAGTAACGGAATCCTTTTGACGGATGCCCCTCGGCTTTAAAGTCCAAGAGGATATGTGGGACTCCCTAAAAATAAAATATATAATTAGGCCTACCCACTAAACCGCCCTCTCCTCGATGACCCCCCCCCCCCCCCCCAGGCCTGGGACTACTTTCGTATTACTTCAAGCCGGGGGTTCGGTCCGTGTTCGTTCGTTCGTTCGTCATGTTGTCTGTCTTCCGTTTCGTTACGTCAGTCCGTCTGCTCGGTCAGGCGAGGCAGCCGTCTGCGTTTTTTCGTCGCAGTATCGTCTCAGTGGCCACCAGTTGCCACCATTCTGCTGAATGGAGCATCACCTGAACGATGTTGTCCGGGGTGATGCCACCGACGACCGTCTCGAGTTGAAGTCGCAGTCCTGTCCAGCGGTCACACACAAAAAACGTGTGTTCCGCATCGTCTCGTTCGTGTCCGCAGTACCTACAGTCTGGCGTCTGTACTCTGTTCATGTTATAGAGGTACCGTCGAAAATACCCGTGGCCGGTCAGGAGCTGGGTAACGTAAAAGTTTACGTCCCCGAACTTTCGACCAATCCACGGCTTCAGGTCCTTTATAAGTCGTCGCGTCCTCCTGTACGTTCTTCCGTCCATCGATCCTGCCAATTATTATTATTATTATTATTATTATTATTATTTTTTCTTATTATGAAAGGAGTTGCGGAATCCGTTTACGGATGTCCCCCAGTTTTTACGCCGGGGGTGTCTGTGGGACTCACCAACCAACCGGTTGTAATACCCACTAAACCGCCCTCTCCTTACTGTCCTCCCCCCGACCAGGAACTATTTTCATATTACTTCTGGTGGGGGGTTCTGTCTGTGTACGTCCGTTCGTGATGTTGTCCGTGCTCTGTGTCGCGTTACGTTAGTCCGTCTGCTCCGTCAGGCGAGGCAGCCGTCCAGATTTTTTCGTCGCAGTATCGTCTCTGTGTAGGTGGCGACTAGTTGCCACCATTCTGTCGAGTGGAGCATCACCTGGACGATGTTGTCCGGGGTGATGTCTCCAACGGTTGTCTCGAGTTGCAGTCGCAGTCCAGTCCAGCGGTCGCACCCGAAAAAGGTGTGTTCTGCGTCGTCTCGTTCATGTCCGCAGTACTTACAGTCCGGCGTCCGTACTCTGTTCATGTTATAAAGGTACCTTCGGAAATATCCGTGTCCTGTCAGGAGCTGGGTAACGTAGAAATTTACGTCACCAAACTTCCTTCCGATCCACGGCCTTAGGTCCTTTATAAGTCGTTTCGTCCAGTTACCCGTTCGTTCCTCTGTCCATCTGTCTTGCCATGTTCGAATCGTCCTGTAGCGCTCCGCGACTGCCGCGTCCTGTCGTCCAATGTCAGCGCTTACCCCATAGATCCTCTTTCGCTCGAAGGCGAGGAGGTCAACGGGGATTACACCGGCCACCACCAGAACCGCTTGTGCAGAGACGGTCCGGTGGGAGCAGGCGATTCTCAGCGCACTCTGTCTTTGTACTGTCGTCATTGCGTGGCAGTACTTTTTTGTCTTCAGGGCATCTGCCCAGATCTCCGCGCCGTATAGGAGTATCGAGTGGGCTGTTGTCATTAGTAGCCGTCTTTTCCCCGGTCTCGGTCCGTTTGTGTTTGCCATCAGGCGGCTTAAGGATGCTACCATCTCGGCCGCCTTCTTGCACGCTTTCTGTATGTGTGGCCAGAAGGTCATCTTCGTGTCCAGAATGACTCCTAGATACTTGACTTCCCCGCCAGCCACTATCTCGTCTGTTCCGACCAGCATCGGTAGTCTCGTCTGTATGCGTCTTCTGGTCAGGAACATCAGTTCCGTCTTTTCCGTCGCAAGTTGCAGTCCGTGGTCCGTCATCCAACGTCCCACGCGTCGCATCGTCTGGTTCAGTTTGAGCTGTGCCAGGTCCGGAGAGCGCTCGGTGATCACCGCCGCCACGTGCCAATTATTATTATTATTATTATTATTATTATTATTATTATTATTATTATTATTATTATTATTATTATTATTATTATTATTATTATTATTATTATTATTATTATTATTATTATTATTATTATTATTATTATTATTATTATTATTATTATTATTATTATTATTATTATTATTATTATTATTATTATTATTATTATTATTATTATTATTATTACAAGTGACGTCACTGAGAACTTTCTAGAACCTTCCAGATACGCCCCCGCACACCCGCACCCTCCTCGCCCACTTTATCCAGAACCTCCCTTGTATAGCTGCTGCAGAATATCATGAGACTCGGCTTACTCAGCGGAACTGGAATTTCCGCTGTAGTTTTAAAGAAAGTCTAAATTACAAAGCAAGATTCCATTCAAAAGTGATGCAAGTGACTTATCAATGTATGTAACATCACTTCTTGTGTATTCATGGCCCATTAACTCGGACACCTACATAACTTCCAACTTGTACGCTGCATGTTCTGCATTGGAGGGCTGAAGAGTCGTAAGATAAAAACAAACCTACGGAATAGCTAGCATCGAAAATATGCTGTGACGTGACATTTTGCCTGGCCACCTGTGCAGAGTGTAAGCGGCGAGGAGTGTCGGATTTACGACAATATGGAGTGGTGTGCGTCCGCTCAGAGACCTCCGGCAGACCGAGATCAATTCCCGAACACCCGATCTTCTTTGGTAATTCGTAGATGTCCAACTCTTTAAAATTCGAAGGAGCGTTGCTAACTTTAAGTTGATTATGGTCTGTAGTATATTATCCGCTTTGCGGTATCTCGTGGCGATTATCCGAGATCAAGGGATATTAGGTATTCAGTTCGCTACCTTTCGACCGCAATGTTCCCCGTACGACGGAGTCTCACCTCACCAATCAACACCCACCGAGGGAGCCCCTCCATCTAGGAACCATAAATCGTCATCGTGAAGTGCCCTCACCACCTGAAGTGCTCTGCTCGATATGCTACCGCTTCGCTACCTTTTGTCATCAAAGGAGACTGAGTTATTGGAGATGTGTTATTATTACGTTTGGACGCTCAGAAATCGCAGTTCTTGGATTTTCTGCCTGATATACAGTGCCGCAGACGGACACCAAGCATCTGTGTCCGTGGAGCTTGGATGCCTTGGAAGTGCGCCGGAAAATGGGCCGAAATACTACTGAGCCACCCGCCTTCCTCAAGACTTACCAGCCTGGAGCTGGACCATCCCACTGCCACTTGAAACGTCGCGGACCGGACAACCCGGCGCCCCAATAAGAAAGGGTCTAGGATCGTTGAAGAAGGGGTTTAATTGCAGTGTTGCACCATAGTTGTGGGTTCAAACGCCGACGCATCGCTGGCCACGATTTCCCGCGTGAGGAACCCCGCACTCTTTCGACAACGACACCGGATCCGAGGGGAAGGCATTCAAGAAGCAGAGCAAAATTGCTGCAAAAAGAGACTGCGAAGGAAACGCGAGTAAGAGCACGCTACCTCCAACTGCAACCTTATTAAGACCGCATTCACGTTTGAATAGCGCGCCAACTTATTGAGCGAGTCAACAACTGCGCCACTAGTGGAGAGGAAGCCAATTCAACTAATTCGCGAGAGCGAATAAACTTCGAGCGCCTGCGAAGGCGATCGACAGTGACTAGACGGAGTGGGGGAAACGCCATCGATCGAGAGCACGCGAAGATTTCGTCACTTTTCCGTGTTACCGCTGTCAAGCCGGACGTACACCGCTTCGCCCCGGATACCATCGCTACGAGGACTGCGGAAGACCGGTGAGACTCAGCCCTCCCGTCATTTTGTTAGATGGGAAATTCTTTAATTGGCTACCTTGTTAATTAATTATCGATTTTGAGAATTTGTTAAGTTAAAATTTTGAGAATTTGCTGAGTTAGAATTATGAAGTAATGAGAGATGCCACTCAGTTGACCGAGATTAAAGAATTCCCCATTAGCTTCGGTCGATTTAATATTATTCTATCTCTCTTAACGAACGGTATTATTCGCTTAATGTTGAAAAATTATTAGTATTTTGAGACTTCGAAATTCGAAATGTAAACGGTGAATAGCACTGACTAGGATATTGGACCTTACGCAGGAATTTATTACGATCAGAATTATAAGCTCCCTTTGTATGCGATGTTTACGTTCACGCTCCTCTGCCGGAGCGTCTTAGGCCAGCGGTCACCGCGAGTCCGCCGAGATGCTTACATCTCGGTCGTTACTAAGCTACCTTTCTTTTGTATTTGCTTCCTTTCTATCTCGTTAAGAAATTGAAATATTATTATGAATGAATTTAAGTTTGGCTACCTCGAGTATATTACGCTCTCTCTGGTTACCTGTTCGGCATTTACTACGAACAATTGTGGATCCCGAATATTTGTTAGGCGATATGATTTAAATTTGGCTACCTGTTTGGAACTTATTCTGCTCTCTCCTCTGATAACTTGCGGTCTCATTATTATTATTGTATTTAATTACTTTTCATGCTTTAACATTTCACCCTAATTATTTCAATTGTGTTATTTAGTTTAGCTAACTGCAATCCATTGTGTTACCTGATTTACCTTACGGACTTAGTATTGCGTTTCGTTACCTTATTCAATTAAAGGCTACCTTACATTAATATTGACTATCTTAATGATCGTTGAGTTACCTTTTGGGAACTTTGTCTGTCTCTCCCCACTGATAACGTTCCGACTACGCTTTAGAACACTTTAGTATTTCTTTCGCGAATTCGTATTCTAACATTGTATTATTTTTGTTATATTGCTTTGTCTCACGTATTATAACCACAGTTCGATCCATATAGCGCCTCGAGTCACATTCGAGTGCTGCCCGGGAATTAGTAATAAATACCCAAAATTCCTGAAGCTTCGCGTTGTTGTCACTTATTTCATTGAACCAGTCCCTCTACCATAGCCCTGCTCAATGAGCAAGTGTTAGCCGCGGTCTTTCGCTGTTTTATCTTGTTCTCTCATTATCCAGCATTCGGTAACTCACTATACTCGGAGAAAATTTAAGTCGGCCATGAGCCGGCGGTACTTTGTACCTGGCGCCCAACTCCTTTAGTTAGTGATTTACGAACGTCTCTATTTTATTCAGCTACCTGATCTCAGTTCTCTTGCAGTTATTTGGCTACCTGATCTCAGCTCTCTTGCGGTTATTCAGCTACCTGATCTCAGCTCTCTTGCGATTATTCAGCCACCTGATCTGAGCTCCCTTGCGATTATTTAGCTACCTGATCTTAGCTCTCGTGCGGTTATTTCGCTACCTGCTCTCAGCTCTCTTGTGGTTATTCCGCTACCTGATCTTTCGTTCCCGTCTAAACAATATGCTACCTGATCTCAGCTCCCGAAGGATATTTAGCTACTTGATACCTGGCTCTCTTATGTAGGATGCGCTACCTGATTTTGCTCTCCCCCGCATGACACGTACCCGATCTCACGCAGTTACCTCGCTACCTCGTTAGAGCTATCTTCCTGGACCGAGTAGTCTGCGGTGCAGGTTTCTCCTCTTGCGGGAAAATTCCTCACAATGCTCATATTATTATCAAAAAATGCCTTCTCTCGCACTTACTCCAATGGACTATGTACGGGAGCTAGTCACTGGCACGACAAGTTTTCTTGTACAGTTTTACGTTGCTAATATATTTGATTTGGTTAAATATTTTTGTTGAATTTTTTGTTAAAATGTATTTTTTTTAAAAGAATTTGAAAATCCACGATGTTGAGCTTTGCTGAAAATACCTGACCAGGTTATTTGAGCCGTAGATTCACACGAAAATAGCATAAGATGAGTGGAAATAACGTGCATGATATGAATGAATACTGAGAAGATAACGTTTTGGGCTAGGCGATCACCAGATCTCAATCTTGAATAACGGTCAGTGTGAAAAGTCGAGCGTAGCTTCGCCACCATCACCAGGATAAATTCTCATGAGTATAGTATATATCAAAAACTTCAAACTCACACAAGGCACAAACTTTAAGATCTCCGCAGTACAAAGAAGAAACAAAAATAAAATATTAAATGGTACATATAATATAAGAAAATAGTTTTCGAAACAAGATGGTCCGGCAAAATGGCCGTTGACAATAGACGTGCTGTAAGGAAGCTCTGTACTTAGAGTGCGATTACTGTGTGGAAAAAGCCGAGTAATATTTAGAAAGTGGGTGAACGAGATCGGGAAGAAGTGGTGATCGCATGGTGATAATAATTTCGGAAGGAAAGAAAGAAAGAGTAACGGTAGAAAGAAAATAAAAATATCGGAAAGGGAGAGGTTGGAGCCAGATCGAGGAAAATGAGCGGGACGCCGAGCGGAGCGAGCGCCACCGACGCCGCGCGGAGCAACGTCGAACTCCAGCAACGCAAGAACTCGACAGTCGATAACAAAACAGAGAGAGGACGACCGATAGGATCGCTAGGATTTAAGAGACGGGGCGCCACCGTTACGAGGAGTGTCGATCGTTTTTTACTGAGTCAAGGAAATGCGGAAAAGAACAACAAAGGAAATGAGGAAATATCGGAGGATGACTCGGACACGGGCTTGGGAGATAAAACGGTGATTGAAGTGGGTATTGGCGGAGACAACACGGAAAACGAAAGTGACGCGGACAACGAAGTGTTGGAGGAAAATGAAATAGAAAAGGACGGCGAACGCGGTCTGTCAGTTCAGGCAAACCCTTTCAAACCCAAGCGCACGCTCGCGTTTACGCCAAAAAACAAAAGTGCACAAGAAGAAGAGGTTGGACAGTCAGACTCCAAATGACAACGAAATCCAGAGAAAGAACTTGACGGAGGAACTTGCTAACTGCCGACAACAGCTGCTGGTGCAACAGAATAAATGGGAAGAGCACTGTGCAAATCTAGGGCGTTGGATACAGGCACTCCGAAAGGACAACGAAAGCCTTAAACAACAAATTCTAAAACAGGAAGCTCAGTGCACCAAGGAAAGTGAGGAGAAACAGCTAGAAGATAGTAGTTTCAGAAATCAGACGAACGGGGATGAGAATGGGAACGTCGAAAGGTGGCCAAATCGAGAAAAGGTTCAAAATGTTGAGAACTTCGGTAAAAAAAGTGAAAGCGAGTTTAACCCAGCAAGGGAAAATAGTGACGATCCATCGCGCGAGAACCCGATGAAAAACATAGGAAATAAGGAAGGAGCCGCTCAGTACTCACGCAGAGGAGCTTATGGAGAAGCGGAAAAGAGAGCGAAGAGGAGCCAACCACGCGCCATGACACAAACGGAGTGGGAAAAAGTACAGGAAGAGAGACAGAAGCGGAAGTACAATATAAAGCTATATGGAATAAGACATACGGGAGGAGACAAACAAAAGGAAATCGAAGCTGTAATAGCCGAGCAGACGGGAGTAAGACCATGGATTAGGAGATGGTTGATTACACGAACAGGCGTCTTAGTGGAACTTGGGTCAGTGCATAATAAAATAAGTTTAATGAAGAGCAACCACAGAAGAAGAGGGGAGGTGGGAATTTACGATGATCCAACGCCAAGAGAGGAAGAAGTACAGGAGTGGATTGAGGAGCAGGCAAAAGAGCTAAGAAGAGAAGGAGCATACGTCCGTACGGGACACTTGAAAATTTGGGCGAAGGGAAAATGGAATCAGTGGGACGACAGACAGGGTAAACTAATAGAAGTAGAAACACGAAAAACACTGAACGACCAAACAGCAATGAAAGACGGAGGTTTTCGGAATGAATCTTGGAGCAACGGAGGGTTTCGGAACGGAACCCAAAGTAGCGGGGGTTTTCGGAACGGAACCCGGAGCAACGGAGGATTCCGGAGCGGAACCTGGAGCAACAGAGTGTTCCGAAGCAGAACCTGGAACGACGGAGCAAGAAAAGGATCACGGGGGGACACGAGTGAGGACGTGAGGACGTGGAACATAGCCGGAGCACGGAAAATTGCAGAAGTAGGGGACTGGCTGAAGAAGTTCGATATCGTAGCGCTACAAGAAACATGGACTGAGAGAAAGGATGAATGGAAAGTATTAAGTGAGCTGGACAGAGACTTTAAGTGGCTAACTAAACCGGCGGTAAGGAAAAAGAAGCGTGGTCGAGCGATAGCGGGACAACTAGTAGGAATTAGAAAAAGCGTGCTGAAAGATGCGACAATAGAGGAATGGAAAGAGGGACTGGTAGTTAAAGGAATAAAACTAGGCAAAACCAAAGAACTCTTTACGTTAGTGACTATTTATAACAACTGCGGATTTAAGAAATTAGAAAAAGAGCTACAAGACATTATAATTAACGCGGAAGAAAAAGCAGAGAATATATTATTGATAGGGGACATAAATGCAAGAATTGGAAAGGAACAGGTCAGCGTGGGTAAAGAGGAAGGTGGGGCGGGTAGACAATCGAAGGACGGTGTGCTTAATGAGGAAGGCAAGAAGCTGATCAACTTCTGCGAGAGAAATGGACTGAATGTTATAAATGGGAGATGCAATGGAGATAGGGAGGGAAACCTGACATTTGTTGGCGAACAGGGGAAAGAGGGCTCAGTCATCGACTATGCGATGATAACCGAAGGGAAAGAATACATGATTGAGAAAATGGAAGTAGAAATAAGGATAGAATCAGACCATTTACCGCTAGTAATTAGCATAGGAAGTACGGAGAATATGAGGAACAGCAACTCCCATAATGTTAGAAAGGGCAAGCGTAAACAAGAGAAGGTAGTAGTGTGGAAGGAAGAACTGAGGAAGGAGTACAGCGAGACATTCAGTGTGCTGTGGCAAAACATAACGGTGGTAGGGGATGCGCAGGATAGGTGGGACAGATTGATACAAGCAATTGAAAAAACAGCAGAAGACATAGGTATGATCAGGAAAATTAATGGAAATCCGCGAGGGGCTGGAATAAGCACAGAGATCAGGGAGCAGAGAAAAGTAGTGTGGAAAGAACTAAAAAACTACTTAAAAAGTAGGAAGGAAAATCGGAAGGATAAAAAGAAAACGCTGACAGCAGAAAGGCGTAAATTGAAGAAAATTAAAAAAGACCAGAGCAGGGAGTACTGGGCAGCAAAGTGGAAAAAAATGGAGAACAGTAAAAATGGGACGGAAATGTGGGAATCGATTAGACACTTCAGGCCGAAGAAAGCTAAACTGGGCAAACAAATTAGTAAAGAGAAGTGGGTTAAACACTCCAAAGAGCTTCTAGGAGGAGAGGACCAGACAAACAACGAGAGCAGTCATGAATGGAGGACTAGCGGGCAAGATGAGGAAATGGACGGAGAATTAGGCGAGCTAGTTAACAGGGAAATTGGAATTGAAGAACTAGGAAAAGTATTGAGGAAAATAAAAAACCGAAAAGCAGCCGGAGAGGACGGGGTAGTCGTTGAGTTTTTTAAAGGAATGCCGGTAGAAGGAATAACGGAATTAAGAGAAATTCTAAATGAGTTCTGGAAACAGGGTGTACTAGGAAGAGGTTGGGAAGTGGGGAGAATATTTCCAATCCACAAAGCAGGAGACACAGGAAGCGCCAGTAACTATAGAGGTGTTACGCTTCTAAATACAGGATACAAGCTGCTGACGAGCATAGTGACAGGGCGACTGAAGTGCTGGCTGGAAAGAAAGCGCATACTGAAAGAGAGTCAGGCGGGATTCAGAAGTGGTAGAGGTACACGAGATCATATCTTCACACTAAACGCTATCATAAACAACCGACTTAAGAGGAAAGGAGGGAAGTTGTACACGGCATTTGTCGACTTCAAAGCCGCGTTCGACACCGTGGATAGGGGAATAATGATGGAGAAGCTACAGGAAGCAGGAGTAAGGGGAAGAATGTTCGGAATCATAGGAAGAATTCATAAGGAAATGGTGAACGAAATAATTACAAATGAAGGGATGACGAAAAGGTTCAGGACGGTGAAAGGGGTAAGACAAGGATGTCCACTGAGCCCTTTACTTTTCTGCTTGCTTATCGAGGATATGGACGAGATATGGGAGCGCAAAAACGAAGGGGGTTCAGTGATAGAACAGGTCAAGATATTTGGAATGAAATTTGCGGACGACATAGTGCTCATAGCGGATGAAGAAGACGGGCTGAGGAGTATGCTGGCGTCTCTGGAGAGATATGTGGACAAAAACAAATTAACGGTCAATATAAATAAGACTAAAATTCTGATATTTCAAAAGGGAGGTAGAGTGAAATTACGACAGAAATGGAAGTATAAGGACAAAGAACTAGAAAGAGTAAAGGAATACAAGTACTTAGGGGTGTGGTTCTCGACAGGTAACACCTTCTCGAAACACATTAAACTCTTGGCCGGGAAAATTAGGAAAGCCACTAATGGAGCTTGGGGAATATTTAAGAGGGCAAGGATAAGCAGCCTTAAAAGGAGACTGCACCTAATGCATGCAATTGTAAAAAGTAGCATGTTGTATGGGTTAGAAATTTGGGGGTGGAAACGACGGGAGCAGATAGAAAGGATGCAAGCAAGATACGTCAAAATGGCAATGGGACTGCGAAAGAACACACCGAACTGTATCTGGAGAATGGAGGCTGGGTTCAGAGGGATTGGGATAGAGTTGTGGAAAAGAGCAGCTAAGTACCTAGGAGAGATCATGGAGATGCAGGATAGCAGATGGCCAAAAATTTGCTTGAAGGAAGAAATCAGGGGAATTAGAAATGGAAACCCATCCAAGTGGGGAAAAGAACTACAGGCGGCAATGGAAAGTATTGGAGAAGGGGAGATATGGGAGGTAATAAGGAACGAAATCAAGGCGGAATTTGACAGAACGGTAGAACGAGGTATAAGAATAAAGACAAATCAAGAAATACAGTACGACTGGAACAAAATCGACGCCTCAAATTACTGTAAGGAATACCAGAGCAGGAAATTAGGAATAGAAATGGAGAGATACTGGGAGGACAAGGAGATAAGAGGGGAAATGAAAGAAATTTGGGCAAGAATGCGGTGCGGAAGTGTGGGGAGAGAAAGAACCAAGGGCTTCGTTGACACTAAATGCTGAGCATGCAGGACAGAGGAAGACTTTGACGCACATAGGCCAGTGCTCTGAAATCCAGGAAAGCATGAAACAGAATTTGGTAGATGGTCTGAAAGAATGGAAGGCCAGCGGTAGGGGGGAGAACATGCAACAGAAAATAAATAATGCTTTAAGAGGAGAGAAACCAGTATTGGCTTTGTGCGAGTATGTAGCGGAATATGAATGAATGGCAGAGAATATAAGAAAGGGACAGTGAAAGGGAATGACAACGATCAAAATTGAAATTGTTGATGAAAGGAGGTTAGGGAATAGGTGAAATGTAAATATAGTTGTAAGGGGATTGATGTAAGGGGAAGGGGAAAATGTAAGAACCCGCAAGGGTATACTACGAAATAAAGTACTACCACTACTAGTTTTCGAAACAAATAAAGGAAACTAAAAAACGAATCTACTTAAATATTCGCAGGCAATGGTGAATGAATAATGCACAGTCGTTTATTACCTAATCAAATTTATTTTTACTCAATATTTCATGATACAATCTAGACCTATGATGATTTATAAAATAACGCAATCATCGATAATGTAAACGGGTATAAAACCGAAATGGCGGATAAGTATTGGCCTGAAAATATTGAATCCGAGGCAGTCGTACAATCGATTCAATCTATATTTATAATGCCAAATGATAAACATAGTGTCGTTTGTTTTCTTCTTCTTCCTTTTTTTCTCTCGAGAGTATGTTTAGTAATGGTTTTTATATGTATATATATAAAGTCTAATGAATTAATAGTATATATTGTACTTAATTCATTAATGTGGTAGCAGCCTCACTCTCTAATCGTACTAAATATAATGACGGTATTAATGCGTTAATTATCGATAATACAGGTTATTCAACATTTTAAATAATAAGTCTCGGAATAATGAACAAACAATGCTATAAGATATTTTTTGTCGTTTTACCGTTTTTTAAATTGTTATCATATAGTAATAATCACAATAGCGTATTCTGAAAAATAGATTAGGGCACCGTGGGCAGAGGGCCGAGAACTTCATGGACTCTGTCTCTTTCTATCTTATTGTTTCATCTTCATTTAATGTTTTTATTCTTCGAGTCTTGTAAAGCCACTTTGTTATCACGATCTGGCTTCTCAACAAGAATATTACAATATTACACGACTCGAATCGTTAGTTTCTCTTGCTTTGGGTTATTGCGCAACGTCAGTCCAATTCGCGCATCACAAATTGTTGGCAAAAATCTTTCGATAGACAGAACAGATCGTTTCGGCGATATGCGTTAACGTCACAATACGTCCACTGTCGCTCTGCCCAGGGAACCCACTATAACAGGGCACTATGAACAGCAGTCCGCCGGCTAAATGAGTTCCCGACATTACAATCATTCCACCTGCTTTTTATTTTTTTCTTCGCCATTCTCTGCGTTCACGCGCGCCTCGCTTTTTATTATTTCTTCTTATTTTTTCCACCCTCTATTTTTTTTGTAGACCATCCTCCTAGAAAATGCTCCATCCAAACATTAGTATATGAAATATAAGTACCATAAGCGCGTGTCGCGTTTGCATGAAGTGCGGCAAATGCTCGCATCTTCTTGACGTATCGCAATCCGGAAATACTGTTTCCAAGTGTCTCTGTACGCGTGTAAACAACGTTATAAAAGAAGTTCGAAAAACAGTGGATACGAAACGATAACGAAGATGCAAATAAAACGAAGAAATAATATCGGAAAAATCATAGTAATCGACGTTCGAGCAGTGTGCTATATTATTTCGTGGATAAATAAATACTCGGAGCGTACAAAAAAGCTTTCTTGTATGTTACAAAATTTGTGTCTCGTGATTTTAATAAAAAAATGAATAGTAGGCTCGTGTCTCTTACAAGTACTCGGATGTATCAAAAATGGAATGTCTCACGGTGAATAAATGGCATTGTATCTTTTTTTTTCTTTTCTCAAGTGTCGATGATGAAAGTTGGTGACGATGAGATGTGAAAAATATCATCCCAGCAGATGTAGTGGTTTCCCGTTTGCGAATGTGCGGTGACGAATATTAAAGTGTGATCAAAAGATATTTTCGTGTGTCGTTTGTTTTTTTCATTTCTCTTAATAACCGCGCTAAAAACTCGACATTGTTTTTCTTTGTTGCTTATTTTTTTCCCGTACACAATTCAACCGTTCGTGCGGCCTCTTTCAAACCCTACTATGCCCTGCCAGCATGCTTCCTATGTCAGCATTCACTCTACATCAGCCATAGTAAATCACTACTGTACCTTTTTCGCGTTATGATATTTTGTTTACTGTTCTTTTATTTTTATGTTTTTTGTTTTTTTTTTTTGTTTACTTTTTATTAGTAATAGACGTGCCATGTCTTCTACCTCAGCCTACAGCCAACTACTAATCTTCTTCACTTCGTCCTCCGTCGCTATCATCTCTCGTCGTGTTTTTTTTTTCATTTTCATTTATCTCATGTTATAAATAGTATTGTATAATATAATTTTTATGTCATTATAATATAATCATCGGCAATAATATACCTCCATTAATGGATTATTTCATTAATTCTTTTTTTCACGTATCAGCTAGTTCTTTCTTCGCTTAAAACGCCTCGTCGAGTGAATATAAACGAATGCGTGAATTGTCTTTGTCCACATTTCGACGCAGAGAGTCCTTCGCGAAATTTTCATTATAATTAATTATATCCTTTGTTATTTATTTCTGTTTAAGTTATTTTCGAGTGTACCTAAATGCGAATATGTTCACGAGACTCTGCTCTGCGGCTCGAGTCAAGGCGTCGAATAAGGGGCGACTGTGGCGTTCTCATCGAAGTTTACGTGTGTCTCTCGAGACGTCCTCTTCGAATGCAGACATTCAGGCCGATCGCCGTGGCGCTATCTCTCTTTCTTTATAATCAATTATTTTTCTTCTTTGTTTTTTTTTTGTTTCAATGATTCAACAACGAAAGTTCAATAGGCAAACGTTCGTGAATGCTGAAGGACACGAGGACACGTAGTCTTTGACATTACCACCGTGTTTCGCTTCCCGCTCATTCCTTAATCGCTAGTCTTCATTTTTATTCGTATTTCTTTTTACAAGGGAGTTTTTTCGTTCAATAAAACCGGAAATTCATTTGGTTTTGTTTAGCAAGCAAATAAGATCGTAATGTTAAAGATCGATGAGAATTCTTGTTATACTCTGCCAGCCGCATGTCGTATCGTTTATCAATTATTAATTTTATAATTTGTTTGTTAAATATACGGACCAGTTTGGCTCTGTAATTGTGTGTTTCTGCCGGAGTTTTCTGTTAAATCTTGTTCTTTATTCGGGCTATAGTTATCAGTAATACATGGCTGATATCCCAACATTATAACACATGCTGCTGGGTCCTGCTCAGCCGGATCTAATAGTAATAGTAAAAAATAGCGTAAACGGCACTGTATTAGGAAGAAGCAAAATACATGTTACATTCTCATTATTTATCGTTGATAAATGCTATAGTACTTTTAAAAATCGTCTTGCCTTGCAATTTCATTATCGATACGATTAATTTTTTTTTATAAATATTAACTAGTTCCCCTTTTCCCCTCCTCTATTTTTACATCGCAAAGGGACTTACGGAGTGCCACCCACGCAAAAAACTCACCAACATTCGTTGCCTCGCCGTGTTTCAGCAGGCAATCGTATTTATTTATTTTTTGTGTTTTTTTATTCGATTAATTACAATTACGCTAAAAAGTTTTATCGCACAGGTAAACCTCGCAAGTTTAATGACATCCTCTCGCGATTCGGTTTTGTCGCGCAAACTAGAACGAAAGGACAACGCTTTGACGGAGAGGTCGAGCGTAAAAAAGATCTCTATTACATCATTAAACGGACGAGGATCCGATGATTGCGAAGGATGATAGAATTCATCGTTATAGTTCGGCAATTTTGCGATAAAACTTTTCCTCGTCATGTCAACGCTAATAGTTTATTACCTCTAATTTTAGGTACTAGTTCTTGTTCTTTTTTTTCTCATCCAGTGACTTACAATTCGTACAACTTGCCTAAATTGTAAAACTATGACGCCTAAAATGATCTAGATCTCGATATAAATACTCAGATCAGATAAATTAATAATCGTTAACTGTGTATGTTCCTCTACCTAGGCTAGACTCCGACGGAAAAATATATTTATAAAAAAGTTATAATATCGTTAATATATACGTTTCAAGCGCTCTATATACTGTTCTAATCTTCTACGTATGTCCTATGTTCATCGCTCATTGCTCGTCGTCGTCGTCATCGTCATCGTCATCGTCATCGTCAACGTCAACGTCATCGTCATCGTCATCGTCATCGTCATCGTCATCGTCATCGTCATCGTCATCGTCATCGTCATCGTCATCGTCATCGTCATCGTCATCGTCATCGTCATCGTCGTCGTCCTTGTCCTCGTTAATCTTTCTGCCCATACATAATAGTTCAATTTCTAGAAGCTCCGGTAAGAAAAAAGGAGCTCGACCTATTATAATCGCATTATCATTATCGTCGTCTTCGTCGTATTATTCTCTTTCTCAATAATTATATAACCGACTGAACCTCACCTCAAAATACACGGACAAATAACTCGAGTTAAATAAAAGCAATGGGATGGTGCGTGAAACCGTTGCGGCCCCCAACCCCCTTAAGATTACTCATTCGGGCGTGATTTGTCTGACTCAACAAGCATTTCGTTCGCAGTTTATATAGACGACTCGGTACTCGACACAATTAATGACTTTTTTTTTTTTTTGGATGGAATCTGTTGCAAACTGGCTCAGAGACAACTCAAAACATAATCTGTTTATCGCGCGGCATGGCTGAATACATTACTGCACCAAAGCTTGACTTAAGGGAACGAACTAGATTTTTCAACTGACTTTTGTCGGTAAATATAAGCGATTTCGTAATTCACGTTAGTCATTATTAATATCCTATGCAAATGCTTTGAGTTTCACTGAATGATAATATAAGCATAAGCACTTGGATGATTACTTAATTTTTGTTAAGAAATATACGAGAAATCTAACATGAAAGTCCCGTATTATTTTGAAAATAGTGACGATTGGTTTTTCAATTTTTTTTCTGTGATGATATACAGAGACTGTAATATAACGGGGGATCTTTTGAGTACCTGTAGAAAACTTTCCTCTTGAATTGAATTTAAAGAATTCGTAATTCGAGTGATATTTTTGCTGACCGAAGACGGTAAAAAAATCTACTTCACCGGCCCCTCAATAATCATAGTAATAATAATAGTAACGAAGACTTTACAGATACAAGCAAAAAGCAAAGGGTTTCATGCGCGATCCCATTTCCAATATTAGCACAATGTATTCAATTGTATTTAAGTAAGTGTAACCCCAACTATATGTAGTCGTTTAAAAAAAAAAGCTACGAAAAAACTCGTCGACACAATATCTCGACTCCCGTTATTATGCATTGCGCGTACTTGAATGTACTTTGAAAGTTTGATGGGTTTCACCAGCTGTTTCATTTTGTGCAAGGGGCTCACCTTCTTAGCGATAATGAATACCATTTCCATTTTCTTTCATTATTTGTGCGGCTCTAACGATAATCATCACAATGACCAACGGTGTCTAGTTTACAGTTAATATCTTTGGTATCATGCCTGAGTCTTTCATTTTTTTTCTTATTATTTTTTTAAAACTTACTAAATCTCGGTTCGAGCTTTACTCGGATACGTCGCTTGTATCAAATGTTGGAAAAAATTTCTTCGTAAAAGCTAACATACGAAAGAAGAAACAACGAAGAAAGAAGCTTTTCCAAAAAGAAACTATCTTGATTCCGAAAAAAGTAAAACGCGAGAGACTAGGGTAGGATATTGAATCGAGAATATATATATTTATGAATATATATATATATGTATATGGCAGCTTCGTGGCCGCGCGCGTCAATAACACACGCGGGCTGATAAGTATCGTCACTTCCACTAACAAATATCAAATTCAGAATATCATATTTATCTCGTTCTCATCACCGCGACGCGATATACTTTTGCACTTAGGGGCAAAAGGTGATCGTTGATCGAGGACTCGTAAAAACACTCCGAGGTTCTGTTTTTTTTTCGTGGATCTGTCTATACGTTCGGTATTTATATTACTTTATGTTATAATAATAGTAATAGGTTCTCGTATACAAATAATGACGAGCTGACTGAACGTGACAAATCTCGCACCTCATCATCGGTGTCCAAGTTCTCTTGTCGTTATCATTTCCCTTTTTGCTATTGGTTTTTTTTCTTGTGCAAATCCGAAAAAAAATTCGGGAGATTTTGAGAGAGAATAAAACTCCGTTGAAATTTCTACGTTCTTGGATTTTCCCCTCACATTATGTTGACTCATTCACGTTGTGGAACGTCCAACTCTCGACAGAGTCGGCGTAATATGATCGTCTGAGCTTGGATTCACACGATTAAGTTTTCAACTTAACTATAAATATTCAGATAAAAAATTTGTACTACTGGTTTTGTAAAAAAATAGAAGAAAATAAATGGGAATAAATAAAGTGTTTGGCGTGGACATGATTGGAACGTGTAAAAAAAAATAAACAAAAGTCGACGAAAAAATTACAAACGTTAAATGAAGGTCCGTCCGTTAAGGATCTTTCAGTCTTTGTGTTTCACGAGGGTGGGTAGATTATGTCGCGGCGCGAACCTTCAATCAATTATTAACATTCGTTCGATTCATCAATAGTCAAGAATAATAATAATACTTTATAACGGCGTTACAAATTATGGTGTTCAGATATCGTGTAACATGTGCGTGACAGATTTGGGCGTGTCCCGAACTTTGTTGTTCGCTGGTTGGCGTCGATTAAATGCTTCCCGACTTTTATCGCGCACGATTAGAAAAAGCACGAAAAAATACGTAAAATTGGTGAAGCTACTGTGAAAAAATTGGCAAACCGATTAAGAGGATACTGGAATTGATTTTGATCCTGCTAAAAATATTCGAGTCCATACGTTATACTATTCATCATTGAAATGCTGCATAAATGCTCCAAACTGTACAGAATTGCAATATCAAGATACGCACGACAACTCGAACTTTCATTGAAATAATAAACACACAATATTCTCAACTATTCTGTAGTTCTGCAACTACTCGTCAAAAAATTGTCGTCTATTCTTATTTATCGAACTAGAAGTTCACCAACTTTTTTTCTCACAAAGTAGATGTTGTTGAAATTTCGAATGGTCATATTAGTTTTCGGGAAATCTGCAATTTTCATGGACTCTTGATCATTTTAAATCGAAATACAAATGCCCATCTGTATTATCGGCAAATAAATTTTATTACAAAAACATTTATTTTTACCGACGGAAATTGATAACTGAAAAAAATCTACTGCAGTGACGGTTTCAATTATTTGGAAAGCAGCGAACAAGAGAGCTCGACATTTTCTTGTTATCGCGAGTCTCAATCTCCTCGAAAATCGAAGAGCGATTACTATTTAAGGTAAAACCCCCTCTCACCATCCATCTCATACCCCATTGTCTAGAAAACATCTTGTCATATAGAATATATCACATACGCGTTACTTCTAAACACACTGAAATAAGAAGCACTTTAAGATAGATTTCTACAAACATCGTCGGGCCCAAGATAGATGGACAGATTTTTATCTCTCACTTTTTCTTCGTATCTGTATATGTTTTTGTATTTTATGTATTATATGTACATGCAAGCCCTGTACTTTTCACCGTGCGTGCATTTCTCGCGTGTCTAACGTTTGCATCCGCGTTGTTTTTTTCTCTCATTTTCCCGTATCAAACTGGTAAAACGGTTATCGGTCGACTTTCTCATCGATTACGTATATATATTTATATATGTGTTAAGAGTGTTTAAACGCGTCTTCTCGACAGATACAAAAAGAAAGGAGATCAATAACGATGTTAACAGTAATATAAATAAATATCGGGAATGAAAGTCTTGAGTGACAAACGATATTCGTAACCGATCGTGTTAGACCAACGCCGCGATCTCCACGATTTTATAATGTCTATTTACTCGTATTATGAAAAACCGAGGGTGTTTTATCTTTACTCTCTCTCTCTCTCTCTCTCACTTATTTTTCTCATATTAATCGGGACCACGCCGCGGTTTCTAACGTAATTAGATTCATCTATTTGCAGTCCGATTTTCAAGGCGACCAACGGCGTGGACTCGCCGTTGTAAGCAGTAACGATTAAGCAGAACTATACATTCCCGCATAATTTTATTCATTGATAATTGACGTTTTTTTTTTCTCAATATCTCATCCCGAAGGGTTTGCAATGCAATGTAAACTATCTTTCATTACGAGAAAACACTAAAGTCGAAGATAAAAAAATAAAAAAATAAAAAAAACACGGAGAAAAATATAAAACAAAGCATCCTATCAGTCGGTCGTCGAATAAAATAGTGGAGATCACTAACATCTTAGCTATACCCGATGTCTTGTCACGCCGGGACATTCGTGAGTATCGATTTTACGATATATATATCATTCTCCCGAGAATAATCCCGACTACCCGTGATAAAAGCGCACAATCCTCAGCTCCTCCATCGTACAGAAAAATAAGTGGAAAAACCGCGAGCCAATGGCTCCCGTCACGTTCGACGATGGTTACACGCTTTTTTAATGCTCCGTAGCATCTTTCGACGTATATCTGTGGTGATAATAATGGCGTTTGCATTCGCAATACCCTGCAGAACTATGAACGGTAGATGAAGCTGCAGGGCGGCGTGGGGGGCGGAGGGGAACCGCTCATCGCAATCGGGACGAGAGTGGGCGATGGCGACGAGGAGGGAGGTGATGGGGAACTGGACGAGACGCTGGAGGGCGGCGATGGCGACTCGAGTGTTCTCGGGCCCGCCAACTCGCGGCTCGATTGTCCTCCCGCTGTCACGTTGCGACTCCTACCCGTCGTCGCATTGTGACGATTTCTCGCTGGCCGTCCGAGACTTCTGTGACGGCCACCTCCCTCCTCGCTCGTTTCTCAGAGATAAACTTTCTTTACGCTACGCGTGGTGGCAAAACCGTCGTTCCGCCTGTACGCGTCACCTTGATGGGATCTCAGGGTCCCGAAATTGTCACGAGGACCCCGATAACCGTAACCATCTGGAAACTGGAAAAGCGTCTCCGCCGGCGTTGGTGGCGGTTTTCTCATCGTACCTTTTGGCGAATGTAACTTTGGCGGCTGCGGCACTAACACCGGCTCGGCATAGGTTACCTCTTCTTGAGGCAACAACTTTGGCTCCGGTGCTAATCTACTGTAAAGATAAAAATTGTTTAATTGAAAATAGGTAGAGAATCTTTTTGATGCATGAAAGGCTTGAAATTGAGTGGCATTCTTAAAAATATATATATATTTTTTTTTTCATAATTGCTTGTAGATTGTACTGTTAAGAATAATGTAAAAAAATTTGATGTCGAAATACAACGTATTGTGAACGTTACAACCCGTTGGCTGAGCTCATATAACACAGTTTTTGCAATCACTCTTATTTTTGCTTAATTTTTGCAACAGCTTTAGTCCCGTTGCTAATCTACTGTCAACATAAAAATTGTTAAATTAAAAATAGATAGAGAAGCCTTTTCTACATTGAAGGCTAAAATTCAGTGAAATTATTCAAAAATTAATTTTCTCTTACTAGAGTTTTTATTAGTTTATACTATCAGGAATTATGTATAAGATTTTTATGTGGAAATTCGACATATTATGAAAGTAGCAGCCCGTTAGCTGAGATCATATAACACAGTTTTTGCGTTCACTCTGATTTCCGCTTTATTTTCGCAACAGCTTTAGTCCCGGTGTTAACTTACTGTAAAGATAAAAATAGTGAAATGGAAAATAGGTGGAGAAGACTTTTGTACAGTAAGGGCTGAAAACTAAGTGAAATTGAAAAAATAAAATTTTCTTTTTCGGGTTTCTAATAGTTTGTACTGTTTAGAATACTGTATGAAATTTGGATGTGAACATTCAAAGTAGTATGACATTTACAACCGGTTACATGAGCTCATATAATGCAATTTTTGCATTCACTTTTATTTCTATCGAAGATAATTTTGCCACATTTACACTAAGTTAGTAGCTGAGATCGAGACAAATTGATTGTCAATTAATATTGCGTTAGTTAAGTACATATTTTTGTATAATGAAGGAATCGTATAAGTTTAATTGTAAAATCGTCAAGTGGTTCAACGATGCCGAGCTTTTACGTTTTCATGCAGGATAAAATTACTATATTTTTCTTTCTTCTGAAAAGCGATTTGTCTCAATTGGGTCGCATCAATATCGGCGGATTTTGAGACATAGATAGTTTCAATAAATAAAACGATCAAACGAACCTATTAACATTCTGCCTCTGCTCGAAGTACTCGTACTCCGTGTCTGGATAAGGTAAATTGTCGTCCTCGTCTTTTTTACATTTACGACCGCACAGATAGCCGACTATGAAACCAACGAGCATTGCCGCCAGGGCGCCAGCCACGACTGCCATCACCAATGTTTCCACGGAATATTGTGATGTCGGGTCGGCGGCCTTCACTTCGGGACCTGTCGTAACATTATAATACGTTTTAATATCTTTCGTGTTTAGCATGTATAACAATGTTTTATTATTGTCTAATAAAGTTCTACCGAGAGTTAAAAAAAATTAACTTTCGTATTATAAATTTGCTTCATTGTAATTTTATTACAACTATGTAATTATTTCATTCGTGCTGTTGTTGGACGATATTTCACCATTGTTACGAACTTGTACTTTTTACTTCTTTATTTTTTTACTTTTTTACTTTTTTACTTTCATTTCATAGTAGTCCAGAACCAGTTTTTGTTTTATTCCATTAGAAATCGTGTAACATCGTACATTGTGTCGGAAAATTTAAAAAATCATCCCAAATAAGTTAATTTATAAATTAAAATAACAGAAATCGTTATTTATTTTGAAACTAATTCTTACATTTTTTAATGCGACTAATACACCAGTCAAAAGTTAGATTTCACGTTCTTCATACACAAATCACTGAGGAAAATATAAAGTTATCTTTAACGACTTCATAAGTATTATCAATTCACTCATTTTTCAGGAATATGTACTCGAAGATACTGAATCTCACATAAACATTTAAAAAATAAGATGGTATTTAAGTACATTAAAAACTGCAACCAATTACCTGAACTATTTTTCTCCTCATCTTGTATAATGTTGATAATCTCTCCCCCTTGACTGTCTTTATTCGACGCCGCGGAATCTTGGGGAAATTTGTTATGATTGGACGATATTGCACCGACGCTTCCAGCGTCCTTGTTGAGCGCTTTGCTCGGTGGGCAAGAGGTGTGAATACCCGTTGCGACGCTCTGCAAAAATCTGGAGGCGTCGGTCGCCGCTGGACCGACTAAGGCTCTGCACTTGCCTTCGACCTTGTCCCAAGCACAGTACGGATCTTGAAGGGCTACGCATTCGCCGCACGACAGTGCGTGCCGATAGAGCTTATGGCTGTAGCATCGATGAAGCCTTCGTGCTTGTACCTGACTATCGGCAATTACGACGAGACGACCGTCTTCCAATCCGTCACCGGCTTGAGAGGCGCGAACGACTTTTATGCCGCGAACTGGCACCGAAGGCGGGAATGCCTGTATCTCTTCGATAACAACGGGACTGACGCGTTCATGAGAATCCGCCGACTCGGCGTTCACCGCTTTTATTATCATTCCGTTGTCCGTGCCGATGAACAGCACGTCATAAGTTTTTCCACCTGGAGTTTTAACCTGGGGATCCACTGCTATCTGCGTGAATCTGTAACTGTTGATGAGAGAGAGAAAATAAAATCACATACTGAAAAAGTATTTGGAAAATTCATATACAATATAGTAACTTATGCTAAACCCGTACAATGTATTTTTACTCAGCCGTGTAAAAAATTGAATTTAATATACTACGAATAAAAATAGAACACACATAGTGTATTTAGTATACTATACATTGATTGATACGTCTTCTGTAACGAATTCAGCATCAACTAATATTACTTTCGTAACGAATTCGGCATAATTAGCAACTATGTGCTCGCTTCGCGATGAAAAGAAAGGAGTGCGATCTTTCTTTTCATTTGATTTGTTTTGTAGCTAAACATGATATTTACATGTTTATACGCCCTGGGACTCTCTTTCTGCTTTAGCATTTCGATATGATCGCCTTTCTACGTGCCATGTGTTTTTCTGTACGGGAAAAAAATGTATTTTATTCCATAACCGCGGTAATACTATTCTAAATGCACGCGATAAGCAGCGATGACAACAGTCTGAACTTGGCCTTACGTCAGAGCCATCGATGACCAATCAGAATGTTTGAAAATTGGATTAGTCAATATTTCGACTTTCGATGTGCCATGTCTTTTTTAATGGAGGATTGTAGATAAATTTTATGTTATGCTCGTGTAGTAAATTTTTTGTACCCGTTTCTGTAAACGAGCTTTCTACACTGTGTAATAATTGTGCCTAATTTCTATCTAACAGTGCAACAAAGAAGTTATTTAAATTTAAAAGCGACTTCGCAAGTTAATTTTGATCACTACCCAAGTAGCACTACTGTCAGAATGGAAACTATAAAATATCCTTTATAAGTTGCGTTTCAGATATTGCCGAAAGATAACTATAACGTGCCTTTAAGTTCATGTCCAAATGGATGTCAACCCAATGTCGTCCTGTCGCTACCTGCTAGTCAAATCAGTGCTACATTTTACAAAGCATTTCTATAAATCATTGTGGTACAATTGACGGATTTAAAAATTAATTCGAATACACCAGCGTGTGTCTTAATATGTGAATACATATACAGCTACGGTTTGCTAAGAAAATACACCGACATATGCAAATGTTCAATGAGATATTTCTGTCATCGAATTATCTATTAAAAAGAACCTCAATCCGTCCGATTATGACTAGCAATAGCGCATTCTGTTAATTGAAAGATGCTTGAACGATTCAACGAAAAGATTTTTCTGTTGTATTATCTGTTTAAACGTTATAACTATTTGCATACTTAACGTTAGGTTAAGTTGGATAAGCAAAAGGTTCTAATTTTTGTACAAATAACGCTACTGGAAAATCTCTTCGTTAAATCGTTAAAGCATCCTTCAATGAACAAACTGAGCTATTGCTCGTCACGATCGGACTAATATTATGGTTGTTTCTAATATATAACTGTATGACAAATATTTCATCGAACATTTGCATATATTAGTGTATTTTCTTTTGAAATCGTGGTTGTTCAATTATACATATTTATATTAAGCCTACATACTGATGCCTAATTGACTTTATAGAACCGTCAACTGAACCTCAAAAATTTGTAGAAATGCTTCTCAAAGTTTAGCACTGAATGGACTAGCACATATCGAGGCGGCTACCTTAATGATGCCATTTCAATGTTATCTCACTAAAATCTCAATATTAGTTGTCCGAAAGCTACAACAAGACTTCATTTAACATAAGTCCATTATAGGGCAACAAAAGCTTATTCGGAAATGTGTATCAATTATACGGACAAAATTAGTCATCGTATAGACGTCGGTTTTAAGTTATCCGAATGAGCTTTCTCAAAAGTTCCCAGAAAGTGATCTTTCCACTTTGTTTATCATGGGGCACCGAATAGTTATCGATTTATCGATAACGATTAAGAGATATTCAATAAGTTGTGGTAACGATAGCATTTTTGCGATAGCCGAAAGAGTTTTCTCGATAGTTGTCCAAAGGATATCATTCAGCAAAGCTATTCCAGTATTTCTCAGAGACTAACGACAGTTATCGAATAGTTAACTTTTTTTTAAATGATATTGTGACGTGATTTTTAACTCATCCAAAAGATATCTTTTAGGCATGACCAATGTTAACGCCGGGACACGGTTAGACATTCGGCAGGAGAGCAACGGCACAAAGGCGAAATGGATGGACGTCGGAATCACGTCAGCTGCATCCAAATTAAGCAGACTTTGCAACGTCATAACATGCTGCATCCAGCACTACGTCTGCGAAGTTCCGTCACATCGCCAACTTAAAAGAGCTGATGCATTTAAAAAATCGATAGAATATGATAAAAAAACAAAGGATTTCAAAAGTCGTCATGGTTATCGTAGTAACGCGACCGAATAACGGACGTTCGATAGACGGCCCCAAGATAATCCTTCTAAAACGGATAGAGGATTTTTAAAACAAAGTCATAATAGTTATCTCTACTTTGCTTTTGAAATACTTCGTCTTCTATAATTTTCGATCGAACTTTTTACCAGGGTTATCTTTAGGCCGTCTATCGAATGTCGGTTATTAGGTGTCGCGTGGTTAACCCTTTACTACTGTCTGTAAGTCGCCGTTTAGATGTCCATATGCTTGCATGATCCTGTCCAAAGAGTTACTTAGATAGCAGATGCAAAATATCAAAAAGTCATCGTTAAGTTGATAATCCGGTTCTATGAATTTCCTGACCTGGTTTGGTGACATGGAAATGATTGCTTTCTGCCCTGTCCATTAGACAGCAATTGATTGTCATTTTGGTAACTACTAACGGTTGTCAATATGGCTTCATTTTGGGTAAAGTTTTATGTTAACAAAAAGGTATCGTTCTGTCTATTTGTATTCTAAAAAGTTATCCGATTACTGAGAAAAAAGGTATCCGAAATTTTTGACAGTTATCGTTTCGATGTCTTTTGGACAACTTAATGCAACTTAGATATTAGAGTTTGCAAAAATGTGTGTAAACACGTTTAATTCTTAATTATTATCACTGCAGTCAATTTTGTTCGGCTTATAGTTATTTTTTATTTCAAAGCTGATCGAAGTTATCAGTTTTCTTGACAGTAAAAATATTCAGTTGCAAATATTAGGCATAGGTGTTATTGTATGCGACGATTAGGAAAATATTAGGACAAGAGAACGAGTGGTTGAATATGGGCCAATTAAATACTTGGTGAGCTTTAACTAGGTTATTTAATAATCAATGCAAAAAGTTCTCGGTTGCTGAATAACTGCAAACATTACAGTCCATTTTTAAGGATAGTCGTCGAAGTAGAATTTGTTTGGATTTTATTTATTTTCTATTTAAAGGCCTTAAAATGAAGGTATAAGTTCCCTGGTCCTACAGCGAAATTACTTTGTTATGAAAGTTGGAATAACAAAACGTGGGGATAGATGTAAAACGAGTGGTTGAGTATGTGCCAATTAAATACTCCGTAAGCTTTAACTAGATTATTGATCAACGCAAAAAAGTACTAGGTTGCTGAATAAATGACTTGATTGGCGCATATTTAACCGAGTACTGAGCTGTTTCCCCCGAGGTTTTTGTCGGCCGAATGCTCCTAAAAAGTGACCTCGAAAAGCATTGCGATTCGTACACAAAATGGACTTACATGCACTGTAAAAAATTTCTGAGCGAAAATTAATATACTTGTGTAGGAAGTTTTTGTCCATAAACGTCTTTCTCTTACAATTAAGATCACAGTTTTGTGAAAAAATGTGTAATTCCATTAACGTTTCTATCTCAAGGTATGTGACATTTACTGTTGGTTATCTTAAATTTTGTACAATCTATGCAGTGAATTTAATGATCCGGCGTATTTGAATGTTCAAATACGCACATTTTTTTCGTGACTTAAAATTCACAATTCAACTTGTTATTTAACTGTAGGCAAACTATGTGTATTGATTTTAAAAAAAAATATCTATTCAATTTTATAATTTTCCTGGTAAAATCAATATACTCTGGTATATTAAAAGGATAAAAACGATTACTTTACAGTTATATCAAAAATATGTACTTGGTTTTCCAATATTAACATGCACATGCCTATAAAATTTACAATACAGGATACGACTATTAAAAAGTTAGTTTAAAAATATTAAAATTATTGGAAAATTAATTCACTTATGTATATCAAATTCACGATGAATATGAATTTCCATACGAGCGATATCTGAAAATTCATGCACATATGTGTCGGAAATTTAAAATGGACATAAAAACAATTTAAAAAATATATGAATATTAGTCGGGCATTACTTTTTTAGACAACTTATGTCATCAGACATTGTTGGGTATTGGTTTTGACCATAGAAAATTTTTCGCCTACACCGGTGTTTAAACCTACGACCTACCTACCTAAGTATCTAACAACGCACGCACAATACCGACTTCGGTATCAACGACTTAGGAATTGTGGATATCTAAATCTATCTATTACCGATTGTTTTGATACATGAGTATATTGATTTTCATTTTTTTCCTACATTTTTTGGTATCTATCTCGTAAATATGCCATTTAATGCTTTTATTTTTAAGCTGAGTGCATTAATTTTCAACACAGTATATGGATTCTGTAAATTAATTTGTGATTTTCACTTCCTTTAGCGAAGTAAATTACCGAGATCTTTGTGTTTTATATTTTATGTCGGAATTGCTAAAATACTGACACCTTAGATTATTACATATAACAAATCTTGGTTGCAATATTTGAAACCATGTAACGAATTTTTATATCTGTCTATGAATATCTATAACTGTACATTAATTTTTATATACGTGTCTATCATTGATTAAAGTGATAGATCAATATATTAATTTTCAATTGCGAAATGTCATATTCAAATAAGAAGCTATTTAAAAAAATCTATACGTATATTAATATTGCTACAAATTTATCGCAATCAATGTCCCCTTATTAACTTCAATCCATAGTGTATGTGGATTCGTCATTCCATACACTCGACTTGTAAATTTTATACTTCGTGGTGTAGTACATTTAGGAACTTTTTTTGCAGTATACTGTATCAGTAAATTTCAAAGACGCGTATGTTTTATAGTTTGTATTTGAGCAACTGAAATATCATACACCGTGGAATATTGAACGCAATAAATCTTTGTAATATTATTGAAAACTGTGTGCATAAATCTTAATTTCTGTCTATGAATGTCCTAAATTATATTTTAATTGTTCTAAACCCGTCTATTACTGATCGTTTTGATACATGAGTATATTAAATTCTATATGTTTTCGACATTTTTTACTATCTGTTTCTTAAATATGCCATTTAATGCTTTTATTTCTAAGTTGAGTGTATTAAGTTTCAGCACAGTATATGGATTCTGTAAATTAATTTGTGATTTTCACTTCCTTTAGCGAAGTAAGTTACCAAGATCTTTGTGTTTTATATTTTATTTCGGAACTGCTAAAATACTGACACCTTAGATTATTAAATATAACAAATCTTGGTTGCAATATTTGAAACCATGTGAACAAATTTTTATATCTGTCTATGAATATCTCTAACTGTACATTAATTTGTATATACGTGTCTATCATTGATAAAATTGATAGATCAGTATATTAATTTTCAATTGCGAATTGTCATATTCAAATGAAAAGCTATTTTGAAAAATCTACACGTATATTAATACTGGTATGAATTTATTAGAATCAATGTCCACTTATTAATTTTAATCTATAGTGTATGTGAATTCGTTATTCCATACACTCGATTTGTAAATTTCATACTTCGTGGTGTAGTAAATTTAGGAACTTTTTTTACAGTGTGGGTAAAAATTTCGAAAAAAATCTTGTACTGACATTCAATCGAGTGTTTGATGTCCCATCTATCCTAAAACGAGGCTCAGTATATTACTCCGTAAATTACTAAGTACGAAAAGTTACCATACTATTTTTTTTTTATTGCAAAACCTCTCAATTGAAGATAGTGTCCCAATAACGCTCGAAACGATTTTCCTTAATACTAGAATTCCCGAACGTAGGCGAGTGAACGAATAAAAAACGAAACTCACCGACACTGCCCAAAGGCATTTCTACTGACAGCGATAAAATTCTTCCTATCGGAAGGTTTATTTTTTATACGCTTTTAATGAAAAAATTCTCCTTCGTTTGTATAAGTGAATTTTCCACTTATTTTTTTTTTTTATTACGCCAATCTCATATACTGCGAAAATTCAATACGATATGCGGATAAGTTTTAATTTTTACTATAACTTTGAGTGATGTACAGAATGCTAATGCGAAAAGCGCTCAAGAGCTGGAAACTAAATGGAACAAAAGTTTCACAAGACATTTAATCATAATGTAGCTCGTGGGAAGATCTGGCAATGTACTCACTGAAAACTCGTGCGAATGACTATGGGCTGTCCAAAGAAACTTCGCACAGACTCGTCCATGAGCGAATGAGTCTTTATGAAGTTTAACGTGAGGTCGGGTAGTGTGCGGGAATCATTGACGCACTGTCCCGGTCGTGGATCGGGTACTTTGGCAACCTGGACTGGCAACCAGTTGGAATTGAAAGCACTTTGCTCCTTGAAATTGCCCTCGAATGTCTCTGCTATATCTTGGAGTGAAAAGGCGCAAACAGCCGAGCCACTGATACTATTGACTGGTGTTGTGAATGTCCCGTATATCAGTTGCGCAGACAATTTGCCGTACTGACCAGATATCAGTTCCGTTGTCGACTCTGCAATAGCAACGACACATTCAATGAATTCTGCTCGCTATATGTTCGGCCATTAAAGATATACAAAAAAAAATTTTAGTTGTAAATAACAGACCACTTATGTTCATTTTACACTTATTTTTTATTGTTAACGAGAAATGGGTAGGAATTGAAAAAAAATTAGTTTCAAAGAAAGGAAAATATTTTTTTATAATATTGATAGACAATATAATATCGAAGCATATTAACACTTCTTTCCGTGAAAATACCAAGCATACCCCTATGGAAAAAAAAGTATACTCGGAAAAATATCGAAAATTATTTTTTTTATGCCAAGTATACTTTAGACGATATATCGAATATAACTTTTAGTATACTTACAAAGTATATACAGTGGTACATATGCTGTTGGCGAATCAAATATGTATATATTTTATGTGTTCGGAAATTTGTGTAAGAAAATGTTGAACACTTCAATTAGTTAACAGAAAATTTCACCAAACCATTTAGATTCTGCTTCGATATAAGAATTCGAGGTATTCGAGTTGTTGTGTTGTTATATTACGAGTTGATGTATCTTTAATACACCACTAACATACGAAAAATATATACTTTACAAATATATGTGCCAGATACACGTACGGATATATAAATAAATATATTTTATGTATATTCGCCAAATGTCTGTTTGGATGAAATATTGGATATTGCTATGTAAAAGTATATACAAGGAATATACTACGTACATTATTCCGATATTTTTCGATGTACCAAAAAATATACTTTTTCAGCAAACTTTTTTTCCATGGAGGTATAGTGTAAAAAAAAAAAATTTTTGCGTAAAATAAAAATGGAACATTCTTATACATTTTTTTCGAATATGATAGCTGTTTTAAATATTACAAAAAGTTGACTTTAGCTTGTATGGTGCCAATGGGAATGAATACGTCGATATACTCACGTATCTCGTTGAAGTAAAACGGAAAGTCTCCGGTAACTGAACAATTGAGACGAGACTTGAGGAACGAAGTCCACCTCTTTTGAAATCTATGTGGACCACCATGATCGTGCTTACAGACTCGCGAAACACGCGAATACACAGCCTGGAAAACAAGGGTTTATTCATACATCGACCGATGGGGAATATGATGTTTTAGAAACGAGTAATTTCGCCGCCAAACAATTCTACCATATTACAACAACTTTATCAGTAAAGAACATATATTTATTAATATCTCCACTACCTTAACATCATTAAAAACACCCTGCAAAAATCTCTGCTGTAATTAAATCGCCCCCGACCTAAAAGTCAACCATTTTACATGTATATCGCAAAAACAACTCTTCAACGTGCCAGGACTGATGATAAGGGGATCAGACTGAAAGAGGGAAGTATTTTCCAGGTTACCAGAATTAACATTAGTCTTGAAAAGCAGAACACTTGTTCTGTGGTAGAGGTTTAAGCTGGTAGACTTGTAAATCGGGGCTTTTAATTATGACGGAGATCGTCTCGAGCCTAAAGACTTAAATTGTGAGGGAGTTATTTCGCGGTGGAATCATCACAGGGAATAACAAAATAGTTAGCCCGAAAAGTGATTGAATTGAGGGAATTTATGTCCGCATATATATAACTTTATTTATTCAACGACATTGAATGTTTCAAAAATTCAATCCGTTTTATTTGTTGATTAATGACAGCGATAATTTATCACATTCATTGGATTCGAAACATAACGTTTATTAAATGATATGTAAGCTTTCGATGTGGATAAAAGAATTGTTTTTATGTTGATTTTATAAAGGTATATCGAGTTTAACTTCGAAATTCAATAACAAAATTGAAATTGGTATTCTACGTTTTAAAATCCAATTTAACGATATCATACCTCGCTTCGGTCAATTGTTCATAACGTCCACAATATTTTTAAAACATAATATTTTTGAATATAAAAAAACCGCATTGAAAAAAAGACAACTCCTAAGTTTGCCTTTTGCAGATGTTCATTGCGGTACAGACTCTTGCTGTAATTTAATCGTAATAAGTTTAGGGAAAAAATGAATAGTCATATATGTCATCGAATGTTGATTCCATTTGCGCGTGGTTTTGCATAATCATGCGGGGATCCGAATCGTAAGCTCCCATAATATTATGGAATGAATATTTATGGTCTAGTTAATATAATAATTACAATTTCATAATTATAAACTGCGATACTTATAAATTGATGTTTGAAAATTCAACACCTGGGATATAAATTAATTTCTACCATAAATGTTTGCTGCATGGAGAAACTGCATTTGTTTACCGTAACGGCTAAAACATTTCTCGCCGGGATATTGTTCATGGCAAATTATCGCAATAATTACGAAATATGAACACCACTTCATAAAAGTTGCATAAAATAAATTATAGAAAATTATCGGAATGAATTATTAGATGATCCGGTCTAAGTCTTACCTTTCCACAGTTGATATATTCGACCGCAGTTTCCCGATAAAAGAAGTACACGAAATCTCCATGGGTCATTGAACTGATGAAGCTCGGAGCTGAAAGCATACACATGAGTTTTAATGTAGACAATGCTTTTCGAACGAGCCATTGATACTCGTTAGTGAATAATTTCCCAAACATGGTGAAAACAAAACTCAAAAATAATATCATTTACGGATGAACAATTGGGAAGTACCAGTGAAACAATAGCCTTGATGAACCGCACCAATATCCATTCATTTAATCTACGGCACAAATTATTTCGAGATTTCGTTGTAACCCGCGGCATTGTGTCGTTTCATAGATACTTCAACCAATCTGCTCTTTTTATGAACGATGTGCGCTTGTCCGAACAGTATAGAAACTTTTATTTTGTCAGTAAAATTATTTGCACAAATGCAAGCCATATTATGCGAAGCATTCAATTTTACTGCTGCCATAAAGATAACGCAAATGAATAACTGTAGGATAATCGCATTAACTTTATAAAATGTATATGCATATAAATTTCGTACGCCTGCTTAATTTCAATAAGGTAAATGGCCCAATTACTGATCAATTTTATTATTAATCCGAAAAAAAGAAAGAATTTATAAATTTCCCCTGCCTTTTTGCTTCTATGACGCGTTATGATAATATATAGTAATAATAATTGAACTTTGAGGCCTGAGCCACCTAAAAAAAGGCATTGCAAAAAAAAATTCGGTAAATCATACACTTCCTATCAAACATTTTACATGTAAATTTCATCAAGTACATACCAAGCATTATAATACTGCAATTTTGCAAAGAAAGCTAAATGGTGTGATGGAAAAAATTGAATTTTCAACCGTTCGTAATTTTCAGATCAAATCAGTGAAGAAATTTTAGTATTCAATGTCGTATTTCATCTTTCGAAGAGTGCATTTTAGGATGAGTGTAATATTTACTATTTGAGGCTTTTTTGACGAAGCTATGACTTTTAATGTCTAAACGAATCTTTCTCTATTACAAATTGTACAAATAATCGGCAACGGTAAATATAATTTCCACTTGCTACTCTCATCCTAGAATGCATTCTTCGACAGATGAAGTAAGACATCGAACACCAGAATTCGTTGAACGATTCAATCTGAATGTTACGACAGGTTAAAATTTTTACTTTTTTTACTCACACCATTTCAGTGTACTCTGTGTCTTTACAAAATTGTTGAATTATAATACTTGATACGGACACACGAAGTGCATCATTTAGATAATTTTTATTAGGTGACTCAGGCCCACGGATGTCCATCGTTCGTTACGTTTGAAAAGACACTTTTTAATTATTTTTTTTTTACAATTTATTTATTTTCAAAGGTTCAGTAGACGTTACCTACACCATATATAACTCAATGTTTTAGCTTTTCTATGAAATTTCTGAAGTACATTTTTCGCAATAAATTTCATGAAAAAATAATAGAAAGTAAATGTGACGAACAAAAGTAACGATCGCTAGTTTCATCGTTACGCGTTACACGGTAAATTTTCTGTTTAGAATTTATTTTTTCATAAAATTCATTGCCAAAAATGTGTTGCAAGGATTTTTCATAAAGTTAAAACATCAAGTTATATAACGTGTAGCTCACGTTTACTAAAAATGTAAAAGTAAACAAAATATAAGAAAAATAAAGAAAAATCTTTTTAAAAGTAACGAACGATGGACATCTCTGCTCAGGCCCCTCAATTTAAGTAAATTTCCTTTAAAATAATTTGAAGCGTTTTTTTAAATCTTAGAACTCGATCAATATGGACCACCAAAAATTGGGGGACTCACCATTGAGAATCGAAGACTCGTATTGTTCAGTTTTGAGCGGTTCTTTGTCTCTATATATAAGAGGATCCATGCCCGAAAAATCGGCAACGGTGCCGGTATAGAGATCGCCTTCTACATAGACAAATGTGCTGTTGTGTTGAGGATCGTACGGACAAAGTGCTTGACCGTTCTTCTCGCTGACCATCGAGTAGTTCCCCGACATTATAACGTACTCTCGACACATTGGCTTGAAAGCGTTGGTCGCACAAACGAGAAGATTCGTGGATCCCGTTTTAGCGAGAATTCTTACGTAATTCTGACAATTCTCTTCGTCCTTTCCTTTAACCAAGCACATTTTGACGTCATCTTCGTCCGAGTACCACGTCAATCTCTGCTGTTCCGTGAGATCTGTCAGACTCAGATTATGAACGACATTTCTGAAAATGACAAATTCATAATATTAATATCAAATCATCTAAATGAGTATTATTCAAGTACAATAATTTAGCTTCCTGTCTAAATTCTTTTCCTCTATAAATATTCAATTTTACTTTGGTCTCTAACTTTCCATGTATGAGTCAAGAAGTGATTCCAACATTTATCCTCAGATTATGAATGTCCAACGATAGTTTTCGTGTGGAAAATGAAGTAAGATTCAAGGCATTTTTAAAGTCTTGGCAAAATTAAAGGCTCTCTTGTGCGGCTCTCTTCCGGAGATTAATTTATCACCTCTAATAAGTGATATCCTTCTTCTAAGTAAGACAGTGAAGGACTGCGATGTTAATACATTTCGGACGTTACCCGAGATTGCACAAACTTTCGTGACCAATTCATAATCCTGAGATAAAATTTTGGAATTATGCTCGTCCACACCGTAGAATTAAAGGATGATAGGAGGACAGAATTTAGCAAGAGCAAGCAACACACTAAAGATTATGGAACGTACGTCTAGTCTGCCCATAAAGATATTAAATGATGCACTGTTTTAAATGTTAAGAAATTTATATTACCGAAAATGTTACTTAACAGCTAATTAAATTTAATACACGACCGAAGTAAAATTATACATTTTGATATCAATTTTCATAGAATTCAATGAAAATGTATGTAATTGTACATTTCATATGTACATCAAATTTAATATATCAGTTTCTGTGAACGTACTTTCTTCACTCGAAATGGAAAATTGCAATTGATATTTTGAATTCTACGTAATTTGCGCAGCATCATTCGCTTAAATCATTTCTTAAATTAAGTTGTTTGATAGACAAAAGTTATAAAATAAGTTGATGAGAATATCTCAAAGTAAAATAACGAGGTTATTTTAATGTTTATATTCTTGAAATAGAAATTTATCCATCTAACAAATTAGCTTGATTGAAAATACCTTCAGGATGCGGTATTGATTATTAAACTAACAATGGACATTGGTTCTTGGCGACATAATATAGGCCAATATTGTTATATTAAGGAAATTATACAATATTTATAAATATCATGTTAAACTTCTATCAATACTATGCGTTATTTTGGTATGAAGATACTCTCATTGTGGAATATCTTTGTCATAGATAACATGACCGAATTCTTTCGTCAAGAGATGTTACCGTCACGATATTTTGTCAATAATCCGGGGCGATATCGTGGAGTAGTTTCAGTAATGGAGCAGTCATTTATTCAATGAGATTATACGTGTTGATTGGGGACAGAAATATACATTTGTCGATGTAGGAGAGGCCGAGGCGAAATGGGTACGCTGAGCTTCTAATGGGGTTAGAACGTTTTAGCATGCGTACATTGACTGTTCGTGACACAAACACAAAATTTTGTCTTTGTGTTTACCCGTGAAAACAAAATGATTGACTGAAGCAAATTAGGTAGAATGAAGTTTTCTCTAATTTTTTGGATTTCGACAGTATGACCTGAACCAACGTACAGTTTACAGTGAAAACGGAAGTCTTTGCCCCCATGGAATAAAAGTATGGTGGAAAAAATATATTTTTCAATATATCGAAATATGTACGTGGTATATTTCTTATATACTTTTGTTATACTTGAAAATATCCAATACTTCGTCCAAATGTACATTTGGCGAATAGACGTGAAGTACATTTATATACAAGCGTAAGTATATCTGGTGAATACACGTAAAATATTTTTTTTGTGTATTAGTAGCATATAAAAAACACATCAACTCGTAAAATATAAAAACACGACAACTCAACCACCTAGTTTTCTTATATCGAAAAAGAACCTGAATAGTTTGGTCAAATGTTCTTTTAATTAATTCAAGTGTTCAACATTTTCTTATATAAATGCATATGTAAGTTCTATAGGAAAAATATACATTCACATATATTTCCGAATACATAAAATATGCATTGAGAATTATATGAAAAATAACAAAAGTACATATTCGATTCACCAAAAACATATATTAACCAGTATACTACCGTATATACTTTGCAAGTATACTAAAAGTTATCTCCGATATATCTAATTTTTTGTCTAAAGTATACTTGGCATAAAAACAATACGTTTCGATATTTTTTCGAGTATGATTTTTTTCCCATAGATGTGTCTTTAGCGTGATCGGAAATGAAAAAATTATCCGGGTCAGCACAGGGTACACGAAAATTCCGATCCATTTTTCATCGACAGTATTGCGCCTAGATCGTGAACTTCAGAGTCAGCTACCGATCAAACCGATCGGACAGTTTGACCGAGACAAGGACTCGCCAGCAGTGTGTGGTCGATTCTCGGGATCTCGGGCGGTACGAAAAAACGGTCATTGACACTAACAGAAAAGATTTCATTGACGCCAAAAAAAATGGGTGGGTTGATTTCGTTTTAATTGATTTCAAAGAAATGTTCCTTTGATGTCAATGGAATAGTCCAATGGAACACTCAATTGCCTGTAAAGAAACATTTACTTAGTGAGCTTATAATGAAGAAACAGTTTATTGATTTGAAAAGAGTTATTATTGATTCAAAGAAACGTTCTTCTTAATTTATTGAAAAAATATACTTGTTGGCAGCAAGTGCTGGAAATTTTGTCGTGAAATGTTGAACACCTATATGGCTGTCTCTCGCACCTAACCTCACTTTTTTGTTTTCCGGTTCTCCCGAACAAACGGCTTTGCGTTTTGGTAAGCCCGTATTTTAGCCTATTTCTGCCGTACTTAAGGATATCCTTACCAGAAACGCGAGGGGTCTGAGGCGGCGGGGGATTTCCGGCGAGAAAAATATACGTAGAAAAATATTTGGCAACGCCGCATTTCGCGACTCTGGTGCGGCTTGTGGCTTTAGCGTGTACTAGCTTCCGAACCGTAACTTCAACCTGTCAGTGTAAAGCGATTTTAGGTTATGAATATTGTTTGAAATTTAGTGTCACTCGATATGAAAGGTATGCTTGATGAATTCACAGGCATCGTTATAGGCTTTGGAGATACTCTTCCTTTGTTGAAAAAAGCTTTTCCAAAGAAACCTAGCTATAAGCTATCAGAGATTGCTTCAGCTGAATTAGGCGAGACAGCTATCTACGGGATTCATGATGCATTGCGTTACTGTGAGGTTCTCGACGAGGTAATTGTAAAGGCAATGAATAATTCTCATATATCCAGAGAAGATTTCGTTAATTGTTGCGTTGGAACTGCAGCTTGCTTGCAGAAAGAAAGTGACATAGTGGGAACAGCACAGTTTAGCTCAGATTTTTATTTTTTAATAAAGAGTTGAAAATTGAAGTCGCATATATTCTCAATTCCCAATTATTTTTCATTTTTTACCTTCCTATGAATTAATGAATTATAACGAAATTCTTATAATTGCTTTGCAGAGTGACGTCGAGAATGTTTTTATTCTATCTATAGGTATCTATGTTGAGCGTAGTAGGGGGACGCGGCGTTGCCACATTTTCTATAGTCACGCAATTGAAGGCCGAAAAGCCGCGAATAAACTCAATTTACTTTAATCTCCGACGGTTGGACTAATATTTTCTTTTTTCAATATTTTCGAAAAATTTCGGTCTACATCATGTTAGTTTTTCATTCAGATCGAACAGAAATTGCCTGAGAAAATAAATTTCTTTGCCAGTTTTGGACCAGTCGCCCTATCTAACCTATGTTAAAGTACCCTACTTTCCGAATTAATTTCTCAAAAATGACACCGTGAACCTATTTTTTTAAGATCGCGATTGATAAAGCTCTTTCTTTTCTACGCACTGTAAAATTTTGATCAAAATCTAACACAAACGATTTTTGGTAAGGATATCCTTAATGCATGTTCTCGCTAAATTTGAGCTTTATCTGCTGAGCGGTTTAGGAAAAAATAGGTCTCAAAGTTCTAAGCTGTGGTGGGGGAAGTACCGCTGCCTCTTCAGTAAATGTAATGAAATGAACAGAGACGATTTTATTGGCGAAGATTGCCGTGAATTAATGAAATCTTTTCTCTCGGTGTATCAAATATTTATAATGCCAATATAACTTGTTCGGATTTCGACGATAAGACACCGACAACCGAGAGTGTGACAAAATCAGCGCGAGCTCGTACGACTTTACTTCCGCACCACATGAAATAGTATATTGTGCAACAAGGGTCGAAAGTTTGCCATTGCGACGAATCACATGAGTCGCAATTGCTAATTTCAGCCCACGTTACACACTATATTTTTTGTAGCGAGTGCGCGAATAGTAATGCATTGGATGGTAGTTTTGAGGGAAGAACAGTAAAAAGTGAGATTCTAAACGTTCGTCCCTAGGCACATGAAATCGTCCCTAGGAACAAAAGGACGAAAGTAAAAGAAACGCAAGCTATATACTTGTGTCGATCGATTGTTTTAACACTGCCATGAAACTAGCCACTTTCGGCCCGAAAAACTGCCATCGAAAGCACCGTTGTTCATGCACGTGTTATAAAAATGTATGTCCTGGCCCTTGGGGCCTATCTTAAGCAATGTTTTTTAATTTGAGATTTACTGGAATCGACGAAAATTTGAGCGTGGTAAAACAGCCTCTCCTAACGCACTGCTCATGAAGAAACGAAGTTGTGTGCAGATCTTTATTCTGAGTCCCTAGAGGGCTGGATGATAATTGTGCAACAGTTGGTACCATTTTTCATGTGCGGGAGCCGATTTAGGATCACATACAGAAAAATTGAATATTTTTCGATATTATAATAGCATACCTTATTCTATATCGAGCATCTAATTTATTTATCGACCCCATTTTTACTCGTGTCTATGATTTGTTTACCGTCCCTATTTTGCCCCGCATCTATACATTTTTTAACGACCTCATTTTGCCCCACTTTCATGAATTTTTTAACGTCCTCATTTTGCCCCACTTTCATAAATTTTTCAACGTCCCTATTTTGCCCCATGACCCCATGTTGCCCCAGTCTCCCCTACATCCATGTAAGATACTAATTGGACACAATGATACTGATTATCATCGTTACATAAGCCCACTTGTATTTTACGGTATCTTTAAACTATAGATAGTCATTGTGGATGGGGGTCAAAATAGCGAATTACCAAAATCGCGAATGGCTACTATAGTGAAACAAAAAATAAGATTCGTCTAAATATAGAATGGCCAGCATTATGAAGTTCGCTGTTTTAGCCATTTGCTAATTTTACCATTCGCTATTTTGATTGCATTTTGATAAGATGGAGGTCAAAATGTCGAACAATCAAAATAGCAAATGATTGAAATAGCGCGTTTCATAACGATGTCCATTCTAGATTCAGACGTTCCTGATTTTGAAATTCGTTATTCTAACCATTCGCTATTTCGGTCATTCGCTGTTTTGACCCCCACCCGCCATTATTACCGCGGAATTCATGCATAAATTACTTGGCAGAAGAGTTATTATTGCGACCTGTGGTCAGAAATATTTCAAATTACAATTTGAAAACAGCCGTTGAGTCTACCTCCGGAATAAATGGAGTAGTCGTAGCCCGCGTTCGAGATGTTGAAGCTACATTCATTTTTTCGTCAATATAAAAACCAGTTGGATCAACCGATATCTTTCCAAACTGGATTTGGAGCTTTTTTTTATTTCTGTGCATGGTCGAATTCACAAACGATTTTAAAATATATTACCGAACGTATTTTATGCGACTAATATGTTGTATAATTTTATGTTGAATTAAGCTCATTCCTAATTACATTATGCTGTAAATATTATTGAGGAACGTAGGAAACCATTTTTTCGTCGTTCCCAAAACGAGTTTGATCAACCGATTCCCTTCTAAACTGGATTTACATTTTTTTTTACTTCTGTGCATGGTCCAATTCACGAACGATTAAAAGATAAACTACCGAACGTATTTTAGGCGATCAATATGTTTTATAATTTTATGTTCAATTAAGCTCATCCCTAATTATATTATGCTGTACATATTATTGAGGGATGTAGCAAAGGATTTTTTTGTCAATGTAAAATCCAGTTTTATTAACCGATACCTTCTAAAGCTGGGCTTAAAGTTTTTTTTACATTTCTATGCATGCTCCAGAAAACAAACGATTAAAAAACAATTTACCTAACGTATTTTATCAGATTAATATATCTTATACTTTTATGTTAAATTGAGCTTATCTCTAGTTACATTATACTGTACATATCATTGTATATTGTATTATATACTGTATTATAAATTGTAATGGGGCTACTATCTCGCGCACTTTGTCGATCATTATTTTTTTATCTATTAGTTTCACGTTCGCCTGAGTTTTACAGTTTCAATTATTGTTACAAAATGACTTTATAACTTTTAACGAGGCCATTACTCGACTGGCTCGAACGTGCGAGCCGAGTGAGCTAGTATATTGATCGTTGCCGATATGTACACAGTACAGCACAGCAGTTCCGCAGTAAATAGCTGGATGCATCATAGTTTGCCACCATTTTACAAATCACCAGAAATCACTAGTGCAAATCTGCACTTTGTTAATCCTTTTTAACCTATCCAACCCGAATTACCGTTGGCTCTTATATTTGCAACCAATTATTCGAGTGTTACCGAAACTATATTTAATTAACTCGAATTGAGTGGGCGGGATGAATGGTTTTCAATGGGCTGTATTATTTTTCTCCAATCGACTGATCAATTTTAATTAAAACCATTTTTTTGAGAACCGGAGCGAAGGATTTTTCTGTTAAGAAATAAATTAGGTCAACCACTTTCTTCGAAATCCAGATTAAGTCTGTTTCAACTTGATGGAAAAGTTATCAACTAATTTATAAAATATGAAAATAAAAATAATGTTAGCATTCAAAGGAATGTATCACGGAAATAAAAAAATTAGTGATTTAATGTAATTCTGATGCAGTAGTATTGACCTGATGAAGTTCATTTCAAGTACATCGGTTTTATTGAAACTCTACCGACAAATTTGTTCACACTGCATTCAACGTAATTTAATTAATATTGAGCACGAAACCGATCAATTTACTAGCAACCCCAAAATTGAATCGAAAAAACGTGGGGAATCAAAAAAAAAATCCTTCATCAACTTGTTACAGTCATCAACAAAAAAAGCGGACGTGACCGGGACCCGTGTCGAAATCTTATCAGGGTTTTTCCAAGGCCCTGATTAATTTTTCCTAATTATATTAGGGGCCTTATGTGGAAGCCTTATAGGGTTTCCTTCAGGACGGTCACGCTTTTTTCCGGGGCCTTTAAAGGCTGCCCTATTACGTCCTTACTAAAATAATAAAGAAATGTAATTGAAAAATATATATTTGTTATTATTTCGTTGATTAATGCTGCACTTTCAATTAAATATTTCGTCTTCCTCTCCACGATGGTACATATTAATCGCTGAAAAAACATATTACTTTTTTTTACATTGACGGGAATCGAACCTAGAACCCTTCGGATGGTCAAGTTGCGCCGCGCCTTAGCTCTCTCGGCCATTCGAATCATATGAATATATAATCTTTTTGTCTATTTGAATGACTGTAGTATGAAATATGAAATAAAATTGATGTAATATAGTTAGAACTTGATAGATTTACGTGACTGCGTCTGATGTGTAAAAATAAAAGCATTAAAATGGCTGTCATTAGTTGGATAGGTGACCACCAATTTTGCCATGGCAACCTCGGATTGCCATCTAAATCCCTTGTCTGGCAAATTTATTATTGATTTGTTTACTTTATGCAATGGTTAAGTCTGACTGGGCCTTTAATTAACTAACTTATCGAGGCCTTATTGAACTTCACCATAGCCTTATGAGATCCTTATTAGGCAAAATTATGATTAATTAGTTAACTTGGTATCATGATGAAGCCTGACTGGGCCTTCAAGTAATTACCTTAATCAAGCCCTTATTAAACTTCGAATCGTAGAATTGCCTTATGAGACCCTCAGGTGGCAATATTATTATTGATTTGTTAACTTGGTGCTGCGATTATGCCTGACTGGGCCCTTAAGTGATTACCCTATCAAGCCCTTAATAAACTTCGACATGGAAACCTAAATTTGCCTTATGAGACCCTTATATGGCAAAATTATTATTGATTCGTTTGCTTGGTGCCATGTTTAATCCTGACTGGGCCCTTAACTGATTAGCCTATCAAATCCTTCGCCATGGAAACCTAGAAATACCTTATCACGGCCCTAATAATTTTCTTCACAGGAATCGGTAAAAGAATCGAGTATGACTTGAACAGCTGTAAAATAATTCACCATTTTTCAGAGCATCGTATACGTTGTGTAGCACTTTAAAATTTGTAAAATACAGAATTCATACAAACTGAAAACGACCAAGATCAAAATCCTCATCGTCTTCATGAACCACCAAGCACAAAAGTAGTACACTTATGTGCATTAACAAGATATTTACCTGCCGCCAACAAGTAGATAATTGCCGTCTCGTAGAACGAGCCGGAAGTAATCCGTGTGAGTCTCGTTCCCCGTAAATCTGAATACGTCCTCGGCATCTGAAACAAAAAGAGCGTGGAAGGTAAATTTTTTGTTAAACTTTATGCAATATTGCGTAGAAACAAAAAAAAGGGTAAAACGAGACAATTACTATTCAGAGTGTGTAACCTCGTGGAGATGAGAGCCAAGTATTTTTCGCTGTTTAAAACGACAGTAGCAGCTAATGATCGATTGCTGAACGTGCAATTAAGGTCAGCGGGTGCATTTACTGGGCTGCATGTAGAAAAGAGCGGATCTCGAGACAAAACGGTGGGTGGTTCGCTTCCATCGGCTTAGCAGGGAGAAGACTCTTGCCAGAAAAATGAATTAACCTACTGACGAGGGGAATGGAGCGGCACGAGAGCAGCACGAGAGCAGCACGAGAGCAGAAGACGGGCTCTCAAGCGGTATCTCTGAGCAAAACGATTCACCCTCTCTTGCCACGCAATTGTCTCCGGAAATTAAACGGACATTATAACTCTCAGCATATTCGTGTTGGCTCGCCAAATCGACCTGGTTATATAGTATATATGGCGAAGGGATCGGCGTCGCTCACGCTCGGAACCTGGTCATATACTCTGCCAAAATTAGTATATCCGATTAAATTGGAGAATTCCAATCCGGCAACTATCTCTCGTATAGAAACCAATAGTATCGCGGTGATTATGGTGATTCCGAAGCAAATCGAGCACGCGCTGTAGCAGATGGCTATGTATAGGCATTCTCTGTCAATTCCGCCACTTTTTTTCGATCAGATCTGCCTCACAATCGGTCATATTGAAGTATCGCTAAATGCAACTCTCTGTGAATTTTTCTACATTTTTAAATCCAGTATATTAAAAAATGCCGATTTATTCGAAGTCAAGATATCTTGGAAAATTGAAGTCAATTTGAAGTAGATCATTGAAAATAATTTTTATGTACAGATTTTTTTTAAGTTTCCGAAATATCGTCAATTGAAAGAAACGTCGATCTTTTGAATATTCGATTAAAAAAAACTTGAAATAATTTGATAAATTTTATAAAGTCTTTCGGTAGTACTTCGATACGACGAATTACGAGACAGATTTGAAGTCGCTAAAAAAGTTACCGAATTAACAGAGAATGCTTTGTACGGGCATTCTCTGTCAGATAATTATATATTTTTTTTTTAAATAAGTTTTTTATTCGAACTGAAAAACATTGATCGAATAGACTTTAAACGATAAAATTGGTTGGGCCAATAAGCTATAGTTTGTCAGGAAAACAAATTTGTTGGTTGACAACTAATTTGTGGTGTGCAATCACAGCAACCTGTTGAAAATATTTAATGTAAATTTACAGTACGGGTAGAGAAAGCCTTTCTTCAACACTGATTTATTTAATTTGATATGCAACTTAAATGTAAAATTACAGTTCGTTTTACGAAATCCTATAAAATCCAGGGGATTTAACAAAAATGTACAATATTACTGAACATTTCGGGTAAAGTAAATTCACAAAAATGTTTAACAGTCAGAAATTAGGGTCCACGATAATTAGATTGTGGGCTTAACCAAAAAATTTGTTTAACTCACTCAAATAACTCACTTAGACCATATTTAGGTATATCCGTCGGTTAGAGCAACCAATTATCTTTCTCTGTACGTTCAGACATTCTTTACTTGACAAGTTAGCCAAGAAAATTGATTTTTTATCGATTAAAGATTTTGCTCATTCGACTGAAAAGTTTTTATCAATCTGTTTTTTGTGTTTTCGTTATCGATACGAAGTTTTTTTCAGAAAACCCAATTACATTTTGCACTTTTCTTAGCGATAGGAAGATTTATTTGAATAATTTACATCGAGATGCAACGGCGACAATTTTTACTATTGCGTAATGATCATTATGATGTGATTAGCGCTGATAAATTCCATACGAAAATGAATATAATTAATCTTCATTTCCTGAATGTGAAAGCTCCAATCTGGGTCAAATCTGATATTAATGTAAATATTTAAATTGCGCCATGTCAAATTGATCGATTATCCGTAACGAGCTTTATCTTCAATAATTTTCCAGCACTGGCATTTGGACTTGAGCTGTACAGAACAGATGCTCAGCTGCAAGTTACAGCCAGGCATTATTCGAATATGTATTTTATCGTTAACCTGACAAGTACTGTCATGTTCGTCATTTTCAAAGTGATGTATATTATACCAATAGAATTTTTGCATATTCAAACCCATATTTAAATGCAATGTAGCATATTTATTTGCGTAAAAATCACAGAGAATATGTCATAAACTTGATCGTAACCTATTATTTTATTGCTTTCTGTCGACGGTACCGACATTTCAATTAAGTTGTCACAAAGTCTTATCTAGCATATTTATAAACATTACCTCCATAAAAATCCTAAAATCCTTACAATCCAAAAAATTACTTCAATTCTCTAGAAAATAATATAAATTAATTTTTTCAGAATTTTTCATACTAAAATACAGTCATTATTCTACGGGGAAACGAAGGACCGAACATTTTTATTCCATCAACCCCGAAAAACAATGAATTCACCGTCCGTTGCACCAATTCGCAGGAGAAATGCCTTTAAAAAACGATTGTACTTTGGAAGTGCGTAATTTTAGTTTATTATTTTTTTCATTTTTCCCAAGTTCCTGTCAAAAGTACACAAATTTTAATTTTCTGGTAAGCGTATCTCATTTAGCGTCGATTCTACACTAAGAAAAATTCATAAATTCTTCAAACCCGCACCAAGTAATTAATTCCCGAAAAACTCATAACAAATAAGAATTGGCTGTATTTTCTGTACCAAAATACAGTGAATTTCCTATGGGAAAACGAAGGACAGACAATTCCATTTTATCAACCTCTAAAGAGAAGGAAGCCATCGTCGTACTTTGTACTTATATGCAGGAATAATTCGAGCGCAAAAAAAAATGATTTTGCTGGGTTAATTATTAATATTCAGTAAGGATCTCGGCTGGAGACATAGGCGCTGCATTATTAATAACGCCGAAGTGCATAAGCCATGGGAGTGGAGCGGGTACACACCGTGCATCCAATCCAAGTTCTGCGACCTCAAACTCCACTGATATCTCAGAGTGTGTGCGAGGCCGCCCGTCGGTTCGTAAGTATATGACAGCGAAACACGCAGTTCGATACTTCAGCATCGATCCCAAGCCAAAGCGCGCCGAGCGAAACTTCTCTGAAACTGAGATTGCTTCGCGACTAAGGTGGTCGGAAAAGGAAAGAGGGACGAGGGTCGAGGAGGACGACGACGATGCGGCTGTGAAGAGCACGTTACGTGTCACTTGGCCGTGGCGCTGCTTTTAATCTTACGTCCAACTTCTCGTGGCGTGCCGCACTCGCGACGCTCGATAGTCGGTGACTCTTGCCAAGTCATATCCCGAGGAATTACTCCAGCGTGTTTTCCTCCAGCTTTTCTCCGAGAAAAATTATCCGGCTATTTATGATTATTTTTGGCTTATATTGAGCATTCAATATACGTTCAGTCACTCAGCAAAAAATGTTTTTCTGATGGTTTATAAAAAACAGGTTAACAAAATTTTCATCCTTTTTAGGAAGTGTTTACTTTTTTTTTTTTGTCACAAAATAAATTAAAGGAAATTTACTGTAGCTTTCAATTGAATGTTAATTATTTTATAAGGTAATAATTGCTCAATAATCGGTGACACTTGACAAGTAATATCCCGAGGAATTACTCCAGAGCGTGTTTTCCTCCAGCTTTTCTCCGAAAAAAATTATCTGGCTATTTATGATTATTTTTGGCTTATATTAAGCATTCAATATACGTTTAGTCACTCGGAAACAAAATGTTTTTTTTTTTTACGGTTTATCAGAATTGGGTTATGACGACGAATGCACAAGTTTAAAAAATGTTTAACCATTCCAGCAAGAGTTTGTAATTTTTTAAATTTGTAACGAATCAATTGAATTTCTTATTTGCATATAACATTTTCAATTTTTCCGAATCGCATGTTAATTATTTTATAAATTTATAACAGCTCGATATTCGTAGACGCTTGCCAAGTGACATTCCGAGGAATTAATCTAGCGGTTTTTCCTCCAGCTTTATTCTGAAAATAAATTGTCTGAGTATAAATATTTTATATGGAGTACAATATCTGTTCATTGACATAAAAGAAATTATAGTTAAAAAAAATTAGGTTATCCCAATTAATATTAATAACAGCTCTGATTTTCGACCAGTTTTAAGTCCTATAAAAAATATATACCAAAAATGATTTTTTAATTGTGTTTTTCCAATAAAAAAATTTTTACAATGCTTTCTTGTTGTGTAGTTCTTCGTAAATGGTTATGAATTAGTTATTCAATCTTAGAACTCATATGTCATAAGAATTCGAAAATTTTCGTGATTTCTACTTCAGTGAAAAATATTTTTTTATTAAAAATTCATAAATTTTTTTCAGACTTGATGTATTTACTGGAATTGAATAATGAGATTTTCATGTCTTGTCAGGAATTTTCATTTTTCAATTGCTGAAGTGACAATATCATAATTGTTTGATCGACACGTGCCCATTTATGCTGTTAGTTTGGTGACGGCAAAAATGTGAAAGTGACATTTTACTGCCCAAATGTGCCATCGAGTACGTAATCGAGAAATAATAAAAATAGCTTTTTTATAATCCCAAAACGTCTATCAACCGTTCGCCACGAAAACTGATACTCTGCAGCGATCGCCTCGAGCACTCGCTGCGTAAATATACCCGTCTAGGTTTTCTCTCGATATAACCACGACATCCCTCAGCAACTCAACTTGTATACGTAGAAAACGGTTTACATAGTGTGTGCTGCAGTGGATGTATGTGTTTGTATAAGGTTACATGGTATTCTGGCCTGCGAAACTGTAGGACGACCGCAAGTGGCCGACAGATGCTGGCTATCGGATATGCTCTCACGACTTATGATAGAAAGGAAACTAAAACGTATAAGAAATAATCATAATAACAATAGTAAGAGCATGAATGAAAAATGAGGAGATGACGGATGGCTGGGCCTTTTGTCAGGATTGATTTCATCTAACATAGAGTAAAAAAAAAAGTTATTCAAGTTTTAACAATAACGTCAATTGAGTAACAATATAAGAGTTAATTTTGCGATAAAAGAGTAACAAATGTGTTAATTTGCCTACATTTTGCGTTTCATCGCATTTTATGTTAAATTAAGAAAACAAAAGATTGTGTAAATTTCGACAATTAACAAATATTTCTTGAACTAAAATTAGAAATAACAGAAGGAACTTGTAGGATATGCATATTCCTATTTCAAATTAGATGGACATAAAAAGTTTGTCAAATTTACACATTTTTAGATGTTAAATTCGAAGTGAGAAGAGAAATTCGACGAATTATGTTCAAATTTTTGTTCAAAAGTGGAAGAAGATCCGGATGCGAATTTAAGTACGCAGTAAAGACTAAATTTTTGTTAGATTAAACCCTACGATCGGATGTCCTGTCAACATTAAGATTAAACGGGCTTTTCCGATTTGCATAAGCGATTCTTAAGTGGCTTGTGAATAGATTCAATTTCATTAGTGGCATCCATTGTTAGTGTCATACGAATCAATAATGTAATGAATAGTAAATAACATCAGTAGGTACGTTAATTAAATGTAATTACACAATTTCGGGTAGACTAATTCGTGGTTACATCACTATTGACTATTATTCCACTAACTTTATCCAAATAGCCGACTGGTAGATATATTTAAACCATCGGATATTGATCCGTGGTTGAAGCTCGAAGTTTGCATAAAATACAATGTGCACTCCACATGAGGCATTCCCCTATAAATTCAACGACCAAAAAAAAAAAAAATTCGAAAAAAGTCTAAAAATCAGGTTTAGAGATTATAATAGATAGACGAAATTTTATTTGTTTTTTAATCCTTTCGGCGTTGCCACGTTTTTTCATTTTTTATTGAACCTATAATATCACTTGAACGATTAATCGTATGAACATTATAAAATAAAAAACATATAAAACGAATAAATGTGTTTTTCCATGACGCACAAAAAAAATTAATTTAGTATTAATTGTGTAATTTCGGACATTATTTTATGGAGAAATCGACGAAAATATTTTTTTTACGCTAATAACTCTGGATATTGGCATCGGAATTTTTTTTGCACATTCTGGAGGTGAGTGCCCAATTTATAGTATTTTTTTTAAAGGGACTTTTCAAAGTTTATGAATTATAGAAATTTTTTTCTTGTGGGCCATGAAAAAGTGTATCACCGTTTTTTAGAGATGTTGATACGATTAATCGTTCCCACGATATCATATGTTAAATGATATCGTGGGAACATGTCATATTCCGCCAGAAAAAAAAAATTAAAAGAATTAAAATTTCGTGTATCTATATCACACTTTTTCTCATTTTTAGCCTCTTTCTGATTTTTTTGTTTTTGAGTGGCCGATTTCATATGGAATGTCCCATATATAATTTCAAAATTTAGGGTGACTAGTTCGTGGTGACATCACTATTGACAATAAGGGTAGATATATTGAAGCTGTTATAAATCGATTTGTGGTTAAAGTTTGCATAAAATACAATGTGCAATGTATATAATTACGAAAATTTAAGGTCGACTAGTTCGTGGTGACATCACTATTGACCATTGTTCCACTAACGTCATCCAAATAGACAACAGGGAAATATATTTAAGCTATTGTATATCGATTCGCGGTTGTGGTTTGAAGTTTGCATAAAATACAATGTGCAATATATAAATAGTGAGCGTCATGGCGAGCCATTGTTTATCCTTCACCGATCCAGCTCTCCCAGAGAGAGCTGCACAAAAGCTGCCGAGCAGCAGTAGCGGCAGCGGCAGCAGCAGCAGCAGCAGAGCGATACGTATCCAAGTTTTCACCGGAACTAGACACGTTTATTCATGAAACTGGTCGTCCTCGTTCCTGACTTTCTGGTGTTATACGGTTCAGCTATGTATAGGAATAATTAAGCTGACGTATATCGGAAAAGTGTCCAGCCTGTCGAAAGAGTAGAATCTGCAAAACTCGATGAAATTCAAAATAAACTGAGGAAATCATACCGGTGCTGATATCTCTTGATGTGAGTAAGTGAGAGGATAGGAGAGAAAGAAATCATGTATATATATCCCTGCCTCGTTAAAGTTCCGCATACGCGGGTAAAATTAAAAATAAATAAAAAGTTTACTCGCAACGTATCTGCACGTAGCTTAACAAGCTATTATTTTTGTAATAGTCTGAGCACGGAAAGAAAGCGAGAGAAAAAGAGAAAGAGGGCCGCCTGTCTTATGGATATACGTGAGACGGACGAGCGATTCCCGCGACTAATGAACAAGTCTGCTGTCAGATCCGGCGGGTATCTCGAAGCTTCAGCTCTGCTATTCCCTCCGATTGCTTACCTCTTGACTCGTCTCTGCCTCTCGTTCGATCATCCTCCTCTCTGGACATTGGTATTACGATTCCGACGAGCTGAGCTCCAGCCCATGCACCGGACAGCAAGCACCGACGCTCATCTCCAAGTGACACTACTTCCGATTAAGCGAGAGGAAGAGAGTACGTCTCTGGACTAGCGTGATAGTACCTTCTCCGGGATGATTAAACGTAAACTTCAATTTCAGTGGTGTATGACACCGTTCGTAGCCATTGGCGTTGCGAACCTCCTTGTTTTATGAACGTGGCTGCAGTGTTGTACATAGCGTTGGAAAGATTCCAATATCGCGGGAGAATCATCGGCTATCTGGGTTTAATTATTGAGTTTTGGAAAAATGGGCTCTGGGTGGATTCTATTGCACTTCAGAAACGAACCTTATAGTTCGATAGTTCAAGATAAACGCCCGAAATTTAAAAAATTATATGAAGATTGTATAAAAATTATATATAAAGATCTACATTAAAGGTGTATACAAAAGTGGACATAGACATTTTCTATATGTTGTGTACAATACATATGAAGATTCTGTAAAAATTATATAAAGTGCAATATAATTTATGTGATATATTAAATTATTTTAATAGAGACTATATATAAAATTCATATAAATGAAATACGGTATATAGTTATTCTATATGTCCATTTTTCTTGTACAAATTATATATATTGACTTATATATGATTCTTTCAGGTGGGGCGAGACAGTCTAGAGTGAAGTGTTGGGTAATTCGGCATGAAGGTAATCCAGCGTGAAGATCGGCTAATACAGAATGACGTCTGGGTAATGCAGGCTGAATTCTGGATAATCCAGGATGAATTTTGGATAATCCTTGATGAAGTCTAGATGATGAAGTTTAGGTAACCCAAGGTGAAGTCTGGGGAATCGAGGATAAAATCTGGGAAATTCAGGATAAAGTCTAGGGAATTAGGGATTGAGTGTGGCTAACCGACGTTGAAGTCTGGATGATCTAGGTGGACGTCTGAGTAATGCAGAGTCGAAATTAGCTACTTCACGAAGAAGACTGCGTAATCCAGGGTAGTGCCTAGATATTTCGGATCGAATTCTGGATAATCCATGATGAAGTCTGAGTAACCCAGAATGAAGTCGGTATAATCCATGATAAAGTCTAAATGGTTCATGATGAAGTCTGGGTAACCCAGAATGAAGTCTAGATGATCCATCATGAAGTCTGGGTGATCTTGGATGGAGTCTGGATGATCCATGATGAATTGAATAGATGTTATGATGCTTCGACGATGACCGCCTTTAATGTTTTTATTTTTGATGGAAGTTTGGCAAATCGTAACTCGGGTCTGAGTCGCACGATGCCGGAGATTCCGTTGTTATCAATCTTCCTGTATAGGAAAATCAAACATTTGGAATCTATTTTTTTTTTTTACGCACTAGGCTGGATACCTAGAGTTCCCGGTTCGATCCCGGGCTGTGGCAATATTTTTTCACGATTAAAAATTAATTGTTAAAATATCGTCCCTTCAGATTGCTTCATCAATTTACGAATTCATAAAGCAATTTGAAGGGACAAAAAAATAAATAGATTCCAAATGTTTGATTTTCCTATACAGGAAGATCGATAACAACGGAATCTCCGGCATCGTGCGACTCAGACCCGAGTTACGATTTGCCAAACTTCCATCAAAAATAAAAACATTAAAGGCGGTCATCGTCGAAGCATCTTAACATCTATTCAATATATACATACTCCGCCAAAGTCAAATAGAAATAGATCCATGATGAATCCTGGGAAATCCAGGATAAAAACTCGGGAATTCAGGATTGCGTCTGGCGATCCAGGATAAAGTCTAAGGAATCCGCGATGAAACCTGGGTTGTCCGAGATGATGTCTGGGTTTTGGCCTGTTCCCATTCTTTATATTGGATAAATTTTGTTTTTGGAGCTTTCCCATGTCAAGAAAAGAGGGGTGTGATAATACGATTTTTGCTAACCCGACTTTCTCAATTGAGGACGATGCACCCAGTTATCATAAATAGAGGGAAACTGCAAGATGGTAAAAATGAAGAATTTCCGGAAAGCAGTCTGGAAAGTTCAAGGATATAACTGCAGGAATCATAGCTCTGAAGCATATCCCGAGAGTAACCAGCCAAACGACAAACTTTATTTAGAGTTAAATTTAGAATAGCAGACGAGTAAAGTTCTCCACGTGTGTGCGTGGATGGTATGTGGGTGGGACGGTGATCGTTTAGCCAAGCCACATGTTGTCCTTCGGGACAAAGAGAGGGCTTCTTTCTTTCTATCCATACAATTTCCAGTCCGGCTCATAGCCTAACCGTCCCTTTACAAGCCTTTCCACTCGCTCAGACAGGCTGTAGCTTCTCAAGTTTATTGCTCCAAAAATATTCCACTTCTATATTAGATCATCCTGGAATTTCGGGTCAAAATAGTCTAACTTATTGCTATTGGACTCTCAACTTTTCACTCATTCGCAGGCTTTGTGTCACATGTGCAGTGAATATTGTAGAAATATGTTTCCAAATACAAAGATAGGAGAATCTGAGGAAAATTACCCTATTGATATACTAGTCGCGTCCCCAGAGTCGCTATCTAAGGGAAATTTCTACCATATACATGTATATATTCAATGTATAGAATTTTTTTACTACAATTTGTAGTGAAATTCTCTACATATAGGCGCAAGCATTTGATTAACATAAAAATGTGCCCTGTTTTGTTTAATTGATATGGTAATATTTAAGTTTTTTTTTCAGTGTACGTTCATTTGCAATAAACGAGATTGGGTCGATTGGAAAAATAAACACAACCTCGAGAAAAACATTATTTTTCTCTCCTCATCTGTCCTAATATAAAAAAAAAACTGTCAATAATTAGAAAAAAACACGTCGAAATGTCAAATGTCCAATGTCAAAAAGTGATACAATAACAATTGTTGAACGAAACATCGAGCGACAAAGTGCCATTGAAAAAAAAGTCTTATCGCCGTGCGTAATCTCACGATGAACACATCAGTCATTTTACTCGGCTGATCTACATTCACATATGTACACATGCAGAAGTATATCGATTATTTAACGATTTCACATGGTAAAACGAATGTAGGAAGACTTGCAATGTCTTATCGTTGAAGCGATGATAATATGGTTCAATAAATGATACTTGCAAGGTAATTGGAAATAAACTTTAAAATCGTATATGCAACAAAACGGCATATTTGAAACTATCAGAATAGTTTTTGCAACCATTATCATTTTGATGATTGCTACTATAATTATATTTATTATAAACATAAAATATAGACGGCTCTCCTGGGGACTATATTAATGGTTCATCCAACTATTTTCTTATATTTGGTATAACCATAAAATGTAGACGGGTCTCCTGTGGACTATATTGATGGTTCATCCAACTATTTTCTTATATTTGGTATAACCATAAAACATAGACGGGTCTCCTGAGAACTATAGTTTATAGTTAGATTATCGTCAGTCCTACTATATCATTTTCAGAATTACCAGATTTTTCTCTCAGTGTGTCACCTGATTTTGATGGTGAACCTGACATCCACCGTTATATGGTTAAAAAATAGCAGCACAAGCTAATTGAGCCAATTGAATTGGATGCACATGAAGGTAGATTTAACACGAATTTAATGAAGTGAAATTTATATCGGAGAGTCAATTATGTTTCTCGCAGCGTTCTTCGAAATGGATTCATATTGCTGCGTAGAAAAAAGATGTTAGGCTTTTCACATCGTTATCCTGCCAATCTAATAAATTAAGATAATACAAGCGCCTGAGGCGCTTGTTGGTGGCTGCCCCCCCCCCCCCCCCCCCCCGGACCCCGCCCGGGGGGCTCTGCCCCCCAAACCCCCCGAAAAATGTCCCTTCGGGGCATTTTCTAAGGCACTCACGGAGTGGACGTCGCGCTTCGCGCTCCGAAATACACGAAGTACATGTAGGTAATATGGCAAACAGACGCTGCTGCGATATCTTGTTTGTTGTTGTGGTGTTGCTGGAGATTATATAAAAATCGATTTGCAAAAGTGTCGTACTCAAAGTCAGTAAAATGATGATAGAATAAGGGAGATATTTGAAGCTACGGATAAGCAATTGAAAATTGCAATTGAATAAGCATCGAAAATGCAACTCTATCGAAATTCTGCTCAATTTTTCACTGCGACACACTGAAAGTATGAGAACTCAAAGAACCAACTCTGGCGCTCTCATTTCTGTGCGTATTCGTTTCAAACGACATCTTGAATCTGTTGCGCATCGTTATGAGGTTCAGAGCGACGTCTTGGAGACGAGAGAATCGAAAAACGATTCAATTTTCGCGTTTTTCCTATAAAAACAGGCTTATTTTATGCTTTTAGTTAAAACATTATTACTCAGCAACTAATGTATGGATTTATTCGTCTCTAAGTTCATTTTGAAGCCGAGGCATTCAAGTATTTAGGATAAATATTCGAAGCTCCAAGATCAGCTATTTGAAAATGCGACACAGTCAAAGTTTTGGCTAATTTTTACTACGATAGATCCAAAGTGTCAAATTTGAAACAACCAACTCTGGCGCACTTAATTCTGTATTTATCCGTTTCACACGACATTTCGAATCTGATATAACAAGCTATGATAAAAATAATATTTAAATTTCGCGGTAAGCATACGTTAAATGTGTCGGCTGACGATGCTGTCAACCTCGATGTATTTTGTCAAATTTTCTGAATTGATTCTTTTGGAATAGCAGTGCTAAAAATCGTTTATTCGTGGTTGTGCACAATTATTAACTAATTTTCGTTAGTGATATAATGTAAATGCGCGTGTGAATTTGTGTAAAAAGTGCATTTTATATACCAATCTGTCATTTTGTATTTGCGTGTAATTTAACAAATAACAGGTGAATTTGTAATTAATAAGCAGTGAAAATGTTGTCGATCAAAATAAAGAAACCAAGGAACACGCCGATTATGGATATTTTTTGAAAAGTTAGCTATTCTGAACAGTTTTGTGTGTGACAGGTTGAGGTTATGATCTCCAGCTTTAAATCGAGTTCTTTTAATAAATAATTGGTAGCTGGTGCAAATAAATTGTGTGGCATAGGTTTTGCAAGTTCACAATTATTGAATTTATCAAGCAAATCCATTAGTTAAGTGTTCAGGTTTAATCTTTACAGCGAATGATGTGAAAATGTGCAATTGCTGAGCTGCCACTGTAATAATATTATAACAAAATTTCAGTGCGAAATGGGAAGATGGTCTTCGAAGGACTTTAAATTTTCTGTGCATGTTTGGATACACATTTGAAAGTTGTTCTGAAATTTTGAAAAGATTTCATTGACAGGAACCAAAGATTCAACAGTGTGCGCATAGTTATATGAGTTGTCGGATAAAAATGCTAAATTGTTACTGTTGGATGGGAAGATGGTCTCGAAGGGACTTCATATTTGCTGGGCATATTCAAGTACACATTCGAAAAGTTTCCTGAAAATTTGAAAACATTTGGTTCACAAATACCAAAGTTCTAACACTGTATGGAAAGTTTGATCAGTTTTTGGCTAAAAATAGGTGTTTTTTTTAAGGTAAAGTAATGCATAAAGATTTTCAATGTCTTTCTACTTTTCAGGACATATTGCAAATTATAAAATATGACTGCGCTGCAAATTTCAGCTGCGTTCCACTTAAAACTTCAAAGTTGCCAGACCGTACGGACGTCCGGGTCAGTAAAATATCAGTTTAGGCCTTTCGCAGTTGAAACTAACTGTGCAGATTACTTTTTTTAGGTTGAATATGTTCAATTGACTATAAAAAAGATATGCAAATTATATATTTTTTTTGCCAAAAAAAAGTCAATTATTTTTCAAATTTTCTGTTTCTGGAGCCTTCGAAGGCGATTTTAATAGGCACTCTGGTACTCTAAAGAGTGAGTGCCTAAAAATTACATCTGAGGACGTTGTCACGAATTACATGTGCCCAGATGTGCGCGACCGTTCAAAGAGTAACCATTTTTTTCTGGGTCAAAGTGTATTCAATTGTCAGGTTCGAAAATATCAGGTTTATAAATTATCATGATACATTGAAGCTAGTACTATTCCTAAATTATATAAATTACATTTTTTATTTGTAGTCATTGCCTGTCTCATTTTTTATTTTCTGTATAAGATTCGAGTAATATTGGATCATAATAATTACCCACTGGGAGGAATAAGTCTAAACCTTTTAATGGCTCATTTATTAAGGATTAACATTCAGAGAAACTTTTTTTCTAATGAGATTAATATGTTAACTTATTTGAATGCATACGAACTTTTTCAGATTTTTTTCTTTATTTTGATTTTGATTTTTTTTTTTAAATGTGCGCGAAATAATAAATTTTGGATATGTGTTCGGCGTAAAACCATCTACTACACTCAAGATTTTTTTCCAAAAATTTTTTTCCAAAAAAAAAACAAATCCATAATTTGTTATATTCTGCGCATTTTTCAAAATAAAAAAATCAAATAAAGAAAAAATCTGAAAAGAATCGTATGTATTCAAATAAATTAACATATATTTTTCATTAGAAGGAAAGTTAGGTTGACTGATTGTTTGTTGAGCAATTGTTTTTTTTTTTTTACCAATTTGTTAATAACATTTTGGGATTATCATTATCCGAAATCAATCTTTTCGGCACGTTTTAGATTCATTATTTTTTTCCGTTTTTTATCCCATCGGGAAGTGATCGGAATTGTCTCTGAAACTCAGTTTTGGCGGGACTGTCCGTATCATACATTCTTAAAGAGTAAAGTTTTAATAAGTCAAACACTTTTCAAAACTTCAATTCAGTGCTAAAACCCCGTCAGAGATAGGGCGATTCTGGCGACAAATCGCACCAAACCAATTATTTTCAGTCGAAAATTATTTATGATTTTTTTATACGGGCTGTATGAGATGACTTGTCTTTATAGACATATCACTTTCTAAAGGTCTCTGAATGGGTTAAAAAAATTGGCGCCCATGTACTCCTAAGCTAGATTTTTGTTCTTTGAGGCCGTAAAAGTTAAAGTTTTTTGAGATATGCCCATATAAAATCGAGCGACAAACTGATATTTGAAGAAAATTATTTTTTCGCGTTTCGAATCTCACGATTAACACATCAATAATCTTACTCCAGTGCTCTCACATGCAAATACACATGTGCAATCATTATTCGTCCGTTCTCATCTCCCTCAAAATATAAATACCATTACCAATGTCAAAAAACGCTTGCAAATATCAAAAAACGATACAGTGCCAATTGTTCCATATAAAATCGAGCGACAAAGTGGTATCCGTCAAAAATCTTATCACCGTTGCGAATCTCACGATTAACGCATCAGTCATTTTATTCGAGTGAGTAAAAGTGGAAGCAGGCTGAAAGGAAAAAGGCGTAAAGTATATAACCCCGTAGACGAGGGAGCCTGACAGGTTAAATGTCCTTGCAACATGTATGTGTGCATGTGCATGCACACCCATACACATATACACGCATAGATTCACACGTGTGTATGAATGTGTGGATCTGTAGTCGGTGTCTGACAGTGCGAAAATCGTGAGCGCCATAGTATAGTCGCTAGGATTCACTATGGTTTCTATGTGTAAAGAGGAAATACGTGCGTTCGTTGGCACCGAGTGCACCTCGTGTGCACCACGGATATCGCACTCGCTCTCGCGTATACGTCTCTCGTAACTACGTACTACTTCACCACGGGTGCCGTTTGAACGAACGAGTAGCGAGCCAGAGGTAGGTAGGTAGATAGGTAGGTAGGTAGAGCGGATTTCTCGCGTCTCCACGTTCACGCGTTACATAGCATCGCACTCCCCTCGTGTTAGCTCGACGTTGGTGGCAGTGGTAGAGATAGAGCCTCTCGAAATTGAGCCATCCAGGATTCCGAAGCATCGCATCGTACCACTGGCAACCGTGACTGCTCTGCACACTCTACGTATGTCTATATATATATACATATATTTGCGATATATATAGTGTTGGGTATGGCACATACAGTACAGTACATTCTGCTGCACTTGACTCTGTCAATCGTATGCACGCGTTCGCTAAACCGAATGGATACCGGGAGTTAGTATAATGGAAAGGGAGAAGGAAAGCATCCGCAATTTATTTCGCTGCCAGGAAAATGGCCAGATTTTGTAAGTGTCATCCTGCACCGAGAGAAGGGATTTCATTGGGCCACGGCAATATTCGCCAATGAGAAGCAACACTTCGGTTCCAATACTATTCTGAGTTAAAATTTGAAACTTTCAGACAGACTTCGTTAAATGAAAATGGGTTGAATATGACACTTTTGAAGGTCTATGCAAGGGCTCGAAAACATCATCTGACGCTGTACAACCTAATTGAGTAATATCTACCATTTTCGGAGGATTTGAAGAGTGTCAAAAGCGTGGAGGAACCTTCGCGAACCCTGCGTTCTATGTTTATTTATTTATTTATTTGTTTATTTATTTATTTATTTGTTTATTTATTTATTTATTTATTCAAAACGACAAACGTACGCCCATATAAGGAGTGTTCTCCTATATGTAATTCTCCCGAAGATAGGAGATACATTATATGATATTCGGCATCTTACGATAAGAAAAACGCATCATAAAAAGTTAGATTGGTACATACTTATTCTTAATGCTGATGAATGAGAGCGTAATCAATAATAAAGGATAAATTAACAAAAAACAATCCTATCCTTTTGGCTCATTAGTATCGATGTTCGATGACGAATCGAGAAAAGTCCACCGGTAGTTCGACCGGTAAAGGGAAAATCCTAATTCGACATTATTATATGTAAAATTATAAAGTCATAAAACAAGGTTTTGACGAGGATCTAGATTTTTACTTGGAATCAATAAATACAAAATCAACTCACCATTTTTTTGGTGTCAATAAATTATTTTCTCTCGGTGTAGTGTATTTGTAAAAATTAATGTTGTTATTTTTGTATTTTCTTTAATCTCGTTCCTTGTATTGAATTTTCACATTGAGAACAAAAAAAATGATGTATTGAAAAATTTATTTAAAAAAAAAATAACTGCACCTAAAAACATTTTCTCAGCACGTCGGAGTATGTTATATTATCAGAAGACATAAAAATTGTTTCAAATAAATATCCTCTTGAAATTTAGCAACACAATTGTTCCATAGAATCAATCAGGATATTTGAGAAATATTTTTTTAAATTTCGTAGTGCAAAACAAGACGTCTGTGAATATAGATATAGGAATTAGTATAATGGAAATAGTAACCGTAATTTATTTCGCTGCCAGGAAAATGACGAGATTGTGTAAGTGTCGCTGAAGTATATTTGCGAAAATTGATTTTGTCGTTTCTGTGGTTAGTTTTATGATAAAATCTTGGAATTTGTAAATTATGGAAACTTGCATATTCTAGGCTCATTACTATTTAGACATCACACCGAGCACGAAGAATTTAATGAATAAAATTATTAATTTGGAAAAAATATAATATAATATGATTCTCAACAACATTATGTTAGAACGATGGAATATTTTTAATTTTTTAGAAGAAATTGAAATTATTTATCAACATGAATGTTTACTCTCGCGGAATATTTAAAATTTTTGAAACTGTTATGGATCTTATCGAAAGTTAGATAGAAAATGAGAAATAAATAAAAAGAAAGCATCCACTATTAATTTCCAGAAGAATTACCAAACGTTGTGTGTGTCACACATATTTACATTTTTTAAATATAAAATCTCGTAATTTGGTCTCAACAGTAATGGAGTCAAGTACACCTTCTGACCTTCTTCTTCGCCCTTAAGTTCAGGTTTCGTGGGGAGGTCAACCGCCGGCTCCAATTACAAATTGTAACACGAGTAGACTTGTGTAGTTCCTCAGAAACCGAGTTGCAACTCTTTATTACTTCCCACCTAATTTTTAGGTGCAAAAGACATTTGTCAAAATTATCATTTTTTTGTGTCAGTAAAATACATAAATATTTATATTAAAAATTGAAAATATCACAAAAAATGAATTTCAACAAAAGCTTCATTAAATTTTTTCAAACCACTATAATTGTTTATTTAACAATTAAATAAACAATTATTGGTTCATTTAATAATCAAATAAACAATTATTTGTTCATTTAACAATTAAATAAACAATTATTGGTTTATTTAATAATCAAATAAACAATTATTTGTTTATTTAATAATCAAATAAACAATTATGATGTTCGGTTAATTCTCCAATCTTTGCAATTTAGGAAGTTTTCAAACTGAGTGAATTGAGCTTCCAAGTCCGAATTATATTAGTCACCGTGAAATTCAAATCCTAAATGTGGATACTGAAATCGATTTCAAGCTGTGCTTAACCAGTAGAGAAGCCGTACCTACGCTCCCTATCCATAAACCCATCATACGACTTGTCTACCCTCACTGCACACCCCAAATCTCTTCACCCCTTACGGACATCCATAACAGACAGTGCATGTCTAAGCGGTCATCGTGCTAAGTGCTAAGTGCCTGCAATCGAACGGATTTGACTTGCGCAACCACTGAGCGGCCCATCGTCATGATAGCAATTATTATTAATGCAAATGTCGAGTAATAAAAAAAAAAACAACAACAATTCCAATTTTTTATCGGTGGCTTACGCAACCAAAATTTTGTTATGCGTCGCAGAAAAATTAGAACTTAGAAGCTTCAAACGCCAACTTTTCACTTCATGTAATAATCAGTACATTAAAAAAGGTATAAAAAAAACTTATTATTACCCAGATATCGCAACAACTATCTCAGCACAGCAAAATATTTTTGAAAGGCTCGCGAGGAAGGCACTGTGTTGACTTGTGGTGAAATGTACGAAATGAGAGAATGATAGAGGTGGAAATTCGGTATCTTGAGGAGAAAACAAAATGCGATGAATTTTCCGACTGAAAATTGGATCTGTGAATTCTAAAATCAGAAATGACCTGTTACGTCCGGGCACATTATTGATAATATAAAATTAACTGAAAAATGTAGAAACTATTTTTTTTTCTTTGTTATTTGACCTTGTAACACCCAGTAGCGATCCTCGTTACTGCATTGAGAGAAAAGCATATCGTTAATTGACCGATTTCACATAATAAAACGAATACAGGAAGACTTGCAATGTTTTATGGTTGAAACAATGATAAAATAGTTTAATAAACGACACTTGCAAGGTTATTGGAAACAAGCATTGATATCGTATATGCAACAAAACGGCATATTTTAAACTATAATGATTTTGATGATTGCTACTATATTTATATTTACTATAACTATAAAATATAGACGTCCCTCCTGGGAATTATATTAATGGTTAATCCAACTATTTTCTTAGTAGTAGTACGAGACATTTATTGGACAACATTTTTAAAGTGTTCTCATGTACACTTTCTATTTCACTGTAAAAAAAATCTACTTGAAAATTAAAGTACCGTTACCGGAAGTTTTTATTCACAAACCGTCTCTTAAATTTCAAGCACCAATGTGTTGAAAATTCTAATTTAGGACACATGAAAATAATTTGAATTTTATTGAAATAGCAGTGACTTTGTATTTGAAATTTAATGTACCGCGTCAAATATTTCTGATTATGGTACATAAAATTAATGTACGTCATAGATCTTTTATTGCAAAACGGTACCTTAAAATTCGATCACATATATGTTGCAAATTTAACGTGGGTTTAAAAACAATCAAAAGAAAATAGAACTATTACTCAGGCATCATTTTTTCAGACATTTTACATCATTAAAAATTGTCGGGTATTGGTTTTTGCTAAAAAAATTTTCGTCTACCCCGGAGTTTGAAGCTACGACCTACCTATCTAAGTACCTAACAACGCACGAACGCTACCAACTACGCTATCAACGACTTAGTAGTTTTGGATATTAAAATGGCATAAGAGTTATACATGTATTATTCTCTTAACCGTACTTATCATTGACATATTAAAATGTTCAATTGATTGCAATCAGAACGTGAAGTGTGTACGGAAGTATTTTCAAGTGAACATAATGCATCATGCACTCCACTCATAATCGTTAGGTTGCCGGTTCGAGTCCTGGTGTTACCATTTTTTTAAATCGATTTAGATACCTACATCAATGTTACATTCAAAATTCATAAAACCTGTGCCTATCAACAGATATTAATTTTTTACTGTTATCGACATTTTTAACAGCGTATTATCAACTTTTTTTACAGTAGCAGAACACGAATACAGAACATTGTATACGTGTTTCAAGATTTGTAAATTCATAATGAATATTGCTTAAATTTACAGTTAGGTACATTAATTTCGGAAACGAAGTGGAAATTTACAGCACTCAGTACTTGAATCACAGTTTCAAGTACAGAGTATTTAAATTTCATAAGCATAAGTACATTAAATTTCAAGTCTTTTTTTACAGTGTGGGTGTTTGAAATCTAAGTTACAAGATATTCGTAAAGTTAGGTGATTTTTCTACAAAAATCGACTACAGTGCAAGAATTTTCAAAAACTTGTCATATAATTATACAGTTACTGATCAAGTTTTGTATATTTACAATGAATTTCTCTTAAATTCCAATGCAGGTACATTAATTTCACGATAGATTTGTAAATTTACAGAACTCGGTACATGAGTCACAGTTTCATGCACAAAATTTGTAAATTCCATATACATAAGTACATCAAATTTACAATCTTTTTTTACAGTGTTTTTTTTTTTTTTTACATATTAAAGTGTGGTCAAAGCTGTTAGTAGTTCCAATATTGCATGGGTGGGAGATTTAAATCTGGACTATTTTCTTATATTTACTATAATCATAAAATAGAGACGTCCCTCCTGGGAATTATACTTTATAGTTAGATTATCGTCGGTCTAACAATTCTTCATTTATTTACCAGCTTTTCCTCTGTGTGTGGGTGCATAATCTCCAAACAACTTCAGTAATCTCACGGTGTTATTTAAGAATAGTTGTCGCGCAGTAGAGTGAACCAACCAGTAAGTAGACAGATAAGCAGACGTAAAAGCCTATGGAATGGACGCTTTTTATGCACGTGCTCTTATGGCTCGTGCTCTTATGGACAGTGTCCATTTACTGGCTCTTTCACCCTAGTTGCGTCTCGAAAACAGAGAGTACTTCAACTTATCAGCGCAGTGTCAGCAGTCCTACGGTGTTTAGCAGGGCATCACCACACCAATGAGATGCGCGATGTCCTGCAACTTAAGTTTCTGCAAAATTTCACGATGTCTTTCGCACCACCCTTAATTTTTTATAGACAGCTCTACTCCGGGGTGGGGGTCTAAATAGCGAATGTCCAAAATAGTGAATGGTTAAAATAGCGAATTTCGTAATTAGGGACGTCTGAATCTAGAATGTCCATAATTATGAAACTCGCTTTTCCAGCTATTCGCCATTTTCATTATTCGATATTTTGGAATGCATTTTACTAAGATGGAGGTGAAAATAGCGAATGATCAAAGTAGTGAATAGCTGAAATAGCGAATTTTATAATGATAACCATTCTAGATTCAGACGTTCCTAATTTCGGAATTCGCTATTTCAACCATCTAGTATTTTGGTCATTCGCTATTTTTACCCCCACCCCTACTCCGAGAGCCGAACTCGAAGGTTGCCCTTCGAATTTGATCGTCGGAAGATCTCTGAAATCTTTGTATTGTTAAAAAATGGTTGTATTTTGTCAAAGAATAACATTATATCGTTGAGTGTTTGAATAAACTGTGGTTTAAAAGGAATATTCTCATTTATTAAACAAAAATCATCCGAAATCTGCTTTGTCCCTTGACTAGCGCATTCCGGCCTCCAAAAAGGCAAAAACTAAATTAACTTCGTTGTGTTCATGACAAAACTATGAAATCTATGACGTAACAGACCAAAAGTTACTTTTTTGAAAATCACAGTGAAAAGGTTCGCAATGCATACTTTCAATAATGAAACATACGGCTTGAGAACGATAGTAAATATCAAAATCCGATACGTCGAAGAAAAAAGATTCAAATGGAAATGTCCGACCGGAAATCGGATCTGTGAATCCTGCGATTGAAACGACCAAAAGTCACTTTTTCCAAAATCATAGTAAAAATGTTCCGAGACCGTGTTTTCAGTGATAGAACATGCGACTTAAGAACGATAGTGAATATCAAAAGCCGATATGTTGAAGAAAGAAGATTCAAGTCGGAATGTGCGACCGGAAGTCGGATCTGTAAATTCTGTAATGAGAAATTTTTTTTTTTTTTAATTTAGCAGAAGAACTGAAAGAAATTAATAAATTTCGATTTACCACTAAGTACGAAAACTGGCGGCGATATCATTTTCCATCCCATAAATACGTTGATAGTACACAATCTTAAATTCGACTGCGCTCACACAAACACGTTAGTCAGTTCGTATGTGCACTACTACCGTAGGGATCAAAAAGCGAATGACCACAACAGGGAATGGCTCAAATAGCGAAATTTAAAATAATAAAGGTCTGAATCTAGAATGGCCGCATCATCATGAATTTCGCTATTTCCGTTAACCGCTATTTTTATCATTTGCTATTTTGACCCCAATCCTATTAAAATGCAATTAAAATAGTGAATTATGACAAAATAGTAGTAGTAGTAGTAATAGTATTCATTCGCAATATATGTACATTTTTTTATACAGTGGTTGGTTAGCTAAAATAAATCTGTTATCCCACGTGAAAAAATCATATATGGGTCAATATAAATAGTCTGTAAAAGAAAATAGACATATAGCATACTATACACTGTATTTTATTTATATGAAATTTATATATAATCTGCAGATTTCATGAAACAGTTTTTGTAGAAACGTCATATTAAATTAGCATAAATTAAATTGCGCTTTATATAATTTTTCTGGAATTTTTATATGTATAGAACATGTAGAAAATGTATATTCCCTCTTTCGTATAAAGCTTCTATGTAGATATTTATATATAATTTTTATACAATCTTCATATAATTTTTTTACTTGGGATTGTCAACAGGCCATCGACCGAGGTCCTTGAGCCTGAGTTTTTATGTATTATTTAGACGAGAAAATTTATTGTGTGTGTATAAATGTGATTGGTTCGGAGTTATTATATTTCCTCGTTGTTCATTCTTTACAATTGCTGAATTATCGTATGTATCGAAAACTTGTATCTGGGTGTCATGCGTGGTGATCGTTGTAAACATAAAGGTTTTGAATTTTCAGTTTCAACAAACTGAAAATTTAATAATAAATAGCATAATAATAAAAATTTGTAATAAACAGCAAATATTCTTGTGAGTTCGAATAGCTTATTTGTGATGGTTTATGACAATAGCTAATGGCTAAAATAGTAAATTTCATAATGATGGACCATTCAACATTCAGACGTTCGTTATTTACAAATTTGCTATTTTAGCCATTCGCTATCGCGATTGCCACTTTACTATTGGTTGCTCGGACTATTGGAGTAGTTGGACTATAAACAGAGAGAACCAATAGAAAGTTGTTACTGTACTAGGCCGAAGCTACGAAGCGAATATCCAATAGTACCGGTGCAAGTCCAGTGAAAGTTTAAAAAATTGCCGACAGAATTTCCTCATGATCTTTTAACAGTATTTGAAAAGTTTGAGAATTCGCTCGGTTTATAAATAATGTTATTGGTTATCGGATTCGATAGCTATTGACCGCCAGTTTCGCTTCCTGAGAATATTGGATATTCTTAACTGAATAGTTTGCAAATAATCCGATCAAGTCTGGAATTTTTTATTCTCATTTATTTTTTACGGAAAATTTTTGATAAAATAAATTCAAGCATGCAATATGTAGGACGGACGGAGCAGAATTAAGAGGGAATATGTCGGCTTAGTTTACTCTGGAACTTGAGTGAGCTTGTCCAATATGTTCTACGCTACGCGCTTATGAAAAAAAAACGCAATACATTACGGGTGATAAAAGAAAGCTCAAAAATGTTTTTTTCGGGTACGATTATTTTAAGGTACATATGATGTGTATTATATAAGAATGCGTAAATTTATCGATGCTCTCACAACTCCACCATGAATGCGTCAACCGGAAATCGTCCATCCATTGGAAAAACGTTTCCTGTTTTTAATCTTGTCATGGGTCTACATTCTACTCTTTTACAATTACATTTATTTTCGCCAAAAGCATTAGAAAGAAGCATTTATTAAGCAGAAATGTCATCCGGAATTGAAAGGTAATTCTTTTTTTTTTGTACATTCATAGTTAACAATGTACCGAAAAGACACGGGCAATATTTTTAATTTGATATACTCGATTAAAAATGGTCGGAGCACGTTGTTGATTGTTCATATGATTCTTCTTGTGAAGGAGAGTAATACTGCCGAACAATTTTTAATACAATATCCAAACTTTGAAAAATATAAAATTCCCAAGTTTTCACCCCATTCAATCTAATACAGTACAACATATTTTCTGTTATGGTATGAGTCGTTATAATTTTCTACACCTGATACAATCATATGAGCTCATTACAATTATTTTTTTTTACCTAACAATGCATACTTCAACATTATATTATCAGATTCCGACGCTGTTAAATATTTTTTCGATTTAATTCGAATTAATTAATTTCGAAATTAATATATGTATTGGAAGTTATCATGCAGATACGGTATAAGAAATTTTAATACCCATATATATTGCAAAATTTCAATAATTGTATTATAATCACAAATTTTATAAACTTTTATTATACTGTATATTAAATTTACAACAATTTTTCCGTGTATTAATTGATGTTAGGACATTAAATTCAATATACGCGTGTCTGCAAAAAACTTCCAATACTTTATATTAATTTTCATACAAAAATTTCTAACAGTATACTTTCAATTAATGTAAAAACCCTGGAGGAAGTAAGAACAAACCATCGCCCATTACCATAAAAATAATCTAAGAAGGTACCATACATCAAAAGCAGGTAAACCGAGTCCCACAAATTCATATACGCCATAAAAAGTTGAATTTCTTGTTCCCATTCTAAATGTAGCAGTTTTATGGAGCAATTCAATCGTAGGCGATTTGTTTTTTGTAAAAAACGAAACGAGCAATATTTTTCATTTATCATACTAGATTGAAAATGGTTGGAGTACGTTATCGATTTTTCATATGATTCTTCTTGTACAAAAGAGCAATATTGCCGAAGAAGTTTTTGTGCAAAAACCAAAATTTTTTTTTTTTTTTTAAATTCAGATATTTCACCCCTGTCAATGGAATGCAGTGCAACATATTTATCTCAATAGTATTAATCGTTATAATTGTTCATACCTGAAATAATTATTTTCGTTCATTATAATTAATTATTTTCATCCAACAATGCAAACATTACCGTTATGTTATCAAAATTCCTACACCGTTAGAAATATTTAAAAATTTATTATTGTAAGTTCTTTTGCAAATACGTTATAATAAATTTCATTTAAAACCCAGATATATTGTAAAATTTTCATAATTTGATTATAAAAACAACGTTCATAAATTTTTAGTACCCTGTACGTTCATTTTACAAGTTTCTTGTGTAGTAATTAACATTTTTATGTTAAATTTAATATACGCGTATCCACAAAATAAAAAACTTTCGATACTTAAAATTAATTTTCATAGAAAAATGTCGAACCGTGTATTTTAAATTCATGTAAAACCCCTAAGTGAAGAAGAAAAAAAACTATCGCCCATCCCATGAAGAAAATCATTAGGGATGCCCTAAGATAAACTAGGGCCCTTGCAGGCTTTAATGTGGACACTCTAAAAGTGATTTCCATATCACTCCCAAATAAGGCCCTGATAAGGTATTCCTAGGTTTCCATGGCAAAGGATTTGGTAGGTAATCACTTAAGGGCCCAGTCAGGCTTAATCATGGCACCAAGCAAACAAATCAATAATAATTTTGCTATATAAGGGTCTCATGAGGCAATTTTAGGTTTCCATATCGAAGTTTATTGAGGGCTTTATCGGGTAATTACTTAAGGGCCCAATCAGACTTCATCATGATACCACGTAAACTAATTAATCATAATTTTGAGAAATAAGGATCTCATAAGGCCATGGTGAAGCTTAATAAGGCCTTCATAAGTTAATTAATTAATTAGAGGCCCAGTCAGACTTAACCATAACATAAAGTAAACAAATCAATAATAAATTTGCCAGATAAGGGTCTTATACGGCTTATACTAATGACCGCCAAAGTCAGCCGGGTGATCACCAATTCTAGTCCTGGCCCTTAGATCAGTCAAACAGTCACGCACCTAGATACAATCGAACTAATTCGCGCAAACAATAAAACAACTGTACTCGATATAACCAATTTCTGTAAAAAAAATTACGGAATGTGCCAAGATTTTTACACATCAGACGCAGTCATGTAAATCTATCAAGTTTTGACTATATTACATTACTTTTATTTCATATTTCATATTACAGTCATTCAAATAGAAAAAAAAAATTGCATATTCATATGATTTGAATGGTCGAGGGAGCTAAGGCGCTTCGCAACTAAACCATCCGGAGGGTTCCAGGTTCGATTCCCGTCAATGTAGAAAAAATAAATCAGTATGTTTTTTCGGCGACTAATATGTACCATCGTGTAGAGAATGCCGAAATATCTCATTAAAAGTGCAACATTACTCAACTAAATAATAAAAATTATATATTTTTAAATTAAATTAATTTATTATTCTAGTAAGGATTCAATAGGGCAGCCATTAAAGGCTCCTAATATTAAGCCTTTAAAGGCCCCGAAAAAAAAGCGTGACCGTCCTTTAGGTAACCCTATAAGGCTTCGACATAAGGCCCCTAATATAATTAGGGAAAATTAATCAGGACCTTGACAAAACCCTGATAAGATTTCTTCACGAGATTACCATAAAAATAATCAAAGAAAGTACCATAAATCGAAAGCACGTAAACCTAATCCGACAAATTAATATACGCCGTAAAAACTTGAATTTCTTGTTTCCATTCTAAATGTGGCAATTTCACGGAGCGTTGTTGAGAAAATAGCGTCAAAGGGTGCTTCGTGGCTCGGTACAAGTAGTAAATTAGTGCACTCGTGCTAAACACTATTTAGCACGAGTAGCTTGATAATTTGCAATTGTAACGCATATAAATTTCATCAACGTATTCCGTGTGCAAGAGGTTCTATATATATATACAGATATAGAGTCGCCTGGAGCGCATTAGCCTCGTGGATCGATACTCGCAAAGTCCCAGCAACAGTATCCCCGGTGTAACTGAGAGTAGAGCGGAGAGTACGGTAGTACAGTAAATGCGTGACACGTTCATCTCTCTGCGGTGCGTACATATACATATCTATACATACACACGCCTGTATACATATATATAAGCAAAAGGACCTCCCCCCGCAGCGCTAATACGAATAATTGATGGGACTTTCGGGTTAGACGAGAGTTTCTACGTGAGAGAGAGTGAGAGAGACAGACAGACATGCAGATTTCTATTATACATGTACGTTGAGTGGAGAGCGGTTTCCATAGGAGACTACAAGCGATTCTGCTGAGGCCTCTCGCCCCCTTTTCTGTACAAAAGTCCCTCTGTCTTTCCCCGTACAGAGTACGCAAGAATGTTTACTATCTTTAGCCCCCTTGGCTCGAGTGTGTGGACATTCATCCATCCTTTCAACAGTAGCAGTAACACAACATGCCGTAGCGTATCGACGAACGACTTTGCTAACAGCAGAGGAGAACTCCTACGGTGAATCTCCCATTCCAGCTCCAGTACGACCAGCAAGCAAGCAAGCAAGCAAGCAAGCAAGCCTTTCGTCGATAAGGGCTTTGGAAAACCTCCCTCTGCTTAAACACTCTCGGGGAGTAGGCCGATGCCTTGTGGAAAAGTGACGTAGGGCCTCAACGAGAGATGGGCTGTCTTTTCTCGACGGTAAACGTCAACGTCGCCAGCTTTAAGTTAGAAAAAAAGGTAGAACGGAGGGTTGAATAGACAGAGAGAAGGGAAAGGGTGTTTATCAGAGGCCATCACATAGGGCGATAAACGGATGCGGAGATGCGGGGGCGGCACGGAGCAATCCGTGACGGAAACTTCACGACAAAGCACGTTCCGTCAATTTAGAATCAAGTGCAAACTCTCTTTTCATTGCTGTATAGTGTGTATTACCAAAAGTGCCCTTTTTTGGCGAGTGGGTCGGAAGGTTAAACGTTGCTGGGAGGGTGATGGGAATCTTATTATTGTTTTTGTTTGTTGGGTGTTATTATTATTTTTAGCGTATTTGATCGCCTCCCCGCGCAAAAAAAAAGTGTTTTAAAAGAGTATTGAAAAAGTGTTTAAAAAAGTATTTAAAAACAAAGTATTAAATGGTATTAAGTATCAAAAAAGTATTAAAATCGTCGGAAAAAATACGTTTTAATACTGTTTTTAATTATCTGTTGATACTTTTTTTAATATTCAAATCACAGAAAAACATATTGAATTGAGTATTAAAATCATCATTAAAAATCAATCAACTGAGTATTGAATTCTTTTCCAAAAATACGATTTAATACTTTTTTTCAAATTTAATGCCATTTAATACTTTTTTTAATACTCAAGTCTCGAAAAAAAGTATTAAACTGAATATTAAAAAGTCCAATACGCGAGACTCTTAATACTTTTTTTCAATACTTTTTTAATACTCTTTTCATACTTTTTTTGCGCGGGTCCATACGTGGTTTAAATCAGTGCTAAGCTTTAAGAAGGGTTTTTACAAATTTTTGAGGTTTCATTGACGGTTTTATAATAATATATTACCATTCGAGTGCGTGAACCTTTTTTCGACGAGGGTGAGTTTGCAGCATGAGCCGAAGGCGAGTTTTGCAATCAAACGAGTTGAGAAAAAGTTTCTCACACCAGTTTAGTATACAATGTCATTTCACTAGTGCGAGAATTGCGATTTCTCGCACGCGAAGCGAAGCGGAGCGTGTGAGCGGTAAACACTTCTCGCACGGAGTTTCATAAACTCAATTAGGCATCAGCATGTGTTCTTAACGTGCGAATAAATTGACAACCATGGTTTGGCGAAGAGATACACTGATACGTCCAAACTTACGATGAGATGGTTCTGTCATCTGGTTATATATTAGAAAAAACCATAATATTAGTTCGATTATGACGAGAACAGTTTGATGATTTGAAGATGCTATAACGATTCAACGAAGTGATTTTTCAGGAGTTTTATTTGTCCAAAAATTACAACCGTCTGTTCATCCAGCTTAACCTTACGTTGGACACAAAAATGGTTGTATATTTCAAACAATAATACACCGAGAGAAATCGTCATAGTACAGTTGACTATAAAGTGAAAACTATTGATTTTTAGTCCTTTTATAGTTACGGTGACTATAAAAATAGTTGTGATATCTGAATAAGTGGTAGCAATTATGTTTGTACCAATTGCAAATGAATAGTTGCCACTTTATGGTTGCTAATACCATAATTTTCTCTCAGTGTAATATTCAAGAATCTTCTCGTTGAATCGTTAAAACATGTTTCGATAAATACAAAATGTTAGCCGTCATAATCGGACTAATACTATATTTTTTTCTGATATATAACTGGATAACAGCAACATATGATTAAACATTTGCATATATCATTTGCACGATAATTTGTAGAAATGCTTTTAAAAATTGAGCGCTGATTTGACTTTAGTCGTTTTAATTACTAAAAAAATGGAATTGGGAAAAAAAAATTCTGTGAGTTAAAAAACTACTTCTTCAAAAAATTCTTACTAGACAAGGTAAATACATAGAGCATTATAATTTTGTGTAGATACACAGTACACCAGAATGGTGTGAAGTAGAAAGTTAAATTTTTTACTCATCATAACTTTCAGATCAAACCCGTGAACAAATTTTAGTGTTGGATGTCATACGTTATCTGTCGATGAGTGCATTCTGGATCGAATATGGGAATTTTTATTTCAACTCTCAATGACAAAGCTGTGATTTCAAATGTGTGAATAAATCATTCTCCATTAAAAATCACCAAAAATTTGGTTACAGTAAACCTAATTTTTACTGCATCCTCAATCGCTACATTAAATCCAGAATGCACGCGTCGACAAATAAATTACGACATCGATACTAAAATTGGTTCACCGATTTAGTCTGAAATTTTTCTTTCGACCTGACACTTTTCTTCTGCACTGTACGTTATCGCAAAATTGAGGAATAGTAATGCTTATTATGTGCTCGATGAGCAGACTTAAATGAAATTTTTTGAAAAGAGGGATATCGATGAAAGAGTTTTTTTTCTTACGGCATTCGTTAGATGACTGGATCCGCTTAATATCTTAGGGGAAAGAATTCTGAAATAAAAGACTGTAGCTTAAGCACAGGCCGTCTTTTCTCAATGGTAAACGTTAACACGTTGGTCGGAAGGACAGACCCTTTGCGTCACAATAGATCGCTAAGGGATGCAATTATTGTCGTTTATATTTAAAAATTTCCATTTCTGACAATAATCAACGAGTTTTATCATCTTAAGGACAAAAATGTAAACCTCAAAAGATTAAACGTTGTTGTTGGGGTTAATGGGAATTTTATCAATCATATCAGCTGTTATTATTATTTCTAATACATTTATTATCTAAGAGAAAAAAAATTCGAGCTGAATTTTTTTACTGATAGTCACGTGGGATAATTTTGAATTACGAAGCTGTAATTTCACCATAAGCTGTCTTTTGTCAATGTAAACGTTAGCATAAAATTATACGGAGCAAAGAAAAAAGATGGACAGGAGAGTTTAAATAGACAGTTGAAGGGTGTTTATCAGGGGCCATCCATGTAGCGATAAATGGATGTGGAAGGGCGGAAGGGGGTAGCAATCCGTGACGGAAACTCAACGACAAAACACGTTCCATCCATTTAGAATCAAATGCAAACTCTCTTTCCACTCTTGTACAGTGTCTATTACTAAAAGTGCTGTTTTTAAGGGTTTTAGGAAAAAAGTCCTTTGGAAAAAAAGTACCCGGACAAAAAGGACTCAGAAAAAACGTAACCTGAAAAAAAAGTCCCTTAGAAAAAAAGTATCTGGAAAAAAAAGCCCTTCAGAAAAAAAATCCTTTGGAAAAAAAAGTACCCGGAAAAAAAACTCTTGGAAATAAAAAACCTTGGAAAAAAAGTCTGTTGGAAAAAAAATTCGTTGGAAAAAAGGACTTGGAAAATTAATACCTCGGAACAAGTCTTCAGGAAAAAAAGTCCTCGGGAAAAAAAATACTCGGGAAAAAAAGTCCCCTGGAAAAAAGTCCCCAAATTAAAAAAATCTCTCATAACTCTAAAACCGCTTAACCGATCAAGCTGAGGTTTGGTACACATCTCAAGAAGCATCCCGTCTTTAATCGTACTAATTATTATTCTTGCCAAGGTGCGGCTTCTATACATTCTGCCTGCCCTGTCTTAACGTGGTTTTCCAGAAGAAATGAAGCTGTGTGCTTCATTTCTGCTTGTTTTGCTATCGCAACTGTTGAAGCTTTGATTCCAGCGTGATTGTGTTGCTGTGTCGGTATTGGATCAGTGTGATTCAAAGACGTTTCCAGCGTCGCACGACACTACATAAGAAATAGTTGAAATAATAATAATAATAATGATGATAAAAATATTCAGACATGCACTTACATAAAGATGTGATATCGCAAATAGTATAAATGAAATTTCCATGTTTTTTTTAAGTCTCCTTAGGCATTTTAAATTTTTTTTAGAGGTTTTCAGGTTCTCTGGATTCAACATTTTTTTGTTTCCAATGTCAATAAGTACCAAATATTCAAATGCCTTCCATCGAAGAGCAAAATGTATCGAGCAGAAATGTTGCGGACACGTGGTATATTGACACTTTGAAGTTCAATTACCTGTGACGGCCCTACATTGCATATAAGAAGACGATTCGAATGAGAGAAAAGCATAGGTGACATTAGCGCAATGGTTAGCGCTCTTACTCAGTACCAGAATAATCCGGGTTCGAATCCCGGTGATCACCATATCTTTTCTCTCTTCGATATCTTTTCTCTCTTCGATACTTCGTCAGTCCATCAGCAATGCCAATATCCACACTTCCCCAAACTCTCCGCTCAGTCATTACATACCATTTGCAGTGAAATTAACAAATTTCTTTTTTTTTTCAATCTTTCCAAAAAGTGCATGTGAGCGCTTATTTTTATGATTTTCGTTAGAATCTATGAGTTGATTAGTCTAGTATAGTTTAAGTTCTTTTTAATGATTTTTTTATGTTCTTTAGGTTAGGTTAGTTTAATTTAGGTCCCCGGAAAAAAAGTCCCCGAAATTTCTGAATATTCTATATTTCAAGAACGGTTCGACCGATTGGGATTAAATTTGGTAAAGAAGTAGAGCATTCGATTGTCTTTGATTGTACCAATCTTGACGAAACAAGGCTCAATTTCCGGTGTTATAGCTTCGTGATTTCGGATAAAATCCGACTTTTCACCCACACCGACAGATGCTCAAATTCTAAGACCGACTTTATGCATTCCAATTTCAAATAAAATCCGACTTTCTACTCACATCGACCAGATGCTAAAATACAAAGACCGACTTTACGCATTGCAATTTCGGATAGAATCGGACTTTCCACCCACACCGACCAGATGATAAATTATAAAGACCGACTTTACGCATTCCAATTTCGGATAAAATCTGACTTTCAACTCACACCGACCAGATGCTAAAATACAAAGACCGACTTTACGCAATCCAATTTCGGATAAAATCCAACTTTCTACTCACTCCGACCAGATGCCAAAATACGAAGACCGACTTTATGCATTCCAGTTTTCGATAATACGGATTCGGATTGCTGCTCTATGTGTGTACCAAATTTCAGGTCGATCGGTTCTTGAGTTATGAGAGATTTTTCAAATTTGGGGACTTTTTTTCCGAGGGACTTTTTATACGAGAGTCTTTTTTACCAAGGACTTTTTTTCCAAGGTACTTTTTCTTCTAGGGTACTTTTTTCTGGAGATTTTTTTTCCAGTATATTTTTTTCTGGAAACTTTTATTCCGTGGTCTTTCTTTTCCCAGGCACTTTTTTCCCTAGTACTTTTTTCCCCTGGTACTTTATATCCCAGGGACTTCTTTTCCAAGTAACTTTTTTCCGGGATTCGTTTTTAAGGCGTTGGTGGATGCTTGATGTGGGTCGGAAGGTTCAACATAGTTAATGGGGTTGGTGGGAATTTCATTATGGTGTTGAGTATTATCATTATTTTTGATATATTTTAAATCGTAGAGAAAAAAAATTCAAAATGATTGTTTTGATCGGAAGTAAGATCTGTTAATGTCTAAATCTTAATCTGAATTTCTGGGAGAAAAAACTGGGAAGAGCATTTTCCTTATGTTTTTATGAAAGAACAATCGTTTTGTGTTTCGTACCTCAATTTTTGTAAATTCCCAACTCGTCGAAAAAAATCGAAAACAATGAAGAAGCAATGTGCATAATTATATTATGTCAAGGCCAATTTAATAAAATTGATGTCTAAAAAATGTTTGCAAATCTACAAATATCAGAGAATTTATTTATCAGCTGATATATCGAATTTAATACACGAGTGTAGTAAAATTACAATGTTTTATATCAAATACCCTAATTTTTATAGGATTCAGTTAAAAGTACTGTAATTTTACGGCTCACTTGCATATTAAATTTAATATTACAGTTTCTGCAAAAGGATTTCCTGTAAATTTACTCTCAATATTTTTAACATTGTAGACTTCGGATATACAGAGGCTTTGATAGAAGGTGTATATTTATCAGGCAACATCCATGCAGTGATAAATAGATGCAGGAGGAAGTTAAAACGTCCCGACGGAAACTTGACAAAAAACACGATTAATCCATTTAGAATCAAGTGCAAGCTCTCTTTTCACTTTTGTATCATGTCCATTCTACCGAAAGTGTTTTTTTTTGTTTAAGGAGTTGGTGTATGCGTGACGTCGGTCGGTCGAAACGTTTAACATAGTCGATGGAGTTGATGCAGATCTCATTATGTCACCGGGTGTTGTTATTTATACTGTTATTATTATTATTTTTCGTATCTGATGTATAGAATCTGGGTACATATGCATATTGTCACGCGAGATATTGCTGCAGCGGTGGCACTCGACATGAAGGATCCTCAACTATTTAGCGGAGCATGGGCGTAACAATATATGAGCACGAGAGAGAAAGACAGTGAGGATCGGTAGCATCAACAAGTGGTGCACGTGTCACACGCGCTCGCCTATAGACTTTCATTCTCTACCGCACGACAGGTATTTCGTTGATTTATATATATAGATATATTTATATGTATATATTAGGGTGACAATATTTTAGCTTTATTTTTATTTTTCAAGTCTTGAACCAAATTTCATTTCTTTCTGCTCGAAAAATAATTGTCGTGAAACCCACCGCCCGTGACAAAATATTCAGAAGTCACCCGAGGTCATCAAAAATCCAAAAATTTTCGAAAATCGATTTTTAAAATAAAATTTTTCACACTTCTCACCAAAAATTATATTTTCTGTTAAAAAAAAATACACTAGGCGAAATTTTTAGGCGATTGAATGAAAATTAGAGGTCACTCACGACATTAAAAAAATTTCGATTTTCAAAAATAGCCACTAGATAATTGAAAAAGGAACAGAAAAGGCAGATATGTTTTTTTCTCTAGGAGGGGATCTAGCCAAGATATCGCAGTCCAAAGTTTTTAAATGGCAAAAAAAATATTTCTTTACCCTTGAAACAAAAACCGGCGGAACCCGCCATTAGATAATCATGGGTACTACAAAAAAGTCCTACGGCATTTTTGCTATTGATCAATATTCTAGTCAGGAAACGTGGACAAAGACAAAAGTCCAAGTAACTACTCACAAATAACCGTCACTTCAAAAGTACGAATAACCGCCACTTCAAATCGAGAAAAGAAAGAAGATGTCTCCTATAAACTTTTCTCTCCGAGTCAAAACGGAAAAGATGCAGCGTGACAAAGTTTTCAATTTACACAGATCGTCTTAATTTCACAAAAATTTTTTTTTTTCGAAAATATCCGCCATCGGGGAATTAAAAAAGGAACAAAAAAGTCCCGAGACATTTTCCTTTCAGAACTAATGTCACGGCGCTACAACGTGACAAAGTTTTTCTTTGAAGATGCAGAAATTTTGATGGTCATTCAAGGGTTGCTCTTTTTGATCGTGCCAATAAGGAATTTCGGAAAAGAAATTTCGATCACAAAAAAATGGTTGAGCCCCTTACATACTGCGCTTAATATGTGTAATTGCAGTAAAATTGTACCTTCGTTCCAAATATACTTGATCCACTTAATAGAGGGAATAATACTATGCGTCACCCGATAATTTAGTCCATTAGAAATTATTCTCAACCAAAAACTCAAAGCATTCTCTTTTTTTGTGAATGAGCTCGTAAATTAATTCTTATTTCCTAATGTGAACGTCACTCAAATAAATAACCTAATAATGTTCTCGTGATCAGTATAAAACGCAACGAAGCCAAAGTACGGTGAAAGTTGGTAACCCTTTCATGGAATTATCAAGTGACGATGTCGCAAACATCGAAACATTGAAATGAAAAGCGCAAAAAAAAAATTCTATGAGAGCAATGCTTTTATGTCAAAGTAAAACGAAAAAAGCTTGCACAGAAAAATTGACTTAAGAAAACGGATATTCTTTCTCATCAGCTAGTAGTTTTCATTAATTTGCAGAGTGTCAGATGCAAATGCAGCACGATTTTATTTTCACGATTTTTGAGTAAAGCCTCTAGAATAAATTGATGAAGGTCCGCTATAAGTTTCTCCTTTAAAAATAATTTTCAGTCATAGATTATGGGTTTCCTTCTCCTTATGAATAAATTAGTAAGTAAATTCCGATTTCCCAACTTAAACCACAAAAAAGTGAATCAACTAATAATGCATTCATAGCAAGTATATAACCGAACCAAACCAAATTACCGTGACATCATATTTTAATTTAAAAAAAAAAGTTGTAACGTGGCAATGTTCGAGCAGAGAAGACTTTTTTAAATTACTTTTAAAATTTTTTAATGCGAATTCAAATTCATTTTCTACATTTTCAATCTTTAAAATTTTAAATGCAAATGAAAATTCATCTTTTACATCTTCATTCAAAGCCTCTTGATAGAAAATAAAAATAATGTCCCCCATTACTGTCTTCTTCAAAAACAATTTTCAACAAAATCTCCAAGTATCTTCCCCTTATAAATTGGCTCGTAAATTGATTTCCCATTTTCCACCCCAGAAGGCAAAGAAGTGAACCAACTGATAACGTATTCACGGCAAGTACATATCCAAACCAAGCTAAATTACCGTGACATCATAGTTCCATAAAAGAACTACTTTGTACTATTGAAATATTTTGTATAAATCTAGTATAAACATAGAAGATAATTTAAACTGATTGGGATAAAGAACTTGAAGAAAAAGCTTTTATACTAAAGCAATAAATAAAGTAAAAGTAATAATAAAGTAAAAGTGTACAGAAGATTAATTTTTTTATAATCACCTAGTAATCTTTTAAATCACTTTTCAATATTTCAAATGCAAACTTAAATTCATTTTCTTTACACGTGCATACAAAATCCTAGTTTGCCCCTCGTTTACAGACAGCCAAAATAGCTGAATGCCACACCAGTGTGCAAAGTATTTTGCACACCACGCGAAGCGTTTTGCCCACTGAGGTTGCTATGGAAACTCCGAGGACTAACCGCTTTTTGCATGTCTGTAAACGACGGACGAACTCGGATTTTACATTGCACTCGTGAAGAATAATATGGTTCGATACAAGAGGTCAAACTCCCAGTGCGCAAAACGCTCGTTTGGCCTCTTGTATCGGAATATACTATTTCTACATTTTTTATTTTCAAAATTTTAAATGCAAATTTAAATTTATTTTTGACATCTTCATTCGAAGCTTCTGGAATAATAAAAAAAAATATATCGTCCTATATTACGGTCTTCTTCGAAAACAATTTTCAACAAAATCTCTGAGTATCTTAATCCTTATAAATTGGCTCGTAAATTAATTTCCCATTTTCCACCCCGGAAGGCAAAGAACTAAACCAACTGATAACGTATTCACTGCAAGTACATAACGAAACCGAGCCAAATTACCGTGACATCATAGTTCGATAAGAGAGGCGTTACAACGTGGCGGTGTCGCACAGCACGAAAGAAAGTAACGACGAAGCATTTTGAGTCCCCGAGCGCATCGCGTATGTACACCAGAATGCCCAAGCGTATTGTTGGGGGGTTCACTTCAATATAGCGCCGGAAGCATCGTTGCCAATATTTATCGGAGAGCGTCACTCCTACACTACCGACATTTATACATATATATACACGGATACATATATATATATCAACCGAACATTGGTGGCTGGACGGAAAGAGAAGACAAGAGAAGATAGAAGAGGAGAAAAAAATATAGCCACCGATAGGAGCGAAATGGCCGGACGCTGATGCTAGGCAACAGAGAGAAGAGGCACCCAAGGGAGGTCCGCGTAGTGCATTGAACGCAGTGTCGAAGCGCAATGCACCAGCACAGAGACCTCTCAATTTCTCGAAGCTTTTACCTCGTTTGCCTCGACGGCTGTGGCGACTCGTTCGCTTGACGCATTCTCCAAGCTATGTAGTACACGCGTTACGTTTATATTTATATATGCCACTATATCGTGCATGATGCAAGCTCTATGCACCCATAACCGTGTTTAGATGCATCAAATGAGAGGCATCATACAACGTAGTTGTCGTGGGTGTTATATGTGTCTATGAGGCATTCTGTGTCAATTTAGACACTTTTTGTCGACCATCTCAGATCTGACCAAAATTTAGTTATATTAAAGCATCACGAAAAGATACTCATTTGTCACGATGCGCAAATCACGAGCGTGTAGCGCGAGTGATTTTTCGGGAAAACTGGACGAGCTCATTTTAAATAAAATTACAGTTTATGTTTAATAAAACCGTTCGACTGTCACAATTGAATTCAATCTGTCCGTTTGTCAGATGGTTAACGCGGCTGAATGATCTTTTGTTTTGTATATATAGCAACAGACAAAATTATCAAAAAATTATGAGTATAATTTCGTGTAGGTTGTACCACGTGACGCCGAATGGTGCAATACTAATGGTCGAAATTTGAATGGTAAAAATAATCTGCTACTACTAGTAAATTTTTTTCATTTCTTCCTCATAGAGGAAACTTTGTTTTCGTGAATAAAAGTTTTTCGAGATTTTCGGGTCAGAATTGTTCGAAACATCGAAAAAAGTGGTTTTGATAAAGTGTCCATATGCATGGGGTACGCATCATTTGAACAAAAGATAAAATATCTCTACGACAAAATATCTACGCCAAAAGATCTGACGACGAAAAATCTGAGGACAAAATTCCAACACGACAAAATATAAACGTCAAAATAACTGAAAACAATGACTCCAAAATATCAGACGACAGTACATAATTGCCAAAATAAATGGAAATAACTTTCTGACCAACAAGGAATTGTAACGGCATGATTCGGCACTTATTCACGAACGGGAGATAATATTACAGTGTCGACCGGTGCGAATGACTGAAGTGTGTCAACTGCCAAAAGATGATATGATTCCGGATTAACGAGACACAAACCGAAAGCGAGCGTACATAAATCACGAAAACATATATATAATTATAATTTCCAATATGCTGAAACCAAACGGAAATATTTCGGTACGATTGACCGTACACATTAGAATAAGCCCAATTTTCATACATCATTTCCAATTTTTTATTTTGAGAAAAATATAAAAAATCACCGACACGGAAAAACCACACAAAAAAAGCAGCAAATAAATTAATTATTGAAATAATACAATATAATACAAAATATCACAAATATTTTGTCCATTAGATAATTTAAAAAAAATTGGGTTGCAATAATAACATTCGCCAAAATAACTTTATCAAAAAAAATTATTGTTATTCGTCCCTTAATTAGAATAAATTTTTACTGCTTATTTCGGGGGGCTTCAGCCCAGGGACCACAAGTTGTTTTTCCTTATTCGAGGGGCGCCCACCAGGCCAACCCACCAGCAAAATTTTAATATCACAAATCTTTTCTCGTCGGATATTCAGTCATTTTCATATTTTATTATTTTGCAGAGATTTTTTCGTCAGATATTTTGCTGTCAGATATTTTTTCAATAAGATTTTTGTTGTTGGGTATCATATGTCGTAGATGTTTTGTCCGATTGAGCTAAAATTGGGAACACAAGTGAAGCAGTAAATTGTCTTTGATTATTGCAATTGTTTACGAAATATATGTAGAAATTCTTCTTTTATAGCTTTTTCACATTTTTCAAAAAAGGACGTGTGCGCTCTAGCTTTCGTAAAATTGACGAAATTTTCTTAGATAATTCTTCATGAGTGCAGGTACTCTTAATGTTGTTTGGTATTGAATTTAACCGAAATCGTAAAACCGGTTCAGATTTTATAGGGTCTTGGAATTTTCGAAAGAATCACGTTTTTGTACTAACTTTGCCACAACACGAAACACCAAACTCAAATTTTATGAAATCAATATTGTGTAGCGATGATTAGATGCAGCGGATATAACTTTCAATGTACTTACAAATTATATATGGTTGAATACAAGTTCATATATGTTATTGGTAAATCAAATGTATACTTTTGATATTTTTAGATAATTCTCAATACATGTTCTATGTATTTTCGAATATATGTGAATGTACATTGTACAGAACTTATATATGCATTTATGTAAGAAAATATTGACCACTTGAATCAGTTGAAAGAAAATTTGACCAAATTATTTAGATTTTCTTTCGATATAAGAAATCTAGGTGGTCGAGTTGTCGTTTTTTGAATATACTACTAATATACAGAAAACTATACTTTACGTACATTCACCAGATGTACGTATGAACGAAATATTGGATATTTCCAAGTATGTAAAAAGTATATAAGAAATACACCACGTACATCATTCATATATTTTTCGATATATCGGAAAAGATACTTTTTCAGAATACTTATTTTCCACAGCGGAGACCATTTTGAGTGTCCTGGCATGAAAAACGCGAAAAAAGCTGGAAAATTCGCACCCCATAACAGATTATGTCGAAACTGTGTACCTATTATTGCTAAATACAACTGATTTCATGTATAAAAGTTGAGTTCGCTCTTTTATGTTTTGCTTAAGTTAATACAATAACACAATTTTTTCTGAAGTCTAAGATTGTGAGAAATTGGAACAACATTACAAATTATGTCGAAAGTATGTACTAATTATCGCAAAATAGTACTGATTTTATGTATGATATTTGAGTTCGTTATCGCATGTTTTGCTAACACATGAATGCATGTTAGGGCAAAAACGTAAATTTTTCGAAAATTTCAAAACTCTAGAAAATCTTAACCGTTTTTCTGATTTTGGTCAAATTTAATAACAAACTACATTAACAGTACCTGCACGTATGACGAACTATTTACTAAAATATCGTCATTTTTATGAAAGCTGGAGCACACACGTCCGTTTTTTAAAAAGTTCAAAAAGCTATAAAATGAAAATTTCTGCATAGGTTTCTAAAAAAATTGTATCAGTCAAAGTCGGTTTGCTGCTTCATTTTTGTACCAAATTTAGCTCAATCGGTCGAACGGTTTTCGAGTTACAGATGATTGAAACGTCAAAGCCCTGCACGCACACACACATCGATACGGACATATTTTCTCAGGGGACTGAAATGAACATATCGAAAAAAAAAATTTCTATGAAAATACAGCTTCCTCTAAGGGGAAGTAAAAAAATTCAACGAAAATAAAACCACCTCTGTGAGGAAGCAAAAATGGTGTTCTTTAAATATTAGATTTAAAAAATGCTAAAAAATTTGCGTTGAGTGATATTTTTTGTTGGTCGTATCAAACTACCTTTTAGTGGCACTTTTATATGATCAATTATGGGACAGATATGAAAAGTGGTCGGAAAAAAAGTGGCTGATTTGACAGGAAATGCTTCATGTGTATACATATTTATACGACGCGTCACTTCGAACAGCGAACGACGATGACGAGAAGCGGCACGAGCCTCGAAAGCTCGTGCGGTGCCAACAACGCGCAAGATCGATCAAGTCAAACTCGTTGCTGCTGGAAAACGGGACGTGCGGTCTAGAGACAAGATGCTTCGTTCCACGATCGCACACGTCGTTTTTCATAAAGGAGAAAGAGATTCCGAAGACGGCTTCCGAGATTTTCCATTTTTCAACGTAAATCTGCAGACCGAGCTTCGGGACCTTGTGTATTTAAGAGCGTGTCACGTGTACATTGCCAAACAGTAGCTTGACGGAGTCAGAATTTTAGTTTGGGCGAGAAATATATACGGAATAAAATTGATGATACCTGAAACATGAAAGCGTGTTTTTTTTTTATGTCGAAATAAATTCGCTGGTTTTACGAACATAAAAAAAATTGCATCAAACCTCGGCTTAAGGCTGTTTTTATGAAACTGTTGGTCCAGAAAAATTATTCACGTGTATGAGGAAATTTACGTATGGTATCAAAGGTTTTCCAAGATTCATAGATTCCATATTAAATTTTGTTTTCTTTTTTAAATATGATATTTTAACCGCCTTATAATTTAAAGTCGATTTTGTATTTTTATTCGGAAATGATAACAAATTGTCATGTTATATGTTCTTTATTTTTCAAATTATGGCTGAATTCCGAATATGAATATTAAATTATGATATATCAATTTTAGTATTTAGTATAGTATTCAATTTATTTGGCGGTCTGATTATGGCTCGCGAAAGTTTGCATTCCACCATTATTATTATTATTATTATTATTATTCTGAAAAACTAAAACTGTCAAGAATATTTTGAAAAATACAATGCATTTGAGAAAAGCAACAAAAAAATTTAATAATAAGAATGGGGATTCAAAGTGAAATATTTGGTCGTTCATTATTTTTCATTGTTCACGAAGCCACCTTTGAGAAGAAACCGTTAATTAATTCTCGTCTCCGCTGTGAATAAGCTTTATGAAAATAAAACACAATGAGGAAGCAATGTCGATGTTTATTGTCCAGGGAAATTTGATTAAAACAGTGTCTTTGAAAGTTATATAATATTATTAAATTGGTACGCATACAGAGCTTGTTCGTCTCTACTGTTAATTTAACCCTGTTGAACAAGAAAAAATAACGCAAAAGATATTCGTCATAATTTTTTAACGACTCGACAAAGTCTTAGGAAATTTAGTACCAATTATCTAATGATTTTTTTTTATTCGTGAGAACAGTAAATTTTTTTTGTTCTTTTTTTTGCTGACTCATTAACAACGTTTCAAAATATACTGTGACGCCGAAATCCAACAATCTAAAATAAAATGCTACTCGCCACAAAACTCTGACCCTCGATCGGTTTATTTTCCGGGAAGGGCGCTAGCGCCGCGATGTCGCGAAGCCCGATTGGTGTTTAGATGTTGTTATTCAAAAGAGAAAAAAAAGGACAGAAATAGTTGCCTGGCTAGCAAGCAGCCTCGTCAGCAGGTAGAAGGGCAGTTCGGGGTCCTGGTATTCCCGTAGTGCAAAATTAAATTATATAAATAAAAACAATTATTTCCGACAACTACGGGCCAACATTGAAATTTATTTTGACGATAATAATCAAAAGGCCCCGGTCACGTATATTTTCTTTTCACTAACTCGCTTTCAAAAGGAACAAAAATAAAATAAAATATACGGGAATCTGTCGGTTACCACACAAAGTGATTTTTCTTACTACGTAAATCTTCGGAATAACTCGAAATATTTTACAAAAACTGAAACATAAAACATCGATGACCGTCTCGTAAGCAATCGTTCGAGGAGAATTGACACGCGAACCACTAAAGCTAAATCTCGAAAATCCTTAAATGGTTCCGGACGCAAACCACAAAAAGGAACCACAGGAAAAGAGATTTTAGCTGTCGAAACACGCACAATTCCCCGGCCCAACAAAAAAAACCATCTACGCCGCGAGGGTAGTAAGCCTCAGCCACCTTACGCTCTCTACATCGTTCTCCGCAAAACCGGCACTATAACTCGAAGTTCGAACTTTCCTACAACGCGGAGATGCCGTCACGAGCACGAGCGAAAGACGCACAAAAATGCAAATTACAGATGTTCAATAAATGAGAGACAGGGACAATCCCTGTAGGCAGATCTTCCATATTATTTCGGTAGCTTTTTCCCGGAAACTTCTCGCGACTCTCAAAATTTTTTTCTTTTTACTCGTGACCTCACTGGAGCACACACCGTAGACAATTTATTTTTCGATCGCGCGATCCTCTCGCTTTGCCGGCTTTCTCCCACTTTCCCTCTCTCTACGCAAATTTGGAGTGTCCAATGGGCGATGATATACAATAGCGTGAGAACCGAGTTCTTACGTTATGTCGCACGCGTCTACGGAAGTACCGGGGAATTCGAACGTTCTTCGGACTTCTCTCGATCGTGACCAAGCAAATTTATACGCCGTAGATTACGGGAACGGAGAGTTTTTACTTAATAATAATACTTAAGAATCGTATTACTTGAAATACATGGCCCATGCACGAAAAGCAAGAAAGCGCAAGCAATAATACGATGTCCTAGTAGGCGCGCTCTAAGCTCCTTGTCGCAGCGTGTGGATATCCTCGCTTCGGTTCGTGTTCTCCGCTCAGCTGTTTAGCGTTCTGTTTCCTGGTAAGCGAAAAGATCGTAGCAACATCAAGCATTCGTGCAGTGTGTGTATGTTATCTCCTCCGGTCGTGTCTCATCGGAGTGGTGACATAAAAAAAAATATAAAAATAAAGCCTAAAATTAATAAATATTCTGAAATCATGCAAGTGCCCTGAGGAATTGCCGTATGGAGTGCCTGCTCGAGTGAGGTGGCGACCGGGAACTTTAAAAAAAGAAAGGCTGTAAATACGGCCGTAATTGTAACGACACAAAACAAACAAAAAAAAAAAGAGCGTTACAATACATTAAATTTAATGTTCAGTGTTTTCACTGACATTTCTTTTTATTTCACAACGAACGAAATTAACGAAATACGATACAAAATATCGTCGCGATAAAACTTCGTTTGGAATTTCTAATACGTCCTGAAAGATATTTATCTTTTTTTTTCCTTATATTTCACTGTTTTTATTTTTATTAAACCACGGACCGGATGGGCAAACGCTCCCACATTCGTATCCGATAAACCTCGGAAGATCGTGCCGAGAATTTGAGGTTTGTGTGTGAGTATGTGTATATATATATTAAATAAATGTGTAAAGAAAGGCCAAGTTGGTGGTACTGCTGCTGTTAATGTTGTTTAGGACAGCAGGAGGACGTACCGAGGCAAGGAAGGTATGTGTACAAAGCCATACGTGCGTTACATCGTAAGCCAGATTCAATTAAACGGAACAAAGAGAAACCGTGAGGTGAGGGGGGGAGGAGATAGAAATAGACGAGGATGCGCGAAGTGTCGATGGGTTCCGACGCTGAGAACAATGAAAGCACAACGTGTGACTTAGCGTGTATGGACCACCAAGTTCCACAATAGAATTCTCGCTTTGCCTTCGTCCGGCGGATTATTGCACTCGCGTTTTCGTGCGAACCGAATATGTGGCGTGGTATTTCGAAGCACGGTCTTTTTGCCGAACTGCGTTGTCCTCATAGTGGACTGATGAGGTGGCTCTGCGGTCAGCCATTTTGTCGTGGAAACGACCGACGTTTTCCTGACCACAACAAAGCTCATTCATTTTAATAAATATTGTGTTTCTTCGAAAACGATTTAGTTGAATTAAATTGACGGAATCCAACTAAATGGTATCGTTTTTTCAATACATTATTTCTTTCAGTGCAGGATTTTCCCAGTATAGAAGCTGAATTACGAAAACAAGTCATACGAATAAAATGGTGTAAATCATACCCTTTTTTTTAAATGTTACATTCAAACTTCATGAAATGCATACCATACATTGTGATTCTACAGTTTTATAAAAACATACAGAGCAACAAAATGGAGTAAGAAGGAAAGTAAAATTTTTAACCTGTCGTAGCTTTCAGATCAAACTCTTGAACATAATTTCGTTTTCGATTGCTCATTTCATCTGTCGAAGAGTATAGAAATTTTTGTTAAGACCTTTTTCATAAATCTATAGATTTAAATGTAAATATTTTTTTCATTGAAAACTCAGTAAACAATTCGTAATATTACATTTAATTAGCACTGCATCCACGATTGCGACACTCATCCTAGAATACACTCTTCGACCAATGAGATGAGACATCGAACACTGAAAGTTGTTCACCGGTTCAACATAAAAGCTACGACAGGTATAAAAGTTTACTTTTTACCTAACACCGTTTTGGTGCACGGTATGTCTTTAAGAAATTGCAGAATTCATAATGCTTGGTATGTACTTGATAAGGTTTCATCAAAGATGTATTCAAAGAAAAGTATTGTCTAGAAGAATTTTTGTTCAGAAGATTAATTTTAGGTGACTCGGACCCGTTAAGACACAAATGTACCGCGTATTTGGAAATATTAATACTAGTCTCGAATTGAAGTTTTGATAAGCCTTAAGATATTACTTTCGAGTATAATATTATTTTTGAAATAATTATAATATTATTTTTATTATTACCATTTTATATAGCAATAGAAATATGTATAACTTGCTACATTGGAAAATGTACAAAAGGATGGCTGCAACTATTATTATTTTATCTTTCCCATTTGCGTTATTTTATTCTGTTTTTTATTTCAATATTACGACAAGTAGCATCATATAACATATGACAACACTGATAATGCATTACTTGTTGCTCTTAAATTTTAGATAAACATATCAGGCCTGCTTTCAGATTTTGAATATACTTAATAATTATGCGATTAGTACGACATTACAGCCGTGTTCACGTATTTTGTAACACTAGCTCAAATATAAGTATAACAATTTCAGCTAATAATTTTCACATGCTAGGGATTTCTTATGTTATTGCATGTAATACTTATTGTGCCTCTAGTTTAGTCTAGTAATTCTTATATCAACATAACTAAAATTGTCGAAAACAAACAACGCAAAAAATGGTTCAAGCAATATTTGTGTATGTGTTCCAGACCATAAATAAATAAATAAATGAATGAATGAATGAATGAATGAATAAATAAATAAATACGTAAATAAATAAATGAATAAATAAATGCACATTCAAAAATAATACATGACCCATTGTATCGCAATACGATTTCACTAAATTGAAATGAGAATGTCGTTGGGTGTAATACGGCGACTGGTGAATTATATTATATTCCTGCTCAATGATGACTAAACCTCGAAGTATTCTTTAGGGAAAATCTGGAGCATTCCTTCTGCAATACCGCAACAGCGAGTATTACAAGTGTAATATAGAGTACTAGTGGTGAGAGAGACAGACTTATTCAGCAGACATTGCTCCATAGGTCTCCAGCGAACGGTCTCAGCCTGGATTCCGTATCAATCACGGTATGGGGCCACAGGGACGTGTTTCTTGCGCCAGGATACCAGAGAGAGCTTCAGACTAGCGGGCGAAGCGAACGCGAGCGGCAACAGCACAAGCAGGTATCTCCTGAGAACGTAGCAGTGGAATTGTGGTGCGCGGGGGGTTTAGGAATGAGGGTTCAACGGTAGGGTCTACATTCGAAGGTATTGTATAGGTGTAGCGTGGAGAGGAGAGGCCGTGGTGCTCACAACACCCCCTCGACAACCCACTTCTCATGCATTCCCGAGTGTATCTATGATACCTAATCCGTATCGAGAATTGCCGGAACCCTGTCGGAGTACACTGCACCAAGAACCTCTAGGCTCTATCCCCGCGTTTGCGGCACAAAAATTCAGATCGATACGCCAACCGAGAATGAAACAGAAAATACAGCAGCGATGGAAAAACACCGCCGCATAAATTAGGACTTTTTAGGGCAGATTTCCAACTGCGCTGCTGAATGGACAAACTTAGTAAGCCTCTTTTTGGCAACCTGCAAAAAATTTTTTGCATATAAATTGACAACATTAAGGGGAAGGAAATATTCAGTTGGCAAATTATTATTAAAATTGTTATTATTGTGGAATAAATTAGTTTATTGCTGGATTGCTATTAGAATCGGTATTTTTGTGAAAGTAATTCTTTGTGTGCCGAAATTTTATTGTAATCGTTACTTTTGTGGAAGAAATTCTTTGTGTGCCGAATTATTATTGTAATCGTTACTTTTGTGGAAGAAATTATTTGTTTGACGAATTTTTATTGAAATTGCTACTCTTGTGGTAGAAATTATTAAAGATTAGGGCTTCTTAGGGCAGATTTCTAATTACCCTACTGAATGGACAAACTTAGTAAGCCTCTTTTTGGCAATCTACAAAAAAATTTTTGAAAAACAACTACAAAAACGAACGAGAAACACACCAGCGATAGAAAAACACTGTTGCATACATTTGTGGGACAAATATCCAAGTATGCGGCTAAATAAAGTTGGTGAGCTACTTTTTGGCAATCTACAAACAGTTTTTTTGTCGTAGAAATTGAAAATTTGGAAAGGAGACAAAAATATTGTTTATCATATTTTTATTGAAATTGTCATTTGTGTGGAAAAAATTCTTCATGAGTCTAGAATATGATCTGTGCCCGTGCTCCACATCCTGATCCTTTGCGAATCCAATTTATTTTCTGAAATACACTTTTCATTACAGCATGCGTAAAAATGCATGAACATCGAATATGCGCAGGCGTCAATATCGTAAAGCAGAAATTATGTACGCGACCCGAAAACGAAACAGCGATTGAAATAGCGGTAGAAAAGAGTCGCATAAATTATAGCGCTTTTTAGGTTAGATTTCCGACAACTGTACTGATAGGAGAATCTCAGCCACTTTTTGGCAATCTACAAACAACATTTTCACCATGGAAATGGATAATCGAAAGGAAAAACATGTTTAAAGAATTTTTCTACTTTTTTATTCATATGTAATGAATTTTTTTTCCTATATAAACTAAAATGACTCAATGATTAAAAGTCTTGACCGTGCCTTTTATTATGACTAGAAAACATAATACTAAACGATAAAATCGAAGCAAAGCGAGAAATGATCATTTCGTAACGACTTTGATAATCGTAAGCATCCCAAGCCGGTACCAAATGCAACATTCCCTCATCGCGCTTACTCCGACTGTCAAATCTATTCACACAAGCTCAAGGATCGAGTGGTAATATTCATGAGAATTTGCATAAGCGCGCGTTGAAAACAGGACTGGAAATCTCCCCTGAATACGTATTCTCACCTAACTAGAATGTTGTTTGCTCTGTTCACTACAAATATAAGGTAAGGTACCTCCCATTTCCTGACAAGGTATTTAAGTCACGCGACAACGTAGCCAATACATAATTTATCTCGTGACAAAAGTTCTTAATGCCTTAGAAGGTTAAATGGGAAAGAGAAAATAATAGAAAACGTTTTAACGAACGTGAAAGCAGCAACAGGGTCATCAAACTTCGGCATATTGGAAACCATTGAGTGGAAAAATAATTATTAAGTCCTATTGTAGTAAATAATGGTGCAACACTTTGTCTTTATTTTTTATTGTAGCTAAAACCTTTATTTATGACTGGTCATTTTCCTACGAGAAACAGAAAACTATAAACTTTGTATTTTTGTTTTGAGTATATTCTACAAATTTGGAGGAACAAATCAAAATTCAAATTCATATCAAATTCGAACGCTTTTACCGATCTTCGCTAAATTTAAAATCTGACATCACTGAACATTGTTTCGTTTGCGTAAAAAATTTGTGATCGTACGATGATGTGCTGCGAAAATTACTGCAATAACAAATTCGTTTTTTCAACAACACCGAACACAATGAAATCCGAACCACTTTACCGATTTTACACAAATTCAATATCAAAAATTTCATCACTTTGTTCGTAATTTCAGGCCAACAGATGAAAATTTGCTCGAATTAGAGCGCTGACAGAAGTTTTTCATAACCTTAAAAATTTCATAAAATCTGCAATTAATCAATTTCGTAAAATACATTATAAAAATATATACGAAGTAAATGTTGTCTAGTCCTCCATACGATATGCGAATTTTAACTGCATGATTTTGTCGACCCGTTTGCGAGTTATTGCGATGGAAATCCTGAACCACTTTGCTTGACCTTTTAGACCATTTTTAGCAGGAAAAAGTCGATATAAAAAAAATAAAAACAAAGCTTCCTCTATAGGAAAGCAAAACGATTTAACGAACGATGCAAGCACCAAAGGGATCGTCAAACGTCGGCACATTGGAAACCATTGAGTAGGAAAATAATGATAGAGTCCCATTGTAGTAAATAATGGTGCACCCGTCTCTGCTTGGATCTCTATTTTTTTTTTTTGCTAAAGCCTATAGCTGTGACTGATCGTTTCGATAAATATCCGTCACCGGAGGTACATAGATCCCGCCTGCATTTTATTATCGAGTACGAAATGAGGGTAGAGCGCATATATGTGTATAGTGTGAGGTCAGTGGTCGAGTGAACCGGGCAGTTGTTTGTCTCTCGATTGCGGGGGGATTGAATATACTATGAAGCTTTGCAGTGGACTGCATGCTATCCTCGCGTCGACGCTGACACTGGGGCATGTCATCCGTATTCCCTTCCTCCGAGGGGACCCTAAATAATCCGCATTATGACAGAAGGACAGTGATAAATTTTGGCACACGCCACGACGCCGGACGCTGATTAGATACTGTGCGAACGGAGATGTACACACCAAGCCACTTCGGCAACCGGGAGGTAACTAGACAGCGAAAGCACTAAAGCAGAGATCTCGAATAGTAAGATGAATTGTATGTGATGCGCTCGCTTGTCTCGTTGTTCCGCGTTCAAATAAATATTGAGATAACGAGCTTTCGATGTTAACAAGGTCCATGACATATTTTATCGTCTCTACTCATGTTTTATTATAAGTAGAAAAAGAGAGTATACTTCATGTAACTCTTGAGAGAGATTTATTTCGCTTCCTATGGCCTGCTCAAAGACACTTTTCTAGCTCTACGCAATATCGTAGAAAAATTTTACACGTGTGCACATTCCAGTTGCATGAGTGTTTACGCACTAGTGCGCAAAATTTAATTTGTATTGTTTTCACTTACGTGTGTGAAAACTTGAATACACAGAATTAAATGTTCGGTTAATTGTGACAACTACGTTTCCAATTTGGTGTACACAATCTCTTAAAAATTAGGTGCCTCAATCGTGTGGGACAGTAACCTTAACTATTCCCGATTAGTTTTCGCGAGATTAGTGAGGTCAACCAATCCAATCGTTGCGACTACCACTCGAATTATTGGGACTACCATTCGAATCGTCTTTATTCTCATTCAAACCGTTGGCACTATTATTTGAGTTGTAAGGGAAATAGAATAATCGATTGGTTGTGTCAACTCATTTTTTGGTTATGGTAACTAATCATTTCTTTCTGTGTGGATGACTTTTGTAAGCACGAGTCCGCAAAATTTTATTGGTGGTTTTTTTCACAATGTAGTGCGCAATATTGTATTCGAGCTTTTGAACGCACGTCTGCGCAAAATTGAATAGGCGATATTTGTAAGCATTTATATGTGCAATATTGAATTCGTGGTTTTTTCACACAGTCATGTGAAAATTTGTATTCCATATTTTTTTACGCACGTTTGGGCAAAATTTTTCTTGTGATTTTTTATACGCACGTGGGCGCAAAATTATAATCGTGATTTCTTTTACGTGCGTGCGCGCAAAATTGTTTTTGTGATTTTGTTTACAGTACGCGTGCGCAAAATTGGTTGGATGATTTTTTTACGGACGTGCGCGCAAAATTGTATTCGTGATTTCTTTTAGGCGCGTATACGCAAAATTGTTTTTGTGATTTTTTTTACAGCATACGTGCGCAAAATTGGATAGACGATTGTTTTACGCAAGTGCGTACAAAATTGAATTCGTGGTTTTTTTACATCAGTACGCAAAATTAAATTTGTTGTTTTCTCTTCACACTAGTGGGCAATATTATATTCATAGTTTTTCCACGGTCTAGTCCGCAAAATTAGTGGGTACGTGGTTCTTAAGAGGCAGTGATACACAGTGATACACTGCTGGAAACTTCATCGCCCAATGTTAAACGCCTATAGGGCTGACTTTCTCGCACATAAGCCCCCTTTCCGGTTTTTCGGTTCTCCTGACTAAACGGCTCTGTGTTTCGGAAAGCCAAAAGCTCAGCCCAATTCTGACGTATTTTCGCATATACTCTCAGAATTTGAGCCCTATTTCTCAAGGAGTTTAGAAGAGAATAGCTTTCAAAATTTCTGCGGAGGGAGGGGGGGGGGGGGGGAGTATCACTGCTTCTTAGCACACTAGTGCGTGAAATTGAATGCCCGGTTTTTCTTTACGCGGGTTGCAAATTTAAAAAATATATGTTCGGCCTGGACATCTCCAATAGAATTAATTTTGAGAAATAAAATTCCTTGAAAAAAACGGCCAGTGAATGCCGGCCGTTTTCTTCGTTGCAACTTTACATAAAATTCGTTTGTTGACGTCACGTTGGGGGTGCCATAAAAACAAAAAGAACTGCACAAAGGTATGCAAGAATAATCGAAAATTCTTTCATGTATATATTTGACTTTTGCATCTTTAAGCTACAATGAAAGTCCTCTAACTCTGGAGGGATTAAAATTTGAGGGATCGTGCCAATTCAATATCCCTCGTTCCTTTGCCACCTTATCCTTTGGTTCGTTGCGAAAGTAACGAATGAAATTACCTTATTTAATTCGATCTATCACGGTCGTTTTTCTCCGGGCTAGTGCAGAGGGCGGTCAGAGGTCACGAGACGAAAATGGATATGGAGAAAAAGTATAGAGAAGGATATGGGCTGGGTATTCTGAGAGCATCGCAACTTGTTGAGGGCAAAAGGGGAGATCACATAGCTCTTATCCTTCTCTCACTCTTTTTCTCTCAGTATCCAACTGAATTCAAGGCTCTCGAGGAATTATACAGACACGAATGACTTCGCGACCCAATTCCTGTACTTTCCGTCTTCTCACTCTCACTTTGCATCTGGTAATTGAAATTCCGCAATGGCACGTCGCGCGATTCTTTATTTTTCTTTTCCGTTGATCGATCAAAGCGTTATTGTGTCGCGAAGCAGAAATTCACTCGTAGTAACTCGCGTTAATGCGTTCAATTTTCGTTTGTAATTTTTTTCTGATACTTAGCTTAGATCTGATCTTTGGCACTTTCGTACATAGATTAACTTGATAATTTCATTGTCAAAAACTTGTCTACAACGCTCACACTTACCAATCTGAACCCAATTTCCACATATTTGCAGAATTCAATGTACACTTTGATTTATAGGTTTTTCTTTATAATTTTTACTACATAGATCGATTTGAATCAAAACTTGTCTCTCGAATAATGTGTGAGTCTTCTAGTTTTGGTAGCTGATGGTCGAATCTTTAGGCGAAGCCTAATATGTTCTATGTGAACATTAGGCGAAGTAATGTCCTATATTACTCATATCTTCTCATATCTTCATCTGTTTTTATCGAGGATTTAACTTGGCTAATAAGATTCGGTTGAATATTTTTGAAAGGCAATTTTGTTTTTTAAGATTTTCCAGCTGAAATTTTTTTAATTACAAGTGATTTGGTTATGGGATAGTAACACTTTTAATACTCGGCGTACCAATTTTTTTTGGGAAATTTTTTTTTGGGGGATTTGTTATCTTTTTGAAAATCTAAACGCCATGAAAAAACTGATAAGTTAATTTACAGTAATCCGTAAATACAGGTAAGTAGACTCTCAGTAGACTCTCCTAAATTTTTGAACAGACAAGCCCGTATATTAAATGCATACAGGCTGCAGTAGGACTTTTAGAAGACGCTTCGTCTAATATTTGAAACGACAGACAACAGCTTCAATATAGGCGCAGAGAGGATTCAAAAAGTGTTATGCAACATTATCACTTTTCCGTTTGTTCTAAATATTATATCTACGCGTCTTTAGAATTGCAAGGCCTATTCCCCTGCTTAACTTTTAAATCGTCGATGAATATCCAAGCAGTGTCTCTGCTTCGCATCATTGTTGTATAATATGAATCCTTTTTATTTTCATTCTCACCATAATCGATATCACACTTGTATCTTCGTAATTATGATTGTTGACTTTCTGCGAAGATGTAGGCACTAATCCAATGCTGATAGTTTTCTTTGTTATTTTTGCTACATTTATTTCAAATATTTGCCATTCAATTTGTAACAAATACGAGCTTGATTGAAGATCTACTTCACAGGCGCAATAAATGGCCAATGAGAAAGTACAATCCAAAGATACTATTTCCCTTCAAAGAGGTTAGTTTTATTTTCAATTAGACATAAGAGGAAGGCCAGTTAAAAATATTTTTTTTTAAATTATGAATACGACCCTCTCTCTCATAGTAAGAAAAATAAACAATAATTCCCCTCTGTGAAATAAACCCAAAGGATATTTTTGTAAATGGACCAACTGATTGGGTCAACCGGTTGCTTTTAAACCATATATTCATGAGTTTAATACTCTGGGCGTAATACAAAAAACACTGCTTTAAAATCTGGTCTTAACTACATACGTGTCATTCTAGTATTTCGGTTTTAGAATCAATGCACATTTCTTAAATCGACAAGCAAAATCCATTTACTGGTCCAATCACGAGTAGCTTCAAAAAAGCACTCGCAGTGGCTTTCAGATTAAGGGGACCGAATCACAAAAACAAAGTCATGAGAAAAAAAATCTGGAAATGTATATTTTTGTATTTTTTTAAAATATATTTTAAAATGTTTTTCAAAATTATTTTTAAAAAATATTACATTTAAATCTCATTCAGTACATAACAATGGTGTGAGGTCAAGAGTAAAATTTATCACTTGTCGTAGCTTTCAGATCAAACTGGTGAATCAATTTTGGTGTTCGATGTCTTACTTAATCTGTCGAAGAATGCATTCTGAATTGAATATAGTTATTTTGGATGGAGTGAAAATTGTATTTGCTTTAACCAATTGTTTAGTAAGTTTTTATTACAGGAAGATTTATTAACACATTTAAAATGATAGCTTCCTCATAACAACTTGCAATAAAAATTCCAATATTCAATCCAGAACGCACTCTTCAACAGATAAAATAAGACATTGCACTCTGAAATTTGTTCATCGGTTTGGTGAGAAAACTATAACGAGTGAACATTTTTACTTTTTTCACCAGTCAATGGTTTTTGCTTGTAATTTGAAGAATATGCATTTAGTCGAAAACCATAATCACAAGCAGCGTCAAATAAAAAAGCACCAGCAGTGTCTTTCAGATGGCGCCGGTCAATTAATTGTGATTTTCGACTTACTGAATATTCTCTGCATCAATACCTATAATCCATTGACCAGTTTGATCTGAAAGCCACTGTGAGTGGTTTTTAAATGAACGCTACATTTGCAGCCCGAAGTGTTTTTTTTTATTATAAGGACAACTCGCCTCTTCGTCGAAAAAATTATAATAATAATTACCTTATTGCCGGATGAACCCGAAGGATTTTTTGGGAATGGACCAGCCAATTGGGTCAAGTGGTTGCTTCGAACCAGATTCATGATATTTTACTTTCTGGGTGTGATTCAGAGAACACTGCTTCAGGGATTGGCCTTAAGTACGTCTCATTCGCTTTGAAGATACATTGCACATCAATTAAGCGAAGCAATTTTTTTAACAGGTCAGACTTGTAAAGATCTTTGCCAGTATTATTCTGACATTTTATTCTCTTGTCTATGACTCTGCTTTAAGGGGGCCGATTCACTTACAAGATGTGATAAAAAATAGAATCTGTAAATTATATCTTTCTTTTTCAAAATTTCACATTTAAACCTCATTAAGTACATAACAAGCATTATAATACTGCAATTTTATAAAGACAGATAGTGCCCAAGGTCAAATAGAATTTTTTTCAGTTATCGTAGCTTTCAGACCAAACTGGTGAACCAATTTTGGTGTTCAATGTCTAATCTTATCTGTTGAAGTGTGCATTCTGGATTGAATATAGCGATTTTGAATGCAGTAAAAATTATATATATTGTGACCAACTGTTTAGTACGTTTTTAATAGGAAAGAATTTATCAACACATTCAAAATCATAGTTTGGTAATAAAGACTTGAAATAAAAATTCCTATATTTAATCCAGAATGCACTCTTTGGAAGATAAAATAAGACATTGAACAATAAAATTAATGCATCAGTCTGGTAATTTGGTTTGGATACACTGTATGTCTTTACAAAATTGCAGAATTGTTGTAATACTTGTTATGTATTTAAGTATGTTTTCATGTCAGATTTTTTAAAAGATTTTCAGAATTTTTTTCCCTATGACATTTTTAGGTGACTGGGTCCCTCAAGGATTAAGAAAAAAAGGGTACTTTTAATTAGTGTGCAGAGAGAATGATTCTTAGCAAAGGCCAATCCTCACAGCAGTGTTATTCGAATCCTGCGCACTGTGTAAAACTCTTGAACCTGGTTTCAAAGTAAGCGGTTTACCAAATTGACCGGCCGATTTGTAATAGAATCCTTCGGTGTGATCCTGACGGGAGGACATTTATAATTTTTTTCTTCGCTGAAGGTGAAAGGTGTCCTTATGAGCAAGAAAAACTTTTTTGACTCTGCTGGAATGGTGTGTGCTGCGAAGAGAATGTCACCTAGCAAAGACCAATCCTTGGCGTAGTGTTCTCTTCTTCTAATTTGGTTTTTAAACCGCCAGGTGACCCAATCATGATCCACATGTGAAAAATCCTTTGGGTTCATCCTGAAAGAAGGTCATTATTTTTGGTCTCTTCTTCTGTGAATGAGAGAGTGACCCTTATAATAAACATATGACTGTATTAACTGCAGCGTGGAATGAAAAGCACTGGCAGGGGCTTTGAGAACAAGCCTGTCAATTGATTTGTAAATGACAACCTAATCGATTGACTCATTTACAAAAAAAAGCTTTGGGCTTATTCTGAAGAGAGGTAATAATTGGCTATTTTTCCTTCTATGAGGGGTAAAGTGGTATTCATGATAAAAAAATTACTTTTTGGCCGAACGTCCCGATTATGGTTATTTGAAAATCAAATTGAAGTTTTTAAAAGTAAATTGTATCTTTGTATTTTGTACTTACTTATTCGTGTTTATTGTTCCTCTGCATAAAATATTCAATTGAACTTTTTTATCAGTTGCAGCAAAAAACTAAAACAAGAATAATTTTTTCTAAAATAAACATAACGAATTTTTTTTTAAATAACCTGCTGATGAGGTTAGAAATTATCTCCCACATTTTTGGCGTCGTCGAAAATAATCCTCTTTCTGCGGTTTTGCCACTCACATTCACTCACTAGAGTCATTGAGCTAGAGAAAAAATAATCACGCATGACTCTGTTTTTTTATTTACTGACTTTGTGTCATCTGTCATCAGACGACGTGAGCGAGCCGGTCGGCAGACGTGTTATGCGTGCGTCGTTTTCTTCACACGTACGCACACGTATATGCGATCGGAAAAATCAGTTTCGATGTGTGAGTTCGGACAAAAGTGAAATTTGGCCAAATATCAGCACTTCGGGAACCGATTTTATCGCAATCGGTCTCATTAAAAAGGGGGAAAAAAAATAAAAAATATTGGCGCTGATACATTTACCGTCCGCGATCTATTGCCTGAGATAATTGAAGTTAAGACGGGCTGGTACACACGCCATGCACGTATACCGACGGACACATCAGCAGTTTGACGTTGTGTGAGTGCGGTGTAAATTTGTTGACCGATTCAGAATTGTAAGTGGCCAGATATTAGCATTGCGGGCACCAATTTTATTAAAATAGGGCTCATTGTAAAGTGAAAAAAAAAAAAAATTGAACCTGACACATTTTGGCGTCGGCGACGTTTTGACTGAGATAATTCGAGTTACATTTCGTAACAGACGAAAAAGGGGCGAGCTTGCTGTAAATAAGAGTAGCGCTAGCGTCTCGGTTTTAATACTTGGCGTTGAGCTGCTACCGCGTCTCTTGATAAGAAAAAACTAAAAAAAAAAACCCTCACGAGTAAAAACCGTGAGGGTTTTTTTTGGGGGATTTCACTACTTTTTGCAAAGTTTTCGCTATAACATTTTACCAGTGCTTTTTATCCTACAGTGGTATCACTATATACGGTTAAATAACTGCATCTAAAACGTGGATCTTATGTTTTTATAAATTTTCTAAATTTTATGACCAGTAATTTCAAACTTGTATAGTTGATTCTTACCATTTGTACAGTCATTTTATTAGCAATTCTCGTGATCGTATTTTCACAATGCAAAATTTTTAGATAAAAGACTTACGGTAAATTACGGTATTGTTACGGTTATTTTACTCAAAATAAAAACACTGGAGTTTACATATTTACAGGCATCTGAAAATACAACACTTAACTTTTTTTTAACAGAACATAGATCGTTAAATCGTATGCATACCATTCTATTATGGTGTACAGCTAAGCTGCGACTGTCTCAAGAAATTCCAAAAAAACTTGCTTTTGATTGCAATACATGTTTCCAAAAAAGTCGAAAGACTTCTGCAAATTTGAACTAAGAATAGGATTTTCAAGACTTACGGTTCCCTGTCAGTCCTAATAACTGTAAACCGAAATCTATGGAGACTTCGACCTGGACAGTAAACCCTACGGAGCGGTCGACCTGGATAGGGAAAAATATGGAGAAATTGACCCGGACATCCAAAACTATGGAAGAATCGATCTGGATACCGAAAATTACATAGCGCTCGACCTGGACGTCGAATACCATGAAGGAACCAACCTGGACATCGGAAACTATGGAGGAATCGCTCTTTACACTTAAAACTATGGAGAGATTGACCTGGACAACGAATAATATGGAGCCATCGACCTGGATACGGAAAACTATGGAGAGCTCGACCTGAACACCGAAAACTATGGAGAGGTCGACGTAGACATCTGAAACCATGGAGAGATCGACCTGGACATCGCAAACTATAGAGAAATCGACTTGGGCACCTAAAACTATGAAGAGACCTGGACAACGAAAACTGCGAAGCCGTCGACCTGGACACGAAAAACTATGGAGCGGTCGACCTGGACATCGGAAAATATGGACGAATTGACCTGGAGACCAAAGCTGTAGAGCAATCGTTCGTTTATTAACATTAACAATGTATATACTATTGCTTCGCCGTGTATTTCATAAACTGGCTCATCAGTGGATGACGTTTATGATTTTCTTATAGTGATTAGTAGGTTGCGAAACATAGTGGTTGACAGGTTGCGAAAGATGAGTGTGCGAAATCACAGAGTCGACCACTGAAAAAGTGTAATATTTCAGGGAAGTTATGAAATATAAAACCATATCACCTAAACTACTGAACGTAGAGCGCTCGTTTTGGTCTTAAAACGAATTATTTTGGCCTGTAGTATCTGATTATATCTGAAAAAGGCCTGAAAACGCTATCATTTTATCAATATAACACATTAACCTCGAAAAAAAAGTGGCTAAAACGAGTTGGCGCGAGTAAATGATCTGCGGCAGTGTAACTGTACTTGTCGCGAGACGCTGCCGCGTCTCTTGATATTCGCGCAGTGGGGGGGGGGGGCATCCCCCCCCCGCACGCGTGCGTCACTACATGCATTTTGTCGCATCAAAAAAATATTGGAAAGGGGGTTCTGGAAATTCCGAACACTAACATCCAGCTACCGACGAATAACATACGATTATTGGTTTGGATTAGTTTTCGGGATTTCAAATGTCGGTATTTTGATCTGTCGGTATATTTATTTGTCGGGATAATCATTTGTCGGTTTTTTAATTGATATTATAAGGTGCTTCGGCGATTGACGACTCTTAAAGTTTTGGTAAACTTTACGTTTCGCCCTGGTCGGGGCCTCTTCAGAAGTTTATTTCATCTTCTCGGTATTGTGGATTTTGTGACCTCTTTTTTTAAATTGATTATGTGTGTCATTGTTGGTTAAAAACTTAATTGTATGTTAGTGATGTCATGGAGTAAAACCAGTGGACAGCCTCACCGGTCTTGTAGGTTATGTCTGTTTTATTATTATTTATGCTTCTTTTTAATTCTATTGTATTTCTTTGGACTATTTTCTAGACCGGAGAGTGTGAGGTCACATTTTACTTAGTATTTTAATTGGTCGGTATTTTATATGTCGGTATCTTGACCGTCGGGATTGTAATCGTCGGTGAAACGGACGGCACCCAAATTAATGAGGGAGCAGTTGCATCCTTCTGTTACACTCAAAGAAAAATATCATAATTTAATAATAAAAAATAGTTAATCCGACGATAATCTAACTATGATGTATAATTGCCCGGAGGAACGACTGTTTTTTGTAGTTATGGCAAATATAAGAAAATGGCTGGATAAACCATTAATGTAATTCCCAAGGGGAACGTCTAGATTTCATGGTTATGGCAAATATAATTATAGTAGCAATTATCAAAATGATAATAATTTCAAGAACTATTCTAATGATTTCAAATATACCGTTGTGTTGCAGATACGATTTCACGTTTGTTTTCAATAAACTTGCAAGTATCGTATATTGAACCATATTATCATCACTTTAACTATTAAACATTGCAACTCATTCAATATGTTTTTCTCTCAATGTAATGATCTTGAACAAACCAGACAGATTAGCCCCGATCTCCACTACACACAAATACATACAATTGCTTTTTCAAAAGTTGAGCTTCGATCAATTCCGGCGTCTCTCGAGAGAAAGTAACGCAGATTGAGAAACCGAAACGTGTTACGTGAGTTGCTACAGAGAATGCTGCTAAGTTTACTACGAGAAATGTGCACATGTGTGTATGTGTGTGTTCCAGTATGTTTGTCTACACAACGCGAAAGGATGGAACCGAAACAGTGAGATATACGCATCAGCGAGGAACCGAGAAACTATAACTTTGTCACGAAACTTTCTTATGTAAGCGCAAGATTACTGCGGGAGGTTTGCAGCTTCTGCGATTTGCGAGAGTGAACCAGGACATGTACATATGTATATACACGTATACGCGTGTCTTCTTTGACACACGAATTGTAGTCTGCACTGCAACAGCGCTAGTACAAATAATACGGGTATGGGAATATTCGCATATGTCTCTTGATGACTGTCACATTAATTAACGAATTCATTGCTTGAGCACAAATTGAACGGCGTGTCCATCTCAGCTGACGCAGGCAAATAAATTACACGAAAATTGAGGCCCATTGATGATAGTATCGTATTTGTTGTGAATAATTTAATTAGTATTATAAACAATTGTATTTGCTTTTTTTCACACTTGTACTCTATTTCAGCTTTGTAATCATCTTGACATCGGAGTTTTTGTTTTTTTTTTTTTCAATTTTTCAAAATGATCCTGATAATATTTTAATATTTCTCCGCATTAAGAACATGTTTCGCAACTGAAAATGAAGAAAAACGATTGCAAAAATGTAGCTCCGATTTCACTGTTATAAAGCGCTTCAATTTTGCTTTTATATTCTGCAAAATATTTATTTTCATATTGTAAACCAAGCGGAATATTTTTTCGGATGGCGAGATTGAAGCACAATTACCAGCGAATCATTAATATCTCGGAAAACTCTGACAATGTATTTTCACTGGCTTTGAGGAAACCTAAAAAACATCAAGCAGAAGATACATATTTTATTGAAAGATGTTAACTATGGAAATATTCTTCGATAATGATTCTATGAAGAGAGTGACCTGTTTTGTCACTAAAATTGCAGCCTAATTCTTCTGTCATCTATGATTACAAATATTTTGTCGGCAAAAAAACCACCGAAAGAGCGAATATTTTCCATCCACAAATATCCAGGAATACGTTTTGAATCTTCTCTTGTGAATGACTGAAAATAAACCCAAGTCACCAGCACAGCATAAGTCAACATTTCTTTTAATTAAAAAATGTTATCTCATGCAAATATCCCTTACAACAAAGTCCTAGAGAATAACCGCCGAGTAATTCTAATTAAAGAGATTATGCAGAGTAGGCGAATAAAGAAGTAAAGTAGATTCATTAAAAACGGACATACGTGATATTATTCCAATATAGAATAATGCTCGAGGCTGTGATCCTGGATAAGAGATTCCAACAATCCGCAAGTCAGCATCACTTCGCCCACACAATGAAAGGTAGTTGTGTAACAGTTTTCGTAAGTAGCAGACCTCTTGTGTTGTTTGATCGATTTTTTGTGTATGTTTCGAGACTTTGTTGAATTTGAAATGCCTCAACGATTTCGTACATTTCGATAATTTTTAAATATTTTGGGTATAAAATCAAGAGAAAAGAATAAGTTTTAAGAACTTTATGTATTAAATTGGATGTGACGTAAAATGAAGTGGGAAAGCAAAGCAACCTTTTATTTTCGACGAAAGTACAGTGTCAAAGCGAAGCAACACATTTTTTTCGTCGAAATTACAGAAAGTACAGTGTCGAAGCGAAGGAACATTTTTTCCGTACTACCTTAGTGAAGCAACGCCTGTTTTATGTAAGAATGACAGAAAACATAGCTTCAAAACTAAGCAACACGTTTTTTTAGTCAAATTGACAGAAAATATTGTCCCATAGAGAAGCAACACCTTTTTGTGTAAAAGTGACCGAAAATATGGTCTTAAACCAAAAAATAACTTTTTCGTGTAAAAACGACAGATCTGTGTAGCCTTTACTTCATATAAACGTCGTACGGGTGTCTCTTGAATCCGTGACATTGACTTTGGCCTGCGGAGCGTCACGGAGCTGTATAGTGTCATTTGGCGTTGCGGATTCCCTTCCGAAAAGTGCAACGAAAAATAGTCGTCCCCGTAGACGGGTCAGTGATAGTTCAAAGTGAGAAAGAGCGAGAGACGAAAATACGAGGAAAGGGTGAGACGTGTCTGGCACTGTACACAGGATCTATGTGCACCCGGTAATAGGAAGAGAGATGTACAGAAGTGGCACACGCAGGTAGCGAACGAGACTCGGCAGTGCTGTGAGCAAACGTCCATGTGGAATTGAGCGGTGAATAGGAGAGTCGTAAAGTTACGTAGCGAACATATATACACAGATACCTGCCATACTCATGCACTGTACAAGTGGCTCCCTGTGTTATACGTGTTTTCGTCGGCGCCTAGCAATATAGGTCAACTATATGTTGTTTCCATCCGTGTATCTCAGTATTTATGTATCTACACGTATACCAGTCGTTCCGCCATTAGTGTTTAAATAATAGACCTCGAAGATGAGCCAACAACAACAAGCCATTCTCGCGAAGCTCTGTAGGTTGGGGGAAGGGGTACACCAGTCAAGACGACGTTTCTTGCTGTGCAGTCACCTATTGTGTGTTTGTGTGTATATCCTAAGCCATTCGTTGCCATCCAAATGTATATCTGTAGATATATATATATGTGCGCGCGCGTGTGTGTGTGTGTGTGTGTGTGTGTGTGTGTGTGTGCATATGGATCTATGTACGGATGTACCGAATATGGAAGCCATTAAATAAGCAATGAATGACATTTTCATTACAAAATGAAGGGAACTGTAGCTCGCTGTTAGGGACCACTTCACTAATTATCTAAATGACGCAGCACTATTTTATAGGTATACTAACTATAACGTGTTCGCTTCGCTCCCACTCCAATCTATTTATTTATCTCTTCTTGGGCCTAAGCATAAAGTTTCCATGTTTATAAGATTCGTGACTCTACTTCAGTATTTCGATATAATCAACTTTCGATATGCCATGTCTTTTTTTTACGGAAAGAAAAAGATATTGAATTTCGCAACTGCGACGAATACAGCCATTTAAAAGCGCCCGATATGTAACTCTGCGACGATCATAACAGTCTGAAGTTGACTTTACGTCAAAGCCATCGACGACCAATCAGAGTGCTTGAGAACTGGCATCAGCTTCCGATATTTCTTTTCTTTTTAGAGAGAATTGCGATTTGCGCACGGCACACTTGAATTTGAATGAACATATATTTAGATGCTGTTCTGGTAGAAATGTGATTAAGGCAATTGGTTTGGATTCTATTGTTACAATTGCTGATCCATTTGGTCCAATATAACCTATAATGTAAAGTGGTTGGAAGTTCGGAGGCTGTAATCGAATATGTCATCGGTTATCGAACATCGACCATGGAAAGGTCGACCTGCTGTAAATTCTCGCCGCCTTATGTTGAGAAATCAAATATCACCCGAAAATGTCGGTATAACAAAATTAGTAGAATTTTGGCAATTTATAGATATTCGTATACAATTGTTTTTTTTTCTAACGGCAAAAATTAGTACTCCTGCTATTTTTAGATGAATTTTAAGGTAAACTGAACTGGACACAGCCACTGTTAGGTGCAAGCAGTTAAACAGCTGTGAAACGTTGTTATTATTTAATGATCAAGTTTTAAGAGCTCTCACGTGACCGGACCTGTACAGTTCGGTGAGAGCACTACACTGTAGGTCAGTCGGTGAGTTGAGCTAGCAGAGAGTGTTTGAAAATCATTCTCCCTGACCGTTCCTCCAGCCTGGAGGCAAACGGCTAGGTCGGTCCAGAATCACGTGACCTAAGAAGAAGGAGAGCACCCAGGATGACCTTCTGCTTACGAATTATTATTACGTTTTCCATCGTACATTAAGTGCATAGTTATTTATTGACATACAGAAATTTCAGTTTCTATTGATTTTACAACCGTTCAATCTCAGTATTCTTTAGTGGATCTATAATTGAATCTATGTTACCAACCACAAGTTCACTGAAAAAAAAATAATGGAACAAAATGTATTAGCAGAAATCGTATTCTGAATGTGTTTACAACCGAATCCGAATTTATTCCCCTTTTCCTTACTGTTATTATTATAATATGTTACTATTATTATTGTTATTAATTGAGGTCAAGATTTAATTCATTTATGTATTTCGAAAATTTACGCTGCTCACACTTGTACCATGTTCTGCATATTGTTGATACAAGTCGTCCGGAAAACAAAATATAGCACCCAGTGTAAATGTAACGGAAATTCATAATTTGGTGTTTAATTTTTGTGATTCAAAGTAGCACAATAGTGCCAAGTTTGAATAGCGTACATTAGCTAAGCTATTCGAGAGCTGCATTGCTAATACGAGCCTCGTTATCCTCGTCTTCTCTTTGAAGCCACGTTCCAATCGATAAAATGACGGGCAATTGTAATGCGGCGTTGGCGGCGCGAGAAGGGCGATGGACGATGATGGTGTACTGTACTGTGAACCGCTCAACGTTCCCTCCCTCCAATCTACTAACAATGGCCAACAATAGCTTTAGAAAAATTTTCTCGATCCACGTTTACGTTCCCCCCTTCTTTTTTCTCCTCCTGCAACACACAGGCACACACACAGACACACACACACACACACACACACACACACACACACACACACACACACACACACACACACACACACACACACACACACACACACACACACACACACACACACACACACACACACACACACATTTCTGGTTGCTGGCTGCACTAGCTCTGTCGTCAAATATCCAAGATAAGAGCCATAGCCCAGTTGCTAGAGAGCACAGCACTAAACCAGAGCTTTAGTATACCATAACCATAGAGACGCTGGTCGCGTATATAGTACCTCGAAAATCTTTGTAACTCGCAACTTGTGAAATCGCGAACTTGAACGTCACACAAGGTTCACAAAAGGATAATATGCAAATGGTATATGGTGAGATTGTGTGTGTGTGTGTGTGTGTGTGTGTGTGTGTGTGTGTGTGCGCGTGCGTGCGTGCGTGCGTGCGTGCGTGCGCGCGCGTGTGTGTGTGTGTGTGTGTGTGTGTGTGTGTGTGTGTGTGTGTGTGTGTGTGTGTGTGTGTGTGTGTGTGTGTGTGTGTGTGTGTGTGTGTGTGTGTGTGTGTGTGTGTGTGTGTGTGTGTGTGTGTGTGTGTGTGTGTGTGTGTGTGTGTGTGTGTGTGTGTGTGTGTGTGTGTGTGTGTACTGCTATGTATTTTACGGGTAAGAGCCAAATGCGCATTTGTAGTAGACTGTACATAATCCGTCTATCTATATATGTTGTCAAACATTGCACGGACTGCGCATAGACCGCTGCGAAGTAGATAGCTGCTATCTCCAGTCCGCCCTTTTAGACGGTGTCTCTGGGTGATTTCCAACACGGAATTATCGTCTTCGATTCTCAAATTGGATTGGAACAATTCACTCGGTTGGGAGAGTCGTAGAAACATGGAGAGGGTCAGGGAGTGAGATGGAAAGGTGAGTGAGTGAGCGAACCAGAAACAACGCAGCTGCCAGAGCAGCGCGAAATTCTGTGGACCCTGGGTTGCATTGCCCCAAGGGGCATCCCTGAGTGCCATGGTGGTTCACTCCCCCCCCCCCCCCCCCCCTCTCTTTCTGGTTTGCTTCTACCCCCGTTGTTATGTATATATATATATATGTATAGAGAGAGAGAGAGAGAGAGAGAGAGAGAGAGGTGTACAACTCTAGCTGCGCTATACGATATATGTATACAGCACGACGACGACGACGTCGACAGCGACGACGGTTCAGTGCCGGCGTGGTGGAGAGAAAGAGGGAGAGGGAGAGAGAGAGAAACCGGGGAGGTCGATCAATAACACGCCGCAGCGGGCTCTCCGTCTCTCCCTTTCTCTCTCTTTCTGCTAGCGCAGCGACCGTTTCTCCTCCTTTTCTCCTTCCTTTCCGTCCATTTCCGTCTCATTTCTTGAAGTGAATACGACCAAGATGCAGTCGGTTTGATCGAGCAAGACAGTGGATAACGGCGGAAGCAGAGCAAAGATAAAATATCCAAAAGTCATTCGGTAAACCGAGCCTATGTAGTGAGAGCTGTGCTGTGATCGTATAAGCACGGGATTCGTGTAATCGAATTCTACATTTCCTACGAGCTTTTTCTTTTTTTAATTTTTTTAAGGTTTTTTGCATTGCCGATGTCAGGGATTTTGAGTTTAATCACCGAGAGGTATGCAGGGGAGGATGAAGATGCAATTCATTGGGCGTAAAGGAAGAAAATGATGTGAAGGAGAGGAAGAGAAGAGAATTTCCAATTAGTCCTGTAGCTCCTTTCCACCACGTTTCTCCTCCCGTGTCACTCTCTATTCTCCTTCCTTCTCTCTCTTGATTTCGCTCTCATCTTTTCCTCCTTTATACTCCTCTTTCTTATCTCCACGATTATCTGCATACTTCCTCTCTCTATTCTTCTTCCGTCATTTTATTCTCCTTTCTGCTCTCTTCTCCTTCCTTCTTCTCTACCACTTCCTTTTATCGACTTGCTCACACACTCCACACTATTCTGTACCACCCTTCATACTTCATATACCCCATCACATCCCATACTCTGTACTCCACACCACACACGGTACTTCGGATTTGATACTCGACAATCAACATTCCGGACTTCACCTGCGACACTCCGTACCTCATACTCGGGACTTCATACTCGACACTCTCCACTCCGCACTTCATACTCAACACTCCATACTGTGCACTCCATACTCCGCACCTTATACTCAACACTCCATATTCTGGATTTCATACTCGACACTCCATTCACTGAGCTCCATAATCTGCTCCCCATACTCCAAACTCCGCACCTTGTACTCCACACTTCATACTTGAAACTCCACCATGCGTACTTCATACTTGATACTCCTCGCTCCTTACTTCACATACTCCACATCCTAAGCGCCATACTCCATAACTCGATACTCCATAACTCCATACTCCACAACTCCATAACTCCATACTCCACATCCCACACTCCATACTTTACACTCCACATTCCACACTTCATACTTGACACTTAACACTCCACATTCCACACGCTACAATCCACACAACACACTCTACTTTACTCTACTCCCTTCGCTTACTTTGCATGTTTTCTCTTTGCTCTTTCCCCTTATCCCCGCTCCCCAGCCCTTTTCCCTGCTATTCCCTCCCTTTGAGATTTCACTCCTCTCCAGTTTCCGACATTTCTCCTCCTCTTTCCACCCAACCCCTTTCTCTCTCCACCTTTCCGCCCCCCACTGCTTCACGCCCGTCCCCTGCTTCCCGATGTGGCTCTCCCTTTGCCATCGAAACACTAGTTCCTCGACATCGCCTCGCGATCGAATTACAAATTGAGCCGAAATTTAATCGTTGATCAAATTGCCACTGTAATAAGGGTGCCAAGCATCGCAGAGCTCTAGAGGCTCGCCACGACATAGTTTCAACGTTGACGCGGGTCGTCTCAAATTCGCCTGCGCACGTGTTGCCCGGTATTATATACGTATTTTCCTGCTTTCGCGGGAATCTGGCACCGCAATATGTATATACAAAAAAAAACGCACCAGTGTTTTCGCGGTCGGCAATTCAATTGGGATAATATTATAGAGTTTTCATGGCGCATAAAGGCCGAATTGGTGCGGGGGGCGAAAAGTTATAATCGTGATCGAATAATCGGAGCACCAGCGGACTTTTCAATCTCTTTCTCTCTCGATTTTGTATCTCTATAGCTAGGCTCTCTGACGGTGACATTATATCCGATCTAACGGACACCACACAGCCATCAGCTATTATCGAATATTGTTGGCATTTTACGGCACGAGAGATCGCAATGTCGACGAGTTGGCCAAGTGGAGAACGCTGGGGCGCTGCTTGATTGCCGCAGAGAGAAAGGGTGGCAGCGGCGAAGCGGTCACTCTCTGCGTTATATCGTTACGCGTACAGCACACCATTTTTCACGTCGCTTCACTGGTCCCTACGCTACGATACCGCTTCCACCCTCGACAAGCTCACTCGACAGCCTTCTCTTCGATAGATAGCTCGATCCTGTGTACCGGTGACACTGCCACTGTAGCCGTGTGGCTATAGAACCTGTCGTATAGTACCCGTATAGCTATATGGTCTATGGAACTCATAGCCGAAGATGTTAAGGAGGCCGGGGCCACTCGGGTTGCTGAGTAGATGGGTTAAGGGGCTGCTGGAGTATATTCATTCACCGACTTTGATCGGTTAAAAAGTTCGGTTTCGTAGTTCACAAAATACGTTATTAATGTTACAAACATGTTTCATATTGAACAGAATTATAGTAGTAAATGACATTTTATTGATCATCGCAATCTATACATTATTGATGCAATCGATATATATAAAGAGAATCATATTTGTGCCTGATCAACTGACCATTGACCGAAGTCCTTCAGCCACAGAATTATAATATTAACATAAACGCATTTGCGTCCATTCAAATTTCGAGTGAAAGCGCACGGAAACAACGACTTCGTTACGGTAACGAAAAAAATAGTTGGGCCAAACCAAGTGACTTCGTACTCTAAGAGACAGACGATTATTTATTTAAATCAACTATTTTCAGGTGTTTGGCTCTGATCGTTCCTTGGACTAAATAGTTAGTTGGGCGAACTACTATTTTCGCCTCAACTATCTTACTTAGTTGGATCACGAATAAAATTCGTTATGTAACTTAAATAAAGTCGGAACTAAGTCGGGATGATAAATGTGACTAATATCAGGTCGTTACACCGACTAACCAGATGGTCATGGCAACAGATTTTTACTCAACTAATAAATAGTTAGTTGGCCCAACGAAGCCGATAATATATAATATATACTATAATCGCATTTCCGTGCGATAATAGTATATTACGATACGAGTGCGATGAAACTTTTTCTGACGAGGGTGAGTTTGCAGCACGAGCCGCAGGCGAGTGTTACAATCAAACGAGTTGAGAAAAAGTTTCTCGCACGAGTTTCGTATACAAATTTATTTCACTAGTGCGAGAAATAAGCACTTCTCGCACGGAGTTGCATAAGAGAATAATGAACATCGTAAAATTGTAATCCTCCTGGAAACCAATATGCCTGCTCGAACTGTTAACACCACCTGTTATGCAGTATATAAACATTTCTAGTAGTCACATTCGAAAGACAGGACTGGTCTCAAATTCTATGAGGTTTTCTCCGTATATTTCAAAATACCTAGACTGGAAAAGCACATGTGAAATGTAAACTACGTTTACGTGGTTCAATAGGTATGAATCGTATTTATGACTGGTAAACGGATCACGCGATCATAGAATAACTGGTTTGTCTAATGGAAATTTTGACGATTCTGGAATGTTCAGAAAACGTCATAGAATTGTTGTCTGGTCTGATTTTACATATCTGCATTCTTGGAACGTACATATATATAACGGCAAAGGTACTGTTGAAGTTTTGAGCGGCCGTATTGGTTTTCGAGAAGTTCAGAAATATACGATTTTTTCTATTCCCTGTTAGTTTTTAACTATAATCCAAGCAGACAACTAACCGTTCTTATTCACGTAAAGTCTCTGTCAAATTCAGAGCAGGTATTAATTGTATTTACGGTAAATAGTCTATCTTACAGAACAGCCTATTGTTACCGACTTTGGTCGATAATTTACAGAATTCAAGCAAATGTTAGTCTCCTTAAACATACGACGACTTTTGTTTCAAGCCCGATCCTGTTGAGTCGACAAATCATTCTTTTATTTTAAACAAATTTTTACATTTTTCAAAGGCATATTTATTTGAAAAACATCATCCTTATTTCCCTGGAAAACAAGGTAATGAACCAACAAAATGTTATTCTATTCAAATAAATATATATGTCAAATTGCCAAAATATGATCACTATAAACCGAATTTGATTTAAACAACTGAATATCATATTGTAAGTACTGTATTTAATTTTGTACAAACAACGAAGTGTTTTGTTCGCGGTACATAATATTTATTCAAACATATGGACCCGTGCGATTGTGTTGAAGCAAACAACATTTTGTTTATTCAACAGAACTTTATTTTCAGTGTACGTTAGGGTTAAGCTCTGTCTTAACAATTTTCATAGGGTCACATAACCCAAGCACAAATAAGACTACTACTCACTATTATCTCATTTTACATTCGAATTATCCGAACGATCCGATTAGCCCCGGTCTCCATGAGGGAGACTATATCCCTTGAGGCCTTGCACCGAACCAATATGACAAACGATCGGAGGCGATAATAATCAAAAGAGCGCAAAGCGCGGGAAATGCTCGCGCTTTCAACCTCCCTGCAACTTTTACTACTATCATCGACGCCATTAACCCCTGCCACCAAGGACGCATCTCTCCTTTTCCGATTTCTCGCCTCGAGCAGCTTCGCAACTGCTTACAATGAGGAGGCTTTTCAAAGTCTTGAATAAGCACACCCTCCTTTTGACATTCGACTTTTAGTTCTCTTTTACCCTTTGCTGCGTCACCATGGCTTTCCTCTAGCAGCGTATTTCTATTATTATGATGATAATAATAAGGACAATGGGATTGTGAGTCACACCCATTAAGAATAAATGGCGATGACGCATGTTAAATAAATATTGCTAGTAATTCAGATTATAATAAGAGATGTACATTTTATCGGATATTTTGAATTTATTCATTCTAAATAAAAAACGAAGGAACCACTGATTGCCGTGCTAACAAAGCTTGCGGTCTACGTGGAATATTAATTTTTTTCGTCCAATATTATGTATTAAATTTTTAACTATTATGAGTTATTTGAGTTTGACTTGGAAACGGAACATATTTGGCCTAGAAACATTCTAATTGGATTTAATATATATTTCCGAACTAATTAGAAGTTTGTTTATGTATTGAATGTATTCATTCACGTGCACATTGACTTCCATAAATACTAAATATGAGGAATTATCCAAATCGAATTAAATTTTCTATCCAGTAATGAGGAACTATGATATTCGTCTTTTCATATAAAACATTAACGTTTTTTAACTCAATTAAATATAACTATTTTGTTATTCTATCAATTCAGGTGCCCCAGTAATAATTAACTTACATTACCGATTTATAAATTAATTTTATTGAATCCATGCATCGTTCTCGTTAAATCTGGCTATTGTAATTTTAATTTTAATTTCTTGATATATGCCTTAACTCATACACACGGACAGTTTCATTACAATAGATTCTCAAGTCACTCTTTACACTTAACGATATTTTGATAAAGTTCTGATACGTTCCGTATTAACTGTAGGAATTCAGGAGAGAATAGACCTCGGCTTATTTTTGCCAACCTCAGATATTAATAATAGATATCGTTGCTGCAAGTTGCAAGAATAATAATTGACTATTTTTTATTGAGTTGACCCAGTTACAATAATCAATTCCGATTAGTCATAAATCATTCTCATTAAATGCATGGAATATCATCTGTTTGATAAATGTCAAATGAGTTATCCAGCAATTTTCATTTAACCTGCCAGTTGTAATCTAAAATTTTAATCCTAGGCTTATACATTCAAACGCTTTTATTAGACTCGATTCTCGAGTCACCCTTTGCACTCAACGATATCTTGATAAGGTTTATTTTTGGCATTCTTGGACACTAAAATTAGATATCTTTGCTGGAAATTTGAAAAATGATAATAAAATATTTTTAATTAAGTTGACCCAGTTACAATGATTAATTCACAAGACTCATAAGTCAATCTCATTGAATGAATTGAATATCATCTTTTCGATAAATATCACGTGAGTTCTTCGGCAAGTTTCATCAAATCTCCCTATTGTAATTTTAATTTGTGATCCTAGACTCATACATACAAACACTTTTATTGCAATCGATTCTCAAGTCACCCTTTACACTTAGCGATATCTTAATAAGATTCTAACAGCGCTCGAACGATCCGTATTAACTGTAGGAATTAGGGAGAGAATAGCTCTCGGTTCCTTAGTCCTCGTGATGAAGGGTGTACCGAGTATGAGGGGTAGTAGGGGATCAGGCTCAGCGACGCGAGAACGAGCCGAGGATCAAGCACAACGAGTCTATCGACCCGAGTGCACAAACTCCCTTGGTGAGCCCGTAACCGCGTGCGAGCGGCTAGAGTTGGCACACGGAATTCATCGTCGCCGTCGTCGTCGTCGTCGTCGTCGTCATCGTCGCAATAGTCGTGGTTGAGCCACGATCTCACAGAACTCGCAGTGCAACTGCAGCAGGCGCTTTTTCGCTCTGTCTCTCTTTCTCTATTCTCTCACCCTGCTCTCACTCTTCTCCCACCCTTCGTTTATCCGCCTCTCTCTCTCTCTCTCACTCTGCAGTTTCGCGAGACTTTGGAGTCCTATGCTGTACGGCACGCTTGTTCACCTCACGTGATTCATATAACTTTGGCGGATGGCGTAGGGGGTGGTGGGGTGAGGGGGGAGGGATGAGGTGAGAGTGGGCGGGAGGAGGAAGGAGTAACCAAGAGAGGCACTAGCAGGACTGGCGCAGACTACTATAGTATAATAAGTCCTCTCACGCTCGTTGCTATTCCTCTTTAGTCCCTCCCTGTCCCGCGGAGAACGTTTTATAAGTGAAAAGTAATAACCAGGAGCACGGAAAGCGCAGCTACCTTCGTACTAAGGCGAATAAAACGAGGAAAATGTGCTTTCATCGTTTTCGCGTGTATATAAATGAATACAAGCGAAATTGAGAAAAGAAAGATAGGAAAAGAAAGCTGCGTCCCCTGTTCTTTTGATGTTAATTAATTTTTCAAGTTTTTTTTTTTCTATTCTTTTTTTTTGTTCCTCGCAGTCAATCGTGAGAAGTGTTTCGGGCAATAGACAAGAGCCCGAGAACAGAGCGAAGGGAGGCCGCCGCCCGCAGCCTACTTCGTTCTCGAGGAAACCAGAACGTGTAATGTAAAGAAAAAAAAAATGGGCTATAGTCATGGGTTGTCAAAAGAAAGTGGGCCAAATCAGACCGCGAGCGGTTCATTGTCGAGAATTTTTTACAATGCGATAATTAAAAAAATGCCCGTAGAGGAAACATTCTGCGAGGTTCGTTTTCATTCACTATTCATGATTACTTCATTTTTTTTCTCCTCCACTTACGTTACTCGAATGTAGGGCAGTTCGGGATAAATTAACCAAGAAATTACGAATTCGTAAGATAAACGTGTAATTGATTTAAATTTTTAATATGTGTATAATGAAATAAATATACATTAAAGTGGAGAAATAAATGCATGGCCTAGTATCAGTTACTAGGAGTTTTTTTTGCACTCTTCAAGGTGAAATTTGCTGGCAAATGGAGATTTTTATTTTTAAATAGTAGGCAAAACTTTGTGAGCGAACAGGTAATAATTTCAAGTGCTCACGTACCAGTAAAAATACAGTAAGAGATGCTTTTTTTCTAAACTATGTTTAATTTTCCTGTGAAATTATCATAAATTGTTTGAATAATGGTGTTATATATTGCGCGTCTTATGACGATTTCACACTCGGAGATAGTGTAATTTGTAACGCAAACTGTAATCCAATTTACTCAGAGACAACTCGTATTTGAGTAAAAAGCGAGCCAAGTTTCACTGTAGAGTAGATAGACGAAGTGAAACCTAGTTTGCCTTCCTCCAAAATATTACCCAGTTCTAAGGAAATTGAATGGCGGTTTCCATTAGGGTTTGTGAAGGTGTGTCACATTAACTTAAGCCAGGCTGAATGCTGAAATTTGGAATAGAGTTTCGTCTCTTGGTTCTATTTTGGCCACCAGGTTCGAATTAATTTTGTCGGAACGAAAAAAAACGAGTGAATAACAAAATGTGAAATCATAGTTAGGAATTATCAAAAATCGTCGCTGGAAAGAAAACTTGACAACACGGTAAAAAAAATCTGCTTGAAGTTTAGTATACTTTTATTAGAAGTTTTTATTCATAAACTAGTATATGAAATTGAGTATACAAGTGTAATGTAAAATTTATGTATGGAACATCATATTCAATAATTTACTTCAATTGTACTGTGAAAGTATTTGAATTTTAATGATTTTCTTTAATTTTACGGGGAAAGTACATGAATTTTATACCACAATTGTTTATTAAATTTCGATGACGAGTTTATGCATAGAAACTTCCTATCTTTTCTAACAGTGAACCACTGAACCTGCTAATATCTAGGCAGAACTTTTGACAATACCTTAAGCGTTATTCAATCTCTCCTTGGATTTGCTGCTGTTGCTTGTTGTCTCAACGCTACTCCTAATTTCTGAGACTTTGTAGCACATTGTTCAGTCACCCTTTCTTCACAATTGACGACAATAGAATGTCGACTCAAGTACCAAGAAGGGCAGACAAAACATACACACTCTACATCTCGCTAGTTTCTCGATGAAGCGAAGAAAATGAATACGAAGGATTTCTGACAATTTTCGGAACATGAAAGGAAGTCACGGGCCTCCTGAAAACGCTCGTGAGGCATAAACACAATTGTCATTGTGTTTGTATGCATCAGCACCACTTTTCCCTTAGTTCATCATCAGCCTTTATCATTGTTGGACGTTAATTCTCCTTAAATTAAACACACATTCAGATGAAACGTTGATTTTTCGTCATAAATCCATTTTCTCGCTAATTTGTAGACAATTTCTCCCTGGTCGATCATGAAACTTAATTAAGGACCGATTACAGGTAAGTAAGAAATTATCAAGTCCGACCTTCTCGATTAGAAAATTGAAGTTACTAATTCTTGTCGAGGCAAAAGTTGTGAAAGTACCATTCACTTCTTGAACGTTATTCAATGTGTGCTTCTTGCCTCAAATCTACCCCTAATTCACAAGCTCTTCTAGTAAATTGTAGATCCACCCTTTCTTCTCAATTGGCGACAATGGAATGACAAGTACCAAGAAGCCCAGACATAACATATACACTCGAGTCCCTTGAACATTCGTGTATATATCTCGCCAATTTCTCGATGAAGTGAAGGGAATTAATACGAAGGAAGTCGTGTCTCACAAGACGAACTAGCGGAGGTACAGGAAGAGAAGCCACGGGTCTCACGGAAACACTCGTGTGGCATCAACACGATTGCCGTAGTGTTTGTATGTATGTGTCGAAAGTTCGAACTGAGGCCGCTCAGTTAGCATTACCACCGAACAACAAACCATCAGTTCATCCTTTATAATTATTTCACGTGACTCCTTCTTCATTGAAACACACATTCAAGTGCAACATTGATTTGTCATTATAAATCCATTTTCACGCTAATTTGCAGACAATCTCCCCCAGGTCGGTCATGAAACTTAATAAAGTACCGATTACAGGTAAATAAGAGATTATTAAGTCCGACCTTCTCGACTAGAAAATTGAAGTTACTAATTATTGTCGAGGCAAAACTCGTGACAATACCGTACCCTTCTCAAACGTTATTTAATATGTTGCTTGTTACTTCAACTCTACCCTTAATTCACAAGCTCTTGTAGTAAATTTTAGATCCACCATTTCTTCTCAATTGGTGACAATGGAATGACAAGTACCAAGAAGCCCAGTCATAACATATACAGTCGAGTCCCTTGAACATTCGTGAATATCTGGCCAATTTCTCGATGAAGCGACGGGAATTAATACGTAGGAAGTCGTGTCTCACAAGACGAACTAGTAGAGTAACACGAAGAGAAGTCACGGGTCTCGCGGGAACACTCGTGTGACATAAACGCAATTGTCGTAGTGTTTGTGTATGCATGTGTCGAAAGCTCGCACTGGGGTCGCTTAATTAGCGTCGCGACCGGGCAACAAACCATCAGCACTTGCGCGCGCGCTATGCTTTGGTATGGGGAGAAGCGAGTGCGCGAGTAAGTTAAAGGGACGGGAAGCCAAGGCAGGAATATAGGGAGGGCGCCTGCGAGAGAGCGCGGTGAGTACAATGCACTCCATTTGTCGATTGTACCCGCTGACACATATATCTAACACAGGCGCCGCAAAGTTATACGAGCTATTCACTCCCTTTCTCTCTCTCTCTCTCTCCCTCTCTCCCTCTCTGCTACACTCAACACACTCCCCCCAATTCGGTTTCTGTATCTCCCTCGTCCGACAATTAATATCATTAGCATTGCTCGAAACGCTCGCGATTATATGCCCCGCCCGGCAACCGCAGTAGTTCACTGCCTCTCTTTTCCTCTTCCGCCCTTACAATTCTCCCAATTTATATCTATCTGTCTCCGTTAACTCGTGCTTTCGAGGGCCATAAAATGATCCGTTGATGCGTCATCATTCAGTCATGCGAGGACAGTGAATTTATTCGCTCGCTCGTCGCACTCTATCGTCTATTACAGCCATCGATAAAATACTCTTGGGAATATACCCAACGAGCATCTTCGGTTGAATGCTGTAGAGATTAAACGATTATTCTTTATGACTTAATGCACATCGGAAATCGGTAATACGATACCGATCACCTGTTACTAATCAACAAACTTTTCTCTTAATCGAATGGATGTCTGTTATTTATTCTGCAGTTCTGTTTTCTATAAGATTTTATTGTTGGATATCATTTTATTGAAGCCTATGTGTCTGTACAAAGAACATTAAACTTTGAAAAAATTTGTGACATGGATGCACGATTTTAAAAAAATCAAATTTCTGTGGAACATGTTATTAAGACTGAGTTCAAAATGTCAATTTAATCCGTTTTGATATTTTTTCACTATTTTGTCAGGTAAGAGGGAATAAAATTACTGAATACTTCTGAGTGGGAAACTTGCAATCGAAATTTTCGTTGAAGGAGTTGAATAGTGATAAGTAATATGCCTTTTCATTTTTAAAAGAATTCATTTCCATTGTGTACTCGTTACAAATACGATACAACTCACCATAATAAAAGTTTTATTCTAATATTAATTAAAAACTGCCAAGACACCGGACGAGAAAAGTGATATAGTGGTATTCAACAGGTGTTCTTACAGCGAAATCTTTTCTCGTAAATTAATAATTTTTGTCGTGTTTACAGAGCATATAAAAGCAACGCTTATTGTTTTCCTTTAGAAAAAAAAAAAAAAAAAAAAAAAAAAAACCACTATTTAATATCAGTTACTATATTTTAACAGAATTCTCGCGGTTATTGTGGGAAAGTCTTGGCAAACTGATTATTTATCTAGCAAATTAAAAAAAAATCCGTAAGTAATAAACTATTGCATCAAGGATGAGTTATATTCTAATAGGATTATATTCAAAATTCTTTTTGATTTATCAACAATTACAAGAAAATGAAAGAATTATTAAATTTTTTCTAAATGACAAAGATTAAGAGTGAGTAATCTTTACAAATGATATTATTAGCCTCACTTTAAGGATGTATGATAGGTACAGTCCCGCCAAAAGTGAATTTCAGAAACAATTTCGAACACTTGCCGATGGGATAATAATCGGAAAAAAATAATGCATATTAAACGTGCTGAAAAGATTGATTTCGCATAATAATAATCCCCAAATGTTATCAAAATCAAAATAAAGAAAAAAATCTGAAAAAATTCATATACATTCAAATAAATGAACACATCATTTTCATTGGAAATAAAGTTAGGTTGACTGATTGTTTGTTGAACAATTGTTTTTTTCACCAATTTGTCAATAACAATTTGGGATTATTATTATGCGAAATCAATCTTTTCAGCACGTTTTATATGCGCAATTTTTTTCCCAATTTTTATCCCATCGGGAAGTGATTGAAATTGTCTCTGAAACTCGCACTTTCGGCGGGAGTGTACGTATCATACATCCTTAAGCTTCTTGACAACTAATCAGATAAAATAGTATTTTCACCATACCTACGCGGAAAGTTGAAATTCCCGTCCTAGGGGTTTTACGTAATTCGAACTTGCAGATATGGTGAAAAATAGTATACACCACTCGGGAGTGAAAGTAGACTATCCCCAACCGCGTGTTTACCACCCTCGCCTTCGGCCCGGGTCGTAATCTTACACGCGATTGGACATAGTCTACTTTCGCTGCCTAGTGGCGTAATATACTATTTGAACACATTTCTATTGGAAAATTCCGCATGGTGGTCACAACTGAGAGTAAAATATTCGTGCCTTCCTTTTGCTTTAGGTACTTGTGGTACGAGAGTGTGGACTGTAACGACTCTTTCCTAAAAGTCCGAGCTGACCCCACGTAACAGGGTATAACACGTACGCATTATAGGGATGCCGACAGGAACGCACTGAAGGAGATCAGAGCTGCCGAACATCAGAGAGATGCCTGTTTAGAATGCAAGCCGAGTATGGTACCGGACCATGGACCGCCGCCCCTTGGCCTTCGTCGAATTCACGAGGCATTTCGCCGTGTCGGGTAGGCAAGAGCGCAGCAACGCCTCGGATCCTCTGCGTCTAGAGTACTCCCTGAATTCGCAGCAGCAACAGCATCAGACCCTCACGTACTATACGCACTACGCGCCATCCCATACTCACTTCATATCTCTCTCGCTCTCGTCTCGCTGTCTCATCTCTCACTCCACGCAACAACGTTCCTGCAGCTAATTGATTGACACGCCGCTGCTGCGGCAGACCCCACGCGTCACACACACATGTACTGACGCACAGGCACTCATACATATCCATTCGTTCACATATGTAACTATACATACCCACATATACTCATACATATTCATATGTCCCCATACATACCCAGACACATTCGCACATATTCATGCATACCCATACGAACTCATGCATAACCCCACATACCCATAAATGCCTATATATATCTATACACTTCCATATGGACCCATATGGACCCATACATACCCATAGATACTCATATTATTTGAAACATCAAAAAAATTAATACATGGGGCAATCCACCTCGTTTCGACCTCTCCGATTTGGCTCGTAATTATATGTAGACTCACTTGAACCCTCAAGCATGCACCAGATTTGTATTATTTTTTCTATGGTAATGTTCTCCCAATATATTTTTAAAGTGACATATTGAATGCCATTATTTAACAATCTAAATTAATTCTGAACAATACTTTATTCAATATCAACATTTTCTAGCTCATACCCAAAGCGGGCAAGATTTTTCTTCTTATAGTTTTTAAACTTGTTTCATTTTAAAAATTATTTTTTTTATTAAAATTTTTTAATAATTATGAGAAGAAAAATCTTGCATACTTTGGCTATAAGCTAGCAATTTTTTATATTCAACAGAGTATTTATCAGAATTTTCACATGTTTTTAAATTATGGCATTCGATATGTCACTTAACAAAAAAATTTTTTTTTTTAATTGGCATATTTTGGGAAAATCGGAAGGAATTCTAAAAAAATCCAGTTATTTTCTAATTCAGTACTTAAACCTCTTAGATTAAAAGCCTCAATGCACCCCTTTTGAATATATGGGATTTCACTGTAACTACATTCAATTTTATATCGGACTTCTAAATATTTGACAAATATTCTGTAACCTCGGAATATAAGTAAGTAGAAGGAAAATAAGTAAGACCAGAGAAGAAAATTGAATCTTCTACAGAACAATTAACCCATCGTAACGCATCTTATTCGAATACTGTAATTTATTCGCAACATATCGTACTATGAAAATTAAGGGGCGCCATGATTAATGATTTCTGAAGATTCCATACGATTTTTTTAAAATTCTTTCATGCTATAAAAAAAATATATATATATATACATAAAAAATTGACTAAAAATACATAAATATGAAGTAAATAAATACCAAACTAAAAAAAATGTGTATAATAAAAATGAAAAAAAAAAAATTTTGACCATAATGCGGCAAAACCTGGTGTGAAAAGTGATATTTTTTTGACAGGTTTGATATGAGCTTCTCTTTCGAGTGAAAGTTCTTGAATCTTGATGAGCAACCCGATTAAGGTACATGGTACCTTTTTGAACCAGTCTAAAACATACACTGACACATACTCATATGCAATACCTACGTATTTACATACACCGACACATTATACAGACTGTACAGCTTCGATAAATTCATGGTGCACTATGGATCTCCCTAGTGCATATACAAATTTGGCATATTCAATGATTGGTCGTAGGCGAGGAGTGAGCGCACGGGCCAGGCTTATTACCATTGAAATGGGTTTGCGTGTCGTCGTTGTCGTTGTTGGCGTTGCGTGACAGCACGATCCCGCGAACTCTGCAGCATTGTACAACGGTGTTCTCTTCTATTATATATATATATTACACATTGAATGCGCGCTGCCATGTATTTCCGAGGAGGTGAACGTCGGAAGGTTTAGGGAGGATGAGAGCATCACGCAGACATGCTAACAGATAATATGGAAACGCTCCAAAGTGGTGCGACGTAATAAAGTTCACTGTCATACCTGTAGACTTTAGCTTATTTTTGGGTCGGCGCGGTGGCAGTACGGCCCGGTACAATCGTATTTTTCGGGGCGTTCCATCTCAAGTCCACGCCATTTTCGGATGGTACGAAAAAAGTTATCGTAAATTTTTAGGCTGACTGTTGAGAGCATGAAAGTATCGTTCTTCGATTTTTTTCGGCTGCACACTTAAGCCGAAAATGAATATGGAAAATTTACCGTTTTAAACTTGAAAATTATAAGACATTACGGAGGTTCGGAAAAAATCGAAAATCCAAGACATAAGGTTGACATTTTTTTAAATTGACACGAAATCCTTAATACGTGTGTACACAGAACTTTCGATCGATTTACCGCACCATTTGCGAGATATTAAATGGTAAAGTCTTTGAATGCTGAATAGCTGAATTTCATACGTGTGGCATAGCATTACGGTCACGATATCGCACATTTAGATTTTTTCTAATCCTGAGAACTGAGATATGCTTATGAAAAACATATGGTTGTGTTCTTTAAACATTTTCGGTTATTAAAGAGAGTTGAAATGGCCCACTTACTGGAACAATAAAGAAGAAATATCGGAATGTTTATCTAAGTCACTCAATAATTACTTCTACCATAATTTTCTCTCTGTGATTTTTTTTCCCATTTCCTTTAAGAGTGTACGCTCAAGCCGAAAATGAATATGGAAAATTCGTACTACGTATTATTTGAAAACTATATCATACTGAAAATCCTGTTCTTAAAGCTACAAGTTAAAATTTTGAAACTTAGTTTTCAATTTTCAATTCTCTACATCACTTCGGGAAAAATTCAAAGAGGTAGTCCAGTAAATGAATTTCATGAGCGGGAAAAACTGTTTAAATTCGGACGAATGATCCCGCTGAAAAAAAAATGTATTGAATTTCTTCAGGTGACTCAACCTCGTTAATTTAGTAATTGGAGTGACTCATTGTCGAAGAAAAAAAGCAAGAGAGACGTATTATTAAAAGAATACATTTCGCTTGTTAAAAGTTCATGTTAAATATCAAATTTCAAATTCAACGTGAACTTTGTAAATACAAAAGAGAATGATCCGCATACATAGGGTCGAAAAATAGAAAAGTTTTTTTTTTTTATACCTCGGTCGAAAGTACGTACTTTCGGCATCAATGTCGATGCAGAAAAACGAGCAAAAAAATTTTCGCTCCCGCTGCCGTCAGTTACTTGACTACATTTACGCGCGCACGTATATCATTTAACCTAACCACGAAGCGGCTTACGTAATATTTTGATTTATTTTAGAGACACAAATCCTCGTATCAAAATGATTTCAACGGATAAATCGATGGATAAGGAAGAAATATTATGAAATTTTGATGCAGAGTCGGCTGATCGGTGTAAACTCGTCTACTAAATGAATCAACGTCTAATAAATAAACGATGATGTTCATACATCTACAACCAAAATTTTTGAAAATAGTAATAAATTTGAATAAATATATTTGTTCAACTATGATTATATTTTCTCGCTTCGCTCGTGCCACAAATGTCGAGGCAAGCATCATTACGCGAGCAAATACAATTTTTTTTCTCGTACTTTCGACCGGCTATAAAGAAAAATAGTATACACCACACGGGCAGAATTTTGACAGCCCTGGACTGCGCGGTATGACGCGCAGTGCAGGAATGTCAAACTTTCTGCCCTTGTAGTGTAATATACTATTGTATTTTCTGAAGTACTTAAAATACCTGATAAGTATTTTAGTAATAACAATATGTATTTCAAATACTTAAAGTACATAATGTATTTTACATACTTAAAGTACATGATGTATTGCAAATACTGCCCAGCTCTGTTCATGTTAAATTTGAAATTTGAAATTTAATGTGAACTTTGTGAATATAAAAGAGAATGTTCCGAATACATAGGGTCGAAAAATAGAAGAGTATTTTGTATTTTGTGAAGTAATTAAAATAACCGAGAAGTATTTTAGTATTGAAAATATGTATTTTCAATACTTAAAGTATGCGATGTATTTAAAATACTGCTCAGCTCTGTTATAGAATCTTTAAAAAAATTCGAGTGAAATCACAGGAGTTTACAGCGGAAACATGGTGACGAATTGGGACGCTCGACTGACTGTAACATTCAAATAGTGGTATACGTGCATACTCGACGTGAAATGTCTCCTGCAATAAGTTCCGAAGTGAAGGCCATTCGGTGACGCGAGGACATCGCGTTTTTATGGCCACGAACGCATCCTTCGGTACAATGAAAATGTTTACGAGGAGATTTGGCGATATTTGTGGCAATAACAATTACACCTTAAGGGGGTATTCTCTCATTTACCAACGGAACACTAGCGGGCACTTTCTCTCGCGCTTTATTCACGCCCGTATACCCGCAATTAGCCACCGCTAATTAATTCACCCAGTAGAATGGCTTCACAAGTCCACCAGAAGCATAATGATCGAGCTAGTTAATTGCTCTACGCGCGGGCCTCGCTCAGCTCGAGCTTCTGTCCGCTTCTATCTCTAGCACTCTGTATATCCTGTGGAGCGTTGATAGTAGAACAGAGTAGAGTGAAAAGAGGCTCATGAGGGTTGCGAGGGTTCGGCTGCTGCCTCTGATGCTTTCACCACTGCTGCTTTCGCTGCTGATACTCTCCTTCCCATAATTCCGCAAGAAACTTTCTAACGAGCTATATTAAAGCGATCTCACTCACACGCACTTCAAAATTCTTGAGGATAGTTTGTCGCACGTTTAAGGTGGGGTATCAACGCCCGCATGGGCGACTACACCCGAAATTTTCCAAGTGACAAAGCTACTTCTGTGGTGTGACATCTAAAGAAAGACGGAACTTAATTGTTTTGCAGAAAATCCAAAATCGAGTAAAAAGTAAGAAGAAGTTGTTCTTACTTATTACACATTGAAAAAAATGTACTTGAAATTTAATGGACATGTAAATCAGACTGCTTAAAAAAGAACTTTTTATTTTTTTTTATTCGCCACACTGAAAACCTATAGTCTGTACTCTAATATTAAATTTTGTAAAAGATAATCTTCAGGCGATTTTTGTATTTCACATTTAATTGAGATGTAGAAAATCAAATATTCTGTTTGGACCGATATTATTATTTTTATACACTATGGACGGTACTATGTAAGGTAGCATTTAGTAGTTCGAGTGGTGAACTTTTATTTCGTATGTCGTAAAACGTTTTAAGTAATACTGCGTAAAAAGATGTTGTTTACCCTTCCCAAAAATGATTATCCAAGACAAGCTGCCATCTTTCTTGTAAAGACCACTGTAAAACTTTGTATAACATTTCTCAGCAACATAAAAAATCCGTTCTTCATACAATTTAGCCGTATTTGTGATTAAAATTATTATTGTTACTATTTATATATCAATTAACTGTAACAAGTATATTGCATATATTATTTTATAGTATATAGTATAATTGTTGAAATATAAATCGAATTTCATATTACAATTGCATGCCTATTGAAATATTAAATTATTTTTAGTAGACATGTCTAAAATTTTCGTATTCTCTATTTGCAACAATTTATTATAAATCGGGTAAAAGTGTGAATTCTTGACGCTATCTCTTAGAAAAATTCAAACGGTGTTGTCTTTATACACGGCTCGATATTATAGCATGCACCGAGAACATCGATCGTGTATAGTAAGAAAAAAAATGTATTAGTTACTTTACTATGTCATTTTATTGTCAAATAATAATATCAATAAAAATAATATTAAAAAATCAGGTTAAATCATATGAAGGACAGTTTTCACGGATGCTTGACCGATTTTATACAAATTTTGACTTTATTCATATTAAAGAAGCAGTTCGTCTTATGCGACAGTTTTTTGTAAAAGTAAAAAACATTTGTTTACGAAGAATTAAATAGTTCGGGAACTATGCAATGCCATATTTATTTTGGGTACAATAATTTTTATATTCAGCTTTAATTCGAATGTAGACGTTCTTTAATTTTTTTAATTTGCTTGAATTACATTGCAAAAGTACCTTTTATATTTTATACCGAAATTGTACAAATTTATGTGACAAGTTTATGCATGAAATTTTTTAGTCTTTTCTGATAGTGCGATTGCTTACATGTAAATAAATCTATGTGACATATCTGATATTTTAGCGTTGTAATTATATGTATATTATCTCTTTTTTAAAAAGATCATGGGTAACGGAAAGCATTGTTAGCAGTTTATTCGAGTTGTGATTGGATGCTGGAAAAGTCCGCGAGAAACAAGTTCAGTTTGGTGTCAAATTTGACATAAGAATAGGACGTGCTAATGATGCGACAAGCGAGACGAGACGAGAAAATGTCAAGAACGAGACTTGCTTCTTGAATTTGTTTTTCGACCTGTCATTCGAGTTCAAGATTATGAACATGGGCAAGATTTCATCTCGTTCTCGAATTTGACAGCCGAGATCTCGTCTTGTCTCGATCTCGTCTCGCATTAGCTGTCAATTCCGATTGATTTTTCAACTGCGACCATGAAACGAACATTACATGAGGTCCAACCCGCTGCTGACTAAAAAATATGCACAAATACTATTTATGGGGGATTCCACGGTATTTTCGCCACCCAAAAAAAAAAATCTCCAATTTTTTCTAAAAATCGAAAAATCGCGTTCAATTGTGTCTAAAGATTGACCAAATAAATAAAATTATTTGGCCGTACAGTCGAATCCCCCTTATATATAATTAAAGAATAGTCGAATAAGCAACGGCGATTTTTAGAGACAGCAAAAAAACTTCGCAGCGAAGTCTTTACGATAACGGTGGATGAGAATGGAAAACGGCCAGCTGCAATATTTGCTCAAAAATCATCAAAATGACTAACAGTAAAACGGCTGGCGTTGAAAGACACCTAGAAAAAGCATCATTAGGGGGTTTGTTTTTACATTAATAACTAATTTTCCAAGAATATGAACCTCAGTGCAGGTAGAAATAAAAAAAATTAAAAATTAGGCAGCCGTTGGAAAGCTCGTTAAGTGGATTCCCCGCTTAAAAAAAGCATTTCCGTTGATCACGGATTTTTTTCATTTTCGAGATTCTCGCTTGGTCTCGCTCGCCAATTCAAGACAATTCGAGACAAGATGTTCACATTGAACGATCGATACGAGATACGCGAGCAAATGACGAGCGCAATCAGAAACGAGCGAGATTGACAGAATTCTCGTCTCTTGTCGCATCACTAGGACGTGCGCTGACGCTAGCGTCCGTGACTTTGTAGAAGGTTATAAAAGCGCGGCAGCGCAAAAGAATCTCAGGGCGCGTGCACTAGCGCGTGTGATTAGCCTAGTTTATATATATTTTCCGTATATTTCCATATATTCGTCGGATATTGGGTATATATTTTTACAAAAAATGCTGTGAAATATATTCAAAATATAAAAATTTTCTAGGTTTATATCTATATTACATAGATATTTTTTTCATGCGAATAAGTGCATACATTTGGTATCCGGAAATTTAGAAAGGTTAGGGAAATATATTTTGGGTAGAATAGGAAGAAAATTTAGGACTGTGGGAACGCATTTGGCGGAAGTGTGTGCTGAAAATGACCTGGGAAATGTTAGGGTCATTCTGGAAATTTAGTGGAATGGCCAAAGGCATCGGCACGAAGCGTTTCGGTGATTCTGAGTGTTGGGCGAAATGGATTGAGGGACCCTCCGTCGTAAGATGTTATTGTCGTTCTGTAAATTGAGGAAACAGGCCGAAAATGCTCTCAAAAAACATTGGGGTCTTTCTGGTTACTGAGTGAGATGATCAGAAGTACGAAGTACCTTAAAAAAACGTTATGATCGTCATGAAAATTGAGTCACATTAGCAACAGCCGCAAATGCATAATGAAAGATGTTATCGGAAATTCGTATATCGAAATATTTGGAGCTAAAATTATTTGCTAAAAAAATTCGTGAATTATTTTCCGGCCGAAGCGCAGATCTGTGAATTCTAAAATGAGAAACGACCAAAATTCACTTTGTTCCAATATCAGAGAATTAAAATTTATGTTTTCAGTAATTGTCCGACCGGAAGTCAAATGTGTGAATTCTACCATACAAAAACGACCAAAAGTGCCGCTTTTCAAATATCAGAGACAAAATATTTGGAATTGATGTTTTCCGTGATGGAAAAGACGACTTGAAAATGATAGTAAAGACCTTAATTCGATATCTTAGAGAAAAAGAAATTCGAGTCGAATTGTCCGACCGGAAGTCAAATGTGTGGATTCTGGAATCACGAACAACCAAAAATCCCTTTTTTTTTTTAATTCATAGCAAAAATGTTTGAAAAGGCTGTTTTCAGAGATGGAATATTTGATTCGATAACGATGATAAAAACTAAAATTCGATATCTTAAGGAAAAAGAAAAATTGAGGTGATTTATCCGACCGGAACTTGGGTCTGGAAGATCACAATAAAAAGGTTTTAAACAGGTTTCCTGTTATGGAAAATTAGAGAGAGACCAAATTGAGATGTTTGACTGTATATACGCTGATATCCCGTTCACACATTCAAGCTAATGTCACTTTTTTCTTCGTTGGTACGGTCTCATTTATCATCATCACGTCTTGAGATATGAGACGCAGTCAGTCGATTACAGTCGTTCTGACGTTGAATTGTCTATTTATTCATATTGTTCCCATTATTATTGTTATGATTAGGATGGAGCTTTCGGACACGTGCGGTCGATAAGTATCATACTAAGTTTTTCCTTCGTCACCATACAACTTAATGGTTTATTCAAGCCAGTGAGTACTACATATATACATTCATAATATACATAACCACATACATTGACCGATTGTATTCAGATGTTTCATTTTTGCTTTCTGTCAATAGTAACAGAAAGCAAATTATAGTATTTGACTCTTATTCGAACTGCCGCAAAATGACAATGTTTTTTTCTCCTCTACTAAAACGATGATTCCATTTACTTCACATTCTACTTTCTTTTTCTTTTTTTCATTCTTCAATTAAAAATATGCTTTAAATATATTAAACTTACGGTCTGCACCAAACAGACTCGATTTCCGGACGCGAGTTGTAGACGGCAGATTTCCGGTACTCACCTGTAACAGAAATTGAAAAAAATTTTTTTAATGATTTGAAGGTAAAAGTTATTGACTAATGAACAAGTTGCTACGATCGATAAGTTTCTTCTTTACAAACGTGGACTATATAGTTTGATAGAAAAATAAATCCAGAATTCCGTTCGCATAGAAATCTGTAAGGAGTTAAAATAGTACTAAATAGATTTTTTTGCTTATAATGGTGACCTACGAAAATACTCAAATCACCGATACAACAACTGATAACATATACGTACGTTATCATTGCCCTCTGCTTATGTACCTCGTGTAGCTGTGAAAAATAAAATATTCCAAGCAGTAATGAACGTCAATGTTCCTATCGATTTTACTGAATATCAGAACGTGAGCAACGGATTATATGACAACATCATCATTAATCGACTCTTGTAAATCACTCGTGAATCACAGACGGAAACGGAAATAAGTATACCGTCGATTTTTAATGACTCGAGAGCGAAATATACCAACGCAGAATGTAGATAACATATCGATCGACGAACTATATCTAAGCTCTCAAGTCAGATTGTTCTGCTACTATATTGAAGTGCACATCGGAATAGCAAACGGCGAGAAGCTGTCGTGTTATAGGAGCTCGAGAAACAGAAGACCATAGCCGAGAGAAGAGATTCACGACATCGCTGCAGCCGAGACGCGCGAATGCAGTAAAATTATTAATGAACTTTTCACTCACTGGTTGCACCCCTATCGAGGAGTCCGGGGCGAGTCAGACAATTTTTTTTCATGTGTGTGTGGGTGAATGAGCATGAGCGAGTAAGTGTGAGTAAGTGTGCACCGAAAGAAATACATACTAAGATTTTTAATATCCGATATACTAAATAATATATACTATCGGGTAGTATTTGGATAGTACCGTGTATTATGTGTATTGTAAGGGTTATTATACGGAATGCCCTCGGTACAATCAGATATTAACCATTACCATAATTATACTAACTGTTGTACTCCAGAGAGTGATCCTTATACGAAGCATCCAATATACTATCCGATATTATATTTTTACTATCGAATAGTATCTATTTCTTTCGATGTGAGTAAGTGTGAATAAGTGTGAATAAGTGTGAATAAGTGTGAGTGAGTGTGAATGAGTGTATACTCGACAAGCGGATGTTAGGTGCTCAGTTCTAAGTGCCGAGCGTCTCGTTCTTAAACACGCGAGAAGGGGGCCACGTATGTTGTAAAGGTTACGAGGCGAATTTTCCATTGTGCGGTTTCGGCAACATTTCAATAGTTTCACGGCGAAAACTGAGGGAAAGAAAACACTAGGAATCACGAAAGAGAGAGATAGAAATTACCGTGCATTCGTAACGAAATAGCGATACACCAAGGGAATTACTGAAAATTTGTTGACGAGCGAACTTCAGACGTTAGCTATGCTACGTACGAATCCCGAGTTATTGTTTCGCTTCCCATATATATATATATGGGATACATGTATATATATATATATACATGTATATAGATATACATGGAAACGCTCGAATTCGCTCGGTTCTTCGATAATTGAAAAAGAATGAAAATTATTTGACGCCCAGCCGCGGAAACCGAGTTATATAATAACGAGAGTTCTCCAGATTCAATAACTGCGCTGATGGCGCGCGTGGAATGAAAAGAAACCAGTGAAATAAATGGAAAATATCATATCTCTCCGTGCTTTTTAGTTTTTACAACCGATACATATATATATATATATATGTTTTTTTTTTTAATGGGAAAAGAGTTTTTCGAGGGGGTCGTGTACCCAAAGAGGGTTCTTCGACGATCGATGGACCCAGGCACGATGATGAAATGGCTCGAGAGGAAAACAAAAGCTTGCGATAGCCTCTCGCTTGCACACGCTTTGAGTATTCGATCAACCGATCGACGCGGATAATTTGCGTTTTACGCTCGAACACGTCGCTCAACGGGAGAAAGAGAGAGGGGACACCACTCACTCGTGTTACACTTGGGAAACGATGGAGAGCCGACGAGGTGTAAGTTTTTACGATGTAGAATAAGCTACTTTCGCGATTTACTATGCTGAAGTGAGGAGGACGCCGGCCTCGAGGACACTGCAAGGTTGATGTACCGCTCACCAACGGTGATAAATGTCACCAACAGTTGACCATATTTTTATTTTTATTTCATCGTTTGCAAAACGTGGAAAATTATACCGCTTTATTACCGACGGAAAATGGGCATCACGTTGTAAACAACATGGTTGTTTTTATTGTATAATTTAAAAACGTATGAAATTATATTATTCTTTTTCAATTGTATTTTTATTCTCATTTTGTAATTCTCTAACGTAGAAAGTTGTAACGCTTACATTAATTTCAATAAAAACGTTATTGATAAATGTCATGAACAGTTATTGACCGCATTTTTTTAAATTTCATCATTTGCAAAACGTAAAAAATTATACCGCTTTATTACTAAAGGATAATCAAAAAATTCAGAAGGTTCGGAGATATGCGCTTTTCGAAAGTTTAGCCGCGACAAGAGCATTTCGCCGAAAATACCATGTAAATATTCGTTTTATAAGGTAGAAAATTGTATCATTCTTGTTACCGAAAGAACAAGGGCATCCCGCTGGAAATTGCATTTCTATCCTCATTTTGTTATGGTTTTTCGTTTAAATTTCTGTTTGTAAAGTTGACGTACCACTCGCCAACGGCAATAAATTCCACCAACAGCTGACTTTTTATTTATTTTTATTTCATTGTTTTTAAAACGTAGAGAATTATACCGCTTCGTCACTAAAGTAAAAAAAAAAAGGGCGTTCCTCTAAAAATCGCGCCTATAATATTTTTTTATCATTTTCAAACTTGAAAATTATATTATTTCTTACTGAATGAGAAAAGTTAATTGCTGTAATTTAGTTACGATGCGGGAACGGATTTTGTAGTACACCTTTTTTTTAATTTAAGGCTAGAAAATCAGGGTGCATTTTGTGAGCAATGAAATTTTAGCAAAAATTTATCATACATTTTAATGCATTGAAAAGAATGGAATTTATACACAAAAGTTTAAAAATTGTGTTTTTTCAATTATTGGTGTTATTCCACTCTTTCTATTGGAAAGAACGATGAACATTAAAGAAAAATGATCAATTTGCTTAATTCCACGATAAATCCCTCGCCTCATAACTATCGTTTCACTATATAGATTTATTTTTATCAAATTCCGTTCTAACGATATTTCTAATTTAATTCGGTGGACATGGACTCTAATTAATTGAATTAATTTTTTTCTAGAATCTTTTCGAACCGCAATTATATTTTTGTGGGCTGTTAGATATAACATTGACTTTCCGCTCTTCCAAATATAGCTAAGCTAATTAATAATTGATCAGAGATTATTGAGAAAGCCTTAACGTATAATTTATAATGCGCGGTGTTGAATTTTTTATAATTCGCAGGTATTATTAAATCACGGAAATCCCTTTTCAAATTCATAGTATTTAACATTAATTCTCTATTTTAAATTCCTGTGTGTAATTTTAATTAAAAAGGGTAAAAATAAAATCGATTTATTGGGGCGCATCAAATAATTAAATTTAAGTCTCAATTTATTTATCGTTTTTTCTCGGTAACGTCTAATAGTAGATTTTTCAGGAGTTAAATGTCGAAAGAAGAGTCACATTCCCGATTGACATTAAAAATGAAATGCTTCAGATAGCATCCAACTCATAATCTTGAAATTCAGCACCAACATCAGAATAAGTAGTAAAGAACACTGCAAGAATAAATTATGAAGCTTCCAAGCGTTCGTTTGTTTGTTTGTTTTTTTTTCATTATGAGTCGAGTAAAACATTTTACATTCAATAAGAAAGACGTCCACTTACAACTCAGAATAGTATACTTTCCGTATTAAAAGAAGAAAAGAAGTACTGTTATAACGACTTGGGCTTTCATTAAGTAGATTTCTCACCGTTAAGTAATCGTTGTTTTCTGAGCACTCTTAATTACCTTTATTCGAGAAACGCGGTACCGTCGCTTTGAAGGAAATACGAGGGCGTACAAAAATAAATATGCATATATACTCTGGTTTCGCTTCGCTCATGTTTGTAATTAATGCCATTAAAAGTCACGCCTGTTATTATAGTTCTCATGTTCAGAATATGTGGCCAAATTAATAATAAAATTTCGACAGATGGCAGTCAAATCGAATGTTGCGAAAAATTTGTCATTCAACGTGGTATCGAAAAAAATCCTTTTAAACCGGATTAAATCTAAAAAAAAATTTATGAACCCGCAATCGTTATAAAAAGTACATATTGAATCAAACCAGAGGAAAACGGCTACAAAGATTATCTGGTTTCTTAATGATGCAAAATTGCAAATTTTTTCTTAATTCGGTTCAACCTCAGTCCGTCATACGAAAAAAAATATGTTGATTAATTTCACCTTCCTCAGAAACTTCGTGAATAAAAATTGTAAGAACATAAAAAAAAGACAATTTTAATGTAATTTATTCATTTTACCATAACGCGCAAACTACTTGACCGGATCAGGTCAAATTTTGTTGCCATATAGAGTACTACCATATATTTACTTGGTATATTGATTTTATAAGAATCGCTTAACGCATATCGTTTTTAGAAGATTTTCAAGAATATAAAAAAAAATTGCCATTCCGTTCTAACTCGAATAGATTTTTGACTATTGAGCTAAGACTTTGTATAAAAATTGAACAAAGTGATGCGACCCTTGGTGTCAAATTTGGGCAAAGTCGGTGGTACCGTTTTAATTTTATGGATTATCAAAATTTTCAAAAAAATGACGTTATTGCATAAAAATTTGCAAAACATGATATAGCAAGCACAAAATTTCCAGCTAAGCAAGACAATGTTGAGTAATTCTACAATTTAAATTTAATTAAAGTCGGCACAACGTGTCAGTTATACAGGAATTTGATTTATTTTTTGTTCATATTGCCTGGCCCCCTAAACTTCGTTTTTCATTTACTTATTCAAAACAACAACAAAGTTCAACCACGCACATGGCTTCCTCATTATTTTCGCTTCTTACAACGTACTTTCGTGTGGAATTACCAGCCCAGATTTTAAACTGAGCGTCATCTGAATCTGATCAGTATAAAAATGTTTGCCTTATTAAATGTATACTCGAATTATTTTATGATAGTCCATTTGAGAATAAAGATTGAACCCAATATATGAAAAACTGCGAAAGCTCAACAACTCACTCCCATTCAGCCAGAGGTTTTTATCTAAACCACTTTTCTCGGTGTTTCGCGCCATTTTGAGTAGCCTGACACGAAAAACACGGAAAATAAAACAGCATGAAAACAAAGCTCCCTCTATAAGGAAGAAAAAAAACGAGACAAATATAGGAAGCAATGCCAGATAGAAAGACCAGAGAGTGAAATACGTATAAATATAAACGAAGCTTTTATCAAGATTAAAGAAGCGTGTAGGGTTGGTAGTACTGGCTCTGCCGGTCGGTCGGTCAGTGGCTGGCGAGTATCCAAAAAAGCGCTGCAATATTGATTGTCCACGTGTTACATACTCTCGGTTCTCTTTAACAAACTATTCTCGAATCCAACCTGTCCTACCAAACCGTCCAATCGCAAATGCAGTTCGCAGTCATCATAAACCCTTACGCACACATATGCAAAATAAAAATTCGTCTATAAACCATTCGTTATCCGCGCTGAATTTACAGTCCTAATGTGCCGATTGCCGTGAGCAAAAAGCTCAATAAATCACAAGAAAGACCGGGGCTAGTTGACTCAACTTTTGTTTCCATTTCTTTCTGATACTCCGCGGCATGAATAAAAAGTAAAGTTATTTTTTTGCATGGGTCGTTATCTAGATAATCTGATTTTTTTAGCTCTGGTCAATGAGCATAGTCCAGTATGTTGGACCATGACTGATCTTGTTTTCAAGTATGTAATTAATTTGATTTAAGGTGCAATTAATTGTCTTATGAATTCGAATAAATGAAATCGTTTTTTTGGTTTTATTGTATCTCATGATCAAAATTTTCGTAAAAGTTGTATATTACCACAAGGTGTACGAGGAGCAACATACACAGAGAAAAAAACAGTTTGATGTATTAAATAATTAATTTAGAAAAATATAATTGCTTTTCAATAATATTTTCTTCAACCACCGTAATATTCTATAGAACTTACTTTTAATATTTTGAAAACAAATTTATATGAATAAAAAAATATCCTCTTCAAAGTTGTCAACGAAATAATTTTATTAAATCGATCAGTACGTTTAATAAATTTGATTGTTTTTCCTGAGAGTGCCTTATGTTATTGCCGATTTTTTGGTGGGTTTAACGAAACCCACCCTAACTCGCCCCGGTCTCCCCTACAATTTTTCGGCCTCGTCCCCAACCGCAATAACGCAATCTGTCATAGCATTAAAAAACGATCACAGATATAAACAAATACGTTACTGTTCTATGATGGTTATTAAAACCAAAGCTCTTTTTACGGATATCCTGAAAATTCGAGATCGCTTGAAAAGTGGTCGCTACAATCGACCACATGAAACAATGTATCGAATAGCAATAAATAGTCCTGATATGGAGGTATGAAAAAAAATTTAGGGGAAAACATAACAAATGGACTAGAGATCCAATTTTAACGAGGCGCGTAATGACCGATGCCTGGTTTCTCTTTGTATAATAATCCTCACGTTTCTGCTTTATCTGATTAAAATATAACGGGCAAGTTGACGTTAAAACATTTGGGTTTGACTTTTGCTTGCTAATAAAAGGGACTTCGTATGTTTTTTTCCCGGAGAGCTGGAAATTAACTAAAACGTGGAAAAAATGGATTTAGAATAAAACTCCGGATGGTCGTATGTACGTTTTTGTAATGAGATTTAAAAAGTCTCAGCAGCGAACTCGCCCACTTGTTTTTCAACGCACTGCAGCCATTTTTTCCGGACTTGTGGTGTTTATACTACAGAAAAAAATAGCTTGTATCAATAGTAGCAACAGAGTTGTAGCAAAAGGAACACATGTGTAAAATAAACAACGATATTTCGTTTAAGTAAACGCTATGGCAGTTTTACGCCTATTCACCAAAAGTTTATATCAATAAGAAACATGGTTTTCCATAGTGTATCTCGTTTCTCTAAATTGAAACCAAAAAAATGTTATTGACATTTTTTATCTTTCAGTGCTAAAAAATGACAGCATATGTTTGCGTTAGAGAAACAAATTTTTCAAAACATAAAAGAAAATAGTATAATGAAACGAAAATTCTGGGAAAGTTTAATTACTGTTGCCGCTCAGAGTTGAAGGTTTGTCAACAATTCCAGGAATACCTCTTACATTTTCATTTGATTAACAGAAAAACACCGTTTCCACGTAAAAATGCAAAAAAGCGAGTTTTCAAGGGCGTAATGAAAAAAAAAACGATTCTTCGAAGCTTAGGAATTATGAAATATTTTTCAATTCCACAGATTTCTTATAAAACATTCTAAAAATGTGTAGCCAATATTTCAATGGAAATCTCAAAAAGTTAATTCGGTGTGAGATCGTCTTAAAACAGCATCTCCAGTTTTTCCAGAAAGAGTTCTCACATTGCAAGTTCCAATTACTTAAACGAAGTTAAAGAAAGATGCATTCAGATCCTTTCTAAATCCTCTCTACGCCAGCAATACCGTCTTCATCCTATTTCTCCACTCCGTATACTTTTAATTCGAAAAAAACTTTGTTTTCTTCTTCCAGCGGTCGTTAACTTAATTGTACCTATAATGTATCTGTACTTAAATACGTTTTATAACACCCCAAGTTGGAAACCAACTGGTGCGTCTCGATGAAGAAAGCAAATAAATCGAGCAGAGTCTCCGTCGGGACCGCAAGGACGTTCCATCTAATCTCAACTTTGATTCCGCTTTGATAAAGCCCCGAGAGAGCTAATCGAGAGTTGGGCACGCTCAGAGAGAGGAGGAGGAACCCTTGACAGCTCTTACAAATTCGTGCTTACAGTTGCCGGAGGAAACGAGAGAAAAGGAGAGGAAGGGCGAAAGAGAAAGCGAGAGGACATATTGTAGAGCAAAGTAGTAGCGAGGCTTGTTGCCGTGGAAAGGACAGAAAGGGAGGGGGGAAGAGCGAAAGAGTAAGAGAGAGAGAGAGAGAGAGAGAGAGAGAGAGAGAGAGAGAGAGAGAGAGAGAGAGAGAGAGAGAGAGAGAGAGAGAGAGAGAGAGAGGAGAGAGAGAGAGAGAGAGTAGAGAGAGAGAAAGAGAGAGAGAGAGAGATGAGGAGAAGAGAGAGAGGAGAGAGAGAGAGAGAGAGAGAGAGAGAGAGAGAGAGAGAGAGAGAGAGAGGAGAGAGAGAAGAGAGAGAGAGAGAGAGAGAGAGAGAGAGAGAGAGAGATGAGAGAGAGAGAGAGAGAGAGAGAGAGAGAGAGAGAGAGAGAGAAGAGAGAGAGAGAGAGAGAGAGAGAGAGAGGAGAGAGAGAAGAGAGAGAGAGAGAGAGAGAGAGAGAAGATAGTGTAGAGCAAGACGAGGTCCCAACGGCGTAGCCCATGGATGGACTCATCGTGTAGTAACGCACGCACCGAGGCGCACGCGCATGCATAAATGCATGTGAGAGTGAGCAAGCAAGTGAAAGTCGAAGTTGAGGAGAAAGAGAAGGAAGGAAAGTTCACTGTGGCTGGAGTTTTCCGGCCAAATCTGCCTCGACGAGTAGGAGCTGTACAACAGCAGGAGCAACGGCAAAAGCACCAGCCGCACGGTAATGGGGGTAATGAATTTTTTTACTGGAAATTTATTTTTCAGTTGGTGACGCGTGCCGCTCTCCTATCCATGCCGAGGGGCGGAATTCATAATCACCACCGTGGCGAATATAACGCCGGAACTGTCTACTAGCCCGACGCACATTTCTGCCTCTGGCTGTTAGTATGTATATGGACCTGTTTGTATGTGCCCGAATTTGTCCCTATCAGTGCTCAGCTCATGGCAGACCGAGCGTGTGCAGAGGTGACCCGGCATGAGGATTAGTACAATTTACCGTCTAGTGGTCGTCGGTTTCACTACGCGGTGCTCTATGCAATGCAGAACCATCATATACGTACTATAATATATATACGTATATATATATATATATATGTATATGTATATATATATATACGTACTATAATGTATATAATATATATAGCTGGGTTTATACATATATATGAAGGCTGGAATATTTTGTATATGTCATAGATTATATATATATTACTGCTGTTCAATGTTCATAGAAAATTCTAAATGAATTTTTAAAACATATTGATGGAAAATTGAATTGAAATTTTTGTGTTTTTAACAGAAATAATGAGGATGACGTTTTTGCGCTTCACTGTTAATCATATTATGTCAGTTAAAAAAAAGGGTTCAATACGTAGTATAATATAGATATTCATAATATATATGTATGTGTTAAGTCATGGAATTTATTTATATTCTTTTTTATTCGAAAAATATATGCAACAAACTTCATTTATGTTATTTTTTCCCTCAACCTTTAACGGATTGAGCCACCACAGAGGTTGGGGCAGAGTTCTGAGTGGTTCATTCATTTGTCGAACGCATTGTTCAAACGATGAACAATTAATTTTATTTACAGTAAGTTAGCGGGTCGAAATTTCACAATTCGTAGTTTTGTACTGGTTTCAGTTTTACATTGTTTGTATTCATAAATAATTTACGAATCGAAGTTTTATATATAAATATTATATATTATTTATATAATTTATGGACACACACGCGCGCGCGCGCCAAAATTTTTTTCTGCATCATTTTTTTTCGATGTTTTGGACCATTTTTGGTGTCCTGACATGAAAAATCACGAAAAAAAAAAAAAAAATTCCATGAAAACAGCTTCAGAGGAAGAAAAAAAATGGAAAAATAGCCACGTTTAGATAAAAGGTAAAGATAAAAAACTGCCTAAGAAATTCCGTCTCACATTTACGGTATAATGGTTATCGTTATCTGAAGATTAAAAAATGCAAATGTCATAATCTTCATTAACGTTTATAATTTATATAAGAATTTAATTTTAATTTCTAAAAATTATTAAATTATTTTTTATTTCTTTATGGATTCCTTTTTTATAACAAGAATATGCCCGAACGAAATAAGCCGTCAATCGCCAAAGCAACCTACATAAAAAAATTACCCCAAACGGCTAAAGAAAATATCAACAATCTGAAACAATGTTAAATCGACATGTTCGTACGTTTAACAGAAATAATAGGAGAAATGTTTTATTCCTATTTTACAGAATGTTTTCTATAAAAAATAAAATTGTTCCTTTGCCTTAAGACTATATATTATTTGAGTTTTACACAAGGAAAAAATGCTACTTCACAAATCAAATCATTTTCACAGTAAATAATTTGTCGGAAAACAACAATTTTCAAATTATTCCGATGATGAGCGTGATACTATTTAGAATTTCAATCTCTATTTCGCCGAAAGCTCCATGCGGACGTAACTATTAATAATTCGTGGGAGGAAGCTAAAAAAAGGAAATTGGAAATTAATTTTTCAGCTATCTGGGTTCTTGTTATTTTTTTTAGTTATGGAACTTTCCATATTTAATTCTATTTTTTCTGCCGAAAACTGTTTTCACTCGTTGCTCTGCAGATAGCATTTATGAACACTGAAAAATTCGAAATATCGGGTCATTGAATTTTGAAGGTCCACCAAAAATATTGCTCTATTTTTTCCGTTAAATCGAATTTTTTTTCTATACCCAAAAAAATTGATAACGTACCATCTAAATAATGAACAAGAATGTTTGTTCAGTGGCCCGACCGAATTTTTGAGAAAATAAACCTAAAAATCGGTGCAGCATTATTTATTTTAATCTCATCCGGCGCAGCTAAAATAAGAAACATAATTTGAAAAAACGAGCGCGTCTGTTTGTCCGGAAACGTCCCATAGGTATACCCCACGTGCGCCCGTCACCTCAACGCTGAATGAAATTAATATCATGCTTAAATAATTCGTCACGGGTTGCAGTGTTTTTACACCCGACGAAAATAAAACAACAAAGAAAATTCGTGGACAAGCGCGAAAACAGAAATTCCGCACACAGCGCATCCGTGAAATCAAATAGTTAGTTCTCTGATAGTATTATACGAAAATGGGAGCATAAAAAAAAGGGAACGTGCTCGGCGCTACAACGAGAGCCGTTCTCGTTAAGCTTTCGTGATTGTTACGTTTGGGCAACATCAGTATCCACACACACACACACACACACGGAACGTACTATATACTATAGTGAAGTACGTATAGTGGCTCCGCCCTGTAAACTGCGAAATCAGAGAGCGTCCTCGCTTTCCTGGTAGGAGTTAAAGAGGAAAAGGGATGGAGATATATATAGACGAAGAGAGTTCTAACGAGCTAGCAACGTAAACGTGTATACGCGTACGTATAACCATCAGCATCAAGGGGGCGCTGCTGTTGCTTCTGCTCCTGCTGGTCATGGCTTCACCGTGTCCCGTGTAACGAACAGTGACTACTAGAGAGTTAGAAAGAGAGAAAGAGAGAGAGAGACGATAAAGGAGTACATACACTTTGCCTCGGCTTGATCCCAACTGCGAATTTTACGTCCCTCACGAGGGACCTTCGCTGCTTGTGTACAGCAGAGGGCGATCTTCTCGGGCCTCTTGAATTCAGGATGCAAGTGTCTTACTACTACTACTACTACTACTACTACTACTACTACTACTACTACTACTACTGCTGCTGCTGCTGCTGCTATTCCTTTTAGTATTACTACTACTAGCATCACGGGTGGTTTGTATTGGTACTATAGCTGTGTTATGTCCAAGAGAATAGAGCATGGGAAGAGTGTAAGTAATGGATACCAGTGAGTGAGGAGGAGCATCATCCATTTTGGTAATGTCCACTGTTACTTTTTTATATCGTATTCGCTGATGAGAAATGGAATCGGGTATTAAGGTTGATTAATTTTTAGAATCTTCGAAGTTGATAAAAAAATTAAGATTTATATGTTCAGGCCAAAAAAATGTGTACAGATGTTAATCCTGTCTCTTTGTCCATACACCGAGAAAAAATATTTCATTGACGCCAAAGAAATGGTTGGGTTGATTGTGTTTCCATTGATCTCAACGAAATATTTCCTTCATTTCAATGAAATAGTGCACTTAAATTTGAAAGAAAACATTTCATTGCGTGTGAAGAAACAATCACTTAGTAAGTATATATAATAAAGCAACAGTTTCATTGTTTTGAAGAAAATGTTCCATTGGTTCGAAGACATGGTCTCCTTGATTTATTGAAAAGATATACTTCATAGCAGCAATAGAATTTCATAATTCAATGTTAAATACCTAAAGGGCTGTCTCTCGCACACTTAAACTTACTCTTTTTCGGTTTTCCCGAACAAACGGCTTCGAGTTTCGAGAAGACCGTACTTCAGCGCATTTCTGTCAAACTTGAGCACGTTCTCCGCAAATTTGAGCGGTATCTGTCGAGTAATTTAGGAAAAAACAGATCTCAAAAGGCTAAGAATCAAAGCGACAGTTTCTTTGGAACAATGAAAACTTTCGTTTTAAGCAATGGAGCTATTCCTTTATTATATACTCACTAAGTAAATGTTTCTTTACCCACAATGAAATGTTCAACCTTGAAGTATTTAAGTGCATTATTTCCTTGAAATCGAAAAAATATTTCGTCGAAATGAATGAAAACAGACTTGACTCACCCGTTTTTTTAGTGTCAATGAAATATTTTCTCACAGTGGAGAGCTTTGGAAAAATGTAAGAAATGGATGGACAGTGAGCGAAGAAGAGCACGTAAATTTTGGCAATGTCCACTGTTATTTTTTTTATATCGTATTCGCTGAGGAGAAATGGAATTGGATATTAAATTTGATTAATTTTTGGAATCTTCGACGTATACAACAAAATTAAGATTTATATCCTGTGGCGAAAAATTTGTGCAGATGTTAATCCTGTCTCTCTATTCATAGTGACAAAACTCCAAGAATTTAAAATGGCAAAAATGTATGGATGTGTAGAATTCTTTTTAATTTTTATGATGGCGATATTCCAGGGTCCCTTTGATTCAGAATGAACGTCTCTTACTACTGCTATGCGTGTTAGTGGTACCAGGAAAAAATGTCCGGGAAAACATTGCCGATGGCCGGGGAAAAAATGGCCAGGGAAAAAACGCCGATGAAAAGAGTTTGATGATCTCATTGATAGACTTTAAAAAAACGAATCCCATTGTTGTACACGGCCACAATAATGTTTTTGACATTGAATTAATTTAAAAAAACAAGTCCCTTAATCGGATGAAGTTGAAGGCTAAATCGGATTGATCGGAAACCCCGAACCTGCGAATCTAGAGGAAATCGTTATACCAGATATATTTTGTATATAATTTATATTATAATTTTTGTATATAATGTAATATAATATAATATTTTCTGATCAATTTCAAATCAGCGTTTTTCCATCGGCCTTTTTGTCCCCGTCCATTTTCATAGTATTAGTTTTATTAGTAGTACTACTAATACTACTACTAGCATCACAGTTGGTTTGTAGTGGTTCTCTATGTAGCTGTGTTATGTCCAGAAGAATAGAGCTTTGGAAAAGTGCAAGTAATGGATGCCAGTAAGCGAGGAGGAGCATCGTCCATTTTGGTAATGTCCACTGTTTTTTTTACATCGTATTCGCTGAGAAAAAAAGGAATTTGGTATTAATTTCGATGAGTCTTTAGATTTTTCGACAAAAGTGTAAGAATTGAATTTGGCAAAGATCTGTAAATTTGTACAATATTTCTTTAAATTCTCATAATTAAAAAAAATTGCTGCAAATAATGGAGGTGATTTTTTTCGAATAAGGAGGCGAAGTTGAACAACATGGCTTTCTTACTATTACCGCTTTGGTGTGAGGAAAACAAAATTAATCATCATACCTGTTGAAAATACAATCAAGAGACGCGGTGGCGTCACGACGCCAAGTATTAAAAAGAAAAAAAAATTTCACGTTGAAAAATGCCCGCCAGCCTGTCGCGGCTACCGCTACTCTTTATTGTCCGGAGAATCGTGTGCCACCGACTTTTTTCAAACTGCTTCTCGACTTTACTCTAAACGAAAGACGCGGATCGAAAAAGTATCCGGTTCAATATTTTTTATTTTTTATACAAATTTCTGTCAATTTTACTTTCGAATGCACAACCAATTATTTGTATTTTGTATTTTTATTTCTAGATATATTCTCTAACAGTTTTACACAAAAAGTGTTATTCTGTGTTGGCAATATTTCTCGTGTTATTTTAAAATTTAGTTCCTCGAGTCCTCTGAATTCAGAGTTATCATTATAACTAGCATCACGGTCAGTTGATGTGTGCATTAGTATTGATAATAAGTTATGTCCAGGAAAACTGAGTATTGGAAGAGTGTAGGTAATGGATTTGAGTTAACGATGACGGACATTATCTATTTTAGTAAGATCAACTGTGTTTTAATGTGGCATCTCGCTGTTAATCATAATGATAAACTCCTGCCGTGGTTATTTTTCATATGATACTATTTTTATAGTCCTATCGCTAAGAAGAAATATATTTTTTTCTTGAAATGTAGGTCATATTTTACTTATAACCGTATAATGTAGAGAAAATCGACAAGAACTTTGATTGGTCTCTTTCTGCATATTTGCGACGATGGAGGTATAGTTATTTTCAAAACCATTTTCATTTATTTCAAGGCTGAGAAAAAATTCGATTTACCGTGGAATATGTTGATGAATACATTTAAAAATGGCCATTTTAAAACAACAACAAAAAAAGCACTTACATGTAAAAATATATAAAATGGATTTTTCATTTCTGTAAATTTGCCGCACTTTTTTTACTTTCAAAACTACCCAGAATGAAACAAAAATTATTTCTCAAGTTGCGAATACATTTGGAGTTTCAATATCTATAATTGTTGATAAATAAAGAAAAGACATAAATAAATATTAATACTATGACCTACAGTACAAAAATCCATAGCACCTACCAACTTTACTCTCATTTATTAAGGATAAGAACAGCACAATTTTTCTAATTTATAATATTGGTGGTTTTTATAAGGTTTGCCTACAGGCAAAACTTAACCGCAGGTATTGTATAATTTAGTGTATAGCTATAGCTATATCCACATGTGTACTTTGGTATACCAGTTTATATAAATCCCTACGGAATCAAGAAGCCGGGAGCCTATATTGCGATACAACGATGTATGTGTTCGAGCCACGTTTATCGACGTGCACGACATGCAAATACATTCAGCTATGTACGAGCGCACGCAAACTCCTCAATTTACTGCCGCCCACGCATTAATGTAAGCTTATGCACGTAAGTTACACTCCTCTGAAACGGGGTCCATGAAATACATATTCACGTGTATTCGTGTATATATGTATAGATATATAGCATATGTAGTATATATAGCATATGTAGTACGGAGATACGAAATTTCTCAGTGATGTTCTTCGAGACGATATGCACTGTGCCATTGTCTTTGACCGTAAATGCGATTGCGCAAGCATCTCAAGCCTTTGAACTAAAGTAACAGATTGCTTCGAACGTGCTCTTAGTCTTTCAACAAACACAATTCATTCCAACCACGATGAATAATACGTCTTAATGAACTTTATATTTGTGGAAAATTTGGAAAAATAATAGAATACTAGTTTACGTATAAAGTCTTGTTTTAATGAAAAATTTATGATTTTTAGTTTTATATGTCAACTTGGTCAATATTATGTGATTTTAGGAATATGAATTTTACATTACTCCGAATTTTGTTATAAATATTGAATATAGTTCTTGTAGTTTTACGAATCATACAAAAAAATACCTGTATTCAATTTAACGAAAATCAATCAAAAAGCTTATATCATGTTAGTTTTGATTTTAATGGAAGTTTTATTTGATTAAAATTTTTCGGTTTTTAGAGAGAAATTGGTTCACCTATCCGAAGACTATCAGGTCTTAAAACAACGAGCTGAAAATTTGGAGAAATACTTAACTGATTCTGTCTAATTAGCCCAACAAGTTCACTTAAGAAAATTGACAATTATTTATTATTCTATATTTCCTGATAAACGTGCCTTGAAATGAATGAAAAAGTAAAGTACAAAACTCGTCTCGTCAATTGTTGAATAAACTTCATTACTTTAACATTCTTGATTTTATGCCTGCGTTCAACCGTCCGTATCGTTGTAACTCAATAAAGTTTTACAGAACTATCGTTGGAACATTGAATTATTCCATGCTCTTCAGCCATTTCCATTTCAGTTATTCGCAGAAATGGTAAACTAATTTTGTCAAATTAGCTCAATAGGCACGTTACTCAGGAAAACTCGCAATTATTTATTACCCTACATTTTCTCATTAATGCGACATCTTAAGAAATTAAAGGTATTGAGATAAACCCTGCATTTGTAAGTGTTCAATTAATTTTGATACTTTAATATTCTTGATTTTATACCTGTGTAGAGTCTATATTCATGAACCCCATTTTTACAAAATCATCGTCGGCATATCATGCGATATACTGAACAATTTGGATGTAAAAGACGTCAAAATTTAAACATTGTATAAACTATCTATCTTCTTTAACTGTAGTAGTAGTAGTAGTATTAAGTGTTTATTAACAATATATAGTACATTTTTTAGGCTTATCTATACCTTATTTTGCTTATCGTTAAAACTTATGAACATATACATATATATATTGTTAACTGGCCATCGACCGTAGTTCTTCAGCCATGAGTTTATTGGTCTTTGGTTTTAAGATTAATTTGTATACATTAAAAAAAGGTAAATACTATAATCATATTCGTCTGACGACTGATTTTTTAATTTTTTAATTTTTTAATTCTTTATTTTTTATTTTTTTATCGTTTTCTTGGTTTTCCTCTATGTTATATCTTTTTAATACTTGGTGTATTGTGTGTGATGGATATTTGTGTCTGCGATTTACATTTGGATTGGGTTGTCAGCATAGTTGTATGTTATTTAATTGTGTATTTGCAAAGCGTCTGGATGGTTCTTGAATTCTAACTGAAATGGGAGTGATGCCTGTCTTTTGGTAGAGAAGAGTGTTGCGGGGATTGTAGAGCGGATTAGATGGGTGGCGGATGCGTGTCAGGCGTCTGATTGCTCCTGTTTCGGCGGTTCTTAATTTATTGAGTGCATTAACTGTAGTATTTCTGTCGAATTAGCTTAACAGGTTCGTCACTTTTAAAAAATGTATAAATATGATTTTCCAAAGAATAAGAATCAATGTGGAAAATCTCGCATTTTTTATTATTACATTAACTTTATTACTTAAGCATTTTTGATTTTATGCCATGCGTACAGTTCGTTATATTTATGTACCCAATTTTAAAAAACCACCGTTGGCGAATTATCGGATATCCTAAACTATTTAAATGTACAAGGCGGGAGAAGCCATACTTTAAATAAACTAACTGTCTTGTTTGACTGGAGTATTTTCGTCAAATTAGTTTAACAGGTTCGTCACTTAGGAAAACTCACAATCATTTATAACCGTTAATTTTCGCATGAAAATAATTTTTCAATAGATGGAAATTAATTTGTTAAATCTCGCTATTTTATCGTTAAATTAACTTTATTACTTCAGCATTATTTATTGTATATCTACGTGAAGTTCTCTGCAGTTCTGCACGCCAATTTTCGAAAATCATCATTGGAATACCATGCGATAAGCGGAACTATTTAGATTTAAAAGACGTGAGAAGTTTTACATTGAATAAATTATCTAACTTCTTCAACCGACGTATTTTTGTAAAATTGGCTCGACAGGTTCGGCGTTCAGGTAAACTCACAGATATTTATTAGCGTTGATTTTCTCATAACTATAATTTTTCAAGCAATGAAAATGAATGAAAAAAATCTTGCATCATTAAATTTTTATTATTAAGTTAACTTCGTGACTCTAGCATTCTTGATTTTATATTTGCGTATAACTGTGAATACCTATATGTATAGTTTTACAGAACCATCGTTGGAATATTATGCGATGGTGTTCGTCCGTTTGTTCGCAACCAGACATTTCCATTTCAGCTATTAATCATATCAGAGAACGTCGACGTCTCTACCCCTCCTCTCGCCTCTTTTTCCCTGTCACCCGACATTCGTCTGCGGCAGCTGCAGGTCAGTTCCATTCGCGTACTCGACGATCTTTAATTTTATAATTGCATCTCACGCCGAGATATGAATAACCCGAGTTATTTCCCGGAATGTTTCATACGTACTACACTGACGTTTAAATTATTTGCGATCGCGCAGCAGATATCTTAGAATTCACATATATTTAATTATTTATACTGACATAAAATATGAGGCACCATTAAAAATAAGGTGAACGTAACATACATACAATAATGTGCTCACATATGATTGACGATATCCGTGTTCGAATTTGTTTCAGTAATTTCTTTACTGTCATCCTCACAGTTTTAGTTCATGGTAGTCAAAATGATTTTTCAAATTTTCTAAAATAAAAATCGAGAAACAGGGATAAAATTAATTTAGGCAATCCAAATTTTTTTCGAGATTTCGGTATTCAGTAAATAATGAAGTTGCTTGCTATAGTCAGAGAGTCAAAGACTCTCTCTAATTGCACGAAAAAAAAATCCTTTTATAGTATCCAACAGCAATTTTTTTTGCTAGGTAAAAAAATATTTTCTCAGCCTAGTTAATTTTTCTTAAGTGCAGGAAACATATAAGTTGACGCAACAAAGAAAATTGTTGGTCCAGCAAAAAAGCGAATAGTTATCGGTAAATCACCTGACCTAGCAAAACATTTTCTCCCGTAAGCCGCCCGAGGTTATTTCCAATAAACAAACCCGGGATAAAAATAAATAACCACAATTTGTCATGGTCGTAATCGATTTAGAGCAAACAAATAAATTAGAGACTGAAAACCCCCAAGACAATAACCGTTCATTATATCTCTTAGATTTTACTCTTAAATTAGAGCACGAGACCATGTACCAATGTGATAATGTGTATCTAATGGATTAAATGAAAATTCTATATATTCTTGGTCAACCATCCAGCTCCAGGCTGAAATCGCGTTTGTTATTACAAACGCGAATTCGTCTCTGTGCGAAGTTAAGGAAACCGAGTCACCTAAGAAAAGTCATAAAAATGAAAAATCTGCAGCTGATATTCTTCTTTAAAAAAAAAATGTTCCATTTAAATCTTGTTGAGTTCATAACAAGTATTACAAGTCTGTAATTTAGTAAAGTCGTACAGTGCACAGGAATGGTAAAAGTTCAAAAACAAAACAAAACAAAAAATGAATTTTTCTCTTGTCGTACCACTTCTCGTAACCTTCAGACCAAATCGGTGATCCAATTTCAGTATCAGTGTGATATTTTATCTGTCGAAGAGTGCATTCTGGATTGAACGCAGCGATTGTGGATGCAGTAAAAATTGAATATACTGTAACCAATTTTTTGGTGATTTTTTAATAGAGAAAGATTTATTTACACATTTGGGATCACAGCTTTGTCATAAAGAGTTGAAATAGAAATTTCTATATTCAATCCAGACTGCACTCTTCGACAGATAAAATAAGACATCCAACAGTAAAATTTGATGACCCGTTTGAACTGAAAGTTATGACAAGTGAAAATTTTATTTTTTACCTCATATCATTCTGATGCATGGCAAAATGCCAGAATAATAATGCTTGCTGTGTATGCAATGAGGTTTCAATGTAAGATTTTTCTAAGGAAAGTGGATCATTTACAGCATTTCTTTGCTTATGACTTTTTTTTAGGTGACCAGATCCCCTTAAAAAAGTATATCCATCGAAGTAATAGTACATTAAGATACTGGTACAAAAAAACTTTTCCGGATGAGTGTAACGTTGTAGCACGAGCCGAAGTCGAGTGTTGCAATCACATGAGTTCAGAAAACCAGAAAACACGAGTATCGTACGAAATTTTTTGTAACGCATGCACGAAAAATGCCAGTTTATGTGCGGGCCGGCCGCGACATAAAGTTGCGCTGTATAAGAAGGCGTATCATAAATACTGGAAGCGTATCGACAAACTGAAACAGTATCGTGAATACTCAAAACCGTACCGAAAATACTGCGCGCATGCGCCCATCGGTCTGTTTTTTCCTTTATTGTCGCGCTCGGCCAGCAACATAATCTGGCAGTTTTCGTGCATTTTTTTTACAAAAAGTAGAATGCAATACTTGTACGTGAAATCGGGCTCCCGACGGCCGCACTCGTCTTCTCTCGTGCATCCACTTTCCAACCTTCGCCGAAAGTCCGCTTTCACGCACTAGTACCGCAAAGAGTACTATTATTCCATGACGTGATATAATGGGTTTTTAGGCGAGCGAAGCATGCGTAATGTCGCATTTTACGCACGGAGTGAAATAAAATATATTTATTTACACATCAGTAGTATATAAAAAATAAATCAACTCTTTAAATATAAAAACACAACAACTCGACTACCTGGAATTCTTATAACGATAGGGAATCTAAATAATTCTGTCGAATGTTCTTTTAACTAATTCAACTGTTCAACATTTTATTACGTAAATGCATACATAAGTTCTATAGAAAGAATATCCATTCACATATATTTCCGAATACATAAAATATGCATTGAAAATTCTATGTAAAATATCAAAAGTATATATTTGATTTACCAAAATCATATTCGAACTAGTATATCACCGTATATACTTTGCAAGTATACTAAAAGTTGTATCTGACATATCCAATGTTTCACCCTAAGTGTTACTTGACATTTAAAAAAATACACTTTTCGATATTTTTCCGCGTATCATTTTTTTTCCATGGGGGCATTACTTGACCCAGCAAAGCATCTTCTTCCGTGATTGGTACGAAGTTATTAACCCAAGAAAAAAAAAACTACCCCAAATTTGTCATGGTTGCAATCGATTTGAAGCAAACAAAAAAAATTAGACCCTAAAAACCCCCAAGACAATAACCGTCCATTAAATCTCTCAGATTCTACTCTCTAATTGGGGCACGAGGTACAATGCTCAACGGATTAAATAAAAATTCGATATCCACTTGGTCAAGCATTCAGTAGCTCGGAGACAGTAGTGACGTCCGGTGACTTGTGAGAATGAGTTCCAGTTAAAATTGCGTTCGAAACAGGCGAAGGAAAGACCCATTCACCCGCTGTCCCCTTCCCCAATCCACCGGCAGTACGAGGGAGACGAAGAGAGCGAGTGAATCAGCACTTTGGGGATGGGGAACTTGCACTCGGGTCGTTAGAGCTCCTAATGAGACCCCCCATCACTCCTTCCTTGCATCGTTCCTCCATTCCTCTCTCACTTCTTCGCCGCTTACCCCAACCTCAACAGAAACCTCCCCCCGAGGACGCCCCTCGCCCCACAGACGAATCTACCCTCTTCCCTTTCTTCCCGTCGCGTCCTCTTCGTACAAGCGAAGCTCCAAATGCTCTCCACGATGCCCGAATATCCCCGATGCGTCCTGACCTCGCAGCTTCCTCTTTTCCTGCCCACGAGGTAATATATGGAGAAATGGGGAGTCCAAATGGTGCACACCATATGCTTGTAATATTACCTCCATATGTACACATAGGTGTGTGTATATATGTACCGGAGAACAAAAAGTATTTCATATATATTAATAAAGAAAGCTTTCTCCTCTTCCACGTATTGGCCTGAGTGTGTAGCTACGATATGTTTTGCCGGAACGACAGCCACGTTGCGCTGCAGTCGCTAGTGCACTTTAGGGGGCGCCACCTCAATGACGACTTCAGTGGCACGTGTGCCATTGTATACGCGTGCTTGGGGTAATATGATTAGGGTTGGGAAACGAAATTCAGAGGACATGGACTGTCAAATAAATAGTTTGGGCAAAAATGATTTACTTGGGCCTCAGAAGGGTTTCAGGTGAGCGACAATGGTGAAGAGCACTCAGAGAAATTATTGTGGTAATGATACAGGCAATTTTTCAGACCATGGAAACCTTAGGAAATCAATCAAAATTTGTGTATTCCGTCGGTTTTTGCTTTTATTGAGTTTCAGGGAAAAAATGTTTCATAAATTCTATTTTCTTTCACATATTTACCTTAATGATGACTTCCGTGGCACGTATGCCATTGTATATGCGTGCTCAATGAAAACGAAAACTAAAAAAATAAAGATTTGAACCAACCAATTATTTATATTGTAATAATATATATAAACAGGATAACGCACAAATAAAACGCGAATAAATAATCCGGGCCTCCAACAATTGGACGAAACATTGATAAATAAAGAGCTTGTAAATATTAAACGAACAGCAATAATGTTTGCAGGAACGCTGCGCGAAACCTATCGAAAAATCGAAGAGCAATGGAATGCTTCGACTATTGAATAATATTACATTTATGAAATTCTTTCGACCGAAGCACTTTTTGGTTTTAATCTCGAGCTCTGCAATAAAAAATATCAAGCGATAAGGTCGATGTCCCATAAAAAGCGGTAAAATGTTCTTCTCTTCGCTTCCACAAAAAGTTCGCAAATAAAGGGTTCTCAAAATTTAAAAAAAAGTCTTCAATTGTATCAAAAAAATGTGTGCACATACGTGAAATTACCTTTTTTTACGTATATGTACAAGATTTTTTGTTATGATTCTCATTTTATCAAAAGTCAATCTCGATAACGGTTTTTTTTGTCAAGGAAAGTTCTAAAAGTAAAAGCCTTAACATTGTAAAGCAAATCTTGCAAAATTATAACCTGTCCTCTAACTTTCAAAATTCGAGAGAAAAAACAGCTCATTAGCGCCGGAATGTGTTTTTCTAGAAGCAGCCTAGTATGCAAACACACATGTATTCATATTAAAAGACAAAAAGCCATGCATACATTAATAAAGCGAGATTTCACCACTTCCACGTACTGACCAAAGTGTAGAACCGATGTGTTTTGCCAGAATGCAAGGCACATTGCACTGCAATAGCACAGCCCACATTAGCGGGCGCTACCTCAATGACGCCCGGAGAGGCACGTGTGCCATTATACGCGTGCTGTGTGGTTAATTGCGATACCTCGAAACACGCCAGTATTTCCGATTCGCGTGTGTTGCTAGCAGTGTTAGTTTGCATCTCCTGTACCGCTCAGTACTATGTTGTTCTACGTTGGCGTTGCTGTGCAGCACCAGCACCGAGAGTTAATGTCCTAATTGCTTAGCGTGCCAGGCAGGACGCGCGCCCGGCGAGAAACCCGATAGTTGATGACCCGCGGTCATAGAAACTATCCTCCAGGAGTCACTCGATATGTGCACGAAGAGAATTTTCGTAGAATATCCTCTACAAAGATGTTGGCCAGTTGCTCACCATGCAAGGAAAATGTTAATCTCTTTTATTTGTATATGTTTCAGGTATAATATGAATTGTCCAAGACAACTAGTATCATACCGGTAAGAACCACAAAGTAAGATTTCGAATTGTATTCAAATTATTCGAGCGTTTTGAAATATGCGAATATTACGAATTATTCGAGTTTTCCAAATTATCCGAACATGTCGATTTATACAAAAATGTAGATTTATTAGAAAATGTCGATTTATTCGAACATGTCGATTTATTCAAATATTTGTCATTATTCGAATATTACGAGTTATTAAAAGATTTTTTATTATTCCAACATGTTGAATTTTTTAAACATGTCGAATTACAGTAGACCGTTGCTCATAGCGTACATAATGCGGAGACATGTACGCTAAGTGAAAAACGAATCAGGTACGCGAAACGTTCGTGGCACTCACTCTCTCTTGCGAAATCATCCAATCGCAGCGCTTATACGTGCCCCTCCAATTACCAATGTACGCTACGAGGGTGTACGCTATGAGAGCTTTCACTGTATTCGAATATTCTAAGTTATTCGAAGAAATTGAATTATCCGACCATTTCAAATTATTAGAACGTTCTAAATTGTTCCAAGATTTCGAATTATACGGTTATTTCGAATTATTCGGTTACCTTCACTACGACCAATAATAAACTCGACAAATATGATAAATCAACCATCGTTACGTCGTTCGAATTATTACTATTATTATGTTTGTATCTCATGGAATTATTCGTATTTGAATAGAATTAGTTAGAATTATTCGAAAATTCGAATGACAGGACATGCTGTCCTACAAAGTGGCATAAAAGAATCCCAAAACCTGAATTATATTCCGATGCTTTCCATTCTCCAATTAAAAGTTTTGTGAAATATATCCACGGCGAAAGTGTCGGAATGTCGTTCGAATGCCACCCAAGGTACAGAGACTATTTGCACATTCTTCCCGCAATGTAGCTAAAGGAAGAGCTTGACAAATCTCGTTTCACCGGTATTATTGCTGGTAAAAAACGTTATACTCTGGAATAATGTCGTGTATTCTTGATACCCGGAAGACGGGTGGGGTGCTACGTGGGAAAAAGGCATGGATAAACGATTTACGTGCCATCTTGCCTTGTATACCTTGAATTGCCAATAAAGTCTGATACTAAACAAATTACAATATGTCCTTTGGAATAAAAAGCGCTGGAAAGCTCGGCGCAATGTACAGTTGGGCCAGGGTCTCACTCTACGTTCCCCCAGCAGAAAGCAGAATGAGAACACGGACAGAGCCAATTGCAAGGGCCGCAGATAAACCCGCGAGACCGTACCCCTCAAGATCGATACGCTTGACGGTACGAGAACTCGTCCTATATCCGCAGAAGCTACCAATCTTTACCACTCGCTCCGTACGCTGTACCAGTCGATGCGAGTTACGCTACTAGACGATTTCCTGTCCATCGACAGACCATGTACAGTCATTCAACTAGAGTTTAAATGTTTCCGTTTTCTGGATCCTGCTCGGACTTTGAAATTTTCCTTAACTTGGTTCAATGGTCACCATTTCACGTTCAAAAAGCGTTTGTTACCTCCCTGATTGAAAATTTCACCAACATCAACCAGTATTCGATGAAAAATCCATTTCAAATTCATCAATTCGCAGTTTTCGAATTCGCCGGAAGTTTAAATATATATAAAAAAAGGCTTTTTGGTAGAGGTCTTTTTCAGAGCGGCCACCTCGTGAACGTTATTGGAAAGTCGTGCATCGGCAACTGGTATAAAGTTTGTAAACACTTTTGATTTTGCGACTCTTTCTGAATGAAATGTTTAATGGATGATCGTCTATGAATTATTAATTTTTAATTATTAAGCGGTGAACAATATTGCTGATAGAAAAAATATTTAGCTATCAAACGCTGCGAAATGAACATTTACTTCAACAGGAACATATTCCACGTCTTCAATAGTTCAATAGCCTTAGCAGATAATATCGCATATGAATTGAGAACAATATAAAAGCTGCCGAAAAAAAATATAAAAAATCCCATATCCTCGCGTTTTAATTAAACCAACCAATCTCTTTACCGTCGCACAATTTCCAAAGCGACAAACTGTATAAGGTCGTAAATTTGTCAAATTACTCATTGAAAGTGCTTGAAACTTTATCGCTAAACTGCAGTAACACCTCGTCCTTTAATTCCGCGTCTAGTCGTTTCGAAACTCTCTCTGCTTTATCGTCCCGCATGGAATACCTTCATCACTTGGACAATTCATAGGCATCGAAAATTCCGGGATAGCAAGCTCGTCATCGGTAACGCACACGCGTGAAAATATCCATGAAACGAAGTGTATGCGCATTGAATACTCGATGCGATGTGGAGTCAGCAGCTCGTGCAGAAGGTGTCGTATGATACATATATATACATGCACACACATATGTACAAGAGTTCGATCACTTTCCCCCAAATGCAATGGTGATCTCTCGTGGACACCCTCGATGTCCCCGCCCACTATAGTCGTACACAACATCGGTTACGTGTAAAACCCACACGGTATCGAGATTCGAGAGGGCGTATGGGCGAGTCTGCGGAGCTCTTAGGCACCGAGAAACCGATGAGGGAAATCGCACACGTGCCATAAATCCCACGAAACGAAAATGCTTGAGCTGAGAGGGATGACAACGACTACTACTACTACTACTACTACTACTACTACTTTTGTTACTATTACTACCACTACAATTCGCGAAGACCGGGGCTAGTTCGGTCGTTTTCCCCTTTGATTTTTTTAAATACTTGACTGCATAGATGGCGTTAAAGGTGAAAGTGTTTTTTCTTTTAGGGGTTAGGGAAACTTCCGTTTCGTGGTATTCCAAAAAAATGCAGCGTAATATGGTTTTGAATTTGAATATATTGTTTCTGATTGTATTCCTCCGTTATTAGTATGGTTTTAAGGAATGTCTTCTCACCATTTTTTGCAGCATCAGTTTATATGGCGTTAAGTTGATTTTGAATAACGGAAATGCACGGAGAGAAATTTCTGTGTTGTGACAAAGAAAAAGGTGTGTTAGGATGACAAAACCTGTTCACCTGACAAATGCTCACTTGATAAATCTTTTGTTCAACCTAACAAATGTTCTCTTCATCTGACAAATGTTCTGTTCTCCTGAAAAATCTTTTTCATTTGACAAATCTTTTTTCACCTGTCAAATCTTTTTTCACCTGACAAATCTTTCGTTCACTTGGCGAAATGATTTCTGTTGCCACTTTTTACTGTCACAACACAAAAATTTTGCTTCAAAACTCCCTTAAAAGAACAGGATCCCCTGATGAAGAAAGCCATAAGAAAAATTCTGTATATACTACCCTTCTTTTTAAAAAATCTTAGATTTAAACCGTTCCAAGTACATATCAAGCATAATAATTCTGTAATTCTGTGGAGTTATGCAGTGCACCCAAATGGTATAAGGTTTAAAGTACAATTTTCAAATAATCTTTGCTTTCAGATCCAACAGGTGAAACATTTTTGGCAATCGTGACTGCAGTAACAATTAAATTCACTGCAACGAATTATTCAATAAATTATTAAATACGGTAATATTTACTTGCACACTTGAGATCATTGCGTAGTCATGAAGGCCTAAGATGAAAATTCCTACACATACTAAAATGCACTCTTCGACACGTTAAATAAGAGTTTAAACAAATTTGTTCAGCGGTTTGGTCTGAAAGCTACGACAACTGAATTTTTTTACTTTATATCTCACCCCATTTTAGTGCACTGTACATTTTTACAGAATTGCATAATGGTAATATTTGTTGTTCAATCAATATGGTTTAAGAGGCTGTCGAAGTACATATTTTTCCCGACATTGCTCAGTAAAGGTAGACTATTCCGTAAAATAGACTATTCGTCGTAAATTCACGTTACCTGTTCTAAATTTGCCAGAGACGTTATATAAATAGTTCCTTGTCTGGTCGAGCTACAATAAAAAATCTACAGGAAAAAGAAATAATCGTATATTTCTGAAACTCGCAAAAATCAATATGGCCGCTCGAAACGTCAATAGCACCTTTACTGTAATAGATATACGTTTCAGAATCTCAAATATGTCAAATCCGACCAGACAACAATTCTATGAATTTTTCTGAACATTGCATAATCGGCAAAATGTACATTGAACAAACCAGTTCCACGTATATTTTATTCTACGATCGCGTGGTCCGTTTACCATTGATAGAGGCTTTGAGCCAGAAAAGAAGAGCGTACATTTTTTTCCTGTTGAACTGCGTAATAGTAGTTTACATTTCACGTGCGCTTTTTTTGCGCTCTCGCCAGTCCAGTGATCTGGAAATATACGGAGAACTTCGCAGAATTTGCAACCAGTCTCGTCTTTCGAATTTTATTATAGAAATGTTTATATACTACAAAATGGGTGGTTTTCAAAGTTTGAATAGAGCCATATTGGTTTACAAATTTACAATATTCTTTATGTTTTAGCGTTTTTACTCGAAATTCGAGTGGACGCAAATGCGCTTATGTTGATATTTGTAGACAAATTTTATATTTCCCGCGATTTGATTATATTTCTCCGAAATTCAAGCGACGAACGAGGCGACAATTACATGCAATAATTGTATCTCGATATATCGGTCGAAGGACCCACAAAATCAGATCACTCGAGCATTGACTGTTGGACCGTCGCAAAGTCAACAAATATTACACTGTTAATATTTATACCAAAAGTGTACCGGCAAAATTTATATTCTATTTTCGACGTCTCATCTAAAACAAAGACTCCAGATACCAGCGTTGGAGATCTTTAAAAGAAACTCACAACTCGATATAGAAAGATGAGTAAAAAATAACGATAAGTAAGATCGTGATCACTTTGACGGAATGACTTTTGAAAAAATGAGAATAATAAATTTGTTCGTTTATGTTGTCTGAAAATGTTTGAATGTAGGTATAATTTTTAAATTTATTATATATCTATAATTTATTACAATAATATCTGTAATAATATATTACAAATAATATATTAATACTTGTAGTAATAATAATAATAATAATACTAACAATAATAATAGACACCTTCTATTCGTTTATTTGGCACTATTTTCACAATGATTTTTTTAAATATGTCTGTTCTCAGACCAATCTTTTTATTCTATGTGTTTATTATATATCTGCGTCATTGTGTATCGATTATTGCCCATATAGATATCCATTTTAATTCAGCAACCGTTTAGATAATTATGAAAATATTCGCAATTTTTATTTAAACACATAAAGGCTTGTACATTGGAACCGCGTAGTACCAAAACGAAATTTCGGTTTATTACATATTATAATTCTGTGAAATATAAAACATACTTGAAACATTAACAACGTAGTTTGTAACCTACAGAACTTATTTTTTTTATCGACCATAATCGGTAAAAAAAATCTACTCCAGGAGCCCTTCAAGTGTAAAATTTTTTTGGAGGAACAGATCTCCGGAATTTTATTTCTCATGACTTCTTGAGGTGACTCGGCCCCCTTAACCCAACATTCGCCGGTCTCCCTTCTAGGACTCCGAAGGGTGTAAAGCGCGTGCTACGTTCGCTACACTCGCGCGGATCTGATGCTACACGGATCGTACGAAATAAAGAAAAGCAGTCGCGCACTCGATCTCGCCCATAGACTCTGTATCGATTCTCAAGGAGTCTACGTAGATGGGTATCACGCTTCTGCTTCGCCTCCTCTTCTCACATTTCAGCCCAAAAGGCCAACCAGGCTTCGATGGTTTTTCGAGTACGTGTACGCATGGAAAAGGGAGATGTGGAGGAAGCATACAGGATATTCACGTGGCCCTTCTCTCTGTACAACGTAGAGCGTTTGTGGGCGAACACGAGTGCAAGTATAAAAGCGCTAGAACAGACACTCGACCTATCCCCTCTCTCTCTCTCTCTCTCTCTCTCCCCCTCTCTCCCTCTCTCCCTCTCTCCCTCTCTCCCTCTCTCCCTCTCTCCCTCTCTCCCTTTCCTTTGGTATACGTCCCTTTGGTCTATGTTGCTGTGACTATACCTATGCAAATTCTATGTCACTATATAGCGAAGAATCGACGGGGCTCTTGCTGTGGGTTACGATTATTCGAGCGAGAGAGCGAGAGAGAAAGAGAGAGGAAAGAAGTGGGAAAGAGAGAGGATGAAGGACAAGAAGAGGGATGGATGCGGATAGAGGAATAAAGAAAGCCCCTGCAGTGAATCGAGCGCAGCAGTCTCCATGCGCGATCAGTCTTCCTCTTCTCTCTTTTGCCTTCTTCGCTTTTTTCATTTTTTATTTATTTTTCTTTTCCTCTTCGGGCACGACGATTCCTTCGGGACGACATTAATGCCGTCCACGCAATTGCTCTCCCGGTCGATTCAGGATAATATCGTTGGTGTGGCCACCAGAGATTACTATAGATGTGAGGATACACGCTTGCGTTCGCCGGAGGAGAGAGAAACACGTTATTTTGGATAAAATTAAGATTAGAGTGGGAAGTGAATTAATTTGAACTTCACATTACTTCGCCTACGCCCACATATTTTTATTTAAGAGTTTACAGTGTTTCGGGATTTGGTGTAGGAGAGAATTCAGCCAATTTTGCTTTTCAGGGCTTCAGAATACAACGTATTGTTGACATAGAATTACAGCTCTTTAATTTTTATTTTTTTAATAACTTTGAACTATTCTATGCATGTGTGTCTTTATCGTTGTTCTTTTATCTCCGTTTTTTACTCTTTTTTCTTGTGCTTACATAGAACTTTCGCTCTTTAGTTTTTGTTAATTCATTATTTTAGAGAATGCTGTACGTAGTTGTTGAGATTGTTGTTTTTAAATACACGTTTTTTTACGTGTCTTTTTGTACTCCATTCGCTTAGCTAATTTTGCCCTTTAATGCGTTCTAAAGTCCTGAAGGGCAGCGATACGTTGGGTTCTAACCCAACGTATCGTTTACATGGAACTTTTAAGTTTCTGTTTATGCATTGCTCTCTTAACCCGGACGTTTTCATTCATCATGTCCATTCAGTAACTCATTCCTTTCTATACATACTTCTATTCCTCTTTTCTATCTTGGTTTTTCTTATATATATCCGTACCATTTACACACGAAAAAACATGTTATTAGCTAAGTGATCTACAGAAGACATCGCACGGAAGGAAAATGGATCCAGAAAATACGGCGTAAAAAGGGCAAAAAACTATGAATTAAATGATTCCCAAAATAAAATCTTGTTTTAATTTTTCTTATAGCAATTTGTAGTAGAAATTCACTGTAATCTCTTTAACCGATAGCCAATAATTTATTTAACGTTATCTCGTTGGAACATCTCCAAATCTCTCTAAGCATTTTATTGACCGGAAACTAATTAAAAAATAATTGAATGGTTGTGTGAGAGCTCTTTTTTTTGTAGCGACATCTTGAGCCTACTTTGATAAACATACGAAAAGAGACGTCTAATATTTTGAGAATAAATATTTTTTAGAAATAAGTACATTCTGAAAAAACAGGGTCCTAGAAATTGGAAATAGTTACCATCCATCATTGATCCATGTGGTCACATTTTGAGTTATGTGAACTTTTTCCAGTTAGCGAATATTTAAAGTATGAATTTTGTTACCAAATAGGTCTTTTTCGAATTTTTCACTGTAACGACTATTGAAGAGTATTAAAAATTATGTTCCTGTACGAAAAAGGCCATTGTCATTGGTTCAAACTGAAGTGAGACTTCTCGAGCCATTTGTGTGAGGTCAGCAGCCATGTTCAATTTAAGGGGTCCAACTGAGACCCCTTAAATTCGATCCTCTGTAATTTAGTCGCTCGACCGTGTCTTGCGACTGATTGGCTTAGAGCCACTGTTCCTAACACTTGATTGGCCCTTTGAAGACGCCTCTAATTATACATTTACATAGGCCAGCGCATTAAAAAAATGAAACACCTTTCATTTGACTGACTGGATATTTTGTGTTGACGTCATTAAACCAAACAGTAAAATCATTGGTAATTCGAACGTCCAACGCTATTATTGCAAACCATTGCGTGACCAAATGTATTATTCTCGAAAAACGAAATTCAACGAAACGGATTTTCCTGAAAAAGGAAAATTATCCCATCGTGTTTATCTCGAGAAGGGAAATTTGACCAAACGTATTTGCGTCGAAAAAGAAAATTTAACCAAATGCATTTTCTTGGAAGAGGAAAATTAGCCGAACGTATTTTCCTTGGAAAGAAAATTTAACCAAATGTATTTTTATGGTAAAGACAAATTTCACCAAATGTATTTTCTTCGAAAAGGAAAATATAAACAAACGCGTGGGTTTAAAAAGCTTCCATTAACTCGAACCTATTTTTCACCAACAGCATTTTACCTAGAAATGAAATGTCCACAAGCTGAATTTCAAAATTCATAAGTTGTTTGCATTTATCAGCCGAATGACCTTTTGGTGCAATGGTTTTTTTATTACGACAGGAGAGAAGCTAACTAGTGCATTTGTTAAATCTATGACTCTATTGTTTCTGGATTTTGACAGTAAGTCGAGGATATTTAGTCAAATACATTTGTTAAATACATATTTTTGTTGAAAAAATGATATAGTTTCTTCAATATTTTATACGTCAACAATAGGAGTTATAGAAGGCAAAAAGGAAAATGCTCCAAAGTAGAATAAACTAAGGTATAACATTTTTCTTCCTTCGAAAATCATAATGCACTTTTCCTCGCTCATTTGCATGCTGATGCTCGCAGTTTATTCAGTAAAAAAAAATATATATTTCCATAATATATCACTACAATCTCCCCTTTATATTACTACATTCACAATACGACTTGTGAAAAGCAAAAAGAAAAATGCTGCAAAAGAGTATGAAGTGGGATATACAATTTTCCTTATTTTTAAAATCATAATGCACTTTTCCTTGCTCATTTGCAATACCCGCTTATGCTCGCAGTTTATTCAGCAAAAAATATATATATTTCCGTAATAAATCACTATAGTCTGCTCTTCATATTTACACGCACAATATGAGTTATGAAAAGTAAAAAAAAAGTGCTGCAAAGCAGTATGAAGTGGAACATAAAATTAGTATTTTTTCTTTTTTTTTCAAAAATTTCAATGCACTTTTCTCTGCTGATTTGCAGTGGTCGCTTTTGATCGCAATTTATTCAGCACAGAAAAATGATATTTTTATTTAAAAAAGCACTACAGTCTCTCCTTAATATTCCTTCATCCACAATACGAGATATAAAAACAAAAAGAAAAATACTACAAAGCGGTATGGAGTGAAATATAAAATTTGTATTTTCTTTTTTCAAAAATCATAATGCACTTTTCCTTGCGCATTTGCAATACCCACTGATACCCGCAGTTTACTCAGTAAAAAAATATATATTTCAGTTATTCATCGATACAGTTTCCCATTAATATTTGTACATTCACAATACGAAATATGAAAAACCAATAGAAAAATATCGCATGGCGGTATAGAGTGAAATATAAAGTTTGTATTTTTTTTTTGTGCAAAATCATAATGCACTTTTCCCTGCCGATTTGCAGTGGCCGCTTATGCTAGCAGCTCTTTTTTGCCATTGGCGAGTCGACTAACGCGATGCTGGAGCACCATCACTGGCAGCAGTAGGTAGGTAGCCCGTCACACCGAAAGCGCTCATGCTTCCCATCCTTCACATCCTTCATTCATACTATATTCGCTTGATGGAGAGCTCACGACATAAAGCCCTGATGATCCGTTTCGCGGAAACGGGGCTGCTGACGCGACTCACCCTCTCTGCAGGCTGTGCCGGGCGCTTAGATCGCGTCGCCAACATCACTCCTCATATTTCCTCCCTCCTCCTGCGCCCTCCCGCCCCTCCTTGCCCGTCTGCGGCATCCCCTTTCGCTGCTTTCTCCTTTGCTACCGCAGCGCGATTCCCTTTTCACTGGCTTCTTCTGTACACTTTTTTTACGAGCTCACTGAAAGCTCAGGAAAGAAATTTTTCGCTTTCTCACTCTCCATGCAATTATATGCAGCACGCATTTTTTTACAGCACATTCCCGCGTGTTTTGTAGAACGGTAACCGGGGTAAATTGAACCATGGGGAAAGTTCAAGAGGTTCAGTAATGAAGCTTACCAGCAGGGTATAAAATTATAGTTTTATTCAAATCGGATTCATGGAGTGAAAATCATTTGATAATTTACCGGCAGAAAATCTTTTTGCCTGCCTAGGAAATTATTTCTTTCGACTTCAGGAAAAGAAATTTTTAGTCAAGGAAAAAAATTTATTAGTTTGCCAAAATATATTCAATATCGGTATATTAAAGAAGTTATCGAGATTCCCTTTTCACTGGCTTCTTCTGTACACTTTTTTGACGAGCTCACTGAGAGCTCAGGAAAGATATTTTTCGCTTTCTCACTTTCTATGCAATTATATGCAGCACGCATTTTTTTTAAAGCACATTCCCGCGTGTTTTGTACAACGGGTAGATTCAACCATGGAGAAAGTTCAAGAGAATTAGTAATCAAGTTTACCAGCAGGGTATAAAATTATATTTTTATTCAAATCGGATTCACGGAGAAAAATCATTTGATAATTTACCGGCGGCTAATCTTTTTGCCTGCCTAGCAAATTATTTGCGACTTCAGGAAAAGAAATTTTTAGTCAAGGAAAAAAACTCGTTAGTTTGCCAAAAAATACTTTCAAAATTCATAAGCAGTTATTGAGCAAATGATGTGCTCAGCAAAATGGTTTTGTCCAACAATCATATTGACGTGTTCGAAAAAAAAATTCATTTGCTTGAATTGAATAAATTGTATTTGATTTAAACGTGTTAATTTTATTTACAAAAAATTACAAGAAATATTCTATTCGTGATTTCGTAATCGTCTATTCAATTGAACTCTTACGCCGACATTTACTATATTTTTTATTTGAACTACTCACAATGCGGCGAAATAAGACCAATTTGATAATCATGGCATTTTTTCACTGAGAGCTCAGGAAATTTTTCGCTACCTCACTTTCTATGCAATTATATGCCGGACGCATTCTTTTAAAGTACATTCCTGGGTATTTCGTTCAATGAACACCGGAGCAAATTGAAACATGGGGAAAGTTCATCGGATTTAGTAATCGAATTAACGAGCATAGAAAAAAATTATATTTTGATTTAAATAATTTAATTCATGTAAATCAAATTCTATCAACTTGGATTACATTAATCCTATTTCATGCGAATAAAATTTTATTTGCGGTATAAATTCAGCCAATGGCCGGCCAAATACGATTTATTTGAACGCGACGACTTTATCTACATACAATTACGAATAATGGTATATTTTATTGGCTTTTCTTGTCAACTTTCATTTAATTTTTAATTTTTACTACTCACAATGAGGACAAAGTAAAACCAACAAGTTTATCATGCCACTTTTTTGAACAGCTCACTGAAAGCTCATTGAGGGGATATTTCACTTTTTCACCCTCTATGCAATTATATGCATCTCGCATTTTTTACAGTGCAATCCTACGTACTCCGTGTCCCGGATACCGAGGTAAAATGGACCATGGGAAAAGTTCAACCAATTCAGTAACACGGAAAAAAAATTATTGAATAATATACCGACAGCGAATCTTTTTTGCTAGAGCAAGAAATATTTTCATCGGTATATCAAATTTTTTTCTAAGTCCATAAAACGTATGTTTTGAACTACCAAATAAGATTGTCAGTCCATACTTAGAGAAAAATATCGTAATTTAATAATAAAAATAGTTCGTTCGGGAATAATCTAATTATAATGTATAGTTGCCAGGAGGAACGATTATATTTTATAGTTATAACAAATATAAGAAAATAGTTGGATCAAACATTAATATAATTCCCAGAAGGAATGTCTATATTTCATGATTATAGCAAAAATAATTATAGTAGCAATTATTAAAACGATAATAGTTTTAATCATATTAATAGTAGTACAAATTTATTGACATTACATGGTATGTTTAGATTGCATTACACGAGTTACAGACAAGTATAAACTTATTCATTTTTTACATGTGATGACAACAGGCCATCGACCGAAGTCCTTCAGCCCTATTAATAGTATTATATTGGTATTCTAATAGTTTCAAATATGCCGTTTTATTGTATATACGATTTCAACGTTTGTATTTAATAAACTTGCAAGTATCGTTTAATGAACCATATTATCATCACTTCGACTATAAGACATTGCAAGTCTTCCTGTATGTTTTTTATCGTGTGAAATCGTTGAATCAACGATGTGCTTCTTGAGAAAGATCTCAGTGCAGCAAATAATATTCGCAATCGGTATATTAGCTAATTATTTGCCGACCCAGCGAAACATTTTTTTGTTATCAAATTTATGCGCAAGGGAATGAAATTACATTTTGATTCAAATAATTCAATTTTTGTAAATCAACTATCATTTGCTTGGTTTAAATAAATTCTTTTTCACCCAAATACAATTCCGGTTACGCAATAAATTCATCCAATGACTCTTAAACAGAATTTATTTGAATCAGTTAATTTGATTTACATAAAATTACAAGCAAAAGGCTGATTGAATTTTCTTGTTTATTTTTATTCAATTTTTAATTTTAACTACTCACAATGAGGTCGAGATAAAGTTTTTTGTCATTCCTTTTTAAAATCACTTTGCAAGTTTCAATTTGTATTACGGATGCAGTTTTTTAGATTAATCACTACCCAAGAAAATGGTAAAGTCTGATTGATCAGCGATTGATCAACCAATAGAGTCAACCCATCAAATCGTTTCAAGATTGAGGGTCAGTGAAAAGAGGTCACTGATTAATCAACCCTTGAATAACCGTAGACTTTTCTTTATCAAGGTATTCATGGGTTTTTTTCTGTGGTTCTCAGATATTCCTCTTTGAAACTTTGCTATTTATTTTCCTCCCTTTTTGCTCTTTTTTTCCATTCCTCAATTCTCCCCTAGAGTATTATCCACAGCTACTTTTTCTGACCCCTTAATGTATCCCCTTTCCACGAAGGCACTAGGGAACCGCTGAAAGCCTGATACAGTAGATCCTCCCAACAAATCCTAGAAAATTTTATGAGGAAACTCGATTCGGAATATCTAGTCAGCGGAAAAAAAATCTGTTGCTCAGAAATTCAATGCGCCATCCAAATACAATCATCCAATAATAACCATGAAATAATGAAACAGATGATTCTTCAATATCCTGTCTACATTTATTGGACTGCTCATGAGAAAAAAAGTATTGTTGAAATATGTACCTTATATATAATCCATAAATCGTTATATATCGCGACAAAAATTCTATATCTTATATATATATATTAGAAAAAAACGTTTGTTGAATACATGGAGAAAAAAAAAATTAAATTTATGAAATCACTGTTTTTTAAGATGTATTTAATCCCTGAAATTATTTTGTTGAAACGCCGAAATCATTTACTTAATGAACTAAATAATATGATTCATATTATGGGAACAAATTTACCAGAGCGTTATTAATACATAAATGCAAGTTAGCTACGCAATGATTTTATTGAATAAATTAGAATATAAAATGAATTTGATTACAATTCTTTTCTAGCGTATATTCTATAAATTGTATCTCAGAAATATAATTTTCATTAATTTGGGGTGTATATTATATACTATGCGGCAAAAATATTATTACATTATTTGCGTATATTAGAAAGACACCCTTGAGGGTGTTTTGCTTTATCCGCTGTTCGCAATTCTCCCCTAAAGAATTCCAGCACTTTTCTTATGGTCCGATTTTTTGTCATCCATTCCATTTATCAACAACAGTAACAACGGTCAGTATATTAAGGTACTTCGTAGGGTTAGGTCGATACAAGAAGGCGGAAAAGTACGGGAAAATAAGAGCAACGAAAAAAGGTTAAGGGCTTCTTGGTTTTCTTGGACCTTCTCTAGCTGAGACATTTCGGTCCGGTCTCTTAACTTTTCGTTCCTACCTAATCCTCCAAATAGATTAAGGTTTTATTCACAGGACTATCGACTTTTTGTGGACATCACTACAAAATTAACCTTCTGTTGCCGAATTTTTCGACTTCAAAGAATGTATCAAAACGCCGTTAAAAAATAGTGGTAATCAATTTGAGTGGTCATAAATTTAGAAGAAATATTTGATTCGAAATTCCCCGACGCATTTAATATTTCCGCTCACGCGCAATTAGAGTATGGATTATTGAATTATTTCACAAAAACAGTAACCACAAATTGAAACCGCGCCATCAGGCTGACATAATGGTTTGATTGACCTTTTGATAACCTTTTAATGAACCGCAGGCATTTAGTTTTTACTCGAGTGATGATAAATGATGTTTAATCATCTGTATTTAATTATTTCCATGCAAACAACTCGATCTACCACAAAATAATGATATTGCGAAGAGTGTTTCAATTAGCCCCGGCCACTTCTGAAAAAGTAGCAGGGAATGCGCGGAAAGCCGAGAGAAGCTCGAGTGAACCGGACAAGTCGGGTGTGTGCGTTGACGATGACTTTCTGCGTGACTGCGCGTCAACCGGAGACCGGAAAAAGCAGGAAAAGGAAGGGAAATAAAATAAAATAACAGTATATATACATATATACGTAAAGATGTGAAAGTATAAGTGTAGGGGACGAGGAACGAGTCAGGAAAATAAAGGGGGTTGATACACGATGAAAATGGTGTATAACGGCGATTATCGTCTTTCTGAGCAGTTTCCTTAATCTCTAGAGTATATCGGTTCTGGTGGTGGATTATCTTTACGAAGAAAAATGATTAGTTGAGACAACCAACTTCTAAATTCTTGGGGTAAGTTGGTGTTTACTAACATACACCAGACGCACATCAAATTTATGACTACTACACGGGACAAAACGATTTTTTTCGACCGGTTAATTATTTTTGTTGAATAGTGACAACATTGCGTTGTTTGTTAGCCAAACAAATTTTTTGCTGGGTTAGAAATTTTTTCTTTCATTTGGTTAAGGATTTTTTTGTTAATCATTTTGTTGCTAGGCTAGCACATAACTCGATGCCATTAGTAATTTAACAAAAGTTTTTTTGGATTAGGAAAACCAATTTTTTCGTGTTTTAACGCTGATTGTATAACTAACTTGTGCTAAGTTCCTAGTTGGGTAATATTACTATTCACTTGATTGGGCTTACCAATCAGTTGGTTAGCATAAGATAGCAATGGAACCTAAATTTATCGTTCTAATCAACCATTACGTTGTAGAACAGAGTGTCACAGGTTCCCACCGATAACAAGTCAACCGCAGGCATTAAAAACCCGTATCTCTGTAACGCGATTCCTTTATAAACATTACCTTTTTGAAGCCAACTCACGAAAAATCATTAACATACACAATTACTTGTTCATGTTACATTGGGAAATGAAGAATGCAATTATTACATCTGGTGGATAAATTGTGGTATTATATCCCACCATCTGGTGGAACTATAATCCAGTTTTGATCATTTTCTGGTAAATATTATCTCTCGCATGTTTGAAATGATAATTCACAAGCTAAAAAGACTTTTCCATGAGAAGGTCAATTAACGTAGTAATATTGGACATGTTTAACGATTGCAAACTTTTGACCTACTGGGTTGTCCGCCATTTTTCTTTACGTGAATTTCCAATACTAGCATGCAGATTGGTTGGCACCAATGTTTTTGTCTGATGCCCCAATCAATCCTTGTTTTTCGTTCTAGATAGGTTGATATAACCATTCGAGCAAACAGAAACTTGAATTCTTTGAAGTACCAACAATACAATGGTTTCCACAACCATCGAAGTTTGTCGTGATATCACGCGATCAATTCCCAAATTGTTCAGTTACTTGTAACCATGACCCCGTGCAAAAAGGCTGCCTGAAAAAGATAAGAATAAAAAATGCTTTAAAAGAGTTTGACTGACTTTCATGCGTGACTACATGTCCACCGGAAACTAAAATACATACGTATTATACAAACATACATTAAAATGTCAAAGTCCAAATATAGAGGAAGGAAAAATGAGGGGTTGATACACGCTGAAAATTGAAATGGTGTAGAAACAAGCTCGTATAACGATAATCATTGTCTCGCCAAAGTCAACGATTTCCACAACCACCAGATTTTATGTCACGAGATAGAATCTCAAATTGCTCAGTTACTTGTAACAATTACGCTATTCAAAAAGATTGTCTAAAACAAATACACGTGTAAAGTCCTCTGAATGGGAATAAAACTGTGACTTTCTGCGTGACTCAATGTCAACCGGAAAATAAAATACATACATATTATACAAACATACATTAAAATGTCAAAGTCCAAATATAGAGGAAGGAAAAACAAGGGGTTGATACAGGGTGGAAATGAAAACGGTGTAGGAACAAACCCGTATAACGGCGATCATCGTCTCTCCTTAGCAGTCCCCTTAATCTCTGAACTCTATCGGCAGTTAGAAGAGCGCGGGAGAGAGAGAGAGAAAGACAGAGATAGAGAGAGAAACGTAGCACAGAGAGTTATAACAGAGTGGAAGCTTCTCCATGGGTGACCCCTAAAATGCCACCACTACCATCGCCACACACCGCGTGCATAACTTTGTGCTCTCTTGGCTCTCGCACGCCGAGCGTATTGATCGCTATTCGTAGGAAGCACGACGCGGCAGAAGCTGCAACGGTTGGTGTATAGCGTTGTAGTGGTAGTGGTGATGATGGTGGTGGTGGTGGTCGAGGTAATGGTGGTAGTGGTGAGGACGAGACCACATGGCGCGTCGCTCGGCTATCCCCGTGAGCGTTCGCCTCTTCCTCGGCTGGCATCCCCACCACTATTGGACTCTTCTCTTTCATGCTCTCGTCCTCTCTCCGTTGTCTCTCTTCCTCTACTCTTGAATTCCGAGACTCTCTTCCTTTCTCTCTGTATTCTCTTGGTTCTTCTGAGGATTACCACTATACTGTGCATATCTCTCTTCCTGCCGCGTCTCTACAGCGCGGCGACCCCCAACCTGATTCAAACATGGCGACCACCGCGTCACGTGGTTAGTCCTCTCTCAGTCCCTCGCTCTCTCTCTCTCTCTCTTTCTCTTTCTATACTACTAAGGGTTGATGTTGCCAGCGGCTGCAGCACGCTTTCTGAGTGACTTATATATTTCCTCCACTTGGAGGACACTGATGTATCTTCGACGTATTTTATATCTGTTTTACTCAGTCACGATCTGCATCTGCCATCTTTGAATCCTTTCAGCAGAGGAAAAGCGAAAAAAAATGTTGTTGAGAAGAGTCGATGTTATTTGCGACTATAAATAAGATGTTTATGATTTGTAGGCTCATGAAGTGGTTGCACAAATGGCGATTTTCATTATATGTACCCGCATTAAGTGGTTACATTGCAAATATGAAAAATTCTATGATTTGTAGCGGCATAAAATGGTTGGACTGGAAATATTAAGACTTCCGTGATTTGTAGCCACATAAAGTGGTTGGACAACGAAAATGACGATTTCATTCATCCGATGAGAAAATTCGGTCTTATCGATGTGTTCTGGAGAATTTTCAAAGTTGGATAAGAACTCAACCTTTTTTATTTGACGGTAATAAAGGGTTAGAATAATCGCATTTGTATTCTATTCGATAGCTTGTCCAGTAAAATTTAGTAAAAATGCATTTTCCAAACATCCACATATGCTTCTTTTTCCATTCCCTTATATCATTCCACAACTCGGAGGACTCTGATGCATCTTCGACGTATTTTACATCGCTTTCACCGAGTCACGATCTGCATCTGCCATCTTTGAATCCTTTCAGCAAGAGAGAAGCGAAAAAAAATTGTGGAGAATAGTTGATGTTATTTGCGGCTACACATAAGGTTTTTATGATTTGTAGTCACATTAAGTGGTTGGACTGTAAATATTAAGATTTCCGTGATTTGTAGCCCCATTATGCGGTTGGACTGCAAAAATTAAGATTTCCTTTATTTGTAGCCGCATTAAGTGGTTACATTACGAATATGACGATTTTCATAATTTGGAGCCGCGTAAAGTGGTTGGACAACGAAGATGAAGATTTTGTTTATCTTATAAGCAAATATAGTTAAATCGGTATGTTCTGGAGAATTGTCAGCGTTCGACACGAACTTAACCATTCTTTTTTGATGGTAATAAAGGGTTGGAATAATCGCATCTGAATTCTCTTTCATGGATTGTCCAGTAAAATGCATCTATGCATATATGCTTCTTTCCATTTCCTTATATAATTCTACTACTCGGAGGACTCTGATGAATCTTCGACGTATTTTCTTTCGATTGTACTCAGTCACGATCTACATCTGCTATGTTTGTATCCTCTCACCAAGGGAAAAGCGAAAAATGTATACAATCGATATTGGTGTTATATGCGACTACAAGTAGGAATTTCATGGTTTGTAGCCGTAAGAAGTGGTGGAAATGCCAAAATTATGATTTCGTGTATGTGACTGTAAAACATAGTCAGGTCGATATGTTTGGGACAATTGGCACAGTTGGGTAAAGACTGAACTACATAAACATGTTGACTACAAACGCATGTTTTTCTTTTACTTCTGCAATGCACTACGTTTGGCTTCTTTTTTGGTAAATGAAACAAGCTTTCCAGGACATCAATGTAACGACATAGTGGTCGTCCTAGGAACTTCTGATGGAACAGGATATTTCAGGACCGTTGCCAAAATGGGCGAAAACTTGTCCATCTTACTTATGTCGTTTTAAATCGTACGATGCCTTGAATCACTTCTAAATATTACGGCTGAGGACTGAACAAAACAGAACTTTTAGTCTCGGCAATTCATAAAACAGGATTCAACGACAATTACCAAAAAATTACCAACAGTGATAGCCGTTAATAAACGGACTAATATGGTCCTTGTTTATGACTGATATTAACGCACAAACACAGCAACTGTAATGAACCCTCTGATATTATATCTTTTCACTGCAACTGGAAACATCCGATTAATTGATGGAGGAAATTATGGTCCAGCGTTAATGGAAACAAACATTATGGTCATACTACGCGTAAATCGGACAGGTGATAACAAAACCAATTGCTAATTCCGTTGTTCCAATGTAGCCAAGATTTTATAGATCAATTTGGTTATGGTCGAATATAAATGGCTATTATGTATGACTGATAGTCTCCTATGGACATTTCTGTTATTCCGCGACAGGAAACGAAACGCCGAGTGTTCAGAGGTCACTTTCATCATCTTTAACCTTAATTCACACTGTGATTGGACTTGGTAGATTTTTTTTTCAACGTACTGACATCAGGAACCACCAAAATTCACATTTCTTCAAAATCACAATAAGAATCAATAGAAGGGTTGTCGTCTGTTTGCAGCCAAGTAACGTTTACAACGAAGAGGACCCTAATCTGTGTCCTTTTCGGTAATCTATTGACTTAAAGCTATTTGAAAAGTTATACAATGACATAATAGACCATGTGAAAGAAATATGCCAGGAAATTATTTGGAGTTAGAAGAAGAAACTCCGATATCGATACAATACTTGGAAAGCTTAATTATAGTGACAGTAGTTGATTACGATCATTTTTTTTATTCATTAATATGAGACAATTTTCAGTGAGCTAGTTGTTTTATCAATTGGTTTGTTATTCTGACCATATAGATAAACATTATTGTCATTGAACACTAATGAGCTAACCCGACTTTTGAATTCTCAGATATTTTCCATTTGAGTTAGTTAATTTATTAAATTCGTAGGCACTTACATCGTAGAGACTTTGTTTATGTCTTTTTTTGTGTATAAATATGTGTGATGTTCTTTTGACTTTATTATTTCTTATTGAAAACGTGACTGTTTGTCGCCGGACTCTGGTCCATGCGTTTGCAGTTTCTAGGTTATGTCTTTGTGACCTTTGGGGAGAAAATTTATAAGAGCTAGTAGTGTTATATGTTATTAATAATCCAAGACGGTGATGTTACTATTGTTTTCCCCATTTAAACGATATATTGCGCAATAAAAAAGTTCGATATCTTAATTTTTTTCAAATTCTCTCTTGGAATTTCCAACCTCATCATCGTTTTAACCCTGTCTCAACATTATACAGATTATAAATTGAAAACGGTCTATCAGGCGTCATTTCTTAAAAGAACTTTTACTGAACGGAATCAATACTTTGGAGTTTTTTAGTTTTTAAAGCACATGCGGCACAGATTAAATTACCTCCAGCATAGACGATTTTATCATCATTTAAACAAAAGCAAATAGGAAAAGTGTGGAACTGATAAAATCATTTTCCTGTCATTATTCCTATGATTTTATATGGATAGTGTGAGGAAGTTGCCTTAAACTGTCAGAAACTACCGATTACTTCACCTTTTCGTACCGGTTCAGCTCACCAAGAAAAATAAGCGGACGCAAGCAGAAAAAAAGTTCAGACAACCAATCGATTATGCTAATTCGCGAATTCCCTTACGATCCGGCAAAAGTACGAGACCGAAAAAGAATTGGCTGCACGAACCAAGTTCCGTTGGTGGATTTTACCTATCAGTTCCGGTAACCAAACATGCTTGCAACCTAATCGATTTGTTGATACAACCACTTGAGCAAACGAAAACTTGGATTCGTGTAGTACCAACAATTCCATCGTGTTTACGATTTGAAAAAAAAATTATCGCAACCTGTCTGCGGCAAATTGATTTTTAATCGTTGATAAATTCGGATATAAATTCATCACTAAATATTTGGTAAGCGCAATCAAGTGATTAACCAATACAACCCAGTATTGTATCGGTTCTATTGGTTAATCACTTTATTGCGTTAACAAAATATTTAGTGGTAGATTTATTAACAAAATTTGTTAACAATTGAAAATTAATTGGACTATTTAAGATTTATTGAACTATGGCTAAGCTCAGCCAATAATAACTTTGTATTTACAAAAATGTACTTAGAAGCTTTTGCAATTAAGTTGTAGGTACAATATTTAATAAGTTCTCAGTTCCATTTTCATCTGAGTTGTGGGGAATATTTTCAACCTAGTGTTTAATTGCAATTTTTTCCTTCTTGTGCTATTTAAAGTGATTGCAGCACTAAACTAATAAGCTGTCGCAACTAATTTTTGAGAACGTCAGTGAACAAGTAATTACTAGTTCGCTTACCAAAGAAAAACGAGCTGACAAAGCAGATAAAAAGTTGAGAAAAGTAATCGATTATGTTAATATCCTTACAACTGGGCTCAGTTACCATAGAAAAGAAGAAGTCTCTGCTGGGTACCAAGATTCTTTTGATTAATTATCTGTCGGTAGTGTAACTAACTATTTACTGCAAGTTATCCTGATCGCTTGGTTCACACAATTCGAGTACATAAAAGTTTGGATTTATTGCAATACGAAAAATGCATAAAATCTTACCATCAGATTTAGATTGCAATTTCGCAGGACCCAAAATAGTTTCGTTAATCATAGAAATGGTTGTGCCTCAAAATTTATAATTGATTTTAGAGAGATTAAGTATAGTAAATTGAAATCATCTCTATCACAGCCTATCTTATCTTTCCGTGCGCAATACCCGTATTTATGTCGCTGGTTGTACACAATCTAAATGTCTGCTAGGCGCTACCACTCTAATTGAACCTAATTGTTACCCTAAACTAGTACAATGAACACCTCGTCGACCGATTCGTAACTGTTGTATTTCGGATGAGGTGCGTTAACCATGAATAGTGTTCAGCGCCCTCTGATCGCTGTATAACACTTCTAACATGACACATATTGATTACAAAAGACCAAAGCTGAAATATGGATATAGAAGTTTCAAATACGTAATTCAATTTAATTCTTCTATTTCCCAATAGAATAAAAATACATTTCACAGAAAGTAATCGTTATTTATGATTTTATATTTAGTTCATTCCTACCAATTTCGATGTTCATTTTGAAAGTTGCACTGGGAACGAATATATATTAAGGACAAACCGTAATTTTATTTTTATTTTTATGTTAATACATAATCTTCTTTCTGAATTTTTATTTTCTATTTACAATATAATTGACGAAACACATAGTGACTATCATATATCACTACATTGAAATCTATGTATAGAAGTACGAAAAACGTGTACGTGATTCAATGCAGCCCATGCATTTCCCAATTGAATAAAAATAAATTTTAATGACAAAAATCGTAATTGATAATTTCATGTTTAATTTATTTGTAGCAGTTTCTTTCTTCGTTTTACGACTTGCATTGTCAAAGAATATAAACTAAAAAAATAAGTATATTTGATGAAAGTTCATCTGACATACAAATTCGTAGCTAATAAGGTGAATGACCCAATTGGTGACCTTCTAAGCTCAAGCGCGATGTTGATGAGCCAAGAAGGTGAATAAAAATAGCCATATCATTAAAATGAAAGATGTTGCAGTGAAGTTTAAAGTTTTTATTAAATTTACCGAATGTGACTTATCTACTTTTTTAGAATTCTGCGTTACTATTATTTGAATATACACCGTAATGCAAAAGACCCGATTAGTGTCCTACGATTTTTCTCGTATGGCTTATATTATGTCCTATCGAAAACCCAAACACTGACTCATGCCATCCTACATCTAGACCCGATTAGTGACTAAGTAACAAGGTTTTGTCAAATATTTGATAGATTATGGATAAGTCTATTCGTCCGAAAAGGTCTTTCAGAAATTATGTCACAAATTATGCATTTCAATAATTGTTTTATGTTATTCATACAAGAATAACATAACAAGGTTACTCATCGATGTATCAGTCCGATCGAACTGTCAGCCGATCGAGTTGCGGACACAAATCACAACAACCCGTTCACTGACCTGTATATTTTTCGGAGTAAGAGTAATTATTTGGTCTTTTCACACATGCTAACGTTTTCTTTGGTTCTCAATAATGAAGAGAGAAAATGGCTGGCGACGGCTCACTCCTGTCGAGTCTGCAGATAACTTTTTTTTAATCGACGATTATCGAAAATTAATTATCGGCACTTCTCATATCGCATAATGCAAAAACCAAAGAATATAAACAAAAAGTTTGATATGTATTGGACATCAAGAGAATTTTTTATCGTAAATAATATGAAGAACTAACACTAATTGGGCCACGGTCAGTAATTGGGTCGTTCACCTAACAATATTCTTTTCAAATGACTACTTTTCATTCGCTATATATCTAGCTAATTGAAGCGTCATTTGCCGTTGCCCATCCGATGATGATAAGCCTGAGTGGGTTGCCCAGTGACCGGTCATTGCCCCCATATTCTGTATTCCGCAAAGCAGGATGATCCAAGCCTAGGGCAGCATCACTGAAAACACTCCCTTATGCCCTTTCGAACCCGAACAGAAATCGTCTGACGGATCAACTTGTTCGAAATCTGTTGTCCTGTCAAGACGCAACCATATTTCATCTACTTTCTGTTTCAGGCTACAAATCGGCTTTTTCGTTCTTCTTGAAAAATATCTATCTCGACACTCGTCCGGAATAAGGAAAAGAGTTCAAAGGGGTAAAAAGAAGCGAATTCGTGGCAGAGTTTCATTTAAGCTTCTCTCTTATTTCTATTCCGGATCTTCGTATTCGACTCTGTATATATGTACAGTAACGCTTGCTTCAAGTATATGGAGTACATATACCAGTTTTCGTTTCCTTTAGGCATCGTAAGAAGAAGAGCGAGCGAATGCGGGAGAAAACCCTTTTAGCTTGGACAATGGGACAATGCGAGGTTACGAGCTCGGATAACCTCTTCCCCTCTACCATTTCATCCTCACTCGCTACTTCACTCCCTCTGCACCCTATCATACCATCGCGATGTGTCTCTTTTTTTTTGGGAGGACCAACGTGGGTACACAGAGAAAGATGAAAAAAAAATTAAAAAAACAAGAGGTAAAAACTACTATGGACAGAAAAATAGTTGGCGAGATCGTCATCGGTGTTAGTGCTGCGGGTATCTCTTGTTGCACGAATAAAGCGGAGGACCCAGGGTTCGAAATAAATGGGCTCCGAACGCGGAGAGTAAACGAGAGGGAAAGAGAGACGATGAAGAGGCTGACGTTTGCAGAAATGAGAAATTGCACTGGCATCTACCCGCTCTAAACTATATACAACCTCCTCATCTAGCTGTGTGTTTTTATATACATGTATATATATGGATACAGCCGACGGATAAAGCTACGTGTTCTCCACTCATTCGATAACTCATTTTCATCATGAGGGATCCTCGTCTATTATATTGATACACGTTTGTAGTGAGGCTTTCGATTGGAGGACTCCGAAGTCTCGGGTTACATCAGGCGATACTCGTTACATCCATTTGTCATTATACGCTGAGATGCTTTGCTGAAAAATCGTCGTACAGCGTATCAAGGAGTTTCTGTCTTATTACAATGTTGTACAGCTTGGTACTTGAAAATGGCACATCAAACGTCAATTCTTAAAAGGACTTTTATTGTGCAGTTTCCAATTCTGCATAAAAAAGGTCATGTTACTTTTTATTTTAGTCCGCAACGTTTATGGGTTTGACATAATTATCAGAATCCGGATTCATCGCAGTGTCAATTGTATCTTAACATTTTATAGATCCTCACTCAAAAACGATGGATCAAATGTCAATTTTTGAAAGGGCTTTTATTGTGCAGGTTCCAATTATGTATTAAAAGGCTCTTATAACCTTTTCGTATCATCCTCACAAAATTTAACCAATCGGTTAGGGTGTGTATTCACACTGAGAGAAAAGCATATCGTTTACTTAACGATTTTACATGGTAAAACGAATATAAGAAGGTTGCAACGTTTTATGGTTGAAGCGATGATAATATGAATAAATCAATAAACGGTTATTGGAAACAAACGTTGAAATCGTATATGCAACAAAACGGCATATTTAAAACTATTATAATAGTTTTTGTAACTATTATCATTTTGATAATTGCTACTACAATTATATTCACTATAACGATAAAATATAAACAGCTCTTATGAGAATTATATTATTGGTTCATCCAACTATTTTCTTATATTCGGTATGACCATAAAACATAGACGTATCTCCTGGGAACTATAGTTTATAGTTAGATTATCCTTAGTCCAACTACATTATTTTCAGAATTACCAGATTTTTCTCTCAGTGCATTGCCGACTCAACTTTATCTAATCATTATACGGGCCGTCACTCGGAAATGGCACAGCTGACGTCAACTCTCGCCACTTTGTTCACTTTTCAATTTTCTATAAAAAAAAAAAAAGTTATGTACCTATTTCTCACACACGTATATAAACGATGCTATCGATTAACGAACGCTCGAGGCTCAGGTTACATCGGACGATGGCAATTGCATGCATTTGTCATTATGGCAAGATGCTACATCTGAAAATGGTAATACAGCGTAGTATTAGAGAAGTTGAACGTAATTGATGGTAAAGTAACCCGAGTCTTCTGCGCTATTGTAAATAAGTGGAAGCGACGTGGAGCGCCGAATAAGAGCTAGAAAAGAGAGCAGCACTCAATAGGGTGAATTTGAGACGGGAGATCGACGGAAAGAGAGGTAATGGCTGTAATAAACGATTCCCAAGGATCTTTCTCGTCGCCGACGTCGTAGTCGTCGTCGTGGAAAACTCCTACGCAAAAGTCAAACTGGGACGTCGTGCTCGTGTCATCCTTCTGTATATATACCTTATATATATTATATATATGTTATATATATACATATAGTATGTGTACGTGTGAGTCCCAGTACGTATATACATACGTCTTGACGGCATGCGACATGTCTATATACATACGTATACATATATACACGTAGATATCGTGCGGATGAGAAGTTTTACCGGTGCCACGATAAAGTTGTGAAGAAGTGGGTGGAGGTTTAGAGACGGGTACGAAACCCGCTCGGGACGTTCCAGAGAAGCCCAAGGAGCAGGAGAGAATCGAGCGAAATGAGAGACAAGCGACAGTGGAAATGGAACGAAAAAAAAAAACCACAAAAAAACGGAAGTGGAAAGAAGGCGAGCGGTGAGCCGGAAGGAAAATCGAAGGAGATAAGACACAGAAAGGATGGAGAGATGAGATATGAATACCACTCAATATTTTCGACGCTATCTTTCTGTTTCACAAACGTGGAAGTGTCAAGTTTCTGAAACAAAATTTTTCATTTCATTGGCACATTTATAATTTCAACTCCAAGTTCTTTATCCAATAATAAGTATAAAAAAAGGAAATATCTTCGAAGGAGTGAAAAGTTGCAGTGGCTTGTTGATTTGTTGAATATGGAAAGTAATTATTTTGTTGGTCTGAACCAGTTATTGTTTTGGAAAATAAACTCACGGTTCGATGGAATGGGATGATTAATGGACAAACTCATTATTTGGGCCAATTAAGTTGTTTGTTGACATTATTATTCTGTAGACGTTCAAATTATGAGTTGCCCAATTATTCTAAGGTGTTCGTATTAAATTATCTGTTACCTCGATTATTCCGAGGTGTTTACGATCAATAATTGGTTGTTCCAATTATTATAAGGTATTTGTATTAGGTTATTCGTTGTCCTAATTATTCAAAACACGTTAATATTAACTTACCAGTTGTTCTGATTACCTTTACGGTCATCCCAATTATCGTACTAATTATCTCGATTCCCTCACTAGTTGCCATAACTAAGATATTAATTGCAACAATTACTTACTGACTGTTTTAATTAACTTACCCGTTAACTCAATTTAATTACTACTCGGAATAACTTGTGGCTTGTGTGGAAAACTCTGACAGTTATGGGGCCAACAGAGTGACTACTAAACTTGATGTAGTTCACTTAACTTCCGGGGAAATTAAGTTTCGATGAAGTTTTGTATTTCGAAATATCTGGTTACATTCAAAATGTCACGACTTTTCATGAATTTTAAGATAATTCAAATAAAAGATAGTATAAAAATTCACATATATCTCTTCATAGGTAAACATTTTGTGAACCAAATAAACTTTTTCTTTCGGAGGGTCTGTCGGCAGGTAATACAATATCTACGCCAATAACATCATCTATATCTTGTCGACAGTTTTACTCTGTTAAAAAACAAAAGCATACCACTCGTTTTCTACTCTTCTCGAAAATTAGATTCCGTAGAATCGACATAAACGTACAACCCTCGTTTTACATCTATCGACAGTTGCCCCGAGCTCTCGACAGTTTAATGTCGGAAAGAGAATTCTATCCACGACGCAGGCCTATCCGGACTTCCGTCGATTCCCCCGTCGACTGGTGCCGTTCTAAGCGCGCGCGTGCACAACGAGTGTCCCGAACGAATCAACCAGCGAACGAACGAACGAGGACGAACGAAAGTGATTGGACCGAGAGCGAGTCCAGCCTGAATTATTCATGCGCTTTTCTTTCGGAGCTAAATCCATTTTGGTACGAGCAATTTGCGAGTGGGAGAAACGTCGAGGGCGGCAAGCCCCCCCCCCCCCCCCCCCCCCCCTCCCTCCCAAAGAGTGCAAGAGCGCGTTGAGAGTGCGAGCTAACTTTGATGACTCGTACAGCTACAGTTTTGTCATTTAGCTATGTAGCATCGTTCTCAAATGTCAAGAGCCGCGCCCCCCCCCCCCTTCACCCCCCCCCCCCCCCCCCACAATGCTTTTGTGGGTTCTTGTATTATGCACTTCGGCTCTCGACTTCCTAAATGCACGGTACTTCTGACTTTCGAAGATAAGCGTAACGCGTAGTCAGCAGGAAGTCAGGCCAGTTACGATAAGCTCCGTCACGTATGGCTCGTACATATTCACACACGGACACGGACACTCACACTCGCACTCATACTTATACTAACATTCACATTCACACTCACACTCGTACTCGTACTGACACTCGCATTCATACTCATACTAACACTCACACTTACACTCATTTTAACCCTCACACAGGCACTCACACTTACACACCCACTCATACTAACCCTCGCACTCACATTCCCACTTACACTCACACTCGCACTTACACTGATACTCATACGCATATTCATACTAACACTCGCACTTACATTTACACTCCCACTCCCACTCACACTTACACTAACCGTTACACTCACACTTACGCAACACTCGCATCCCCACTCACACTGACACTCACGGGCGTGCACGCGCACGCAAGGTGAGCCTTAACATAGCGGATTTTCGAAATAGCAAATGGCTAAAATATCGAATTTCATAATAATAGCCGTTATCGATTCAGACACGTTTATTATATTTAAATTATTATTTCAGCTATGCGATATTTTGATAATTTGCTATTTTGACCCACATCTAATGAAACACTAAAATAGTAAAATTCATAATAATAGCCATTCTCGATTTGGACGTTTATTATATTTAAGTCCGCTATTTCAGCCATTGGATATTTTGACCCAAATCTTATTAAGATGAAATCAAAACAGGGAATTTCTGGAATATCAAGTTTCATTATGATAACCATCCTAGATTCCGACGTTCTTTATTTCAGAATTCGCTATTTTAGCCATTCGTTATTTTGGTCATTCGCTATTTTGAACCCCACCGACATAGATTTTAGAAGTGTTCGGTATAGTAGTCAACGCACTGTATACATAACATTAGGTGTACGTGAACGGTCTACCGTAGGTATGAAGCTAGGCGATGTTCTATCGGCGAGTATACATATATTGCAAGGTGTCACGTGCAGGTTAAAGCGTGACCCGTTTAGTGCTCGTAAGGTCATGACACGAACGACGACTACGACGAGAACGAGGTCCCGACGCGGTGGTGGCTTTAATAGCATCCTCTCGCACCTGTACAATACTTTTTATTGTTTTTTTTTGCTACGTATATAAGTGTGTATATATGTGTATATGTATGGTATACAGTTTTCTTGTTCCATGACTTTGCTACCCGGCAATTTCAACGACCTTGCCAGGTCCGACTTTATCACTTCTTCCCACGGCAATAACAATATGCTTTTTCCCCCCACCTTCTTTTTCATTCTCTCTTTCTTGTCCATCCGCACAACACGCGCCTAATACCATTTCCCCTTTTTATCCCGTAACGCACTTCAATCTCATACGACCATGACTTTCTTACGGTACTAGTTATTAGGTGAAGTGGCGTGTGGAACAACGTTTTTTTTATTTCTTTTGGTAGGCTCGTGACGCAGGTGGAAATGTCATCTACAGCAATTTCATGAAATTATTGTGGTGTTATTGTAGATGCAAGGAATTTTCACGAGGATTATTGGAAACGGTCTAATAATATCAGTCAGTAATATTATGAAATTGTTGTGGTATTATTGTAGATTTTTCAAAATTCTCCTTTCGAGGTTATAATACAGATCCCGTCAAATTTTCGGCATACGCAATAGATGCGATAACGGATCAAAAAATTTCTCCAAAAGCAACATTTATCAGCCAAACTCGACCCGTTTTTACATTTCGAGGCTTGGCACCCAAAGTCGTCACGTCAGCGACATCGCGAATATTACATAGATTCGCTATTAGACACAGTTAAACCATCACACTGAGAAAAAATTATAAATAAATTCAGTTAACCATTCTGATTTATTCAACAAAATCATTGCTTTGCTTTCTCCCAAAATTCGAAACATCTATACACATCTATTTGTATAAAATAAATCGTATGATATAGCACATTCAATAAAATATTTCGACATTTACCGAAATATTGTCGGTAAGTAATAACATATTCGAAAACATTATTCAATGCATTCAATTAGTTTTTTTTTTTCAGTGCAAAATTCGCGACCTCTTCCTGACTTTATAAACTTTGTGCCGTAATTCACGTCTATTGAAAAAGATGCATCTTGCAATAAGTCGCAAAAATAACAAGATATTTTAAAAAAATCATTGGGAAACTTACCTAATTGGACGCACATCTTCGGCCTGACATTTTCCTGCCACGCGGCGAGTCCGAAGCCGAGCATAGTGACGACGCACCAGCACAGAACGTGAAGGTGGACGACTGCCGGCTGCTGCATCGCGTATTATTTATCGCACGTGGTTATACTGTATTGCCCCAGCAAAAGTGGGTGCCGATCACAGAGCGAGATCCACACACGCACGCACTCACAGCGAAAGATCCACACGAACAGAAAAGCCTCACAGTTCACTCGCACGTACACACAACAACACACACAACAGCACAGAACAAACACGGACAGGATTGAAAAGCACGTAGTCGCACGAGTTCTGGCACCGCAAAATTTATCTCCGTGTATGTACACGCCAATATATCTGTACAAATCACGAGCAATATACACGAACGAAGTCGGTAACCGCTCAGTACTTAGTGTGCGTGAGTTACTGACTCACTCACACGCATTAAAGCGTTTGGAGCTTGCGCGACGAGCGCGAGTCAACCCTTTGGATGACGATGGGTGTAATCGCTCACAGCGTGGCCGCTCGCGTTAATCCGTCTCGTTTAACACGCGTTTCTTTACCTCCTAAGCGCTCAGACAGCGCCTCCTCGCGTATAAACTCGAAAATACGCGAATACCAAAGCTCTCACTTGACAAGCGCAGCTGATTTGGTTGCAGATGTGCTCCTAATCAAAGTCTTGGGCTGACACGTGCTGATACCGATGTCGTTGTTACTCGACTCGTTAAAATAGCTGCTGCTGCTTCTGCTGCTGCAGACTTTTGGGAGGAGGATGCACTTTGTTGGATTATGGGCTTGCATATCGTTTCAGTCTTTATGACTTTCGCAATCGGACGATTTTCTGTTGACAGATCTCCTCTTCTAGCTTCTATATTCTTCTTGGTTTCCTTTGCTATCCTCCCGTCATAAACTTCACTAGCCTTTGGTCCAGACGAAGAAAAGCCTTCGTTGTTTCTTCGGTGATTTCTTCCTTGTCGTAATCCGGCCCCGAAGCGACGGGTGGCGATTCGATGATCACCAACGCGCGGCGTCTAGCCGCCTCAGGCTCTTCTTCTTTCCCTTATTCCCCACGTCGTTTTTCCTGGTTCTTGTCGAGGCTCTGGCGGCTCGCAGACTGACTGTTGCTGCGGGACGTGGATCACAGACGCCTCACGGTCTGAACTGACGTTGGTTACCGTCGCGACCACGCTAGCAGCTGGCCACAGCGACACCCACACGCTCACGCACCCTTCGTCCACCAGACGAGAGGATTCTGCGGCGAAGGGTGGAACAGAGAGAGAGAGAGAGAGAGAGAGAGAGAGAGAGAGAGAGAGAGAGAGAGAGAGAGAGAGAGAGAGAGAGAGAGAGAGAAGAGGAGGAGGAGAGGACGTCTGTCGATGCGTGTGCGCGATTCTCCCTCGTATCCCTTTCTTCTACGTACTTCTCACTCGCTCTTTCGTTCGCTGATGTCTATATGACCAGAGATAATAAAAAGGGAGGAAAAGAGCGAGAAGGCAACGTTGAAAACGGTGTGGGACACCGAAAGCCCAGTCGAGAGGACTCGGTTTAGAGGATACGTGTGCGATGAACACTCAGGAGGGTTTTCGGCGACCGGAGGAACGGAGAGGAGGGGAGGAACGATGAAAAGGATATTCCTTGCTGACAACGCGGCTGCCACGAAATTCCGCCACGAATTTTTGAATGTCTACTGCTAGTCGTGCTGATGGCTCCTCTTCTCTCACGCACAACCGCGATCCCGGTTATGATTATCCTCCCGATGATGCTCCTCGAACACGCTCTTCGGCTCAAATGTATCGCCGTTACGCCGCCAACCTGAAATCAACGAGCGAATGTAATCAGTATGCATTGATAGCGGGAACATTGGGGGTTTGGGTGAGGATCTAGGGTGTGGGAAATTGGCAACGTCTCTGGAATCGACCACACAGACTGGAAAGGATGGAAATAACGGTTTTTTCCACCTTTTTTGGGTTTTTTTTAGGCTTCTTTGATGGGGTTACATGGGACAACATGGACGATCTTTTTCCAAGCCCCAAGTGGTGATAATATTTGACAGAACGTTTAATTTGGACAGATAAATGGCAATGTGGGACTTTTGATTGTTATTCGTTTTCCTGCATTAAAAATAAGTTTGTAGATGAAATCCTTCCATTTGATGTCAGCTTAAATAAAACAGCCACATTTACGATGTAACCATAAGATCAGAAATTTGTTCACGCAATCATTGAGGTTCACGTATAATATCGTCGTTACTATTTTTTCATTCGCACGCTGCATATTTGTGATTATGGGACCGGGAAGTAATATTGTGCTAATTAATAATAGAACAATATTCTATTCGCTATTTTTCCTGATATTGCGAAAACAATTTAGCGCATCCATTTGGCGTTATTTCTTTTTCATGCATTATTTTACTTTCGAATTTGAACAAAAAATGTTGCCCGATGGTGACCCAGTTTCAACGGTTTCATCGGCGGTTCGGATTTATTTAAAAATCATGATCTGAAAAATTCTCTTTCCATATAAGAGCTCACGTACTTCCTTTCATTACAAAGAGATTCAATTTGATGAGGCGTTTGTTTTTATATTGCTAAGCCAGGATTAACGATACTCAAAAATAGTTGGAAAAGTCGAGAGAAACCTTTTTGCTAAGAGTTTCGAGGCGAAATGAGTGTGATAACCTTGATAGTTTAAAAACTGTACTGACTCAGAAGTAGTACACGCATTGAACTTTCTTATTTTCCGACCGGAAGACAAATCTATGAATTTTCAATCGAAAGTGACCAAATGTCACTTTTTTCTAAATTACAGTGAAATTTTTTTTAATGGTATTTTCAGTCATGGAATATTTGACTTGAGAAAAATGATAAAACTAAAATTCGATTCCTTTAAGAAAAAAAATTAGTTTGGATTTTACGACTGAAATTTTTAGCCAGGCAGACGCGAATGCATTTTGGAATATCAAATATACTTAAAACATGTGTTTCCACTATAATCTTACAATATATTTTTTTTAGATTTCAATATACTTTTTTTTGTTACATATGCCATATGAAAAACAAAAGAAAAATATTTTCGCCGAACTTCAATAGTCAGTCGTTTTTGCAAATAGTTTTAAAAAAATGTTTCAAGAGTAAAAAGCTCATATTTTGTATGAAATACCGGCAACCGAATGAATTGAAATATATCAAAGAATATCACCGGTGGTGACCTAAAAATGCTCTCAAGTATGATTAAAATAAAATCAATTCTGAAAAATTCTCAGTGAAAATTAATCAGCATTAATCATGAACATACGATACCTGAAGTAACTCGCTCTATTTTTTCGCAATAATTGATACAATTATTTGGTAGGGACAGAATTGCATTATTTTGTCTTGTTTGCAGTTTTTCGCTCGATCAGATTCTTCGGCATATTGCGCAGATACGAATATTGGTCAAATAAATATTACGCTTGCGATACAGTGAAATAAATAAAAAATTGACGAGGCAGAAACATGTACCTTCGTTGAACTCTAAACATTCGGACAACCTCGTAGCAAGTGCACGGAACGAAGAGAGGGTCGAACCAACGTTGAAATGCCCATGTAGAGCTGCACACATGATCATCACGCGGTCGCCTCTCTTCGAGCGTGTGTTTTCAATATTTACCGTAACGTGGGTACATAATTATCGGTATGTGCGTTTCGCTGAGAGCAGATCCAATGGAAATAGAAATGACGTTTCGTGTGTCCCACGAGTATAGACAAACGGTTGTATCGAAATCGAGGAAATTGATGAAATTAAAATGTATATACAAATTCGACGCATCACTGTCTATCGTGTCCGCAGATTGTCGTCATTCGATATCATGCCGATGTTCGAATATATTGCGTTGACCAATTTAATAGGGTATCCGTCAACATAGTCCGGTGAACGAAAAATCCTCCGTAATTGAAAAAAAACCTGCTGAAAAGGATAGAACACGATTTTTTGTTGCAATTGGAAAATAATTCCATAGCCTTTAAGAGCTATTGTCAAGTTTTGTAATTTACACACCGAGAGAAAAAGTTTCCGTGATTTTAAAAAAAAGGTGGATTGGATTTTTTTCTCTGATTTCAAATAAATATTGACTTGTTTTCAATGAAATATTTGCTTGAGAAACGTAATCGAAGAGGCGTTTTCGTTGATCCAAGGAAACTGTTTCATTGATTTAAGGACGTATGATACGTACAGTCCCGTCAAAAGTGAGTTTCAGAGACAGTTTCGATCACTTCCCGGTGAGATAAAAATCGGAAAAAAAATAATGCATATAAAACTTGCTGAAAAGATTGATTTCGCATAATAATAATCCCAAAATGTTATTAACAAATTGGTGAAAAAAAAAACAATTGTTCAACGAACAATCAGTCAACCTAACTTTTTTTCTAATAAAAATGATATGTTAATTAATTTGAATGCATACGAATTTTTTTAGATTTTTTCTTTATTTTGATTTTGATTTTTTTTTTTTTTTTTTTTTTTTTTTTTTTTTTTTTTTCACAAATGTGCGCGGAATAAAGAATTTTGGATATGTGTTCGGCATAAAACCATCTACTACACTCAAGATTTTTTTGCAAACCCATATCCAAAATTTGGTATATTCTGCGCATTTTTCAAAATCAAAAAAATCAAAATCAAAATAAAGAAAAAAATCTGAAAAAATTCGTACGCATTCAAATAAATCAACATATCATTTTCATTACAAAAAATTTAGGTTGACTGATTGTTTGTTGAACAATTGTTGTTTTCACCAATTTGTTAATAACATTTTGGGATTATTATTATGCGAAATCAATTTTTTCAGCACGTTTTATATGCATTATTTTTCTCCGATTGTTATCCCATCGGGGAGTGATCGAAATTGTCTTCGAAACTCACTTTTGGCGAGACTGTACGTATCATACATTCTTAAAGAAACGATTTCCTTGACGGCATCAGGTCCGCCACGGGTTGGCGCGAGCGCGTCTGTCGCCTCGCCTCAGTCGTCGGTACTGGGAGTCACGAAGAGCCGGCATGATGGATCGGTGCGTTCCACTGTTTCTCGAAGGAGCCGGTCTCAGCGAGTACGCGGTAATATTGAAAGTGTAAAATTAATTAATAAAAACCCACCACTCTCCATGCCAGACAACGTTTCTGGCTGAGAGTGGTTTTTTAACCTAACGTCTGCCATTTCGCGGCACGCGATTTTATAGGTTAGATTCTTTGAAAACAATGAAACAGAGTTCTTTGTTTTAAGGTAGCTATGTCAGTACGCTTGAGTCATAGACACTAGCAACTATCGTCATCGAAGAATAAATTTATTCATTCTTTCTGCATATTCCACAATTAAATTCATAAATAAAAAAGTTTCATTCAATCATTTTACGTGATTGTTTTTACGTGCGCAATTAATTAAATTATGTTATTAAAACTAATTTGAATTATGTCTTGACTCGTCTGCCATTGGCTCTGCAAGCACACGACACATCTCGGCAACATACCGCAATATCGGGCGACTGTTCGACCGGCATCGACGTTACCGACATGAAACGAGATTAGGTTAGCGAAGTTTGTTTGGCGAATCTGGTCTGTCATGTCGAATTTTCGAAAAGAACACGACGTTAGGGCCAATCGCAGAAAACGAAACGGCGAAATATTCATTACGCGTAAAAGAAAAGCGTGATTCGACAACATTGAAGCAACAACAAAAAGCCAGATACAGTGAAGAATCGATGAAACTCCCATAAAAATGAAAAATTCAAGAGAATCGATAAGTGAATAAATCCGATTCCGGTTGCGTCAATAACTTTGGTTACGTTTAATTAATCACGTACAATTTATTACGTCGTATTTAGGATGCGAGGGATCAGTTTCATTGCAGAACAGTACCAGTATATACCGACCGATGTTAACTGCCGCGAATGTAACTGATGTCCAACGTTGCCAAACTTCGGCGCCATCTCGAACAGCTGGTCGTGATTGTTTTTGCACGACGAAATTTCTTGCAATTAACTTGCGATAACTCGCTGAAATGTCCGGTGACTACCACTTTTTATGGTCGTATCGGTTACTTCAAGATCTAACGAAAACGTAGAGCTGTTTAGATGTTTTGTATTTCATTTCTGAGATGCTTTTTCTCTGTTTAAAAGTCATTTTTTTATATTCCTCTATATAACGCCATAGATGAAACTCTATTAAAAAAAATTCTTTGCTCAATTTGATGTCCGGTAAAGTATCTCGTAATTTCTCACAAATAAAAGATGAATGCTCAAACCACGAGGTATAAAAGATTCGGACACATCTAACGGGTTTGCCTTCGCGTTATAACTACCTTAAGGAAAAAATTCCTTAATTTAATGACACTCCATTTCATTGAATTTCTCATCACTCAAAGAAAAAATAATATTCGATCAAGTGTATCATTTTCTCGATTATGAAGAAATATATCTTAGGTTGGGATTTCAAAGACATTTCTTTGAATCAAGGAAACTTTTTCTCCCGGTGCACGACATAGCCACGATTTTCATATTTTTAGAAAAAATTGCATGAAAATCTATTGGCTTCAGTGATTTCAATTAAATTTCTCATAATAGTCGGGTAGTATCCGCTCTACCCACGTGCTAAACTTCAACTCCATAGTTCATACCGTTCCTTAGTTACGACCGTTAAATTTTTTAAAAAACTACTCAGGAAGTGGTGTTCGGCTATGGGCGACCAATAAAAAAAAAAACCTTGGATCTTCTTGGTTTTTCTTTTATTCGATACGTTTCGGCCCTGATCAGGGTCCACAACAATCGGTTTATTAATAACTACAATAAAAAATGAGAACAATAATAAGTCTAGAAAATCTCAAACATTTTAACTATCAGCAGCGAATCGTATCAAACTTATTTAAACTGTTACAAAGTTCAACACATGCATATAATATTAATAATAAACAACTATATGTCATTAACTTACGATTTAATGCCAATTACATGTTTTCTTACTCAATAGAGTCTTGAAAACAGGTGGCCGGATTTTCTGGCCATGTGAGCAAACAGTGATTTGTGTATTTTTAGGTTAACCTGCAATTATAATGTGTTAAAATAAACGTTGGTGTGTTGAAAGACGAAATTTTACCTGTATGATGTAAATAGAATCGTACTTAAGAGATGTTAAGAAACGTTCAATGTTAAATCTTAGTATTGCATATAAATCACTTTAAAAATACTATTTTTACATTTTTAGTGATGTGGGCCAGGAAACCTGGCCAGCTGAATTAACGGGACTTATGCAAAATTTTTAGATTATCGGTAATAGGCGTGAATGAAGAATTAGTACTGCTATCACTGAAAACATAACAGAGTGGGAAATATGACCGAATTCAAACATAATCATACATTACAAGTGGCAAAAAGTAACAATATAAGAGAAATTTCTAACTAAGTTAAATGATGGAGCTGTAAATGTTGCTCGGTTCATCGACGTCATGACGGAATTTTACTGAGTTGTTGTTTTTGTTTTATATGAATCATTTCTTGCAAGAGTCTTGTTTGTAATTTTGTTCAGTCTTCAAAACTTTTGTCTTATCAAAATCAAATACGTGTTTCATAGTATCAGCATGTGAAGCAAGAGCAGTATGATTACTATTAGGTTTCTTTTGGCTATTTTTTTATTGTAGTTATTAATAAACCGATTGAAGAGGACCCTGATCAGGGCCGAAACGTATCGAATAAAAGAAAAACCAAGAAGATCCAAGGTTTTTTCCTTTATTGGTCGCCCATAGCCGAACACCACTTCCTGAGGATAATTTTTTGCGGCCGCAGCCTTACTTATATTAAAAAAACTACATTTTTTTAGAAAATGTCATACATTTTTTAATCTTCTACGATTCTACCCAACCCTAACTACTTGTGTTGGAAGTGCAAATGTAATGAAATTATTAAATCCAGTCCGCAGATTGTCGTCATTCGATATCATGCCGATGTTCGAGTATATCGCGTTCTCCAATTTAATAGGGTATCTGTTAACATTGTCTGGTGAACAAAAAAAATCTTTACTAATTGAAAAAAAAACCTGCTGAAAGGTAGAACACATTGTTTTGTTGAAATTGGATAATATTTCAAAAACCTTTAACAGCTATTGTCTAGCAATCTAATTCTCAACCTTATGCATGTATAAATATTCACTTTGAAGTTTTGTAATTTACAGGGTGCGGCCAATTTTATATTTTTGAAAAAAATTGGATAAAATTTTATTGGCTTTAGTGATTTCAATTGAATTAACCATGATAGTCGGGTAGTATTCGCTCTACTCATGTTTACCGCAATTCAATACTACATCATACCGTTCCTTAGTTATGAGCGTTAAATTAAAAAGACTACATTTTTTTAGAAAATGTCATAAACTTTCCAATTTTTTTTCGATTCTGCCCAAATACAATATTAATATACCTGCTTCGGAGATGTACATGCGAAGAAATTTTTCAAATCCGTATTTGGTTGCTAGATTTTTATTCCTAGAGTCGTTTAGCATTCGTGACTCCGCGCAGGTTGACCTATACTACTCAAAACACTGTAATATACAGAAACGTTGATTATTCTAGGACAAATCAAATAAATTCGATTCCGTGACATCTGGACTATGGACTATATTCCATATTTTCAGTTACCTGTAATAAAAAAATATCATTTTTGAGTAAACAATTTTTTTTTATTTCCGTCGAAAAATAGAACAAACTATATTCAGGAATCTTGTCTAACTCAACGTGACTATAAACCTCAATTATAATAATTTTAATATCTGGTCCAGCATCCCATAAGATGATAGTAATTTGAAATAAATGAAAATAATTTGTTGAACCTATAAATAAGCTCATAATTTGAAAAGTCTTGAAAATGAAAATAATATAAAAAATAATAAATGAAAAAATAATAGACCAATTAGTTAAATCAAAGAAAATCCTATGAATCTCAAATACTAAACGTCCAATTATCCGTCAATTATAATATAAATCGAACTCATACAACACACAATGAAAGCTCGTTCAAAAGCAGTAAACATGTAGTCCGATTGATGGCAATCGTTTAAAATGTTCGCAAGGTTAAAAAACTGTCAATAAACAGCTGCTGAAGGGTTAACTCGATAACATATTCGATTGTATGCGAAAAAGAAACGAGCTTCCTCGAGCTTTCTCGACAACTTCCTAACATTACGATATTTATATAATGAGCTTAAAGCTCGGAGGTTTTGAGGGGTAGTAGGCGTTCAATGAACGCGACGACCGAGCAGAAAGTCGTACGGACGACGGGCCGGGAGTAGTAGGTAACGAGTAGAACCCAAGGCCAGTATCCAATTAAGATTCACCGTTCAAATGCAGCACGCTATGACGCTCAATTCGTACAGTGGCATGGTGGAGTTCAGCAGCAGCAGCAGCAGCAGCAATAGCAGTAGCCCCGAGGCCGGGGCATTGAATTCTCGAGGGATTCGCTAGCGAGAAAATGGTTTGTGCCACAGCAGCAGGAATAACGTGCCCGCGACGGCACCAGCCATTAATCGAGCGATGAACGCTCTGCTCTGTACATGCACACATATACATAGCTATATGTACTTAGGCAAATGTCTGTCACGTGATCTATGAGACTTTTCACTACAGTTAAACTCTTGTTATCAGCTCCGTCCCCTTCTGCAATATCAATTTCGCACAAAAACGTTTACACCCTTAATTAAAGTGATCTGTCGTTTATTATCATTCGCTAATTTTATTTACAAAACAGTTTCTGCGATGTTATATGCACCGGAGAATTAGAATTGATGAAAGAACAGTTATGTGAAAAATCTCTTTCTGCAATATCAATTTCGCACAAAAATGTTTACACCCTTAATTGAAGTGATCTGTCGTTTATTATCATTCGTTACTTTTATTTACAAAACAGTTTCTGTGATGTTGTATGCGACGGTGAATTAGAATCGATGAGAGAACCGTTATGTTAAAAATAATTTTTGTACTCTATTATCTAGCAAAATATCTGTCCCGTGATCTATGAGACTTTTCACTACAGTAAAAAATGCTTGTTGTCAGCTCCATTCTTTTCTGCAATATCAATTTCGCACAAAAACTTTTACACCCTTCATTAAAGTGATCTGTGGTTTATTGTCATACGCTAATTTTATTTGCAAAAGAGTTTCTGTGATCTTGTATGCAACATAAAATATCTGTCACTTGATGTATGAGACTTTTCACGACAGTTCAACTCTTGTTGTCAGCCCCATCCTCTTCTGCAATATCAAATTTCCACAAAAACGTTTACACCCTCAACGAAAATTAAGTGTCGTTCAGTATCATTTACTAATTTTATCCGGAAAAAAGTTTCTGCGGTTTTATATGCATTACCGAATGAGAATTGATAAAAGAACAGTTATGTAATAATTCGTATATAATCCGTACTCTTCTATCGATCTCCACTAAATTATTTATCGCATGCCATTAAATTCAACCATTGTACTTCAAATTTTTACGTTTACCGGTTAAATTTGCGTTTGATAGTTTATGTTTTGCTAAATCCAATTTATTAATAGTAGAGTTTTGAAACACTTATTTAGTTTGATCAATTTACCGGAATAACTTAATGTTTTCAAATATAAAAACAATGGCAAGCGGAGTCAAATTTATCTACAGGAGTGGCCAAGTTCCTGCGCAATCAAAGATAATAAATACACTTCAATGTGGCTCTCAGGATTATTTCGGAATTTTACAACAATATTTTGACGTCGAATAGCACGTCGCACAATCGATTCATCAAAAACTGTTCGACGCGCTCGCTCAACGTGTCACCCGTCTCCAAAGGGATAATAATTCAAGCGATATAAATGCCTAAATGGACAGGGAGTAAAAACTGACAAAGTAAGTATTTTCCACGTTTTATTCACGAACGGCAAATGTAATTTAACAACATGCACGAAATTGCACCGAGAAATTCCATGCGAATAGACTTAATATGTTAATTCTTTATACACGAGAATTCTTCGAAAACAAACCAAATGAACAATTCCTGCACATTAAATGAAGTTTTGAATTTATTTCGTCTACAAAACGAAAAAGAGATAAATTTGAAACTTTTTCAGTGCAACAAAGCCGAAGTGAACGCAAGAATCAGTGATATCAAATTCAAGCGATATAAATGGAAAAATGTTTACAAAAAAAAACGGACACAACAAGTATTTTCGCTTTATATCTGTGAATAGATTATAATACGAATGAAATTTTATAATTGTAAGCGGCTCTCGCAAGTATACGCATCTAAAAGTCTATATGCCCAAGTTTTACAACAATAAAAAATGATTATAATAATGTGTACAGATAAAACTTGCAGGATTAGAATTACTTTTTCTTTTGATGAAAACGAAAATTTTCCAGTGTGTGTATCCCTCCAATACCTTGCTAATAAATGTATGTAAATTTGCTATGCTCTACTAAACCAAAACGAAAATTTTCCATTGCAAATATCGCCTTAACACGTCGCTAATAAATGTATGTAAATTCGATATGCTTTACCAAATCGAATCTATTATACCCATACATAGAAAAATATTTGTACCTGTACACCAAATGAAAGTTCATGGATTAAGGATGTAGGAGCGCGATGGGGTACTCAACGTGCTCAAAAGTAAGAATTCAAAGAGAAATTCGAACACTTCCCGATGACATAAAAATCTGAAAAAAATCAAGCATACAAAAAGTGCGGAAAAGACTAATTTTGCATATTAATAATCGCAAAATGTTATTAACAAATAGGTGAAAATAACAATTGTCAAACGAATTATCCGTCAACCTAACTTTTTTTTCGAATGTAAATGATTTATTCATTTTTCCGAATACGGACGAATTTTTTCAGAATTTGTTCTAATCATCGAAATTTAGTTTTTTAGGAATTCCTGGTTTTTAAAAATGCATGCTAAGGCGCGAATTTTTCATATGTGTTTGTCACAAAACGACCCATTACACCCAAGAAGTTTCCAAATGATTGATCAAATAGATTCGCGAATACAGCTCGTACAAGAAAAAAAAAACCGCAATTTTCAAGTATTAGACCGAATTCTGAAAAAAATCATACGTATTCAGAAAACTCAACGAATCATTTTTATTCGAAAAAAAAGTTAGGTTGACGGATAATTCGTTGCACAATTTTTTTTCACCTATTTGTTAATAACATTTAGCAATTATTAATATTTAAATCAATTTTTTCTGCACATTCTGTATGCTTGATTTATTTCAGATTTTTAATCCATCGAGAAGTGTTCGAATTTTCCTCTGAATTCTCACTTTTCAGAAAGTTGGGCACCCCATCGCGCTCCTACATCCTTAAAATGACCGCAAGTATATGGAGAGACTTTTCCAGCGCAAAGAGCCCGAAGTGAAAGTGAAAAAATAAGTGACAACCAATTTAAGGAATATGAATGTAAGTATATGACGAACGTAAAGACTTGCGGAACAAGTATTTTCCCTTTATAGCTTGATCGTTTTGTAGATTATCTTTTTATATGTGTGAATGAATCATAATAGAAAAAAATGTAGTAACTTAGCAGCACCCTCCAAAAAAATATTCATAAAAACTTTCTACAGGTAGTGACAAGATTCAAATTACATTTTCTTTGATAAAATCGAAAATCTTCCAGTGCAAATATCGCGTCAATATCTTACTAATAATGAATGGATGTAAATTTGCTAGGATTTGCCCAATAAAACGCAAATATAAAAATGTATACAAAAACGCGTGCGCATGAAGTAATTCAGAGTATAAAAATTACTTTTTCTCATGATAATAACGAAAATTTCCAGTGCAAATATCACCTTAATACCCTGCTAATAAATGTATGTAAATTCGCTATGCTCTATCGAATCAAATCTCAAATACACGTATATACATTCAAAAATATGTGTACATCATATAAAAGTTGGTGGATCAAAATGACTTTTTCTTATGATGAAAACGAAAAAGGGGAAAAAGTTGAACTGGCTTACTGGCTGGCTGCGGGTATATAGAGAGACTTTTCCAGTGCAACGAGGCCGAAGTGAAAGGCAAGAGTTAACGGGGGGTTGAAGGAGCCAGAGAAAAGTATAGTGGAAAAGTTACGCAGAGGCGACCTAGTCGAGAGGAGGAGGAGGTCGACGGAATCGCGTTCGTGGAAGAGACAACTTCATCGCGCGCGAGTCGCTTGCTTGCTGCTTGCTCCTGCACCGTTCGACTCTCCCCGTTCGTCGCTCGATTTTTCGCGCGTGCAACACTCCGCGTTCGATGTCGAAACGCGCGAGTGACGCGTTTGTTGGAAGGTGCCGCAGTGAGAACACAGACAGGATAGAGATTATATATATATATATATATATGTATCTCGAATACACGTTCGCATACGCACAGACGCGCGCACACACACACACACCCACACGTAGAGAGTGAGACAGGAAGGCTGCGAGTCCAGGGATCAATAGCCGAACAACGGGGATACCTCGGTTGGGAAACGTCGGGAATGCGGTCGGCTGTACCAGACCGGCGAACCCGAAAGTGCTACGTTGCACAAGTATATCTCGGTCTACGCACGCATTGTACAGAGAGCAGCGAACTCGCCTTTCCCCCAATCAGGGACTGGTATTAACGCTCTGTTGAGGACATTAGTTTTCACCGGCCAAATTATACTGGCGCAATGGGCGTCCCGATATCATCCTATCGGACCTACAGTCCAACAAAGTTTTTCAGAAATGGAATCAAAGTATTGATCTAGAATTAATCCGAAAATGAGGATTTAACATGAAAATTAATAAAAAAGGATGCGAAGTAGAACATTGCACATTGCTTTGTCATTATTTTTCGCTTTTGCTTCCCCTCATAGAGGAAGTCTTGGTTTCGTGAAATTTCTTTTTTTCGAGATTTTCATGCCAGTACACTCAGAATGGTGCAAAACGTCAAGAAAAGTTGCTTGTGCGGAATGTCTGTATCTGTGCGTGCATATAACATGTAACATTTCGTTGTTTACACGATCACTGTCGTAATTTTCTACGGATTTTCTTCTAATTTAGCACGCAATTAGGTTATCATAAAACAGCGTTTGGGATTGTATTTGACGCGAAACGGTTGAAATTTTTTTTTTTATACACCGTTTTTAAAATTTTGTTAAAATCGTTTTCACGCTATAACTTTAGCAATTAAAGGGGCACCGGGCTGAAATTTTGTACATAAATGTACTACCTGTGAAACATTATGTGTACAAAATTTTGCGAGAAACTGTCGAGCCGTTCTGATTTTATTACAATTGTAATTTTTTCAAAAATGTCTGCAAATACTATAAACTCATGCGAATTCTGAGATATCCGGCTGCAATTGCCGATATGATTCTCAAATTTTCTTCACACTTAGACGACCATTTAAAAAGATATTTGATACAAATTTGACATCCAACGGTCGAGTGGTTCAAATTTTATGGCATTTTGAATTCTTGGAAAAATCTCGTTCGAGCGCTTGTTCATGCAAATTACTAGGTATCCGGTTCAAATTTAGTTTACATATGGATTATCATTACACAATTTTTGAGTAACAATTTTACACAAATCGGTCGAGCGGTGAAAAGTTTACGTCACTTTGAATTTGTATAAAAATGTCTACCGAGTATAAACAAGCCTGCACAGTAGAACCTTGCAAATTGCTTCCTCATTATTTTTTGCTTTCTGCAAAGCTTCCTCTACGAGGAAGCCAAAATTCATCAACATACTTCCGCATAGAGCTTTGTAGAAAGCAAAAAATAATGAGGACGCAATTTGCAAGATTCTACTTTGCAGGCTTGTTTACAAAGCTTACCGCTTTGAAAAAGTTTGCTAATCAATTTTGGCTTCCTCATAAAGGAAGCTTTATAATAAGCGAAAAATAATAAGTGAGCAATATGCAAGGTTCTACTTGGCATCCTTGTTTCAAGTGAATGAATAAATAAACGCATACTGCCGCTTTGTGAAAATAGAAACGATCCGGAAACAACGTCAAATACCCTATCTTCCCTGTTTTTTATCCTATAGAACACGATAGAAACTCGGGGTTTTCCGAAATTTCATTGGGAAGCAAGGATATAGCTAGTTTATACGACCCAAATTGCTACTCTTTACAATATAGACTGTACAAAATCGCTATGAAAATATGATATCGTTCATCATTAGTGGGCTGTGTCTGACGTTTTTTTTTCCCCGTTAATCATGAATCTGGCACTCATTTGACTCCCAACTCGATATTTAATACCAAAATTTGCATCGGCAAAAAAAATCGACAAATTAAAAAAAAATTAAAAACTTCCTAAAATTTCAACGGTTCAACTGATCTTGACCAAATTTAACCGGAAGCTCACATTCATACCAATTTTGAACTCAATATCTCGAAAATTGAAAGAGTTATCACGTTAGCAGATATTTAAAAAAAATGCAAAACCAACGTAAGAATTTAACGATTATGGGGATTTTATCGGAAATTTGTATCAACGATGAGGATTTTATCTATGGTAAAAATTTCAACTCGATATTACAAGATCTTCCCAATTTATAAAGGTTTCAATTTTCGAGCGTTTAACATACATGCGCTCATACGCACATACACACATGTATTCTCAACCACTGTTTTCGACGTTTTGGACCATTATGAGTGTACTGGCACGGAAAGCTCGGTAATTTTTCCATGAAAACAAAGCTTCCTCTATGAGGAAGCAAATAGTAATACACTTACAATAATTAAGAACTTTTTTCGAAAGACATTGTTATAACCATATTTTTGAAATTGAGGGGTGTATTGATTCATATATGAATCAATACACCCCTCATCTTGCCAAAAGTATAAAATATTTGCTGGGTATAAAAATAATTGAATGCAAGCGACTTATGCGACTCTGAGGGTTGAAAAAACACGTCGGTTCACTGCTGCAGTGGCAGTCGGTAGGTCGCGGGTTCGATTCCCGGTGCCGTCGAAAATTTCCGTCGAAAAATAAGAACATGGACGTGATGAAGCTCCAGATGTATACGTGAGACACGCACAGGTAACTGTGGGGGTCACACGTATACAGCTGTAGTCTGTGTTTACATTCTCGACGAAAATCGTGACGTAGCTCCGGTGCCGTGAGGCGAACTCGAGACCGGCTATATCGGCATAAGGTTTTTCCGCAATGTTTTCCTATGCCCTCAGCAGAAATGTTATGGGAAATGCGATATAGAGGGGGAAGTCGGATGCGGCCACATGGGGGCCTGGTTACTGATCCGGACCAGGCCCTCAGGGGGGACTGGCTACTGACCCAGGCTGAACCTGTAATAGGCGTGATGCCTGCAGACGGGGGGAAATGCGAAATAAAAAAAACACTGCTGCAGAGAATTCGGCTGCCGAAACAAATTATAATAAAAATGTTGCTGAACTAGTAGATTCTCCATACCATGAACTAGGATTTTGAGAAAATATTACAATCTGCCAAAATAGCGAAGTTTCGAAAAAAAAATTATATTATCGCCTTTTAAACTTGTTGTTTTTTCAATGCCAAATTGGCAGTTTTCATTTAATCAAAAGCTTTACACTATTATTACCCCTTCATTTCTACTGGTTTTTCATATAATCTTTTTTTTTTTTTTTTTTTGTAATTGTGGAAATTCGGTTCCTTTCAATAACCCTCCGTGATGTAAGGGACACTCAAACAATATTAACATCCAAGACAGATAGCACGTAGCAATTTTGATGATGAAAAAATTAGTTACCGTAACCAAAAAATGAGTTGACACAACCAATCGATTATTCTATTTCCCTTACATCTGAAATGATAGTGCCAACGGTTCGAATGGTAATAAAGACGATTCGAATGGTAGTCCCAATAATTCGAGTGGTAGTTGCAACGATTAGATTGGTTAACCTCACTAATCTCGCGAGGACTAATCGTGAATCGTTGAGGTTACTATTCGATACGGTTGAGGCAACTCATTTTTGAGAGATTGTGTACACCAAGTTGGAAACGTAGTTGTCACAACCAAACATTTTTTCCCGTGTACGTTATTTTTAGTTATCGAAAAAAAATCATGAAAAAAGTAAATATTGTAAGGCTATTATCTTGAGTCGCTTGAAAATCATATTTTGAATCATAGAATCAAAGTGAATGTTTTCAGGTTTTCAAAATCGACTTTGTGAGCCTTGAAATAATTCAAATGGTAGAAAAAAAATCTTAAAAACATTCCGAAACCCTTTCGTGTTGACCGAAGTGACAGCTTTAAAAGTAACGAAGATAACTCGAAATGTAAGACTGTGAATTGGTAGAATTGGCTACAGAATATAATTCTGTTTAGGAGAGGAAACGAATGCAACTTACTCGGAATTGAAGAAATTTGCAAAATATTGATTTATGTTTATTGTATATTTGGTTGCCCTTTTATTTATTATTTCGCAGTACGAATATACGAAAAAAAAAAAATTTGGAGAGAAATAAAAAGTGCTTAACTGTATTCACATGCAGTTGCCGTTATTACCCATTCTATACTACGGAAATATTCATAACTGCAGGTAGAGTTTTTAAAAACAGAATCCCTGGGATATAAAAACATACTTTAATCATTCGAGCTATTTAAACACAAAAACGGTTAAAGAATGAAGTGATAAAAAAAGTTTTTGTGTTGTATTCATGTGAGATTATGAGACCCCAGACAGGGATTTTATATTGTTCCATATCAGGCGGTAGCACACACGAAGCAGGCTTCGCAACGCAGCGGAAAAATGGCAAAATAAAAGGATTAAAAGATGTGGCGCTAGAGCAGAGTACAATGTCCTATGACACCTCGTTCGCTGTCCTGACACGTCGTCGAGAAAAAAATGCAGCCAAACGAGATAAAACAAAAAACAAACAATGGATTAGTTGTTATTACAACAAATCTCTAGTCATATAAGCTGACAGGAGAATTAATACTGTCAAAGATATACATAAAGTGGCCGAACTGATTTTACAAGCAACAAAAAAATCAATATCGAGCCTTGCACATTTTCAAGTGCGTATCTCTACGAGAAAGTTTAACCGACTTTGGCTTCCGCATAGACAAAGCTTCGAAAAGCTGAAAAATAAGAAGAAAAGGGCACACGTATAAATAAAGAAATTAATAAATATAAAAAAATTTGGTTTATACTTGTAGAATGAAAATTGGTATGAAATTGTCACTTCTTGATCGATCGCCGATAAATTTAATATCCGACTGCTGAATGTGTTAGTTCGTTCCTGTACAAAATTCAAGATGTAACGCTTAAAGTTGTCGTAATTAAAAAAAAAATATTATTGATTGCTCAAAATCGTTTGCAGATTTGGCTTCAATTGAATATTGATCGTACTTTATTATTACTTCATTTGCGAAGAAGCAATTAGTTCATTAGCTAACAAATTGCGGCAGCTATAGAAAGCGTACAGACTTTCTCGAAAAAATTTAATTGTGATGGAATCTGACCACGTACTTATATTATTCCATATATTAGTACAGACGAAAAATTATGAAGCCAAGAAAAAGACCCCATTCTTTTTTCATCAGGCCTTTCTATGAATGAAAAATCTCAATTTTTTCCCCCAAAAAAGAAGCTTCTTCTCCGTGAAAGCAAAAATCCAGACATTCATTTCAAACCCACTATTCTCGATGCTGCGGACTATTTAGAAAATTCTGAAAAGAATATGCCCAATTTTTTTTACGTAAACAAAGCTTTCTCTATGGGAAAAAACTAAGCCGCAAAGTACAACTCTGTTTGACTTTTTTTCAAATTAAAATTGTGATAAAATTTGATAACGTGTTTTAATAATTGCAAGGAAAATCCAGATTTATTTCCTAAGCCTCTTTTCTAGGAATGACAGATCTTAATTTTGTTTTGTGCCCGAAAAAAACTTTCTTCATAAAAAAGCAAAAATCCAGACCACTGTTTTCGATGTGCTGGACTATTGAGAATATCGTGGATGGAAATGCTCAATTTTTTTAACGAAAACAAAACTTTTATACGCGAAAGCTAAGCCGCAAGATACAAAGTCAAACGGAGTCTGACTTTTTTTTAAATTATGATAAAATTAAATCACATGTTTCGATAATTCCAAGAAAAATCTACATTTTTCTTCTAAATGGCTTTTCTATGAATAAAATATTTGGATTTTTTTATCCACGAAAAAAAAAGCTGTTTCCATTTATAAAAAAAAAAAAAATTTAAGACACTCTTTTCTGAACTACTGTGCTCGATGCTGCGAACTATTTAGAATATCCTTAAATGAAAATGCCCAAATTAAAAAATGAAAACAAAGCTATCTCTATGAGAGAAAACTAAGCCGCAAAGCACAAAGTCAAACGGAGTTTGACTTTGCGAGAGGGTGGATATTCCGCCAAACGTAATAAGGAACCTCTTTCGGATCCGAGAAATATGAATTATTTCTCATGCGGAACGCACCGACGCAGGGTAGACTTTTCGCTTTCGCCTTTCCACGTCCAACTTGTTCTCTGTGAGGAGAACGCAACTCTGGTCGCTCCTCTTGCCTTTAATGCGTTCAGGATGACTTTTTTTCTTTAAGGGTCTCCGCCGTTCTCTCTCACATTCTTCTTTCCTTCTTCTGTATATACGCTCCTTTAGTACGAGCGTTAAGGTTTCATTGCCCCTGTAGAAGGAGCAGCTAAGAACGTTACGACCGCACAGAGTAGTAGAAAAGCCGGAGCCGCTGAAACACCGAGCTCCGACATAACAAATATATACCGACTTTGTGTGGCGAAAAAATTCTGTAAAAATTCAATGAGACATGCGTCCCCCCAAAAATATACATGCGAGTGGTGTATAAAGTCACTTGACTGCCGGAGCACTGGTATTTAGGAAGAAAAAAAAAGTAAAAAAAAACGGAGAATGAAGAGGGAGAAAATTGGGAACACCCTCTGCGAGGTTAAAAGTAAAGGGGCCGAGTTCGCCGTATTAGATTCAACATTTTTAAAATTACAAGCCCTAAAACGGAAATTGATGGAAATGTTAGAACATACCATAAAGTATGGTAGATGGTAAAGCAAGAATTAGAAAGTTAATCATGTTTTTGTTTGCTTCCTCATAGAGAAAGCTTTGTTTTAATGAAAAAATGGTTTATACATTTTCACGTCAGTATAGTCAGAATGGTCCGAAAGGTCGAAAAATGTGGTTCAGAAAAAATGTCCATATGCGTATGTCTGCGCAGGGTTTCGAAAATTCAATCGCCTCTTATTCAGTAACCGTTTCAAGGGATCGGGCTCAAATTTGGCAGGCAAGTGAAGCGGTTGTCCATCTTTGAATGTTGCGATTTTTTACTAAATATATGCATCCATTGTGACTTTATGTAATTTTTAATTTTTCGGACAAAGGGCGTTTGGACTTTTGGAGAAGTTCGACGATTTAGCTAAATCGTTCTTCATAGCTGAAGACGCGGACAATGTTATTTGGTATTGAATTGCGCCGAACTTGATAAAGCGGTCCCGTTTTTTTAGAATTCTTAATTTTTTATTGAATTGACATTATCGCTCTGTTGTAACTTTTGCAACACTTGAGATAGCCAGTTCAAATTTTGTATGTAAATAAAAGAATATTTAGATATTATATATGTATTATTTCTACGAAAAAAAACGGCTTCCTTGGGCCAACTAATTATTTACACGGAGAAAAAAAATAGTAGGGCACACGCAAAAAGTGGTTGTGCGGACTCACTTTTCGTGAGTCCTCGCCATCGGTGAGTTGACACAACTCACTTGCCGAACAGAACACATTTGACCCGGCTATTGATAGAAATTGTGCGTATTTATAAAAAAATACAATGGATTGACATATGGACGATGAAATTGATGCGGTTCGACGTTTTACTTGCTCAAATGAATACGGATTGGGATTACAGTTGGTATAATTCATTCAGTCTGAGTTGCCTGTTGATGGAATTACGACGGTTTGAGGTTATTGTGTTCGGTATCATATTCTATCTGTCACAGAAGGCATTTTAATATGACATGTCTTTGCAAAAACTGTCTATCGATAGAATGGCTTTGCAAAAAATGTCTATACACAGCATTTCATAGCAAAAAAAAAGTGTATCGAAAGCATTTCGTTGCAAAAAAAGTCTATTGTACAGCATTGCTTTGTAAAAAAATGTCCATCTATAGCATTTCTTTGTAAAAAAATGTCCATCGTTAGCATGTCTTTCCAAAAAATTTCTATCGACAGCATTTTTTTTGCAGGAAATGGCAATCGATAGCATTCATTGGCGAAAAATGTCGATGTCTAATAAAGAAGCAAAATTTCACGAAAATAGTTGTTCGCCACACTTTGATTACCACATGTTTCGAGTAGAAGAAAAAATGTTTTGCTGCTCGCGCTCGTTGCGTTGATCTAAAATGGTTGTGCGATCTTACCGATTAGTTGGGCGAACTCACGAGAGAGTTGCACCAACTCAATTTTCGTTGGCACGTTACCTATTCTAGATTGTTGTAGGCACCGAGTAAATCGTTGTAGCAACTTATTTCTGGTCAACTCGTTAAAGCTGAGTTGGGCCAACTACTCTTTTTTCTCCGTGTATTATTTGAATAAAAATTTGTTGTCACAACCATCCGGTAGGTCGGTGTAACAACCTGGTATTAGTCACATTAACCATTGCGACATAGCTGACTTAAACAGGTCACACAAGAAATTTTATTCGTGATCCAACTAAGCCAGATAGTTGGGACCGAAATAGTAGTCGGCCCAACTAACTATTTAGTTCACGCAACGATCAGAGTCAACCACCTGAAAATAGCTGATCTAACCAAGTAATCGTCTATCTCTCCGAGCACTAGGTCACTTGGTTGGGTCCAACTATCTTTTTCGTTACCGTAACGAAGTCGTTTTATCCGTGTGGAGACAGACGGTATGAAATTTTTGATATTATGGAATGTTGAATTATTTTTCTGAAAAATACGTTATGACATTTACTGTCGGAAACGCTCTTATAACAACGGAACAACAAAATAGAAAAAGCAAATTCACAACATCTTTATTCATCTGATTAAAACAAGGATGCAAAGTAGAACCTTGTACATTGCTTCCTCATTATTTGTCGCTTTTTACAAAGCTCCCTCTATGAGGAAGCGAAAATTGATTAGTACCTCACAAGAGGTAGTTTTGTAAAAAGCGAAAAATAATGAAGAAGCAATGTGCAAGATATTACTTCGCATCTTTTTTGACAAGAAAGTAGAGGCATTCTAATTTATAGAAACGACAAAATAATTATCAGGATTTAACTGACACATTTTTTGGGTACAATAAAAATGTGTCAGCACTTTCTTGTTGTTATAAATTTGAAAGAAAATTGCAAAGTAGAACTTTGCAACTTTGCAAATTGGTTGCCCATTGTTGTTTAATATTCCAAATAAAAAAATACATGGAATACCCCATACATTAACCACAATGATAGCTCCTTTGATGTAATTATTAAATGCCGTTGAATTTATGTATCTCCATCCAATCTTATAAGGATTCAGTTAAGTCAGCTAAGTTTTATACTATGTATGAATGGTCTTATGTGATACAAAAGATAGAGACTCAAAAATATCAAAGTAAAAGAAAATGGTTATGATTGCACGACTGTTTACGAGGCTCAACGGAATCCAGAAAGAGCGGAACTTCTGAATATGCATTTGAATGAAAAATATTGTCAAAGAAAACATGTAACGTTTACAGAAATAATTCCGTTACAACAGAGGTGACAAATTAATCGTGTACTTTTGATGCTGTAGAATTAAGAAATTCGTGTTAAGTATCTGTTAAAAATATATAAATTAATTTTGTCTGTGAAACCTAATTGAAACTCCAAGTTTTAAAAAAAATTGCATCGAATCCCAATTTCTAAGTGCAAACAAAATTATCTTTCGATCTAAACTCCACATTAAATTCCGTTGAATTTATTTCATACAATTTTCTAAGAATTTAGTAGAATTTAGCTACGTATTATACGTGTATGAATGGTCTGCTCTGACGTAGTAGGAAAAGGGTGGAAAATATCAAAGGAAAGAAAAATCGTTATGATCAGTCGAGGATTTACGAGTTCGAACGAAATCCAGAAAGAGCGAAGCTCCTGAATATGCATTTGACTGAGAAATATTTGCAAAGAAAACATGTAACGTTCACAGAAATAATTCCGTTACAACAGAGGTGACAATTTAATCGTGTATTTTTAATCACGTACTTTTGATCTTGTACAACAACAATATTGTTAAATAACTGATAAAAATACCTAAATTAATTTTGCCTGTAGAATCTAATTACAACCATAAATTTAAAAAATTCCTCCTAAAACCCAATTTGTAAGTGCAAACAAAATTACCTTTCGATCTAAACTCCAGATTAAATTCCGTTGAATTTATCTTCGTACAATTTTCGAAAAATTCAGTAGAATTCAGCTACATATTATACGTGTATGGATCGTCTGACATGACATAGTAGGAAAAAAGTGAAAAATATCAAAGGAAAGAAAAATCGTTATGATCGGACGAGAGTTTACGAGCCCGAATGAGAAGCAGAAAGAGACGAACTCCTGAATATACATTCCCTCGTGAGTCATCGACAAGGGAAACACGTTGAGCATATCTAGAGAGAGGGAGAGAAAGAGAGAGAGAGAGCAGGACGAGGGTGTGGCGCGATGTCACACACGGCCGTGGCTGGCGATATACACGCGTCATCTCGGGAGTACTATGTGCCACAGCCGCAGCCACAGAGCAAGCCAGCCGCTAGCTTGGGCCAACGACGAGAGTTGCGGCAGCGGCTGCGGCGGCGGTAAGAACGAATGGATGCGTGCGTTGAGCGCTGCACTCGTGGATGAATAATGCATTTAATAAGTTGTCCCCCGTTCGTCCATCCTTTCAGTCTGCGCCATGGTCGTCGACAGCGTTGAACATTCGACAAACATGAAGAAATAACGATAATTAAAAGCGCCGAGTGCAGCTGAATAATCGAAGCTGGGCCATTGCATATATATCTATATAGATAAAAAATTGAAAAACGCGTTTTACAAATCGCGTAGCTAAATAACTTGAGTAAAACTAAAAAGGCATTGGGTAAAGATCATTTTAAACCCCAAAGCACTCGTCCTAATTAGAATACTATAATTATTATAATAATCTCAATTATATTACTATTGAAATAACGTTAATTTTTTTTTTTTTCAAGCATCAAGCGCAGGAAAAGATAGATGGGATAACAGATTGGCCAGGCAGATTCAACAGCTTTCATCGCAGACAAATTCTGATTACTTTTTTTCTGTTTTTATGGAAAATGGAAAGGGACTATAGGCACTTTGGAAGGATAAGCAACATCACCTCGCGCTACGTCGCTTCTTCGTCTTGACCTTCGTCTTCGTCTCTCGCGAGCATCGTAAACCGTATAGTCAAGATAGAGGTGCAATATTATACCTCTCGAGCATGCGGATAGAGTGGATAGTATATGGCATATAAATTCGACGTTTCGGAAAATTTTACAACTTCCGTAGTAAGGTAACGTGTATAGTATATAGAGTAATGTATGCGTCGGGACTAAAATTCGTGAGTGGAGGAGACGCTACTGGCGTCCCATGCCCATACACGGCTCTCGTGGGGCACGAGAATCGCGTCGTGACTCTCACGCTGCTGCTCTTGCATCGCCCGTACCGCTCATGTCCTGTACATCCTCGTATCTCTATCACTTTGCGGATACAAACTGTATTGCTGCACTAAGAGAAAAAGCTTAGGGCCAATTTTTTGGTATACGCGCTCCTTCGACCACTACTCAACGTTCGATGAAATTCGGGCACGCATGCTACGGGTATAAATTCGGATGACTAATACTGCAAGTGGACCTCGAGTCGGATTGTTTTCTTAGTGACTAGACATTCGTATTTGATATAAAAAGATATAAACAGCTGTATTGAATAATATATTTTTGTAATAGAATATTACGATACAAGTGTGATGAAAGTTTTTCTGACGAGGGTGAGTTTCAATCAAACAAGTTGAGAAAAAGTTTCTTGCACGAGTTTCGTATACAATTTTATTTCACTAGTGCGAAAAGTGCGATTTCTCGAACGCGAAGCGAACCGGAGCGTGTGAGAAGTAAACACTTCTCGCACGGAGTTACATAAATATAATTACGAGCCAAACAAAAATTAAGTTTAAACGTCGAAATATTCAATTGTATATACTAAATAATACAATTTACATTATCAATACAAATTGACATCATTGTTTTAAATACATATCCAATTGAAAGTTAACAGCGCAATGATTTCATTGAAACAATTAGGATATATGACAAATGTATGCGTAACGGAATTTCACGGAATGAAATTACGTGAAAAGTCGACTACATTTTGTATTGTATTATTGTAGAGATGAAAGAATATTCCGTAAGATGCTAAGCTGATAGAATAGCCCAAAGCGAGGATGCAAAGTTAAATCCTGTACATGGATTCCGTTTTTTTTTGTAAAAAGTCTTGTATAAATTAGCCTAATAATGAAGAAGCAATGTGGAGCGGTCCATTTCAAAAGTTATCGGAATTTTATTCGTGAAGAATAATGAAAGTACAATGAGCGAAATATTTAGTTGAATCAACGAAATCAGCAAAATAGACAATTTATTTGTATCTTTTCAAGTAAACCATTTACTTGAAATATGTTACGTTAATTCAACGAAACTGTCCTATGAAAAACGTGAGACAACATAATTATTCATATGATATTGTATTATGTCGTCGATCTTATAAAGTAACTATATCGTTCAATGACAACAATGTTTGTTCCAATGTGAAAAATATTCATACAACCAGTTACAATGACTTGCGTAATTAACTCAACAAATATACAATTATTTCAATTTTGCTATTTTTATCAATTCAAACAAATTGGTTACAAAAATGATTACGCAGTAATTGGTAGGAACAACTAAGTTATTATGGTCAATACAACCAAGGATTTGTTAAACAACCAAGTATTTAATATGCCTAATCAATAACTTGTTTGCGCCTACTTAGTTTTTCTTTGTAGCATTTTCATCACGATCTTTGTAAGCCGAACGAAGCTTTTTTATTAGTGTAGACTTTTTTTAATTACATTATGAGTGCATTCAATAAAATACTTTTCCGTTGCTACCGAATATGTAATCCGCTCAAATATGGCATAATTTTAATCAATCCAATTGTACCGATGGAAACAGTTCGGCATGTATATGTATAGGTTCAATTACATAATTTTATTGATTCAAATATATCTATATATATATTCAATACACACAGTTATTTAATTGACGCAACGGAATATATAATTACTTTAATTATACTGATTTTTTTGACTACATAAAATCGACTTTTCATACAATTGACTCAGCAACATATATCGTTATTTATACCATACGTACAGTTACTTCGCAAACCGAGCTATTTATATTATATATAATAATTTAGTTCATAAAACGGTTATTGTTTTCTCGGTGTAATAACGAAAAGTTCAAATTTTAACATTACACCACTGTATCTTCATCTCTTGACGCATACAAACAGTATTGCTGTACAAGGAGAAAAAAGTAAGGGCCAATATTTCCGTATACGCGTTTCTCAGACCACTACTCAACGTTCAATGAAAGTCGTGCACACATGCGACGAGTATAAATTCGGGTGACTAACACTGAGAGTAGCTTCCCCCTCGACTGGGGTTGTTTCCTTACTGTGTGCCATGCTGTACTAGATATTCCTATTTGGAGGCAAGTGTGCCTCTCGGGGCACATATAAGCATTACTTATATGGGGCATTCCGTTGAAAGTCGACCACACGGAAAAGACGGTTTTTACTGGCACAACAAATCTTTTGTTAAAATAATTATAACATTGTTTGATAAACTAAGCCTTGCAAAAAAAATTGCCCATTCGGCGAAAAAGTTCGTCAAAAAAAAAAAAAATTGTCAACTCGGAAAAAAGTTTGTTAACCTAGCATAAAAAATTGTTGACCTGGTGAATAAATTCGGCTTCTCCGAACAGTCTAGTAAAAATACCGTAAAATGCAAAAATAATCGAAAAACTAAAATCAAGGATGTAAAGTACGACATTACGCACGGATTCCTGATTACTTTCACTTTTACGAAGAAAGTGAACAGCATAATCATCGATTTTTCGCTTCGTCGTTACTTTTGCTTTGAGTAAAAAAATTTATTACCAAATATGATGATCAATTTTGAATTCCTTATAGGGAAAATTTTGTAAACATTGAAAAATAATGACAAAACAATGAGAAAGGGTCTATTTTGACAGTTGTCGATTTTTTTTAAATCAGAAAAAATTGAAAAAGTAAAATAAAATTCCTATAAAATTCGAACTCTTAAGAAAAGTAATAGTAAATTGGCATCACAAAAAAAATCTTCTCTATTCACATTTAAATAAATGGCACCGGTAAATATTTTTAAAGCGTTTCCTTAATAAAAATGTATGAACTCTTTGTAAATCCGAGCAAAACTGAAAAAGGGCTACTTTTAATGGAATGTCTAGTATATAGAATATGTTTACGAGATGAAGGCACACCGAGTAGGAAAGGACTGTGCAGCGGTCGCAATAAGGTCTTCGTAAAGCGTCCAGATGCAGCCGTGCCAGTAACGAGCGCTGGCTTCCGGAAGCGATAAATACTCTCCATGGTTCTCTAATCCAGGCGTGTAAACATACGGGAGAAAAGCGAACGGTTTGAAAGTCGTAGTGTCTTTGCTGAGCTCTGTAGTTATTCTTCCTATAAATATTTTTCATATTTATGAAAATTTTTAATGTTGATGTTATGAGGAAGCCTGTGTTAGTATCATCAACAGCGAGAGGAGAAAGTTGTTTGTAAATAGTGTATATGGACGTATCTCACAAACCTTTAACTTTCAAAGCCTCAAAGAATAAAAATCTAGTTTAGGAACACAAGCGCGCCATTTTTATTTCACCCATTCTAAGACCCTTAAAATAATATTAGTTTATGGACAAGTCATCTTATACAGGTTGCCTGTATTAAAAAAATCATAATGCAATTTTTAACTGAAAATAATTCATTTGTTGCAAATTCGTTGCCAGAACTATCTCTCACGGTGTTTCAGCAGTGACGTAAAGTTAAAAAAAGTGTTGAACGTATTAAAACTTCACTTCTTGCGAAATGAGCCATTGAAAGGTATAGACTTATTCCTATCGATGGATAATTATTATTATCCAAGATTACTCGAATCTCATACAGAAAATGGAAAATATGACGGGTAATGACTCTACTAACTCAAAATATGATTTATAGAAATTTGAAAACAGTAATAGTTTGAATTTATCATGGGAATTTATAAACCGGACATTTTCGAACCTGACAATTGAATACACTCTGACCCAGAGAGAAATGGTTTCTCGTCGAACGGTAGCGCGCACATCTGGGCACATCTTCGTGGTAACAGTAATGTCCTCAGATGTAATTTTATCATGTTCTTTAATTAGGTTGGCAGGATAACGATGCGAAATACCTGACATTTATTTTGCACGCAGCAATATGAGTCCATTTCCAAGAATTCTGCGAGAAATATAATTCACATAATCCGACATAAATTTCACTTCATTAAATCCGTGATGAATCTACCTTCGTGTGCATCTAATTCACTTGGCGCAATTAGCGTGTGTTAATTTTCAGACATGTTTGGCGATTACAATAAGGGACGTTATGTTCATTAGATCGTCCCGAAAGTTGACGATTTTTTCGTTATTTTTCAGAAGGTCTATGTGAATGCTACACCCATACGAAGTGACGCGAAAATCAGAGTTACACGCGGAAATGTTGATAATATTCGCATTTGATCGAGAAGGAAACAGCCGCTTCGTGCATTGTAAAATGTAATTCTTTTTTCAGATAGATTATTTCTCGTACATCTCAAAAGTAGTATAATACTCACGTAATTTATTTCGTGTAAGTTACTATAGTATTCGGCCATTGAGTTACACGAAAGTTAAAGGTTTCTGAGATACGCCCATATACATCAATTACATAAGCCCTTAACCCTTTGATCCATACATTTGTAATTTCCGAAATTATAAATCTCATTAATAATTGACAGAAATTAGTTAAAAATAGTTAAACCTGAGCGAAAACAGGTGGGTCGCTCAGCGATTCACTGTGTCTCAAAGGGTTAAGTCTAGTGTATTTTAGAAAACATCAGTTGCCCACGTCAAGACGGAGAAATAACCTAAGCTTTTTTATTTATGTGTATTTATATTACTTTCCCACTGCGTGCCTGAAAATTTTCTCGTAATACTTAAATAACTGTTGTAATTTGATATACACTTTAATAGAAACAAAAATTAATATTTCAGATAATGCGATTGGAAAAATAATTAACTGCAATGACGCAAATGTTCGAAGTCTCGACTCATATCACTACGAATTATTCATTGTACCTCTGCGGGTCAATTAGAATAATTTTACGGAATAATATGCAATTTGCAAATGCGTTTATTATGACTTTTATTTTGAATGCTTCTCACTGACAGTTTCAACATAATTTAACTGGGTCACTGGAATGTGAAAGGAAAACTTTCGACATTAATTGCAATTATAATCAGGGTTGATAATATTTTGTTCACCTGAGGCATTAGATATCAAAATTTAATTGTAATAAATTCATTCGCTAACTTTCAAAAACTTCGAGAAGAAAAGAAAAGTGTATCCAATATTCAAACACCCATGAAAATTACTACCTTGGAAATTATTTCCTCATTAGTTTTCACTTTATATAAAGCTTTTTTTCTATGAAGAAAACAGCAAGAACAATATGCAATCTCATAAAGTTACTTTTGAAACGAGAAAGTAATATGAAAAGTGCTACTTTCTAGAGTTCTTCTGTTAGTGACACAAAATACGCTTTCCGACACATCAGCAAATATTGGTGCGACGATAAAATAATTTTCTCCGAGTTTTCTGGGAGACAATTACCATTAAAAAAAAAACTTGAGTAGCACTTTGAAAGTGGCGAAGTAAGAAACGTCGTCTCGAAAGCTAAGAGAGAAGAGTTAGCGTCTTGGTGTAGACAGATCGATGTGACGACTGAGGAGCTTTTAATGCATCTTAATTTTTTGAATATTTTTCATAGAGAGTCTTACGTGACTCTTGATGGAATGAAACTCGACAAAGACAAGAAGTCGCTTTTTTCCCTTATTTTTTATTAGTTTCATGAATAGATGAATAGATAATTAATTGTGCATGATGTGAAAATTATCCATTGGTATAAGAGTAGCTTACGGTATCATACATTTTTGTGTCTTGTTTTCGACCCATTTTCACATATATTTAAAAATTAACAATAATTTCGAAATTTTGTTTTAACTAAATAAAAATGAACGGCCGCAAGTTAAAACTACTTATCCTAAAATAAGGTAGGTTTTTCAGTTCTAAACTCGACTTAATGCCTAATTAACAATATAATTGATCATTAATTTCGACATAATGCCAAACTAATAATATAATTGATCATTGATTAATTTTTCGTTATGGATGGATTTCTGAAACCGTTAAAAGTTCTATTAACTTAAAGGCGTCATCACTAACAGCTGACCTTTTATGCTCGTACATTGTCAGAAAAGACTGGAAGTTTTTAGGCATGAACTAGTTACTTAAATTTAATGTACAATTGTGATAAAAACTTGAGGTACTTTTGCAATGAAATTGAGAAAAATTATAAAGATTAAAGTACTTTTGGTGTTAGATGAGGAAAATTATAAAAATTACTTCACAGTAGATAAATTTGACAACACACTTGTATAGAGAATTAAGTATACCAGATTATGCCTGAAAACTTCCTTAGAAATTGGACACAGACTTTCTACACACTGGGTGTTTTAATGCTCGTATGTGTGAAATCCTATATATTTTATTTTGATAATATAAAACTCTTCCAAGACCGAACAGTTGCCATTTTATTTATATTGAATTCATGGAAAAATCAGTAAAAACCAACTTCTTTGGTCGTGTCTTTTAATGTATGTGTGCAAAAACTCGTGTATAGTTTATCTGAATCAAACAAAACTCGTACAACACAGGCTATCGCCATTTTTTTGGTAATAGATTCACGGAAAAATCACCAAAGATGTACTTTTTTCTTTTCGTGTATTCTCGTTCTTTCAATGCATTTGTTAAAAAAATCGTGTAAATTTCATCTTAATGGAATAAAACTCGTACAAGACAAGCAGTTGGCCTTGTTTTTCTTTATGCTATTAGATTAATGGAAAAAACACCAAGAACCAACCTTTCTTTTTGCTCGTGTCTTTTATTGCATTTGTGCAAAAAAAAGTCTATATTTCATCATATTATAGAATAAAATTCGTGCAAGACAAGATGTCGCCGTTTTTTCCTCTTGTTTGTTTTTAGCTTTATGAAGTAGACCCCAACTATTTTTTCCCCCGAGGCTTTCATCAATTCACATGTGTAGTGTAGAAAATCGTATATGTTTCATTTCACTCTCGGTGAAAGAAAGCACCTATTTACGTATACATAGAGGCTGTTGGCCGTGGATAGGGTCAAACAACGATTCCGCCGGTTCTACGTTCGTATATAGCCCCAATGTGGCTATAGTGCAGTATGCAGTACCTACGCCGAGGGAAAATAGCAGGGCAATGTGGAGGGTAAGGAGCGGACATACAATCGATCGAAAGGTATAGAATATTGACGACTCTCCACAGTCTCACTCGAAGGAAAAACAGACATGTAACCGTCTGTCCCTCTGTCTGGCATAGAAGTATCTCTTCGGCGGCTGAGAGTCCAAAATTGAGAAATCCGAAACTGAATGGTGAACCTGGATTTTTCTAAATCGAAGAACTAAACTCAGGGCCGCATTATTCTAAGTCCCCCTAAAAACTGCCCCTCCTTCTTCACCCGCCGGTTGGGAATATTCAAAATCATCCTCAGGGACTTGCTAGAAGAGACCTGCTAGCCTCCTGGCTAGAATTCATCCCCTCTGGCTTGTTGAGCTCTGGTTTTCAGGAAACAAGCTAGATTATTCTATTCGTCTAGGTACTGAGCCCAGAGCCAGAATATTCTGAGATTCGCTATGAGATTCTCGAAAGTGCACTTTTTCCACGAACGAAGAAATTTTTTATCTTTCCGACTTTCCCAAAATAACCTTATTTCGGGGGTAAGCTAAATTATTCTATTCGTCTAGGTGCTGAACCCACAGCTGGAATATTCTAAGGTTCGTTATAAGATTCTCAAAAGGGCACTTTTTTCCACGTAGAATGAAATTTTTTTATCTTCCCGACTTCCCTAAAATAACCTTATTTCAGGAGTTGATACCAACTTTTTTGTTATCAATTTGAGCACAATTTGTGATATGGTTTTGGCAACATTTTATGAGAAACATCTTGAACGGCGTTCAAATTAATAAAATTGTAAGATTTTTTATCTACCATAAAATCCTCTTGAAAATTCACTAAAATCAAGTTACAAATTTCGTTCCAATTAGTCAGTAAACGTGATATCGAATTTTTTAAGATATTTTCAACCATGATATGATTAATATTTTAATATTATTAATTATGTCAATTTGTCATCCGAATTTGACATAAATATTTTCTCTGGTAAGTTGCATGCTCGGGACTCAGTTTTATGCACAGTCCTCTAAAAATTACCTCTGAAGTAATATCATGCGAAGTTTAATTAGGAATCTCCCAAAAACGAATTATCTCATTCGACCGATTTTCATGCTGGCTCTAAATGATTCAGCAGTTGCTTGCATCAAGTTCGCTCTGTGTCGAGTTAGGATCCGTAGAAACGATGCACTACGAACTCATTCTAAAACCACTCCGGGAGTCATAACAAAGTTCCTCTGGAAACCCGGTTCGTTCTTCTTCCTAGAAGCGCCCCAGGCTTATTCTAAGTCGATGATAGACACAGAGGAAGGGTTATGACCATATGACTTTCTGGTATTTGAGTTCCTCGTGTGCTGGTGCGTGTGGCGCGGAAAACATACGGACCTTCAACACATACATATCCATGTATGCAGAATATACAGTTTAGATACGCCGTGTATATTAGATATGCCGCGTATATTTGTTGCCAAGCAGCCCGACAACATACGGAAGAGGTCAACGGGCTCGCACGAGTTCTGAAAATCTCCGAGTTCCGGTTGGAAAATAGCCGCTGCTATGCACTGTCGGAAAAGACTGGAAGTTTTTCTTCATAACCCCGTCAATTAAATTTAATTCACAATTGCGATAGAAAATTGAGAGACTTTGCCACGGAATTAGGGAGAATTAAAAAAATGAAAGCACTTTTGCAGTTGAATTTTTTAAAACTATAAGAATTACTGTACCAAAAATTAATTTGACATCGCACTTGTATAGTACACAGAGAGAAAAGTTTTCATTGATTCACTACACTCTTCGCCGATGAAAAGAAATACTTGAGTTTCAATACTATCTTTTCATTGAATGATGTTAAGCTAAATAAAAAATAGTGACATTGAATTAAAGAAATCACAGCTCAGAATGTTAAGACTTATTTTTTCCTAAACTACTCGGCAGGTAAAGCTCATATTCAGATAGGACGTGCTCAAGTACGACAGAAACTATGCCAGATGTCGGATCATCGGAAAAGTATCGATATTTCGTGTCGTATCGCATAGTATCGCCGTGTATCGATCCCACGATGTGTCGAGGAAAAAGGTATTGATACATAGAGAATTGAACATTTTATTAACTTGTTAATACTGTCAATTCATCGTGCTTTAATATCACGTAAATTTATACGGTAAATGAAGATAAGAATCACAAAATTTTTTTTTTGTTGGTTTTTTTGTGTTTTCGTACGTCCCTAGGGACGTACCTAAGTTCGGAACCTCACTTTTCACTGTTCTTCCCTCAAAACTACCATCCAATGCACCAATATCCATGCACTCATTACAAAAAATATAGTGTGTAACACGGGCCAAAATAAGCAATTGCGACTCATGTGATTGTAGCCCTTGCTTCGCTCGGGCAGCAAACCTTACACGCGTCGCAATCGCAAACTTTCGACTCTTGTTGCACAATATACTATTCGTGATACTTGGAACTTACACACTAATAAAGACTCTTAGAATTTTTACATTTTTCAAGTTACATTTGTACTTTTTTTTACACATATCAATTGACAAACGATCGTAGTCTGTCTAAAAAAAAAATTCAAATGGTAATACGTTTTTGCTTATTATAATAAATACATATTCCCTGTCTAGTTGTTTGGCATCAATGAAATATTTTCTCTTAGGGTAAATTGAGTATACCAGTGTATGCATAAAAACGTCCAGCACATGTACCTTCAATTTCGAGTAGACCTTTTTTTCTCAAAGTAGCCCAAAGAAGAAGGTAAAGGGGAATAGCATATTATACTCAATTCCACAGTTGTATTAAGCGAGTTGCTCTTTCCCCAGTTCTTCCAATTATTCCGAGTTTCTCCAGGAACCACTCCGACAGTCAAAACACCAAATCCTAGTCGTTCTCCTTCCTGGAAACCTACCAGGCTTATTAGAAATCAATGATAGGCGTAAAGGAAAAAGTTAACAATATGACCTTCAAGTATTTGAGTTGCTCTTGTGCTACTGCGTGTGAGGCCGAAACCATACGGACCTCGAGTACATACACACATTTATATGGGGCATTCCATACCAACTCGACCTTAGTCTAACCCTCGACTTCTCGAATTTCATCCCCGATTTTAATGTGATGGTTTCACTTTCAAGAAAAAAACCACAATTTTTATTATATTTTTTTAAAACAGTGTATATACTAGCTCTGTGAACTTGGCATCCGAGGTTGAAAAATCTTAATTTTTTTTTTTAATTTTACCAATTTAGGTACGTAGTTGGTGGTAGTGAAGCTTGTTTCGTTAGTAGTAGCCCCAAAAAAAAGTTACAGGGTGTTTTAAAAAACCGATCTCCCGGATTCGATGCAATTAAAATTTGGCAGTTGATTCTTAGAGAAAATCGTTAGTAGTTCATAGTAGTGAAGTTATTTCCGTTTGTAGTATCAAGGAAAAAAAATTAAAGCAATTTTTTATTTATTTTTTATTATTTTTTTAAACTTGAATGTTGTTATTAACGTTACTGTATTTCTTATCGATTGTTCATAGAAACGAAATAACATCAGTAATACTACATACTATAGATGTTTCCAAATTTTCAATAAGCCTAGAAACCGCAAATCTGGCAGAAGGTCGCAACGCTGTAAGCTGTACCTCGGAAACGTCAAAAATCAATCGTAGGAACGATTATTCCGTCATCACGTCCTTTAAAACAAAGCAAAAGTCTTATGCATATACTTATGATTTTTACTCAGGCAGTATTCGGGCGCTATGTGGTCCCTTATAAAAGACACCCATATAGCGGTGTTTCACGCATTGATGACACTCGCAACTGCAATGAGATATTCGTTGTATACTTATAATTTTTCAAATACCGAACATATTAACGGTTTTAATTTAAAAAGGTGACGAAATGTTATATTTTTATAAGTCCTGTATCAGGTAAAAATAATTTTTTTCACGAATATTTAAAAAAACGAAAATGAAAAAGAGTTACATCCGTAAAAAATCTTTCGCTTCAGGCTATTGATTGAAAAGTTCCGTATATGTACATATATTTCTACTTGGCGTCGAGTCGCTACCGCGACTCTTGATATATGTCAGGAGTAATTATGTAGGGATGCGGCTACGGTTCATGCATGAAAACCGGCTTATTCTAAATTGATACGTGACAATGTCAACAAGTCTCGCTAAACATTACATTTGCTGTGCGTACCAATGCGAAGTAAAGTGACAGTAGAGACGAAAACTTAGTGCTATGAAATTGACATGTGCCAACGAACAAATGCCGGTTTTAATGCACTAGTGTCTAAAATGTCACCACTCTCGTTCAATGAGTGCAAGGAAAAGTACCTCCCAATTGCACTGATTGAACGATAGTACCATTAGTCCCACAGATGTAAAAATCAATGGTTTGAAGAGGGTCCACACATTGGACCGAAACGTCACCACGACAATTAAAAACAATTGGTTGTTTTTTTTTACTTCCGGACATCTGGACGATGGCCGAACCGTAGCCGCATCCCTACATAATTATTATAAGCAACGGCCGCATACCGTCATTACTACAACATATGTCAGGAGTTCCGAGAATATTTTCAGATTTGTTCAAAGCCATTTTTAAAATGTAATTTTGTAATGTGAATTACAACATATGAAATCGGGCATAAAATCTGAGAGGTCGAGGGTCAAACCAAGGTCGAGTTGGTATGCAATGCACCATATATACATACAACATAATACATACATTAGAGTGTGTTGACATTTTTTTAAAATTCAATTCAATTTTTTACTGCAAAAATTTGTATTCTCACCTTAATATTCACCTTTTTTAGCAATTTACGAATCGATAAAGCAATTTAAACGGACAAAAATAAAAAATAGATTCCAAATGTTTGATTTTCTTAATATTCACCTACTATACGGAATACGTGACTGAATTTTTAAATGATTTTTTGTATTCAAAATTTATTGAAAAACAAAGATCGCAAATGAGACATCTTCAAATATTATTTACCAGCGAATTCCTTTGGCACAGTCAAGCCCCTCAAATTTAAGCCATGAAGACCAGCGGAAAGTGTAATAGTAAACAGTAAGTTTTTTTAACAAAATAAATAAATGAAATGACAAATGAAAAATAAGGTGCACTGAGAAAAAAATTCAGTTGAATCAACAAAAATTTGTTTGCTTTACCAAAACGGCACGGGTCTATACGTTCAAATAAATATTATGTACCACGAACAAGATTTTTTGTTATTTGTGCAAAATGAAATACAGTACTTACAGTATGATATTGAGTTATTTGAATCAAATTCGGTTTATAATAATCAAATATTTTGTCAATTTGACATATATATTTATTTAAATAAAATAAATAATAGAAAAAAATAAATAAATAGAGAAAACAAATATTTGTCGTCTCGAGGATTATTTATTGAGACATTACCAGTAGTAGTGGATAGCGAGGTAACGGTTTCTGTCGAAGAAAATTTTTTCCAATACCGAGATTCGAACCTACGACCTGCCTACCTAACTTCCTAACAACGCTACCGCAATCGACTGTGCTACCGAGTACTTGCTGATTTCGAATATCTAAATGCTATAATGATAATGGAAGAATGATCCGCAGAACTGAGCGCTTTCGAGAAAGTGCATTTGGTTGTCCTTACTAAATTGAAGTTCAACTCAAATAAAGAAATCATTTCGATAAATGATGGCAAATAGTATAAAGTTTACCGTTTTAACCACCTCATATTCAACGAAATAATTGCTTAGTATTATTCGATATATGTTTGTTTTAAAATACGGAGGGTTTTGAAAGAACTAAATATTTTGTTGACATGCGAGGTTTGCCAACAACTTTTTCGGTTAGTTTAACATAGAATTTCTTTTATCCAAACTAATATACACATTTATTTGCAAAATGGTTTTGTTTAATTGCATCGGATATTTCATCATCAGAGACATTGCATGATTTAACCAAGTCACAAACATATCCAAACGTATTTTCAGATTCAGGTTAACAAAATATTTTGTAAAATCAAATAAACGGACTGAACTGTCAGTTGGATTCAACCAAAATAAGCATTTATTCGAATTAACCAACCGTTATTCAAGTTCACTAAATTCATATTTGTTGTTTCAACTCAACGCGATAATTAACCCGGGTCTGTAAGCCAACATTGTTCATTTTGTTGATTCGATTGAAATGTATTCAATTGAAACGAACGTTTGTTGACTCGAAAAAATCTCCAATCAACAAAATGCCTTTAGTTGAATCAACTGAATTTTTTTTTCGTGTGGATATCAAAGTCAGTATACATTCTTTGGGCGTATAAATAAATACTTTTTTTAATCCAATTGAAATATTATTTTTTTTTTTTCAATTTCCGCTTCTTATTTATTATGGTCGCTCTTTTTTCGTCTTCATGGCTTGAACTCGGGGGGCTGCCCTACTTATCGACTGTGCCAAAAGAATTCGCTGGCAAATAATATTTACAGCTGCGTTAAACGCAAACTTCGTTTTTCAGCAAATTTGAAATTTACAAAATCATTGAGAAATCAAGTAGCGCATTCCGTAAAGAAGGTGAATATTAAGGCAAAAATACATACTTTTGCAGTGAAAAGATAAATAGAATCTTTTTTTTAATACACAGAATATACAGTGTAGATAAACCGTGTATATTTGGATGTAGCCAACCTAACGACAGGCGGAAGGTTTCGAGAGCGCCGCACGAGTTCTCCAAGCCATCGAGTTCCGGTAAAAAAAAAAAGAGTGGGTAGTAAACACTATAGCGCAAAGCAGAAGGTGGTGGAGAGTGGCACAGTCGGTAGCTACAGGTACGACTATACTCGATCTTATAGTTGTCCTACAGAGTGGGTTGCCAGGTTCAACTGCACTGGGCAGTATTAGGCGAGTAGCTCTTTCCTTGGTAAACGTTGTTTGGTTGTGTACTCAGCATAGTCAACACATCCATGTCATAGCATTCGCAACACACATAGACCATCCACATGTGCTTATTTACACGTATACACGCCTATATATCTATAGATATAGATGTAAAGGAATGAGTGAAAATGGTGTCACACGCAAGATCCCTTTTTATTGCACAATTTCAAGGAAGCGAAAAGCTTCGAGGGAAGATCAATTTAGCAACTCCACTCGAGTCACAGTGGCACTTTACACGCAAGATCGGCCGAGCACAATGTTACGTAATGTGCCCTATTTTTAGCTAAACTCCTCTTATCGCTATCTTGATTTACCAACCAGAGAATTCTCGTGGTATAGGAAAAGGTGTGGGTAAAATTTGCTGCTTTTCGTTTTGGCCGTTTTTTCTTCAGGTTTCTGTCGAGCTTCCGAGGCTTTTGACCTCCTGTCTTTCTCACGCTCTCGTTTTTTTTCTTCTTCCGCTATTTCTCTTTCACACACTCTCTCTTATATTTTTTTTTCACTCTTTTACTGTGTCCCGATTCAGCTTTTCGTTCTCTGATTTCCCGAACCCATTTCCCGCAACTCTCTTTACTCGACAGCCGCTGCGATCGCGCGCTAGCGCATTCATTGTAAATCAACGCACTCGGCATTACCGAGAGCAATAGCATCAGCAACTATAGTCGAGGTTCGAACCGCGGCAATGCTCGGAGAGTGCAGAGGCAGTAGTGGGAAACCGAATGCGTCGGTCACGGCACGCGAGCACGTCAATCTTCCTTGACTGCCAATGTGTGCGCCCTCTCTATGTTTCGATGGAACGCGCCCGCATTTGTACCTCATGTTATAAAGCCACGCGAGGAAAGCTCGTAGGTAAAAATGAAACACCGCTGAAAAATTATTCTCTTCATCTCTTTACCAACGGGTGAAATAGATTTTGCAGTCAAGAATCAATACATGACGACTGCGGATTGTCCAAACCTATTTCCGCAGTCATTTTGCAAATTTAAACACCCTTTCAAATAAAATATTCTTATTTGCGGGAAAAATAATTTTTTATCAACATTTTCATCAATATTGCCATATTAGTTATCCAATTTGTGATAATAATAATTTTATTAGTACTTTGGGGTCAAATCGTCAAAGAGTTAAATTAAATGAAAAATAGCAAAATATGAAATTTGTTTAAATGAAAAAAAAAAAATTATTTCTCTTTATTTCTCGATCTATTCATAATTTTCCATAAAGTTCCTCACAGTTTTGGAATATCATTTGCTTTTATCAGAATCAATGAATCAGAAGTTTCGGGATGTTGATCGAACAGTTTTATAAACAAATTTTAAAGAATTTTAGAAAACGGAAATTCGAAAAATGTTTTAAGTTTGTTTAAAAATTTTTATTCATGTGAAAGACCGAAGAATTCGTTGAACTTGGTAAAAAACTATCAAATGTATTGGTTTTTTACTTTGGATCATATTGGCAAATAATCATTTGAAATTGTGTATGTTTTAGAATTTTGGCACATGACAAATTTGTGCAGCGATAAAACCTTCGCAGATCCTATGAACTGTACATACTTTACGCTCACTGGAATGAGTTAGCTCTAAGCACATTTAATAAAGCTCAACGAATAAAACGTAAAAGTGAGTTGAACAGATGGCGGGATTTAAACCGAGGGTAATCTTTAGAATAGTACACGTCGATAGAAGCGCACTTCGTTCTTATGCGCCGGTCCGTCTGAGAAAACTGCTATAAAAAGACTTAAACGATGGTTTTTAACTGGGACATTTTAGCATTTGAAGTGATATATTATGGCTTGAGAATTTCCAAGCAATTGAATCAAAAATAGTAATCGGAAATCGATAATTCTGAACGGAATCACAATTGTAATCATGTAGCACTATCGATCAAAAATCTTAGTTTCATATAAACCTGTTAATTATTGAGAGACGTCAAACAAATTAATATTATTATAGATTCATCATAACAATAATAATGTTGATAATATAGTCAAAATATTATTATTACTATTACTATTTTATTTACAGTAATAAAATTAATAATATTTTTACAGTTATTATAATAGCTATGACTATTATATTCATAAAATACATCATTGTAGAATAACTTTCAGAATTCCCAGTCAATCCAATAAAAGAGTCAAAAGTCCTGCACGCTTTCATGCGAAAATATGATCAAAAAATAAAATAATAAATTTCATGGCCATTTGCAATAATATCTACATCGTCAGCTCTATATTTTCCACTGTAAGCAGCTTTTTAAAATGTTTATTCTCACAGCGTATTACTACAGATGTAAAAATCCGGTTCTAAATTCCTAATCCAGTGTTTTTCATCCCTCTGTGAATTTAATAAAAGCTCCGAAATCCTCCCAAAACCATATGACCGTAGTGCATATTTACATGCTTGAATATACTACAGACCCCGTTTGCGAATCCACAAAAAAAAATGTTCGCGAGCCTCTTTAGCACCGGTTATGAATAAAGAATTTTGTAATTGGATGCACGACCCGACCTAAACGTTACGATTTTTCATTCATACTCAACTCACCAAAATCTCGCCTTATCATGTAGCTCTCAATATTCGCACATATTCCTTTTGCTACCATCGGCAGCTCATATTGACTATTGGCAAGCTAAGCAACACCATTCAAGCGCATCTATGCCCCAATCACTTACTTCGCTGCTCTACCACTTTCACATGTGACACATTCTAAAAGTCGCTTCAGCCACTTTTTTTGGTGGCTCTCCGATCTGCGCATAATTGGTTATAAAAAAGTACCTTTAAAAGGCACTCTATTTGAATTTTTTCAGATTTTTAAAAACATTGTTTATGAAAATGCCGTTTTTTCAACTGCAATTAGAAATTGTTAGAAGAAGTTTTCTGTTAGTTTCTGAACGGAATATTTGAACTAGTTTTCATGTTCCGTTTTTCTAATGATTTTTAACAGAAATTATTATCTATTTTTCTTTTTATCAAAAGAGGATATTTTTGTTCAACAGAAAAAACTACAGCATATTCCTGCATGACTGTTGATCGCAAAAAGAATAATCAAATAGATACGTATCGACGTTCCAGTATAAAAAAATTATTCAAGTGGACATTTCGAAAAACGGGGGTAATGTTTTTTCGTACCCAAATCTCAATTCGTGCTACGTTGATAATTTTTTTGTGGTATCAGCAGTCATGCAGAAATACTCTGTACTCTTTTAATCCGAAGAAAAATATTTAAAAAAAAAACCATTTCTCAGTTTGTCAGTAAAAAACCATACTCACCGGAATGTGATATAATTTGAAGTAAATTATACGATCTATTGAACTGAATTAATAACAAAAATTATTAGACCAAAATATTACTTTCCAGGGTCCAGGTCGATATGTGCACGATTTTCGGTGTCCAGGTCGATATCTCTTTAGTTTTCGATGTCCTGGTGGATCCGGCCACAGTTTAAGTTGAGGTCGGTTGCTCCACAGTTTTATTTGATATCCAATTTGATATCTTTATAGTTCTCGGATTCCAGGTCGATCGATTGATAGTTTCAGCTGTACAGTCATACCTGGATGCCAAAAGCTATGGAGATATTGATCCGGACACTTGAAACTATTGAGCGATAGACCCGGACATCAAAAGCTGTAAAGATAACGGCTTGGACACAAAAAGCCCTGGAGATATCGACCTGGATACCGAAAACCGTGGATGCATTGTCCTAGACCCTGAAAACTAGTAATGCGGTCTAATACTTTTTGGTATTAATTCAGTCCAATAGATCATATCTACATATCTCTTTCATATCTGACATATTATACTTTCAATACTTTTCAAAATAATTTCCTTTTTGCAATCATATCACAGGTTAGTAGTGGAATTGACGTATTGTTAAAATTGAAGGACTCTTTGAACAACTTACGCACACTTCCGTATATATATTTTTCGCACCATGTCATTGGTAAGTGGCAAGTCAGGCGAAGCTTCGCGGAAGCAAATGTTATTTACGAGAGGGTAAAGGTGCTGCAGAGGTCGAGTACCAGGAACTGGAGAGAAGCGAATGCGAGGGAAAGAGACAGATAGGTTAGTCCCGAGAACGTCGGCGTTTCCGATTGAAATTCCCTCTGTACCAATCAAATCCCTATTTTCCGGTCGACTCTTGGCATGCGACGACGATGGGCAATGGCAGCAACGACGAAGCCTTCGTCTTCACCAATCGAAGAGAAGCAGAGGAAGGGGCAGAAACGTCGCCGTCGCTGCTGCTGCTCTCTGTGTGTGCACGACGAGACGCGATGCAACGGCCAAATGACTACGAAACGGGCGCGATCTTCGTCGTCGGGAAACGACACGCGACTCTCCGTCTTGTAAGGTAAATGTACCAATGCCCGGGACACTTTACGGTTCGTCCCAATCAACGAACATACACGAAAGATCGTATTCCCTTGGCGTTCGGCTCACACGGTGCGTCCGTCCAATGGGACATGTCTGAATATTCGAACCCTGCGATGGTCGTTGTCGTTGTCATTGACCTTTTTTTCTTCCCACACAGCGAAACGTGCAGTGCCGTGTACCGTCAAAAGTACTTTATGTACGTCCGTACATAACAGATACTTTTGCACGCCAAGACATGACTGCACTGTGTCTGCACGGTTCTATTACATTGCTCATTTTTAGAGAAGCTGCACGATCTGCTAGAATCGTGTGGTGTTGCATTTAGTACGTCATGGCGTCACAGTATCTGTTAAATTACGTCATGCCGGTACGCCATGTTAAATCCAGCACTGTGCCCGCACGGTTCCAGCAGATCGTGCCACCTCGCTACACGGCACGATGTGCTGGTAGTGATACTATGCAAGCGCAGAGCTGGATTCAGCCCGACGTAACGTCATAATATGTGTTAAGGAGAGCCTTCTGGTATCTCGATGTGATGCCAGCGTTTGGAAATTGCGGCAGCATGTTCACGAGTAATCCTCTCAACAAACTGTAAGTTTTTCATGAGGTTGTCAGCACCGTTTTAAAGATATTAATTCTTAAAGTTGAGAGATCTAACATTGGGCTCATGGAATATAGTGCATGTTCGATCGTGTTAAATAAATAGAAGGAGTGATGTCATCTTTTGGAAACTTTTACCGCTTGAAACTACGTACTAACTACATATCCAATTTCGAAAAATTCGCCAGTACCGTTTTTGTTAAAATTAGAGTAATAAGTACAACAAGCGTTACACGAGTTGGCCGCCTGCGACCCACCATTGTTTTCGCGACCAGCTACCTCCGTCTCTCGTCTCACTGCACTTCGGCTCCTCCAACACGAATAACAGCAGAACCTCCTTAAGAATGCACAAGCGCCAGAAAAAGTTTTGGATGAGCTCCTGAAAGTTTTATAGGCTGTGGCCGAAATACTATACTTTATGTCTATTCAATTTCAAAGTCTTTAATGACGATTTTAGCGAGAAATCAATTTATAAAATGTGTACATTTTGCACGGGATTCACGATGCCTAATTAGGGCGAATGTCTGGTCGATTATTTGAGTCGTTAATTAATATGTTTTGAAGTTAGATGCAGACGGGAGAAAAAGTTGAACACTTAAAAGAAACATCGTAGATGCGAAAAATACTGTAAAAACACCGGATTGATGGCAGAAAAAGAACTAATTGTTGAGTCCAAGTTCAAATAATTCCATGACACTCACTAACATCCCAGAACCGTTGGAAACATTGCATGGCTTTCTAACCACTACCGTGCCAGGAACCGTCAAAAACCCCGACAGAGATTAAGTCGAGCAGCGGAGCACCCACGAAAATGATAGGTTGCCAACGGCAAATCATATGTTACAGACTCCAAAGTCAAGTTAGCGACGAAAACGCGAAAGTATTCAGATAAATACTCAATTTATCTCATTATCTATTTCTGAATCATTTGATTAGTTTCTAATAAAATTTTACCAAGTATGAGTATTGTCAATACGTTGGTTGATTTAATATTTTACGGGACAGTCTATTGACTAGCACGCGGCGCCCGTACATCCTTAACTTAGGAAACGCGCTGAGAACGAATAGTGCGCGATCTTCGTCGTCGGAAAACGAGACTCGACTCCTCGTCGTGGACGATGGTCATCGTCGTAGTCGCCGGCAGATACTACGACAGTTGACGCGGTTGAACCAGCGACCACCTCTCGACATGTCGCTCGAGAGACACACGTCTACGGTCGGAGATCGCAGCGCGTCCCGGGAGTGACTATGCAAGGAATCTACGAGCAGTAAACGAGACGAAACAGAGGGCAGCAACCAGGAGAAAAGGGAATAAGCGAGAGACATGGACATCGGAGAAAGCGAGGCACGGAGAGAAACGAGAAGCCTGACAAATTAATCTTGACTCGGGAAAATCTCGAAACAGAAAGCGAGGACAAAAAAAAATATATATATATATGTACGGAATGAAGGGAAGAACAAAGAGAACGAGAATCCGTCGAGTGTGACTGCGTATTGAGAAATCCGCAATGCGGCCTCTACCGGCGGAAGCTTCGGGCTGAATTTTTCCCCGAACAAGTTGTACACAGCGCTGGGAATGCTTGTAGAAGTTTTTTTTTTTCATATTTCATGGAGAAAATTCCTCTCACCTAGATCAATGGCAGTAGACCCACTTTCTAACATTTCCTTTTTTTTATAGTGTTATTGTGTTTTGCTTTGTTATATTATTTTTATATTATCGAGCATTATTGAAAAATGATCTCGCGCTACTTGTAACTCAAAAATAGCTGGGGTTATCGAAACTGTTTTTTAAAAAAATGCGCCGTCTCAAGGAGCGGAGAATAACATCTGGTGATGTTGATTAATCATTTTTCGACATTACCCACTGATTATAACACAACTTTTTCGGTTTAATATCAAAATTAAAATATTTTGCGATTCGATGTACATAACTCATTTGCAGGCTTTGAATTTGAGAAGAATTTGCTACTCTTAAATTCACTGAAAGTATTTAATCCATTATTATGAATTTTTATACAAATTAATAATAATAACAATGGCCATTTTACCGAATTAATTTTATTCATTTATTCATTTGTGATTTAATTATATGAGAAACATATCACTGAGTGTAGAAATGAAAATACTGGCAGTTATTTAGTGACAATGATTAACGTTGGGCAACTATTTTCTATAGTTTTACTAGTTATATGTCTGGTTTTTCCAACTACGCAAATGGTAACCGCAACTAGAAAATATGACTGAGTTCTTTAAAAACTATTGATAGTGGTTATAAACGCAAGGTTTTTTTCAAAGTGCGAAAGACAAAACAGGGATTGCATGTAGAATTTATTTATATAGTTCATGGAGAAAATTCCTCGCGCCTTGATCAATGGCAGTAGATCATCTTACTCACATTTCTTAATTTTTCTTCTACATCCTGATTTTTATAATTATGTTTTGCAGAGATGTGTTGAATGTAAATTTAAGCCGGCTGAGAGATGCGGCTCGGGCAGACTTTCCGGAATAATAATTCAGAGTTGTGGCGAGCGGGCAGAGAGAACAAGGAGCCGGAGAAATGGGGATGATGGAGAAGGAGACTGCAAGAGTTAAAAAAAATTGGGCACGCGAGCTTCAACAAATTTAGCGTGTAATTCTCGTCGCAATTAATTTACGCCTGGAGAAAGAAGAGTGGAAGAGAATGAGTAGGAGGAGAAGAAGAAGAAGAAGAAGAGAAAGAAGAAGTGGAAAGGAGAGCAGACACATCAATTACATAAACCGAAAGACCGTTTTCTTCCTTTTTTCTTATGTCCTGCACATGGCGCCTTGCAATCCGTATTGTCTCAACTTACAATTATTCGAGAACAAAGTTGAACGAACGTGAAACTGACGAGGGTGAAAAGTATTATTGTTTCCAAACAAGTTCAAATATATCCTGTTGTGTATGTTGAAAGTTTGATAAATTACTTTGTATGGATTTAAGTGCACATATTTAAAAAGCAACATACACAGTTTCGTGATCGAACGGGAAACTCGTTTTCCGAATGACTGATTCTGTTTTTTACTGTGGATTCATTTTACAGTAGAACCCCAATTAACCGGATGGCCGAGTTTCGAAATCAAGGATAATTACATTGAAAAGCGAAAGGATGGTAGACTTTTGTTACCGATAATGATGATAGCTCAGGATCTTCCATTTTTTTAGTTAGTAGAAATAGGGTATTAAATAATTAGTGTCATACAAATGTTACACATGTACTATCATATGTGTAAAATTGTTATATATTCAATTATTTGGCTTTAAAAAACCTATACAAAAACAGGCAATAAGGAATTCCGATACCTCGACGTGTTAAATAAATCTCGAATTTAATTAAACATTATTAAAGATGCGAAAGTACCAAAAATAATATCAGAGCAGCTGTATTATGAAGCGATATTTTCGCATTTTGTAGTTTCATTATTGAGGCCATTATATTAAATGAATATACATATGCTCAAAGCTCAGTACAAATAGTCGGTAATATAGCTATTTGAGAATAAATATTCCACATATTCTTTAGTATAAAAAATTGTCGTATGCCCACAAAAAATCATTTATTGCTATCAAATATTTATTTGATAGCAATAAACGATTTTTTGTATTTGTATTAGCAATTAATAAATTTTTTCTTCGTTGCTTTTGAACTTTTCCTCGCTCTCAATAGATTTATTTGTCCAATTTTTTCTAGCCACAAAATATGAAAAATTGAGTGTGCGTAAGCATATGTGGATATCATGTTTTTTAAAAATAAATCTCACATTTCTGAATTTTACGTACCGGGTCATACCAAAAGCTATCAAAGCTTATAAAATAGCAGTTGGAACTCCAAATGTCAGTTTACATTAATAGCCTGAAGCCACGTGATGACGCGAACATTATATTCAGTTGATACTCTGAGGCTGCATCAAATTCGACGACATTGATTTGAACTTGTTAACAAGCACTTTCCGGACAACCAATCAAAGCCCGAATGAAGGGTCAAAAATAAACTTCGATATATCGGGGTATCGTGTAATACAGTGACCGCAATCAATTCCCGTGGACATTTACCAACTGGATACATATAATACGTTTTATGTTTTTACAAACATTTCATGAGTTTTTAAAAATATTAATTGTCGGTCGTGTTTATTATTTTGTCCTTATAATTATGTAGTAACGAAAAACAATGCATTTTATGTGTGAAATTCAATTGGCAAATTAAATTAAAATCTGAAGAAAAATAACAAAAGGTAAAATATATTTCCGATAGCTTTGCCGTTATCGGAATTACCCAATTGAATACCACTTGGTGTTAAATTTTCAAGATACCCTTACAATTCGATCACCAGCCATCTTTTCATCGGAAGCTGCGGTGAATTATTTTTACAGGTTCTCAAGGGTGAGCGACAACATTTCATATTTTTCTATAACGTTAATATTTATTCGATCATCAAATAGTAGTAGTAGTAAACGACAGTTTATTGACCTCTTTACAGTATGTATATATACACTTAAATTTTATATTATTTTGCACGTCGTATGTTCGTAGTGGCCAATTTGCCATTTGCCGAAGTCTTTCAGCCTCGATATTGCAGTTTTATATTACATTATTAACGAATTGAATGAATCATCAAATATTAATTAAGCATGATTTTACCTACATATATTCATAGGCAGCAAAAATACTCCTGAGATAAAAATTAATTTAATTAAATGTATTGAATACTTTTGTAAAAATTGGCTCCCAGCAATATTTTGTAGAAAATTCAAAATATTTAATTTAATATACTATATTTAATTCCATTACATTATCAAACTATGTTTACATGCTTGGTCCAAATACATAACGTTTTAAAAGTTAGCAATGAGTTCATTGGAACGATCAGGATATTTAAAAATCAGATAACAGAAAAAAAAAAGTTTTATAATTTATCTGATTGTCTAAGTGACCGAAGTCTAACTCAGATTCCTATCAATAATTGTCATCACCTCAATATATTTCGTTCCTTCGATACCGCGGATAACAAAAATAAGATTTGTCTAATTTCCCCCAATTGTCTAAGCGAGCGAAGCTCTCCGATTCCTATCAGGACTAATTCCCATCGCCTTGAAATATTCCGTTCCTTCGATACCACGGATAACAAAAAGAGATTTGTTTAATTTCCACCAATTGTCTAAGCGAGCGAAGCTCTCTGATTCTTATCAAGACTAATTCTCATCACCCCAAAACATTTTGTTCCTTCGATACCGCGATTCCATTAGCTCTCAATATTTCCTCTATTGGCTAAACAAACTTGCACGTTTTGCAGAATATTTAGAAATTTGTAATTCATCCTAATTTCTATTTTTATTTATTTTTTATTCCTCAGAATGCCTCTTGGCTTTAACTATCCCCTCCCCTTTATTCCCCATTTCTTTGGTTGAGCCCCCTACCCAGGGTGTTGTCCGCAGCCAATCTTTCTAATGCACTACTCTGTATCGAATTATTTCCACGAGTATACAGGGAAACTGCGGAAAACCTGGCCGACATAGGCGACTTTATTTTTACTGAGTTTCTAATGTATGAGAATAGATCAGAAATTGCCCTCCGCTGTACAATTGACGCGCAAACCAGTGCACTGAAAGAAAAATATAATCGTATACACCAAATCATTTATTTAACATATATATAATTAATTCGATTATCTTGAATTGTAAGCAGCTATATGTGTCGTTCAGGTACCAATATTTGGCGTTGAATGGATTATATAAAAGAGCCGCATTAGTTGAATGAAAAGAACCAGTTCAATAGAAGTAGCAATATATTTCGTTCATTCGAATAAATGAATAATTGTATGAATTTTATATATATTTGAATCAATGAAATCATTTAGTTCAACTTGTATCCGTGCGGAACTGTTTTCATAGATAAAATAGAGTATAACATAATGTATTTAGGGTAGAGGTACCGTTTTTGGCCATCTTAGGACCAATGTGGCCATCACATTCAAAGGAATAAATCAAAATATATAATCAATTTTAAAAAAACATCGGGTAGGTCGGACCGTGAATTGACGTGAATTTGTTGAAAAAATCAACGTGCAATTGTGTGAAAAAAAAAATGTAAACAAAAAAATGATAACAATGGTGACAATAGCTACAGTGGCCACTAACGGTACATCTACTCTATTGCTTTGTAGCCTGTAAACTACCCAATTGTATTTGCCCGTGCCCATTACTAATCGATTTAAGCAGTTGCTTCAAAAACAAATCGAGTATGTTTCATTCGAAAACCCACTTAATTGAAGCAATTAAATATTAAAATGAGTTAAATAAATATTTCTTACATCGCAACAAATATTGTTTTGATTTAACGATATACATTTACTTCATAGAATTCAGGATATAATTTGAATACGTATATTTTCTGACGTATTCATAACATAGTTTTATTGAACCAACAGAATATTTAGCAGAAAAAAATAAATATTTTGTAGATTCAATGAAGTTTTTATTTCACTAGGATTAGCGGCCACATTAGAGTCTCTTTACGTCGCTTTGACATTTGACTTAAACAAATTCAATGCATGAACTTGGTCCTGATCTCAGTTTGTCTAACGACACCACCGATTTGTCATCCATGAACTTTTTAATATAGGAATTTAACAATTCAAGAAATTAGATATATAATTGGTACAAATAAACCTTGCACTTGAATATTTTCAAATAAATGGTTTATTTGAAAATTCAGTGTATCCAATTATATTTTTCTCTTATTGTGTATGGCTAAGCGGTTACCCATCCAAGTTATGGCCGCAAGCAATGCTACTCAACTCTGCTATAGGTTCATCCTAATGTCTATATTGCTACAGGTACCGAAAATACTGCCCAATAAACCCAACACGACACTGAGATAACTACTTGGCTGATGGCATTAAATACTTTATCTACAAAAACAACTGCCTCCCAATAATATTCCGTTGAACCGTCAAAATATTTCATTAAATATACTGTATTAAATTCGACCATATTATTAAAGCAAACTAACATGGTTTTTTCGAGTACATAACCTTTCATAACTTTTCAATGAATGAATTGAAACGATCAGGATATTAAAAAATGAGATTCCTACCTTTTCACACTGTATTAACACAAATCAACATCCGATAAAAAAAAAAAAAGATTTGTTTAATATACCCCAATAATCTCAGCGAGCGAAGATCTACGATTCCAATCAAGACTAATTCCCATCGCCTCGAAATATTTTGTTCCTCCGATACCGCGGTTCCATTAGCTCCCAATATTCCCGCTATTGGCTAAACAAACTTTTGCACGTTTTTGCCCCTTAGCCCCTAGTGCCCGGCGGAAGTAGCGAAGAAGGCAGAGCGCGAGGTGCGGTGGAGATGCGATGAAATATAAATTCTGCCTCCGGCGGAAATTGTCACGCTACTCTTGGGGGGTGGTAGGAGAAACGTGCGCGAGGCCAAAGTGTTTCTGGCTTTACGGTGACAAGATTGCTGCTGCCGCTCTCGCGGCAACGTCGTCTCTACAATATAAACCCGGTACGTCGCACTATACGGCCAAGCCGCTTGTGTGCGTGCGTGCCGAGTGTTTCTCTACTTCTCACTTCGCCCCTTGGAACGCCACTGCTCTCGCTCCCCGCTTCACTGCTTCTCACGTAGCGTACCGTACATAGGTAGTATACTACTAGTTATATATGCAGCAGCATCGCAGTCGTCGCCGTCGTCGTCGTCGTTGAATTAGATTCACCGCATTGCACCAACGCCCGCCGCTCAACAATCACGACCAATGGAAACACGATGGACTCACACTGTCTTTCCATTAATCTCCATCGGCACGCGCTCCTCTAGCCTAGAACGACGACGAAGTGTACGTGACGCTTCAAACCGGCTTTTCATCGGTCTATATACTCGCTACTGACGCTCGCAGCGTGTTGTTATCCTCACGCCCCCTTTTCCTTATACCTATTTGGCCACCCTTAGTACCGCCGATACTTCACTTACTTCGCGCGCGATATATCCTCCCTTGGGGACACTGTGGCCGATGCAAATATCCTATCAATTGTTATCGCTCACTCTTATATCGCTCCATCGCTGCTTCGCCGAGAGTTGGGGAGAATAAATGGAAATTTATATCTACATATATATGTATGTATATTAGGATGTGCCAAAAAAAACGATATTTTTTTTCCTTTGCTCACCGACCAAAATATCGTAGAATACGCCTTAGTGAACATCCTGTCAAGAGTGGAGCTCATAATTTTTATTCTTAGAGGTCCATTATCGCGTTTCAAGTTGTACCATTTAAATAACACAGGAAAGTGATTTTTTTCCATTCTTTCTCCCTGCAAGCTAAGAAAGAAAAAAAATTTCATAAAATCAATGACTACACATTATGAATCATTAAATTTCGAACGAAAAATCTTCGTGGGTCGAGTTTCTATCTTCAATATTTGATTTATTACAGAGTCTTGAAATTTTTTATCGGGTATGCGTAATTAACCATCAAAATAAGATTCAATGAGTCTGTAACTTAAAACCAATAGCAATACATAAAATTTCACCCGGATTTTTCAGAAAATTCAATGTTCTAATAAATTCCTAGTGACTTTTTTGTACCAACATCGGTAGTTGACTTAATGACATTTGAGGATACAAAAACCATTACTTTGTTGGTCTGTAACTTTGTAAATATCAACGATACGAAAAACTTTTTGTTCTACCTTCAATAGATTAGCTAAAAAATGTTTTAAAAAACTCGGATAATTAACAACATTAAAAATTTCAAGGCTTTATAACGAATCAAATATTGAAGATCGAAATTCGACTCAAGGAGATGTTTTGGTCAAAATTTAATGATCCATAAGATGTAGTCATTGATTTTATGAAAAAAAAGTTCCTCTTAGGTTGCAGGGAGAAAGAATGGGAAAATATCACTTTTCCATGTTATTTAAATGGGAAATTTCAAACGCGATGATGGACCTCTAAGAATTAAAATTATGAGCTCCGCTCTTCACAAGATCATTACTAAGACGTGTTCTACGATATTTTGGGCGGAAAGCAAGGAAAAAAATATCGCTTTTTATGGCACACCCTAATGTATATTTATATTCGGAAAAAATAGTAAATATCGAGATCACATTATCGCGTGGCGCTCAAAAATCATATTTTAAATCATATGATCAGTGTGAATTTGTTCATATTCTAAATAACGGCGTTTTTGAAATTGGTTTTTTTCGAGGATTTGAAAATGTTAATAGTGGTTAAAAAATCTGAAAAAAATTCCGAGGCCTTTATGGGTCGGTAATAACATCATATTAAAAAATTAACAAAACCGATGAGGGTGAGGGTTATGCTGCTGATCTGACGTAGAATGCCCCATATATGTGTGTGCGCGCGCGCGCGCGCGCGTGTGTGCGTGTGTGTGTGTGTGTGTGTGTGTGTGTGTGTGTGCGTGTGTGTGCGTGCGTGTGCGTGCGTGCGTGCGTGTGTGTGTGTGTGTGCGTGCGTGCGTGCGTGCGTGCGTGCGTGCGTGCGTATATGGGTTATTTCATCATTCATTGACAAGCGTTTGTACCTTACCGCTCCGATTTAGCTGTAAATTCTTAAATGTTAAGTATACCCTCAGTGGAGGTCACTTGAATTTTTTCAGATTTTTTTACCGAGGATTCTACAGGTTTCCAGAAGGTCTTGAAATACAGTAGGGCCTTGGTTATCCGAGGTGATGAGGGAAAACTCGGTTAACGCGGCAGACATACATGGTAAAAAGAAGTTTATTTGTGTATATGTACTAGAAACAACGCGATCGCTGCGCTTGCATTCTTTTTCCTTCTTTGGTCTATTTTTATGGCTAAACACGACATATGCATGTTTATACGATTTCTGACTCTATTTCTACTTCAGTGTTTCGATATAATCAACTTTCGTTCGATGTGTCATGACTTTTTTAACAGAATATTTAAAATAGGAATATAACGAATGTTAATATTTAATGTGAAAAAGCTTTTTACTTGAGTGGCTTGAAAAAGTCTACGATAGAAGACTGTGTTAAACTGCCAATTCTTTTCTTAGCTGAATATCTCGCCATCGCTTCATCAATATGTGATCACTGGCAGCGGTTTCCAGCTGTCCCTCGACATATTTGAGAGCTATTTCATGGCCATTTAACCCTTGTTCGGGCTTAACTCGCGGACTGTTTTTTGTTTCGTCGTCGTCGTCGTCCATTTCCAAGTTTTTCTGGATTATTCAAGAATATACCTCGGTTAACACTGAGTGCTCGGATACTCTCGGTGCACTGAGAGAAATATTTAATTGAATCAACGGAAACTTCCTAAAAAATCATTGGTTTGGAAATTGTCAAATAATCCATTGATTCAAACCAATTATAGTTTTCATTAATTATCTCGTTAATTGGCGTTAAAATTCTTTTGTTTTAAATTCTATTTTATTGTCTCAATGAAACTTTTCTGTGAGAAAAGTGAGACAAAATACTTATTCATATCATATCGTACTATATCGTAAATTCTACCAACGGATATTATTGTTGGATCAAAACAATGTTTATTTTAATGTGGCCTATATTTATTTTAACCTGCTCAATATTTAATTGCTATAGTTAAATGGATTTTCAAATGAAACATATATCAGATTCATTTTTGAACGACTAAGTGAATGAATTTTTTTATTTACTGCATTTAGAGTATTCATTGACTTTAATACATTGGATCTTTAGGCATTGATTTTAATTATATTATCGAATGCACTTAAGCAAATATTTTTCGGTTACTACTAAACATTTGATCCGTTCAAATAAGGCGTAATTTTAAACATTCCAATTTTACCTATTGGAACGATTCTGCATGTATATAGGTTTCATTCAATAATTCTATTGATTCAAATATACATATGAAATACATACTATCAGTTATTTGATGGACTCAACGAAATATATCATTGTTTGAATTGTACTGATTCTTTCAACTTTAAAAAATCGACTATTTTGATACAATTCACTCAACTGAATGTGTCGTTGTTTAAACCATACGTATAGTTGCTTCAAATACCAAGCCATTTGAGTCAATTATATATGATTCACATAAATCATTTAGTGCAGTCAACGGTTTCAGTGCTTTCAGTGTGGCTCGTACAACGCGGAGTCTCGGTTAATCGCAGTCCGGGTAGACGAGGTTCTACTGTATTGTGATTTTAGGAACATCATTCAAATAGAAAATTAAGGGTTCCCGAAAAATTTAAGATCACGACGTATTCGTATGTCTCAGGGTTTCAAAAAAAAAAAAATTCTGTCGTTTGGTTCCAAATTTGTTAAAACAGTAAAAATCAACAAAATAGTTTTTTTTAAACAGCTTTTTGAGGGTATTCCGACACTTTAATCACAATTCTATTTTTATTTTAAAAAAAACTGAAAATTTTTCACATAACATATGTAAATTTCAGAGTAGGAAGCGGATATAGTATATTAATCGGAGAAAGCGAAATCAGCGCAATCTCGTTTTTGCGTTAAAACGCATTTATCTATGGTTTTTTTTATAGTTCAGTATGATTATTTATCTATACTGTTGAAGCTGTATCCAATCGTGCGAGAAAAAATGTCATCAAATATAATTTTGTATGAGCCTAGAAAAAGTTCATGAGCTGTTCAGTTCTAAAGTTTACATATGTTATGTGTAAAATTCTGTTTTTCGAAAATAAAAATTGAATTGCAACTGGAGTAGCTGAAGGCTCTCAAAAAAAAGTTTTTACAACTATTCGTTAGTTTCTATTTGTTTAACAAATTCAGAACGAAACGACAGTATTTTTTTGCACAGCTGAGACTTTCTTAAAAAAATTGTAACCATTCGATACCTTCAGGAAACCAGTAGGGTACTTGAGAAAAAACAGAAAAAAAAATTAAGTGATCTCCATTGAGGGTATTATTAACATTAAAAAATTTATCCGTAAATCGGAAAGCGAAGGTACAAACTCTTGTCAATAATTGGTGGAATGACCTATATATATAATTTGGTTGAATTCAGTTGAGACAATTTACTATTTGCGAAAGTTCCAAATATTCTCTCAATACTTGTCACTCACTCTTATATCGCTCGATACGTATTTTACCAAGAGCCGGAAGGAATCGAAAAGAAATCAGTGTATATAAATAATCCGGATGAATTTCATTGAATACATGTACTATTTGCGGCCTTTGCAAAGTGCAGCAAGAGAATCGTACTACTGGAAAAGGCGTACCATTAGATCGACAGCAAGATTATTGAGAAGAATCGGAAATATTTATTCCGAACAGGATACATTTTTCACTTGTATAACATAATAACTTTTTTCTTTGACGTACATCAAATTAGTTTGAATTTAATTAAATTATTACATTGAATTCTCCAGATACCCAGAATCTGAAACCCGATAAGGTTTTATTTGCATTTGTTAGGATTCATTTAAAGCAAATTTGATTCCAATCATGGACGATATATGTTTGCCTCAAATACAATTTATTTCCAAACAAATCCGTTATTCGTAACCACAAAATGAATGGGCGACTCCACTGTGTACGTGTTTTCCTGAACAACCAATGTATTTTATGGTAAACGCAACCCTAAATAATCATAAATTTAATTATCACCCGAGTAATTGCGTATTAACCGTTTGAAATCATGATATTTAGCTTTTAATACTATTAAAAAAAAAAAAAAAACCCTCAAATATAACATAAGAATTTTTATTATCATTAATCAATCGCGCTGTCCGATTAATCGCGATGTGTTGTAAACGAAGAACAACTTTTTTAATATATCTATGAAAAAAAAAAAAGACCAAATCCAACAACAGATTTGCGTAAAATTTTTTAAAAAACATCGTGGTCAATACAAGAAGTTACAGCGTTAATGATATTCGTACTCCAATGACAATATCATATGACTGCTTCAACAGAGCATGTACTCGGATGATAGATGGTATCAGATCAAGAGTCGTATAATTAACGCGTCTATACATGAAATTTTATTATAATTTATCAACTATCCTCATAAGATGGGTTGAAAATGAAATCATTCTCTCTTTAATATTTTCATTTATAACAAATAAAAGTAGTAGTAGTAAAAGTACATTTATTGACAATACATGGTATACATTTACATACAGGTTTTCTGAGAACCAAATTTAACATACATTTGTATTGTCAATAGACTTTAAGGACATAAGTCCTTCAGCCCCGGTTTTATACATGTTTTTATAGTATTTTTCATTATTATTTACTGTAGGTTAAGGGCAAATTTAGCCTACTTAGTGTGTGTGAACTGTTATAAATTTTAGTCACTTATTGATTAGAAATTAGTTCGAGTTATTGATACCGCAGAAATCTCAACGATCACCGGCTTGCCGTAAAAACCAAAGCCTACAATCGGTCGTAACTGTAAAAAAAAACTGTTAAAAAAATAAATTAAAAAATTCGGTCCTTTTTTCGGTAGTCATGGTATTCAAACGAGTGTAAAAACAACTGTTCATGTTATTTTACATCCGGATGTTTTTCAGTAACCGGTTATTTTTACAGTCTATATGACGAACTTTTGGTTTTATTTTTGCAAAAAATCACCCGGTGGTTTAACTATGGTTTTCAAGATAAATCAGTAAAAAAACGGTTGTCCATATTGCTAGGGTATGTAGTGTGCGTGTGTGTGTATGTGTGTGTTGTTTGAATATACGAACTATGTTTTGCGATGGTTGGATACATAACTGATTGATATTTTCTATTTGTGCATTTAAACAACAAAATTATAAAATAACAAGATAAAAGAAATGAATCATGTTCGTTGAAAAATCTTCGTCAATAGAAGGAGTTACAGCATTAATGATATTCGTACTCCAATGACAATATCATATGATTGCTTCGACGAGGGCATTCACACGGATAGTAGAGGGTAAGAGATCGAGAGCCGTATAATTGGCGCGTCTGGAAACGCCTTATTCATTCCGAGAGTAGCCGGTATGTATTTATCTTCGCCACACGTGAGCAAAGCGCGCTCTCGGTATATTGACGGATTGACTGAAAGAGCCACAGCAACAGCAGCAGCAGCAGCAGCAGCGGTAGCACCGAGTTTGAGCGATCGGGGGAACAGGCTCGAGTTACAAAACGTAATCGTAAAATCCCCTCGTCGGGGGTTGCTCTTTGCATTTCCCCCGATTCCTGATGAAATCACTAGTCAGGAAAGTGAGAGGAAATCGTATCAATCATCGGGGTTCTTATCGATCGTACTTTCCGACGAATTCCTACCGTTTCGTAAAGAACAAAACATTCCGGCCAAAAGTTTTTACCATAAAAATTAGTGTTATGTGGATCAGCAGTAAATTTTTTTTTTCATGAACACGAAAATCGAATAATCTCGGAAATTAAGAACTTTGACGGCTTTATACAGAAAAGAACATTGCAGAGAAAAACTTTAAAAAATGAATTCCATCCCACAAAAAAATATTATGGATTAGGAATTAAATATTGTAAATTATTTTCATTAGAAGAAAAGCCGGATGATACTGCAGGTCCGAGTCGAGATTGTAAGTCAAATTCCCACGATTCCATTTTTCAAAAACATTGCAGAAAACTTTTTCGATACACAATTCCTCCTTAAAAAAATACGTTTCGGGTTAAAAAATAAATCAGTGTAGTTTATTCCCATTAAAAAGAAAACCGAGCGATATTGGAGGCTCGAGTCTAGCCTAAAGTGGAATTCCTAAGATTTCATTGAAGAAAACATCGTAGAAAACATTTTTGAAATACAGTTCCTCGTAAAAAAAACAAATACGTTTTATGTTAAAAACAAATCAATGTAATTTACTTTCATTAGCAGTAAAGCCGAATGATATTGGAGTCCCGAGTCGAGATTGTAAGTCGAATTCCCAGGTTTTCGTAAAAAAAACATTGCAGAAAACATGTTTTTTTTAATACAATTCCTCGTAAAAAAATACGCGTTAAAAATGAATCAGTATAATGTACTTTCATCAACAGTAAAACCGAATGATATTGCAGGCCCGATTCGAGATTGTAAGTCGAATTCCCACGTCTTCGTTTTAAAAAACATTGCAGAAAGCATTTTTCCGAAATACAATTTCTCATAAAACGAAAATATGTTACGAGTTCCGAAAAAAAAAAAAAAAAAATGACAGTCATACGGGTTACGAAAACCTGTGTAATTTATTATCATTAAGAGAAAAGCCCGAATAGCATCAGAGGTCAGAGTGGAGAAAAGATGTAGTTTGACCGCAAGCGTTGGAGAAATGAATGAACAGTGGAAATCCATAGGGGCTGTGAAGTGGTAGGAGGCCAAGTGTACAGGCCAATTTTTTAAACATAAGCCCTCTATCTCTCTCCCTTTCTCTTCCTCAGCCGCACATCCGGGCGAACAAGCGCCACAGTAAAAATTGATCCAAGCATATAATCGGGAGGACTTTTGTGTGGGCGCTTGCCTCCCTCGCATTCGTCACTCTTTATCGTAGCCCGGTATCTTTTAACGATGAAAAATTTCCCTGCTATCGTCGACTCTCTCCGGAAATCTAAATTTCCTTATCAAAACCACAAAATACAGAAAAGAAAACTAAAAAACAATGTTTTTTCCATGAATAAGAGAAGAACGACAGTCTTTACAAAACTCATAAAGAGGGTAAATAAATGTTTAGTCAATGAAAAAATGCTTCGCAACTGTAGGTAACCTATATATTGTACTCGGATGAAGGGTAATGAACCTTGGAGGCGGCCTTGTCGGGTTGCGTTACGTTAAAACTTCCCCCCCGCGCTCTACAGTTAAATTCGTGTGTAATGTGTTGATATTTAGAGGAGATTTTTTTCTGTGAATTAGATTGGAGTTATGAAATAAATAAATAAGTGTAAAACTAACCGCAATGCAGTTGCCTCCACGCCAGACACATGCAGGACTTCCCTCCGCCAAGAGAGTGGTGAAACGAGGGTTGTACGGGGGTTGCGAGGGTCTGTGACAAGAACCACCGCATAACCAACGGGCTTCCTTTATATCACCATATTATAAGCCGAGAACGAGCACTCTTCACGTATAACACAGAGTTCGGCACGTTATCCGTAACACAATTGCCGGTTGCGTCCCGCTCGGCACAGCATAACGCGTCGCGTTATTACAACGACAGAACAAAAAATCTCACGGACCGACGAATTTTCGGACACGCTGGGGCTACCCGAATCGATGTGTGGATGTTACACTTCCCAGCTGTCTTTTTTGATTCTGCGGATGTGCCTGCTCCGATCGCCACCTCGCGGCCCTCCCGGCAACCTTGTGCGACGAATAAGGGCGCCATTATTCGAATAACTATAAGGGATGAAATGGCTGTGTGCGGTTCAATTGTATTTGACAACTTTGATATTTTATTATTAGAAACTCGTACATGAATTTTGAAGTCATCTTGATGATTGCTAATAATCGCAACCCTTGCGCAAGATGCGCAATTACTTAACTCACTCTAAGGGATGAAACTGCTGTCTACATCTGGTTCATATTTTATTGGTTTCATTTTTTATTCTCGATTGTACATGTGGATTTTTACTAATCTTGATAATAGATAATAATGGCAATTTTTTGCACAATACGCGCAATTATTTGAATCACTTTAAGGGATGGAATTACTGTTTGCGATTGGATTATGTTTTATTAGTTTTATTTTTTTATTGTTGAAAATACGTGCATAAATCTTGTATTTATCCTGATAATTGATAATAATGGGAATTTTTGCAATAGATACGCCAACACTTCAATCACTTTTAGGTATGAAACGCCTGTTCACATTTGGTCCATATTTTAAAGGTTTTACTTTTAAATGTGAAGAACCCTTGCATGGAATTAATACTAATTTTACATCAAACAATTACTCGATGTTGTAATTTTGTGAAAATCAACCTTTCAAACATACATCCGTATTTTGAAGCATAAACTTCGTTCTACTGTAATTACTTTTATACCTGATTATCAAACAAAATACTACTAATGTACCGAATGTTTTAATTTTATTTAAATTATTGAAAACACTTCTATATATGAAATTGATAAAAATATACGAATTCTTTGAGGAAGCAAAAAAAACTTTCTTACCTTCGATTTTTTTTTTATCAATTTTCTCGCGCGAACATTGCTATTTATAAAGCGATGACATTGCTTTTCTTTTGTCAAATAATCTTAGGCCGTTACACCGATTGACTATTAATCTTGCGGCGGACAGCTTCTCAACTCAAAGCATGAGATTTGTGTGAATGCATTAAATCTATAAGGGTGTTTATATATAAATCATGTTTAAAACATAAGAATGATTTTAATAATATAATCAATGTTCGGAAATCCCAACATTTACTCTAAAATCCCTTGTTCGTCAGACTCGATTGACTGTCTCGATGAATTCAGCAAACTTTTGATTCGGTTTAGTAATTAATAAGAAATTCATATGCACTTTTTCAGTTTTTAAATATAATTTATTTCACTATAATTCATTCGTCGAAAACATAACTGGCGCTTATCTTGCGCGTTAGCATCAAATTACACAATTGTTGTTTCGTTCGTCCCAATAAAGCTGAAACTTGCTCGATGTATCGTAACTCTCGACTTTAACAGTTAATAATTGCGATACAATTACCTATTCCTGTAGATGTTTTGGACTACAGCCTTAAAAATGTAGCTTCAGGACGCAGAGTCCCCGTTTACTCCAGTATTTTTTATTCTTTTTAATTCATTTTGTAATTTCAATAATATATGTAGTATTAGTCGTTATTTATTCTCATTATAAGATTATATGTACATCAATGTGAATGGAACGCAATTCTGGTCTTCATAATATACTGCCACAATACTCTTCATGTACTTTGGAAAGAAAAAAAAACAAACGCCAACTCCCTTGAGTCAACAACCGGGACATAAATTGTTTAGAATAAAACGCATTTTCTTCTTTAAAACGTAAGACAAAGTAATTGTTTTTCGCTCTCCTATCTAACGCGGTAAATATCAGATAAGAAGCACATAAGTTTTATATCGTCTCTATTACCTATTTATTTTATATATATATATATATGTATAAAGTCTCATATGATATTATAGCTGCAAGGAATAAACCTATAGCTAGAAATTAAATTCAACAGGCCACAAGGTGTCAGCGAAACGAAACGTTATATATAAACATTTCCGCTTACATCACGTATTTACGATAAAATTCCCTGATTAATCGCACGTGTATTTACTGAAATGCATTGCAAGGATTACCTCGAAACAATCTTAGAATCTCGATCAAGCAACGCTTACGGTCACAAATAATAGGGCACTAAAAAAAAACACGAATTACCGATAAACGCTTTTCAATTTTTAGATAAAAGACCATTTTTAATATCACATATTCCTTGTTTTTAAGGTGAGACTTTTTATCCAACATTGTGAGGATCTAGATTCCATTGTTAGCTTTCAATCAATGTTCTTGATGTAAAAGAAGATTCTAAACTATGATTTGAAAATAGAATTGAGTATGACACTCTATTGACTAACAAAATTTTAATTTTTTGTTTTCAAGAGCTACTAATATTAAGCTAATTATGAGGAGCGATAATATATTTTGTGGTTCAGAAGATACTTTATTCAATGGCCGGTAAATAGCTCAGAAAAATTGCAAAATTTTTTAAAAAATGTAGCTGTGACCGTATTGAGTATAAGGAATGCTTTTTTTAATTCATTACTGTAATTAGTGAAATGGCAGCCTCGAAGGAAGTGAGAAATTAACCAAGTAAACGAAAAAGAATGAATTTAAAATCGTCAATATTGAACGTAGAAACTGGATCGTCAAAAAGTTTACTAAAAAATTCCTCTTGCACAAAATATGGAATATAGAAGAAAATTTTCGGTAATTCCTATTTTTCGACCCACTTCAAAAAAGAGCACTCTTTATCTCCAATAATATTGATAATATCCCTCACCGAAATGCTTTCGTCGTGTTAATTTATTATAGAAATCCTCAAAGAGGAAAAGAAAAATAGATATCATACAGAAGACGCAATAGTCAACAATGTTGTTTAATTCTGGCCGATAGACGCTAACGTAAAAGCCGGATGGAATGTATCCGTGACTTTGTCGACTTCCTTCAGCGGTCAGGCCGAGTCACTCAACGCGAAACTTTAACTCTAACTATTATATAATTATTGAGAGGTGCATCTTGCATCGGGAGAGCTGATTCATAACCAGCCCGTTGCTTTCAAGTACACATCAGTTATCCGACTAATCTAATCTTCCGCTCTCACCCTCCGAGAAAGTGTCAATCAAATTTACAATTTTTACATATACATATCAATACATAATTCGATCTTTCGTCGATTCAGTGCCGAGATCATAAATTCGCACCATTTCAATGGTAAAACATCAAAAATATTTTAACGAATAAATATTTATAGCCAATTATTGTGCAGAAATAAAAGTATTCACGTTTCAATAATCGTGAACGTGGATTGATTATTCTTTTACAGTTAATGCACTTGCAAAAGTATTAATGCTTAATTATTAACTCGAAAAGACGTTTTCAATATATTTCCATCAATTTGGTGTTGATTTGTGATCGTGGGTTTGAAATAAATGAATAAATCGTTCGACTGGACAAGCTTTAACATTAAATTACGCGCTTCTCTTCGACTATCATGGACGGGAGCAGTTTTCATTTTTCATTATTGCGTTGGCCGAAAGTCTTTATTCGATTTTATTTCCTAGGCAAACGCGAATTCTTTATAAATCCTTGAATGCTTCGTCACTGCCGAAAAAAATGAAAGTAACATTCGTATACTGTCTGGACCATGTCTCGCACGGACGCGTCTTATTTGTTTTTGTTTTTTTTGTTTTGTAACTTCGTCTCGCTATTCTCTGCACTAAACATTTGCAATAAAAAATATCTTCGATCGTCGATGTTTAGCTAAATTTACTTACAATCCACGGATGTATTTACATGTAGTCACTTACATTTTCGCAAAGTCGTTTGATTGCACGTCAAGCTAATTAGTAGTTTGCAAATTTCAGAGAGAAATCGGAGAACAAGAGGCGCGGAATATTTCTCGTCCACGTGCGGCTTGTGGTCAATTATTTGTCCGGTCCGCGAGTCAAGCGGGGCTATTAATTTCGGAAGATACTAATTGTTTTACAACTAAAAATCGATTAATATTCTTCGGTGCCTCTTTCATAATCTCGAGGGCGGTCAAAACAAGCGTTTTATTTGAATTGCTCATCGAGAGTTTTGTGAAAAGGTTTCGCGAGTCGTTAAAGACGCAATTTTTACTTTCACGACTCGAAATTATTTAAAAAATGTATGAAGACAGTGCAGCATCCATTTTTCAATTCGGACAAGTATTAGTTTTATCGTAAGCAATACGTACATAAAAAATGTGTAACTCGAAAATATAAAAAATTGATCGAAAACATTTTAACTTACAAATAATTCGAGCATTGTTTCAATCCGCCTTTATGACATGAAATTCTCTCAATGAGCAGGTCAATAAAAAAATATGTGAATCGTTTTTCCAACTGCCCTGAGAACTATGTGTCAATTACTGCACTTCTTCGGTTTAAGATGATGTGATATACGTTCTCCGTCACCCTCTAATTCCCATGATTTCGAGAAAAATTAGCGAAAACTTCCAGCCGCGACTTTTCAATTTCAAATCTTTGAAAGATTTCAAACCTGCATCTATCTCTTACAATAAGTTAAATTGCAGTTTTTGTAGCACATCATCTTAAATCGATGCACATCGTCATTAATCATCGTTCGATATTCGACTGAAGATTTTTCAATTCATTATAACAAAATTATTTACAATTTTTTCTTGCATCAGTTAATTAATATGATGCTCCGTCGTTAAAATCGAAATCTCGAATCACGGATTTCTGTCTGTACATGAAACCGAATTTCCAAGGCATATATTAGTTATTGAAATAATCGTAGCATTGTTCGTTGGAAATTTGGAAATGATCCTTCACCCGACACACTCGAACGGATCGCACAATCATTGTAGTCGTTAATGTCGAAATTTCAAAAAAGGGAATATCGTTATCGTGCTATACGTGATAGAGATATCATATTGAAGACGGTACATACGGATCGTTGTACATACGTCCATATACCGGGGTATAATGATGCATGTACATCTGTATACACATTATATTACAGGTATCATCGTAAAAAATGGTATCTCGCGCTAGTCCACCCCCGCAAAACCTTGAGAACCTTCGATAGCCTTTATTAGCTTGTCCCTGAGCTGTTGATAACTCTCGTACGGTGGCAGGTCTATTCGGTTGAAGCTGAGAAACAAAAAAAAATATATATATATATATCATTTAACAAAACTTTACCAACATTCGCAATACAATTACGCATTTTTTCTCAAAAGACTCTCGTTTTTGCTTCCTTATAAAGAAAGGTTTGTTTTTCCAAAATTTTTTTTTTCTGGGATTCTCATGTCAGAATACTTAAAATGGTCTAAAACGTCGAAAAAAGTGGTTTGTATGAAATGTCTGTACGCGCGCGCGTGCGTGTGTGTGTGTGTGTCTATGTGCACAATTTTGTGTTGCCACGATGGCCGTCGCAATTTTCAAGATATCGGGCTGAAATGTGAAAAACGAGTGAATTGTAGTTAAACAAGGTATGGGATTGAATTTGGAGTTATTACGTCAAGGTGTTCAACATTTATGGCATTTAGAATTTTTTGGAGAATGGTAGCTCGGGCTCAAACTTTCGCCATTTTTATCATATCCGGGTCAAATTTGGTCCACAAGTAGAATGTATTTAAACAAGGTATGGGATTGAATTTGTACTGAATCCGTCGAAGGGTTTTCAATTTATGGCATTTTAAAAATAAATTTGAAATTTTTCGTTCGTGCTCTAATTTCCGCAATTTTTAAGATATCGGGCTCACATTTGGTACACCAGTAAAGTGTGGGTAACCAAAGGATGACTTAGAATTTGGTGCAAATCCATCAAGGTGTTAAAAATTACATCTATGACATTTTGATTTAGTCGAAATATTAATTTTGGCGTTCCAACGTTCACAATTTTCAAGATATCTGGCTTAAATTTGGTACGCAAGGAAAGTGTGGGTAAACTAAACATCAATTCGAATCTGGCGAGAATCTGTCGAGGGGTTCAAAAATAGTGCTGTTTAACATTTTTTTAAACAAGGCTGCAAAGTAGAAGTTTGCCAATTGCTTCCTCATTATTGTTGGATCTTTACAAAGTTTCCTCTTTGAGGAAGCCAAAATAGATTAACATACTTACTCATACAGGTAGAATTGTAAAAATCCAACGATAGTGAGGAAGCAATTTACAAAGTTCTACTTTGCAGCCATATTTTCAGTTCTTAAGAAGGCATCGAAGCTACAGTCAAATCAATCGCGTACAAGATTTAACAAAAGCTGCAAATTAGGCCCTGCACATGAAGGCCTTATTATTTTTCGTTTTTTTGCAAAGCTACTTCTATAGGAAAGGATGTTGATCAATTTTGGTTCCCACATACAAGAAGTTTTCCAGAAATCAAAAGATATTAAGAAAACAATTCGCAAGGTTTACTTTACGGGTTTCATTCAGTTCGAAAAAAGTTGTTCTAAAAATTCAAAATGTCATAAAATTTGAACCGCTTGACTAATTCGAATCAAAATTGTGCCGGAACTTTTTTCTATGTTAGTTCATATGTGGACCAAATTTAAAGCCAGTATGTTATTTGCATAAGCGAGCGTGCAAGGTAGGCAATGTTAACTCTTCGGTAATTCAAAATCCTATAAAATCCGAACTGCTGAACCGATCTTCATCAAATTCAATGTCTACTACAATATCTACTACAGGTAGAATATGCTCCGCCCTTGCATCGAATTTTAGCTCAGTTGGTTCAAGTTAATTTAAATTTGAACAAAAACATACAATTTTCGAAAATCAAAATTCTATCAAGTTTGATCTGCTTTACAGATTCAGCTTAAATCCAATACCGACTGGTCTTCTCTATTACTTCATTTGTTAAGAATTATTTAGTCCATTGCGTAGAAGAATGCAGCTTTCTAGACAACACACAGACTTTTTTCGAAAAATTCAGTCATATAAAGTCCGAACAAAGAATTCCATTGTTTTTTTTGTAAATTCATAAATAATAAGAGTCATGGTTGCTCTACCTCTGAACACACATACACACACATACATCTGACCGAAAATTTTTTCTAAACGACTTTTGTTTCAGACTTTTTTTTGAAATTTAGAGTAACCATCGTTCTGCTAATTTCCCTTTAAAATGTGTAAAAAATATTTTTGTAATTGTTTCGCTTGATGAATTTTATACTATCGATGCCTTCTTAAATCTCGTTCAGATAGCGAAACAAAATAAAGAGATACAAACTAATTTTGAATTTGGAGCGTAAATTATTCTTCAATTCCCCCCGCATCCGAACAATCAATACAATTATATCTATGCTTTAAGGAAATTAATAAAAATTGAAAGAAACTTCAACTCACCACGTATGGGCGCGAGGATAATTTTCGGGTGTACCCCACTTTTCGATGGTGAACAATTGTGGTCCGTTGCTGCCGTAAAGTTCTTTGAAGCCGTTCATAGGAACGCGCGAAGTTCCTGTTACGAATTGCAAAAGTCTAGCGCGCATCTCGTTGCTAAATGACAAAACAACGCGCCAGAACCACTGAACTGTTATATGATTAGCGTGATAATCGCCCTTGTAAAGTGTGTTCTTTTTCCAATCCTTGACATCGATGTGCTGTATACCGCACATGAGTAGCTCGAGCTCATGCTCGTCGAATATTTTAACGAGAGTCAGAGGCACGAGAGCATTAAATCCTTCGAGGAACGCGTTCATCTGGTCCTGAACTCGAGAAACAAACCTCCATTGTATCACGAGGCTTATGTATTCGTCTTTGTTCTCATCTGTTAGTGGTACATTCGCGCCATTGGGTTTGAGCTCGCGTTGCGATGTGTGACCGAAACTTTCTTCGTCCACGCAAAACGTCAGTTCCAATTCGCTAGGATCGTTCTCTTTTATCCAGAGAAGAGAATTGTAGTACTCGGAGTCAACACTCTCCATGTCCTTGAGGTCAATTGTCTTTGATAGCATCATTTTATAGAACGGTCGTATAAAGAACGCTGTAAGATAATAAATCATTTTCGTTTCATTATTATTTCGTTACGAGCTATGAAACGGCCGATATTCAACAGGGAGTTGGACAATATACACTTACCATCTAAAAGCTTTCCGTGATAAACAGCCATTCCAGCGATTCGCCCGATAAATTTGAAGTAATTGAGATGTTCCTCGTTACACACGCCGGAGAACGGATTTATTTGCAATGTGTAGTTATCCCTGTAGCATGTTAATAGATCGTTATTCCCTGATATTCCCTGATATAGAGATGTCTTAACTTTTTTATGAGCGCAATTCTTTTACGAGCTATTTGCAAAAGGTTAAGCTTTTTCGGAAGATTGTCTACATATTAACCGTTAAATACTTAATTTTAAAAAATTCTCAATACTGTATTGAAACCATTTCAAAAATTTTCATTAATCAGTCCATATTTTTGTAAGTCGATTGCTATAATATTTTTTGTAGATTATGGACGCATAGCTTCAAGGGGGCTAAAAAAAAATGCAAGTAAAAACGATTTTTAAAAAACTTGTACACTAGACAAAAAAAGTGAAGAACATATAAGAAGATGAAGTGAGTATATAATCAAGTGACTTAAAGATTGCCAAAGTTTTACATACATGGCTGAATATTCGAAGAGGCCGTAATAAGGGTTGAACATTTCCTTGGACAAGAGGAAAAACCATTCTCGAGCGAGACCGCCATAATCGAGGCCGACTTCACCCTCGAATTCCACCCACAGCTTAGTCTTCAAAATCTCCATTCGATTAACCGAGCTGATGATACGATATGAGTCTTCGAGAATATTGCTTCTCCCCACTTTAATCTCAAACTTATTTGGTACGCTGCTCTGTAAGTTCAGGCATAAATTTAATAAACCGAATTTCTTAATTTCCATTTCTAAGAAAAAAACAAAACCAATTATACTCACGGGCTTTCTGAGTTGCGATTTCAAATACTCGTATTTAAGTTTATAATCCCTGGAGTATGGTACAGCCTGTAATAAAGGAAAAATCAATAAGAAACTGTACTGCGCCAGTTGCTGACGGACTTGTAACATGATTGATCGATAAATGTGTATAAACTGGGGCACAACGTACCGGGCCAGCGATCTGAGGATTAGACATACGAGGATCTTCCCACTGCGTCGTCCTCGTATCTTGAAAAAGACATTTTTTTCATCGGTCGGAATACGAAATGATAGTCATTTTATATTACACCAGTGAAATTCAGTGCTAATTCTACAATCCACTTTAGATTTATTATAGTATTGCAAATTTCAAAACTGATATTTTTAATAAAAGCTATTCAATTAATTGTGATTCTTAAACAACTAATACTCTAATAAATCGGCATGAACAATCGATAAAGCGTATTCACATTTGAATAATAATGTATTATCCAATAAATTATTATTCGAATGTTGCATATTTCTGCATTGACTCGATGTGAAATGTAAATATCGATGAATCGTGAATCTTACTGTGATCAATAAAAAAGATCCTTCCGTCGGTGTGCACCCTTTCTTCCCATCCCTCCGGCAGTGGACCAAGTTGATCCAAGTCACTCCTCGGAGTAGCCGAAGGCACATTGTGACTAGGCATAGGACTCGCCCTCCCCGTTCTCGGATCGACCCACGTTGTCGCTCTTTCGTTATGATCAATAAAAAACATTCGTCCGTTTGGAGCTAATTGCATGCTCCATCCAGGTGGCAGTCCATCGCCACTCGGTAGTGGAAACGTAGGCTTTGGAATTTCAGTCTACAATTATTGAGAATATCGATAGTGTAGAAACGTTCTTTTTTTTCTACAATACGATTCGGACGCACGAATTTCGTTTTTTCATCAATTTTACGTTTCACAGTTGTGTAGTCTGCATTATCGTTTCGGAGTTGTATATTTTACCACAGAAAACATTCATTTAACTCTTTTTACTGTGATTTTAGGAAAAATAAATTTCCGTCGAAAAATTCATCCCGAATTTGTTTCCGCCACGATATTAAATTACAACCTTTATTATCGTGCTCAATTCATATTGCATCAAGAAAAAAACTTATATTTTACAATTTTACTGCCATTTTTAAAAAAAAGTGACTTTTGGTCGTTTCCGTTGTTAGAATTCATAGATGCGACTTCCGGTCGGGGAGTTCAACGCGAATTCGTTTTCTTTTAGATACCGATTTATGGTCTTTATCATCGTTATTAAATCGTTAATCCTATCACAGCAAACACCCGTATCGAATATTTTTACTATGATTTTACAAAAGTGAATTTTGGTCTTTCCAATATCGAAATTCACAGATTCTACTTCCGGTGAAAAAACCCAAGCCAAATTACTTGCTCTGTACAAGATAAAATTCGTTCCCCACTCTCGTTCTTTAATCGCCTATTGCAGTTCGTAAATCACCATCTTCAACTCTTTTTACTGTTATTCCTTGAAAATGGACTTGATGCTTCGAAAATGCCGAGTGCGGTGGTTTAGTGGTTAGAGTACTGGCCTCTATACCAGAGCGTCGGTAGGTCGTGGGTCCGATTTCCGGTGCCGTCGAAAATTTTCGTCGAAAAATAAAAACACGGACGCGATGAAGCTCCACATGTATACGTAAGACAGTAGTGACAGGTAATTGTGGGGGTAACATGTATACAGTTGTGGTCTGTGTTTACATTCTCGACGAAAATCGTAACGTACCTCCGGGGCCGTCACGCAAACTCAAGACCGGCTATATCGGCATAGGTTTTTCCATAATTTTTTACTATGTCCTTAGCAGAAATGTTATGGCGAATGCGATAAAGAGAGGAAAGTCGGATGCGGCCGCATAGAGGCCTGGGTACTGGTCCGGATCAGGCCCTGATAGGGGACTGGCTACTGATCCGGATCAGGCCCAGATAGGGGATTGGCTACTGATCCGGGCCGACCCTGTAATAGGCGTGATGCCTGCAGACGGAGGGAAATGCGAATAAAAATAATTTTTTTTTTTTACTTTGGAAATGGAAGTATTTGAATTGTTGTCGAATCTTTTACATCAAACGCGAATATCTCATAATTTACCTGTTCCGAAGACCGCCTAGAACCGGCTGGACTGTCAACGTTATCATCGCTCTGCGAACACAAAAAAGAAGATGATTTTCCCATTTTCATCGTGTAATAATGTTGATCACACTACTTATTGCAAATTGTAAAGGAAAAAATCAGTCGTATTTGTTATTTAGTCGAGTCGTCGTAATTGAAGGTCTCGGTCGTCGAGCTCTCAAAGGTCGAAACAAAGCGTTAATAAAGCTGACACGAACATGCTAACATTTGTGTTTTGTTATTGAATACCTGTTCGTCACATTCTCCCAAGTAACCGCGTTGGTCGACGGTATTCTCGCAGTCCGACGTGTCTCGCTCACGTTCACCACCCTCATCATTATCCCTTGCTTCAGAATTTTCGTCTTCCTCGCGCGGCCCTTCACCATCCTTACACATACATGCATATTCTTTCTACATTCCGCATGCCATTTTTATACAGAGTTAGTCATTGTTTTTTTAAATCAATTAATGTCCGCACTCGCAATTACTTTTCGCTCTTTTGATCCTACAATCGTATTAAAAAATCAATTCTCACAGCGCCCATCTCCATGCATATTCGTTAAGGCGATGTGATACACCTTCAAATCATAAGATAAACATAACATTATTAACGCTTGATCAATTATCAAATTATCATTTTTGAATCAACGATGAAAAAAAAACGAGTTTTGCAATGTTTGTATCAATACTGATAAAGCTTTCCAGACAAACGATTTTTTTTTTTTTCCAAGAAACCAAAGAATTCTGAGCAAACTAAGCTTTGCAGAACCTGCAGAATCAAACGACAAACATTCGTACAGATATGGTAGGTACAAAAAAGTTTCACACCTTCAAAAAAATGATTTACAGCTTTCATTAGACTGTATTTCACATCGTCTTAAATTCCACTATTTTATTTATCAGGTAATGTACATTTGGGGCATTTTTTAAATTACGAGTATTCCTAGAACCGACGAATCCTTTTTCAACCATTAATTCAATTGGTGTTTAAATACGTTAATCCTTTCACGCCGAGCAGTTCATGTACGTTACACACTTTTTGAGAAGCTTCTTCTGTGTGTCTTTGTCCGATTATTATTTATTGTAAGAATCGCAGAGTATCGACAATATTCGTTCGAAGTACAGACAAAGAAATCTAGATGAAAAGTCTTTGGTCCGTATGGTAGACGAAAACTATGACTGTTCCAAAAACTATCTTAATATTGAAGTTCTACTCCTGCAATTGCATAAATATTCTGACTTAGCAATTTAATATGCAGAAATGAAAACCAGAGCGAAAGGATTAAATTACCAAAATAGCTAAAAATCATCTGTATCCGATTCTCACCTGTGAATCTGATTTGCATTCGCACGCGAGAAGATACGCGGAAGAGGGCCACAGAAAGTCAGGATTTTACATATTTCTATTGAATTTCTTCAGTTAAACTGATCCGACTAATAACGGAGCTTCTATTGCTATTATTGCTATCTAATGACAATAATACCAATAGTTTACAAAAAATCGAATCTAATGGCTATTTCGTATAAAAAAATATGAATTCTCAATTTTTACTTCTGCAACTTCCAGAATTATTCTGACTTAGCAATTGCATTTAATATGCAGTAATGAAAACCAGAGCGAAAGGATTAAAACACCAGAATCGCTAAAAATCATCTGCGATTCTCCGATTCTCACCTTCGAATCATATTCGCATGCTCACGCGAGAGGATGCGCGGAAGGGGGACACAGAGAGTCAGCTTTTTACATGTGTTTTTTTTAATTTTCATCGTAAAACTCACCTGAGTGATAACAGAGCTTCTGTGTTGTCCTCTGCTTTCAGCATCGTCGACGCTGATGTGAAATCGTCGTTGAAATTCCGTAGCGGCGGTGTCAAGATTGCGTTGCTCGTTTGTCACTCCGCCGGTTGGTACGACGTTCCTTTACGGAGAAAATAAGCGCGCGAACAAAACGATTAGATTATATATTTGCATATGGGATTTAAGGTCATCCGAGGCCGACGATTCGAAAGTTCGTTCTTCACTTACATCGCCGTGGGTCGTTCCCATTGAGTGAATCTTGCTATGTGATTAACGTAGTACGTTCGTCCATTCGCGTCCTGGCGTTCCTCCCATCCGTGTGGCAAAGGACCGTTCGTCGTTGCTGTTTCCCCGGTTTGCTGGACTGGGCTGTTGTTTGACGTGGGCGTTGGCCTGTCGAGCAATTCCCAACCTCCTGAATCCGGTGCTGTGTCAGGATCACCCGAATCCACACCCGACGAGTCCGATATGTAGGCGTGATATATCTCCAATGTACCCTTAATCTTTGCCCTTTGACTTCCGGTGCTACGATCGGAAATTCGTTAACGTTATTTTCTTTCACTTCCTTACAGAGAAAACTTTGTTTTCGTGAAAATGAAAAATTCCCAGGGTTTTCATATCAGATTACTCAAAATGATCCAAAGTATCGGAAAAAATGGTTTAAAAAAATGTTTGGTTAAATGAGTGTATATGGCAAGCTAGCAAAATTCAAACCAAGAAATTTGGTACACGGGTGAAGAAGAAAGGCCGCTTGCTTGTGTATAAATTAACGAAAATATAAAACCATCGTTTCAGATTTTCCAAGACTGAATATTTCGAAAAAAAAGCATGTATCCTTTATCCTCGGCTTTTAACTTCCAGTGCTACGGTCAAAGATTCGTTTCAGTTTTTTTCTTTTGTTTCCTCCTAGGAAAAGCTTTATTTTCGTGAGAAAAAAAAATTATCCCTGGTTTTCATGTCACATTAGTATGGCCTAACAGATCGAAAAAAGTGGTTAAGCCAAATGTCCGGGCGGATGTGTGCGCGCGCGTGCATGCGTGCGTGTGTGTGTATGGCAGACTTAGAAAATTCGAATCTCAAGAACAATTTTGACAATCTAGCTGAAAACTGGTACACTGATTAAGCAACAACGCGCTTCCTTGTGTATAAGTTAACTTGTATAAGTAACTAAGTAAAAATGTTTCAAATTCTATAAAACTTTGAATTTTTCGGAAAAAGTCCGTGAATAGTTCTTAACGAATGAAAAACCGAAAAAGGACGATCGTTATTAAACTTAAGCTCAATCTATAAAGCGGTTCATATTTTATGGAATTCTGAATTTTCAAAAAATGTAACGTTTTCGCTCTAATTCAAATCAAATTCGATCAACGCTGCGAAAATATTCTACTAAAACGAATTAATATCCAACTGTAGTGGATATTGAACTTGGTGAAGATCGAAAACACATTTTACGAAAATCAGCCCAACCGTTTAAATTTTATGCGATTTCGAATTTTTGCGATATTATCGCCATTTAACGAAAATGCTATGTTTGAGAGATCGAGAGCGCAAATTTTTTATGCAATATCAGCGGATACCAGCGAATTAAGTATCGAACGTTGCCTCCCTTAATTAAATGGCTCTTCTTCACTCACCTACGTGGACGCAATATGTATTGCTTTGTGGGAATCGTCCTGCCTTCTTGCTCTTTGGGCAAATTGAGCAGCGTCAATTCTACCATTCCGAGAAAATCATCTCTCGTCAATCTGTTTTCATCAAACACCTGAAGCACCAGTTTGTGTTCTATGGGTTTGACCTGTTTATAAAAAATTGTCATCATTATTCCCAGTTACAGATAAGACTATTGGATAAAATGTCAATGATATTGAGTTGATCTTTCAATTGTTATTAATCATTAGTTAATCATCAGTTACATTGAAACTGCAATTACTTTTATCATTTGTACACAGTTCTCCTTTTTAAATATTTTTTGAGATGATTTTATATCAATCATCCCAATTTTGTTCTCTTTGTTCTTTTTGTAATTTCAAGATCTTTTTGCACAAATGATGAACTCTTCTGAAAACTCACTCTGAAAATAAATTCTTCTTCCCACATTGGATTAAGCGTCTTCTTCTTGGTCTTGGTAAGTACAGAATCAACCGTGACATCGCCATTTATCGTGTTGAGATCAATGCGAACGTAAGGGTCGCTCGCACCGAAGATGTCTTTTTTGGCAAGCTGGTGGCCAGCTATTACCTTAAGCCTCAACCTGCTGGTGGCCTCATCCGCCTTCAACATTGAACATAAAATCCCAATTATTAGTTAGGCACAAGTGGCAATGTATCGTTAAAGAATTGCTCCAAACATAAGTTATTCAACCATTACAGCTATTGGTATAAAACACGATACATTGCCAATACGAAAGATAAAAATAAGATACCAGAATCCAGAGAACTTTGTATTTAAGAGCACATTCAAATGAGGTGAATAACAGTGATAGAACTATAATAATAACAGTCACAATGATGAACATGAAATCATGTGCTTTTTATGAATTCATAATCAAACACATTTCTTTATTTCATTTAATAATACATTTTTAACATCAAAAGCACAGAAAAATAAATTTCAATACTAGTATAGGACGGATCAGAAATTGGCTTCGGTGTATGCAGAAAAACCAATTCAAAAAGCAATGCTGAAAGCAAAAAATGAACGATTCAGATGAAGATAAAAAAAGGAGGACAAAAACCACAGGTTTTTGTACTTGTCGCAATTACTACATAGGAAAATAAAAAAAGGATCCATGTAAGAAAGATGTACATGTTCCTCTTTGAATACAACGGACGCTGTAGAAAATGAAAAGCAACATGCTTTCTACATGAAATTATCCAATGATAACTGGAACCGTCACAGTACATTGTTAATTTTAGTCATAATTTGAAATCAAGAAACTGGCAACAAAAAAACCTCACTTTTTCACAACAAGGAACAAGTTAGAAATAATTTTCTCTTATCGTTGTCATAATAACCTAGATGTGCTTTTTATCTTTGCAATATGCACAATGTTCTCAGAAATTGTATCGAACGCAAGTTATAAACATAGGTTACAAAAAGTGATATCATTTTCTTAGAAATGGAGCAAATGCAGTCCAAATGCAAAAAAACAACGTGCTATCTACAAACATATAATCAAATGCTTAACAGTTTTGTGTTTTATTCGATAGTACTCAATTGCCAGGAATATTACATGAAAATAAATTTTAATATTCTTATTGGACAGTTCTAATTCAGACATCTTGTTTATACAAAATTTGAACAGATATTCACAAAGCAAAAATACAAGAATCCAGTGACAATAAAGAAAAAACACAAAAACCTGTGGTTCTTATACATGTCTCAATGCATAGAAAAATTAAAAAAATTGGCAAATGCAACAAAATTGGTCTCAGAAATACCATAAACATACAAGTACAAAAACAATAAACTTTTTGTCAAAAATAAATGGCTGTTAACTGGAACCAATTGCATTACACAGCGACTTACAGTTATAATTTTGAAGCGAATATAATTTAGAACCAATAGTAAAAAAAATACTAAAACTTAAGATTTTCCCATAAGCGACATGTAAGAAAAAAACAATTTTTCTTTCAACATGATCAACATTGATGCTGAATTGACACCCTCATCATTTTTATAACATGAACAGTGTTCAATGAAATATATCAGAAGCAAGTGCCAGTCAGAATATATGTCCAAAACCACAGATAACCATAGACCATAGAAGCACAAACACATGAAAAACCTTGAAAAAATCGAACGACCGTGACGAAAAAGCGTTATAAGCCTCTTGGAAATACCGGAAACGTATTAGAAACGCAAAAAACTACGTGCTTTCCACGAATGCTCGAAGGGCCGTTTTTTTGTTCGTAACCCGCATAGAAATACAGTATCAGGTTTGACGTTTCCGCGATTCGAGGAAACAAAAACAAATTTGATACTCTAACACGTCAGAAAAAAAAATGGGAAAAAAAAGGTTTGCTATAGGGTGAGAAAATACATAATTCGAGCGGAGCCCGTAACACAAAATATCCAATCTGTCAAACTGTCAAGAAAAAGTTACGTACACATTCTCCATCGACACCGTTCGTCGGATCATATCCGTATACATGTTCCTCTGCCATTAACGTTACGTCCTATCGAATGTATTTCGTTAGCTTTTGGCCGCTTTAACGCGCTTCTTCCTCGAATTATCGCGGAATCACAATTTCTTATGTGCCATCAAGAAACCTATTTGTCTTAACCCCACTCCGTCACTGGATTGCACGAGTCAGACGGATGTGACATACTCGCGTGTTTAAAGATGGCCACAGGCCCACGACCACCTCTTCCTCCCCGTCATATTCAAAAAGTCCTTTCAATTCCGCGGATTCTACGCATTTATCATTCGGTAACGTATTCCCGAAGTTTGCGTCCGCGTCGCGAAAGCTCTGTGTCCGAAAATGTAAGCGGACCTTTTGACAGACACTCAAGATCGTGACAATGACATTGTCACTGAGTTTCAAAACAAATCATCGATATTCCGCGAGTTATTCGCTTGACAATCGGGCTGAACTATGGCCGCGTCCTAATCGCGATATTACCAGATTTATAAGAAGTTTCAACAATGTTTGTTTAAATCGTCACTGATTAATAGAACTCGTCGAGAAGGACAGAAGATAGAACGCGCGTTCATCAGGACAACGAAATGTTTGGACAAGTGATTTTTTTTTCTTTTTTTCCCCGGGAGAGATTTACTTTAACATTGGTAGGTATTGTTTTATTTTTTTTTATTCACATACATGTATTTCCGTTGCGACTCGGTATCGTAAGTACGCGGATTTCAAAGGGGTACCCTATTACGAGGGGATTAAGAAACCAAACGTGTGCATGTTTTACACTTTGAATGTCACACAGCTTCGTGCTACATATTATACTATTGCGGTTTACATAAGAGTCTATTGCTGCAACTGACGTTCCTATTGTCGGTGTGTGAAATCGCGTTTTTATTATTCTGCACTCTGGCTTCAGATACTTTGTTGCAATCTGTTGAGCAGTGATGTCAATAATGCATTGAAATAATTTTCATCAAATATGTTCAACACTGTTGGTCAACAATGGGCAACTTTGCAAAGTTTCATTAAGATGTATACTTTTTAAAATTGAATATTGTATTAAAATATTTCATCGGGTCAATTGTGGGTTAAAAAAGTATTTGTAATAATTCTATTTTTTAATTAAAAAAGTACTATGAATACTTTTTGTTAAATAAAAAGATATATAAAATACTTTTTGTCTAATGAAAAACATATTTGTAATAACTTTTGTTCAGTTAAAAAAGTACTTGTAATAAATACTTTTAGAGCTATTAAAAATGATATTATTCAACTATTATTTAATATTATGCCTATACAATTATTAAATTTTTTGTAAGAGAGTATTTTAAGTTATTCATGATTATTGATAATCTGTAAAAATTTTAGGAAAAAGAAACTGCAATGATGATTTTAGCGATGCAGTTGAAAATAAAGATGGACAAGATTGGTACAAATTAGTTACCAGCGGTGGCTCAGCAAGAGAAAGCCTTCCAGGCCGTGAAGGCGTGACAACATCTCTGGATCTTCTTCTTTGTGTGCTCCAAGTGTGAGACCGTGGTCTCTGGTGTGGATTTTCAACTCCTGCGTACATTGGATATGTCAGAGTACCTGGCATTCTCTGGTTAAACAAACCAGCTTTTATTTGTCCAGCTGGTAGATTTTTCAATACCTCCAAACATCAGCACTTTGGTTTTCTTAGATTCATCCAAGAGTTTCGATACTTCAATAAAAGTTGAGCAATCACATGGGCAGAGCAATGACCACTTAAACTCTTTCCAGAAGCTTCATTTGTTATGTGATTTTAATGTCCTTCATCAGGTACACTAAGACAAAAAAATTATTCCGTTTTAGCCAATAGAATTTACTCAATCCAACTAAATACAATGGGCATAGATTTAATTGAGCAAACGTGATGCAATAGCTAAGATTTAATTGGTTATAATTGTCTCAGATGTAAATCAACCGTCTGTACATAACTGGCCCAAATTTAGTTAAATCAACTTAATATGATGGATCATATTGGTTATAATCAGCTTAGATTAAATTGAGCCTACTGGATATAATTGGCCCAGATTTGATTGTGCCAATTGAATATAATTAGCTCAGAATTTATTGTGCCAACTGAATATAATTAGCCCAGAATCAATTATGCCAACTGAAAATAATCAGCTCTGATTTAATCATCCCATTGAATATATATTTGTGTCCATCTGTGAGGTTGGAGATAGCAAAACTTAAGCCAACTGTATTAACTTGAGCGAAATTGTATTCATTTGATTCAACATCATTTAGACTAAGTACAACTGAACAGAGAAAAATACTGTCAAATTAAAAACAAAGAAATTTACTTGGCTGCAAAATATATTAAACTGCACCAATTGATTATTATTGATTCAACATCATGTGAGCCTGAACATGAAAAAACTAATGGTGAACCTGAGCCAATCAGATAATGGAATTGCAGCTATGTTCAGTTGGTTGACAATGAATTTAATTGCACCAACTGCTTGAGTTCCATGATAAGTTGAGTCAACTATATGTTAAGTTGACTCAATTCACTGATAAGTCAACTAAATCCTCAATTAATTTCAATTCAACAGTTTTTCTCTCACATTCGTTCAAGTTTAAAGTAGCGAAATTTACCAGAATGTACCAAAGTTTCACATGATGTGGCAATGACGGTGTAATTTCGTTTTCCAACGCCTTTTTATCGAAACTTAATACAACTCGCGTTCCGCACCATCGAATCACTCGATAAACGATCGCACTCGTCGTTCTCCGAAAATTACAAATATGTAATCACTACTAGAAGAAATCGGGCGATATTAATCAGCAGAAAACGCGAAAATGTTCACTCCGTCTCCGACAAGATAACAGCAGTCTCTTTTAATAACCACATGATAACGCACAGTCGGAGATCACGTTGTGAATATAAAAAAAATCCTAATTTCTCATAACGCGTTTCAAGATAATTCTGCACCAATGTCTTAGCGCGCACTGTCAAGCTCGACAATCTCAATTAACGGTTAATATATATTGAAGTAGCATCGCGTATGACCAACGCATCGTCGTTATTTCAAGGACATAGTGAAGAGTCAATCAAACGGAAGTGGTTATAGCCGAGGCATCGAAGGAATGAGAAAACGAGTATTTTTGGAGCATTCGAGTCGAGAGCGTTAACACCCTTTATGTTTTCAATCGCAGCAAGAAGAGTTATCGCAAATCAGTAGAACAATTCAGAATTTAACTGGACGAAAGAAAGCAAATAAAGAAACGAAAGTAATCGTCTGGCGTACCATATGTTTTATCTGAAAATATATATGGACGCGAGCTGCGTGTCTCACGCAGCCGATATCTTGGAAAAAATGTATTTATTATCTCGTAGATCACGGAGACTAAATAGATATAGTCTTAGTTATCGCCGCCAATCGCAGGGTTGGGCACATTCGAAATTAAAAGTATTCAAATACACCGTTTAAATACTGGGCGATTTTTCATTCGTTCATTTCCATTTATTTTCGCTTCAAGTCATTAGTGGTTTTCCACGCGTTACTTCGAGCTTACATAGTAATTGTTTTTCCTCTCGTAAATGATTTCGAGTTTTAATAATGATTTCATCTCTACTAATCGTTGATTTCCTGTTTAAATAATGCCTGGAAAAACTCACTAGAACATAAAATCGTCATAATACGCAATATGGTTCAAATTTGTCAGAAATTTAAGCTATCGAAAAATTATTTTATTGCAATAACCTTAACAAAACATAAGATAGCAAAGTCGAACTTTAGGCATGAAATCAGTATTATTTAGCAATGATAGGTACATAGTTTCGTCATAATTTGTTACGTGGATAACATTTTTCAGAAATTCAACATTTGTATAAAATGAAGCTGCTAAGTTGAACTTTGCAAATTGCTTCCTCATTTTTTTTTCTTACAAAGCTTCCTCTATAAGTTTGCCAGTATATATTAATATACTTACTCATAGACGTAGCTTTGTAATAAAAACCAAAAATAATGAGGAAGCAATTTGCAAAGTTTGCAAATACATTTTGCCCATCATTAATGTTTTTTTCAATCCTTTCTGCCGGCTATTGCCTTTTTGTTTTAAATAAATTTTTATCACTACTCTTTTGTTTTTTTTTCTTAATAAGAAAATTTTTTCCATTTTGCCGAAAATAAATAATCAGTGAAAAACAATGTATTGTTCTTCCAAACACATTTTGCCCATCCACGATCGCAGATTTCATCGCACTAGTGTCTAGAGTTGATGATAAAACAGTTAAAACTTTCGATACAATATCGCGACGAGTGCGATACCAGATTTCTCTAGATAACAGTCGTGGGTGTCTAAGAATTACATTTATTATAGGCCACCAGTCAATGTGGCATTCAGCTCCTTACAAGATATTCAGGAATCGTATTTTCATTTTTCTTTAATGATTATCTTATAATACGTATAATTTGTTTTTTTTTTCTCACATTTTGAGGACAGATAATAAAAATTAGAGTGGTCATGTAACGCTGTATTATTTTCGACGAATGAATTACCAAAGATTTACAAATGCGTCTGTTTGTTTTTAATATAAATAAATTATTCAATAGTTACAATAAAAATAAATATACGTCTATCGATAGCGTGACATTTTCTTTTTCTTTTGTTCAAAAATCAATTTGGCATTCGTCGTGTTTCATTATTTCATTCTTCTTTTGCGCATGTTATTCGTGACATTACGCGCTATTTTTTTTTTTTACTTCGTTTATTCTATTCCATTAGTTGGGATGTTAATACACCTACAAGATTTTCATTGTCTTAACTTTGTCAATAAAATATTTAGCGCCTCCATGTGTACAAAACGTTCCTCCGCTCTTAAGTTTCGCCGCGAAATTCAGTAATTATATATATTTAAAAAAGAAAACAAAAAACGAGAAACCATCTCTCCGAGCACCTTTTACTTTGGGAAATATACGAGAGGGAAGATCATGGCGCTGTGAGAATGTTTATCAGTTTCAGCCTAAACTTATCGATTTATTTTAATAATAATTATCATATTTATATCGACGATAAACGAGTACCCTTATAGTTGACAGTTAAAACCACGATATCTCTTAACGAAAAATTCATCAGATTACGTGTATTTTTTTTTTTAATATCTTTTTTTATGTGTCTCCATCGTCATAGTTGTACACCACACAATAAGTAGGATTATCGTCATGATCGCCAGACCTCATTACGAGTATTACACTCAACATTCAATTAAACACACAGCAGATATAAAAGTGCACTTGAGGCTCAACCATTCATGGGATCACTGTCGTACCATCGACGTAACGTCTCCTGTATTCCATACAATTTTGCTAAGAGTTATTGATGTGAAGAGGAATAACGAATTTCGGTCCGAATGGCGATTTGTACGTTATTCCGACTTCGGCAAAGACTTTGTTCGGTAGAGCAAGATTACAGAGATAAAGACGGCCATTTTCCGGGCTATGAGAAAGTGGCAGTGCGCCGAGCAAGCTAAACTTGCTCGTAATTCCGGGAGTGCCTGCGGACGGTGGTTCTATAGCCAAAACAGGAGCTCTATTACTGTTAACCCATTTGGCGACGGAAGTTGCGATTCTGGGCGAATGCTCCTCCGAAAGAGCGACGAGAATGAGATCCACAGCAGAGGACAATTTTTCCACCTTCGTTTCTACCTTATTTCCCGATAATTTGTACAAAGACAGCTCTTGGAGCAAAAAAACATTTTCTGAATTTTCAATGTAAACGACGGTTTTTACACCGTGACTAGACAATTGCCGAGCGCAATTAACGCCTGCTGCGCCCGAACGATGAGGTCCACATAACGCTACCACCGTCGGCCATTGATGCGCATTTTTTGGACTCAGTCTGTGCGCTCCGCCGAGAAGCTGCAGGATTATTTCGGCTCCTGCTCGGCCTAGTAATTCTACCTGCGATGTGGAATAATTATTTATTTAGTGGACGTAGAATCAACTCCTTTTATGAGATAATATCATAGGACATAAATAACAAAATACCGGAGAATTTGTAGATCAACGATGAAAGAAAGTTGTACCAAAGATTTAAATTAAAAAGTGATAGTTCAATAAATGCTAGAATATCAGATTTTTGGGGATAGATGAGGTCAAGAAAAACCGGCAATGTTAGGAAAAAAATTCGTTATAAAATCGGGGAACAATCAAGGAACTTTAGAATTCAGAGGAAAAAAGACAGATCTTTTAATAGAAGAATCGAAAGATCTTTCGAGAAAAACTCTTTCTGATTGAATACTTAAAAATGGAATCTTTTTTGTTTACCGTGAATTCGGTACAAAATGACGTGACAGCTATCGGTTCGTTTCTAAGATCGATATCACGTTTAATACTGTTTTAATTAATTCATGTGTGTGTCGAAGACTCAAAAATATTGTAAAAACCAATGTTGATAAAAAGCTTGGCTCCTAATAACCTTATTTTGATTTAAAGTTTTATAATTCCCATAAGACCATTAATGTTTTTGAAGAAGAAAAAATAATAATAATAAAATTTGTCGTTGATCAAGTGATCGAAATATGTGAGGACAAATACAAAAATATGGAATGTACGAATGTTATTGAAAAATTAATTATTCAGATGAAAAACTCAAGTCATTAAATAATAATTACAGGACGACATTAAAATTCAGGGAATTTTTCCGCACAAAATACGGTTACCATTCGCCGTTATCGTTACGCTAAATATCTAATTTGGTAAAGATCGATAGACCGTTTCGGGTCTTAAAGGAATTAAGATTATTGGTTTTTATTTCTCAATAAAGAAAATTTTGCGAGATGTTAGTACTTATTCGTGGAAGTTTGTATAAAACCAAAAATAATAAAGGAACAATGGGCGCCATTTTATTTTGCATCCTCTTTGTTGAGTAAAATAATTCAAAGATTTTTACCATTCCTTTCCAACTTAGAGTGATCGAAATATGTGAGTACAGATACAAAAATATGCAATATAAGAGTTTGGTTGGAAAATGGATTATTAAGATGTAGAACTCGGGTAATTTAGTAATAATTACAGGACGACACTTCGTCAGGGAAAACTGATGAATCAGTTAGAGAGAGAGAGAGAGTCACGGAAAATTCAGAGCTTTTTTTCGCGAAAAGTACGGTCACAGAAAGTTTTGTTAGATTTCGGTAGCTATTCATGCAAGTATGTAAAAAGCCAGCAATACTAAAGATAAAGATAAACAAAAGCATCTTTTTTAATATGTGGAACAATTTGAAGATTTTTACCCTTCGTTCCCAACTTATCCCAAGTCGATCAGCAGCGCCAATCAATTGCCTATGAAGATCTAGAGTGATGCTAGGTATGACGAGACCGTCATCAGTCACATATTCCCTTTCATCGGCACAGGGCACGACAATCTGTCGATAGGCTGTAGGTTCTGATTCAATAATATTCTCGTCATGACGATACTTTCCCCGGTTATTCTCAGATTGTCGAATCATGTCCTGCTTCAACGAATTGATTTCCTGCCAAATGGCCTAAAACCATTAAGATCATAGTTGAAAGAATAAAACTATTGTATGGGTTCCGTGATTGTTAAACGTAGGGTTTTAACGGCGGCTATACAACGGTCTTAAGTTCTCTCCGTGTTATAACAGGGCAAGTTTAATGTATTGGCTACTCCATGTTTAGATTTAATTCAAGTTCAATTATCTTACTTTTTTTCTTCACTATATATTCAATTATTTCTAACACATACTATAAGCACTGATTTCTTGAAATTGATTCGTCTGTCTCAAATTGATATTATAAACATATATGTTTATGTTAATTTAAACAAAACAAAAAGTCTATTAGTGGCAGTGTAAATTTGTACAGTAGTCAAAATTAAGTTTGTAGGTTAACAAAAGAAAGAAAAGAAGAATATGTAAGATTGAAAATAATAAACATTTAGTAGTAATATGTGATAACAGAAAAACTAACATATTCTCAAAATATTAGATTAAAAATTTCCAAAGGGAATTTTAATCAGGATCAAAATGTAAAACCATTTTATAACAAGGCAATTTTAATGTATGAGCTACTCCATGTTTAGATTAAATTCAAATTGAATTATCTTTTTTTTTTTCATTACTATATATTCAATCCATTATTTCTAATCATGGACTATAAGCACAGATTTCTTGAAATTGATTTGTCTGTCTCCAATTGATATTCTAAATGTGTATGTTTATGTTCATGTAGGCAAACAAAAAACTCCATCATTGGCACTGTAAATTTCTACAGCAGGCAATATTAAGTTTGTATCTCGACAAAAAAAAAAAAAAAAAATCAGCGAAGAATATGTACATGTAACAGTGAGAAAAATAAACGATTTATAGTAATATAGCAGAAAAATCAATGTATTCTCAGAATAATATTAGATTAAAAATGTCTGAAGAGCATCCCAATCAGGATCAAAATGTGAAAGCATTTTATTATCAATGCCAGACAAAGCCACTGCTCAACTCCTTCTGCAGTGAATGAAAAAAAGTGGAAGAAACACAGCTCAAAAGTAGAAAAATTTCTCTTAAACAAACCTCCTTATTGAAAAGTGCCAAATTAGTCTCGAAATCGAAATCCTGATTCAACGACTGATCTATAGGTGTTCCAAAAGCCTGTTCGTCCCGTTCTTGCCACCGTTGCCTCTGCGATATCCTCTTTTGATTCGGCTTAGCATTCGTTTCCAAATTCATTTTTCCATTCGACGAGGGCTCTGCTTTGACCGTCAGTGGTTCTAAAGGTTTCTTAGGATGAATTTGAACCTGACACGCAGCAGCTTGAGACGCCAGAGGCATAGATTCCGACACAGATCTGCTAGCCTTTTTGGCTATTGGACGCTTCACCGATATCTTGCTTTGCATCTGGGTGTCTATTTCAGGGCCAGCAGCTTCTTCATTGGAGATAATTTTCAATTTAACTATGTCCTTTGCGCTGAAATATAATTTGCGATTAGTTGAATAGAGAAAATAAGACCCGAGCATATAGTAGCAATTTTTTTTTTTCTGTAAAGGCGATAATAAATATGACAATGACTTTAGTATCCAAATTACTTTATAAGAACTTGCGCCAGAGGATGAGGAACTCCGTTCCGAAAGGGTTTAGCCAACGTCAAAGTTTGTCTGTTAAAATCCAAAATCTGCCCCTGATAAGTGCCCAAATCATCGACGCACTCCACAGACACAGTGCAACCCACAAATTGTTCCGACATCGTGAAACGCCGGAACAAGGAAAGCAAAGGTTAGGAGAAAGAAAAAAACGACTTTCAGCGAGGCCCTCGATGTTTTCGCGTGAAGGTTAAACTCAGCGTTTACGCGTTTCGATAGAATTCGACGTTGTTTGTTTTCGAAGATGAGCGAGAGTTTATGTTAGAGCGAAATTGAATAAAACTCTTTCCATTAAAACTATAAACCTGTCAGGCTGCTTTCTGAGCGCTAACTCATTAAGGCCCTTTTTTTAAATATTCTTTCGCGATCAACGTTCTCAACGATTTTACACTAGCAGATTGTTTCAATCGAACTGCGAAACTGTGTTTTTCGCTACTCGAGTTCGGCAAGAAAACCGAAACGGTGAAAAAGCTTCGCGGATGTACGTTTTTGAATAGACTGTATTGTGCGTGCTTCTCTTGACTCGAGTAACTAGAACTGTGCTCGGCTCCAGAGCAAATCGGAGCTCTCAATGCCTCGCAGCATTGGAATCTTGTTGTGGTTGTTTTTAGGAACCCGGGATTTTGCGGTGTGCAAATAAATACATACTGCGTAATTGTAATTCGCAAATAGGTCCGGAATGCTCGGTTTGCAGGAATTTATTATTCATAATTTGGTAGGTATGCAAGGTAAAAAGACGTTGGCAGCAACGCTCTACCGCACAACTTTTTTTTTTGGGCAAGAAATATAAAGTTTTAAAAAACAGAGTTTGAGATTGCGGAGATTTTTTATCACAAAATGAGTTTACAATTCAGAATGAAAAACGGCGGTTTTTGAATGATGGAAAAGAAAAAAGGATGCAAGGTATAGATTATTTGTTGGAAGATACTTTAGCCGTTAACAATTCGGCGAATGACGAAGCATACTCATCCAATAGATTTAAAGTAGAACCTTGTTTTACCTCTATAAGGAAGTATATTTATCAATTGGCTTTCTCATAGAGAAAGCTTTGTCAAAAGTGAAAAATAATGAGGAAGCAATGTGAAAGGTTCTACTTTCCATCCTTGTTTTAAATACCACATTTGGGATTGAAATCTCAAGTTGTGCAAAAGCTAATGCGATAAAAGTACATTTTTTTCAACAATTAAAAATTTTATAAATTTCAAATTATTAATGTTTTGTAATTAAATAATACATCTATAATGACTGGAAATGATTTTGTTTCATACTAAATTTGGGCTCGATATCTCCACATTTACAAAAGTTGATGCGATAAAGATAGATTTTTGATAATCCAAAATTCTATAAAACCAGAATTCTTGCTTTTTCTTCAATAAATTATATATCTATCATGGGTGCATATTATTTTGTTCACATATTGAATTTGGGATTGATATCTTAAGTTTTTCCGCAGTTAATACGATACCGTTAATTAAATTTTTTTTTGAAATTCCATATAATACGAATTTTTTAATCGTTCGCCACTAAATTATATATTTATTGAGGCTGAATATTATTCTGTTCGTGTACCAAATTGAGCGCTCTACACGTCAAATAAGATTTTGGAAAAGTCAATGACATAAAGTCAATTTTTTTAAAAAATAATATAAACATAATTCCATATAATCTGAACCGCTTGACCGATTCGCGCCAAACTCAATGCCAAACAAATAGAAATACTCTTATGAAAAACTATTTATCATAATAGACTGATTTTCAAGAACGTTAGAGCCACCACGCTCTTTTTCAAGAATTTTAAAAAGCTTGATAATCTACATTTTTGTATCCACTCAGTCGACAATTTTAGCAGTCAAAAAGGAGCTGCTCCTCCAGTTGCGTGCCGAATTTGAGCTCGATAGTTGAAATAGTTCTTGAGTTATCAGCGTTTGAATTTTCAAAGTTGGATACACATATACATCATACGGACATTTTTTCTAGATCACTTTTCTCGACTTTTGCACCATTCTGAGTGTCCTAACATAAAAATTTAAAAATTTAAAATTATTTTTTCATGAAAATAAAAGCTTTCTCTATGAGGAAGCAAAAAATGGTTGCGGAGATATTGACAACATCCAATTTTACGGTAGTTGACTCTTTCATTGGCCTCGTCAGTTCTGAGTACTTATGTACTCGAATTTCAAATGAAAGTTATTTGTTTATTTCATCTCATTTTTGAAAATCATCATTTTTCATTTTCAAATGTTTTTCAGGAAAATATCACGAATTTTAGATATGTACATGTCCCCCCAATATCACCCATTGCACCCACAACGTATCCCGACAATTCATCAAGTTCATTCGCAAATACGTCTCGAACATTGCAATAAAAAACTAAAATTTCACAAATTAGATATATTTCTGGAAAAATGTATGCGTATTTTAAAGAATGAACGAATTATTGGAGAAAAAAATAGGATTGCAGTTGATTTTTTTTCCATTTATTCGATAATAGCATTTTAGAATTACTATCATGTAAAATCAATGTTTTCAGCCCCTCGACATGCTTGATTTTTTTTAACATTTTTATTCCATCAAAAAGTGCTCTCACATGAATCTTACATTCGATCGGACTATACCGTTAGAACTACAAAATAATGGTCCTCAAATATTCCGGCATTTTGGCGTTTTATACCATACGCATTTGAGTCATTACACTGTGTGTAGGAACATGGGATTACCTGAGAATAGTGATGCTGCACATCACTATTCTCATTCACATTTGCTTTCTCATAAAGAAAGTTCTATTTTCATGAAAAAAAAAAATCGAGATTTCTATGTCAGAATACTCAAAATGGAAACGTCGAGAAAAGTGGTTTAGAAAAATTTTCCGGATGTACGTAGTATACGTGTGTGTGATGAAAAGCCAAAAACGCATATGAGTTGTAAATTATTCGACCAAATCAGCTGCAATTTTAATACCATGTACAATACTGGCTGGTCTTTAATTTGTGTGAATGTTATACAAATCGTTTAACGCATATTTCACTTTTATAAAAAATTTAAAATCATTAAATAGTACGTAAACGCTCTAGCTCGACCTAATTCTTACCTATCGGGCTGAAACTTTGTGTTAAAGTTGCACAACGTAATGCGACCTATAGTATTGAATTTAGGCTAAATCGGTAAAACGTTTTTATGACATTTGGAGATTTTCCGAACATTTTCGTTTTGCACTAATTCAAATAAAGTTGCAACAAATCGACTGAAATTCTCTACATAGGAAAAATAACATTTAGCCTAGCTACCCTGTCAGATTAGGCTACCGTAGCCACAACCACTTTTCTACCGCGAAACCACCAGTTGCCTTTCGCCGCACGATTTACCGCCGAAAGACTATAAAACAACCTTGGTGCTGGTGGACAGACGGTTGTTTTATGATTGGTTTTGGTTGCTGCAGTCGGAAGTGTAAAAAACACCGTTGGCAGTAACGCGATTGCTTCGCAGTTACAACGGTAGTATTGCGGTAGAACCGCGGTTGGAAGCGGTTGCAATGGTAGAATCGCGGTTGCCAAGCGGTTATTTTCACGGCGATTTGCGACCGTCGTTTTACGGATTTTTTTGAGCTTGCGGTGATCCGATAGGGTATGTACCAAATGTGGTGATGATCGGTAGGGCGGTTCGGATTTTATGTAATTTTGGATTTTTCGAAACATTGTTGCTTTCGATAATGTGTTACCAAATTTTAGTTCTCGATGCCGCAAATTTTTACAAATTCGAGATTTTCAAATATATTTAAAATAAGGATTCAAAGTAGAACTTTGCACATTGCTTCGTCAATAATTTTTCGTTTTTCGCGAACTTTCGTTTCTCTATAAAGAAACAAAAAAAAAAAAAAAAATGAATAAACTTCCTTATAGAGGCGGCTTTGTGAAAGATGAAAATTAATGAGAAAGCAAGAATACAAAGTTTCACTTAGCATCTTTTAACTGAGAACCACATCAGTCGACATCGTGAAGACCACAGTAAAAATGGATTACATTACCTATAGATGACACGACGAGAAAAGTTTGGGATTCTCCATCAAAGTTATTTAACAATCGAAAGTTATGTCTGAAAACTCCAATTCAGGCCTAAATATGAATATTCATATGCAGACAAAAACATGTATTATTTCCGTAACTCACATACACAAATGTTGAAATTTATCGGCCGATTCGTATAAAATATATCAAGTTGATTTTTTATAGACAACGTAAAATTTACTTGCAGCTCTTATACAAAGTTCGCAGTTTATGGGCATATGCGAGTTATTATAATGTAAACAGCTACTACTAGGTAAATAGAAACACCTTCATTTCTAGAAGTGTTTCTTAAATGCTGGGTTTAGTTTAGAGGTCATAGGGTTCGAAATTCGAACCGCGCCAGACTGTGTACGGCGTCACACCGGCAACGGTTCGTTGGTGAGTTCCAGCGGTTGATCAGACTAGACCTTTTTGCGCGGGCTTCTAGCCGATAGACTACAGCAATTTCCGACTGACGCGCCAATACCGCAGAAGATAGAAGAAGTAACAACGACGCCGAATAGAACCTCGCACATGTGCGTGTGGCTGTTACAGTACGCATTTTAGAAAATGAACACCGTGAGACAAGTGTGACAGTATTTATGATTTCGACAATGTTATCTAAAGTGTATTGTCACAATTACAGTGCGTGTGACAGGTATAAAAAACATTTTCCCTCGACATTATGATAAAATTACCCAAAATGCCGGAGTATTTTCAGACTACTATGCCGTTATTGGGTTGAATGCCGATATTTCTTTAGATATCATTCCCAAAAAATTCTCTCCTTGTAACTTAAGCAAACTTATCATCAGCCAAAAGCGAGCACAAAGCCAAAAAAGTACATGTGAAAAAAACTTGGCCCTCATCCATTGATTTTCTTCAATTAGCCTTGAATAAATCTCCAAACCACAGAAAACCTTAGATTAAAATTTATCACGCTTCTTTCCCAGCAGATCCACCAAAACTGACTAAATAAATCCATCAACCATAAAACGTATTACGTAATAATTTTTGTATTGTTCTGGAAAAAGTTTTCAAATGGAACAGATATTTCCGCTAAAATGTGATTTGTAAGCTATTCTACATTCCAAAGTTAACTGTCGACCATCGGATATCTTACAGATAACATTGTGTTGGATATATGTAACCGATTCGCATAACTTTTTCGTAACAACACCAAAATTGTTACTTGGGAACTTACACAACACATTATCCATTTAAGGATGTAAGATACGTACAGTCCCGCCAAAAGTGAGTTTCAGAGACAATTTCGATCACGTGCCGATGGGATAAAAATCGAAAAAAAAAATAATAATGCATATAAAACATGCCGAAAAGATTGATTTCGCACAATAATAATCCTAAAATCGATGTGGTGGTCTAGTGGTTAGAGTACTGGCTTCTAAACCAGAGCATCGGTAGATCGCAGGTTCGATTCCCGGTGCCGTCGAAACTTTTCGTCGAAAAATAATAACATGGACGCGATGAAGCTCCAGATGTATACGTGAGACACACACAAGCAACTGTGGGGGTCACATGTATACAGCTGTAGTCTGTGTTTACATTCTCGACGAAAATCTCGGCGTAGCTCCGGTGCCGTGAGGCGAACTCGAGACCGGCTATATCGGCATAAGGTTTTTCCGCAATGTTTTCCTATGCCCTTAGCAGAAATGCTATGCCAAATGCGATATAGAGAGGGAAGTCGGATGCGGCCGCATGAGGGCCTGGTTACTGATCCGGACCAGGTCCTCAGGGGGGACGGGCTACTGACCCAGGCCGACCCTGTAATAGGCGTAATGCCTGCAGACGGGGGGAAATGCGAATTAAAAAAAAAAATAATAATAATAATCCTACGATGTTATTAACAAATTGGTGATAAAAACAATTGTTCAACAAATAAACAGTCAACCTACCTTTCTTTTCAATGAAAATGATATGTTAACTTTTTTGGAAGGCGTATGAATTTTTTCAGATTTTTTTCTTTATTTTGATTTTGTTTTTTTTTACTTTGCAAAATACGCAGAATATAACAGATTTTGGATAGGCGTTTTGCAAAAAAATCTTGAGTGAAAAATTCATACGCATTCAAATAAATTAACATATCATTTTCATTAGAAAAAAAAAGTTAGGTTGACTGATCGTTTGTTGAACAATTGTTTTTTTTTCAGAAATTTGTTAATAAAACTTTGGAATTATTACTATGCAGAATTGATCTTTTCAGCACTTTAATATCGATTATTTTTTTCCGATTTTTATCTCATCGGGAAATAATCGAATTTTTCTCTGAAACTCACGATTGACGGAACTGTACGTATCATACATCCTTGATAACACATAGGCGATTCAAATGAAACCGCCAAACTCAAACGCATTTTCCTTGGTCGCCTTTATTACCCATTCACAGCATCGCCGAAAAAAGCCGAAAGAAGCGCCTCCATTCGGCTTGATTCGGTTTAGACCGTTAGGAACGCCTGCCGCGTTACTCCGTCCATTTCCTGCCGCGCCGTGTGACGCCGAGGACGCTGATCGAATCTGAACAATAAAAATCCGCAGCGATCGGTCCTTATTCAACACAAAGAATATTCCGCAAGGTAATATACAACTTCCACAAACATTAATCTCCTAATTTCGGTCGTTATTTTTCTCGTCAACGTTGTGAATACGCGTTTATTTGACTTCACAGAAAAAAATGCGGACGACGTGGACTCTGCGTCACGAGTAAAATCGCGAAGCCGTTGCGGCTTCGCTTTACACGTTCCTTCGCTCGGACGATAAATCTCCAAAATGTATTTATACAATCTGACTTTACAACGTGCGACCGGCATTACACATGCGGTCCACGGAAATTTTTCGGGGAGCAAGATGCAGGAGATTCTGGTCTCGAGAGGAAAGTCCTTGGAACTCTTGAGGCCGGATCCCAACACCGGAAAGGTTCACACGCTCGTTGCTGTGGAAACTTTCGGGATAATCCGGTCACTGATGGCATTCAGACTCACAGGAGGAACCAAAGATTACATTGTCGTTGGCTCCGATTCTGGGCGCATCGTCATTTTGGAATATATACCGGCTAAGAATGTCTTTGATAAAGTACATCAGGAAACCTTTGGAAAGAGCGGATGCCGGAGAATCGTACCTGGACAGTATTTGGCTATAGATCCTAAGGGTCGAGCCGTAATGATTGGTAATTCTGGCTTTCTATATTAAATCATGTATTTTATCGTCCTGGGTATTATGGATCATGGATATATTATATTTGACAATGAGTGTGCAAAAAATTATGCACCGTTTCTCTAATTTGGAGTCATGGGCCAATTAAATTGTTTTTGCGGATTTGTTGCTCCGATTTAAGTGCATTAAGCATTTTTGTTAGTCTATTGATATATGTTTTTGTTGAGAACTGTGGAAAACTAGTAGAAAAGAGGATTTGAATAACAATTTTTAATGCAATTATTAAACATGTGTATATTGAATTTCCAAAAATTCTGTTTAACTTGTAGAAATAGTAGCAACTGAATTTTCATGAATTTTTTGTATGTAGAATTTAAGAGCTTTTTTTTGGAGAATTTTGTCCAAAATAGATGAAAATATGTTTTTAGTAATTGATTTAGTAAAAATCAGTAGGAAATCGTGAATATTGAGTAGAAAAAATATAAAATGATGCAAATATTATATATCCTTGATTCCGTTTGCAGATGATGATCTATTCTGTCCGTGTTTCAACTGAATTACATTGATTATAACCTTCAGATACTGAGGCTTTTGCCATTTAAACCAGTATGAGTGAATTTTCCAAGTCTATTAAGTACAGATATTAATAGACGATAAAATTTTGTTTGCAGGTGCGATAGAGAAACAAAAGTTGGTATATATTCTAAACAGAGATCCCGAAGCTCGATTGACAATCTCATCACCTCTTGAGGCACACAAAAGCAATACACTGGTCTATCATACCGTTGGAGTCGATGTTGGCTTCGAAAATCCGATGTTCGCGTGCCTCGAGATCGATTATGAGGTGAGAATTGCCGCAACTCAACAATTCTTGTTTCAGAAAAAAAAATTTTGTCTAAGTTGAACGAAATAAAAAAATTTGTACTGTTCCGCAATAATAGGGAATAATTTTGATAAATGATTATCTTCCAATAAATTCTAATATTTAACAGGCGGTCTAATCAAATGGATTTGAAAAATATTTTTTAAATACGATTTACTCAATATTTTTCTTTCTAACTTGTAAAAACTCGAAATCTTATAGGTTTCTGTAATAATTTGGAGTAATTTCGATAAACTATTCTTCGACAATACATTCAAATATTCAATAGGCGTGACAATCACTTGAATTAAAGAAATACTTCAGAGTTTTCGTGCTTTTTTATTGGAGCACGAACAATAAGTCAATCATTCTGCGATAATTTCAAATAGTTTCGACAAATTATTCAACAATAAATACTCATATCAAATTGGCGCAATAATAAGTCGCATAACAATAATACAGAAATTCACGTGCTTTTTTCTATAGCTAAGATTTAAAATTGTTTCCTCGTCATTTCGCAGGAAGCTGATGGAGATCCTTCGGGAGATGCCGCAGTTAAAACTCAACAGACCTTAACATTGTACGAGCTCGATCTCGGCTTGAATCACGTGGTGCGAAAGTACAGCGAGCCGCTTGAGGAGCACGCAAATTTCCTGGTTTCCGTGCCCGGCGGAAACGACGGACCCAGCGGCGTTCTCATCTGCTCGGAGAATTATCTTACCTACAAGAATCTCGGTGATCAGCACGACATTCGTTGTCCCATTCCGAGAAGACGAAACGACCTTGACGATCCTGAGCGCGGAATGATTTTCGTATGCTCGGCGACGCACAAAACCAAAAGCATGTTCTTCTTTCTCGCGCAAACTGAGCAAGGAGATATTTTTAAAATCACCCTCGAAACCGACGAGGATATGGTCACGGAAATTAAATTGAAATACTTCGACACCGTTCCCGTCGCTACCAGCATGTGCGTTCTCAAAACTGGCTTTCTTTTCGTCGCCTCTGAATTCGGAAATCAGTAAGTACGATCTTATGTTGCCTATTATTATTAATTTTTGATATTACTAAAACGTTGATTTCTCTGTTTTTCACTATAGTTATCTCTACCAAATCGCTCATCTTGGGGATGACGACGATGAACCCGAATTCAGTTCGGCTATGCCTCTCGAGGAAGGCGACACATTTTTCTTCGCTCCTAGGCCACTTAGAAATCTCGTTCTCGTCGATGAAATGGACAGTTTATCGCCTATTCTCGCTTGTCAGGTAAGAATAAATATTCGAAAAAGTAAAAAATTATAAAAAATGCTTCAACTTCCTTCGACAAAAGTTGGCCTTTTTGTCTACATTTTTCCGTTTTTTAAATAATGAATAAACGAGATCAATAAATACAATCACACAATAAAATGTATTACTTTATCATTATTAAGGAAGCAAATCTAATTAAAGAATAAATAAATAGTATCTTTTTACGAGCTCTTACTGCAGTGATGAAAGACGTAAAGTTTCAACTTTTACAGTCTATTAAAATTATAAAAATATTCATGAAGAGTAAAAACACAAAAATTGCAATTAAGATAATTTGCCTAATTCATACCACAAAGAAATCTTTGAGAAATACTATTATTTAACGAATTAATTAGAGTTTTCCTCCTAACTTTGTCGAATAATATCAAGAATGATCGATTGAACGATTTGAGATCTTGGAGCATCTTCAAGTAGGGAATTGATGTAAACCATTATCTTTTCTCTGTCAATAGATGCTAGATCAAAAGTTTTTCGTCGCCTTTGATACGTTTTTGCGTATCGAAGTGAACTCGAAGAATGACATTATTATTATGAAAAAGGATTGAGATTTTGGTTAATTTCGGGCGAAAGGATGTTTACTAATGGTTAATGAATATGAATGCAGGTCGCTGATCTGGCCAACGAGGACACTCCACAATTGTACATGGCTTGCGGAAGAGGACCGAGATCAACTTTAAGGGTATTGCGTCACGGTCTGGAAGTATCGGAAATGGCTGTAAGCGAGCTTCCCGGTAATCCGAACGCGGTGTGGACAGTAAAACGGAGGATTGACGGTTAGTTTAGAATTATTGCTACGTGGTTTGCTCGATTTCGGAAGAAAAACAAAGAAAAAAAAAACTAGGCTATCGCCGGAGCGTTGATTGTCGGGGTCCCAATGTGCGCAGCAGCGAGCGAGCAGCAGCAAATTTCTGCTGAATCCTCTGCTTCCTGAATTTAAACAAAACGAAAAAAAAAAAAAAAAAAATCAAATACAAAAAAAACGAAAGATAATAATCAATCTGGTGGCTTGATACACTCTTATCAAACACCAGTTCTCTCTTTCAGGCTGCCTGCGTGCTAACGGTTGACCTACCAGATTCCCGAAAGAGCAAGAGGTAAGAAGGAGATTGAAACACATAAAAATTCAGAGGGCGGTCACTTTTTTCCGGTTTGGACTCCGAAAGATATTTGTACAGATCGTACAGATATAGATACAAAAAAAGCGACGGAAAGACGTGCTCAAGGGATCGTTTAGGGAGCTCGTTCCATGCCGCGCGCACCAAAGTCTCTAGCATTCAAAAACAAAAAAAAACATAAAAGAAAAAGAAAAAAAGAAAAAATCAACGTACAAAAATATCTTCGAAAACTGACACCCTGTAATTCTAGACGAGATGTGTGATTTCGGTTGCAGAGGAATATGATGCGTACATCATAGTGTCCTTCGTGAATGCAACTCTTGTCCTGAGCATCGGCGAGACCGTCGAGGAAGTTACGGACTCCGGATTTCTCGGTACGACGCCGACACTCAGCTGTTCGGCTCTCGGTGAAGATGCCCTTGTTCAGGTAAATTACCGATTAATTTCAACTTCCTGGTTCGATTTATTTTTATTTTTCCAAATTTTATTTGAGGATGTATGATATCGACTGTTACACGGTGGCCATTGGTCAGGAAAATCTGACAAGAGTTTGGAAATTTTTTTAATAAGTCAGGAAAAAAATAACTAATATTTAAAAAAATAAATTATAAAATAATGGAAATCTTATCTACATTGGATGTTTTATAATTGCCGATTGCAAAGAGTGTGAAAAAAACTCGAAAAATGTACTTAAATTTTCGTATTTCTGGAAGCTAGACTTTGTTTATTTATTTTTTTCCAGTTTTCTCAACACAATAAACAGTCAGAGAAGTTGACATATTCATTTGCTTTATCGACCCAATATGTTCTTTGGTCCGTTATTTTTAAATGTTAATACGTTTTCGACAAGTAGAAAGTAATGACGAAATTTGTTCGATTAATCCAATCGACGACAGTAAACTCACTGTTTTCCATTGGTATCCATTTGCATTTGCTAGCTGGAGTTCACTTCATACTTTTTCTCATTTTTCAAAAGTTAGGCAAACATCGGGGAATTTTTTAACTGATTTCAGTGACCACCATGTGTTAAGTAACTAAACTCAAAACATCCTAAAATTGCATTAAAATCTGTCCTAAAATGTGTACAGAAAGTTATAAAGTTGTTATAAAATGCTGCAATTTGATTAATCTACCACAGAACTGACTTTACGATTTTTTTGAGTCAGCTCAAGTGCTGATTTGATACGTATTCTCCTTGGCGCAAATCACTGAGCACGAAAAAGCGAGAAACCTACACGAGAAATAAATTTTGTTGCCCCATTATTTTTCACGCATGCCAAATGACTCAACTTGATGCTCTTAGAAATCATCATTTATGTGGAAAATAAATTATTATAAATTCTTCTATGAAGTTTTATTAATTTTACAACATCACTGATTTTCAATTGCAAAAATAGAAAAAGTCCTCGCTATAATTTATCCCTATCGAATAATGCACTGCGGTATCTACGGCACCTGGATATTACCACGTGTCGGTCGCAAAAAGGTGCTAAATTAATGTCAGGCTATCGCATCGTTGGAACGTCATTTGATTTTTTCGTGACGGTCCTGGTATTCAAGCCCCGACAGTTTCACATTTCAATAAAATTTTAGGCAAGATGTTTTTTACTGTTTATCTTTAGAATCAGATTTTGAAGTTCCACAGATTTTTTTTCTCAACTATTCGATAAATCAATCATTCAATTTTGAAGTAACAAATTAGAATCTTTGTCAACTTCCAAAAACAAAAATAAAGCGATTTCATTTTTTTTTCTCCCGTCCAATTCTCAATTCTATTTCCAAATATTTTTTTTAGCTTTAAAAAAATATAGTTTCATTAATTTTTTCTACTTTAATTAAAAAATGAACCGCAAGACGTAACGGAAATTTTCTGTTTCTGTTTGCAGGTATATCCAGACGGTATTAGGCACATTCGTGCCGACAAGCGTGTCAACGAGTGGAAAGCGCCCGGAAAGAAAACAATCGTAAAGTGTGCAGTTAATCAACGGCAGGTCGTAATTGCTCTTACCGGCGGAGAGCTCGTGTACTTCGAAATGGATCCCGTAAGTTTGCAACAGATTTTCAACTTACCAGACTTTAACGATTGCTCTCTAATTATTTAAAAATTCACCCGAGCTACCGAGCATTTAATTTCACTTTTTCTGTAATAAATCGAATAAATCCCTCAAAAAAGCAACAATTGCATTATTGTTCTCTCGGAGATGTCTAATCAATACTCTCAGAGACGTAAAGGATGCATATATTGTATGTAAATTCGGTCGTGGCTTCAACAGCGATTTGATTAGAATTTTCGTTGATACGCTTCACGAGCGGACACTTCTACACAAAAATTTGAAATAAATTTTCTTTAGCGATTTGTAATGACAAAATGTTTTTTGATTTTCTTCAGACAGGCCAACTTAACGAATACACGGAACGAAAGAAAATGCCTTCGGAGGTCATGTGTATGGCACTCGGAAACGTTGCCGTTGGCGAGCAACGTTCGTGGTTCTTGGCTGTTGGTCTTCAGGATAACACCGTGAGAATTATTTCCCTCGATCCTTCGGATTGTCTTGCACCAAGAAGTATGCAAGCTTTGCCAGCTGCTGCTGAGAGTCTCTGTATTGTTGAGATGGGCACAAAAGACACGGACGCTTCTGACGACCTCGCGCCACAACAATCGAGCCTTTATCTCAATATAGGTAACGATCAATATCGTCTTTAACACCTTGAATCACAGAAAAAATTTATTCAAGCAAATCTCTTTAGCGTCGACTTGTATTTCTTTTCTTGAAAGCGAAACCTTGATGTAGAGCGGAAAGAAAAAAATCAAGCGTTGTCTCCTTATATAGAGTTCTTCTTTTTCATTTTTCAATTTTTTTTTTTTTTTAAGATTTCCATGTCAGAATCTCCAAAAATAGTAACCCATAAAAGTGGAAATTTGTTCATTCGCACGATAACTCGTAAACTACTCCACCAAATGAGCTTAAATTTTTATGTCATGTGGAGTATTGGTCAATCTTTACTTGATATTAATTTTTTGAAAATCTCTTGACACGCTTCGATTTTATAAGATTTTTAAGATTCTGAAATAATTGAAACAATTTCCCAATTAAATAAAAATATAAAATATCTTTAAATCCCTCTTTGTAATCGTTTCAAATATTAGCGCAAAGTTGTCGCCCATCGTAACTTGAGATTTTTAAATGGTTTCCAGGTCTTCAAAATGGTGTTTTGTTGAGAACGATGTTGGATCCGATTTCCGGTGATCTCGCGGACACGCGAACGCGTTACCTCGGTTCTAGGCCAGTAAAACTATTTAGAATAATGATGCAGGGTAATCAGGCTGTGTTAGCAATGAGTAGTAGATCGTGGTTGAGTTATTACTATCAGAATCGTTTCCATCTGACGCCTTTGTCTTACGAGAGTCTGGAGTTCGCCTCTGGATTCAGTTCAGAGCAATGTCCGGAGGGAATAGTCGCGATATCCACGAATACTCTTAGAATCTTGGCCCTCGAAAAATTGGGCGCCGTGTTCAATCAAGTAAGTTTTCCGCTCGAATACACGCCGCGGAAATTTGCGATTCACACGGACTCTGCGCATCTGCTAGTCATCGAAACCGAACATAACGCGTATACCGAAGACACCAAACAACAGAGACGTCTACAAATGGCCGAAGAAATGCAAGAAGCCGCTGGAGCTGAAGAAGCGGCAGTCGCTCGCGAATTGGCCGATGCGTTTTTGTCCGAGGAACCTAATGAAGCCGTTTTTGGAGCTCCGAGAGCTGGCCCTGGACTTTGGGCCTCTCTTATACGTATTATAGCTCCTACTACCGGTCACACTTTCGAGGTTCATCGACTCGAGCAGAATTACGCTGCTTTGTGGTAATTTGTGAAATTTAATTTTTCAAAATCTCACTTTTAAAGATTTTCAAGTTTTATGTGGAAGGAAAAGCTTAATGATAAATATTTGAATCATATTGTGCACCTTTCCAATCGTCAAAATCTGCCAAATAAAAATTAAATAAAAATAACTTCGCAAAACATGGAACTCAAATCTCATCTTTCTCTTATTCTTGCATACACTTGAAAAAACGCGATCGGAACGAAAACAATGCGGTTGCGAGTTGCCAAAATAGAGAATTTACAAATTTGTTCTTATTCTTAAAATTTCATTTAGCATTAAAGGAATCGAATACTGTTTTGTCTATTTCAGTCTTTTTTTTTTTCATTTGTAATTTATAGGAATTATAAGTAAAATTACCGTTCAGAATTCACCTGTTTTTGAATTAATTTTTTTCCCGGTGATTAAAAAAAAATTCTTTTGGGAAAAAAATGTACCTAAGTTTCCGCAAACATTTGAAAACTATTTTAATAGAGAAGAGGTTGGCTAGTAAATGAAGGTCTAAACACCTTTAATGTATAAAATCTTTTCTTTGCTCCTGAATAAATATTTAACCGAACTATTACGTTTGCTTTAATTACAGTTTGGCTCTGGTGAGGTTCGCAAATCAGGGAGATCAACAATTCCTTATAGTGGGCGTTGCCAAGGGTTATCAGCTCAATCCCAGGGTCAGCAACGGAGGTTTTCTCTACACCTACAAGTAAGCATATTGATCACAAATATTATTATTATTACGTTTTACACGTTTATTCGTTACCTATGATGACATTCACACTAACTGAAACATAAGATGATAACCCTGCAGTGCTGAGGTTTAACCCAAGTCAAATATTTGTCCAAGAGATTTTTGTTATGAATTCTATAGCTAAAGTGAGCGGTTTTTTTTGCCTTTTTTGTCCACAGAGTAAACGGCGATTGCACAAGTATGGAACTAATGCACAAAACCGTTTTGGACGAAGTGCCTCTTGCCATTTGCTCGTATCAGGGTCGCGTGCTTGTGGGCGTTGGTAGAATGTTACGACTCTACGATATCGGGAAAAAGAAACTTCTGAGAAAATGCGAAAACAAGCATATACCGAACGCCGTTGTATCGATTAACGCTGTAGGTCAGCGTATTTACGTCAGCGACGTTCAGGAATCCGTGTATGCCGTACGATACAAACGTCAGGAAAATCAACTCATTGTTTTTGCCGACGACACACATCCCAGATGGATCACAACAACCTGCGTACTCGATTACGATACCGTTGCGACCGCTGACAAATTTGGCAATATTGCTGTGGTAAGTTACTGAATAGACAATTCTGAAAACAAATTCCGTGAAATATTGATACAGTAAAACAAAGAACGATTAAATGTGCTCATTTAATTTAACGAAAAATCAAGGGAAAATTTAGATTTCCGATACATCATTCATTTTTTTCATTGGACAAGTATTTTTTTGTTTTCTTCAGAATTTAGATAATTATTTTGTTCAGTTTTTAATTATAGTCGAAGCGAAGAGTAAAATAATAGTGCAAAATTGGTATTCGTCTTCTTAATAAGTATTTCTATCATGGTGTCCAGTAGTCCTGAAAATTTCCGTAAAATATGTCCGTCCTTAAATAAGTCCTTAAATGTCCATTTATTTTCCTATCCTCTCGGATTTAATCCTATTTTAAAATATCGAAAACGGACCTTTGAAAAAATATGTACCTCAAGTTGGCTTTAAAAAAATTCCCCTTTTTATTACTGTCCTACTACAAACTTGTAGGCCTTTGTAATTTTCGGAAAACGTTCTTGAAATTTTCCGAAAATGTTCTTGAATTTCTTACGGATCTCAACTCAACAGCATGTTTATATAAGAATAAATGGAGCAAGAAATTATGTCCAGACTTCTAATCGTAACGTATGAACTAGGTCAACTTCTTCGAAATTGTATAAATCCCTCTTCTCGTGTCTACAAAATGCTCACATTATAAATTTCTTCACTAACTAATATTCGATATTTTCTCGACATTTCAGGTGCGACTAGCGAGTGGTATAAACGACGACGTGGACGAAGACCCAACGGGTAACAAAGCGTTATGGGATCGAGGATTGTTGAACGGTGCGAGTCAGAAAGCAGACACAGTGGCGTCCTTTCACATCGGCGAGACGGTGATGTCGTTGCAAAAAGCAACATTGATTCCCGGGGGTTCGGAGAGTTTGGTGTACACAACTTTGAGCGGCACCGTCGGCGTCCTTGTGCCGTTTACCAGTCACGAAGACCACGACTTTTTCCAGCACCTGGAGATGCACATGCGCTCGGAGCATCCGCCGCTCTGCGGTCGCGACCACCTCTCCTTTAGATCATACGATTATCCGGTTAAGAATGTAATAGACGGCGATCTCTGCGAGCAATTTAACTCGATCGAGCCGGCGAAGCAGAAGAGCATATCCGGCGACTTGGAACGAACGCCCTCGGAAGTCTCGAAGAAGCTCGAGGACGTGAGAACGCGTTACGCCTTCTAAAAACTCTCATTTCCCCAGAAAACAAGTACTACGTTCTACAATAATTTAAAATAGCACCCAAAATCCCACTTGTTTTCTCCCCCCCCCCCCCCCCCCCCCCCCCCCCCCCCAAATACGTTAACTGTATACGTTTCAAAGACTGACCGAAGAAAAAGACAAGTACCCCGTAGAAACCACGAAAAAAAAAAACTGAGTACTCAAACGTATGCAGTGAGTATTTTCTTTCTCGTCATTGTAAATAGGAAATTAGCTCTCGTGAGTAAGGTACCACAACACACTGTATCTTTAAGTATTTATCCCAGCGTTAACACCTTAATGCGTATTGATTGTCAAAACCACTTGAGAACCACAAGTGAAGAAAACGAAAAAGAAAAATTGAAATAAAAGGAAAAAATGTGATTGAAAAGACACGAAGCGCGCGCATTTTCTTTATTCATCGACAGGAGCGAGAGAGAGAGTGGGAGGAGAAAGAGCTTTGACTTCGCGCAAAGCCGGGCGAACTCGGAATTCCGTCGAATTCATAGCTGCTGTCGGATAACCAACGTTGGTACGTTTTTCTCAAAAAATAGGGGCTCTGTGATTTCTCCCGCTGGCGGTGGAGAAACTCGTGCGGTTTTCCCCACGGCCAGTGACCCGTTAAGTCGGCGTAGTCGTCAGGCCGCCGCAGCAACTCGCATCCGCCCTCGTGTGTTTAACGCTGTAATCGAACGCGAAGAGATGCGCGAGGGCTAAGAGGGGTGGCTGCTCTAGGGGTTGAGAGGGTGGCAGGGTGCTCTGCACGAATCCAGGGAGACGGGTGGAGGCTGGTGCTTCTGCTGCAACCAGCAGAGGTTTCTTTGGCTCAAGCGCGTGCGTTACAACATCGTCTACTTTATAAATCGTGTATACGGCGATGCGCGACACTTTTGTGACTGTGGTAGAGCTCAGAGGCGGCAGAAGCGGTGAACGACTGCGACGACACCGTCGTCGTGCATCCAAGTAGATGTGCACTCTTGCGCCTGTGGCTTGTGCTCTTCTCTCGTTTGCGTTCAAATCCTACTGATCCCGATGCTCACGAGCCGTGATAATAAAGCAGCAGCCTCTACGAACATGCATTATCCGGGGACTCGAGTGGACAGCAACTGCTGCAGCGGCTGCTGCTTACGCTCTCGGTGCTGCTGCTGCTACTCCGCCTCCTCCTTCTTCTACGGCGAGAGCCGCGGGAGAAAAAACGTGTCGCGAATCTACCACGGACTGTGATGAGTCAAAGACTCACGGTGTATTATGGTAAATTTTTTAACAAGATTTTTCTATGTGTTTCCTTTCTTTGACCTATTTTTTTTTCTCGTGACTTAACGTGATTTTATTGTGGATTCAATTAAGTCTACGATCGGATTACGAGCCATTGTCATCACAAATTGAGTTTAATAGGCGTTCTTTTTTCATCGGGGATATTAGGGTGGAAAGAAAGTGGTTTGATGGTTTCGGCAAATTCGGAGATAACCACGGGGAAAATTGTGATTTTTTTAAAGGCTTTTTGTCTCTCAGTGGAATTGCTCCGATTATTGGCGCCGCTATTTGTCATAGTCTTTGTCAACAAAATTAGTTAATTTCAGTTGTTTTACATCGGAATATTGAGGTAAAAATAGAGCGATTTCATAGTCTTATGTTGAATAGAACATTCTGTAATTTTTCACAGTAATAGACTTTCTATTAGAATTGCTCCAATTGATGATGGACTAGTGATGTGTTGTCATTATGTGGTTTTTTAGATCGAAGGTGGAAAATTCGTGATTGTGTATTATTAATCTGTGCATATCGTATAGAAAATTATTTACGTTTTATTCAAATATTTTGTATTGTTGTTGCGCCGGTTTTGAAAAAAGGTGCTTATTGTTTCATTAATTTTGTATATCGTTACGAGATTTTTTTGAACGAAATTTGGTAATGTGAAAAAAAATTACAAATCCGGATTCAACAAATTGTGGCCGAAGTTTCCATACTTTAAATTCAATTTTTTTCAACGAACTTGATTTTTAAACATAGAGACTGCAAATTTTGCGAACAGTCGTAATAAATCCCGATCCTTCGCATAGTATATTGAATAGAATTTTTTTCCATTTAAATAATGAAAGCTCTCTCTAAACTTTAACTACTAAAGCTTCTTTAACCATTAAACAATTGGACTTACACATCATAAAATCTAATTTTCATAACGTGGATATTTTTCTAAATCAAAATAATGGAGAAATGCGCTTTATATTCTCTGGACTAGTATATTCCAAGGAAAAAAGGTGTCTTGAAAAATAAGCATGTTTCTAAATTTAAAAAACAGCTAGGTTCGCATTTAGAGTTAACAATATTTTTTGCCCATCCCATACCTTGCACTGTTTTATTCCTTTTTAAATCTTGCCTTGATTAAACACTAGATTCTAAGTAGAATCTAAAAACTCTTCTTCAAAAATGTTTAGCCCGATACAGCAAACATGTTTTAAAAAAATTAACCATTTCATTAATATAACAAATAAGCTAAGTTGGAACTCAAAGTTTAAATAGTATTTATTGCCCATACTACCTTTTTATATCTCATAAAAACTCATAAAAAATGTTCGATCCAATAAAAGGTGCTTAGGCAAATATCCATTTCTCTAATTCAACAAATAACTTGAATTGGCCCTTAAGGGGTTAACAACATATTCTGCCTGACCCAATCCTTACAATGTTTTATTCTTTCTCGAATGCCTTTCTCAACATTGCCTTGATTAAAGACTAAATTCCAAATAAAATCTCAAAATTATTTTCTTCAAACATTTCCAGCCCAATGAAAAAAAAACATGTTTCAAAAAATAGTAATTTCTTTAATATAACAAATAAGCTGAATTGGCAATTAAAGTTTTATCAATATGTATTGCCCATGCTACTTCGTTTCAAATCTTCCTTTGATTAAACACTAAATTCTACATAAATTCTGGAAACATACGTTTTGCATTAAACATTGTTGGTACAATAAAAAAAAAGATGTTTAAGCAAATATCCATTTCTCCAATTCAACAAATAAGTTAAATTGGCACTTAACATTAGCAATATTTCCTGCCCGTCTCATTCCTTGCACTCTTTTATTCCCTCTCAAATCTTGCCTTGATTTGATATTAAATTCTAAATAGAATCTCAACATTCTATACAAAAATAAGACATGCTTTTAAAAAAAACCACTCCTCTAGTATAAGAAATAAGCAAATTGCGAACTTGAAATTTTAACAATATTCAACGCCCATATTACTCCTTTTCCAATTTTCCCTTCATTAAACGCTAAATTCCGCATAAACTGAATTTTCCTCCAAACGCTTTCGGTGCAATAAAAAAAAAGATGTTTAAGCAAATATCCATTTCTCCAATTAAACAAATAAGTTAAATTGGCACTTAACATTAGCAATATTTCCAGGCCGTCTCATTCCTTACACTCTTTTATTGCCTCTCAAATGTTTCTTCAATAAAACCCAAAGTAAAGAAAAAAATGTATTCTTTCTCCAGGGAATGGTCGCAGAAGATGCGTGGGACGGAGGTGAAGGAGGCAGATTTTGGATGAGCGTGTTGACCGGAGTGCTTCTGGGTCTGGCGGAGTTATCAAGTGCGAGTTCGGGTGGAAACTGCGAATTGGCGGAATTGACTTGTCGCGATGGTCGTTGCATACCGCTGGACGCATATTGCAACGGGTTGGACGATTGCGGTGACGGTAGTGACGAGCCGAACCACTGTACGCCCTGCAACCGTACGTACCACGGTCGCGAGGGCCGCACTTACAAATTGGATCTTCCACGTCCAGCGGAGGGACGGCTTCCTTTTCTCTGCCATTTAACGTTCACCGCCGGTGGCCACGGCCACGGTGAGCTCGTACAATTACTCTGGGATGCCTTTAGCGTTGGTCGCTTGGATCTCAACGCGAACGAGCCCTTCTACTCGAGCTGTCCCGAAGGTTCGCTCCAATTAGCGGAGCTGGGCAGGCCTTTCACCGGAGGTTCATGGTGCGGTGCGGGTGAGCGTCGTGCATCGTACTACAGCGAGACGAGTACGGTGACAGCCTCAATAAGACTTTTCCACGCACCCTCGACGGTCCCCTTCGAATTCAGTTTGCGTTATCGCTTCGTTTCCCGCAACGAAGCAATAGCGCGATTGGGTAAACCAGAATTACCAATAGAGCGTGGTTCTCCAGTACCTGGTACATATTGTTCGCGAAATTTTTACGAGTGCCACAAAAAGCAATGCCGAGTACAGAGCCCAAATTACCCGGGAGAATATCCGCGAAATGCAAGTTGTTTGGTCACAGTAAGACAAAAATTCGTGCCAACTTGCAAGCACGCTATGATATCGGTTAAAGCCGGTGCTGGAGCCGCTGGAGGAAGTCAACTGGTCAGGCCAGCGTTCTTCGGATCCACGGCAGGTGAAGCCGGATTTTCTTCGTCTTCTACAGTCTCTTCATCGTCTACGACTATCTCTTCGTCTTCTTCAAGTTCGGCCGACGGGGATTTTAATGGAAATGCCAGTAGGCTCAGCGTGTGGCAGGATTGTCCTGATGAAAAGGATAGACTTGTTTTTCGGGATGGACCACGTGTCGAGGACTCGATACTCCTCGTTTATTGCGGAGGACCTCTTCCTCGGATAACAGCTAGAGGACCAGCCATGCTCATCGAATTTCGAAGCTCACCGCAAGCGATTCCACTTGGCACGTCGGCTCTGCGGTTGGAACTCGAGATTCCAGTCGTTTACGTGGATTCCGATGGTCTCGACTACGCACGCGGTAGCCAAGGCTGCCATTTTTTTGTCAATGATACCGCTAAGCGAAGCGGAGTGCTCAGAGCACCGCAACACACTCTGCCACTTGACTCCGTCTGCACTTGGAACATAAGAGGCTCGGTCGGTGATCGCGTTTGGCTCTATTTCTCGTCGTATTCCCAAAGGGATTTTACCAACGATGGCAATGTTCGCTTGAGCAATGTTACTTATAATGGAAAGTTGAGGAATTCGAGAATCTATGGCGAAGAAATAAGACATACTCCGAAGTGCGCTGTGAAAATGACTCTGTGGGATGGACCGTCGACCACTGGTCAACCCATCGCTACTCTTTGCGATGATACCCCCAAACTGTGCGCTCATGCGGCTCTCAGAAATGCCACCAGGACCACCAGACCTTGCACTGAGTCGGAAAGCTATCTTACGGTGTCTTCCACTCTTACTCTTAAAATGGAAACTCCGATGGGCACTGCGCTTCGCACTGTCAACTTTCAGGTACCATTTGAGGAATTTAAGAAGTTACATCTAAGGCAATGAAAAACTATGCATATCTTTTTGTCGTGGAATGTTATCGATTACATTTTTGCTTCTTTATAGAGAAAGGTTTGTTTTCGTGCTATTTTTTTTCAAGTTTTTCATGTCAGGACACTCAAAATGGTATAAAACGTCGAGAAAAATGGTTTAGAATAAATGTCCGTATGTGTGTGTGGTTCCATGACGGAATATAATGTGACAAAATATCGCAGACAAATGATCACGGATCAAATAACAAATTATTAACTCTGAATCGACTGTCCCGACCTCCTTGCCACCACAAAATTGCGAATTAAAAAGAAAACCGGCTTCTTTGGTTCAAATAGTGCAGCTCACACATCGCACTCGTCAACAATTTTATAAAACCGATGCCAACAAAACGAAATATAAACCTAATATCAATACACACAGAAAAATGTCGCGCACAATCATTTTAAATATCGTAACCGGAAAACTCGATTTGAAAACAAATTATGAAAAGGAGAAAGAGATATCCATAAGCTTTTAAATGTTGCGAGGTACAACTAATTTTATGATCAACACTTTCTGCCTCACTGTTCTACCCCAAACATTGATAGATTAGCTGTTGCCTTGAATCATAGTGTTTGATTCGAAGCTTATTGAAATTTTCGTTCACATAAAATGCATACAAGTTTTAAAGGTAACTCGGATTAAAGTCGAAACGTAAACGTAATTTTTTCTTCCTTTAACAAGGTCGCCTAAAGTCGGAACATTATCAACCTGAATAACCGAAAAAATCCTGAAGAACAGACAGATAAAGTATCTACAAGAAAATAAAAGTACCTAAAAGAGTATAAAATAATTCAAAAGTATCTTATAGAATGTAATAGAACCCAATGGAACGTGCTCGATCTGCAAGAACCTAAAGAAGCGTATCGAAAGAAAAAAATCATCCACATTGTCGAAATAGGCTGAAAACAAAATCACACAGACAAAACATGGGCACAGACGAAATTCATGGATGAAATGACTACATTTATTAAAACGAATTCAATTTCAATGCACAGATCCTTAAACTTCCATATTACATTTTTTTCCACAACAGCACTCTAGGACTTGAAAGCATATCATATCTACGAGTGCATAAAAATCTCACAGAAAAGAAAATTTTGCCATTCTTTCTTTCTAATTGTAAGATTTTTCTAATTGTGGTGTTTCGTTATTGTAATATTTTGTTGTGTGTAATCGTCCGTGATATTTTATCGTGTGATAATTTGACGGTTTAAATTTTACAGAATTTCGAATCGTCGAAAAAATATATTTTTGTCCTACTTTAAGTGAACTTCGACCAAACCGTCGCAAATCTTCTACAAGTTCGAACTAATATCCTGTTGTAGTAGGTATTAAGTTTAGTGACGATCGGTAGAGTAATTAAGATTTCGAAAGACATTGAATTTTTTTAAAAGTCTGTGTAGATTCTCGAGCTTCGGAAATTTTTCAGCTAATAAACAACATAGCTCTTGATAGATAATGATGCAAAAAACATTGTACATTGATTTCTTATTATATTTGGTCTTTTAGGAAGCTTTCTCTATGAGAAATGTCAAATCGATTGATATACTTCCTCATAGAGGCAGCTGTAAAAAAGGAAATATAGTGAGGTAGCAATCTGCAAGATTCTGCTTTGCATCCTTTTTTTGCGTTAATAGATATTCACAAAAATATTCTTTAAGATGCCCCATCTTAAAGAATACTGAGGAATGTTTCCAAAAGTTTTTATAATTGTTCAGTGACATCATTATGCATCAGCGCAAAAGACTTGTTTTCAATATTTGTTTTGCGGTGACCAGTATTTCACCTTCATACTTAATCTGAAGGAAGAAAAACTTTTTTTTCAAGAAGTAATGTCTTTTGCGTAAATGATTTGTATGAAGGTATTGATACCATCGAGAAGAGTTCGATATTTCCTTTGAAACTTACTCATGAGAATTCTGTGTAACATATTAAATCGGTCAAATCGGTGGATAAATTTTCTAAAAACTCTTTATTTATTTCCGGTCGCAAAAGAGAAGTGAGAAAAAAAATGCAGTCAGCCGCTATGATTATTATTCCAAACGCTGCACAGATTCGGCGATAAATTCAGAGCTTTCGTCAAAGCTTTCAAACCATTTTTTGTAGCTTTTAATGGCTTTGTGGATTATCATGAACTTTTCGACGACAGGCATCTGTCGCATCCGCTTTTAAAAAATCGATAAAAAAGTCTATCACGCGAACAAAAGCTCATTGAAAGTCAATCGGGTTTTAGAAGTATCAACAGCGCCTTTCGACACGATGGTTTTCGATAAAACATTTAGCTTATCGAATATTTCGTAGGAAAACGTGGAAGCGTTGAAAATCGATATTGACATACCACAGAATTTTTATGTCTTTTTTTATGCGACACAGCCAGTGAATACTGATTTGTTTTTCTACATGAGTCTATAACCCAGAATTATATTCATTGCGATGGACTCGTAAAAATATTGATCATTTCGTAGAAACTTCCGATTATTTACTCGTATTATTTTATGAATTCGTAATAATCTGCGACATAAATAAAAATTGCACTGACGTTTTTGAAAATGTCTGCAATATTCTCTTAATATTTTTCCGGTGTAAGAAATGCATGAACATTTAATAAAAATAAAGCTTTTATTTATAAATGTATTAAACAATTTCTACGCGGCTGAAAGTAAAGCAAATGGACAAGTCTGTATTATTAGGAAAATTACCGTTCAATCATTTATTTCAAACAGTAACGATGAGACATTCGGTGATTCATCTTCATTAATCTCTTTTTCTCATTGAAATGGAATAGAGAGCTATGTACAGTTTCTTCTATTTTTACTATCGCACTTGAAAAAAAAACTGGAACTCATTATCTATTATTACCTCTTTCCCGGAATTTTCGAGTGATTTTCATTGATAAGATTTATATTTTCTCAAAGGAAACGTCCATAAATTTTCCTATATCGTCCTAGAACATTTCTTTATAATCCTACTATTTGGATAATGAAAAAGCTCTATCTATATATAACAAAAAATGACCGTACCGATTCGAGCTTATTTACTGTTACCACCATAATTTTTATGTTCTTTTATTTCCTTATTTAGATCCTTTCATAGTATAATGGCCGGTTTTATGACACACGCATATCCAAAATGAGAAACTTTCCACTTACATTTGAAAGAATGATAATTTAAAAAAATTTAATAGCATTCTGGCAAATTATATACGTATTTGAAAGAATAAAGAAACCATTTCCATTTGGAAAAAGTAAGGTCGAGGGATGATTCGTTGATTAATTTTTTCACCATACCTGCGCGGAAAGTTCGAATTACGTAAAACCCCTAAGACGGGAATTCGAACTTTCCGCGCAGGTATGGTGAAAGAATATTTTGGGATCATTAGTATTACGCAAAATTAATCTTTTTAGCACTCTGAACGTCCTAGATTTTTTTACATGTTTATCTCATCGTATGCACTACATTAATTTTGTTTTCTCTTATATTGAATTCGGTGATGATCTCAGATCTCGACGCCACCTTATAAATATAAAATATCAATTAAAAGAATTAAAATGAAAATTGGCCGGTAATAATTCTATACGATGAAAAATTGATTGACATTAACAATACACGGTCGCTGCCTAGGGTGAATGCACTAGTAACTGAATAGTCACCAGTGAATGAACAGTAGCTCTTCCAGAGTTCATGAGAATATTTCGCGACTTAACTGAATATTCGATTTTTAATTTAAATATTAATTTCTCATACAAGAAGCTTGGATTCCGTGCAATTTTTTTTCAAGTTCTTCATGTCAAGACACTCAAAATGGTCTAAGACTTCGAAGAAAGTGGTTCCGGAAAAATGTCCGGATACATGTGTGGGTGTGTGGCACGGTTGCAAAATTTAAACCGCTGTATCTCAAGTACGGCTCTAACAATCAAGTTGAAATTTGATTCACTGGACCAGCGGCCATTCCTATGTATACATTTTCAAGAAAATTACAACATTTTTTCAGATTTTTTAAGACTTTTAATTTTTTGATAAATGTCTCTATATTGTTTAGGTTCCGCAATTTTTTAGCTAATGAGCTAAATAGTTCTTGACAAATGAAGCAATGGAAAATGACGGTCGGTATTGAATTGTTGAGCGGAATCCATAAAGAGGTTTAGATTTTACAGAATTTTGTGTGATAAATGAATTAAAAAAAAAACATTTTCTGCATTCTAATCAAAAGTAACTTCGAAAAAAACGGCTCATATCTTCTACGAGGTAGAACTAATATTCTATTGTAATAGATATCGAATTTGGTGAAAATATCAGACTTGAAATATCGATCCAAAAAATATCCGACATGCAACAAAATTGCAAAGTAGGAGCTTGAAAGCACATTGATTCCTGATCATATTTGGCTTTTTACAAAGCTTTCTCTATGAGGAATCCAAAATTGATCGATATCCCTTCTCATAACCGATAGCTTTGTAAAAAGCAAATAATAAGGAAGCAATGTGCAAACTTCTACTTTTCATCCTTTTTTCAGCTGTTTATTGCGATTAGTTCTTCGCACGAGCCTATTTTAGATTAGAAGTATATGTCAGATTGGCCTGTTTATTTACTAGTGTTATCGGATTTTTTATATGAACGACTTATTTTTATATACCTTGCGATGACAAAACGATATATTTCCAGTTCCATCAAAGAATTCGGCATTCTGGTCGCCCATTAAAATTTTCAACGACAGAATGGAAACCCATAATAAATAAATCGTTTTGCCTAACTGTTCATTCACCGGTGACATTACTCCATAATTTACTAAAAAAAAACATAAACGAAAAACTTTATTTTACAGGCTCGTTACGAGTTCGTATCAACAGTGCACGGTGGTGAGCCATGGGGTGACGGAAATTGCAGCCGCGTGTGGCGTAAGGTCCGTACAGGTGACGTGACATCGCCGCGGGATGTTCGTCTGTACGGTCGGGGAGGATCATCGAAGTTAGACTGTACATACAGAATCGAGGCTGGATCTGGGGAGCGAATACGTCTGACGATTCACAACGTGAGTCTCGGTGAGACGTCGAATTGTGCGAGTGAGCCAGATCCTCATACGGCTCGGCCTCGGTGTCTTCGTGATCCCTCGTCGAGGGAGGCTCAGCTCTCTTTATACGAGGTTCCCTGGCGCGACGTTCGTCTCCCACGAGCTTGTCTCTGCGACAACTCATCGAATCTCCCGCTGACCCACATATCCGCAGGTCGAGCCCTGGAGATAAATTTCCTTGTGGATCGTCAGGGTCCCCACGAGGATTTCGAGACGCTCTACTTCTTCGCGACCTTCGAGCTCATCCGAGCTCCGGAGTGTCCCCGAAAGCAGAGAGTAAGGGGAGAAGGTGGTGAGCTTCGTTTCGTCGCTCCTCCGCTCTCAAGACCAGACATTTACTGCGAAGGTTTACCTTGGCTCGTGGAGGCTCGTGACAATCGTTCTCTCTTCGTTCTCACGTGGGGATGGTTCATGCCACTGGAACCAGCGGCTCCGACGACAGCTTCGACCTCCAGCGTCGCTACCGGAAGTCGGAGCGGTTCTTCAGCTATTCAGCAGTCGCAGAGCGCCGTGGAGAGTGCAGATCGGACTGCAAAGTGTCCGACGACCAACAGAGTACTTCTGTACTCCGGATGGCCAGCTAGACTACACAGGGTCGTTTGCCCGGCCGAACCTGGAGCGAGGGAATTTACGGTACATGTTTTTTCTGAAGAATGGCTTGGCAGCAGTTTGGGGGATGGTAAATGGCTCGGACCACCAAGACCTCCGGCTTTACTGCTGGATTTTGTCGCTCGCGAAGCTGGACAAGCTGCGGCCTCGTGGCTTGAGATTTCCAAGAGCAGATCCGCTCTTCATAGACAACTTCGCTTGCCGCCCGGAGGCAGAGGACTCACTGAGAACGAAACGCTTCCGAATGGAGATTGCGTTCACAAGTGTCCGGAACTTGGAGCTTGTATCGCTGCTAGTCTATGGTGCGACGGCAGAGTTCACTGCCCTTCGGGACACGACGAAGCCAATTGCGGCAATGGCGCGAGATTACTTGGACTTTTGCCACCGGAAATGTGGCTTGTACTTGCTGGAGTCGCTGGAATTGTACTTGCCTTTGCGTGTCTTCTCGCTATACTTATTTGCAGGTAAATGTTGTTTTCTTGCACGAGATAAAAGGTTTTACTTGGTCTCCAGAAGTAGCGTTTTGTTTGTTATCATCATTATTACTACTGCTCTCTCGTAGAGAAAGCGTTGTTTTTATGAAAACAAAAAATTCATCTTTTTTATGTCGAAAGTCTCAGAATGGTCTGAAATATCAAGAAAAGTGGGTTAGAAAAATTGTACGGATGTACATATGTGTGTGATAAAAAGGCAAAAATTCATATAACTGTAAACTTCTTAACTATTTGACTGAATCAGCTCAAATTTAAACGACATGTACAGTACTGGAAAATCTTCAATTGGTATTAATTTTATTAAAATCCCTTCACGCCTTTCGTTTCAATCAGAATTGAATTTTTTAAATAAAAGTACGTAAACACCGTAGCTCAAATGACTTTTTGCTTATTGTACTGGAACTTCGTATCAAAATTGGATAAATTAATGCGATCTTTGGTATTGAATTTGAGCTTAATCGGTAAAGCGGTTTGGTTTTTATGAGTTTTTGGAATATCCGAAAAAATTTCGCTTCGCTGTAAATCAGGTAAAATTTCAACAAATGTTCACAGAGAAAATAACATTCAGACCTGCTCTCTACCAAATTCCGTGATGATTGGTGGAGCGATTCAAATGTAACGTTATTTTGAATTTTTCGAAAATTTTTTGTTTACGACAATATGTTACCAAATTTCATTTGTTGATGACTCATATTTCTGAAAATTCGAGATTTTGAAATGTATTCAAAATAAGGATGCAAAGTAGAAATTTGCACATTGCTTCGTTAATAATCTTCATTTTTCGAAAAGGTTCCTGTAAGAGAAATGTAGGATACATAAACTTCATCATAGCAGCGGATCTGCGAAAGATGAAAATGAATGGAGAAGCAATGTACAAAGTTGTCTTTTGCATCCTTATTATGAGTGTACTCGTTATTTGATATAAAAATGTCTTTTTAGTGTTAGAGTAATTTTTTTTGTGGCTTTAACAAATTTTGCAGGAGGGCTTTGAAGACACTTGCATTTGAATTCAATACCGAGCATCATTTTTCATTACTTCATTTTTGTAAAACTATTTAGGTCATTAGCTAAAAAAAATTGTGGCAGCTAAAGAACGCATTTCTTTTTTCTAAAAAGTCTTATAAAATCTGAAAAGATGATTCAATTTTTGTTGTTGTTGTGAATTTGTACATAAAAGCGAGTGTTGTTGCTCCAAGAGTGTACCGAATTTCAGCTCAATTGTCAAAGCTGTTCTTGAGAAAAGTGGTTTGGACCACTTTGCGTAATTTTCCATGAAAAACTATGACATTTTTTTTTACAAAACAGAGCTTTCTCCACGAGGAGGCAAAAATGCATGTAATGTATTTATTATTGATAAGTAAAAAAAATATTTATCAGTCCTGACAAAATTGATTTTGCTCATAATTTGACTTATGAAATTTCAGATCAAAGGCACGGGCAAAGCGGTTGCTGTACGACGGTACAAAGTCATCGGGTCGACCGAGACGAGCGCCGACCGAGGAGACACTTTTGGGCGTCGCTTCCTGACAACAGCCTCCCGGTTTCGTGGAGTACATCCACGTCGACCGGGAGACCACAGTCTAGCGATATCGTTCTGTGCTTCGCACCGTCCACTATTTTAATCCAAAACCCATGACCTTGTTTCGATTTCAAAAGTACATCCTATTCCCGTTCGTCACCGCGACGACATATTCCAACATTATATAAAAAAATAAATGACAAGACCCGCGAAAAATCTTTAAGCTACTTCTAACGGCACTGTACGATCAAACGTAAGATTCAGAGAAAATTTTAGACACTTCTCCATAATTAAAAAGCTTTTTAAAAAATTGAGCACGTTGAAGATGCTGAAAAGCTTGATTGTATATAATAATAATCCTAAAACGGTATTAGCAAATTGCCGGAAAAATTATTGTTCAACAAACGACCCCTCAACTTAACTTTCTTCCGAATTAAAATTACTTCTTAACTTTTTAGGGTACGTACAATGTTTTTTTAGTTTCATCTTTGAAAATTGTTTTTTTTTTTCAATGTTTGAACTGTATTTGCGAATCTACTTGATCAATAAGTGATTTCACGATCCGCCCATTCCAATGACTTTTCGCACCTGAAAAAAATCGTAATTTAAAAAAATTAGATAGAATTCTGGAAAAATTCATACATACACAGAAAAATAAACGCATAACTTTTATTTGAAAAAAAAAGTTAGATTGACATTAGGTAATTTGTTTCAAGTTTTCGTTTTCATTCATTTGTTTATAATATTTTGGAAGTATTGTCATGCAAAATCAACCTTTCAGCACCTATATCGTGCTTGATTTTTTTTCAGATCTTTATCCTATCATAAAATGTTCGAAACTCTTTCTAAATCGCACATTTGGCCGAAATGTACCACTAGAAATACCTTAACACCCTGATGGACTGTCGCGCACAGAAAGAACGCCTGAAAAGCTTTAAAAGGAACTTGGTACAAATACACGTATCTGCATCGACATCGTCGTTAGCGATGCGCGCTGTAGTATGTACTTGGTCTACTGTCGAGTCTACTTATTAATGGAGCTCGTAATAAAACGTAATAACATTTAAAAAAATCATCGTAGATGAAAAAAGACAAAAAAAAGGGTATCATGCGCCATACTCATAAAATCTACTTCACGTAACGTTGGAAAGTACATAAAATTTAGCAATCAAATTCGACACGATATCGATTATTTGTATTGAGTAGAGGACATATTTGCCCAAATCGCACGTTTGTTATGCATTTCATTACGCGTTATGTAGTAATTAGGAACTATAACGAAGCTCAGGGCAAAACTTGGAGGAAAAATCGCGTCGCTGATCGGTTTGTGTGCTAAGATTAGCATCGTCAGAAAAGACATGAAAATTGTTGGATATCGTACGGAGAGCGTGTTATAGTTGTTAGAATTTTATTTAAAAGCGCATAGCCCATCGGTAAATAACAAAAATACTTGTATAGCAAATATACTATAGTAGTAAAATCTATCGCACGATTACGTAAAAAAAACAATACGTAGCTGGATTAAAATAAATAATATCGATGAATTTACTGCCAACCGATTTCTGCAACGATGCGGAATTCCGAATGTTGTTCAGCGCACGCAAGCAATTGTATACAGATTTATCAGTCGGAACTAGTCGTCTAGTTAAATAACAAAAAAAGAAAAACATTACCCTCGACACCTCATGAAAAATGCGTCGATAACTTCATTGAATCCAACGTAACTACTTCGTAATAATAATAGCTAATGTAATATAGGCGCGTTGATGATTACATCTAGGTTTTGAGTTCCTAGACACAATCGTAAATTTAGACTTTTTCAAATCAAACGAGCACACTACTAAATGTAGTAACGAGATGTTGAAGAAGGAGAAGAAGAGAAGGAAGGTGAAGAAAAAATGAAAACAAACTAAAAAGATGATATTCTATAAATCTAGAGATATTAGCTGTATCGATTAATGGACCTGGACCGAGTAGACGCTTTTACTCGGAATGAAAGAGTTGCCGTTATTGCAGGTAATAGATTATTAATACAATGAATCGGTACTGAATGATGAAAGCTGCAAACATGTAATGTAGATTCAATTTCAATTCGACGAACGGATACTTGACGAATATTTAACGCGAAAATTGACATTAAGTGTCTTGATCCTGGTATGAAATTTTTTTTAATATGGTAAATTTGATTTGGAAAATTCCATGCATATTTGCGGAATTTCCGAAATATGAATCTCGGGGAATTGTTTCGATTGTGTTATCAATTTATTGGGCCAAACCAAAGAATTCCTATGCCTGCAAATAATTTCTCTTTTGTTTTTGTTCTTATTAAAAAACGGAACAATACGTTAAATTTTAGACGTGTATAACAAAAATTTAGCACTGCCTTATCAATAAACAAAATTTTGGTCTAAGTTACATGTAAAGTTTTGTCGTACATGTCTCAAAATTAACGTGAGTTATTATTTAGTATAATTATAAATTCCTTATACTTTTAGACACGAAGTTGATACTACAATTTGCTTTATAGTTATGATATTAAATGAAGATAAATAAAAAAGCCAAGATTTTGAACCAAAAATTGGCGGGTGAATATTCTAAATGAGTATATTTGGAGGTTGTTATTGAACTTAATTTCTTTATACAACTCGGCATCACGATGCCACTGCTTCTCTTGAAATATTAGAAAAGAGTTATCTAAAAAATTGCAATATTGTCAATGAATAATTTTCGTTCATTGATTAGTTAGATATGTACGGATTTATGAGCAATAAATGATGCAATAAAGGCAGAAAGACGTGAGAATATTAAAACCGGATTTTTTTTTGGTTTTATATTTTTATTGTTTTTCATTTTTACCTGGAGCTATTGACAATTCTACTGATGTACCTTAAATAAAACGATAATTTGCAGACATATAACAAAGTTCGATATAGCAAAAATGAGGTCAAGCATCCACTCGTTTGAATGAAGCCATCATCGGTAGTGTTCCATTTTATGCTTTTGTTATCTCGCAAGCGAATGATAATAGTACAGATAGCTGTAAAACTGCGTGACGAGCTCTGGCTACGACGGATTTTCCTGCGTGTATTTAGCGTTGCAGAATGAGACTTCGTTCGAGTGCGTTACTTATACATAAATGAATATAAGAGAGCCCGTAAAGATGAATTCATTGTCTTTTGTCCCTTCTACTTTGTAGGACCCATCGCAAGAAAATAGGCAAGCAATTTAAAGTACTCGAGTGATCGGCATGTCGGTAGAAAAAAATTCATTTTGGAATTGACAAATATAGGAATACATGCACGTATAATCAGCGTATAATCACTCCTCAAAAATTGTATGCAATACATGAGAACGATAAATAAATGAAACATCTCTTGTAGAAAAATTGGTTGTTGTTTGTTTTTTTACATGAAAAAAAAAATGCTCCAGGTGAGGCTCGAACTCACAACCCCGGCATTGCTCACGAACACTGTCTTATAAGTACCGTGCGCTAACCAATTGCGCCACTGGAGCTGTTGTGAACAAGGCCAGTAAAATCAGCTATCCCCGAAATTCGTCAATGACGCATCTACATTCTTTGATGTTTCTATTTTTCAGACCATACATGTTTGAATCTCACGATCATACGATAAAAACAGCCATTAGTGATTGCCAAATAGTATAGTTACATAATCTCGGTTTAATTACATTGTCACTTTTTTTCTAAAACGTTTAGCCAGTTGGTAACCACACGACAAAAAAATAATGTTAAAACATGTAACATACATTTTTCAATATTAGCTGTTTTTGCCTCTGCAGAATAAAATCTAATATTTATAAGTAATAATCACGTACTTTCCACAGAATATTGAACGAATATTGAAAAAAACATTTAGTTTCATTACAATTCAAAACAAGAACTGATTCAGAAATATTTTCACATCGTTCTGTTAAAAGGAAGCGTTTTTTTTTCTTATTTAAATGATATTTTATATGATTTCATATGGAGGAAATTATCTTTCAAGTATAACTTTCCAGGAAAAGCATTATTACGAAATATATCTGATAAAATGTGGAAATTAATTTTAGTAACATTTCCAGTCAAGTCCAGAATATTTTCTAAATATTTCGATGTTATCTTCGATAGTTTTTACACATTCTTTTCCCCCGTAAAAAATTAGTTTGATGAATGAAAGAGAAATTGCAGGTATCGGCGAATAGAAAATGAAACTTACACCGATTGTGAAGTGTAAAATAGTTTTGAAATAAACAAAACAGTTACTTAATCGTGAAAAGCAGTTTCCCATACGAACAGCTGATTCAATGGGAACAAATCAATAACTCGGTGCAACGTTCGATAAAATAAACATGCTTGTTTACTTTTCAGGGACAGGGAGCGACAATTGCGACACCCTCAGTGCAACATCTATCGGTATCATGTGTTTCTCGGAAGATCTTTTCCGCAGTTTCACCATAAAGCTATTCTAGTCACCATGGATTGTAGTTGCGACGATGAATCTCGTCTACTCTGGGCTTAAACTCAGATTACTACAAAAGGTTGTCACCAGTGGTACTATTATTTTTTTTTAACGTATTACGATTTATTCCATGAATGAAAATTTATTATTATCCTTTTCAATGTTCGACTGAATCGATATTCTACGTGTAGAGAGACAGAAAGAATTAAACGAAGTTTCTATAATCAGCAAAATCATCTTACATATTCACTGTATTTTTCAGAATGATTAATAAACAGAAACAGTAAAAAATTCGACTATATTTTATAGCGCAATAAAAAGCAGTGACAAAAATACATCAGGAGAATGATATAGTGATTTTATTATGAATATGAGGATGAAAGAGAGACCCGAAATATGTCAAACCACTTTCAACGAAAATAGTTTTACGGCAGCAAACATAATAAAGAACATCAGGCTATTGATTTGGTTATTAACAGAATGGCTATATGTTGTTTTTGTTGTTGTATTGGTTGATTTTTTTTAGTATTATTTTGAGGTTATGGAAAGGGTAGTTTCGACATGTAGAAGAAAATCTTTTTGGGACTGCAAATCTCTGCTGATATTTTGACAGATTAGTTAGCAATGTAGCGAGGAGTTAATAAACTTAGCAAGACAATTTGCCACCGAACAAAAAAATTAGACAAGCAAATAATTCGAAAGGAACGTTAAAAAATGTGAATGTATCATAATTGTGAATCATTGTGAAAACCTTTATTAGGCTGGTAACAATTTTTTTTACTATGGACATTCGATAGCCTAAAATTTATTAGCGAAGAAAAAATATTGTTAAAGTATCAAATAAATTTGTTAGTCAAGCAAAAAATTTATCATTGGAAAAAAGATATTGGTCAGGTTAGCAAATAACGCTATGGTGTAACATTATCAGATCCTATTAAAATTCCCGATCTTAAGATTTGGTGATGGATTAGTTAAAAACTTATTTGAAGATAATCAATCTTGAAAAGTTGATGCTTATCGCTAATCAGTGACCTCTGTTTCTAGTGAATTTTACCTAAACTTTACTAATAACAAAGAATTTAATCACAATATTCCCTAAACCTTTAAAATCAACAAATCCGAATGAAAGAACAAAACAAAAAAAAATTTATGTGACAATTTTACTATAGTACATCCCTCCACTGTTAGATTTGAAAAGCTAGAGGTCAATTTTTTTTTATTGTAATACTTACTCTTTTGCACATATTTCTATGCGATGAGAAAGTAAAACGAGCATGAATAATTTTAGACAAATAAAAATGTTTTTAAAACACGTTTTCCATCTGAATGACTGTCGATAATTAATAACTACTATTTACAATACAATTTGTATGTATATTCTACGATTATCAATTAAGCTAATGGACTGTTTGTTGTTTAAGAAAATCATACAATATCCTCATAATTAATCATAAGTATATTTAGACCAAAATAAATTCTGAATACAATTTTATTTACACAATACCCTTTGCTGCTGAGAGTAATAAAAAAATCAAGTTATTTCTGCTGAAAAACAATAATATTGATAATTACAGATAAAACGCAATGTCGAACGTGTATCCATCGTTGCCGCGATTGAGCGTGCGGGACAGTTTCGACGAGGAGGATTTGAGCGACGTAGACGACGAGGTTTTCATAAGGGATGGAAAAAACGGAGGTCTCAAGTTGGACGACGAAGGAGGAGTCAAAAGGCCTTTGATGGCACCGAGAAGGAAAACAAAAGCTGGCAGAATCAGTAGTAGTCCAAAACTACCATGCAGAGCTTTATTTGCTCCATTTTGCTATGGTCTTTTGGCGTTGCTTGTACTTCTCGGTCTAATAGTAGTCTGCATATACACCGTAAATCTCTTTCCCGTTCCCTTGAGTATTCTGAGAAACTGGTTGTCGGGTAAAGTGATAAAACCGATGAATCTAACGCCAAACTTTGTTGTTCCGTGTACTTCTCTCACTTCCACTGTTGTGTGGACGAGAACTCTGCCAAAATTTACGTCGGAAGCGCCTTTCAGAGGAAATGACGTAAATGGGGACAAAGTGGAGGATATTATCGTCGGATTTAGCACAGGTGCATATTATAAGCTGTTTTGTGAATTTTTTATGAAAGTACATGTCCGTAATGATCGAAAAATCCATACGTGAGCGAACAAAACAAAGTCGTGCACTCATTATTATTTATATCATGTTTATTTCATTTTTTATTCTGTTTTGCATTCCAGATACAACTTTGATGTGTTATATTGTGTAGGTGTACAGTGCGTCCTTGTGTTTGCACCCATGTCGATTGCCTGCGCATTTGTTGCCAAGGTGATAAGCTTTTTCTCATATTTCCATTCTTTTAACACAATTGAAAATGCACGCATGTGTGTCGTTGTTTATTGACTTTGCGGATAATTGCATACCTACGTCTATATTATAGGTACACGAGGCATTGTATTCTTATTCAGCTCCTTTTTTTTCTGAGTCACCAATTCTGAGAATACATTCGCATGTATTAGAAAGTATTTTTCAACTTACTTTTCCGAAATTGAAGTTCGGTATTATCTTAAAACTGTTGCTACTTCAGACATTTTTCGAATTCCGTTCCCGAAAATACAAGTTCGCTATTTTCTTGAAACTGTTTCTAGTTTAGATATTTTTCGGATTATTTTGCCAAAAATGTAAGTTCCTTATTTAAAAAAATTATTTCTACTTTAGGAGCTCGAAAAAGCTAATAGAGTAAATACGTAGTAAAATTTTTACGTGTTTGATGAATTATTTTATGCAATAGTTAGACTCAAACTTCCATTTTTATTTGCAAAATTTGATGTTTGCACCAAAATAGTTACATCAACGTTATTTTTACTTCAGATTTATCAAAGGTGCAGGATTGTCTGTCGTTTTCACCCAAATAGTGTCAGTGTGTAAATTCGTTTTTTGTAGGTCTGGACGCAATCGATGCTCCAGAATATCTGTGTGATTTATACTTTGGTGGTCTAAAACCATGTTTGGGAGGGATTATGGCTTTGGACGGTAAATCGGGAGAAACTATTTGGATCTATTGGACATCACACGCAATATTTAACGTGGATTGTGGAATGGATATAACGAACGACGGTATCAAGGATTGTTTGATAACCGGAAGAGGTGGAATATTACACGCTGTGGACGGTAATCTTGGAACGAATATTTGGAAATACGACGGTGGCGAGGATACGGTTTCACAAGGTAAGAAAATAATCATGAAATATGAAATAATATGACTGGAATTAGAGTAAAACGAAAAAGACATATACATTATTCGTTATATTCATTCAATGTATTCTATAAATGTAAGTATTCTATAAATATTCTTATTATGTTATTAGTATAATCCATGTTCGATTTAAAAAAATCTGGAACGCACATTGTATAAAACAATCAATAAAATTATCGTTTTCTATCGATAAAATTTAATCAGCAGGTGAGGAGAGTATCCTGGATGTCTACGATGCAACTTACATGTACGACATCGACAGTGACAACATCGGCGACGTAGTTGCTTCGCACACAGTACAATTTGGAGAATTGCGTTCGAGCGAAATTCTCGTGATATCTGGAAAAGCGGGAACGATAATCAGTCGCGTAGATTTCCCGAAAAAGGAGGAGCTCTTCATAGCTCCGCGACCTCTGCTGCATCCTGATGGAGAAACGATGCTCGTTCTCGTCTCCAGTACTCCAGAAAAATCAGGAGGACTCTACGTTATTTCTTACAGCAAACTCATTCACGGATATTTGGTAATATTTAATACTGACTGAATTTTTGTTTTGTGTCATTCTGAAGTATTTCTCAAGTAATTAGTTTTACTTTTTCAATTCCCAACAATATCGCATAAAGTTAAAATTGGTATTTCAATCGATAAATAAATTAAACCACAAATGTTATCTATAGTTTTTAAATACTTTCTAACACTCCAAATTATGTTCGGTTAAACTTCCAAGTAAATTTCGAGTAAAACTCGAGTAAATCTTGTAACATGTACAATCACATACTTGGGCAAAATATAAACTAAAAATCTTTCGGGAAAATTCGATCAAAGCATAGAATAACATATTACGTATATTTTCAGCAATTGGAATTGCTGAAGTAATTAGATTTTTGAAATTTTTAGGAATATCTCACGAAATTTAAATTGTATGTTTAATCGACAAAGGATTTTAGCCACAAATGTTATCGATTGAGTGGTTTCTATTTCGGCGACGGTTCGAATTCGTTCATTTGCACACCATCCAACTGTTCCATTGGGGGAAACTTTGTGTAATATTTGAGACCGATCGGATAATAATTACGTGAAGCCCGTGAAGTTTAACATTGTTTTTGAACGGGAAATTAGTAACTGTCAAGTTTTTGTCACATAACTTAGTCATATAATTTCCTCGAGAGTTGCCATTTACAATATCTTCAACCTCAGTTTTTGAGCATAAAAATAGCTCATGTAGAGGTCGAAAAAATATTTAGATGATGATTTATTGCACTTTGTTTAAGGAGTAGTTTTTATTCAAAATTCGAAATTTTCTAATTTACTCCAAAATTTGTATATGATATATATTCTATGCAGAACAAATACAGAATTTTCTGTGGTAGTCTATAGGGAGTAAAAAAAGCCTAATTATTCTAAAAAGGGGTGTTATAAGACCGAATTATTCGACATTTAGTGCAGAAAAAAATTCGGAACAATGTTTGAGAAATTACTATTGGACATAAATCTACGGTTGAAAAATGTCTCTTAAAAATCTCATGACTAAATGGTCGAAAAATATCTTGGTGGAAGTTGGATTTTGATATCTGCCTCCATCGTTTTGTTAAATAGAAATTTTACAATCATATGGTCATGAGATCTTCAAGAGATATTTTTCAACCATAGATTCATGTTAAATAGTAGTTTCTTAAACATTGTTCCAAATTGCTTTCTACACTGATTGTCGAATAATTTGGTTCCAGAACATCCTTCTGTAGTGTAGTTAGGCTTTCTTAGTCCGTATAAATTACCACGGAAAATGCTGTATTTCTTGTGTAAAGAATAAATATCATATACAAATTTTGGAATAAATTAGAAAATTTCGAATTTGCAACAAAAACTACTTATACAAAACAGTACAATAACTCAGCCTCTTAATAATTTTCCGACCTTTATATGGGCTCTTCTTTTTATGCTCAAGGTCTGAGGTTGAAGATTTTGTACATATCAACTCTCAAGGAATTATTCTGCTGATTTTTGAGGCGCAAACTTCACGGCTCTTAATTTCACGTTTAAAAACAATGTTAAACATTGAAGGATTGTTTCCCCCAAAATACTATTCTATTCTTAATATCGAGTAAAATTTGAGTAAATCTTGTAAAACCTACAATAATGACATATTCGAGAGATGAGAATACTGAAAATCATGCGGAAAAACGTAGCAAAGCATAGAATAACACATGACATAAATTTTCAGCAATTGCACGAGCTATGCTGGGGCGATGGTAAAGGAATATTGCTACCGCCGATTCTAACCGACATAACATCAGACGGCACCGAGGATATAATAGTCGCGACCGTAAACGCGACTATTGCTGCGTTTAATGGCTTCACGCTCAAGCCAATTTGGAACTACACGGTAGCGGGTTCCGAAATAATAAGTATACCAATCCCCGGTTATTACAACGACGACGACGTTCCAGATTTCATGGTGAAGCATCAGGTCGGCCCCGGTTATCCTCTTTATTATTATACCGTTTCAACGATACTAAATGGCAAAGATGGTGCACCTCTGTTAGAAAAACCGCTTGTTGACAGTCTAAGTGGTCAAATGTCTGGACTTTCGATAAGCGTGGATGATTATGGCAACGACTGGTTCCTCCACTGGTCGTCAAATTGTCTAAATCACGAAGGAGCTCACGAAAAGTACCGTTTTCTTCAGGGCCAAAGTTTGCTTTCACAATCGCGAGCGGATCTCTGCAAGTTGCTTTACAACACGACATTAGTAACGAATCTTTGGGCTCTGAGTCAACACGTTGGTCCGCCTGGTCAGTCTCTTTACTATTCGGAAGACTGGAAAACCGTGGAATACAATAATTCGATAAATCCGCGTGAAGAAGCGGACAAATATCTGCGTAATCACGATAATTTCGATGGTTTGAATCGTATTTTGGATTCTGGCTTGAGTTTGGTGTCGGAAAGATCACCGAGAATCGACAAAAATCACCGGAAGTCCTCGAGTTTTCGTCACAGAGTCTCAGACCCCAAAAACGAAGATATAGCCGATGATTTCTATGTGAAGCAAGTTCCCCACGCTCCGAATATCGTTGAAGACGATAATTTCGTGCCTGAAACTCGGTACGAAAATTCTGCAGCCGTTAAAACGTACGATCCCTACAAAGAGCCGGAAAATTTCAATTCCAAGGACAAATCCCGAGACGACAACTGGAATGGTTGGCCGGATGAGGAAATCGAACGGGAAAAACAGTACGACGCGATTTACGATGATAACGATGAAACTGATCCAGCTGAAACTTTGCGCGGCAATGACGTTCGAGAACAGCGCAGCGATTTGACGGAAAATGAAATTACCCGAGTCAATAAATCGACGAGCAATCAGTACGATCCCAACATGGATTACACCAATGGTCGCGGTAAATACGCTGAATATCCTCCGCCTCCGCCTCTTCGAGCAGAAACTTCGACATTGCGTGAAGAACAAATGAATCAGGAAGGAAATATTGAGAAAAAAAGAAGAAAGCGACCAGGATTCACGAGTGAAATGCAGAGGGGCCGAAGAGGCGATACTTCGGTGCAATCAGATGAGGAATATGCGAATATCGAAAATATATTCAAGCGGGAATCGATGAGGAATTATTTGAATGAAAAAAGTGGATCAAAAGGCGGTAAATTAAGGAGAAAACGTAAAAATAGGAGCGATGGCTCGACTCCGAATAAAGGAATTCAGCGTCAGCCACCAACGGGAATTTTACTGCCTTCGATTTTACGATCGACTGGAAAGACTTCGATTGATTTAGTATTTTCTACGTATTGGCTACCTCCTTCTCAAGTTTCTTTGGTTCTTTTGCAGCAAGATTTAGAATGCATCCGGTCGAAGCGTTTGCAGAATCCCGAGGCGTTTGACAGCAGTGATATCCTTGTGGAATGCTTAGCTGAACGGGGAATCGACTACAAACTCTATCAAGAAGGAACTTCGAGAGAAAACGTGAAGATTCCACTCGGTCAGATGACGGTTTATAGAATCAAATTGGAATGCACTTGTCCCGAGGATATGCTGCCGGGATTTCCGTGCAAAAACATTTCTCAGCAGCAAAGTTGGTCCGCCCACTTGGGAAACGCGGCCAATGGGTTTTTCAGACCTTTGCGCAAATCCGCGAGTGTCTGAACTATTTTCATTGTGTTATTTTTCATTGTGTCGAGTATGTATCGCAATGTGGAATTGAAATAAAATTTCTTTCGAGAACAATTGTGTTCGTTCTTAATTGGTCGTAATTATGTTTTCGCATTTTATGGTAAAACGTAATCAATGAAATTCTATATAAAATATTTTTCAGTCTGAATAATTATGAGCATAAGAAAATGGCGACATTATAAACCTTTTCTTCAATGAGAAAAAGTAATTGTAAATAAATGATTATCTTTTTAAATATTTACAGTGAATGGGTTTGACTATTAAAGAAATTTTAATATCTTTATCAAAGCTGCAGATACTTCTGGCAATATCGCACCTGTTAACCACATCTAAGAAATTTTCAACTATACAATCGTAGATTACTTTTCTCACTTATCAATCTACAACGGTGATATCATAATCTGCTTATCAGCCAAATACCTAGTCATCGATAAATGATAAATTTAATTTGAGCGCTCAGACAAAGTAGGTGAAATATAAAAACATCACCTGCGTTGGTCATTTTAAGAAAATTACATATGTATTAGGGTGTGTTTAAAAAAATTTTCTCGAAAATTTTTTACTTGCCACATCGAAAAACTGAAGCTTAAATCCTAATATTGGCTCTCGTTAAAGGAAAGCTACGCCCAAATTTTTTTTGGAGGTGACTCAATGACATTTTGAATTTCCCACTTGACTAACACGTTGAAAATAAAATTCCTTTGTTTGAACGGATATCATTATTTTGTACACGGAGCTATATGTCGTAACACCTGATAGCTTGAACGATTACCTTCAATTCCAAGTAGTGTACTAAATTTTTGGCCGCATCATTTCTGAAATATTCGATTTTGCGTAAACAAATAATTTTTACCTTTCCAAAAACCGATTATGGAAAACGAATTGCGATTTTTCTTGGTCGAAATATTGTGAAAATATATATAAAATCTATCCAAGATATATATCAACTATTCTTCATTCAATTTAGCGTAATTTGTTATTATTATTGTTATTATTATTATTCGATAATGAAATGCTTATAAAAATGTCTAAACATTCTTTTCTATTAACTGTACACGATCGACATTCTGGGTTTATACTATAATATTGTGTCTCGTAAAGAGCGAACACCGTGTGAATGTTTCTAAGAGGTAGCGTAATGAATTCACATTCTCACCCGATTTATAATTAATTGTTAGCAATGGCAAAGAGATGAAAATCTTCATGTCACATTTTACAAAAGTCCGTTTGGTGTTCTCTTGTTACGAGACTCAATATAACGGTATAAACCGGAATTTTTCGCCGTGACGGATAAAAAAAATTGTTGGACGTTTTAATAAGCATTTTATTGTGAAATAAAAGTCCTTGAAAAATTTTATACGGATTTTGACAGTATTACTACCAAGGAAAATGGTAGTTTGTCTGGTACAAACGTTTTTTTAAAAAGCGAAAAACACGCTTCTGCGCAAAATTGAATATTGCGCACACTATGTTGGCAAAGATTTAGTACAATACACAGAATGGAAGATAATCGTTAAAGCTATCAAATGCTATCTCACATACCACCGTTCATCGTGTACGAAAATAATGATATGCTTTCAAACAAAAGATTCAATTTTCTACATGTTAATCATATGGGAAATACAAACGGTCATTGAGCAACCTTCAAAAAAATTCGTACAAAGATCTTCTTTAACGTGAACCAATATTAGGATCGAGACTATTGTTTTTTGATGTGGCAAGTAAAAGAAAAAAAAAAAGTTTTTTTTAGACACACCCTAATATGTATATTCTTCAATAAAATTCTTGTATCAATCAAGCTTATGAAATAAAAGAATGAGCGACTCTGGATGCAACTCACAAAATTGACTTTTGGAAAAAAATATTTTGATCGCAGTGTTAAAATGTTAAAACTTATGATTTCGTAAACGTTTCCACAAAATGGCTAAAAAAATCGTATATCGTTTTCTTGATAATCACGAACGAATTAATAACTGATACAACAGTTACCTAATGTTGAATTAAATTTTACCTATTGAACTCGGTATTGTAGCAACCTCCGCGTTTGATCGATACATTTTCGTGACACCCCTGTTATAAAACAAAAGCCTACTACTTTCAAAGCATCAGATGTCCTCTTCGACTACTGGAAATGTCACCGACGAACATCAAAATTTCATCTCCATTATGGCGATCGACAGACATAAAAGATCTACATCGTCGTCGAATATTAAAAAACCATGCGGCCAGGGATCGATCAACAGTTCGCTTCACAATCAACGGAATAAACAACAAAAATTTGTCAGGCAAGATAATAATGTATAGTTATTGGGTTACAATGTGTGGAGAATACTTTGTGTAACTTTCAAATTACATTTGAATAGGTATTCTGTATTTATACTAAATTTAATTCTATTTTGAGCCTCCTTATATCATAAAAAGTTTTTGGAAGATGTTATCACTTCTTAAATAATTGAAAAATAATTTATTCACGTTTTCAAGAAGTTTATCTGGAAAAGTGTCGTTATATAGTTTTTCATCTATGAAGTGTAATTTAAAAAATTGCAGCTGCAGAGAACTTCATTTATGTGGAGAACCACGAGGAGATAGTGGAATTGAGGCCGAAAAGTACGAAAATGGGGAGCCGAGTAGCAAGACTAAAGGAACACAGACCGATTATCGTGAAAGTTCAACACAGACTTCACCGTGGGAAGTTCCATATAAGCTGATATTACGAGCAAGTATGTAGTGTATTTCAAAAATTATAATTTCAAGCTTTAACAAATATTTGGATTGAGCAATTTGTTCACCTTTGTTTTTTTAGACGAGACTCCTGAAGTATTGAGCCTTGTCAAATCAACTTGGGGAAATGGATTACCGGCTGGTATCCACGAAGTGCAAATTATCCAGAGGATGCGGATGAAAAGAGCTTGGCTCGAGGCCCTGCCAGCGGCTGATACTCCAGAAAATATTCGAGCTCGTGAAGCTATTATAGCGGCTATTGAGGCAAACGAATGGGCTTTTCGCGAAGCGGTAAATAAATAATAATTGTTTTTTAATCGCCAAAGTCGATTAACGATCAAAGTACGATTCCCCTCTTATTTCTCTACTTAATATGCTATTCGTTCGGTTCTTGTGTAAATTAATTGTACTGATTGTTCGGGGATACTTTGCTTTTAGTACAAAAAAGTAAAACATAAATCAGCAAAAAAATTATCCATACAGGTGAAATACATTGATTTTTAAATATTTTCAATCATTTTTTATCTCATGAAATTTCATTGTTTTTTATCCCGTGGAAACTGTTTATTATTCATATTTAATAAGAGGCTTAAATAGTTTTTTCTAGATGGGTTAAATTTATTTGTATAAAAGTCTGTATGCGACGTATAATCAAATAAACTATTACGGATTACGTAATATCATCAGGAAATACAATACATAATGGACATGCGAATGGAGCTGATGGAACGTATCGCGAATGAAAAGGGCAGGGTAAAGGAAGAACAGACTGGCAAGCGAATCGAGGGATATACCAGGCGTTTGAGTCAATTGAGGGACAAACAAATTCATAAAATCAGAGGAAACTTTCTCAGGGAAGTTCGGAAACTGAATGTCAAACATCGAGCGTCGAAAAAACGTCGTCCCGACTTTATAACGAGATTTTCCAGTGCGAAATCTGATCTTTATTCAACCGATAACAGATTTGGTGGGAAAATGGAAAAAACTTGCGAGGTTTTGAGTAAAACGTTGCAAACAGAAACATGTTTAGATGGTAAGTGTCCGAAATTGAAAAGAAAAATGAGAAAAAAAAACAATTAAAAAAACAGTGTTCTATAGAAATTCCTCTAAAGCGGTATAAATAAATTAATGCGTACAAATCGGTATAAATAAATTATTTCAGGGGCAATGGACACGGATGATCCGCCAAAGTGGCGGCATATTGAGCAGCCGGTACGTGGATCAAGAAGAGATTCCAAGCCTACAGAATTGTGTCCCCGTCAGACGAGATGGAGCGACGAAAAATTGCGAAAACTTCACGCTGATCTGAAAGCCATAAGATTAAACAATACTAATGACGAAGGAAGCCATTTACCAAGTTTGTTAAAACGCAAACTCAAAGTACCATCTTTGCCTGTGACTCCAGCAGCAAGAGGCGGCGATAACTCTGACAATTATTGGGACAACTCGTCGTTGTTCATCCAGAAAATAACTCGGGGTAGAGCTGTACAATGCATGGTTAGTTTAAAGCATTTTTTTCCGGTACCGATAGGAAAAAAACAATATTTAAAAAAATCACAAAAGAATATTTTATTATTTCATCTTCATATGGATTCTTAAGAACTAAATGCAAAGTAACAATAACATGATTTTTATGCTAGTCCGCAACAGGATTTAAAAAAAAATACATTTTCGATAAAGCTACATAATAGCCGTTTGTTAGATTTTCAATTATCTACCCGCAACAAAACGTAATTCAATCAGTCGTTGATATAGATTTATTTTTTAGATGTTCGAGGGACGTAATAGATGCAGGGAATTAATAAAAGAACTTCAGTCTATGCGCACTCTACAAGAATCCACCGCAGAAAATAAATCGGATGAATTTGCTCTCAAAAACGAAGGATATGATGGAGGTCTGCAAAATAATCGTCTTTACGAGATTCTCGATTCCCTGGAAGGAATGACCGTCGCTGGATTGCTGGACTTCCTTAGCAAAGTGAGAATTATAATATCACTATCAAACAGATATTAATTACTTCATAAAATAGTTTTGCAGTAATGAGTATGCACGTTGAAAATTTTATTGATTTTATGTTTAGGATACAACTGAAAAAGTGAAAAATTCATTGGATTATAGATTAGCATGTGTTATTATTGACACTGTAGGAAATTTTGATTATTTTGGGAAAAGTGAAGATAAAAAAAATGCATATTCAAACATCAAAAAAAATTTCAGGAGGATATACGACTGCGAGAAGAGCGAAGAGCTCACGGATTCGCGTTACTTGCCGAAAGGGAACGAAATAGAAGAGAAGCTGAAGAAGCAGGAAGACGTCAGCTTGAGCGTAATCGACGTCGTGAATTGGACGAAATGTTCAGACAAATAGTCAAAGTAAACCAAGATTCGGTCGAGGCTTACCTCGAAGACGTTATTAAGGAGGGTATCGAGTGGGTCTCAGACGATCAAGCTAGGCAATACGTCATGGAGCTCGCTGACAAGATTGACGCCTCAACGAGTCAAGTTACCGATCATAAGTAAGCCGAACAGCTGTTTTAACTCCTTTTTATTATGTATTTAGGTAAATAATATTAATAAAAAGCAACAAACTTACGAATTTATTTTGGTTCGCATCACTAATAATTTCATGTCGACATTTATCTTTTGTAAAACTAAAACCAACCTTTTGCTTTAAAAATCGCCCGTAAAATCAATTACAAATTGCAATTCTTAGTGCGTACTTGTCAGTGGAATAACTAGTTAAACTCTTTCTCTATTAAAAAAAAATAATAATAATGTTGTCAGTCAAGAATTTACGAATTCAATTTTAAACTAGCAAAGTAAACAAAAATACTTAAAAATTTATTTATCAATTTCTGATTTGTTCTCGCCTCATTAATAATTTAATTTCCACAGTTGTTTTTTAGTCATACTAGAGTCAAACTTCCTACTATAAAAACAAATTAAATTACAACAAAAAATTCTTACTGTGTACTCGAGAATTGAATTACTAACTAGTTCACCTGCTTTTATATACAAAAAAAATTATGTTGATATCTAATCGTGAATTTAAGAATTTTATGTTACATTGACAGAGTAACGAAAAATATTCGTATCAATGCTTCTTTTTTTCCAATCATTGAATTGGAAACCGGCAACAAATTGGAGCAAAATATACAATTTTTTCTGTGTACTATTGTACATTACTTAATAATTCTACAACAATTTATTTTTTAGCGATCCAACGAAGGACGAAGAATTGATCGCCGATATGGTGCACAATATTCTTTTGCCCGAAGTGGACAAGGAGATGATCAGGAAGAAAATACGAGCGAGACAACAGACTTACATCCGCGAAGCTCGAATCGCAATTGACAACGAAACGTTAAAATTAACGGAAAAGAACAAAGAAATTTTTTCGGACGAACAGGGGATGGAGAACGAACTATCAGAGGTGGAAGATGACTCTTCGGTCTCCGAAATTTAGTTACACGATTGAATTTTTTCTCGTGCACTATTGTTCTTTAGCACATTCTTTTATTGTCCGTAAATATTAACGTAATAAATATCGTTACTGCGCAATTTATTTATAATATTTCTTAAGGTCCCTGGACACTTTTAGCTAATAGAGATATTGAATTTAGCGACGGCTACGAGAGGAAATCAGTAGCTCGCTACATTCAGCAGCATAAAAAGTTCTGATTGGACATTCAATTTTGAATGACGCTAAAAGTATCCAAGGGCCTTAAGGGGATGTGACACACCGATTGAAATATGTAATAAAGTTTCCTTATTATTTAAAGTCACTTAACGTAATGTGCTATACATTTTTGCTATTCTCAGTGATGATTTTTCAGTCGCACTCACGGAAAATCAGTCGCTAGCGCACATCACATTAAGGGAAACGGAGACGGCAAAATAATTAATATTCATCGATGAAATATGTACCAACGGAGCATAGAAAAGAAAGTAGGGTACACCTACCATTTGTGGACACTATCATTATTGGCCATAAAAAAATGTATATATCAATTTATAATTACTTCAATTCTATCAATCTGAATAAAATTATTTTACACGAATCAAAGCAAATTACACATTGCACATGCAATGCTTAAAATACCTAATTGTTTTATAAATTGTATTCGAAGCCCTTTGCACCATTTGTGGCCATCACCGTCATTTACATGCATTAAGACCCATGGATCAAGTTGATGGCCACAAACGGTACTTCCACGCTATCTCCGTCGATATGTCACAGCACCTTAATTGTATATATATCGTTGTTAAAGCATAAGATTTTCCTCATTTTTCTCAGCACATGATTACGTCATTAATGCCTTAGTTACATAATTATCGATATGGTACTTTTTATTTGCTTCTACCGACGCCGATTTTTCGTTCACAAGATTAAAAAATAATGGTGTGATTGAACGGTGAAATAAAATGTCTATACTCGCAGTACGACGAAAAAAAATACGAGGGGGAATTAATTTGCGTGTTTCGCTTTGAGATTCGGTGGGCGTAAAGCGAAAGCGCGTTAAAAAAATCGAGCGTTAGTGGCCCTTTGCTGGAGATTCGTCGATTAAATTTGGGCATAAAAGATCGGACATGAATTTTTTGAATTTAACGTCCTTCGCGTCGCTCGACGATTTCCTCTCGACTATAAGCTTTCGTTTTTTCGCCTGAAGTTCTTTCGACTGCAAAACTTCGGGTTCTCGAGTATTTATAACTTCGATGTGTTTCCTTTGGCAATTTTCTATGGGATCGGGTTTTTGCGTCTCTTCGCGAGCTCGGCTAAGTTCTGCCGTGAGATCGCCGATCTTTTGCTCCCAATCTTCGAGGTGTCGCTTCATTTCTGCGAGCTGCGTATCCTGATCGTGTAACTTTTTGGCTTGCTGCTGAAGTTTCACGCTCTGTGCTCGCATCTGAAAACCCTGACGCTTCATTCGCAAACGCAGTTTGCTCATGCGACTCTTTATCGACAAAAATGATAGTCTATTTTTCTTCGTTCTAGTGTACATCTTTTTGAAGGCTCTGTTCAATTTTTCGGTGTTTGCGCTGTGGGAACTCATGAACGAGCTCGAACTCGAGCCCGCTCCGTGATGGGTCATCATTAGACCTCCTCCAGGCAATTCATAAGCACTCACGCTGCTGCTCGATGATGTACACATGCTGTGCTTAAGGGCTGGCAAGATTTTTTCGTCGAAATGTTCCATAGCCATGCTACTGATATCCCGGAGCTCCTGAAGGATCTCGTGAGTCCTCGGCGGGGTTTTCGAGTCACGTATCAAACGTAGAACTCGAAATATTTCGTCTATTACCTATAATACAATAAGAATCAAAGTAAAGCACCTTTCTTTAGATTCACTGTGCATTTTACAATCAGGCTTGTACACTGTTAAAAAAATTCACTAGAAAAATTATAGTAGCAGACTGGAAGTTTTGATTCACAACTTGTACCATACACTTTTTCTCCAGCTATATTAAATATTTAAAGTAACAATACTGGAAAAAGTTATGGACATTTGGCGATTCACTGTTATCAAATACTGGGAATGTACATTTTGTTTTTTTTTGTTTGTATGTTATTTTCAAATTTCGTGCTCGTAAGTGTCAATTCATATTCTGTGGCATTCCCTTATTTCTTAATATCACTTATGAATATCACTAAAGAAACTTAGAATTTCTCATTACAAGCATATCAGTATTGGAAAACGCCTTTGAATGAAACAATGACACTGTGATTTTGGAGTACGTACAATACAGATTTCCCGAGAACTACTCCACACTCTGTATGTGAGTAGTTTTTTAGCATTGGTGATGATGAAATAAATTTTACACAACTATTGAAGTTCCATATATGTTATTTATGTCGATTTAGCCACTTTTTCTTTCAACTCGCTCCTCTATGTGTATTTTTCACTTTTTTTCAAATGCAAATATCTCGAATCTTGAAGGTCATAAATAATCTCTTTGCATAAAAGTTATCATTTTCTGTTGGCCTTTGAGTGGATTTTTTATCAAACAAATGGAGAAACTATTTTTATTTTAAAACGGATTTTTTTTAGACTGAAAAAATTACAGGTTGTATAAATATTCATGTACTTATTTTATTAGGAACAACAAAGGATAATTTAAAACATAACAACAGAAGACAGAAAGCCAGTCAATGATTCTATTACAGGAAAGCACAAGAGGTGAAAATACTTCAAAGAATGTCTTTCGTCTCTGCAACTAAAATAGAATGCTTGGAGCAAAGATTATGTCCAACAGATGCTCCAAAAACTCAAAAGTCTTAGTACAGATGATCATTTAATTCTATAGCCCGAACAAACATTTCATTGCGGAAAATGAATCCATTGAGCTCAAGGCAAATGTTAGTCACTTATGATTGCGATAGAACCAAGTCCAGAAAGAATTGAAAATCTATGAAACCATTAAGGTAAATGGCCCAGTTTCTGACACTTTAAAGGCAGCTTCGTCACTCTGCTCATCTAAAACCATAGGGTAAACGAGGACCCAATGAGCATTGCAGTTTCTGACACCACCATTTTCGAATTTGCTTTTGGCTGTTTCTGAAATGATTAGAAGATGAAACAGGGCTGTTGTTTACCTTAAGGTAGTCGCCTTGCTACGTGCTAGTCAAGTCAGCGTTAAATTTTGAAACACACTGTGGTTTACATTTATTGTGGTTCAATTGACAGTTTTAAAAATGAATTTGAGCACCAGCGTGTATTCTCAATAAGTAAATACATCTGCAGCCATGGTTTAAGCAGATAATACACATATATATGCAAATGTTCGATGAGATGTTTCTGTCATCTAGTTATATATTAGAAAAAACGATAATATTAGTCCGATTATGAAGAGCAATAGATCACTTTGTTTATTGAAAGATGCTTTAACGAAACGATCATTCAGTGTTATTATTTTTTCAAAAGTTACAACCATTTGTATGTCTAATGTTAAGTTAAGGTGGATAAACAGACAGTTGTAATTTTTGTATAAATAATATTCCTGAAAAATCTCTTTGTTAAATTATCAGAGCAACTTTTAATGAACAAGCTGAGCTATTGTTCGTCATAATCAGACTAATATTATGATTTTTTCTAATATATAACTGGATGACAAAAACATTTTATTGAACATTTGCATATATCGTAGTGTATTTTCTTTCTAAATCATGGTTGGTAATTTAATTATGTATTAAGAACACATGCTGATGCCTAATTCAGTTCATAGAAATGACAATAAAACCTCAAAAACTCAAGAAACACTTCTCAAAGTTTAGTACTGATTTGACTAGCACATATAAAGGCTACTTTAATCATTTTGTGCCGTATTCTCAATTGGAATGAAAGTAGTAAAAATACCGAACAGAATGTTTTTTCTTAGCAATCAGAATAAAATGCTGTAAATAAAGTATATATACTACAATTGTTCCAAAAAGTTTGCCTCCTTGATACAGATGAATGGATTAATTCTATAATATCATCACATAAAAAGGTCAAATTTATGAATGATAAATATATTAAGACCAGAGCTCAATTTGTCTCAAGCAAACTGTAGGCACTAAAAACAAAGCTACAAAGGAAAAATAAGAAAAAAAAACAAAACCAAGCATAAAAATTAAAAAATTCCTACTTTTTTTCTCAGCAATCAAACAATGACTCCTAATAAGACTCACGTTTAATATATGCTTTAAAAAGTAAAAATCTCAAGTTCACATAGTTATGGCATGAATTTGAATTAAAACCTTACAAAAAGAGGATAGATTTATTCATAAACAAGAATCCACTGTGAACAAAAGCCAAAAAAAAAGAGAAAATGAAACCACAAATTATTTCGTAATCAATTGAAACACATTGCAGACAAAAATACCAAAACAAATCTTTTATTTTAGCAACAAAAAATGAAGTATTGGATTGTAAAACCATAGAAGATGAAATTATCATATAATTAATGAGTGACAAACACTTACCTTTCCAGGAATGAAGCAACATAGGTGAAGATTGATATATTTTATAAATGTCATGGAGAGCATAGAAATTCTTGTTTCGATGGCAGTGAGAGCATCGCAATGTCGTGCAAGAGGATGATTCCGCCTTTCGGATTCTCTTCGTGGTAATTGGACTTTGACAGAGCGCAAACATTGAGCGTGATATTTTTCCATGAGGCTGAAGCCTCGATTGAGCAGCTTTTGGCATGTTCGATTAAAATGCCTGCACACCTGCGTAAATGACAATGAATTATAAACATTTCTTAAAGTTTTCACAGATCACATTCACTGAGGGTTTTGCCAATCTCTTACAATTCTGTTTTTAGCTATTTCGTCGTACGAAAGGTTGGAAAGAATCGTTTCAAGAACGACATCAGGGAGGTCGATTATCAGCATCATTGCAATTCCTTCTTAGAACTTTCTCCACTTTTTGTTTGTTCCTATCTCTTGTACTTTTATTCAACACGAATTTAAACTTGTACGTCACGTTTATGCGTCTCGTTTCGTACAGAGATCACTTGCAATTCTACGCCGAATATATACGTAGGACGAGCAATTTTGTGACACAACACTCGCCAAGCGAGAGTGCTTTGTGTTGGTTTTTCTCGTGCTGCGAAATTATGCATACTGCAACGCTATTTTACCGACAGAGCAGACAAAACAAGGTGTGTGTGTTTGTGTTGTGTGGTGCTGCTACTCGGTCGGTATCAAAAACTGTAGAGCGTAACTATTGAAAATAATGTTTCAGGCAAAGATGAGAAGTGTTGACTGCGTCTTATCACTCGACAGTCAGTATTTCTCGACTTTTATTCGAAAAATCATCCGCAGCAAGGGATAACACTTCGGAAGTTTTCAGCTTTCCCACTCGCACTATTATAACGATCTGAAAGTGACAGATAATATGTCTCACATCATCTTACGACGAACGGCAATTGAGTTCCGAACAAACATCTGTCTCCTATGATAAAAAGCTGGTAAGTCTAATTTACCGTAAATATTATGTGATAGCATTGGTACGCGACTTGTAGATAACTTCATTATCGACGGAAAGCCTATATTTATTTGTGCATCGAGTCAAGTGGCGATGCTTACGGTGAGCTTGGAACTAATAGTGCATTAGATAGCATCACCGTGGATAGCATTTAGGAATATACCATTACTTGCAAAGTGGCACATGCCGCCAATAGATGGCGATACTTAGCTAGGAGTGAAGGAGCGAAAGAAGAATATTTCTAAAAGGTACCTAAGCAAATTGTGAAATGGTGAAGAAGCAGACGATGTTCTGTAAATAGACGAGACGCTGTAAGTTTTTTTCAATAATGTTGGAATTATTATATCCCTAGCATTCTTGGCAACCGTTGTTTTTTTTACTAATTTGTGGTTTTTCGCATAAAATAAAACCTAAAATTGGTTATGATGACTGTAGGAACAACCGTTTACCGAAAAACGACCAAATATAAACATAATAAACAGTTGTTTTTACAGACTTTTTGATGCATCGAGTACTAAAAAAATGTGAACTTTGCAAATTACTTCCACATTAGTTTTTTTTTAAGCTACCTCTATGAGGAAGTATGTTAATTGATTTTGACTTCCTCATAGTAAAAGCTTTGTAAAAAAAAAACTAAAAATAATAGAGAGGCAATTTGCAAAGTTCAACTTTTTTATAAAAGTTGAAATTCAAATAAATATGAACCACATTGCAGATTAGGACGAAACTATGTACTAATCATCGCGGAATGGTACGGATCTTATTTATGAATGTTGTTTTCATTGCCTCACGTTTTGCCAAATTTAGGGCGAAAACGTGGATTTTTTCGAAAGCTCGAAACTATAAAATCCATACCGCTTTTCCGATTACGTTTCTTTTTCAACGGTTGCTTTTATATTTGTTACAAGCAATTTTTAGGTTTTTATTCTTGCAAAAAACCACCCGGTGATTTTTGCGAAAAACCGGCTTTACGCAAGAACGAATAAATGTCTTCGTGTCGACTTGGGAGGTGTAGAGTCAGTCCCCTGCCAACCGATTCGCGTCAACTATAATCCCAAACGGTATTCTTTGATAGCCCACTTGCATACAAAATCTAAAGAGCATTCATCGTAAATTGCGTCAGTTATCGTTATTATTATTTAAAAGTTTTTGAAAAAATCGTTTTCGCCCTGTGACTTTCGCAATTAAAGAGGTACTGGGCTGAAATTTTGTACATAAATGGACTACTCGTGAAACATTATGTGTACCAAATTTTGCGAAAATCTGTCGAGCCGCTCTGATTTTATTACAATTTTAATTTTTTTTAAAAAATGTCTGCAAATACTATTTTTTATTTTACGGTTATTGGTTTCCAATTAAGATTTTAGTCTAATTAACTATTGACATTTTAGAAAATTTCGATTTTGGTGAACAAAAACAAAAAAAAGTTTTTAGGAAAAAAAAATTCGAAAATTTTCACAGATTTATGTTACATTTTCTTTACATTTAGACGAGTTACTAATCAATGCATCTGTCCATCCTCGTTTATTCCTATAATTTTCAATGGTAATCATAAGTAAAAGTTTCATCGGTTATGAATATATAAATATCTAGTTAATCGAAGAGATCTATGCGAGTATGAAAAATTGTTTTTAAAAAAATTGCCGTAAGCGGAATTATTCAATTTATATTACTATTATGCCTATTAGAAATACTTTTATCAATATAATTTTTAGGGCTTTCAAAACCCTACAAATTCGTTTCGTTTCGAAAACAATCTTAATAATTAAAAAATAAAATTATGAAATGGTTGGATCGTCACGAAGAAAAATAAATTGGCTCTACGTTTTTTTAACTAGAATTCATTTTATTTCATCTCTTCATGTAAATATTACACTGCAAGATTCGACGAGCCTTAAAAAATCAAGGATATCGAAGGAGTATACTAACTGTATACCAACTATATTTACGTATTCTAATTATAAACGAAAGTATACGACGAGTCGACGCGATACAAAGTATTTACAAATGCTACAATTAACTATATGAATAACGGTAGGATGATTCAGACGTTAGTCAATGTCTCTTGACTCTCCAATCCCAAATCTGCTGGCGATTCGAGTGAAGCGAGATGAATCGACGCGTTAATAATTTATGCTAATTCGTCGTATAACATGCGTAGCATACAGAGCCTAACTTAAGGATAGACGATTAACAAATAGTTTTTTGCTGACTTGCCCACCACCCAAAAGACCCAGAACGTCGCATACGATTTTAATCCACCAGAGACGTTTTAATCTAACCAACGCGCAGATAACTTGTGGCAAAATCGTATGGAGATTCAATCAAACGTAGCGAAGAAAGTTTGAGCAGAATTATAGTGTATCAAGAATGAAATTGTCGCGCGTACGGCTAGTTAGGATAGCGTAGCATTCTAGCAGAAAGATTGTAGTCCTCGATCGGCAATTGCCATCTACTGCTCAATGAGTCCATTTCTTTTTGATCTCTTTGCGATAAAGTCCGTGATGAACACATGGGGAGTCGAGTTGCACGTTCACAGCGTCGCGAAACTGACCAGTAGACGAAGTCCTCAGGACACTTGTACAGATAACCCTGAAGAACGTCTCGCGAGTCCCTTTTACACTTGTAGAAAACGTTGCTGCAACCTTCACGGTACGGATAATGTCCCACACCCGGACAGAGAGTTTCGCGCTTCTCTATTCTCATCTGGAATAATAAATAATAAATAGTAGAATAACAAAGAGTGGAGATTTTCGATTAGATTTCAATACCGACACCGGGATTTCCATGCAGAAGGCACACACCAAATTTAATTCCGATTCATACATTTTTTCAAAAGTTATTATGTTTCCGCATGGCACAGACAGTCAGACGGACGGACAGACACAAGGAAATGAGTGAATGTGTTTTTTGGAATCTGGGAAACACAAAATATGTATTTCCATCAGAATCCAAATGTCGATTTTTTTTGCATTGCAATACTTTCTCTTTTTACATACTCCGTATGTGATGACAAAGTCAAAATTATATAATCAATTAACATTTGAGTGCATACATTTTTCATACGAGATACAAAGGAATGTAAATTTATGGTAAATTTGGTCGTTTTCACGGGAAATCGTTCTTAAGGTAGTCCTGTCAAGTGCAAATACTTCTCGATAGTATAAGAATCCAATAAAAATCCATGCATTTTAAAAAGACTAAAAAGAATTATTTTCCGTAATAATAATCCCGAAATGTTATTAACAAGTTGATTAAAAATTTAATTAATTAACAAGTTTTCGGCAAACAATGTTTTTTTTATTTGGAATTTTTTTTTCTGGATACTTAGGTATTTTTTTTAGATTTTTAGATATGCTCTAAATTTTGTGTTTTTTCACACATTTTTATATTTAAAAAAAAATTCAAAGGGAATTGACAGATTTGAAAAAATGTATACGCATTCAGAAAAATGAGCAAATCATTTTCATAACAAAGAAAAGTTGGGTTTTCGGGGAATATGTTGATCACATTCCGGAATTATTATTATGAAAAATGATTCTTGCCAGTAACTCTCATATGCATGCATTTTATTAGATTTTTATAAACCATTGAGAAGTATTAGCCGTTTTGTCTCATTTTTCTCGAACTTATGCGAAATAAACACAAAGCCACAGAATTACCTTAAGTTTTGCATCACATAAAACATCCGTATTAAACATTTTTACAGTATTTTGAAATAAAAAAATGACTTTTGGTCGTTCATGATCGCAGAATTTACAGATCCGACTTCCGGTTGGAAAATTCATCTCGTTTTTTTTTTTTAAAGATATTGATGTTTGATCGCCGCTATTGTTTCGAAGCCATATATTGCATCAAAGAACACACCCGCTTCAACACTTGTTAGTGTGATTTCAAAAAAAGTGGCTTTTGGTCATTTTTTAATTCAGAATTTACAGATTCGCCTTCTGGTCGGAAAATCGACCTCAAACTTTATTATCTTTAAGATATCGAATTTTTAACTTCCACTATTATCCTCGCGTCGGATATTTCACCACAGAAAACACGCATTTCAAATCTTGTTACAAATTTTCTACAATTGTATTTCCAAAAAAGCGCCCGAAAAAATAATCTTTTTAACTAAGAAGACTTTGGAAGTTGATAAATACAATAACTGTCTAAACTTACTAAAGCTGTAGAGCTCGATTCGATTCTCCTATAGAATCGGGCACCGGCTTTCACTCCTGCGCAGGGTTGGCTGCTTTCGCTCTCCGGAAGACACTGGATCTTCTCTTCATCGAATATCGTATTTTCCGGACAGCTGAACGATAATATTTTGATCTCCATAGTAGCCGATTCCGAAACGCACTGGTAAAAGATATTGCAGTACTTAGGATGCCTTCTGAAGCCAGTTGGGCAAACCAGTACAATCTGCTCTCCTGTAAGGTTGCCTAACGGACAAGGTATTGCACCCTCTGGAATTGCCTGTGAAGTCGATTCATTGCTCTCCGTGGACATCGAGGTGGATTCCTCAGGTTCACTTGTCGTCGGAGTTCCCTCAGTACTTTCTGTCGTTTCCTGCTGAGTTTCCGTCGTGCTTGGCTCCTGACTTTCAGTAGTCGATTCTCCAGAACTCTCAGTAGCCATTTCAGTAGTCGATTCTCCGGAACTTTCAGTAGCCATTTCAGTAGTCGATTCTCCGGAACTTTCAGTAGCCATTTCAGTAGTCGATTCTCCAGAACTTTCAGTAGCCATTTCAGTAGTCGATTCTCCAGAACTTTCAGTAGCCATTTCAGTAGTCGATTCTCCAGAACTTTCAGTAGCCATTTCTGTAGTCGATTCTCCAGAACTTTCAGTAGTCATTTCAGTAGTCGATTCTCCAGAACTTTCAGTAGCCATTTCTGTAGTCGATTCTCCAGAACTTTCAGTAGTCATTTCAGTAGTCGATTCTCCAGAACTTTCAGTAGCCATTTCTGTAGTCGATTCTCCAGCACTCTCAGTGGTAACTTCCGTAGTAGATTCTCCGGAAGCCTCAGTAGTTCCTTCCGTTCCAGCAGATTCAGTGGTACCGGAAGTTCCACTACTAGTTTCCTCTGTCGTCATTTCTCCAGCGACTTCAGTAGTCGATGTCATATCTTCACCGCTTCCGGTTGCGCTGCTGGATTCCGTTGAAGTTGTGGGTTCTGTTGGTTTGGCTGAGGGTTCACCTCCAGTTTCGCAATCTCTGGCCGGATAAATCGACTCCGGATAATTGCAGACGTTGATGCTAGGATCGAAAATCGTTCCGGGTGCACAGTTGAAATGATAAACGTTAAAGCCGTTTCCGTTATTAACACATCGGTAGAATTTTTCGCAACTTGTTGGATGGGGTTTAAAACCTTCGTCATTGCAGACGATTTCGGTGGGTTTTGGCTTGTCGCAAGGTCGTTCACTGGTGGATGATGAAGAGGATTCGGAGGACGATGAACTGGATTCAGACGTGCTTTCAGGCGAGCTGGAAGAACTTTCGGAAGTCGATTCCAAAGAACTTTCCGAAGTCGTTGTTGATGGACTTTTCTCGGTCGAACCATCGCTGGGCATTCCAGCGGTCGACGAACCTCCAGGAGCGGAAGTGCTGGCTTTAATAGTTTCTTCCTTGCCATCGACGATTTCATTGTTGCTATCAGTTTTGCACGAAGCGACTAGATGTATGTAATTGCAGGTGACGAGATTATCATCCCAAGCTGTTCCAGGAGCGCAAGAGAACTCGTATTTAGTGTAACGACCATTACCCGCGTTTACGCAACGATAGAATTTGCGACAGTCGTTATTGTTCGGGAAGAAACCTTCGGAATTGCATTTACCGCTGCCAGATCCACCGGGAGCTTGGGTAGTCATTGGAGATGAAGTTGTAGATGTTTGGCTCTCGTCTGGAGTGACATTTCCATTAGTGGATGTTGAACTTGATGGAGATGTTGAAGAGGACTCGTTGGGAGGTTCCTTCCCAGCTTCTGTCGTTGTACCTTCGGATGGTTGAGTAGGAGGCTGGGTTATCGAAGAGGATTCACCAGAAGGTGTCGTACCTTCGGAAGGTTGACTGGAAGGCTGCATTGTTGAAGAGGATTCGGTGGAAACTTCGTTTTCACCTGACGACGTTGTACTTTCCGTAACGTGTTCGTTTCCTCCTGCCGAAGTTGTACCTTCCGATGGTTCAGTTGGAGGTTGAGTCATTGGTGACGATTCACTGGTAGGTTCGTTTCCTCCTGCGGAAGTGCTTTCTGATGATTCTCCGGAAGCCGGAGTCGTTGAAGAAGGCTCTTGTTCAGAATCCGGACTCGTAGTTGGTTCGGAACTTGATCCAGGCTCTGTAGTTGTCTCCATCTGACCCTGTGAACCATTATCACTGGGTGTGGTTCCGGAGGGTAGATATCCTTCCGAAGGTTTCCCATCGCCTTTCCCACCGCAACCAGGAACCGCGTAAGCGTGATTACAACTTTGAATCTTGTCGTCCCAAACTGTACCTTCACCGCAATTAAATTCATATTTCGTGAATCTGTTACCGCCTGCGGCGACGCAACGATAGAATTTCTTGCAATTTTCGGGGTCAGGATAGAAACCTTCCTTTGTGCATTCTCCCTTACCGGAAGATCCTGGTGAAGAAGGATTTTGCGGGGTAGTTTCTTCAGGAACTGCTGATGATGGTAAGGAACTTTCCGTCACTTGTGAGGATGACGTAGGGGCGGAAGGACCTTCACTGGAACTTGTCGTCACTGCAGTAACCTTCGAAGATTCGGTAGTTCCTATTGTAGGGCTCGAAGATTGTGCAGAACTGGTTGTAGAGTCTATGGAAGTACTTCCGCTGTCGGGACCTTGGCCAGTCTCGTTATTGGTGTTGTCCGGTTGATTGTTTCCATTTTCAGTGCCTTGATCGGGCCCAATTTCGTTAATGGTTTCATCGGGACGCTGATTTTGAGTTCCAGGTCCCTGATCATTGCCTCCACATCTTGGCACCGCTGATTTGTGATTGCAACTGGAAATCTTTTCGTCCCAAACAGTTCCTTCTCCGCATTGAAATTCGTATTTCGTGAACTTTGAACCGGAGCCTACGCATCGGTAGAATTTTTTGCAGTCTTCAGGATCGGGGAAGAAACCTTCGGAGGTACATTCTCCATTTCCTGAGGATTCAGTTGATGGTGGTTTTTGTGAAGTTGTTCCTGAAACAGAACTTCCGGTAGTTGTTTCTTCCGGAAGTACTCCTTGAGTAGAACTTTCCGTTACTTGCGACGAAATCTCTGTCGTCGGTTCATCGACATTTCCAGGACCTTCAGTAATCTTTGAAGATTCGGTAGTTCCATCTGTGGGACTTGGCGGTTGTCCAGTGCCTTCATCTGGTCCAACTTCATTATTAGTCTCATCGGGACGCTGATTTTGAGGTCCAGTTACTTGACCAGATCCTCCACAACTTGGCACCGCTGATATATGATTGCAACTTGAAATCTTCTCGTCCCAGGCCGTTCCCTCTCCACACTGGAATTCGTATCTCTTTAATTTTCCACAGGTGGGTACACATCGATAGAATTTGGTGCAATCTTTAGGATCAGGGAAGAAACCTTCGGAGGTACATTTTCTTTTTCCTTTTTTCGTTGGTTTTTGTGGAGTTGTTCCTGAATGAGAACTTCCAGGACTTGTTCCCTCTGGAGGAACACCTTGAGAAGAACTTTCCGTTACTTGCGACGAATCCGTAGTCGCAGCTTCGCCGCCATTTGCCGGAGCTTCAGTGATTTTCGACGCTTCGGTAGTTTCAGCCGTGGGACCTGTCGGTTGTCCAGAATTGTTTGCAGAATCTCCCGGAGACCCTCCAGAGTCAGGACCTTGGCCAACTTCATTATCAGTGTCTCCAGGTCCTTCATTTTCATTTCCATTGCCCTGATTTTCCCCAATTTCGTTATTACTCTCTTCAGGCTTTTGATTTCCACTGTCGGTGGCTTGATCAGCGCCTCCGCATTTGGGAACCGCGTATTTGTGATTGCAACTGGCAATCTTATCGTCCCATACCGTGCCATCTCCGCACTTGAACTCGTATTTTGTAAATTTAGATCCCGAGCCAACGCATCGATAGAATTTGCTGCAATCTTCAGCATCGCCGAAGAATCCTTCAGAGGTGCACGCTTCGCCGCTGGATAAGGGAGGAGATGCAGGTTTGGATGATTCTGGCTGTTGGGAAGCTTCTTCTGGATTTCCAGTAGTTTGAGAGCTCGGTATCGTTTCCGGAGTCTGAGGAACGTTCGACCCAGTTCCTGGAGGCCTAGGAAGTTCGTTGGTGCTTTCCGGAGCCTCAGGAACTTCGTTCCCAGGTGATGGTCCTTGCCCAGAGCCGTTTTCCGGTTGCACAGGACTGGAAGTTGATTCTTCAGGTTGATTTGTTGCTGAAGAGGTACCAGGTTGACTTTGTTGACCTTCCGAATAAGGAGGTGGCTTTTCGGTCAAGCAGGGCGGAGTCGGTGAAGTGGACGAGACGTTGGGATCGGGATTAGGTGCAGTTTGATGGGAATCACCGCTATTTTCGTTATCTCCATCGCCATTTGGTGAAGACGCCCTACAATTGACCCGTTTTGCTGCCCAGGGATGATTGCAAGCTTCTATTTGAGGATCCCAGACAGTACCTTCGCCGCAATTGAACTCGTGTATCCTGAAAGATCCTGTGCCTTGGTCCACGCATCTGTAGAATTTGCTACAGTCTTCAGGGTCGGACATAAAACCATCTGTTTGGCATTGTTTGCTTGTGGGCGTTTGGGAAGTGATTTCATTGGTACTTTCCGTGCTCCAGGCTGCTGATGTGCTGCTGGTCTGCTGAGATGACCAATTGGAAGTCGATTTGGAAGGAGATGCTGTTGAATAACTTGGACGAGGAGGAGGGGACGAAGAGACGTACGAGGGACCAGCTGAAGAACCATACGACGGACCAGACGAAGAACCATACGAAGGACCAGATGTGGGAACATAAGAAGGGCTCGGCGAAGGGACGTACGTAGAACCCGACGGAGGACCGTACGAAGGACCTGAAGAAGAGCCATACGACGGTTCATACGTTGGATCTGGTGAATCCGGTCGCCAATTCGCCTGCTCTTCCTTTTCCGGATCATACGTATTGTTCGAGTCGACATCGTTCGTCTTGTCGCTTTCATCGCTACCACCGCATTCCGAGCGGCCACTCTCGTTCGGGAAGGTACAGACGTTTCCTCGCTCTTTCGAGAATACCGTACCCGGTCCGCATTCGAATTTGAATTTTGTCAGCGCTCCGCTTTGGCCCCAATCGACGCATCTGTAATAAAGCTTGCAGTCGCGCGGATCGGCGTGATATCCTTCCTCCTTGCATTCGAAATCTCCACCCGCTTCTCGGTTCCACGAGCTTCTCTTTATGCCGTCTTCATAGTGACCTGAAAGAATTTGGTTTGAGAATATTTTTATTGTTATAAAAGTGTATTATGTGTGTTATTGTTTTTATGGATGGAGATGCATTTTCAGCAATTGCGCTGTCAATTGTTCCGCAAGTAGAAGCGTTTCATTGGCAATTCAAGCTGCTAGGAATTCTACAGATTTCACTTTTTCAAAACTTAATTGTTTATGTTGCGGTAAAATTTGGTATCTTTATTTTACACGATGGATTATGACAAATTGACGGAATTATTGGCACCTAAGATTCAATAGAATTATTACTGTAAATTTGACAATGTTAGTTTGTATGGTTAACAAATTTAAACTATTTTTGGGACCATTCCAATTAAGCATATAAAAATGGGTAGATGAATAAAGTAATAGATATGTCAAGCGTACCGAAATGAAATTCTCGTTGAATACTTTTCTAATAAAAATAAAGTTTTTCTATGACGTTGCGAAATCGAGAATGAAATAATAAAAATAACTAAATTCTCATGAACAAACTCATTCATTTGAAAAATTGTCTATCAATTTACATTAATTTTTTATTCCCCGTAAATAAAAAATTTAATCTAATCTGCTTGAAATTAAGCTATTAGCATATGACTATTACTATAAGCTAGTGATTCCAGGAGCTATAATATATTGCACGAAGTCCTGTCGTATGCAATTTTCTGATAGCGATTTTCTATATTCAGCGTTTCCAATTAAGTAGCTTGGGAGGTTTGTTAATTTAATCTCAACATGCTCGACTCAATATCTTCGTCATTCGTCTACTATGCCCTAAGTACTTAGTGGAAGCTCGAAGAATTCGCTGTCGCGATTGCAGTGCGCGCATCCGGACGAGCGCATAGGCAAGAGAACTCGCAATCGCGTTTGTTGAACGCGATGCAACCGGGCTATGTCTTTGGAACCTGTTTGACGACAACAACGTTCGTTCTTTGCTCCGAGAAAAGCGATTCCTGCGAGCAAGAGACGCGAGCGTACGCAGCTCGCATACGCTTGCGATCGCTACTCGCGATTCTGCATCGCGCCTGCTCCGCGAGCGTTGCAAAAATAGTCCTCCCGCCCTCTACGATCGCGGAGCGATGACGGCGCTGGTGGTTGCGCGACGAGTAGCCGCCACAGCAGCAGCACCGCCGTCGACGACCACTTTGCCGCTGAATCTCGCACGCTACGTATGCTCCACACGTACCGAGGTACAGCCCTCTGCGCATTCCGTAATTGGTCGTGATCGGTAAAATGTTATAAACCTCACCCCCCCGCGATTTCTCGTCACGATTCCACTTTCTTTCTAATTTTTTTCGACCGATGCGCAGTGACACTCGAAATTTATACGAATTTCGACAGCCCATTTGTCGTTGACATGAAAATTGATTCGCGGCTTCTGGAAATTGAGCAAAATGTTGGCAAAATTGAACATTCTATTTTTTTTTGATAGATCCTTTTGTAAAATTGTTATGCAAGAGATATGTCGACTAGAAGTTCGCTGTTTGTTATACCGCAATTTAAAAAAATTTAGGATCGATATTTTGATAATAAATTTGCTAGAAATGTAAAAAATATACCACAGGTCACAGTTACAGTATCATTAAAAAAGTTGTGCAATTTCGACGGTCTATTTGTCGTTGGAAAAGAAATTGATTCTTGAGTTCTTGGAATTTAGCAGAATGTTGGCAAAACTGGAGTTTCTAGGAAGAATTTTTTTTAAATAGAGGATTCAAATTTGAAGACACATTTTATAAGAGTTATTCCAGATATGTAGAAAATGTTCTACCTTGATAGTTGAATTATTGATATCCCTGTGTGCAGTCACAATACATGAATAAATTCGTAAATTAAAGAAAAAATTGGCTATTCTACTGATTTTTGAAACGTTCATCATATATCTGCAAATCAATGGGTGTTTTCTTGTTGTGGGATGGACATATTTCATTTGATACTTGCTGGCACTTAAAATTTGTACGAATTTTGACGGTTCATTTATCGTTAAAAAAGAAACTGATTCTTGAGTTTTAGAATTTAGAAAAATGTTGGCAAAATTCGAGTTTCTATTTTTTATAGTTGGCTAGTTTTTTTTTTTTTTTTTTTTTTTTGTAAAATTGCAATGTAGAAAATATTTCGAATAAAATTTTACTGTTAATTGTACTTCAATTTAAGAAATATGTAGGATGCAAGTTTGTAAAGACATTTTAATGATAGCCATATTTCTTTTTATACTTGGCGTACCATTTTTGTATTGAAAAAACACTTTATCGCAAAACAAAATCATTTATATTAAAATTGACTATGTAAAAAAACGTCAATATTCGGAATTTTTTTTTTTTTTAACCTTTAACAATAGCAGATTTAACCCTTTGTGATCACATAGTGTCAGAACGACCCCAACACACCTGTTACAGCCAGAGTGTCCAACGGACGGTTAAAAAAATGTACAGCAGCGTCATATCGAGACTTAAATTATACTATTAATTTTCTCAAAAAATCTTTGGTATTAAAATTAAATTTTGTTCGAAAAAAATCTGCATAATTTCGGCTGTATTTATCAATAGCATGATATCAAATATTATTTCAGATTGTTCACGTCGAGGAATACGAGGAATTCAAAAACGGCATTTTATTCTCGAGTCCTTGATGAATAACATGTTTGCCAAAAATTGAAGAATTATGCACATATCAATTTGGTGACGCGAAAAAAATGTAAAAACACCTGAATCAATTGCCAGTTAAAGATAATTTCAAGCTATAAGAGGTAGAGGCGACTGCGGTCCTCGTGAAAGTGGTTGATTTTTCGTTCCTCGCGCTAGTTGATTGATAAGCAAATATGCGAAAGAAATGATCTATGTGACGTAATGCAACAATTCCGTATCGTTGATTGCACCTGTCTCAACGGGCTTGAGAAACTTTTTATCCTCATTATCCTCAAAGAGAAAACTTTCATGAAATTCAAATATACTCAAGATAGACGGGATGTATTTCTTATCGGTTTGAAATATATGTTTGATTTTATTGCAATGAATTTACGTACTCGAAATGTAGATTTGATTAGTAGCCTATTTACATTTAGGAGAATTTTTCGACGACGATAACTGCAACGATAATGTTTTTTCTTTTTTTGTAAAAAATATATAAAAAAGCGAATATGTACTCATTATTAAATTTCTATAATATGTAGGCGTCTTAGCGTTTCTAAATTGATGTTAATAACTATTTCATAAATGTAGAACATATACTGCCCTACCAGTTAAATTGAAGCTAATGTGCAGTCACATTTGATAAGTGATTCAATTGATGTTTTTTTTCATGTTGTCAAATCTACCGATTTTTTAAAACCTTATGATAAATTAGGCTCAATTTTTTTAAATTTGTAATGATTGTGATAAATGACAAATAAACTTACCACTTTCCACTGCTGAAGTGACATACGCCAACGCCACGAAGAAGCTCCACATGCCACACCTATTAGGCCACATGGTCGGCAACTTGGTCCGCCCTGTTTTTGGCATAAAATAACCATATGTTTATTCATTGAGTAACCATGATTATTATATACATGTGATTGTATCTTTCAAATTTTTTTACACAAGGTTTTAAAAAAATATTTTTGTTTCATCTGTTAGCTCTATTTTAAGGATGTAGATACATCCTTAAAATAGAGTTAAAAAGTGAGTTTCAGAGACCATTTTGATCACTTCCCGATGGGATAAAAATCGGAAAAAAGTAATGCATATAAAACGTGCTGAAAAGATTGATTTCGCATAATAATAATCCCAAAACGTTATTAACAAATTGGTGAAAAAAAACAATTGTTCAAAAAATAAACAGTCAACCTAACTTTTTTAAATGAAAATGATATGTTCATTTTTTTGAATGGGTATGAATTTTTTCAAATTTTTTTCTTTATTTTGATTTTTATTTTTTTTATTTTTCAATGTTCGCAGAATATAACAAATTTTGGATATGCGTTTTGCAAAAAAATCTTAAGTGTAGTAGATAGTTTTATGCTAAACATATATCCAAAATTCGTTATTACGCGCACATTTTTGAAAATAAGTAAAGTCAAAATGAAAATAAATAAATAAATCTAAAAAAATTCATACGCATTCGAATAAATTAACATGCCATTTCCATTTAAAAAAATTCATGTTGACTGATTGTTTGTTGAACAATTGTTTTTTTTAGAAATTTGTTAGTAACATTTTGAAATTATTACTATGCAAAATTTATGTTTTCAGCACATTTGATATTGATTATTTTTTTCCGATTTTAATCTCACCGGGAAGTAATCGAAATTTTCTCTAAAACTCACGATTGGCGAGACTGTACGTATCATACATCCTTAAGACAACAAACTGTGAATTCCAAAAAAAATTAAGCCGAAACAAATTAAATATTCTATCGGCGTAACTTAAACTCCATAAGTACAAAATGAAAACGAATTGTACTGATAAAGTCCGCAAAAAAGAATCTTCTCCGCAATGTTCCACTTTTTGTACTCGCCGTTTTATTTTTATCGAGACAAAATATTTCGTATGTCCTATTTCACGACGATTATAATCTTCATGATTTTCAGTGTATCATCAGTGGCCACTGTACTATTTGTGGTAATTTTTAATTATTTATATTCTACATATATAAGATAAACCTCTTCACAAAAAAAAGGTGTTCAACCTGCTTAACATTATGCACCTATGCGAGATTAGACTTAAAAACAATCAGAATATCGAATTATCTGATGCAACCGAAAAAATACTGTGTTTTTATGGGAAAGCATATAAAAGTAAATACTACATACAAAAATTTCAAAAACATTAGTACATGAAGAGCCAAAATAGTACAAAATAGTCAAATTAAAAATCGGATATTCAGTGTAGTCGTCAAAATAGATCATGACCTCTCAAAAAGCTGTCGTTCATTCACTCGGGACTGTTCAATTACTGGTGCATTCACCCTACGGGTTCGTAATTATGGTTACAATCAATCTGATATCATATATAGATTTATTATTTAATTATATTTTTATGTATTTATTTTATATTCTTCAAATAATTTTTTCTCACAATTCATCGTAAATCTTTCAAACGAATTCGTGGTTTAAAAATTTTTGGTAGTTTAATTAACAGATCCGAGAAGTTACTGACGTAGTAGAATTAGTCAATATATAAATACATTTGCAGCCGTGATGTGAATAGAAAATCGACTGATTCATGCAAATGTCCGATCGGCCGTTTCTTTATGCAGTTAAAAAAAAAGTATACCATAATTGTAGTCCCACTATAACGAGCAATAACTCATTTTGTTTATTGAAAAATCCTTAATCGATTGACCATCCAGATTTTCTATCGTATTAGTTGTTCAAAAGTTACGGCCATTTGCATACCTGACGTTAGTTTAGAATAGGACAATTAAACGTTTGTATCTCTTAAAGTACTAATACTATAAAGAATCTAGGCGCTTAATTAATTAAGGATCTCCCAATAATTGAAATGACAAATTGTTTGTCATAATTAGATTATCATTATGATTTATTTCTTGCAAAAATGCACGAAAAAAACTTATTAATTAATTAATTAATGACCGACCAATGTCGGTAAAAAAATAATCTTCAGCAGCCCCTCGAATGTTTTGTCTTATTCATTCGAATGAGATGACCACAATCGGACCTAAGGTGACCAAAAACGGTACGTCTGCCCTATAGCGCGTTTATCTAAAATCGCGGAGGTGATAGGTATTTGTTCTTTTTCCCTATGACAGTTACTACTTATGCAGAGTGTCCTCGTTGGCGAGTAGCCAATGAGAAATTCCTCGATACTGGCATCTATTCGATCTCTACGATTCTAACTGTCAATACGGATCCGTTGGCTGAAGTGCGATGAGCTGTAGATGACTATCTAAATTGTGTATGTAGCTATATAACTATACCTATTTCTCATATGCATATTAGTGTTGTTCTTTCTCTCCGTTCTTGAAGTCCGTTTCTCTTTCTCTGTCACTTTCGTAACGAGTTCAAAGCCACCAAGTTCACCGCTCGATTGTGACATAACGCAGCGCGCCCTCTTTATCGCTCTCCCATCGCATAATACGAGAGATGCGAGCAGGTTCAGCAACACAGTCGAGCGCGCGTGAGCGAGCAGGTTCAGTGTCAATGCCACGCTGAGGTCACGAGGCATAAACACTCTGGGCGACTCTCCTTCGTCCCGTTCCCAGAAATATTCCATATACATATTTCTATATTCCGATTGTTGTCAGTATGGATGACGTCATTAAAGTGAGTTTTGAATTTGGCGAATGTGCCAGTGGAGCAGGCCATTCGCGTGGGTCGCGGGGAAACACCGTAAGCCTGTATACAAATTATTTTCTCGCCCTCTTCGCGTCCTCATTCACACGTAACACACGATTCTCTTGTTCTGGCATTCTCACCCGAATACAAATCCGGTGTTAGGATGCGCATCATGAAATTCGGTCCGAGGCGTTTTCGAACCAACTTACGATCACGTTGTTTTGTGGAGATCATTCACCATTAAGTTAACGGGGTTGTTTGATTTTTTTAGAGTTTGTTTGTATTAAATTTCTTTTGGAGCTTGTATTCGATCGGTATAGATTTTGTTTGTATTCGATCGGTATAGATTTTATTTGTATTCGATCGGTATAGATGTTGTTTGTATTCGATCGGTATAAATTTTGTTTGTATTCGATCGGTATAGATTTTGTTTGTATTCGATCGGTATATATTTTGTTTGTATCCGATCTTCATAGTGTTCGTTTGTATTCAATTTTTGTTGAGTTTGTTTATTCGATTTTTTTAGAGTGTTTTTGCATTTGTTTTTTTAATTTTTTTTGGGAAATCCATCCCGATTCGACGTAGGTCTGATCCTTGACCTCCTTGATTTGCCTCGTATTTTTATGTAGGATTGATTAGAAAACCCTCAAATGCACCAGATTTTTTTAAATATTGTTGTAACGTGATTTATCGCATGCCTTAGTTTATAGAAAATAGTTTGAAATGCTGGAAAATACTTTGTTCACTATAAAAATTTTCCAGTTTATAGCCAAAGTGGGCAAGATTTTTCGTATAGTTTTTAAGCTGTTTTTTATTTTTTTTAAATTCCCGTAAAAAAAATTCTGGTGCATTTGAGGGCCCGATTAAGCTTAGAAAAAATTAAGCCGGATCGGAAAGGTCAAATCATATTGTATACAGAAATGTTTGTCAAAAATTTGGTGTGAGGATGTGGCTCGGATGGTGTTGGAATGTTGGCTTAATCCGAAAAAAATCTAAAAAATTCCGAATAATGTAAAAAAAAATTTTATCCGATTTTATATTAATAAACGTTTGACCAGTCGTCTGTAGTAAATTATTTTTTTCTTTGTTTACTAATAATTTGTTTTTATCAAAAAAGCTTCAAAACTATAAGAAAAAACTCTTGCCCACTATGGTAATAAGCTAGAAAATGTTTATATTCAACAAAGTATTTTTCAGAATTTTTAATCATGACATTCGATATTTAACTTTAAGAAAATATTTTTTTAAATTTTGCATATAAACAATAAAAAATACAAATCCGGTACATTTTAGGGTTTAAACAATCTACAAAAGATTACGAACTCAATCAGGAATCGAGGATTAAATTCAGGTCGAATCGGGATGGAATATCCGTTATATTCGATTCTTTAGCGTTTGTTTGTGTTCGATTTTTTTTGTTTAAGTTAATTCATGTTTGATTTTTATAAAGTTTATTTATACTCGATTACTTAGCAATATTTTCAGGGCCCAATTTTTTTCTGATTTCATAGTGTGTTTCAAATTTTATGATAAATATCTTAGGCAGCATTTTTTCCGATACCTTTTCCAAAATCATTCACTCATAGGAAATCTACCAAAATTTGTATATAAATCTCTTTGGCATCTATTATAAAGATGTGCAAAATATAAAATCTAAAAAGATATGACACGTGTTTCACAGCTTTAATCACCCAGCAAAAAATTATTAATTTAAAGAGTAAAATCATGGATATTCTCATAAAATTCCACCAGCCGATCGAGAAAGACACCCTCACCAAAATTTACTAATTTTAGCTCAAACAAGCTTATCTCTAAAGAATTAAATTTACGGAATCCAATTAAAACTTCAACTTATCCTCGCTATACAAAAGTTCCTCCGATGACAATTATAGCCTCTACAATGAACATTATGAAAAAAAAGAACTTTCCTGGAACAATGACGCAAGGGTTGCGAATGTAACGTCGAATTAATGAAATTCTCCAAACTCCAATTATCCCGGAATTTAATGAAGGCTCGATGAGGCCAGTATCACTCTTATATCTATATTGTTTTGCTCATCGACAATCGACGTCATCTAATCGACTCGGCATAGCGGATAAGGACCACTTTGGCGCCTTAGTCTTTCCCTGAGCATCTCGTCCACGCAACCCAAGCGCACGTATAGTTGCGGGGTGTATTGAAACAAGAAGAGTCACGCGGATAGAGCGAAGAAGGAGATGTGTAAAGCGAAACAACTACGGGTGCTATTATAATAGCCAGTGCGGCTCGTTGTACAACAAGAGAGTCCTCTCTGACTATATGGTAGGTATGCCTGTATGTAGCCTTGCAAGGCTCACTTGGCAAGGTCGTCCGTGCGAGCGCAACTTTGTGCGGCCGACTACCTCTTCGCTTGATCAACACGCCGCGGGACGACCGACGGCTAGAGACGGCTCGATCCTTGCATGCAGCCCCTACACGCATAGGGGAAGTGGGGGTAAAATGATCAGCGGGGAAAAATGGTCACTTTGGCTAAAATTTGAAATTTTGCAATATAGGAACTTTTTCGAAAACTGGGGAATTTTTTTAATGCACGTTTGTATTGTGTAGAATGTTTTTATGCACGTTTTTATTGTGTATTATTTTATTTATTTACGTTTTCATTGTGTGTAATATTTTGCATGTATATTGTCATCGTATAGAATTTTTTGGATACACGTTTTTACAGCGTATAATCTTTTTGAGACAAGTTTGTGTTTTGTACAATTTTTTTCAATGCACGTTTTCACTGTGTGCAATTTTTTTAATGCACGTTTTCATTGTGCGTAATTTTTTTAATGCACGTTTTCATTGTCTGTAATTTTTTTTTAAGCACTTTGCAACTCTGTACAATTTTTTGTACAGAGTTTACTTTTGTACAATCCTTTTCATTGTTTGTTTTTTGCGGAACTTCATTGTGCAAACATATTTTTAGACACGCCTTTACTGCGCCCATGTCTACTTTTGCACAATTATATTGTTTTATAAAAAGACTTTGAAATATTGCACATTGCTTCCACATTATTTTTTGCTCTTCATACACTATATATTCAATTTTGGCTTCCGCATACACGTTTTTTTCAGACTTTTTTTTTGTTAATCATAAATCGGGCACTCATTTAACTCCCAGCTCGATATTTGATACCAAATTGGCATCGGAGGAAAAAAATCGAAAAATAAAAAATAACAAAACCTCATGAAATTTTAACAGTTTAATAGATCTTAATTTTAAGCTTAATATCTCAAAAATTATAAGAGCTATCGCGTTAACAGACAAAAAAAATATTCAAAACAGCCTAAAAATTTTAAGGTAATGGAGATTTTAACAAAAAATTGTATGAACGACGACGATTATGACCCCTTTATCTGTGGTGAAAATTTCAGCTTGATATCTCAAGACGTTCCCGAGTTATGGAGTTTTAAATTTTTCGAGCGTATAACATACATACACACACAAACACACATTTCTTCCAAGCCACTTTTCGCGACATTTTTCAAACCATTCTGGTACTAACATGAAAATCTCGAAAAAAAATTCATGAAAACAAAGCTCCTTCGATAAGAAATCAAAACACATATTTCTATGAAACCCCAATAAACCTTTCTGCCCATTTTGCCCCCCTGTCCATTTTGTCGGCACTGCCAGGACACCTGTTATACACGTATGTGCTTAAGACTGTCCCAGTCTGTATTTCCCGAGCTCCCGCCTCCCTCCCCCTCGCCCTCTCGTCGCAGTTTATTGCGCCAAGCTCATCCGTGCAATTAAAGGCATATATACTTGTAAATTGCACATACGTGCCGGTCTCTCCCTGTGCATCCCTTTTCCTTCGCTCACCTATGCGATAAATGCGCTTCTTTTCTCTTATTTTACGAATCCTCGTATACACCAGCAGCGGCTTCGACGGAAATCATTTTCTTCGCCTACTCATTTCGCATAGCCGCGCGCGCTTAGCTGTCTTCGATATCACAGCACTATTATAGTGCACAGCATAGTTATAACATTGCAGCTCTTGCTTTTGCTCGCTCGTCCGTCTGTGCAGTCGATGTCGCATCAGCCACAACAACTCTTGTACAGCCGCAGCAGCAGAGCAGCGGAGGGAGGTTCAAGGTTCGTTCGGTAAGCGATTACGAGCTCCTCTGGTGGTTGCTTGATCCCCGACGATATATATGTATATACACTTTCTTAGCCATGCGGCTCTTCAACTCTACTCTCTACGACCGTTGATACGATGACGGTCGCGCTCGAGGGAGGCAAACACTGTGTGCATAAAGGGCATTCAATCCCAATTCGACGGCTCAAATTTTCATTTATGTTAAACCAGATTTTTTTAGAACTCCAATAGATTTTGCACATCATAGAAGGCGTTTTGTTGTCATGAAAAAAATAAAAAATTTCGAGATCTTTATGTCAGAACACTCAGAATTGTCCAGAACATCGAGAAAAGTAGTTTTGAAAAAGTGTCCGTATGTATGTGTGTGTGTTTTAAGCCCAAATATACTTCAATATTGAGAATCAATTTCAAAAACAACAAAACTTCAAGAAAAGTATCTTGGCATCTCTAGCAATCCAACAATGAATGTCGGCTTTCCGTAAAAACCATTGGGTGGTTTCAATCATCTTTAAAACAAGAATCATTCAACCGGCTGACCTAAAATTTGGCACACAAGTGAAGCAGCAGTTTGTCTTTGATTGTCGTAAGTTTTTACGAAATGTATGCAGAAATTATTATTTTATGGCTTTTTGAAATTACACAAAAAAGGACATGCCTGCTCTCGCTTCCGTAAAATTGATGATGTTTCCCTAAATAATTTTTCATGAGTGCAGGAATCTTAATGTTGTTTGGTATTGAATGTAACCGAAATCGGAAAAGCGGTTCGGATTTTATAGAGTTTTGAAATTTCTGGAAAAAAAATTCGCTTTTGCCCCAACTTTTGCAAAACCCGAGATAACGAACTTAAATTTTATACATGAAAGCGACACTATCTAGCGATGATTAGTCCATAGTTTCATCATAATATGGAATATCGTCCAAATTTGACAGGATATCAAGCTTTCGAAAAATTATGTTATTATATTAACCCTTAACAAAACATAAGATAAAGCTGCAAAGTTGCACTTTGCAAATTGCTTCCTCATTATTTTTGGTTCTTGTTATAAAGCGACCGCTATGAGGAAGCATGTTCATCGATTACGGCCTCCCCGTAGAGGAAGCTTTGTAAAAACAACAAAAAATAACGAATGAGCAATTTGCAAAGTTCAACCTTACTAAAATAAATCAAGCTTAATAAATATGAAAGAGAATTTTCCGCACTTTGGCTCTAAGCTAGTATATATCAATATTCAACAAAATACATTACAGAATGTTTTTCAGATTTTTAAATTATGGCGTGGAATAGAGTCTGAGTTAAGAAAAATCTGACAAATGCCTAGAACCCTGATGAAATACTTTAGAAAATCCGGTTTTAGATAAATTAACGTTTGACCAGTCGCCTGCAGTAGATTAATGTTTTGATAAAAAAAGCTCAAAAACTATACGAAGAACAAAAAATCTTGCCGATTTTATCTATAAGCTAGAAAAGGTTGATATTCAACAAAGTATTTTTCAGAATTATTTCACCTATAAAATTATAGTAGTCGTCACTTCTATAGCATGTCACTTCACACAACAAAAAACAAAAATTTGCATTGTAAAAATAAATTTAAAAAATCTGGTACATTTGAGAGTCAAACCAATCCAAGAAAAAATTATAAGCCAAATCGGGCAGGTCGAGGATCAGACCCAGGTCGAATCGGGATGGAATGCCCCATGGGTATATAAGTACTACGACGACGCTCCCGAGCATTCCTTGTGCTAAGCTTTACGCACAATGGCGAATGGAACTGTCATACACTCGGCTCCCGATAGGAAGACTGTACAGGTGCGCTTAACAGGTGTCGATCGGATGACCAAACAATTATATCACTGCACTTTTGGTTTTGATGCAATTTCTTGCTTACGCGATTTAGTTGATGACTTATTGTCCAGTGGCGCATTGAGTGGATTGCTGAGGGACTCGCTCTGCGCAGGATCGCGCTTATTCGGGGCCTTTTATGGTCGCAAATTTCGCTGATGCTGCTTTTGATGCTTCACGGTTTTAAAGGAATTCCTGACTGACAGTTTCATTGAGGTTAAGTCGCGATTACGCGCGTGAATTTAATTGGGTAATTTGGATTAAAACCTTGTTTGGATCGGATCGGGAATTTGATGGATTGTATATAATCTCACGCCCTCTGCCGGATTAACGCATCCTTTCGAAGGCTGCATTCTTTAAAGTCCTGTTGTGCGCAGATCACGGAGAATTTAAAAAATATATTAATGAAATTGTTCTGGTAATTCGGAATCATGTTACTGTGAATATTGCAATTATTTTGCGTAAGATCATATTTTTGTTTTTTTTTTGTTTGAAAATTATATATCGCAAAGTGAAAATTTATAATTTGTGAGGTGTTTTCCAAATTTTTAAATTTACTAGCAGTAACCGCGCGCTTCGCGCGTATACTTAACACCTTTTGACACTTCCCGAGAACTGTCACAATACTATAACACGACTGAAACTGCTCGTTAATTGGCACCTAGGCAACACGAAAGTCAATCAGAGAACGAATAAACCGACAACAATACTTATATCGAAAATGTGAGATATTTTACCCACTGATTTTTTAAAAAGGAATTTCAATGATATTCTTCAAGATCACAAAACTGTTCTTTTTTATTTGCAGAGATATGGAAAATCGTTTTTATAGGAAAACTGTAGAGGGATGTTTCATTTTTAAATAATTTAGCTATAAAAATTAGTGGTGTTTGAAGATTGTAGTACAAATTCCTCGGGCATAAGAAATTCACACGATTCATTCAGATAAATCTCGGTCTTTTCACGCGCTGTCAGATTTATGCGACGAATTTAATTAAATGTCGCCTATAGTGACAGTACTTATATTTATGCACGTATAATTTTCCAACGACTTCACTCACAGTAAATCATCTTAACTTCATGCATTCCTGACAACACATCTCACTCTGCGTTTAAGAATCTACGAGCTTCGAGTCGCGCGAAGAATTCCACTTATTTCCTTGGGTTGTAAGATCGTATCAGTTCATAGGGACAAAAATTTTTGCTTGAAGCCATGGATAAACATTTAAACTGAACACTTATCACAAACATTATCTGCAAACTTTATAAAAAGATCTGCAATTTTTTTTTTTTCAAAAATCGAACATAATGAATATTGTATTACAAAATCAATTATCGATATTATTTAAAAATGTAACTAAACAATTAATGAAGAGCTTGTATCTTCTATTTATTACCATTTTTCATGATAGTCTATTGCATACATTTTTTAAACATTTTCTGAAAATTCTAACGGCTTATAACCAGATTATGTGTGTGAAAATATTTTAAACATTAATTAACATTGTAAATAGCGAAATATAATTAGGAAGCAATGTGGTTGATATTGATATCAAGTTAATTTTTTAAACAATTCTAAATTCCATGAAAACAAAATTATTTACGTTTCGTTACTAAATTATGTATCTATAATAGCTCATTATCGTTTGTTCTCGTATAAAATTTGGGCTCGATATCTCAAATCTTGCAGATAAATAATTAAGTCAGGTAATGCGATAAAGATAGATTTTTGATAATCTGAAATTTCATGAAATAACAATATGTTACCGTTCATCCCTAAATTATATATCTATTACATCTGGATATTATTTCGTTCACATATTGAATTTGGCATGATATCTCGTGTTTGGCCGCATTCAAGACGATACCGTTAATTTGTTCAGTTTTTCAAAATTTCATAAACAACAATTTTTACATCGATTGCCACTGAATTATATAGTTATTATAGCTGAATATTTTTCTGTTTACATACCAAATTTGAGCTCGATATGTCGGATAAGATTTTGGAAAAGTTAATGACATAACGTCAATTAAAAAGAAAATGTTTAATTCCATTAAATTAGAACCAATTTACCGATTCGACCCAACTTCAATACCAAGCAACATCAAGTGCATATGCTCTTATGAACAATTATTTAACAGATCAGATATATTTTTAGATGCGCTTTTCTCAAAAAATTAAAAAAAACTGAAAAATCTCAATTCAACGACTGAATGGATGCAAGCAATTGAAGAGAAGCTGCTTCTTCAGTTGTGTGCTAAATTCGAGCTCGAGAGCTGGAATGGTTCTTAAGTTATAAGCATTTGAATTTCAGAATTTTACAAGGACCATTTTGAGTGTCCCGACATTAAAAAATCTCGAACTTTTTTTCCATGAAAACGAAGCTTCCTCTGTGAGGCATCAAAAATTACCGGTTTACTTATAGACGAATAAATTCGGTTGACTTAACGTAAGAAGTTTTCTTCCAGTTTCGTTCGACACAATCACCTCCAAACTTGTGGGCGATAACGATTAGATTTGGCCTAGTTTGTATTCAAAAGCCGTCAATATTTTGACGTTAATATCAATGGTATTCGATAATGCAACTTCCGTCAGAAATTATAAGCAGGGTGCCCACAAAAATGTAGCTTGCGATGCGGCACACGATAAAACCCACGTTAGGCGCGGAGTCGAGCCGCTCGTTCAACGTCAAGGATATGAGGCGCTAACATGCGCTGTCACTCGTGTAGTTTGCGATGCGTCGTCAGACGACCATCGAATATAAGTCGACCAAAATTAAATGCTCGCGCGCGACTCTAATGATGCATACGAGACGAGCATCGAATGCTCAGTGGCTCATAAAAATTCGTCAACCTCACACGTTAATCGGAAATCAAACAGAGTGAAAAAAAATGTTTCGTGCTATCGCTATAATTTTCTGCAATTATTTCTTCGAATTAATTTGTTCTATTGTATGTTTTCTTTAAAAAACCTTGTGCAGATAAAAAAAGATATGCAAGTTAAAAATTAATATCAACAGTTATGTCATTTCCCACGTCAAACAGTTAATACATTTTTGAATTTTAAATATTTTTTGGAATCACAATAATTTTAAGAATGCCACTTTTAAAAAATACCTCTTCAATTCAATTTTTACTAGCGATGTGAAATTTTGATTCGATTCTTTGTGGATCGATGTTTTTTCACCTTAGAATCGATTCTTAAATACATAGAATTCAATTAACAAATTTCCGTCATTAATTCATGATTAATATGATTTATTAGAAGATTTAAAAATCGAGGTATCTCCGGCAACTCACTAAATTTAATTAATTTAAAATGCGACCGAAAAACTTAACGGGTTAAGAAAACGAAGGATCCAAATCCCCCTAATGAAACTAACGAACCCATTAATCTTGAATAACCATTTTTTTACCTTCAGGAGGTTTCGTTTCACCTTTTTCTTCTTTAAAGTTAAATAATGATTCAAGAGTTTTGAGAATATTAATGAGTATAGCAATTTGATAAATGTTATTCTGCATATATAAGTGTTAATTTTTTACTCCTTCTTTACTTAGTTTTTTTTTTTCTAGAAAAGTATCGATTCATAATCAATACTTTATTAATGGTATCTTTCACCTTGACGGATAGACTTTAAAAATTATTTTTCTTCCGAAGAATCGATTCGGAGAATCATCACAATTTTATCGAAATTTCACATCACTGATTTTTACGTATAAAAACATTTTTTATTTGCTTCTATAATAAGTACAGAGTATTTTACACAGAAAAAATGTCACCACTTTCGAATCGCAAGCTTCTCGATAATTTTTAACCCTTTGACCCTTTAAGCTTTTAAACTCATTTCTATTGAAAAAGGTATCATTTCTTTAACTTTTTACCTTTTTCAGAATCAGAATATTCAAATAAAGTAGCTTTTCAAAAAATAGCTCCACTATTTTTAAGCTCCTCGCCGAAATGAAAAAGAAAAATAAAAATTTCTGCATAGCAGTTCCTTCAATGTAAAAAATATAGGCATTAATTTGTCACGGAAGAAAAAACCTAAATATCTGCGTCCATCAATTTCAAAATTCCAGCAACATTTCTTATAGAATTAAGAACAAAACCCCTGAGCGAATTCCTGCAGAATTGTACCGACATCGAAACCCGAAGTTAAAGCGCGGGAATTATGAAAAAAAAGATCGTCGAGACTTCGAAGACTTACCTCTGATGACTTAATTTACGACGACGAGTCTCCGCCGTCGCCGACGACGTGGAGACCTCGGGGTTCTTTTCTCGCACTGCACTAAAGGTGTAGATAATATACCGGCGACGATATTCGTATATCAAAATGCTGGAGAATGGTGAGAAAAAAAAAACGAAAAACTGTTTCGAGTCCTGTCGTTGTATCGGCGAGGCGCTTCGGTTCGAAGCTAGAGCGAACTTAGCACAGTGGACGAGTTCGCCGCGCGTGGTACTGTGTATTTGTGGAAATCGGTCTTGGATCGTGGCACGTCTCGAGAGGGAGTAAGTCCTCCGGACGCGGATGGCTCCTACTTATAAAGACTTGGCCAAGAGTTCGCTCTTGAATTGATGTGTGAGAGTGTGTAGCAGTAACGACAAGATCGTGTGTATATGTTTCCGCTATACGTACGCACATACATAGGAGGTGCGGTGCTCACGAGTAGAGTCTCTCTTCGCCCGCGAGAGAAAGAGAGAATTGCGCGCGAGTGCTCGTTCAATGGTGGATGGTGGATCGTGAATCGTGGAAGGTGCTGTGCTGCTGGAAGGGGACACAAGACGCTCCTCATCATTACATGTTCGATGCTGGTGCTCTTACCTGTGTTACACATTACGTGTCGGTCAAGAGAATCTCTAGAGTTGCCTCTTTTCAACCCCCCGATCGCCTGCAGAGCCACCCACTTACCACTTTTGAATCATTTCCACACACACACTCGCCCTTCATTCGTACTTGCATCTTTTATGGGTTTTTTTTTCTTCTTTTTTTTTGGGGAATGGAAGACACGCGATTAAGACTTCTTCGGGGTTTGCTCAATGCGGTTGAGAAGAGGATGGGGTAAAATGGATTTATTTTTAATTGACTGAATGTTGATCAGTGAATTCAACTTTGAAAAATTATAATTGAAATTGAGTCAATGTTTATGAGTGAATGCAATTTTGGAAAATTGAAGTGCACTGGTGATTTATATCGAATTCTACTGATGTAACTGATTATTACAATTTTTATTACAAGTATATGCACTTATCAACTTTGAATAACTTTTATACATTCACTGGCCCTTTATTCGCACTTGCATTTTCGTGGGTTTTTTGCTTTTTTTGTGATTAAAAGACGCCATTAATGGCAGTTGAAAGAGGGTGGGGTAAGATGGTTTTTTTAAATTTGTGGTTTTTGTTTCCATTGAGTGAATGTTAATAAGTGAATTTAAGCTTGGAAATTAAAATGTGCTGGTGATTTTTATCGAATTTCGTAGATGTAATTGATTTTTAAAATTACGAGTATGTACACTTTAACAACTTTAAACCGCTCCTATACATTCACTCGCCCTTCATTCGCATTTGCATTTTCGTGGGTTTTTTAATCTTTTTAATTTCAGCATTAAAATACATGCGATTAAGGATGTATGATACGTACAGTCCCGCCAGAAGTAAGTTTAAAAGACAATTTCGATCACTTCCCGATGGGATAAAAATCGGAAAAATATAATACATATAAAACACGTTTTATATGCATTATATTTTTCAGCGTTTTATTATAGTTTTCAGCACGCTGAAAAGATGGATTTCGCATTATAATTATCCCAAAGTGTTATTAACAAATTGGTGAAAAAAAAACATTTGTTCAGTAAACAATCAGTCAACCTAAATTTTTTTCTAATGAGAATGATGAGTTAATTTATTTGAATGCATACGTATTTGTTCAGATTTTTTCTTTATTTTGATTTAGATTTTTTTTATTTTCTAAAATGTGCGCGAAATAACGAATTTTGGATATGTGTTCGGCATAGAACCATCTACTACAGTTAAGATTTTTTTGCAAAACGCATATCCAAAATTTGTTATATTCTACGCATTAAAAAAAAAAAAAAAAAAAAAAAAAATCTAAATAAAGAAAAAAATCTGAAAAAATTCGTATGCATTCAAATGAATTAACATATCATTTTCATTTAAAAAAAAGTTAGGTTGACTGATTGTTTGTTGAACAATTGTTTTTTCACTAATTTGTTAATAACATTTTGGGATTATCATTATGCGAAATCAATCTTTTCAGCACGTTTTGGATGCATTATTTATTTCCGATTTTTATCTCATCGGGAAGTAATCGAAATTGTCTCTGAAACTCACTTTTGGCGGGACTGTACGTATCATACATCTGTAAGACTTCTTCCGGGTTTAGTTGAGGCAGTTGAGAGTGGTTGGTGTGTAATAATTTTCTTTTCGTCGATTTTTTTTTAAATCGAGTGAATGTTAACTTGAAATTCACGATGATCGCATTTAGTTTTGGTAAATTAAAGAGCGCTCGTTATTTATACCGAATTTTATAGATGTAATTGATTTTTTTTTTATTACGAGTACGTGCACTCACTAATTTTGAATCACTCTTATACGTTCACTGGCTCTACATTCGCTCTTGCATTTTCTTGAGCTTTTTTCTTTTTCTTTGTGACTGAAAGCCACGCAATTACGACTTATTTGGAGTTTGGTTAATGCAATTGAGATAGGGTAGGGTAAAATGGATTTTTTTCGCTGAAGTTGTTTAAAAATTGAGGTCAAGTAATTGAGTGAATCGAAAAATCTTAACATCACCTTGAATGCCATTATTTAATCGAAATAAATTAAATGAATAAATTGATTTATTAATCTTATTGTTTTGTATCATTATACAATTTTATACAAATTTATAAAAGTAGCACACAATATCCGTGAATACAGTACATACATTTGAATCTCATTCTTACCCAATGTGTAAAATCCATCACGAAACTTCATGACCGTAAGGCTCTCGCGCCGATGGCGACAAATCTTACCTTGAATGCTATTAGAAAAAATAATTTATTTGTTTTTAAACGAAATAAATTGATTTATTAATCTTATTGTTTCGCATCATTGTACAATTCTATTAAAATTTATAAAAATAGCACCCAATATCCGTATTAGAACACAGTACATATATTTGAATCTTATCTTCTTACCCAATGTGCAGAATCCATCGCGAAGCTTAATGACCGTAAGGCTCTCGCATTGGCGAGCTCCTTACTTATTCGTAATAAATAAGTGACTTACAATATATAAGTCAACGCGGAGGATTCGAATGGTATACGGGGCAAGGCTGCGCGGGAAGGTGGATGACTCTTTTGATTCCTAGAATCTACTTGTGGCTGCTTGGACCCGTTTGTCGCGATCGCGACATTGGCGCGATCGAAAGGTTCGCGGCGCCGCTCCTGTATACCAAAGAGGTAAAATCGCCCGGCCAGCGACCTATGACGCCGTCAGGCTCTGCGAAAGCTTCGGCAATCGCTCATTTATGTTGCGGACGAAAAAAACTCGAGCACATCGCGGATGAAAATGCAAGTGATTTATTGGAGATTTTGTCACGACCAATATCTTTTTAATATAAATGATATTTATGCGTACATTAATAAAATATTTCTTCTGAATATAATTGACAACTAAAATGGACAATTACAACTGTTTTCATAATGTCTTGCTTCCGCAGTTCATGAAAAAAAAAATTCTAGAGTTGTATGTCAGGACACTTAAAATGGTCTGAAATGTCGAGAAAATTGATCTAGAAAAAAATGTTCGAATTTATGCATGTGTCTGTGTGTATCCAAATTCGAAAATTTAAACGCTGCTAAGTCAAGAGACATTTTAGTTATCGACTTCTAATTTGATACACAACTGGAGGAGTAGCTCCTCTTTAATTGCTATTGGGTAGATGTACCATTTGTGACCTCTGTACCATTAGTGGCTACAGAAAAAAAGGTATAGATCAATTCATCATTACTTTAATCTGTAGAAATTACTAAATGACTTTATTCTACAATAATCAGAACAAATTTTACATTGAATATTCAATGCTTAGAATGCCTTATTGTTTAATAAATTATGTTCAAAGCCGTTTACACCATTTGTGGCCAGCTCCGTCATTTACATGCAATAGGTATGGCCACAAATGGTACTTCTACCCTAAGTGTTTTGACTCAATGGATACAAAAATATAGATTTCGCAGCTTTTTAAAAGTTTTGAAAAAAGGACGTGATCGCTTTAACTTTTGTAAAAATTAGTCTATTATGGCTAAATAGTTCTTCATAACGGCCGGGGGGGGGGGGGGGGGGGGGGGGGGCACCTCCGACCAGCACCACTTGCTTCGCTCGTGCCGCAAATGTCGGGGCAGGCATCAATCCATGCAATTTTTTTTCCTACTTTCGACCGGTTATAAAGAAAAATAGTATCCCCCATGGAATAAAAGCATACTCGAAAAATATCGAAAAGTATATATTTTATATACCAACTATACTTTGGACGAAACATTTGATACCTCGGATCATTAATCATATGATTCTCAATCCATATTTTATGTATTCGTAAATATATGTGACATTATATTTTTTCTATAGAAATGATATATATATTTATGTAAGAAGATGTTCAACACTTGAATCAGTTAGAAGAACATTTGACCAAACTGTTTAGATTCTTTGTCTATATAAGAAATCTAGGTCGTCGAGATTCCGTGTTTTTATAAAATATAAAAACACGGAATATAAAAAATATACTTTACGTATATTAGCAAAATATACGCTTGGACGAAATATTGGATATTGCCAAGTATATAAAAAGTATATAAGAAAAATACCACCTACATTATTTATTTATTTATATATTTTTCGACTCGGCTTCGCGTCTGACGTCATGATGCGCAGTGCAGGAATTTCAAACTTTTTGCCCTTATAGTGTAATATACTATTTTTCGGACGCAGATATGAAATTTATTTTAAAAACTTTCATTTCGCATCGATAAAGTTAATATTTAAGAACAATTCAAAAAATATATATATAAATATTGAAAAAATGGCGGCGATATCAGTTTGTCATGAGCCCTCGCTTTTCAATATCCTCGCTGATGATGTACAAAATTTCTCAGTCGGGCATCGTCTGAAAAATACAAAAAAAAAAAAAGTTTTCTTGTTTAATAAAAACTTTCAGTTTTACTGTCATACCTCGAAATTCAATCAATTTGCTATCGCTATCCGCCTTCTTGCCTCAACAACATTGTGCCGAGTTTAGAAGGTCACTAATTGGGTCATTCACTTTAGAATTAATTTAAAAAATGTTGTCAGGGGATGTGCAGACTAAAGTAGAACAGGACCTACAGGAAGAATGGGTAAAGGCCGATAAGTTGTCATACTGCAGTTATTACAAATACAAATAGGGTGTAGAATGGGAAAAATACTGCACTGGGAGAACAAATTGTTGGGCACAATGAAATCAAAGATGACTCAACCTCTCCGTGAGGTTATATATGGCGAATGGAATGAGGAGATTGGGTCAAACTCACCAAATGGTTGTTGGGCTCTCGTCGATTCAAATGTTTTATGTGGTTGAGACAACAGCAGCGTTTTTATCGATGCTGTAACGGTGTTTTCTCTCAGACCATGCGCACTCCTACAACAATCTCTAATCAATTGATTGAAACTATTGACGAGGTTGGTTCAACTACATATGATTCATAGGAAAAAAAAAGTTGCAATTTAAAAAAATATATAACTACAGCTCGGGCATATTATGTCATCAGAAATGTTTGGGCATTGATTTTCACCACAGAATTTTTTTTGCCTATACTCTGAGATTTGAACCTATGTAGGTAACAACGCACGCACGCTATCAGCGACTCATTAATTTTGGATATATGGCATAAGATTGAACTTATTATTGACATAACTGAATCTTTAATCGATTGCAATCAGAGCGTGAAGTGTGTTTGGAAATATTTTCAAGTGAACATAATTTTTGGGTGAACGAAATCTTTAATAAAAAAGTGTCTAAAATCCAAGATATAAGGTATACTCAAATTTAACAAAACTGTTTATTGGGTATTAGCTTAGTGCAACAATTTTCAAGTACTTGTAATTGATTTAAGCAATCACTTGACAAGTTTTGGGAATATACACACTGAAAAAAAATACATATATTCGATAAAATCATTGTTTGTGGGCTGCTGAACATAAATGTTATCAAGTTAATTTGTCTTGTAGTGCCTATAATTCCATATGAAAACGAAACAATAACTGTAAAATGTTTAAAAAAATATTCTGTTGTTTTAATGCTAAATGGGATTGGACGAATAGGAACTAGTTAATTAAAAAATAATTAATTGGCAGCCCGCAATGATGTTCTTTATCAGTGCAATGACTATTGCTCAAATCTGATAATCAAGTGCATTAATTGCGCAAAAGAATTCTAAATTTACAGTGTGCTTCATAGAAACATTTTCCTCATTGGAATGACACAGAGAATTGGCTCAACCTCTCGTGATACGCGTATTAAGTTCTGAAAAATTCTTGCATCAAACCGACACGGTTAATATTTTTACGTTTCAATGATTTCGAAACATTCTAGTTAATTCGATAGCCACAACTTCACAGATTCAAATGAGGTTTGGTTTTATAATTTCAGATAAGCCAATGAGCCGGAATCATAAAGACCGTCGGCAAACTTTTTTTCGACATCAGTGCTTTTGGAGCGTTGCAACACACATTGCGATTACTTTGGTCTGAAAATATTCTGACTTTCTGTTAAAATGTCAATGAATATATACTAAAAAGTTCAAACTTCTATATTTTGATTGTTCCTTTAATGAAATCTCAAAAAAGCTGAAAAAAACAGGGCGTCACACGGGGTGACGGCGTTAACCTCCTTAAGTCAATATTCACTACCAGTCGCTCCACAGAATTGAGGATCAACCAAAACATTTTAAAATTGACGCACAACTACATGAAGTGGTTCTCATTAAAAAATGCATTGAATTGCTTCGACAAATGGGAGTTTGTGTCAACCTCTATTCCATTAAGCCAAAGCAGATTGTTGGAATTTGTTTGAAATTATCTCTTAATGTGAAAAATAAAGTAATCAGCGGTTTATTGAAAAAGAAATGGGAAAGAGTAAGACTAGGCAATATTACAGAAGTGGGGAAAAAGGATTACAGAGAATGGAAATGTAGAGTCTGCGAGAACAAGAGGAACGCTTATGGAACATATCCGGGCCTGCGAAAAACCGAAAAAAAAGAAATCAAACACGAATCGGTAAATGGGGTTGACACCTGGAACAGCAACAGGCAACGGCAATAGACATATCTGAATTAATATTGACGACCTTGAAAGGAGAACTGATAACGGAACTGTGTAAATATTTGAAGGCCTTTGAACTAATTGCTATACCAGAAACGGCCGAAAGCTCAAGTGGGTAGATGCATGATAAGTAATAATTAATGAAAAGGGGAAAAAAGTAATACAATGAAAGTGAATCACCAAAGGATAGTACAACGATGTGGTAAAAATGTACTGTAAGATATTGTAAAAGGAAAAATAGGGGTCGGGTCCAACTGAGCACCTCCTAAGTCAGCACGACAATAAGCTTGCACAAAAAGTGTACACCGAACGACCGTACACGCAGACAGCTCGACACCGAAAACTCGGCACGAAAAAACTCGACACCAAAAACTCTGCACGAAAAACTCGACACGCCGAGAAGTTGGCACAAACAACTTGACACCGAAAACTCAGCACGAAAAACTCAACACCGAAAAGTCGACACTTTCTTCGAAATTACAATTTTTATTTTATTCGGTGCGTAAAACGTGGTTTTATTTCATTTTTAACCCACTATTTCGATATATTTTTGCCAGCAGACAACAAATATGTTATGTTTTTAAAAATCGTGATATTTTTCACTGAAAACCCAGAAATACATTTCATTAAAAAAAAAAAATATGATCTATTCAAATATCCCCTTAAACGATAGTACCATACTAGTGCGACAAAACTTTTTTTGACTTGTGCAGGAATCTCAAACTTTCTGCTCTTGTAGTGTAATATACTATTTCGCACGAGTATCGTACCTATTTTGATTTCACGACGTGTGTAAACAAAGTTTCACGCACGCTTCGCTTGCGCAATCGCGATTTGCCCTCAGAGTGAAGTAAAAATTGTAATTAACGGAAAATTTCTCATCGGATAGGGCCTTAAAATTCCCCAAAATCGATCAGAGTGTCGACTTTTCGGTGTCAAGTTTTTCGTGTCGACTTTTCGGTGTCGAGTTTTTCGTACCGACTTTTCGGTGTCGAGTTTTTCGTACCGAGTTTTCGGTGTCGAGTTTTTCGTACCGAGTTTTCGGTGTCGAGTTTTTCGTACCGAGTTTTCGGTGTCAAGCTGTCTGCGTGTACAGTCGTTCGGTGTACACTTTTTGTGCAAAGTTATTCTCGTGCTGACTTGGGAGGTGCTCAGTTGGTCCCCACCAGAAATAGTACCATTATCATTATGTTAATATCCGATTCCGATATTGTACCAGCCGAGCGAATTGACTCGCGCTACGAGTCAATTCTTATATGCATAGTTATTTCTTTACGCGTACCTATCTAGCTAACGTTATGAGAATATGATCCACAACACGCTTGATCCACCCCTCTTACTCGCCCCAGTCGCTAGCCATCTCTCATCGAGGTCTAGTGTCTACCTATGTATATCTAAGTGTCGAATGTCACCTATTGTCTAAGTTTCGAATGAAGTTATCACCGAAGAATTTAAGGTGTATCCGCGCTAGATCAAACCCATTTATTTATATATGTTCAAAAATTATCGTTTGAGTGAGAGTGAGCAAAAAAAGGTATGCAACATTTTTATTACGCTATATTTTTATCTCTTGTTCCGATAAAATTTCCTTCGGCTATTTGCCCGCAACGTAACGGTAAAATGTATATCGTTATCATCCAGGCGGCTGGGGATTTTATGTTGAGGACTTTCGTCCATGTTATCGAAGACTCTTATTGCATTTGCCACGAAATTGGAGGAGACTTGTAATGGTGCTCACACCGTGATCTGACCTCAAGGGATGAATCCAATTCGGGTGCAAAAAGCGACCGTTGGATTTTGAAATAGCCACGAGTCATACGGTTCATACACCACTGACGTCACGGCCGCACCGCTTATGCTCTGTCGTAGACAAAAAAACATCTGCCTTTTCTGTTCCTAGTTCGATTATCTAGTGGCGAGTTCCGCCGGATTTTTTTTTAAGGGCGAACGAATTTTTTTGTCGCCATCTAAAAACTGTGGACCGCGATATCTTGGCTAGGTCATCTCCTAAAAAAAAAAACATATCTGCCTTTTTTGTTCCTTTTTCGATTATCTAGTGGCGGGTTCCGCCGGATTTTTTTAAGGGCAAGGAAATATTTCCAAAGTTTTAAAATGGCAAAAACAAATTTCTTCGCCCTTAAAAAAAATTCGGCCGATCCCTCCACTAGATAATCGAAAAAAAAAACAGAAAAGGCAGATATATTTTTTCTCTAGGAGGTGATCTGGCCAAGATATCGCGGTCCAAAAGTTTTAAAATGGCGAAATGAATATTTCTTTGCTCTTAAAAAAAAAAACCCGGCGGGACCCGCCACTAGATAATCGAAAAAGGCACAGAAAAGTCTGATATGTTTTTTTCTCTAGGAGGTGATCTGGCTAAGATATCGCGGTCCAAAAGTTTTACAATGTCAAAAAAAAATTTCTCGCCGAAAAAAAAAAATCCGGTGGGACCCGCCACTAGATAATCATGGGTACTACAAAAAATTCCTCCAGCATGTTTGCTCTCGATCAATATTCTAGTCAGGAACCGTGGTCAAAGGCAAAGGTCCAAATAACTACTCACAAATAACCGTCACTTTAAAAGTACGAATAACCGTCACTTCAAAATGAGAAAAGAAAGAAGATGTCTCCTACAAACTTTTCTGTCCGAGTCAAAACGGAAAAGATGCAGCGTGACAAAGTTTTCAATTTGCACAGATCGTCTTAATTTTACACAATTTTTTTTTTCGAAAATATCTGCCATCGGGGAATTAAAAAAGGAACAAAAAAGTCCCGAGACATTTTCCTCTCAGAACTAATGTCACGGCGCTACAACGTGACAAAGTTTTTTTTTTGAAGATGCAGAAATTTTGATGGTCATAAAATAGACTGATAATTATTACAGTACAAAAGTTAATTAAGGATGTATGATACGTACAGTCCCGCGAATCGTGAGTTTCAGAGACAATTTCGATCACCTCCCGATGCTATAAAAATCGGAAAACAATAATGCATGTAAAACGTGCTGAAAAGATTGATTTTGCACAATAATAATCCCAAAATATTATTAACAAATTGGTGAAAAAAAAAACAATCGTTTAACACATAAACAGTCAACCTAACTTTTTTGTTATGAAAATGATATGTTAATTTTTTTGAATGCGTCTAAATTTTTCCAAATTTTTTTTTATCCTTTTGATTTTTATTTTTTTTTATTTTGCAACAAGCGTAGAATATAACGAATTTTGGATATGCGTTTTGCAAAAAATCTTGAGTGTAGTAGATGGTTTTATGCCGAACACGTATCCGAAATTCGTTATTCGTTATCAAAACAAAGAAAAAAATCTGACAAAATTTATACGCAATCAAATAAATTAACATATCATTTTCATTGGAAAAAAATGTAGGTTGACTGATTGTTTGTTGAACAATTGTTTCTTTCAGAAATTTTTTAATAACATTTTCGAATTATTACTATGCAAAATTTATCTTTTCAGCATATTTAATATCAATTTTTTTTACCGATTTTTATCCCATCGGGAAGTAATCGAAATTTCCTCTGAAACTCACGATTGGCAGGACTGTACCTATAATACATCCTTAAATAGCCGTTACGAGTGGTACACTATCCGTAATTTCGTAAGTCTTATAAATTTATAAATGGGACATTTCATACCAATTCAAGGCATTCAAGACAAGACATACAGGAGACATGCATACCCCACTTTTCAAAGTTCCCGAAAAATGTTGCAATTTTTCAATATTGTACTAATATATTCCCTTAGAAAAAATACAAAATTTCGAGAGGTTACGGTGGTTTGTTGACGAGATAACCCGTTTGCTTATATTTGTTTGGCTTGGTGATATCTCGATAACCACAAAGCATATTAACTTGAAAAAATATGAAAATCTTCGTTTTTAACGTGCTCTTTATGTAAATCTTCTCCTTTTTTTATATTTTGTCAAATTTAGTTAGAATTGTTTTCATATTTTAAACGAAGTTTTCTAAGTTCTCCTTATTTTGGTATATATTCACTACAATAATGGACGCGATATAATTTGATTATAGGTTTTTATAAATTTTGATCCCATTTCTTTTAAGCATTAAGTACAAGATAAAATTTGTTGTATTCTCTTCGCATTTTACAAGGTGCCGGTCTTGTCAATGGTATTATGTAGTTAGAAACCCTCATTACATTTTTTTTCAAGTTTTTAAATGATTGAAATAATGAGAAAATAAAAGTTAGAGGTATTTTGTATATTTTTTTTTTTCTTCTTATTTAATATTCGAAATAATGTGATTCACATTTCTTTTTTATGGATAAACTACGGCAGTCATACTTACCTTCATAGTCATAATCTTATATTGGAAAAGAATTAATAAAGATTTTTTTCGTTGGTGGATAAATTTTCAGCGCGATTTTGCAGGAACGACAGATTAATTGAAAAAAAGGATGAACGTTTTTCGGTGGGAATTGAACCCCGGATATCTGCGGGACCTTCTCAAGACCTTGTGCCACTGGCTTCATATCATAATTATGTATCGAGTGCTAACAACCTATCCATTTTCATTTATTTATTCTAAAGATATGTTGATCATTTTGAGGTGAGAGATGAATGACTGACTGCTCTTGTATGAGATTAACACTGAAAAGTGAGAAAAAACGCCCAGACAGGTGCAAAAAGTAGGCCGTAAATCATATAATTATGTCAGGATTAATACACGCAAAGGCTTTCATTTTTCGCCCGAATGAAAAAACATTCATCTTGAATTTTTCAGCAATTCAGCCTTAAAATATGTCGTACCATTCAACATCCATAAATCACAGTCTTTGTATTATCCCGGAAACGAAAAAAAAAATTAACGACGTCGTTCACCGTTTTATATTCAATTTATCACATTTGAAATGCATTTGCCGCATGAACATACCTACTATATCAGTATCTATAAAACCCATATACATAACTACATATACATAACTACATATATATATTATACATATATATGTTTATACAATCACAAGAGGAAGAACTAGCGCGATAAGGAAGTTAGCAAAAAAAAGGGAAACCAGTTACCTAAAGCGTAGGGCATAAGTTGAACGAACCCCAGCGTGGGTCTTGTCCAATGGTGTAGGATAAAACGTGCTACAGCGAGAAATGACTGCGTACAGGTATGTACGTACCTAGAGAGGGGAAATACGGTGCGGAACAGGGTAAGGAGAGGAGAGACCGCGAGAGACGATCGAGCCGTCGAGGTATTAGGCACGTATAGGCAGATCGCGATGGAAGATCCTTAAGGTAGTTGGTGTTTATTTCGCATAATGTCGAGGAAAATTAGAGAAAATTGTAATTACTTCTCGATCGTTTAAAAATCTAGACAAATACATGCATATTAAAGGTACTGAACAGAATCGTCTTGTATAAAAATAATTACAAAATGTTATTGATGAATTAAGGAAAAAATTAATTAATTGATAAATTCGCCGGCAAACGAATTTTTTTTATCGCGAAAATGATTTGCTTATTTTCTCGACTACTTTTTAATTTTTTGAAATTTGCTTTTAGGTTGTGTTTTTCAACACATTTATTTTATATAAAGAAGAATAAATTCAAAGCAAATGAAAAGAGCTGCAAAAATTCACATGTATTCAGAAAAATGAGCGAACCATTTTCATTTAAAAGAAAAAAGGACTGTTGGGGTTCCGGGGAATTTGTTGACCTTTTATTACGTGTCGTTAATAACATTTTGGAATTATTATTATGCAAAGTTTATCTTTTTAATATCTTTAACGAGCATGAATTAAAAACAAATTTTAATTCATGCTCGTTAAAGATATTACCATCGAGAAATATTTGCAATTTTCTCTCGTTTTTCTGGAACTTATTTGAGTTATTACTTGAGCGGAATATATTATTGCTTATTGTAGTGAAACGTATAGGCATGGTGCCGAATTTAGAATGGCGTGAAAAATCTTTCTTAACATTAATATACCTGTATCGGAAGTACCATGGATAAACTGTGTATTAAATTTCATAACCCTTTATATTGAATTTTCATATGAGGCCGGGCATTGGAAAAAATGTAGCATTCGATAACATTACGATATAATTGCTTGCGGCTTTTACACCGCTGCAAGATATTTTTTCCATAGTGCTTCAAAATCTATAGACAATAATTTTGATATCTTATTTTGATAACCTTGTATATCAAACTTCATAAACATTTGTGTTGAATTTCCATATGAGCGGTATCTTAAAATTCAAGAATATATGTGTTAGAAATTTAAGATAGACTTGAAACAATTTTTTTTTTAATCAAATATCTACTCGGGTATTAGTTAATAGACAAATTAATTCATTAGGAATTGTTGTTGTTCATGAATGGTTTTCGCCGAAATAAATTTTTCACTTGTACAGAGGTTTGAACCTACGACTTGTGTACCTAAGTATATAACGACGCACGCACGTGCGTCCTATATACTACCATCTACGCTATCAACGAGTTAGTAATTTTGGATGTTCAAATGGTATAAGGGTTGTACGACTATTATCCTCTTAAGCATATTCATGATTGACAAACTGAAATCTATAATTTGTTGCCATCAGAGTCATGTGGTCTCGGAATATTTTCAAGTGAACATAATTCGTGGATGCATTGAGAAAAAAAATCGTTAAAATCAACAAAACGTGCGTTTGCCGGCATATTTTGTCGATTGGACAAAATATTTGGCAATGTTGATCGAAACATCTATTAATAGTATTACCAGCCGCTTCGATCAATTGAATATTTCTTTCGATCAAACAAATATTTATTTTGCCGCCCGCAAGCGCACTTTTTGTTGGTTCTAACAATTTTTTCTCTCAGTGTGGGCGGAAACTCTTTCTTACGAAGAGAAGACGCTCGTCGGGTGTCCGGATTTTCGAAAAAATTATACCCACAAATCAGTCACTATAAATGCAAAAATACACGTTGATTTTCATATACTGATTCATTAATGATCGATTTATTAGTAAAGTTTTGTAATTTTATATCACCTGATTGGTAAAATCCATACCTTCATAATAAATTTACCATGAAACTATATCAAGTTTTATTTCTTATAGCATGTTTTGTAAATTTTCCGCACTTTTGTGTCGGAAAAACTCAAACATTTTTATGAAGTAAGACATCCACGTGGACAAAAATACAAATACTTAGCTGGGTATATTTCAACACCAATAACTGAAATTTCGGTCACTTTCAACTTACATTTAATGAGACAATGTATATTAAATTTGAAATCGGTCACGTAAACTCCGAAAATGCATGATCATTTTCATGTACGAATTTAGTGATTGATGAATCAATAACCTTGTGTCGTTATTTCCACTCACCGGATTATCCAAATTCATTTATCTATATCAAATTTACTACGCAACATATTTATTTCGATTTTATACTGAGGAAAATTCATACACGTTTGTATAGGAAAAACGCGAAATTTTTTCACAGTGTATCTGAACCACAGTTAGGCAAAATGCATGAAAATACTCAAGTACAAGATAGAAAATACTTCAAGTATTTTGAAATACAAAATACTTTTGTACTTAAAATACAAAAAATCTTGTGTACTTAAAATACAAAATACTTTTGTACTTGGAATACAAAATACTTTTGTACTTGGAATACAAAATACTTTTGTACTTAAAATACAAAATACTTCTATACTTAAAATACTTTTATACTTAAAATACTTTTATACTTAAAATACTTTTATACTTAAAATACTTTTATACTTAAAATACTTTTATACTTAAAATACTTTTATACTTAAAATACTTTTATACTTAAAATACTTTTATACTTAAAATACTTTTATACTTAAAATACTTTTATACTTAAAATACTTTTATACTTAAAATACTTTTATACTTAAAATACTTTTATACTTAAAATACTTTTATACTTAAAATACTTTTATACTTAAAATACTTTTATACTTAAAATACTTTTATACTTAAAATACTTTTATACTTAAAATACTTTTATACTTAAAATACTTTTATACTTAAAATACTTTTATACTTAAAATACTTTTATACTTAAAATACTTTTATACTTAAAATACTTTTATACTTAAAATACTTTTATACTTAAAATACTTTTATACTTAAAATACTTTTATACTTAAAATACTTTTATACTTAAAATACTTTTATACTTAAAATACTTTTATACTTAAAATACTTTTATACTTAAAATACTTTTATACTTAAAATACTTTTATACTTAAAATACTTTTATACTTAAAATACTTTTATACTTAAAATACTTTTATACTTAAAATACTTTTATACTTAAAATACTTTTATACTTAAAATACTTTTATACTTAAAATACTTTTATACTTAAAATACTTTTATACTTAAAATACTTTTATACTTAAAATACTTTTATACTTAAAATACATTTTTAAATACTTCTCAAAATAATCCTCAAAATACTTTTTAAAAAACCTCCTAGCTTCAATTCTGAGGCATTAGAAATATATTGGGAGTGGTAATTAATGTTCAATGTTGCATACTTCATACATGCTTATTCGTTTGTTCGTTGAACTAAATTGAGGAAATAATCGTTTTCGAGACATTTTCCCGTTTACGCAATTGACTTCAGTACATGAAGACATTTTTTCTAAATGTGATTTTTGCATGTTTTGGAACATTCAAAATACGTTTACATAAAAATCACATAATAAACATTAATAGCAATAAAGCTGCTTGAGCAAGGGAAACTCTGGAAATCAAGATTACAGCGGGGCTCCCTCACAGTTGTATCACTTCGTTCATAAACTTTAGACTTCAGAACATCAAACTGTTTTTTTTCTTCCTCATAAAAGAAGCTTCCATCCATGAATCACTTCGATTACTAAATTAAATTATCACACACCCAAGATAATTTTATGAGGAAGCGAAGTTAAAAAAAAACTATGAGGAAGCGAAGTTAAAAAAGATCTATGAGGAAGCGAAGGTAACGTTATATCAAGTAGAGGGAAGTTAACATTGTTTATTTGCGAATCGTTAAGACGTCGAGAGTCACGATACGTTGTGTTGTCTGGTCTGAAAGTTCCATTCTTTAATTCAGTTGCCAATGTTTAAATTCCCTACATCAGTCTGAAAAAATGCAAAGAGTTCAGTATATGAATTTTATGGACGTGAAAAACTATTTGAATTCAGATTTATAATTTCACTGAAAAAAAATTATATGTTGCATTTTTTCAGGTGTCTCAACCCCGTTAATTTAGTAATTGGTGTGACTATTATTGTCGAACAAAGGGAGAGAATGAGACGTATTATCAAAAGCGTTGAATAATACATTTCGTTTGTTAAAAGTACATGTTAACTTCAAATTTCAAATTTAACGTGAACTTGGTAAATATTTCAAAAAATGTTCCGAATAAATAAGATCAAAAAATAGGAACGTATTTTGTATTTTATAGAGTACTTAAAATACTTGAGAAGTATTTTAGTATTTAAAATACGTATTTTAACTACTTGAAATACATGATGTATTTTAAATACTGCCCAGCTGTGATCTAAACCTAATACTAATAAGCCCAATTACTGGTGCATCTCCCTATGGAAAATGAAGACCAAGCGACAGAACTACCTTAAGGAACGAACCCGGTAGGGTTACGAGCACCTCGCAACGTCGAGTACGTATAATCAACGAGCATCGGGAACTATCCAATCGGCAGAGAGCGTCGTGTACGAAATTTTTATGTAATTTTTAATCGACGCGCGTGGCGTCGCTGCTGTTGCTACTAGTAGCGTTGGTATCTTCTCTCACGAGTTCCAGGATAACGAGGGATCCCACGGAAAGGCGTGTTTCACGCCGCGCCTTTTTACCTTCTTTCCACTTGTTTCTTCTTCATTGCGATGTCCAGTGGCGCATGGTATAATAGTCCGGGGTACGTATAGCCATATAACTGCGATGCTCGCAGTATACTCAACGGAAATTCCACATGTACGTCGTCTACTACGCGTTGTTCTACGTGCCGGCTACCGCCGGCAGTTGCATCGCTCTTGCTAGATAGAAGAGACACTCGGCCGCGTATTATACCGCAGGAGAGGACAATGGACCGTTTCTCATGTCTCTCCGCCGCTCCCCCTCCCGGCCATAAACGTCGCTTGTCCATGCCCGCGAAAAATGGACGTTGCGAGCCGCCCTTGCCGAGCCACTCGATGACAGGACGACGATTATGGCCACCCCGACCGGCTACTATAATGTAGCTCGAGAAATTTTTTAAATAATCTTTATATGTGTGTGTTTGTGGTCGGAGCAAGAAGCACGGGAGCCAAAGCGAAGCCGTACGTTTGTCAGCCGGATCGTGTACGTAAATCCACCGGCCATACGGAAATCCGTGAATTTATAAACCCTATTTACATTTTCGCGTATAAAAGATCGTACCTCTTTTGTATGTCACTCGTGAGGATACATGGCGTTTCGAACTTAATTGGCAGGCGTGAAGTGTTTACAGGAAGATTGTGGGTTTCGGAATTATTTGCTTATGTTTGGAAAGTATGAGGAAGATGCAGTCGATAAAATTTGCTCAATTTTTGTGCTGAAGAGAATTCGATATCTAATTCATCAGTAATGAAAACGAATTGTTACGATTTTTTTTTTCAAATTATTTGAATAAGTCAGGCGATTCGATGCTTTAATTTTGAATTCTGTCGAAGTTGTTAGCGGTATGAATTACTATATTTTCTTTTGTTATTTGTTTTTTTTAAACACACGCACACACGAAAATACCCGAGAAATGTTTGAATATTGATTTTATTAATTGTTTGACACGGGATACGGTCTGAAAAAAAATTTCATTTCACAGAATACATCAAATGAAAATATAATCGGATGAAAAATAATATAAAATAACACTAATATTTATTACTTTCCAGCTGATGAAAACTAACGAAATTCCGATTTCGTAACGTATCGAACGAATGTCAAAACGGAGAACAAAAGGCTGACTGTTAGGTCCGGGTCCATTTTTATTACCGAAGGTTTAAATTAAATAAGTGTGAGATTGAATATTGCAAAGTGATTATTATTATTTTATTGAATAACAATAAATGATAATAAAAACAATAAATCAATTACAGTATATGTGGAACAGTAGCCCTTTTCGCTACTGAATACGGACTGTTTCTTGAGTCAACGGCCCAACGGTGAAAAGTAGGGCGTCGCACACCTTTAAAATGCGCGATATCCTGAATCTTTAAATTTTTATTATTGTGCCGTGCTTTCAGCACAACTTTTAATTTCCTGTAGTAAGTTCTACTTTGAGAACTTGAAATCAACAATCACAAAAATTTTGAACAAAAAAACTTTGCGTCGCAAAGTTTTTGTCGCTATGTATTATAAAAAAAGTAATTTTTTAAACAGTTGATGAATATATATTGTTGATGTGCTTCATAAATGCAGTGAAAAAAGTTACTTGTGGACGTAAAAAAAATCATTAAGAATCATCGCACACCTGTTTTGAGCTCTAGCCGGACAATTTTGGCTTCAAATGAAAAAAAAAATCAGTTTAGCTCCGTTGTAATAGTAGTAGTATATTTGTTGTCAACATATAACATTGGAAAGATTATTGATACATTTCAAACCTAACGTACATATATAAAATTTTGCATTTGTGAAATTTTTTTTAACAATATCAATTGTTTTCGGGGATTCTGGTAATTCTACCATCTTCAGAGAAATTGAGATCCATTGAATTTCAAGAAAGTTATCCTTCTTAAAAAAATAAAAGGAAAAATGTGGAAAAAATAGTAAATATTGAGATCACATTATCGCATGGCGCTCAAAAATCATATTTTAAATCATAGAATCAGTATGAATTTTTTCAGATTTTCAAAAACGGCGTTTTTGAAATTGGTTTTTTCGAGGATTTAAAAATGTTACTGGTGGTACAAAAAATCTGAAAAAAAACCCGAAGCCTTTATGGGTCCGTTATAACATCATATTAAAAAACCCTAGCAGATCCAGCCACGGAACAAACCACCATCGAAATCACCAGTGGTTTTCTACAAAAAGTTCACTTAGAATTTTGACAAAACCACCACGAAAACCACTACTCCGAAATTCGTTTAAATCGAGGAGTGGTGGTTTACTAGGTGGTTATGTCAAAATTCTGTCGAAACCACCACGTAAACCTCCATTCCTCGATTTAAAGGAATCTCGGAGTGGTGACTTACGTGGTGGTTTTGTCAAAATTCTACGTGAACTTTTGGCAGAAAACCACCATAGTGGAAACGACCGTGATTCTATGGTGGTTTGTGCAGTGACCGGTTTTGCTAGGGAATGAACAAAATCGATGAAGGTGAGGGTCATGACCTGCTGATTTGACGTGGAATGCCCCATATATAAACATTGACAATTGGTCATCGACCGAAGTCCTTCAGCCAATGTTTTTCTTTGTTCTTCGAACTTTTCTTTCGCTTTTAGATTATGCATGTTAGGTTTTATATATTGGCTTATTCATTGTTTAATCTTTCTAGTTACTGGTAGGTTGTGTCCGTAGAGTATTCGAATGTATGGTTTATGTTTGGTGTGAGTTTGTCGATTAGATTATTATATTTTTTGTTTTTTCTTCTTTCCATGATATAGCATCAATCGCTTTTTACCACCCTTCCTACCCGCACTTCATTGAGCTAACCTAACCTCCAATGTGTCCGCAGCCGACTTAGCTACACCGTACCGCATTCCCCATGCGGCACGGTGGAACTGCGGAAAACCCGTACCCGTACAGACGGTTGTATATTCTTCTGACTTCCCGGTGTAGACACGAAAGTAAATTGCTTAAGTGTATACACTGAAGCCTCAGAAAAACTAACCTCCTGCTCACTGGCTGATGAGCCGGTGCACGGCTAAGCGGTCACCCATCCAAGTTATAGCTGCGAACAATGCTGCTTAACTCGTTGGATCGCCAGAGCCGCACACCGACCGCGCAACCATCAGTGTTGGTTTGTGTAAGTTGTATATAAAGAGGCTTGAGACTATGTAGTTGGGTCGCAGCGAATTTTTTTGGTAAGCTCTCTGGTTCTCGTTGTTTAGTGAAGGCTTAAATACGTCCAGCGGTACCGAAAATGCACCAAAAAGAAAAACTGTTTTTAGGAGGGATAGAAATAGAAAGTGATAAAAAAAATTCTTACACACTGTTAATTACTCTATTAACTTATTTATTTTAATTTGCATTTCAAAATTTATTTAAATTTAAAAAAAAAATTTTTATTACAACATGAAAAATCACATTTTTTGAAGCAGTGTAAAAAAAAGTTGCTTCACGGTCGGTACCATTTCTTCTTCAAATGTTGACAGATCGGCAAAATGTAATAAAATTCTTGTACAATAAGGTTGTAGTTATAGTCTGTCGAGTCGGATTTTTGAAATCCGAAAAATTAAACAATTTATGGTAGTTTAAAAAAAATGTTAATTTTGTGTAAAAAATGCCACACTTTAATTGCACTGAGAAAATACAATGGTATTAGTAACCATAAAGTGACAACTATTCATTTGTAGTTGGTACAAACATGATTGTTACCATTTAATTAGTTGTCACAACTATTTTTATCGTCACCGTAACTATAAAAGGACTAAAAATCAGTAATTGCCACTTTATAGTTAACTGTACTATGACGATTTCTCTCAGTGTGTGTTTATAAAATTTTCGAATTACAATATCAAAAATCCGGCTTGACAGACTATAGAAAAAACAATTCCGAATATTTAAGAGTAAAGTATCGAAAAATATTAAAAACTGTACGAGTTATCATGCAGTCCGTGTCAGAAAAAGTAGTTTCGAAAAAAACGCGTTTGATGTTTCAAGTGCGTTTCGTTTGGAGTAACGCGCGGCTGGAGCCAGAACTTTATGAATTTTTAAATTTTATTTTGTTAACTTACGTCCAATCTCCCATTCCAGTTTCATATTGTACGCCTTCCTTGTCAGTAAACAATTGTTGTTGTTTCCACGTATTGTAGGCGCGCGTCAGACCCTTTCGTCGGGCAGTTACATTTTCTACGATAACTTTTGATCTATGGGGAACTTTTGCAACCAACTTACACAGAAATACGCGAGGAAATACGCCTAAGACTACGAGGAATAATAATCTGTGAAAAATCGATCAATAATCTGTTTAAATTCTCGACGTATGTAAGGCCTTAATTATTTAGCTGTATTATAATATGAAAAATGATCAATTAAATAGTCCGCAGTAGTCTTTCTTTTCGCCGATCGCGGGAAGTGTAAACAAGTCCTTTTGGTTTCTCGATGGTTTAATGCCTCGTTAACATTTTACTACGTTCCGCACGTATAACCTCTACAGGTGTAGGTTTCTGTGTACGCATAGAAGGCATGAATGTGGATAGTAGGGAGCGAAGAAACCTCATTATCCTCTCAGTAATCCCATAATAGTTTCCCCTCCCATGGATAGCTCTCGACGTGGTTGTTGGTGGTTGCTGGCTGCTATGGGGCTGATGGATGTAGCCTGTGGTTTCGAGATGGATGAAAGGATTAGTCTCAACGAAGATCGCTCGGAAGATCCGACGGAAATATGCACGTCGAGCTTTAGCAGCGCCAGTGACAACAGGTCGTTACGTGCCACTTGTTACTCTAGGGAAGAGTGAACCACAATCAGCCACAGGGCACATTGAGTCATGCCGATTTTCCGCTAAACTACAGGTTATTAATTTATGAAACAGTTATTCAACGCGAATTGTATAATCCGGAAGTTTCATTACAAAGGTAAGGATTTTTTTAATGGAAATAAAAATATAGCAAACTATTTTGTGATCACAGCCACGTAAGAAAAGGTATTGGATGGATTTTTAAAAATTGGTATTCACTGTTGTTTTCAGATAAGCAATTCTGCTTTTTAAAGAATCATTTTATTCGTTTTTTGAAATCTTACTTTTCTTTTATTAGCGATTCTTTTTATCATTTTAGACAATGGCGATGGACGTGCACGAATAGGATTCCACAAATGGCATAAATTTACCGGACATGCAGTGAAACCAAATGCACTGAGAAAACAAAAACTGTTAAATGCCGTAAATCATTTATTCGAATCCTATGTAATTGACGCAAGTAGCTTTGAAGCGACTATACGTATGTTATAAATAACGATATATTTTGTTGAGTCGATTGTATAGAAACAGTTGATTTTATTTAGCCGATGGAATCGGTACAATTGAAACAATTATATGTTCCATTGAGTCCATTAAGTCAGTAATTCTATGTATTTTATATATATATTCAAATCGATAGAATTATTCAATGAAACCTACATACATGCGGAACTGTTTCCACAGGCACACTTGGATTGATTAAAATTGTGCCTTACCTGAGCGGATTGAATGTTCAGTAGCAAGAGAGAAGTATTTCCTCCAATGCATGAAATAATATAATTAGAAGAACGATTTAAGGTCCAAAGTATTCATGTTGTTATCTGCAGTTGATGAAAAAATTCATTCACCTAGTCGCTCAAAAATCAATCAGGTATATGTTTCATTTGAAAATCTGTTTAACTGAAGCAATTAAATATTATAACATGAATACATAATTATTTTGTCTCACGTTTTTCAGAGGATAGTTTGATCGAATCAACACAATATTTGGTCAAGACGATTAAATATTTTGTTGAGTCAATAAAATTTTGATTCCATTGAACGAAATAATAAATAAAATATATAATTGGTTTGAATAAATGGCTTACCTGAAAAGAACCAAATGAATGGTTTATCTGGCTAATTCCGTTCACTCAAATAAATATTTCTCTCTGTGTTGCTAAGAAAATTTCTTGGGAATATTGGAATTGGATGATTGACTAAGTTGTTGCCTCTTCGGATATAAATGGGTGAATAGGAAGTAGAAAGGCAATGACTTGAACCGAAATGTGAGGTTTATAAACATTTAGAACCTGTTGAGGTTGTGGATGAACTGGATGAAAAACACGTGTTGTCTTTAGGAAAAAAAATGGAAGTTGACGGAAAATTTGTAATTGTAGATTTATATGGAAAATTGGCGAATAACTTTGTAAACGCAGAGTTTCGTGTAAATATTAAGTCACTCGACGAGCACTATTTGCGCAGACAAAGTAAAGAAGTTAGTTCAAAATATTACAAATTAACAAATGGGGAATTGTTGACCAAAGGCAGTAGGATGATATTGACGAGTCTAAACGATGTATTTCATGAAACGGGATCGATAAAAAGTAGGAAATTTGATGAAATTTACTTTGTAGAGAAGTGTTTATTTATGTGGGAAAGACGGTATGGGAATAATTGTATCTAAAATGATTATCGATATGTAAAAGTACAAAATGGTAATATAAAGGTGGACGTGAAAATGGTATATAACTGTGTTTCCACTAATGCATTTTTAGGATTGTTGATTGATGATTGTTGTTCGAGATTGAAATGGGTCTGTAAAATGCTGAAGAAGCCGTATAGCTGGAACAATAAATCTGATCTATTTCCGTTTCTCAAACACCTAACTCATGGTAAATTCCCCAAGGGAAATAACACGAAGAGTGTATACCCGATGTTGAAAAATAATTGATCTTAGCTTTCAATTGAAAGTAGTAAAGTAGTAGGCTTACGGAAAAAAAGGTTGGCTCACTGTGCGTCCCACCTAAAATCTTTCCCCTATATAATCGTCCCCATCGTAGCCTACATCGAGGACCGCCGTCCTAATGAAGAGCGATAAAAGGGATCATGGGATAAATACCCGGGAGAGCCTTGATCTTGAAGGCGGCAATGCGCGGCCTTGCACCAAACTTTGGTCTTCATGCGCGGCGCGTGCTATAAATAACCCGCTGATACCTCGTGACGGTGGTGAATGTTGCACATGCAACCCGCGACCAGCTCATACGTTCATGAACGCCGATCTCCGGTCGCGTTGGTGCCTATAACCGGTGTTACAAGACACATGGTACTGAATTATCATCCAGTATCCCCTCTCGTTTCCCCTCCCCTATGTTTCGGCTGCACGTGCTATATAATATACGAAACGTTTTTAGCAAAAAGTTCGAAAAAGCGAAATAAAAAAAGTAAAGGAATGAGGGGCTGAAAGACAGAAACAGGGCCTCAACAGTTACTTTTCATAATAATACGGTTATAAAATTGGGAAATTTTGGAATTGTATAGTTATAAAATTGTTGAACTTTCAAAATTATAAACTTATAAGATTAGTGAAGTTGTACTATTGTGATGTAATCACAATAGTAAAATTGATTGTAAATGAATAATATTAGCAAAGTTGTACAATTGTATATTCAAAAACTTGAAGCTGTGATGTTGGAAAATTGAAGCTTGGAAATTGTAAAATTGAAACTGGTAAAGTTGTAAAATTGAAACGTGTAAAGTTTTAAAATTGAAATGTGTAAAGTTGTAAAATTGAAACGTGTAAAGTTTTAAAATTGAAATGTGTAAAGTTGTAAAATTGAACGTGTAAAGTTGTAAACTTGAAACGTGTTAAGTTGTAAACTTGAAACGTGTTAAGTTGTAAACTTGAAACGTGTAAAGTTGTAAAATTGAAACGTGTAAAGTTTCAAAATTGAAACGTGTAAAGTTGTCAAATTGGAACGTGAAAAGTTGTAAAATTGGAACGTGAAAAGTTGTAAAATTGACACGTGTCAATTTGCAGAATTGAAAATTTTATAGTGGCAAAATTTTCTAAATTGTAAAATTGCTAAATTTACAAATTGTAAAATTGCCAAGTTTACAAATTGCAAAATTGTAATTGCAATTCTCATGTCCTACTAAATAATCATCCAGGGCCTTCTCGCGCGTCCCCATCTCTATATTATGGCTCCGCATGCTATGAAATGTAATATACTGAGAGTTTTTAGCAAAAAGTAAAAGAAAGTAAGCTGCAAATATGAAAAAAATAAGAGGCAGAAAGACAGAAAGAGCTGCCGCTGAGAAAGGAGAAACGAGATCGTTAGTGAGTGAACGCGTCGCGTGCACTGGTTCACCGAGGTATGCAGTGCGCCCGCAGTGCAAAATTGCGATGATACGCAACGAGATCGAGCGAAAATTTATATCTCTTGACGGGAGACGAGAAAAATGTTCGGTATCATAGGAGGCTGGGTAGTCGATGCATTCTTGAGGATCTCCTCGTGACCACCACGAGGGGTGAACGACATTTTGTCGTGAATCAGAAGATATTTTCGCTTTTTACTATTGAGTAAATTAAATTGAGGCTTAACAAATTTCGGAATATTGCAACTAGTGTTAACAGAGTTTTTTCATATATTTTTTTAGGAATATTATGATTTTATGTTTTTTCAATATTACAGTAGTTGAACATTTCAATAGCTCACAATTGCAATATTTTCATACTTCAATAGAACAAAATTTCAATATTTCGATATTCAGATGGTTCAATATTTTAACATTCCAATAGTTCCATTATTTAACATGCAGATTTTTCGATTTTAGTTAGAAAAATATATAATATACACGATTGTATATTAATATTAATTACATCAAATATTAATTATAGAAAAAATGTACCTAGATAGACACTAGAAACTTTGAATGTTTTCAATTTTGGAACCCGTAAAAAGATTAAACAAAACTTGTCAATCCCTTAAAAACGTCTTATCATGAGTATTTCAAAGACATTATAGACTTCGCCATCCCGTGCAGAAATTTAACCGGGCGGCCGAGAAAAAGTATAGGGCCTCGTTAGGTTTTGTCAGGATTTCCACAATGGGGATTCCATTCTAGAGCCACGTTACAACCCATAAAAGTTTCCCTAATATCATTCCGGGCTAAAATCGAGCCATCGGGCTCTAGTAAGGGAGCCTCTGTAGGCCGCGTTTATTTTTTCTCAGGGCTGCCACGATAACGATGCCAAACAAGGGCCTTACTAGAACCCGTAAACAGTTTCCCAAAGATTGGTTACCCATCCAAGTATATTGACGACCAGAGTCAGCCAGGCGGTCACCCATCTAAGTATTGACCGTTAGGGTCAGCTAAGCGGTTATCCATCTCAATATTGACAGTCAGGATAAACTACGCGGTCACCCAACCAAGTACTGATAGAGTCAGCCATGCGGTCTCCCATCCGACTGACCCTCCAGTGGTCAAATACTAATGAACTACTCAAATACTAATGAACTACTCAAATACTAATGAACTACTCAAATACTAATGAACTACTCAAATACTAATGAACTACTCAAATACTAATGAACTACTCAAATACTAATGAACTACTCAAATACTAATGAACTACTCAAATACTAATGAACTACTCAAATACTATTGAACTACTCAAATACTAATGAACTACTCAAATACTAATGAACTACTCAAATAATAATGAACTACTCAAATACTAATGAACTACTCAAATACTAATGAACTACTCAAATACTAATGAACTAATTCGCGCAGTCAATGAAACATGCACCTTTATCCAATATATTTATCGATAGCAATAACGATGCAAAAATGATCTGAATAGCCGAGCGAGCTCAAGCGCAGCCAAAACAACACCATCCGAAGGGTTCCAGGTTCGATTCCCGTGAAGGTACAAAAATATAAATATATTTTTTTCAGCGATTTAATATGTACTATCCTGGAGAGAATGACGTAACATCTGATTGAAAGTACAAAATTAATCGATTGAATAAAGACAAAATAATATTCTTGAATTAATTTTCTAAATTATTTTCATAGGGGATTAATAGGGCAGCCCTTATAGGCCCTTACTGGGAAATCTGTAAAGGCCCTGAACTTTGCAGAGTGACCAGCCTAGTATGACTGTGATTAAATTTCCGTTCTGGGCCCCTAACAGAATTGGGGCAAATTAGCAAGGGCCAAGTCGGAGCCCCAATTAATTTTCCGCACGGTCTGGCGGCCATAACGGCGGTCTTTTTGAAAAAAGTAAAAACCCTGTATTACAAAGTGCGATAAAAGGTCCATGTCGACAATTCTCACGAAGTGATTAAGTACTTGTACCACGAAGGGATTAATGACTTATTCTCGCAGAAGGCGAACGGTCACATAATCCCTTCACGGTTCACCGCACTCTTGCAATTTGGACGTCAAAAAAAGTGATAAATCTTCACACGTCCCAAGCGATCCTCGTACACGCCGTCAAAGATCTCATCGGCGTACAACTAATTACTATGATTTACCGCTATCCAATGCTTGCGGCCCCAGATTCAAATGCACAATTATCTCTGGGAAAAAAAATTCGTTTTTTAATCCAATGATTATTACATTCACTATGATTGAAGTAACGGCATCTCATGTTTCTTGCGAACGTGACTAGAGACATTCCAGTATGTGTCTTAGGAGTCGATTCGTTGAGGAAGTACGAATAAAATAAATGTTATTTCGGGAGTGCCATGAAATATCCACGCTCGCAGCATATTCGGTGTTTGCGTATCACGGAAGCTGCCCAATCACTTGATTGCCCTACGGGCAGCGCGCTGATGAATTCCTTCCGTTTCGAATTCGCGCTTAGCGCCACTTTCAATTAGCATAGCTTTTAATTATATGTGCAAGGCCGTAGGTGAGAAGACGTTAAATATATTGTTTTATAAAACTTTTCGATATCGCTATTGATTGTGCTTTTGATTTTCTCTTTAATAATGATTTTGCTGGCGAATCACTTGATGGTTACTCTACGAGCGACTCGTTAATAAATGTCTTTTTGTTTTATTAAATCGGCTTCTAGCGACAGTTTCAATCAGTAAGTGTGCATAAAATGTATCTTTTTTTTCGGGAAGCTGTGTTACGTGAAATTTGTTTTCAAAATTTTCATCTCAGGATGTTCATAATGCTCTAAACCATAGAGAAAAGTAATTTGTACGAAATGTCGGTATGAGTGTATGTTTGCATTCTTATAAGGACCTGAAATTTGGTACACAAGTAAAGTTTTGGTTGACGAAGGCGAAGTTCAAATATGGCGCGAATCCGTCAAGTGATTGAAAAATTATGTCATTTTGAATTTTTTCTCAAATCACTTATCACGCTCTAAATTTCTCATTTTCGAGATATGGGGCCCAAATTTGGTCCACGGATGGTCTGTTACAAATTTATGATTGGTACAAAATTTTATGGAAATCAATTGAACTGTGAACATTGTATGGGATTTTTAATTTTTTGGAAATATATTTTTCCCGTTCTAATACTAGTTTAGGTATTAAGTATTGTCCAACTTTGTTAGAAACCAGTAATAAACGTAATTCATCACAGAGCAAGGCTCTTTTTACGGAAAAACCAAATATAATCAAAAGAAAATGACAGTAACAGAATTTTCAGGAGAGCTACAAATTAAAGGGGAAGCAACTTTTTATTAAAAATTATACCCAGGACATTAAATCATCATTTCTAAAGAGGGTCCAGAACCTTCAGGACCGAAACGTGAAGTTACTGGGATAAAAAAAAATTTATTTCTCACTTATTCCTTATGCAGGGTTTCACGGCGAAAGTTAGCTGCTGAAAATAATTGTATAAAAAATCTGAAGAAATTCACCTAAATGCCTTTTTTTTTTACTCTTTACAAAATATTTCGAACCGAAAAAGAACATAAATTTTTTTAGCATCGTCGATTTTTTAGAACAGCCAAACAATAATTGGCTGTTATGTGAACTGTATCTGCTAGACTTACTTGTTGACAATAGTATGAAAAGTACGAAAAAGAATTTGCAGGTCAGAATATTAAAAATTGTAGAAGGCGATGCATTTTTTCGAATCGAGGGCAACATAATTGTTTTTATTTTTAAGCGCCACTATTTTTGTCGAAATGTGCAGTTAAATTGATACAAATTGGGTCCTGTAATATTAATAGTTTTGATGGAAATTTCTAGAGATATGGTTTTTTGAAAATCCATATAGTATTATTCAGAAATTACGACGTGCCAGGCATCTAATCATATTAGCGAAAATGAAAAACAAAAAATCTGGAAACATCATTAAAAACTATTTATATTGTAAGACCTAATTGGTATCAATTTAACTACACATTACGAATCAAAAGCGACACTGAAAAATTAAAAAAATGTATCCTCCAACAATTTTTAATACTCTGACCTGCCCTTTCTTTGTGCCTTGCATACTATTCTCAACAATCAAGCATGACAGATTTTATATAACATTTTTTTTGGCTATTCTGAAAAATCGACAGTGTTCAAAAATCGATGTTATTTTTTCGGTCCAAGATATGTCACAAAGAGTAAGGCACACGGGAAAAAATGCTTAGTTAGAACAAACCAAGCGCTTGGTTATGTATATGCTAGTCGATTTATTGGTAAGACCAATCAAAGTGTTGGTTATGCCAACCAAGTTATTGGTAGTGTTTCAATGAGCTTGGTGGCGCTGACCAATAACTTGGTTGTCCTAACCAATTAATCGACTGACGTATATATAACCAAGCGCTTGGTTATTCTAATCGAGCATTTTTTCCGTGCAGTATTTATTATATAGCTTATTCAGCCTTTTACTTTACTTTTGATTTACATAAAAATAAAAATAATAATAATAATAATAATAATAAGATAAGCCTGGCTCAACTTTTATACCGGAAGACTTATATATAAGCTTTGGTGTTTTGCTTTTATTATACATTTTTTATATATATCTACCCGCTATCATTTTCGTTCGTTTCAGGTTTAGCAATTCTTTCAAACGCTCTCAGATATTCGCACAGTTCCGTTATCGGATCTCCTCTTAAAGTTGTCCACGTTAATTCTATTAGGTCTGTCCCTCGCCTGTTGCCTTTTCAGGTGTCGATACCATTTACCCATTCTTGCTTTATTTCTTTCCTCGCTTTTTCACAATTCCATGTGTGTTCTAAACTTTCCTTTTCTTTCTCGCAAACCCTACATTTCCATTCACTATGGCCCTTCTCCCCCAGCTTTCCTATATTGCCCAGTCTCACTCTTGCCCACTCCTCTTTTACTAGCCCACTGATTTCGTTATTTTCCCAGCATTTATCTCTTTCTACACTCTGCTTTATCTTCGTGTAGTAACTACAATATGATGACTTATCGGCCCTTACCCAGTCCTCCTGAATGTCTTGATCTATTTTTGTCTGCACCCCCTCTGTTAGTATTTTTCAAATACTTCTACAGGGTCTTCATTCCAGATCGCCTTGTCACAAAGAGTAAGAAAATGCATCTAATTTTTTCAGATTTCTTATACAATTATTCCCAATCGCTAACTGCCACTCCCCCCCCCCCCCCCCCCCCCTTAGCATCTGAGAATTCATCGTTCGCAGCCACCTAACTTCTCATACTCATTATGACTCCAGATCGCTTATCAATCACAACTTTGTAAACCATTTTATATCGCTATTGAAATTGCTACTGATTTTTTTGTTCTAATATTGCTATATATCTGGCCAATCACTCGGTTGCATTACGAGCAACGCGCTAATAAATGCCTTCCGTCTTGAATCGGCTCTTAGCGCCACTTTCAATTAGCATAGCTTTTAATTAGAGATACAAGGCCGGGTGTGAGGCCACATTGAATGTTTTGTTTTTCTGACTGGCGGGAAAGGATATGCCATCAGAATTGAACGAGGGTAGCGTAGCACAGCTAATGGTATCGAAATTCAAGTAGCCGTGGATGCTCTTCTGCATGTCCTTCGAGCAGCGAGAGAGAGCAAATAAACTCGTGGACTTTTGTGCGATATGCAAATAGCCGGGGTGACTACTTCACGGACGAGCTCAACGCGAAGCAAGTGGCATTAAAAATAAAATACATGCAATGAGTAACACAGGGGAATAACGGTCTGCGTCGATTAGCATCATCGGGAGACTAACAACAAACGGAACGAACGCACTTTCGCATCGATTGTCTCTGCCGTCAACCTCGACTCGATCTTCTCACGCTTTGCTTCAGTCAAACTCTTGTAATACATTTTCAAAAATAAATCTAGGTGAAGCTTCATTCTATCGACGAACAAAAACAATGCCCGAGTTATGGGTTTTTTTTGTGAAGATGAAATTTGTTAATTTTTAAACTGGAAGGTGTTTCACTAATACTATAATTTCTTTTAGTTGATAAACAATAGTATCAGTAGAAAATTAAATTCTTAACCGATTTCCTCGAGTACTTTCTCTTCAAAAACCTGTGTCATTTGTTTACAACTGCACTATTGCAAAAAAATTGAAATATTTTCGTGGCGAATGTAAAATGAGACCGAAAAAAGTGTATAACGACGCTGAACACCTCGAGGTGACCCGTTTTATTGATTACGCTCGTTCAGTCCTTCGGATGATTTTCCTCTGTTCCCATAACGAAGTTCAGCATTTAGTGTTTCGATTGGTCTGCCAATTCATTATTTCAATTTGAACACATACGGACTTACTCTAATATAGTTTTTATAATTGGAAGACGATAGAAAATGATAGAATCACTGTATCGATGCCTGCTTAATTGCGAACGATAATGTTAAATTATATATTCACGATATAATACGATACACCACAAATTGATAGAAATTTATAAGTGAAGAAAGGTAAATTCAATATAAAACATTATAATTCCATCGATGCACCATATGTCTTATTCAAAATGAAATCTTATTCAAAATTTGTTGATGTGTATCAGTCTCTATGATATATTTTTGCCAGGGAAGCGACGCTGAACTCCGCGAAATGACCTGCTTTATCGATTGGGCGTGTTTAGTCCTTCCGGAGATTTTCTTGTTCCCATAACGAAGTTCAGCATTTAAGGATGTAGGAGCGCGATGGGGTGCCCTGAAAAGTGAGACTTTCAACTTCCTGGAAAGGGAGAATTCAGAGAGAAATTCGAACACTTCCCGATGGAAGAAAAATCTTAAAAAAATAAAGCATACAAAAGGTGCGGAAGAGATTAATTTTGCATATTAATAATTGCAAAATGTGACTAACAAATAGATGGAAAAAAATGTTCAACAAATTATCCGTCAACCTAACTTTTCTTTCGGATAAAAATGATTCATCAATTTTTCTGAATACGTAAGAATTTTTTCAGAATTTATTCTAATCGAAATTCCGTTTTTTTTAAATTTATTTTTCTTAAAAAATGCATGTTAAATCGCGAATTTTTTATATGTTTCTCACAAAACCACCCATTATACCCAAGAAGTTTCTAAACGATTGATCAAATATATTGGCAAATACAGCTCATACACGAAAAAAAACCGCAATTTCCAAACATTAGACAAAATTCTGAAAAAATTCATAAGAAAATTTAACGAATCATTTTTATTTGAAAAAAAAGTTAAGTTGACGGATAATTTATTGAACGATTTTTTTTCACCTATTTGTTAATAAGATTTTGCAATTATTAATTTTCAAAATTGATCTTTTCCGCACCTTTTGCATGCTTGATTTTTTTTCAGATTTTTATTCCATCGAGAAGTATTTGAATTTCTCCCTGAATTCTCACTTTTTATGAAGTTGAGCACCCCAGCGCACTCCTACATCCTTAATTTTTCAATCGATTGAGCCCACCAATTTATTCTTCCAGTTTAAACACATACAATTTATTCCGCTATAGTTTTTATAATTGTAAGACGATAGAAAATGATCGAATCACGTTATTTTTGCCTCTTCCATTGCGAATGATTAATGTTCAATCATATATTCACGGTATAACACGACGCACCACAAACCGATACGAATTTATAAGTGACGAAACGTAAATTCTATTGAAAATATTATAAATCCATTGGTGCATCATAGATACTGACAACAGTCTATCGTATTTATACCATAGAAATTAAAAACTAAAGAAATCTAATAACTATTCAATTGGTATAAAAATTTATAAAAGCCTGAATAGATATAGACGATAACACGATCAAATCCCATTTAAATTCTGTCGATGTCTATCGGTCTCTACAACATATTTTTATAGCAACAACGTGCTCGCTTACTTGCACTCTCTTCATTGATCTGTTCTTATAGCTAAACATGATATTTGCATGGTTATACGATTCGTGACATTACGTGACTATTTCTGTTTCAGTGTTTCGATATAATCGATTATCGATATGCCATGTATTATTTTACCTTTTAGCTTTGCTATAGAGATTAAAACCATGAAGATCGTGTTTTAAATGTCTGAACTTGAAAAATAGTCTAAAGAAATTGTTTTCTTCCTTGCGTAAAATTCAAGATGACGCCTAAACTAAGAATTACGTTTAGGAATGTGTAACTCAAAAACATTGAACTTGAAATCAAATGTGCATGGAATAAAAAGTCTCCGAAATTATTTAAGGAATGATCCTGAATTTTTTATGAATTTTTCGAGAAATTTGAAAATTTTCAAAAAATTGGCCGAATAAAAAAAAATGTAATGCTTTAAAGAATTCTGAAAAAATTCAGTAATATTAAGTGGCTAATTTTAAGCACTTCTGGTTTATAGAGATTATTTTTAAAATTGTACGGTGCTCGAGTAAAAAATTCATAAACTTTGACAAAGGAAATACTGAACTCGAAACTCGAACACGAAAAAAAATGTTTAAGAAATCATATTACTCTTCAAAGAAACCATTTTTTTGTGATCAACAAATTTTTTCTGGAATTTCTTATTGGCACGATCAAAAGCCTTAAGACATAATGTTAAGCTGATTCGAATTATCTTGCCCGTTAAGTAACCGAATGAAAAGAGCTCGAAATCAGTTGTAAAAAAGGCTCTTGCAGGCTTGAATGACTTTAATGGCTTAAGTGTGTTGAATATAATGGTGAGATGGTCATTGAAATTTGTGTACAAAGCACATTAACTAGTTGTAGAATTTGTGCAGTACATGGATTTTTCCCGCTTTTGTCAAGCTCGGAAAAAAAATTCAAAGTAATTGTGCCAAAACGCCCATATTATTTAAATGGGAAAATGTTTGTACTTACAGGCACGTTTTCCCGTTGAGATAGAGCTCTCAAATTCTAACCAGATTTTTTAAAAATTAATTTAAATGAAGGGGCATCTCGAACAAGATTGCTCAACATCGAAAATAACGACCACCCTAATATTCAATCATCTCGAATCCATCCATTATCTGTTCACGCGGTTAATACCTTCGGTATTATATAAATATTGATCAACGAATAAATTATTCGCTATATTTGTCTATAAATATGAAATAATACAATCAACCAAGATATTAATAATAAATATTGAACGATCAACGAATTATTAAATGGTTTGAGTTACGTGCAATGATGAGTGGAATTAAAAATTCAATGAAAAACTGACTAATCAAACTCATAATAAATGAAGATTGATCTAGCTCAGTATAAAGTCGAAGTTGGTTACAAATCAGTGAAAACGTGGTTAATCACACAACAAACTTCCCTTGACAGAGCTTCCCAAACATAATCAGGAAGAAAAGAAATAAGAAAATCAGAATTTCCATGAAAGCTAGAAATTAACGGGGAAGCAACGTGACAATTTAAGTTGTCAGCTTTTTTTAAAAGAGAGGACCAGGCTAACGATCCCGAACTTCTTGCGATGACCTGGTTTATCGATTAGTCTCGTTCAGTCCTTCCGGGTACTTTCCTCTATTCCCATAACGAAATTCAGCATTTAATCTTTCGATTCACTGAGTCCGCTACATTCCTAAGAACTCTCTGTATCATATTATGAATCCGAGTTGTAATAGGATCCGGAGAATGGCGAATCAAATATGATGGATGGTAACGGTTTGCCATCCGTTGAAATTCTTGGCAAAGAAATTGGGTAAAGTGCGTCATTGGGAGTAGCGAGCTTCCAGGACGATCGTGTATTCTAAAGAGGCACAACGGAGGAGAGAAAAAGGCGCTGCGCGGAACGTCGTCGTTCGTAGCGACCGTGACAGAGGCCAAGCCGAGCGCATGTTTGCTTATCGATACAACGAGTCGCGCGCGCCCTCACGTCCATCACGCTCCTTCAGTTGTTATTGCCGATCAGCGGCGAAGATGAGCGCGTGTCGCGCGCGAAACCCCATCGATTGTCGAACCGTTAACTTATGTTAAGTATATGTCTGAAGCATCAGCATTTTGGAATGGCTCGATATCTCCATCCGGCTTATGTCTTAACGGACATACCGCGAATCGGGCGCTGTTATTTATGAAAATTATCATAATTTAATGCGGGCAATTGGGACGACCGATTGTGCAATTATAACGCGGCAAAAAAACGACTTCCGTCATGACTATATTTCCACGGGAGCGCGTTGAGTTGCCCTGAGTCATCGCTTTAGCAAATTCTGCTGCGTCGTCGGGACGATTTTTCTCGATCTTCGCTTTCATCTAAGCATTAGATCAATGGAAATCGATTAACAGTACTTTTTTAATGGTCAATTTGCCAAACGCCAAAATCACTAGATTTTTGCAATAATCATTATTGATAAAGAAACTCGACATTGATATAAAATCGCACGTTTTTGGATAAATCAGAAAAATTATTTTACATGAATAAAACAATCGAGTTTCCCGAAAGTTTCGAAGCACATTTTTCGACTTTATTTTTTATTTCAATTGAACTAAATTTCCTGTTAGCAAATAAATTTGCGGTGCATACTCAATTTATTCTATAAGCATGAAATTAATTATAAACCATAGAGATCAAACGACCCAATTTTTGTTCGCATTGCGCAGGTCAGTTCGTATTCAAGAGTGAGAACTATGAGACCCAGTAAAATAGTAAATTTCTGCCCAGTTCTATCATCCGGACAAAATCGGGCCTCGATAAATCAGATTTAAAGACGAAGTACCCTCTTTGGACATTAGATATGATTGCGCTGCGTTAGTATGTCGAGAAGATAGTGATAATCGCCAGTGCCTGACAGGAGTGCGCCTTTGCAACAATTGGCACAAGGATCGCAGTAATACTCGCAGCGCGAAGCTTTATCTTTTTTCTATTTTACGTGGAGATAAACGTAGAGGTACCGTGCGCGTTCTGCATACCGCGGCGTGTGCAGCGCATCACAGAAACGTTTATATCCACCATGGAACCCTGCACATTTTTCCTCCCATTTTTTTTCCTCCTGTCCTTCAGCCCGAAGGTTGCAGACCAAGTGTCCGACTTATGATTCGTTATTCTGACAGGCTGTTACTGTTACTGATTTTATTTCCCTTCATATATCAACTAAAAACTGAATTGTCCGCCACCCCATAGACGTAATCCCAGTGCAAAATATTAGGAAAAAATGAAATTCAGTTTAAGCCTCATAATAATTTGATGTTGCTATTGATTTTGATATTAATATTAATATTTGAGGCAATCCATACCGATTCGGCCTAGGTCGGACTCTTGACCTCTCGGATATGTTCGAAATTTTTTTATATGATTGGACCAACTTAAAAAAGTATTGGAAATTTTTTTTAGATTTTTTTATTGTAATTTTTTTTGCGATTTTTCAAAGCCTACATATCGTTGGCTCGAATTTAAAAATCTTAAAAAATTCTCACAAATTCTGCATGAAATCACAAAATTTTCGAGCCTAAAATCAAAGTGAATCGGGTTTCGCTTCTATTTTTTTTCAATAAAAAATTATTCAAAAATTTAGAAACGAAAAAGGAAAAGTTATAAAAATTTTCTGAGATATTGCTTTCTCTAAAATATGTATTTCGTGAAAGGCCGTGAACACGAAAACGGTCTCAAATTTTCAGCAATCTAGCTGAAATTTGGAACATATGTCGAATCATCACTAAAGTATATTGCTATTGAAATTGGCCTCAATCGATTAACGGGAAAATATTAGTTTGGTGTAGCTTTAGCCGTTAGTTAGGAATGGATAGAATTGCTTCGGCGAAGGGAAGGAGAGCCGTCAATCGCCGAAGCAATTCTATCTATAACAGGAAAATAAGCTATCAAGATTTTTGTTATTAAACTTTTTTGATTTTAGAGAGAAAATTTTAATCTTGATAGCTTATTTTCCTGTCAATCAATTGAGGCCGATTTCAATAGCAATTTACTTTAGTGATCATTCGACATGTGTCCCAAATTTCAGCTAGATTGCTGAAAATTTGAGACCGTTACATTTGCACACATACATCCACCGGACATTTTTTCCCAGATATGCTTTTTTATCGTAACATTCTGAACATATTTTTCATGAATCGCTTTTTTTTTTACGAAAAGAAAGCACTTGCAGGAGAAAGCAATATTTTAGAAAAATTCATAACTTGTCCTCTTTCGTTTCTAAATATTTGAATAGTTTTTGATAGAAAAAAAATAGAAGCGGAACCCGGTGTACTTTGGTTTTAGGCTAAAAAATTTTGTTATTTTATGCAGAATTTTTGAGAATTTTTTCAGATTTCTAAATTTGGGCAAACGATCGCGAAAAATCGCAACAAAAATTGAAATCAAACAAATTTGAAACAATTTCCCAGTACTCTTTGGAGTTGGTCCAATCGTATAAAAAATTTTCGACCAAATCCGAGAGGTCGAGAATCCGACCCAGGTCGAATCGGTATGGAATGCCTCATTTATATTTATATTTATATTTACATTTATATTTATATTTTTATTGCTATTTATATTGATATTAATATTGATACTGCTATTGATATTAAAATTTTAGGATCTAATTTTCAATAAATAATTCAGGTTAGGTTATCCTATTGACAACGTAGCTAGTGAAATCATAGTATTTATATGACAACGCTGAAAAAAATGGGAATACCATGTGCTATTTCGTAGGCCTTTTCTGAATTTCTACGAGATAATACCTCTCAATTCGATTCTCATTGTACGGCGCGAAATTCATCGTTAGAGATGCCGGATACAAAAAATACCTTGGACGAGGTTCATTGACGTTGTCACGATTTGGTAATATGGATTAGTTCCTTGATTCACGATGTGTCGACCTATTACCATATGCAGCGTTGGATGTGGTGCGGAGGAGGACATCGATAAAGTACCGTAACCATGGGCTTTGGCCCCGATCCAGCGTAAATCCGTAGCCCAAATTTCTATGTGTGTCAATGAATTCGCATGTTTATACAACGTTGAAGAGAGATAGTAATTCTCTCAGCGAGTGCCACGAAGATTCTCGAAACCTCATGACCCGACCACCTGATGTGTTCCCAGCTCATCGATTCAGAGGGCGCCTCTTTTCTACGGCGCCAACTCTTCGTAAGTATACCTTGATATGTTTATGTAATTTCCTCGTCTCGAGCGCGTGTCCGGCTATCGTTCCCTAAGATCGAGGAATTGGCGTCTCTTCCTATTTGTTCGGGCATATTGATTATAATATGAATAATAATCTACAATCCTGTGTGCTAACTCATCGAAATTTACGGGTTTTATTGACGGGCCTTTAACTATCTTTTCGTGGAATCAAAATATTGATATATCGCCGCTTACTTTCGAGGGTATCGACGACGCTTAGTCACGATGCCTTCCTTCACGACTTTGCATCGACCTTTCCAAGAATGTGTGCCAAGTATAACTGTTTTATCCAATGATGTCGAACCACGCCTAATAAATTTTGTTTTTTTTTTGCTCTAGATGAGCTCAATTTCTACTGTTGGTGCGAAGAATCGAAAGGGTTTTGGTCAGTCACAATGTACAACGTTAATGTGCTCAACACACGTGCAAAACTAAACATTACAATGTATCTCATCGAGGGGATGATAGGTTATTGCCAAATTAAGTCACTTGAAAAATATGTTTCGAAATTTATCTCTTAAGAGGATGTTAGAATATCAATAAAATGTAGAATAAAAAGATTTCAGAATTAAATTCTTGAGGTTATTAAATAATGTTAGTAACAAAATATTGTTCAGAATATGATACTTAAGGGAATGTTAAATTGCAAACTAATATTAGTGAAAAAAATGTCCGAGACAATTTATTTCTTAAGGAGATATCAGATCACCAACAAAATTTGGTGACAAGAATTCGCATAATAAGCAAACTACCTTTATCGAACGATGACATAAATTGAACAATAGTTAGCTTCTAATGGCATCGACTTAAACATAATTGCGGTACCAGAAAAATAGTTACAATCAGTTAAGTGAAGTTCATTCATGCAACTATTTTAATATGCAAATACATGCAAATGTATACAATTATATGCAAGTATGTAAATAGTTGGATGCAAGAACAATTAGTAGTTGTCACTAAATAGTTGCGATGTCTCACACGTTTTCTCTGACTGTACCCACTTAAGAGCCTTCTGATCTTGTATGCAAAAACAATTTAAAAAATTGAGTCAGGTTAACAGATCAACAATATTCGAATATTGATGCATTTGAATATCTTTCAGTCCGAATAAATATTATGAAGCGCTGAAATTATAATGATAGATGAACATATTATTCCAGTAGTTACATTTTCAATAAAATAACCTTCAACATCTTATCACAATTGTAAGACCGTAAAATATCAACAATCAATAACAATAGCAATGCCAATACAAATATCAATATAAATAGCAATATCAATAACAATGACGATACCATTATTATTATTTTCAAAAAATCTCAACATCGACTATAACTGATCTCAAAAAACTCATCATTGGTCTTCCTTATTGCATGCTCGTTCAGTGAAACAGTAAAACCGCTGTTTCTTCCAGTTTCCTCTACAACTTTATACGAGAGAATACATAACTGCGTCTGTTGCATAGCCGATACATTTGTAAGAGTCAACGATCGTTGAATCTGGTTTTGTTTCAACTCTTGAAGGCATGAAATCGAGTCGATCGGGTTGCGAAAAGAAAAATCCATCCAGTCTGGCGTATAGCGAGAGCGAATGCCTTTCTGCAAGCATCTCGTTGAGTTCAACTCCGTCGCCGTCTTACCAACGTTCAGTCGTATGCCACACGGCTCATCTCGAGCTTCCCGATCGGCTCAATGAATATAAACGAGCGGCGTTCGTACAACAAAATGCGCTTGAAACTATTTATCTGGCTTGGAAACCGGTCGCGAGCTCGATAGTCTCTTTGCCGCGCTCCCGGCGAAGCAGCGCGCATCCGGAGCTTATAGTCCTACGAGAGGGAAATTCTTCAGCAAGCATCACGAGGATATTATGCTTAGGTGCTACATAACAAAGCAACGATATCACTGTGGACTTGTCGTGCTAGCTTCATTCATTGAAGAGTTTATATCATTTATAAAAAGACGGCCGATGTTATTTCAAGCATTTTTGTGTAAGCGGTTTATTGACGACTCTCCGAGTATTTATTATTACTGTTTTTTTTAAATATCAGTTGTATTTGAACTATTAAAAATATAGAAATCAAATTTTCGGCGAAATAGTATATTATGCCACAAGTGCGTAAAATGCGATTTCACGGAAACCGTACGCACGTGTCGCATATGATATTTTTTTGACGTAGCATGTGTAAAATTCTCTAAAAAAGTCCCCCCCCCCCCCAACTTGACGGGGAGGGGGAGCACCGTTATTCAAGAAAATAATACTTTTTTGAATAACTCATAAATTTCCACAATATTAATAGTGAATAAAACTTAACAAAATTTTACAAAACAATACGAAAGTAATAGATAACAAACGCGTTACAACGTAATTGATTCATTCAATTCGAAATACGTGTTTACTCGACGATTAGTAAGGCCGTACTGAGTATAAATCGAAATACAAATCGGGATCGAAAATCGTGTGTCAAGTCAATAGAATAGTGCCCTCTGACGACATGTAGAGTTCACTACTCATGTATACCGGAATATACCACAGGAAGGTCACCGAACATATTTCCCCAACAAATATGGCGATTTTTGAGTTTTTTAAATTTTACGCATACTGATGTTTGAATACTCATTTTAAAATCTAAATTCATCTTAAATCTAAAAAGTGCGTAAGTAAAAAAATAATTTAATTTACCGCCCGCTACAAGTAGTTATGAGAGCAGTTTTTGTTTTTAATCAGAGTAAAAAGGGTGTAACCGATTTTTTCCATGGTATACTATATGACTGAAATTCGATGTTACGAAGAAAAAAAAATCAAGCCGGATGTTTTCTGCCATGGAACATACATCTTGAGAACGACTGTCAACGTCAAAATGCGAAGGAATAAAGAGTAAAGGTAAATTCTACGATCTACGTTATATCCGTGAACTCCGGAATCAGGAAAGATGAAGTCACGTTTTTTAAATCATAAAAGATTAAGTCACTTATAGTAGAATAGTAGAACACGGTGAACGAGCCAGTGGATGGACGAAGACGAGTGAATGGATATTGTCCATAAGAGCACGTGCATAAAAAGTGTCCATGTACTGACGTCTTTCGTCTGCTTAACTGTCCATTCATCGGTCGATTTATCCTATACGACTTACGAACGACAGTGATTAAAACTTATATGAATTAAAAAAAAGATAAACATATATATATTCACATTTTTATTTTTCATTCGGTACATTTTCGTTAAATAAATAAAGCTTAAAAGCATTTTCAGTTCACCATTATTTTTTCTACCGCCCGCTGTAAATAACTACAGTACACATGGATAAGAAAAATGGGCTAAACTGCATAGCATAAGGAAATTGAGGTGCGAGTTATCGCTCGGCCGTAACGTGGGCGATTTAACGAGGAGTTGTCGACAGTTATTACCAGTGCGAATAGCATATGCACTTGTTACTCACCGTTTTATTTCTTGATATTAGCATTATTACGTAGAATCTTTCTCGTTGACAAACGGTCCAATTCGTTCATTTTATAGCTAAACGAGATTTATGATAAGGAAGAAATTTAGAAAAGTTGTTGAGAAAAATTAAATAAAATGATATCGGATTTGGGAACATTAGAATTCAATGATGCTACACTGTTAGAAAAGATTGGAAGTTTTTATGCATAAAGTCGTCATCGAAATTTAATAAACAATTGTGGTACAAAATTCATGTACTTTACAGTAAAATTAAATAAAACTATTAAAATTCAACTATTTGTACTGTAAAATTGAAGTAAATTATCGAATATGATGTACGATACATAAATTGTACATTACACTTGGATACTGAATTTCATATACTAGTTTATGAATAAAAACTTCAAATAAAAGTGCACTAAAATATTCAAGCAGATTTTTTTTACAGTGTACATAGATATTTGTATAATAATTATTCTATGTAATTAATTATATAATTACACTAACCAGACTTTTATCGACGTATCATAGACGAAATTTTAAGTGAACAGTGGGATCCAACCTTCAACAATAGTGTGAATTCGAAATGGGTACCGAATTCAACAATAGTGTGAATTCGAAATGGGTACATAATTTTTTCGATACATCAATAAGCTTCACTGTAAAAAAAGACTTGAGATTCAATGTATTTAGGCACATGAAATTCAGATATTTTGTACTTGAAACTGTGATTCAAGAGAGGTGATAAATTTGCAATATCGCAATGTATGATCATACTAAAACGGGAACGAAATTTTTCAGGCAATTCAAATAAATTTAAACCGCATAAAATTGGAATGGTGTAATCGATGTTAAAAAAAATTGGTACTAATTATCGATCTTGGTCCGTTCGTGGACCAAATTTAAGCCCAATATCTTGAAAAATAGTAAAGTTGAAGCATGATGAGTAATTTTGGGAAAAATTTAAAATGTCATAATTTTGGAACCACTCAACAGATTCGTGTTAAATTTGAACTTAGCCTTTGTCTACACACACTACATATTCGCACCAAATTCCAGAGCGATATCTTTAAAATTGTATACGCTCTCTTGGTAATAAGAATCCGCACATACACACACATACACAAATTTTCCACAAATCATTTGTCTCGACGTTTCAGAGAATTTTAAGCATCCTGAGATGAAAACCAGTAAAAAACAATTCTTCACGAAAACGAAGCTTCTCTTACGGGGAAGCAAAAACTTTGAAAACGAACCTCTTCGGATATTGAGGCCTTACATACGTCGAGAATTTTAAAAAAATCGGGTTTCTTACAGATTATTATTCCTTATAGTTTTAGGGCTATTTCTGTGTAAGTCGATTGCAAAAATTCGCCATAGATCAAAAGTTATTGTAGAAAATGTGATTGCACGACGAAAGGGTGTGACGCGCGTAGAGTTGTTTGAGGCAGTTGGCGTTCACCCTCGGACCCTTTTAGTCGACCCATTCTTTTGTTATACGTGGAGGGCGATTAGAAAAAAATAAACAACAATAATCGTTTACTGACAAGGAAGGCGTACAATATGAAGCTGGAATGGGAGATCAGAAGTAAGTTAACAAAATAAATTTAAAAAATTCATAAAGTTCTTGCTCCAGCCGCGCGCTACTTCAAGTAAACGCGATTTTCTCGAAACTACTTTTTCTGACACGGTCTGCACGATAACTCGTTTTTTATATTTTTTTATGCTTTTTTTTAAATATTCTATAGTCTATAGTTTTTCTATAGTTCGGCTCGACAGACTATAGTTTTTTCTGTAGTCTGTCGAGCCGGATTTTTGATATTGTAATTAGAAATATTTATAAACACAAGTAAAGCGTGATATTTTTACCACGGAAATTAACATTATTTTTAACTACCGTAAATTGTTTAATTTTTCGAATTTCAAAAATCCGACTCGACAGACTATAACTACAACCTTATTTTACAAGAATTTCTTCATATTTTGCAGATCTGTCAACATTTGAAAAATAAATGGTGCCGATCGTGAAGCAACTTTTTTTACACTGCTTCAAAAAGTGTGATTTTTCATGTTTTAATTTAAAAAAAAAAATTGAAATGAATTTTTTTGCAAAGTTAACACAGTACTTAACGTGTAAAAAATTTTCTTATCGATTTTGATTTCTATCCCTCCTAAAAAAAGTGTGTCTTTTGATGCGTTTTCGGTACCGCTGGAAATATGTAAGGCCTTAATCAATAAATACTAATTTCAATTAGCAAAAATTTTTCGCAATGAATTATTATAAACATTATTTGGAAAAATGTACAGAATACCTTACAAAATGCAAGCGAGAATGTAACAATAGTGCAAAATAGTTCAACCTCCTCAATAATTCTGTGGACACGCTGAGAGGGAAACTTCGGTCGCGTTGAATTAAACATTCACTAGGTCAATGCCCACCGACCACCAAAACCAGCAATTTTGTGGTTCCTGCAATTATATTATAGCACCGTTAAAATCTTGAATTCCGACATCCGTTTTTTTTTCAATCATTAAATTATGTTTTTCGTCGTTATCGCAAATCCCGTTAAATAACCGAAGAGGACCATTCACCGATGAAATAGATTCTACGTCATTATGCTAATATGTACAATTATTGATAAAGAGGTGAAAAAAATAAAAGGTCTAAATGTAAGAGTTATCGTCAAATTCTATTACATCATAAAGAATTCAACTTTTTTTTTAGCTGCACGTCCTAAGTTAAAAAGCAGAACTATCACTAGGCGTTTGTTACATCACCGTTGTCCCCAATTATTAATGCGATTCCGATAGCTAAGACCGGAAGTACCATAACGGTTGCCGCAAGGTCGAAGCTAAGCAGAAATCATATCTGCGCTTATTTAAATGTATAGATGCAGGTATGTTCAGCCTTGGGGTAGTCATGTCTGTGGGTTTTATAGCGCAATAATCAAGTTTCGCTTTCGCAATCGACTTGACTCAAAATTCGGCACTAATTTTACATGCGAAAATAATTTATCAGTACCATATTTCTATAATTACATTGTTACAAATTTTTTTTTTGCATTTCCTACCATTTTTTTCTGTCCGAAGGTGGTACAAAAATATACTCCTGCACCACCTTAAGATTTTACTGATACCGAAAGTTCGACATAAAAGTAAATGTGTATACCATAAAAAAATAATATCTATCTTCCACTGAAATTCGTGTATATAAATAGACTTTATATCCAACGGTCAGGACTTCGTATCAGAATATGATTATTTTATATTTACATTTATATTGCGTGAAAGAAAAAACCTTGTCAAGACGCTTAATCGTCAACCCTGTTGACTGCAACAAAAAAATCTTAAATCCCAAACTATTTCACAATCATTTTTAGAATTATTGAGATTTAAAAAATAGTCACAAATACCCTACATTTGAAATTATATTGTAGGTTAGTAATAGTTTTATAAGTCTCGTATTGGCTGGCGAAAATTTTAACCGTATTGAAAATTCAAATATTGCTGACACTGAGAGAAACGATCTGAACGTATTAAATGATTTAAGACGTTTCCAACGATTTTTTTTTTGAAACGTCAAAACATTTAATTGTATATATGATTTATTGTAGTAGTATTTTGTTGAACAGTGTATACAATGATGATGAGAGTCACGTACATGAGTAATTAAATTTTAGTTCGAGCATTGTCCAATGGGCCATCGACCTAAGTCCTTCAGCCCGTGATTTATAATATTAAAATAACTTTACGTAATTGTTTTTTATGAAGAACTTTCTGAAAGTGAATCAAGTCAATCAGGATATGCAATGAATTCAATAATATATATTTTTCTTGATCTGGTAAATTTGGCTCTTCAAAGTAGTTCGAATGTTATCATAAAAAAAACTTTATCCCTATAATATTCTCTCTATCAATTTTTTGTCTAATATTTCCAGAATCATTGAAATTAACAAAAAATCTTACAAATACATGAAATTTGCAATCCGATTCGGTATTAATAATAGTTATATAATTATTGTATTAGTCAGAATACTGCGATTGTTTAAAAAAAATCACATATTAACAGACGAGCATGAAATTCACGACTCGAAGTTTCGGCCTTCAAAATAGTTCGAATGTTATTCTAAAAGTAAATATGCATACAAGACTTATAAAAAAAATGTTATCTGTATAATATTCCAAAGAATCCTTCTGTATGTAAATGTACTTTATATCCAACTCCTAAGATTTATTTCTTGTAATATTATAATTTGATAACTGTGTAATATTACTTTATTCATTAATATTAACGCCTTTATTTTGTGTAATAAATTCTTGCACTTATGGTCAGCGGTAAATGTTCATTAAAAATGTTTGAATCCCAAATTCTTGTATAATATTTCCAGAATCATTGAAAAGTAAAAAAACTTACAATGTGTTATTGGTAGTATTATAACTATTGCATGAGTAAAAATATTACAAGTGTATTAAAAAGCTACACATTGCTAACCGACGAGCATAAAACTGACGTCTCGAAATTCGGCCCTTTGAAGTACTTCGAATATTAATACAAAAATAAATATGCATCCAAGACTAGTAAAAAAATAAAACTTCATCGCTGTAATATTTAATAGAATTCTTCTGTATATAAGTATATTTAAATCCAGCTCATAAGATTTCCTATCTGGATATCATAATTTTATAATTACCTTTACATTGTGTAATAAATTCTCGCACTTCCGTATGGGCAGCGATGCTTACCCAGTAGTACTATCTACAATATGTGAATACATATTTACGTATATATGTATATGTCCAGAAGAAGCAACGTAGTGATGAATAGGTAAGCTGAATAGGAAAAGAGAGAGAGAGAGAGAGAGAGAGAGAGAGAGAGAGAGAGAGAGAGATCGGGAAAACACTATGACGAGGGCGTTATCCCGTTATCAAGAATTTACGCCTATTACGTTCTATTATATGTTTATATGGGAGATTGATCGGAAGATTAGCCGTGCTGTCTATCGGAACAATTATTTCTTCCGGGCGTACTCGTCTCGGAACACGAGGAACACCAACAGCAGACAAAGGAATATGTTTAACCGCGAAAATCTTCAAGGTCTTAATGAGAAACCTTGAGCACGTGTGTATCGCACGTCCGCCATCAGTTAGCTCTGTTAAGCTCCTATCGTGTACCTAACTCACGCGGCAATCCTCTCAAACCGACTCTAGTCTCCAGTTAGTTGTTGCCTACTTTTGCAAAATCATTCACATGCGTCATCGTCTCCACTTATCTCGACCCTTATCGATCCTGGCCAATGACAATATCCGTAAACATACGAAATGTTTGACTAGTCGGTAAAAAATAACTGCGTTAAATGTCAAAAGGGCCGAAAAGATTATGTAGATATGGTTGATTGACAAATATATATATTCTTTCGCGTGAATCAAACAAAAGGAATTTGTAGATTTGAAAAATATTTCGAGGAAGCTTTTTTTAATTTTGTAGATTTTTCGGATTCCATATTTTGTTTTAAAGGGGCCGAAAAAATTCTGTTATTTTGGGGAATCTACCTAGTTTATTATGTGCAAAATTAGAAATGGCAAAAGACATAATTTTATAAATGTTTGCATTTACAAACTTATTTCAAAATCTCCAGATGTCTTTTGTCATCTGACAGTTTTTTTTTTTTAATTTTCGGCTATCATGTTAAATCAGGAGTGACAGAATGAAGTTGTAGATTTAGAAATAGCTGTTTAGAAGTATGTGTTTATTTGACCGATTTTTTTCGTAACTTTGGGATTTTACATCAAATTTGAAAAGGGCGAAAAGATTTTATAAATTCGGCGCGTTTTTAAATTTTTTTTTGTGAGATCAGACGTGACAATAGAAATTTGTAGATATTGCGGATTTTGGTTCCTTATCGTAGAATGTTAGCATAAAATCTTGAGATCTATAACAAATTCTTGAGATCCATAATAAATCCTTGAGATTTTTATGTTAAAATATTTATTAGGATTATTCGAAATGTCGAAAAAAGTGAAATTGGAATTTTTTTTTAGTATTTTTCCGCAGATTGGAATAAAAATTTAGCAGCTTTTCGAGTTTTTCAAATGCGTGACCAGCTTTCACGTCCGGAAAATTTCTCTACTGAAGAAAGTGTCTTAGAAAAGAAAACGACTGTAGCGTCATCCAAACAATGACGCTACACAAATCACAGTTGGGAATTAACTATAGCTGTAAACATATACGAAAATCCGTTAGACTAGCAAAGTGTAAAGTCGCATTTACTGAACATCTTTTTTTATCATCTTTTTCACAACGGTCATCTCATCATTATGTGGACGTAAACGTCAATGATTCGCTCCTTGTATAATACTTGTCTATGCGTCACTATGTGCCGCTGACAAGACCTACCTCAATTAAATCTCCATACAGTTATAACATTTTTTCAATCTCGAAAAAATATAAACGTAAATTTATAGCTACAATGGCAAAATTATCTGGTTGGTGCCGCTGATTACAAACGATTTTTTTTAAACTTGCTGAAGTAATTAGAAGCATTATTTCAAATCGAAACAGTGATATTTCTATTAAATATATTTTTATTAAGAAATTGGAATACAAGATGAATAAAACAAAATCGATGGCATAAATTGCTATAAATTCGTGCACCAACTGAATGGCGGTGTATTACTCAAATGATGCGTCAAATGCCCAAAAATGTTCATAATAAATAGTGTAATATTTTTTTGAGAAATAAAAGTAATTAGAACAATTATTTCCAGATTTATTCGAGATAATGGGAATGAAAATTAAATTAAAGAAATTGATGGCGAAAATTGCCATAGTTTGTTGCACCCACTAAATTAATTTGTATTGTTCAAATGTCGAGTATAATGCCCGGAAATATTCATAATAAGTCTCGTGATATTTTTTTTTTTTGACAATACAGAATCACGTTATTTTCGGCATCGAAAATAATATGTAAAAATCGTTCAGTCCATACAAATGGCGTCATGAATTCTAATGCATGCTACTTTGAGCTTCAAGGCAAAAATAAAAATAAAAAAAATTATCACTGCCTCTAAATTTAATCTAATTTGGTAGCGATTCAGCGACGAAAGGTGTCCATCAGTGCGAATACTACTGAAATAACAAGATCGTAATAAAAACTAGTAGCGATGGTTCGACGATCTGCTAACAAGGCGTAAAGCGAAGTCGGGGCTGAAGGAAGTGAACATAATCGTCCGAATGTCAACGATCTCTGAGTGCGACGGTAGCGTTGGTGGTCGACCTCGAAATCGGGGAGATGAACGATCGCAATATTAGCTCAATTTTATTCAAGATAATAGGAAATACCGGTGCGTCGACTCGGTATATTATTTAACGAAAAACGAAGCTTCCTGCGTGAGGAGGCAAAATTTTAATCAACGCCAGTAGTCCTTGCCGTGGTTAAACGACTCCCTGAGGAACCGAGGCTTGCTCTCTTTTTTTTTGCTTTCTTATAGCGGAAGTCTCTCTTTCGTAAATTTTTTTAAATGAATAAATTTGAATTTAAAGCATGTCATTATTTTTTTAACTGTCTTAAGCTATGAGCGAAGTCGTCTAAAAGGAAAGCTCCGTGTATTTACTTATTTATTTATTTATTTGTGTATTAATTCATTTATATAATTATTTATTTATGGGGCATATCGATTACATACTTGTGCCCAGAAGTTCCGACTCCAATGTGATATATGTTACATACTTTTATAGGAAATTGTTTACAAGCGAAGAAATTAACCAGAGGCGGCACTTTATGTTATTACTTGATCAATAGTGAAACGGTTTTTTCGTAACCAATCAAACGAATAAAATTGCCGCAGGATATTATCTCTGCAAAAAATAATGATAAGTAAGCAATTAGTACGATTCTATTTTTTTTTCACAAAATATGGACTCAGAAAATGTTAGCCTGTGCAGTTTCTTTGCAATGTGAAAATGTTTATGGCGCAATCTGCTCCGTTTTAACCAGGATTTGATCTCGACCTCTCCGATTTGGCTCGTAATTTTTTGTAGGCTTAGGACCCTCTCCAATACACTAGATTTTTTTTCTATGACAATTTCGTTTCAATATATTTTTAAAGTGACACGTGGAATGGCATAGTGTAAAACCTGAAAAAAATGTTGAACAGTACTTTGTTTAATATCAGAATTTTCTACATTATTGTCAAAGTGATCAAGATTTCCAGATTTCCAGAATTTTTGCATATTTTTAAATAATGGCATTCGATATTTTACTTTAAAAAAATATTAGAAAAAAAAATAGCAATAGAGTAAGAAAAATTGTGCATTTGAGGGTCCAACTGAGCCTACAAAAAATTACGATCTAAATCAAAGAGGTCGAGGTCGAGGTCGAATCCTAGTCGAAACGGGGTGGTTTGCCCCTTATACTTTAATATAAAACTATTTAAAAAATTAAAAAATAATAAAAGACTAGCCTTCATATTATACCTTTATACCTTCATATGATTCTAGAAGACTTTTTTCATAATCAATCAACCAAAATCAACATTGCCTCGGAAAAATATTCCCCGAGAGAATCGAAATAATAATGAGTAAGCAATTCCCAAGACCCCGTATTTTTATTATTATTATATTCAGCGGAAATGCGAAATATGGACTTAGGGGAGGTTAAGTTCATAAGGTCCGTATTTTCTCCGCTTCATTTATGCTGATGCGGCTGCCACCACTCGTAGACGCATAGCACTACCCTTTGTCTCGTTTATAGTGAGTATCCACGCGGTGAAGACGTCCAACGTGTTCCCGAGAGTCTCGATCCTCTCGAGGCTCACGCAGAGCCGTCAGTCCGTGCGTAATAGCAGCGAATCTTGATTACGATTTCCTTGGAGCGTAACGCATAACAAGACTCGAATTATCTGGTGAAATAATGATCACTCCAGCAGCGAAGGAAGGAGCAACACCATCAGACGGATGTAGCTTCTCTGACAGTTCCAAGAGGACTCGACGTATTATGATTCATCGAACGAGTATCCGAGGGACACGTAAACAGAACTGCGCAGACGCGTTAGATCATCCACATATATTTCTCAATCATTCGACTAACATCATAATTCCTCAACTTTTTGTATTCCCATTCTTCGCCAATTGTTCGAATGTTGGGCTCTTTTACTATATAAGTAAACGTCACCTTATTGGACTGCAGTTCCGTGTGTAATTGTAACGCGTCGGACTCACTATTTTTATGGCAGCTAAATCGTTGGATCAATTAGATGAATTGTTATGACATATCTCATTGTTTACAAATCTAGAATATAGTCAATTGGGACACATAAATAGTTGAGTGTCTTATGCAGTGAATTATGGCACTGTCTATTGTGATGTTAGGATCTATCAACATTTCTTCAAAATCGATGCAGAAGTCCATAGAATATTTTTTTTCAGCGAATCACAAAAAAATTTCTCCTTTTATCATTATAATACATTCTTCGAGCAAGAATTTCTACACTCCATTCTACCAAAACGAGAATTTATTCACAATAATTAAGTTAAAAGAGAGAAATACTCGGACTGAAATAATAACATCTTTGGACTATAAATCAGATCCAATTATTTCAATCAAGCAGATTTTGTCTATGTGTATTTGAATATTGAATATTTTTATTATAAATTTCAAGAATTGATAGTAATCAAAGAAACCAACAACACCTTTTTTTGGCATCAATCAACATACGACCATTAATTCTGGCATTACATTACAAATTGTTGTGTCACAATGTTGCAGTGACATCGAGAAGCGAACGGCAGCACCTGCGCACCCGCAATTCAAAAATCGAACAGACCGGTTGCTGGTAAAGCTGGTTTCTCCTGTGAATAAAGATATACGATCAGTGAATGTGCCTACTGGACAGAGTAGCAGGCAACAAGATTAGCAGCGTTGCACGCAGTTACGATGCTACAGGCGCAATGCTATATAATATCTGAACAAGCTCATAGTATGCAATATATTTTGAACTGTATAAGATTTTCTCTGAATGTACAAACACGAATTTCCTTGTTATATGCAAGAATGTAACTACAATTCACTGAGAGAAAAGCATATTGTTTATTAAACCATTTCATATGGTAAACGAATATAGAAAGGCTTGCAATGTTTTATGGTTGAAGCGATGATAATATGGTTTAATAAACGGTACTTGTAACGTTATTGGAAACAAACGTTGAAATCGTATATGCAACAAAACGGCATATTTGAAACTATCAGAATAGTTTTTGAAACTATTATCATTTTGATAACCGCTACTATAATTATATTTGCTCTAACCATGAAATATAGACGTTCCTCCTGGGAATTATATTAATAATTCATCCAACTATCTTCTAATATATGCTATAACGATAAAATATACACGTTTTTCCTGGGAATTATAGTTTATAGTTAGATTATCAGTCAAATTAGATAGTCAGTCCAACTATAGTATTTTCAGAATTACCAGATTTTTCTCTCAGTGTTGAATTGATGAGATTCTATAATTTAATTTTAGTAATGTTTAACGTAGAATTGACTTAAAAATAATTATCTGAAGCTTTCGTGAATTAATAACGTTTGTAAAATTAAACTCTTCAAGAGACTTCGTCGATTTTGTAATTCTCCACCAGACTTTGTCGATTTTCAAACGCTCCAACAGACTTGCAAAGCCAAACTTTCCACTAGACTTTGTTGGGTTTTGAACTCTCTATTAGACTCTATCGATCCGAACAAGCTCATAGTATGCAACATATTATGAATTGTATAGGATTTTCTTTGAATGTACAAACAGAAATTTTGTACATTCAAAGAATATAACTACAATTAAATCGATAGTTTATTCTAGTTCCATGAACTTGTAAATCAGTTTGTCAGGTTCTATGATTTTATTTCAGAAATATCTACCGTCCAATTGACTTAAAAATAATTATCTGGAACTTTCGTAGATGAAATTTTTTTTAAAATCATTGGTATTATTATTTGTGTACTAATAGCGACAAAAAAAATCAGAAAAACATCAGGCACTCAATGTACATACTAATATATGCATAAATCGTATTCTCAATAATTGTTTTTGAGGTGATTCAAATGATGAAATATTATGTAATGAGAATTATAACTAAATACTGTCGAAACATGATTATGAAAATAAATTGACAATTTTTTTTATTCATGAAAATTATTCCACTGCTTTGTATATTTATTATAATAATGTGGTTTAAGTTCGCCGCGAGGTGAAATATCGGGACGCTGAGACTATGAGACACTAGACTAGCACGTAAAAATAATTGAAAAGTGATATAACTTTTCCAATTAAAAATCGAGAAATTATTTACCCGAATAAACGACAAAGGATATGCTGTTGAGCTTTTAAAATTGTTCGTCACGTTTCAACTCAATAACTGGCAATCACACTTTCATAATTGAAATTTCAAGCATTCTATAAATAGGGTTGATTAATTTTTAACGAGTTTCTAGTCGCGAAACGATCCCTCGAAATATTGTTGTACATAACTATTCGCCGAGAGCGTCCTATTTTTTATTGATAATTTCCCAAGTTCTTTTTTATTTCACATTGATTATTGCATTCAATAAGAGCTACGCAACATTTTGCCTCGCTTTACAATTCATCTCATATCATTCCAGCTACAAATATCCATAAATAAGAAGAAACAATTGAAAAAAAAATTACTTATCAACCTTTGGTGGGGTTTTTTTTATAGACTACTGTGAAAAAACGAATTCTGGAGATGAATGAGAGGCACAAAAGGTTGAATTTCTAAGACAGCAGGTTATGCAGAAAATATAAAGAAAAAAAATATTCGTGACTGCCATGAAGTGTCAAAACTCATCAAGAATTTCGATTACGCCTCTTTGCCACACAAATAACGATTTTCCGTACGTGGGGTCGAAACGGTACGTCGCCTCTCAATCATGTGATGCCAGAAACGAAGTATCACAAAAACAATCGCGAAAATTAACTTAGCTACAGTGTTCGCAATCATACTTCTGCGCACCACATCTTTAATTGCTCCCAGCCATTGGATTTTAAGGAATCCCGAAGGCGTTATTCATTCCGGTGATTGGAAAGAACTGGGGCTGTGTAATGCGTCAGGGTGTATTGAAATTGATTTTTCAAAGGTTATTTCCAAACGCTTCACAATGCCATCAACAAGGTTAGGGGAAAAACGAAATTCCCTTTTATAAAAGCACTTTTAAGAACGATGTGATACTCCTTTATAATAAACTTTGCCAAACTGTTTCCAATTAATTGCATTATAAACTCTCCATCAGACTTTGTCGATTCTTGTATTTTTCGCCAGACTATGTAGATTTTTGAACTCTTCACCAGACTATGTAGATTTTTGAACTCCTCACCAGACTTGTTCGATTCCTGAACTCTTCTCCAGACTTTTACGATTCTTGAACTCTCGACCAGACGACTGTTGATTCTTGAACTCTCGACCAGACGGCCGTTGATTCTTGAACTCTGCACCAGACTTTGTCGGTTCTTGAACTTTCCACCAGACTTTGACGATTCTTAAGCTCTCCATCAGACTTTTACAATTCTCGAACTCTCCACCGGACTTGCGGAGTCTTAAATTCTCTACCGGACTTGCAGGGTCTTAAACTCATCTCTAAACTTTGTCGATTCTTGAACTCTCCGCCAGACTTTGTCAATGCTTGCACATCTCTACCAGACTTTGTAGATTCTTATACTCTTCACCAGACTTTATTGATTCTTAAACTCTTCACCAGACTCTGTTGGATTTAAAACTCTCCATCAGACTATCACAATCTGAACATTCCACCAGACTATCAGAACCTGAACATTCCACCAGACTTTATCAAGTCCTGAATCCTCCACTATATGAAGTCCATAATATGAAGTCCTGAACTTGCAATCAGACTTAATGAAGCCCTGAGTTCTCCACCAGACTCAGTCAAGATCTGAATTCACCATCAAACTTTATTAAGTCCCGAATTCTCCGCCAAAGTATGAAGCCTTGAACTTTCCACCAGACTTTATCAAGTCCTGAGCTCTCCATCAGACTAGATGACATCAAAGCTTGGATTTTCGAGTGATAGTCTTTCTACAAAGCCCCTATCAATCTGCTCGGCGGAGGATTTTCCCTATAAGTACCACCAACACTTATAACACAATTTATATACCGTGCTTAACAGGAATCCAAAGTAGGTGTACGAAAGGTGAGTTATGGAAGCCCAATCACATGCGGGGTCGTGCGGCGTGTCGACGCGACGCGCTGTTAGACGAAGGGCGACGGAGGGCAACGAAATACAACGAAGGTGAGGGGTCGAGATCCCTCGGCGCTTGCTATTTCAAAAGTTGTGTACTTGGCGCAGAAGCAGAGAAACATCCCTGTTGACGAGGCTCCTGCGGGCTTTACTCTACCAGAAGAATCGTCGACGGTGACATTATTATCGCGTCGCGCAAAAGACTCTGATATCGTGACGGAGGTCATTAAAAATAACAAAAATAAAACATACTTTTCTCGACGCTCAGTCAAAATAGCGGCATGCAATCTGTCCCGCGAATGTGTGAATTGTATCAGTTCAATTATTTGCATAAATATAGAGATGCAACGAAAATACACGTTCGTTTGTTTATCGTTATGTTTGCATCGTTGTTTTTAATTGTGGAAATTTCACTGGTGCGCGCTAACGGCAACAACCAAGAAACTTGTCCTATAAGTGCTAATGCATCGTTTCGCGATTACAGTTTGTTGTACAATTATCTCAGAAGTGGAACAGAACGCAGTATTTCCGATCGAGGGAGTATCGTGATTGGATTTCTTGGATCCTACGGTCGAAGTCAGGTGTCGCTATTTTTTTCATTTTATTGTCTCGCTTATATGGTATGTATGTCAAAAGAGAACATAACGGATGGCCTCTGGCACAAGGAAAGGGTTTCTATTTTGAATTGACAATTAGCGACTTAGAACTTGATAACATTGAGCATGTTTGTTAACTTTATTTTTACCTTTAATAAATTTGGAATTCATGGTTAGATGAAGGACACATTTTTGAAGAAAATTTTTAATACCGCAATGACGAGTAATAGAAAAATCAATTTCTTCATAGGATAAACAACAAATTTCCGTTCAGTTAGGCAAAATAAATCGGTTTGGTGATGATGGAAAAAAAAATTAACAGAATCCAGATTCAACATCTCGGTGAAGTATTTCACTATGCTGCATTGATATCAAGAAAAAAACTAAATGTATTAAATTAATTATTTAAATGATTTTCAAATAATATTTTTTTAAGACGTCGAAATATTTTATTGAGTGTTTGATTCATATTATTTACGGAAATTTACATTATCGTTTGAAGTAAATATCCTTTCGAAAGTTAATAATACAATGAGTCCATTGAATCGATTCGGATATTCGTAACATTCTAAAAAAAATTTTTGTCAATGGTCAATGCTGATATGATATAATAAAAATTATATTAGAGAATGGCGAGAGCTTAGTAAGCTTAAGATACGTTAAAAGAAGCATGGAATTATCCATAGCAGACTTAATAGAGACTTAAATCCCCTCTTGCGTTTTGACGTTGTACTAAGATGAGTCTAGCTTAATAAACGCCGATAAATATACCACTTTTTTCTATTTGTGAATACAAAAGTGATTAGACATGGGGATATGATTTTATCAAGCGGAAAAAAGTCGCTATAATGAAGGGGCTAAATAATAACGATTAAAGCCTTGAGAGCAGTGGGCGCGTGGTCGGTGTGTGGCTTCGGCGGTACCCAAAGTTAAGGTAGTCTTGTCGAAAAGTGTCGAGTTCGCATAAGTTTTTGAAAAATGAGAGGGAATTACAACAATTCTCGATAACACAAAAATCTGACAAAAATCATGCATATTAAAGGTGTGAAAAAGATTAACTTTGCATGATAATAATTCGAAAATGTTATCAACAAATTGATGAAAAATAAAAATGTTTAACAAATATTTCGACAACCTTTTTTTTTTTGTAAAAATAATTCTTTCATTTTTCTGAATACGCATACATTTTTTCAAATTTTTTAATTCACTTCGAATTTTGGGATTTCCCCCATGTAAAAAAACGAAAAATTCAAAGTGAATTCAAAAATTTGAAAAAATTGATGCGTATTCAGAAAAATGAAAGTATCATTTTTACAAAAAAAAAGGTTGTTGAAATATTTGTTGAACATTTTCATTTTTCATCAATTTTTTAATAACATTTTTGAATTATTATTATGCAAAATTAATCTCTCCCACACCTTCAATATGCATGATTTTTTTTCAGATTTTTGTATCATCGAGAATGCTTTGCAATTCTCTCTCATGTTTCGAAAACTTATGCGAACTCGACACTATTCGACAGGACTACCTTAAGCAGCGTTGTTTGCGGTCATAACTTGGATGGCCGACCGCATGGCCGCGCATTGATTTGCGCGTAAATTGTTGAGCGGGAGGCAGTTTTTCTGAGTTTCTATATGGAAAAAAAATATCATAGATTCAATAAAACCTTGGTTTGCGGGCTGCCAAAAACAAGCGTTTTCAATTCAATTTCACTTCCAATTCCTATAATTTCACATGATATTAAAACGATACCTTCAATACAGTCAAAAAAATATTTTATTGTTTCAATGATAAATCGGTTTGTTAGAACAACAGCTGGAGTTAATTTAAAAACATTATTTTTGGCAGCCCGCAAACCGTGGTTTTATTGAATCAATGATATTTTTTTTCCCGTGTAATGTATTCACTACAATGGAAGCTCAGTAAAAATAAAGCCACTTGTATCGGCCAAGTTTTTCGCAGTTTCCCTCAGCCCTCGTGCAAATGCGATACAGTAGTGCATTAGAAAAAGTGGCTACAGACAACACTCTAGAGGGGTGTCGAGGAATGAAATGGGGAATAGAGGGGAGGGGACAGTAAAAGTCAATTGGCGTACTTGAGAAATCACCATAACAAAAAAATTATGATAACGATTAAAGCAGTTGCACGTGAATTTATTCTTCAACTTCTCTCGAAGGTTGCCCTTGGCGCGTTACCTCTGGCCATTGCCACCGTTAATGAAGATCCAAATCTCTTGCCCGGAAGGCGGTTGAAATTTTTGGCCGCGGACATAGGTATGCAAATAATACTGACATATTAGTTCAGTTATTCCTTAACAATTTAGTAAATATTTCACGCAAACGGCCGTTTTAAAAAAAAGCCATAGTTTTTTTTATAAAATCGTAACTCAAAACAATGTGATTTCTGTATATTTTTTCACCAGCGATATTTTTCATTTTTATTTTTGAAATCGGTTTTTTTTGCGCCAATTTAGAAATTTATAGAAAAAAGTCTCAACTTGGGATGCTGCTCAAGTTGACGAATTTCAAGAGATTAAACATCTCCTGAAGTCTTCGAAAACCGAAGAAATTTCGTTTATTTCACTCGGTGCTAAAAACGCGGTTTTACGCATGCTTCGAGCACATTAATCTCTATTCCCACACTTGGAGAATAAAATTTTGTGCGATACCCGTGTGATCAACAGTTCCTCAACTCTTGTGATTGTAATACTCGGCAGAATAGTACATTACGATACTAGTGCGATGAAACTTTTTCGCGACGAGTGTGTCAGCACAAGCCGAAGGCGAGTGTTGTAATCACACGAGATCATGAAAAGTTTCTCGTACGCGTATCGTATACAATTTTATTCCACTAGTGCGAGAAGTGCTTACTTCACGCACACTTCGCTTCACTTGCCTGCGTGAAATAGGCACTTATCGCACACTGTGGTATAAAGAGTTTTATTGCACTAATATCGTAAAGTACTACTATGTATTTTTTCGATCACCTTAAACTTTGCTTATGCCACATTTAATCTTTCTTCATTTTCTTAGATTATTTAACGATCTAACAAATAAAAATGAATTTACATGATTTTTTGAGGAATAACAAAAAAAATTATGGCTCGAATTGGAAATTTAACTAGTTAGCTCTCAGAACTTCTTAATCATTGATTCCTCATTAATTAACGTATAGGAATTCTCAACAGGAAGGGGAGACGATGCAGTCTCTCACGCAGCTCTCAGCATTAGAATTATGACCGAGATGCAAGATTCTGGAGCAATAGCGTTTATCGGTCCTGACGTATTTTGCAAAATCGAGGCACTGGTCGCCGCCGCGTGGAATTTGCCGCTCATCTCTTATGTGCGTCGCACCAACGTGTGAATTGAGAAAAATTTGCCTTTTTGTTCGTCCTGTGTGTTGCCTTTGCCGCATGGTTGGGCGAGAGCTTTGTGCCGCTATTACTCCTAGGAGATTGATGCCAGCCATATATTGAAACGCTATATTCCGCTCTTACCCGCAGCCACAACATTCCTGGAACACGATAGTATCGCAACTCTCCCCCCGCACAACCCTCATTATCATTACTGTTGTTATTGTTCGTCTTTGTTTTTGCCTCGTAGACATTCGTATGTCGACAATGCTGATTCTAATTTATACCTAAGATGTGCATCCCCAGTTACTGCAAAAAAGTTTGCATTTTTGATTACTCAGAAATGTATTTTTTTAAATAAAAGTTAAAAAACGTGTTCCAAATAAATTTAGCATCCCCCTAAGGATGTTCAGTACAGAGCAAAGGATAACGCCAAATGTGAGCTTCAGAGAACATTTCAAACTCTTATCGATGGGTTTAAAATCTTAACAAAAATCCGATCGATTTTGCATAGTAATAGTTCTAAAATGTGATCAACAAATTGATGAAAAAAAAAAAAAAAATTCCACAGACCCTCCATCAACCTAACTCTTTTCCAAATGAAAAAAATTCGGTAATTTTTTGTGTACGTACGAGTTTTTTTAGAATTTTGTGTGATTTAAGACAATTAAGTTTCGTTCTTTATTTTTGAAAAGTATGCGGAAAGTCATGAAAAGTCATAAATTTGAATGTGCGTAAAGTGAACGGCCAATTGATTAAGTAAATTCGCGAAAACTTCAAGAATATAAAAAAAGCATTTTGAAAAAATTATAGAAAATTCTGAAAGAAATGATAATTTATCCATAAGTATAATCAAATCATTTTTAATTTAAAAAAAACATATAGGTTGACGGCTGATTTGGTGAATAATTCTTCTTCCATGAATTTAAATAGAAATATTTCGTAGGTCATTTCAATAACATCAGATAATATTCCATAAATCGAAAGTTAATTAAAACAATCCTATTAAAACAAGGAAACTTATCTGTAGTTGTCACATCGTTAAATGGAAAAGTCAGCAGGTCCCACGGAAAATACACTTTTCCAATACGTTCTTAGAGAATAATCGGCGGAATTATTTAGTCGAGGTGAAGGCTCGATAGAATATTCAGCAAATTTTCATTAAACATTCGCTCACAGTTCGAGTAATTGAGACAAATGTATCTTGACGGGCTGACTAATTTCCACCAAATAATCGATGAGAAGAGAGTGGAAAGGGATGAAGGAACGAGAATGCTACTACAAGTCGGCTCTACGAAAATTTTACGACGAAAATATTATGTCACAATTGGGCAAGTCAACAAAAATAGGGTGTTAAGAAGGGATGAGGGCGAGATGAAAATTTGAAGGTAGAATCATGTAAAGTCAGATGATTGAAAGGCAAGGGACATTAAATCCCTTCAAGGGACATCAAATCTAGCTCATCATCGGGTTTTGGATGTCGATTCAAACGAGTTTTTCATCTCGATAACGATCGCCTTAGATTGCATTTACCCTAGGCCCTCTGGTACTTATTTTTTTCGTGTGTATCATACAGGAAAATACATGTACGTCATTTCTTCAAAAGTTTTGATGATACCGAAAGCTGTAATCCCTCGACAATAAGTCACAAAAATATACAATCTCTTTAGAAGATGTTTACTGTACCGCATGTCAAAAGTTGACACCGAATCAGAAGTTGAATACGACTAATAATAATAAAGATATATGAGAATAAATTTTTATTCATATTGAGGGCTATTTAATAAGCGTATTGAATTTCGGCGTTGTATGTGTAATATTTTTCTCAGAATAACATAAGTTCTGTGGAGAAATGGAGAATTCCACTGTTGAGTTCAAATTTAAGTTAAGAGTGATGGGCTGCTACGATAAAATGAACTCCCATATTGTTAGGGAGAGAAATTAGAAACACTTCAGTGACATATCGGTCATAGATTTGGATCCTTTTTAATTTATTATTTTTGTCACGGTGTAGCTGCAGGAAAAAGCAACAAATAAATGTATAACACAACATCATAATTAGTTCTTAAATGAAAATACGAACGATTTTGAAGTCGCACAGGTAACCAGCAAGTTTTCTTTAATAAATATCAAACAAGAACAACAAGTCAACATTCACATATTTTTACGCTTGAGTTTTGAGTCGAATACAGAAATCTTAATCCAGTGTAATTTTAAACGCAAGCAAAAAAATGGTCACTGCAATTTAAGTCCGAACTCTCACAAAAACTGATTATATCTACTTGGGTTCAAACATAAAAAGAAAAATAGTCACTGTTACTTAAGTTCGAACTTGAGCAAAAAATGGTCGTTCATACTTGAGTTCGGATTTTAGAAAGAAATAGTTATTGCAACACATGTTCGAGCTATAGCAAAAAAATGGTTATTCGGAATTAAGTTCTAAATTCTGCAAAAAAATACTCATGCCAGCTTAAGTTTGAACTTATATAAACATAATCTATTTTTTATTTCATCTCGAGTTCAATCTTGGGCAGTCTTAATAAATTCAATCCTTCAAATAATTTATTAACAATAATATTCTTATTAAATTCTCCAGACTAATAAGTAAATATGAGTGGGTGAATTACAGAAATGCGAAGACCCTGAAGTATCCAACCGCAATATATACTATACATTTGCCAGGACGTTGCCTTCGACGAATAAAATTGGGAAAAGCGTTGTGGCTCTTCTCAGAGCTTACGCCTGGAATAAAGTCGTCGTTCTTTACGTAACGGTACCTTCTGCTAGCGACAATAAATTGAATGAATATCTTAAGGTATCTATTTTCTCAGCAACATATATTATATTCTTATATTATTATGATATTATATTAATGAATTGTCTCTTCCATTTTGTTTGATATTAATCTCTTTTATTTCGTTTATTATTTACCTATTCTATTCTATTTATTACTTTTTTCTTCCGTTCGGTTTATTATTTATCTTTTTCATTCTGTTAAATTATTATCAGTATTAATATTTCAGACTTACGGTATAACAGTGACTGAAACATATACTGTGAGCGATTACATACCGCTTCATGAGAACAAACTTGATGATATCGTGACGGCAACTTATCGTAGAACACGAAGTAAGTAACAACTGTTTTGCGATCACTGGATCCCATTAAACGAGCCCTCGCGATATCCCCACTACCAATTAATATTCACTGGGGAGCAATATTTAGTAGGGCTCAAACTGAATTTAGTTAGCATGAAATACATTTCTTTGATATACCTTGAAATATTCAGCTTGGTCGTTCATCACAGTAAGAACTTAATGGATATTTAAGTATTTTTCTTAAGAACGTTGGTTCACAAATATATTAATAAATTTCTGAAAATATTCCAGAAATGATAATGTGTCAAGATTTTGATTGTCCATTTTGGAAAAAATGTTCTGTAATTATTACAGAAACATAAAAATCATTTTTACAAATATCTCTTGTCACAAAATTTGACGAAAGCGGTTAAAAAAATTACCTGCCAATTTGACTAATGTAAAATGCTCGAAGCTGGGTGAAACTTTAAAAAATTAGCGACATATGAAATTTGGAAAATTTATTATTTTCACTTTTTCATATTCATTCATTCGATGTTCCAACTAATTTTTTTCCTCTTTCTGGGTCACATATCAATGAAAAGATTTATAATTATTGTTAAGTATATGTATTCGTTGGTGAGCACATTGCGTTGGTGGACTTTGTAAAATGTTTGCAAAAACGACGCCTCCTTTACACCGGAAAATACGTTGTCGTCTCGGTCGACGACAAAATTTACGACCCTCGGAGACAAAAGGAAATAACTCAGAGAAGTAAGTGAACATTTTGACCTACATTCACCACTCATTTTATTGGATAACAAAATAACACAATACAAATAAAAATGTAATTTTTTATTAAGACTACATCGATCCGTATCTCCCCGACAAAAATATGTCTGAAGACATAAAGTTTGGTTTTCGGTCCGTTTTGAAATTAACACCAACCCACATTAAAAATCCAAACTTCGAGTAAGTTTGACGTGTATTATTTATTAATTTACTCATTAATTTACTATGATTATTTAATTGATGAGTGGCGTATATACATATAAAACTTTTTTTACTTGTCACATCAACAGATTATAGTGGCTCGACGACTTTTTGTATTTTCCATTTGATCAACACGTAGAAAATCAAGTCCTTCGTTTGAACCGATATAATTAGTAGTAGTAGTAAGTGTTTATTAACAATATATGGTACATTTTTTAGCCTTATCTATACTTAATTTTGCTTATCATTAAAACTTATGAACATATATATATTGTTAACTGGCCATCGACCGTAGTCCTTCAGCCATCCGATATAATTATTTTCGTACACAATGGACGATGGTATCATTTGATATTTCCAACGATTAACTTTAATTCCGTGTATCGTAAAACATGTTAGGCCGCATAGTTCCCGAGATAATGAATTCTGCGCAAACATATGTTTTATTGCTTTTCAAAAAACGGTTACGTGAGACGAACCGACATCTTCTTCAATACGAATACAGTTAAAATTTGTATGAGATCGTTCAAGAACACGTCAAAACTATCGTACATATGATGTAGCCTGATTTTTAAATATTCTTTCAATTATCATTATTTGACAATAAAATGGCTTAGTAAAATAACTCTTTTTTTTCACTACTATATACGCTCGAAAATTCACTCTTCCACCTGATCTATAAAGATTGCTGCAAAGGAGAAAATCGGTATTTTCCATGCCACGTCTTACAAAAATCCACACGGTGTCGCCTGTTACCAGACTCAATGTTATGGTATAAGCTGGGCTTTTTAGTAATATATCGTAGAATAAAAAATTATTTGACATTTGAATAAGCATGTTATTATTACGTAGTAACAATAATAATAATAATAATGACAGAAGGCTTCATAATATGATGAATAGTTTCTCCATGTTCTTGAGAAAATTTATACCAATTTTGACACTGGTCCTATCATAAAAGATGGTAGTTTGTCTTAAGTAACTGTTTTTTGAAAATTAAAAAACATCTGTTTACGCAGAATCAAATATCTTGGCAACTACACGGCCGAAAATATTTTACTATATACAGAATTGAAGTTAATCCTTCTAGCTATCAAATGCAATTGTACATAGCACCATTTACCGTGTACAAAAATAATAATATCAGTCCAAACAGAAGCCTTGATTTTCTACGTGTTGATCAAATAAAAAATACAAAAGGCCGTTGCGCTACCTCTAAAAAAAATGGCACGGCGCTCTCTTTTCACGAGGTTCTATATTAGTATCGAAACTACAGTTTTTTAATGTGGCAAGTAAGAAACAACATTATTTTTATTTGCCACATCCTAATAAATATATATTTTTTATTCTGATAGAGCACTTTCCGAGCGCATAAAACAATACTCGGTGCAATGGCCATTTTGCGTACCATATCACAGTGAAATATTCAAAACCTTAGCGGTGGGTTATGAGATCATGTATTATTCATTACTCATAAGCGATTATTGTAGCCTCAAAAACTTATGATAATACACTCAGGTACCAATACAAGCTGCTCATCTATATGATGCTGTAATGATTTACGCTAGAGCCGCCACCGAACTTTTGGCAGCTGGTGAAGATCCAAGAAATGGTTCGGCGATACAGAGTCGAATTAGGAGCCGCAGTTACCATTCAATTCAGGGACACGATGTGAGTATCGCTCGAGATAAAATGTAGTAATATTTAATTTAATAAATCCAATATTTTTTAGGTTATGATTTAGTTTTTTTAATTTTATGAAATATTCATGAAAATTTCAAAAACTGAATTGATACAAAAACAAGAATTGTTTAGGGTATTTTTAGAAAAATTCGCAGAAAATATTCGCTACGTTTTCTTAGAGTAGGAAATTTAATGATTAAACGAACTTACCTGTAAGTGAAGTTCTATCATAATTGTATGAAGCGCCTCTTCATACAATTATGTTCGATTCCACTTCAAATGGTATTGTTAAAAAATTTAAAAAAAGTTACAAAGTTATGTAAAAAATATTCGAAATAGTGATATATACAATACATATGAAATTGGCGAACCTCATAAATAGAAGTTATTGGTCAGATATTCATTGATGAAAACGGTGATGCCGAGGGCAACTTCACCGTCGTTACGTTGCTCGAGGATGTTGCAATCGAAGGTCTTGTCAAGCGATCTATGCAACCAGTTGGATATTTTCACTACAACGAAAATGGCTCGGGTGGCATACCAGTTTTTAAGTACACCAACTCTGTACGAGGTATGACATTCCCAAAACGTTGCCAGTCAATGAACAGAGAATTTGTGTCCTGTTTATCGTCGTCAAAATGATCTGTAGTACAAATCCATAAAAATGATTAAAATCCGTATAATGAGTACGCCTAAGAAATCGAAACATTAAAATAAAATAAATTCATATAAGACATATATCTTAAAAAAAAAAAAACGTTTTGAGTATTTAGATATTTCATTTTCCTCCGAAAATGTATAAGTTGTAAGGGTTGTGATCACGTATAACAATAATTTTAGCAACTCCTATTCAAATTCATCAAATCATTTCCACCAAGAAAAAAATTCGTAGAAATTATGAAAATCCGAAATATGGAGATGCCCAAAAATCGAAACGCTAAGATAAAAATGTTATATAAAATAGGCCATGCAGAAGCCGATTAAAAATAACATCTTCAAATGAAGCCTCGTATATTTAAATGACGTATTTGTTTAGTTTCATAAACGTGAGGATTGCAATTGTGTGTTACAATAATTTCGGTGTTTTTTGGCGAACTAATGACGGTATAAGTTCGGGTTGTCGTGCGGGGTGGCAGGGATCGAGTGGGTAGGTAATGGACCACCCAAAGCGGAGCCAATGTGCGATTATCCCGGTGATATATTGTGCAGCGAGGAGACTGATGATTCCGAGGGTTCCTGGAGAAAGTTTAACGACTGGAGCGACTGGAGATTGCAGCTTGCTCTGTGCGCCTTCATAGGAATGGTCGCTATATCGGCAGTATTTGTTTTTAAGTATGTATAAATAAACTATCGGATCAAATACTACATATACACGGGAAAAAAAGTAGTTCCGAGAACCATCTCTAGCATATCCTGTCCAGGAAATTAGTTGCAGCAACTAACTCGATCTGCGAACTGATGTATTCGCGAGTGATTATGGATAAATAGTACGTAGGACCAACGAGTTGGTTCCTGTAACCAATCGCAGGGTTATTGGTTACTAATGACCTTTAGATAGCGCAACCAACCAGCGGTTCGCATGACCGACGGTTAGCCTCGACAGCCAATGACTAGTTTTCATACCCATCGAGTAGTTCTCATAACCCACTGAGTAGTTGAAGCTATATCAGCTCCTTCAAGTGGTTGTCAGAACCCATTTATTGGTTTTCCAAACTACTTTTTTTCTCAGTGAAGGGCATTCTATACTAACTCGAGCTAGATCTGACCCTTGACCTCTTAGATTTCGCCCCCGATTTTTTATTCTGCTGTTCTACCTCTAAACAGCTACCACAATTTTAATTAGATCTTTTTTGAAATTCTGATTTCTCATAAAGGCAGCTTTTTATTTTCGTAAAATCGTACATCACGTTACAAGGGAGGGAAGTGCCAGATTGTGAAAATCGGCTCCCTTCCGTGTAGCGTACGATACTTTTTTCCCAACTACGTTTGAATAACCCATATTCCGAGCGTGCCGAACGCAATGCAGTAAACGAATGTTGAATAGACGTGAATTCCTAGATAGTTGTGAAACGGGGTCCAGGGGCGGAGCCCCGTTGTGGGTGGGGGGGGGGGGGCGAAGCCCCCTCACTGCACAACTCGAAAATTGTAATAGGAAAACAATGAAACAAACAAAAAACACACAAGCATACACAACATAAAAAAAAACAGTGAATACAAAAAAGTAGGAAAAAAACAGAAAATACTTAAAATAACAACAACAAAATACAGAGAATACAAAAAAAAAGTGTATATAAAAAATACAAAAACGAGACGTGGCGCCCCCGAGAACCAGAATTTTATTTCTCATCTCCCTCTGATTACCTCTCTAGGGACGTAATCAGAGGGGGTAATAAACTGCGCAACGATACTGCGCATGCGCAGCCGGTTACGCATGCACATTGATCGGCGGCCACAAATCAGCCACTTTCAACCCTATTCGCACGCGAGGAATGAGGTTATTTTGACGTAGTTAGGAAAAAAAAAGTTTTCGAGTTTTTCATGTCGGGATACTCGGGACGTTCCAAAACATGTACAAGAGTCGTATAGAAAATGTCCGTACGGCAAAGAATTCTTTATTAGAATCAAGAAACGAAACACACTGGCACGAGAAACTTATAAAATCAAATTACAACACGTCCAACGAAAACCTTCTAGAACCATTACTGAACTCTTTCGAAGAGACATGGATCGCGCAACTCAACCAAAGGGGATTATGACCGAAACTTTTTTTTCCATTATCATGGGGGAATGTTTACGCGAGAAATTAACAAGGCTTTCCACGTACTAATAATGTGGCTGATGGATGACATCGGACGTTCTCCGAATGTTTGCAGGCCACTCATGCAATGATTTGGAAGTTTATCGACGCCTCAAAAATCTAGCAAAGGGATCAAGAACTCTGACTGTCTCGATTTGAATCAGAAGAGCAGCCACAGATAAGCAAACAGCGAGAAGAGATAGATAAACATATAAAAAATGTGGCCCGTAAATACAAAGCTGAGAATGCACTAAAATATTTGAAGAACGTGCCTCATAATAATACATTGTTCTAATTTTGTTACTCCATACTCAATAATTTTGTACCTTATAACATTCAATGCACTCAAATAATGAAAGAATATGATTGAAATATATCGTTCCAATTCCATTATTCAATATTCAATTGTTATGTACCGCTCACACATTCATATGTGTGAGTGTGTGTATATGAGGAGGGCTTCGAAATTTCAATCACCTGTAACTTAAGGACCATTCAACAAATTGAGCTACATTTTTATACACAACTGAAACAGCAGTCTATCTCTGACTGATACTATGTTTTCTTAAAGGTATCAGGAAATTTTATCCCTCTCTCGCGTTAAATCCTTTTCCATCAGTGCATCTATGGTTAATGTTGTTTGGTATGGAATTTGACAGAAATCGGAAAAACGGTTCGGATGTTATGGAGTTTTTAAATTTTCGAAAAGCTCGCGTTGTTGCTCTCACTTTCGCACAACATGAGAGAATGAACTTAAAATTCATGCATAGAATTGGTGCTATTCAGCGATGATTAGAACGTAGTTCCGTCTTAATCTGTAGTGTGATACAAAATTTTCTAAATTTTAACATTTAGAAAATGATGATATTACATTAACTTTAGCAAAAAATTGTAGCAAAGCCAAATTTTGTTCGTGAAATCAGTACCATTTAGCTATGATAGGTACACAGTTTCGTCATAATTGGTTATGTAGTTCACATTCATTAGAATCTTAATTTTCATACAAAAAGCTGCAGGAACTCTGCAAATTGCTTTCTCATCATTTTTAGTTTGTTTTTTTAGAAAGCTTCCTTTACAAGAAAGTAAAACGTAAGCAGGTTCCGGTCCTCTTTGGGCCTGAGCTTGGAAAAATTGATCTCTGATACGTGATTTATGAGAATCTTGTCAGATTAAAAGAAAGGCCTTCTATATTTTCGTTATAAGTAATCATAACTATAAAAATTGTGACAAGTTCGAATAAAAATTGTGCTTGGTGTTTAAAGCTAGAATAATAACATTAAAAGTCGGGGAGACGAAATCCAAGATGTCGACGGTCAGACCCAGGTCGAGTTAGTTTGAAAGGCCCCATAAATATTATTAAGCCATTTTATCATTGGTCTCATTGCAATACGCAACTGTCAGAAAGTTCGCGTCTTTCAATTTATGTATTTATTCATTTATTTATTTATTTACTTATTTATTTATTATTATAAAAACAGCCAAACAATATGTCTGTAAGCGTTGTTCGCAGATAAATATAAAGTTTGTAACAATGGGACTAGCGATAGGTTAAGATATATTAAATTATGGTAGTGAAAATGTAAAAAAAATTTAGAATTGCAGATATCTGATGGTAAAAGTCGGCCACGCTCTTGCAGAACTCGCATTGGCACATACCAACAAGACCTAATTAATTGGAAATAAGTTCGATAATATGTTTTCATCAGACGAATAGCATACAAAAATCTAATTTTTTCTTCTACACAAGGTCCGATTCCGATTATTCACAAAGTTGCAAATTGGAAAATGACAATAATTTATTTTCCATTTATCTCATGTTAAAAATTCTATCCAATTGTATTTATGTAAATCTAATTCCTTTTTATTTGGCCAACTAAATTGTTTACTCGCACTATAAATCAGCTTGATCATTTTGTCAATGATCAAATAATCATTTGCCAATTTTATATCACAGGCACTACAGATACGAGCAAAAGCTCGCGTGCATTCTGTGGAGGATAGAGCTGAGCAATCTCACGATGTTGCCAGATGAGCCTGTTGCAGTTGATCCACAGTCTACCAATGGAAAAAATTCCGTAATTATGAAATCGATGACATTTTTGGAATACGTGAATAACAATAAAGTAAAAATTCTGAATATCTATACAGGCACTTGCAGACACATAAATTATCAAAAGAATGTCATTTACAATTCATAAATAAGAGCAATTTTTTTTTACAATTTAGGATTTCATATAATTTTAGTAATTTTGTTCAATTTAGCAATTTCCGTCAAATCAGTAATTTTTTTCACATAGGACGAAAGTCCCAATTACTGATCATACATGGAAAATCCAGTGTGTCTAATCACTGGTATGTTTAGACTGTCAAAAAAAGAAGTTTTCATTCATAAGCTTGTGAATTGAATTTAATGTAGAATTGTGATGTAAAATTGAGGTACCTTTGCAATGAAATCAGAGCAATTTTTTCATACTAAAGTATTCTTGCACGTAAATGAAATTTTTTTATAATTAATAATAAATTCGTGTTTGTATGATAAATATAGTGTAATACTTTATGCATAAAAATTTCCAGTACATGTACATTAAATTTCAAGTGGGTTTTTTACTCAGTGTATTTTACTCCGGTTTTTGCTACTCTGCCGAAAATATTCAACGTAAGTTTTTCGGATGGATGTAGGAAACTTTTTTTTTATAAACTCGTATATTAAATTTGATCTGCAAGTAGGATGTAAAATTACGGTACTTTTGACTAAATCTTATGAAAAGTCGAGAACTAAATTTAAATTTTTTTTATTTTAGAACAACCGTGTATTGAATTTAATATATCAACTGATGAATGAAATTTACGGTAATGTATGGAGCAATTCACCTCGCTTCGACCAGGATTTGACCTCGACTTCTCTGATTTGACTCGTAATTTTTTGTAGGCATAGTTGGACCCTCAAATGCACCAGATTTTTTTTCTACGGCAAATTTTTTTCAATTATATTTTCAAAGTGACATATCGAATGTCATGATTCAAAAATCTGATTAAATTCTAAAAAATACTTTATCAATTATGAATCTTCTAGTTTATAGCCAAAGTAGGCGAGATTCTTCTTCTCATAGTTCCCAAGATTTTTCGATTGAAAAAATAATTTTTGAAATAAAAAAAGCTTAAAACCTATAAGAAGAAAAAGCTTACCTACTTCGGCTACAAATTAGATGATTTTCATATTTGATAAAGTATTTTTCAGAATTTTATCAAATTTTTTAATCATGACATTCGATATGTCACTTAAAGAAAAATGTTTTAAAATATTTGCATAGTTCAGGAAAATCTGATAAAATTTTGAATTTTTTTTAAATTCATAAAAACCTGAAGCAATTCGTGAATATCAGAAAAATTTCTGAGACCTCCGGTCTTACACAAATAAACATTTTACCAATCGTCTGTGGTAAATTAATTTTTTTTCTATTTGTCAATAATTCCTTAAATAAAAAGAAACCTGAAACCTATACAAAGAAACATCTTGCCCACTTTGGTGATAAGCTAAAAAATTTTGCTATTCAACAAAGCATTTTTCAGAATTGTTTTAGATTTTTTAATTATTGCATTCAATATGTCACTCCAAAATTATATTTAACAAAAATTGCCATAAAAAAAAACTGGTGCATTTGAGGGTCTAACTAAAGCCACAAAAAATTACGAGCCAAATCCGAGAGGTCGAAGTCAAATTCTTATGAACTAGGGCCCTTTCGGGATTTAATGTGGACACCCTAAAACGGTTTTCCGTATCACTCCCAATTGGGGCCCTGATAAGGTATTTCTAGGTTTCCATGGCGAAGGATTTGATAGGGTAATCACTTAAGGGTCAGGCTAAAACATGGCAGCATAAGTACACAATTCAATAATAATTTTGCCAGATAAGGTTCTCATAAGGCCATTCTAGGTTTCCATGGCGAAGTTCGATAAGGGCTCGATAGAGTAATCACTTAAGGGCCCAGTCAGGCTTAAACATGGCACCAAGTAAACAAATCAATAATAATTTTGCTATATAAGGGTCTCATGAGGCAATTTTAGGTTTCCATGTCGAAGTTAATTAAGGGTTTGATAGGGTAATCACTTAAGGGCCGAGTCAGGCGTAATCTTGGCGCCAAATAAACAAATCAATAATAATTTTGCCAAATAAAGATCTCATAAGGCCACGGTAAAGTTTAATAAAGCCTTGATAAACTTAATCATTAAAGGCCCAATCAGACTTAACCATGCCATAAAGTAAACACATCAATAAAAAATTTGCCAGATAAGGCTCTTATATGGCAATCTGGCGTTTCCATGGCAAAATTGGTGGTCACCCATCCAACTAATGACCGCCAAAGTCAGCCAGGCGGTCACCCATTCATTAGAATTAGAATTAGAACTAATTCGCGCAAACAATAAAACAACTCTATTTGATATAACCAATGTCTGTAAAAAAAATTACTGAATGTGCTTTTATTTTTACACATTCGACGCAGTCATGTGAATCTATCAAATTCTGACTATATTACATTTATTGAATTTCATATTTCATATTGCAGTCATTTAAATAGACAAAAAAATTGCAAATTCAGATGATTTGAATGGCAAGCGGAGCTAAGGCTCGGCGCAGCTAAGCCATCCGGAGGGTTCTAAGTTCGATTGCCGTCAATATAAAAACAAAAAAATTAATATGTTTTTTTCAGCGATTAATATGTACCATCGTGTAGAGAAAGACGAAATATCTCATCAAAAGTGCAGCTGCAGCATTACTCAACTGAATAATAACAAATATACATTTTTAAATTAAATTTCTTTATAATTCTAGTAAGGACTTAATAGGGCAGTATTTAAAGGCCCCTAATATTTAGCCTTTAAAGGCCCCGTACAAAAAAGGGTGACCGTCTTTTAGGAGACCCTATAAGGCCCCTAATATAATTAGAGAAAATGAATCAGGGCCTTTGAAAAATCCTGATAAGATTTCTTCACGGGACTTTTAACGGTGTCACTAACGGCGAACTGTTTGATACATTGTTTTAGTTTTTGTAGAGCGTCTGTAAGTGTCTGTGTGCTTCAGGAAATTTACAAGCTAGAATGACCAGCCATTCGTATATTATTTAGTTAATAGGGAAAATAGTAAGCCAAGCTGTAACGTGTACCTTCGCCGGAGGTTTGCAGCGGGTCGATACCTATGGTTGCACCAACCGTACCTACACTAAAGTAGCCCTTTATCGGGAAAATCTAGTCGCGGTTAAACCAGTTTACAAAAGAACAATGGATTTGACGAGATCAATTAGAAAAGAGTTGAAACAAATTCGCGAGGTGCGACACGAGAACTTGATTAGTTTTGTCGGTGCCGTTGTCGAGCCAGGTGCAATCTATATCGTCACGACCTACTGCGCCCGAGGTTCTCTTCAGGATATCTTAAGAAACAATAATCTTCGTCTGGACACAATGTTCGTGTCGTCTCTTATCGGAGATCTCCTCAGGGTAAGTTATCGTAATCAACTTATTTTTATCTGTATTAAAACAGTCAGTTATATTTCCGTTGGCAATCATGAATCGTAATAAAGGGCTGAGATAATAGAAAAATATTTATTTTTAGTTGCCTGCATTGTTTCCCTAGCTTATTGATGAATTTTAATTAAATCTGTATTTGAGAACAGATTTGCTTCTAGGGCCGAAAAATATTTTTTTTTAATTTGGTGTATCTTTTCCCAAGTTGATTAATAAATTTAATTGAATCTATGTGTAAGAATATATTAATACAACTTCTAAGGTAAATAAATTCTTCTCAATTCGCTACATTCTTTTTCCCCGGTTAACTGATAAATTAAAAAATGCAGCGAACTATTTTTCCGAGTATATTAAAAACAATTACGTCACCTGACTCTTCAGTAAAACAAAATGCTCCAGAACAAACTGATCATGATATTCAAAATACATTAAAATTCTTGTCGAATAAATGAAAAAATTTTTTATTAGTTTTATGGTGATATAAAGAATGGCTGATTGAAATGTGAAATCTACCAGACATTTTGTTTGTGATGTGATCTGAAATCGTGTTGTTGGATTCTGGTTTAGGGCATGATATATCTTCACGACAGTGAGATAGGATCTCATGGTAATTTGAGAAGCACCAATTGCCTCGTCGATAGTCGATGGATCCTCCAAGTTTCAGACTTTGGACTGAACGAGTTCAAGGCTGGTCAAGAAGAACCAAATCGACAAGTCAAACAACAGAGTAAACTGCTGTACACGGCACCGGAGTTGCTTAGGAATCCTCCAGCATATCAAAAAGGATCCCAAAAGGGTGATGTCTACAGGCAAGTTGCACTTTTAATTATAAAATTGTAATTATTATTTTTTAGAAATGAAGAACAAAAAAAAAATCAGCCGATTATGTATCGTTGATGTGGCTTAAATAATTTAGTACAATTGATATTTAAAATCCAGTGAAAATGAGTTGCAAATAAACTACAATTTTTATTTAAATGTTAGTTAGTATTAATGTCCAATAAATTAGTACAACTTTTATTTTAAATTCGTTGAAAATTGCAGTAATAAAAATTTGAGGTCAATAACTACATGGACATTTTTTTTTCGATTCTTGAACCATTTCGAGCAGGAACCAAGCCTCGAGATTATCTTTTACGAAAACAATGCAACAAAAAATATACTGCACTGGTAAAAATAGTTGTAAATTTTGATCACTGGACATTTTGCTGCTGATATATTAAATGAAATCCACGAATGTAGTGCAATTATTTATTTTTATATTAAATTTTTTAATTTGTATATAATGTTCCACAAAATACTGTAATTTTACATCTCAATATTAATGGTAATGAACCAGTTTGCATTTACAAAATGTAAAAGAGTTTCCGTTAGCCGTAATGGAAATTTATTCCATGTAAACATTCTTAACGGTGTAAGTATTAATCTCTGAAGACATGAATATACAATAAATCCTCTCCTAAAAAAGATATGGCACATCGAAAGTTGGAATATCGAATCCTGAAGCCACCTTTCCAACATTCTGATTGGTCGCCGGTGACTTCGATGTAGAGCTAACTTCAGACTGTTCTAATTGCTGCAGGATCGCGTGTGGCGCACTTTATGAATTGTTGTTTTTTCGCAGTTGGCAAGTAGAATACCTATTTTCTCCGATAATAGATTTTCTTCCGTTTCTTTCATTTTGTTTCTCGTAATAGGAAGAAATGACATATCGAATGTCAATTATATCGAAACACTGAAGCAGAAATAGAGTCACGGAAAGTCTCGAATCGTATAAACATGCAAATATCATCTTAGCCATAAGAAGAGACACATGAAAAAGAAAGCTGACAATTCGAATTGTCACGTTGCTTTTCTTTTAATTTTCAGCTTTCATGAAAATTCTGTTTTTCTTATTTTTCATTATTATGTTTTTTATTACGGCTTTTCCGTAAAGAAAGCTCTGTTGTGCGATGAATTACGTTATTACTGATTTCTAACCAACTTCAACTCTATACTAAGCTATATCTTCAATCATTATTGATTATAAATTTGGTTAGTCAGTTTTTCATTGATTCTTTTTCGGACCTGGATTTTGACTAATCACAGAGCGGTATTCTCGGTAATCGAGTGCATTTGTTTAAAATTTCATCGGGAATTCCACCCGGATATTAAACAGTAGCTCTTCACTTATTTTCAACCAATGCAAGATTCACATGCATGTCCTGTTTCCTCTACTACTGCTCTGGGCTTAGCCGAAATCCAGACTCGAAAAATAATATGGGTAATATAACTAATCGTTATATTACCCTTTAGTTTCCCTGCTTAGCTATGATCACAAAAATTCTGCCACAAAAAACGCCCGTGCTGCGTGCTCGGGATCTTCATCTGCAAAACTTCTCCCCCTCGTTGCTCAGCAACGAAAAAATGGGGAAATATTCCGATAATTTAGGAGGTCTCGGGATATTGCTACTGAATGTTTCATCCCATTCACCATTACACATAACTCAAATCACTTTAATAATTCATCGTCCTTCAACATTTAAAATTAATATCTTGGTTGATTGTATTATTTCACATTTGTAGACAAATATAGCGAATATCTTACTCGTCGACGAATATTTATATACTACCAAAGGTATTCACAGCGCAAAAAAATATTAAATAAATTCGCGATGATTGAAGATATTAGGTCCGATGAGCTTAGAGGAAATGACTTACACTATCGCATTTTGTAAATTCACCCTGTTTGGTCACAAAGGGCCAAGACGACTACAGACGCAGAGATAATTAGATATTTGTATAATTATTATATGTAATTAATTATATAATAATACTAACCAGGGTTTTATCAACATATCATGGACAGAATGTAAAGTAAAAAGTGGTATTTAACCCTCAACAACAGTGTAGATTCGGAGTAGGTACCACGATACATACTTTTTTGATACATCAATTAGCTTCATCGTCAAAAAAGACTTAAAATTTAATGTATTTAGGCTTATAAAATTCACAAAAAATTAAAAACAGCGGAAACATGTGCGATTCGCCGTCTAACACGCATCCACCACCCAAATAACCCCCTACATAACCCACGAAATACTCTTCTTTATGAATCCACGAAAATTACACCCATAACATCGAGAATCACAGAGCTCTCCAAAAGATTCGCTGCAACCCAACTGGATAATCTTGAGCCTCTCAGTATACAACCCACACCGAACATAAACCCTACATACAAACACCCTACACATACAACCTACCAGCAACTAGAAAGAATAAACGAATAAAACCAAAGTACCAAACCTCCGTAATATACCAAATGCAAAAGCAAAAAAAAATCAATAGAAAAAAAGGAGAATCAATGGCTGAAGGACCTCGGTCGATGGCCAATTGTCAATGTTTATATATGTATATGTGAGTTAAGATGTAATGTACCAATAACTGTCCAATGATGTATGTTGACAATAAATGTACTACTACTACTAAAATTCACATATTTATATATAACTGTGATTCAAGAGCGATAAGAATCGTGATAACTCTATCGCAATGTATGATCATACTAGTAGAACGGGAATACAAATTTTTAAGAAAATAAAAAAAATTAAAATTCCATGAAATTTGAATGGCTTGATCTATGTTAAAAATTTTTTTAACAATTATTAATCTACAATAGTACATTTGTGGACAAAATTTGACACCAATATCTTGAAAAAAGGAAGAGTTAGAGGATGATGAGTGATTTTGGGAAAAATTCAAGATGTCATAATTTTGGAAGCACACAACGGATTCGTGCTAAATTTGAACTTAGCCTTTGTCTACCCACACTATACATTTGCACTAAATTCCAGAGCGATATTTTCAAAATTGTGTACGCTATCGCGGTAACAAGAATCCGAGCATACCCACATATTTGGTACAAATATGTGTGTATGGACATTTGGTACAAATCATTTTTCTCGACGTTTTAGAATATTTGAAGCATCCTAAGACTAATTAAGTGTGAAGAAAATTTGAGATAAATCTGTGGAAATTTTCGAAAATTCTTTTTTTCATGCCAGCTTTTTATTTCTTTTTGTTCACCAAAATCGAAATTTTCTATCATTTCAACAGTTCATTAGACTAAAATCTTAATTGGAAATCAATAATCGTGAAATCATATCGGCAATTGCAGCTGGATATCTCAGAATTTGCATGAGTTATAGTACTTGCAGACATTTTTGGAAAAACTAAAAATGTAATAAAATCAGAACAGTTCGACAGATTCTCGCGAAATTTGGTACACATAATGTTTTACAGGTAATCCATTATTATACAAAATTTTAGCTCGGTGCCTTTTTAATTGCGTAAGTTATAGCGTGAAAACGATATTTTCATCATTTAAAAAATGCTGTAAGAAAAAAAAATTTCAACCGATTCGCGTCAAGTACAATCCTAAACTTTGTTATATGATAACCTACTTGAGTGCGAAATTAGAAGAAAATCCATCGAAAATTTCGACAGTTATCATGCGTAGAACACGCACGCACACACACACATACAGACATTTCGTCCACTTCATAAAAATCATTTTTCTTGATGTTTTAGACCATTTTAAGTATCCTGACATTAAAATCTCGAGAAAAAAATTTTCATGAAAACAAAGCTTCCTCTATGAGGAAGCAAACTCGAGAAAAATGTTTTTTTTTTCACGAAAACAAAGCCACGGGGAAGGAAAAGTGCGAGCGAGGCGAGCACTTTGTTTCTCGTATTATTATAAATGACCTTGGATAATGTGATGAATTACAGTCTCGGTCTCGTACTTTATGAAACAATGACGCGTCGTGATCCTTGGAAGGATACCCTCCTGAGCACGGACGAAATCATCCAAGGAATCAAACAAGGACAACAGTTGAGGCCTGATTTAGGGAGACTAAAGGGTATTTCGGGTTACGTGAGAAAATGCATCGCTTCTTGTTGGCAGGAAGAACCCGATAAGCGTCCGGACATGAAACTCGTTTCTGTAGTACTGAAGCCAATGCAATCAGGACTGTAAGTTATGACGATTTTATTTCTTTTTATGTTCCAACGCTTCACTGAAACAAAAATTACGAATTTTATACGATACTATTTTTATCTATTTAATAATCAACAACAACAAAATTAATTTATGTTAATGCTGTCCAAAAATATGATTCGTTTGTACAAAAAAAAATTACAAACCCATTTTTACCTGTTATAGGTACAATAATTGAATTACAGAATTTTTTGTTGAAAGTGTTGTATTTATTCAAATGTGTAGAAAATCAAACATATTCGATAACATGCTGGCGATGATGCAAAAATATACATGCAATCTCGAGGAACTTGTTCAAGAGCGAACCAACGAGCTAATGGAGGAGAAAGAAAAAACCGATGCGCTTCTTGATCGCATGTTTCCAAGGTCGGTAGCAATTTGTTGTTCTGGTCATGCTCTTAATTAACAATTGTGATAATTCTAATGAGTCAAAGATAACCAATTAATTAATACTAAAAATAACTAAAAATTATATTTTTTCAGATCAGTGGCTGAATCTTTAAAAAGAGGAGCTCCCGTGGAAGCTGAGAGTTTCGATTTAGTGACAATCCTTTTCAGTGACATCGTTGGTTTTACTGAATTAGCGGCGAACTGCACGCCACTTCAAGTTGTCACACTGCTCAACGAACTGTACACATACTACGACTACATTATATCACACTACGACGTTTATAAGGTGTGTTATTGAATCAATACAGAGTTATTGTAGTTACGTGAGTAAATCGTCGGAAAAAACCGAAATATCGATTTTTATTTGAAGTTCAACGTCAAATTTTTTTTCATTAAATCAGTATTCTTGAGCTAATTACAGGCAGGGCTCTTAAATTTTGCTACAGTTATTCCCAATAGCTAATTGAACAATAGGTTTTTTTCGCAGCTCTTTAAAAGTGTACACATAATTTTTATAATTACTGCAGTATACTATAATATTTCAAATTTATTTATTCAAATCGTTTATTGCATAAATATGTCTGAACTTTACAAATGAAGCATTTGTCCACACCTGAAGTTCCAGTAATTTTTATTTGACAATATTTTGAACAATTTGAGTGAAAGGAAAAACGATTTTTCCATTTATTTCAAACTTCGAAAACAATAACCAGAATTGCAATTTACTTGAATCAGCTAAATATAGATATTATTATTTTTATTTTTATTTATACAATTATTATTATTGTAATTACAATAATTATTATTGTGGTTAAGGAATTTACCACACCAAATTTGTATACATATTGGGATGGAATGTTGGAGGTACGAATAGAAGACGAGCTTACCTTATCACCTAATTTTCTAGGTGGAGACTATTGGGGACGCGTACATGGTCGTTTCCGGGCTTCCGATAAAGAACGGCGACAGACACGCCGGTGAAATCGCGTCCATGGCTCTGCACCTGCTGAAGCGAATTCGAAGGTTCGAGCTACCCCACAAACCCGGTGAAGGTCTACAGATTCGAGTTGGCATTCATTCCGGTCAGTTTAAATACTACTAACCCGCATGTTCTAATAAATCCACTCACAATACCCAATTACTATACCGTAAAAAATGCGGTACTTGTGAGGACGTAATCATCGAAAAAAAATGAGACAAAACCTTGCAAATTGCTTCCTTATTATTTTTCGTTTTTTTTTACAAAGCTACCTCAATGAGGAAGTATGTTAATCGATTTTGGTTTCTTCATAGAAGAGGCTTTCTAAAAAAAAATAAAAAATAATGAGGAAGCAATTTGCGAAGTTCAAGTTTACAATTTTATTCTTTATTAAAGTTGAATTTCTGAAAAATCTGAACTCCATAACAAATTATGACAAAAATATATACCTGTTATTGCTGAATACTGCCGATTTCATGTCCAAAATTCCATTTCACTATCTTAGGTTTTCCTAGAGTTGATGCAATAACATCGTTTTTCTGAGAGTTGAAGTTCTGAGGAATTTAAACCACAATGCAGATTATTACGATATTATGTACTGATCGTCGCCAAATAGTATCGATTTTATGTGTGAAATTTGAGATCGTTATCTAATGTTTTGCCAAAATTTGGGCAAAAACGTGAATTTTTCGAAAATTTGAAAACTCCATACAATCCGGACCGCTTTTCCGATTTTGGACAAATTCAATACGAAACAACATTAACAGTACTTGCGCGTATGAAGAATTATTCAGCAAAATATCCCAACTTTTATGGAAGCTAGGGCGCTCACGTCCTTTTATATTATATTCAAAAAGCTATAAGACGAAAATATCTGCATACATTTTGAAAAAAAAACTGCCTTAGTTAAAGACAAACTGCTGCTTCACTTGTGTACCAAATTTTAGCTCAATCGGTTAAGCGGTTCTCGATTTACAGATAATTGAAATTTTTTCTAAACGACTTTTTCGCTGTCTTGGTCCATTCTGAGTACCTGACATAAAAATATCGAAAACAAAAATTTTTATGGGAGCAAAACTTCCTTTATAAGCAAGCAAAAATGCATTGAGGATAGTGTACTTTTTAAAAATTTTACATTCACACCTCATCAAGTGCATATCAAGTACCATAATTCTCCAATTTTGTAAAAACATGCAGTGTACCAAAATGATATGAGGTAAAAAGTAAAAATTTAAACTTATAGCTTGTAGCTTTTAAACTAAACTGATGAACAAATTGTACTGTTCGATATTTTATTTTATCTGTCGAAGAGTGCATTCTGACTTAATTCCCGAATGTCATGAAAATTGGGGTTCTGTAAGAAATTGTTCAGTGAGTTTTTAATACAGAAAAAATCATTTACACATCTAAAATCACACCATTGTCATAAAGGCCTGAAAAAAAAAAGTTTACACTCAAGCCAGAATGCACATAAATTTCAACATCCATTGCTAATGAATTTATACAAAAATGAATGGTCGATGATGTTAATTGAGCATTATATTTTTGAGTGCATTTGTTATTATCAAAAAATTCTATGAAGTTTTATGTATTTTTTAACCGTTCTCGTAGGTCAATGCGTCGCAGGTGTCGTAGGCCTCAAGATGCCTCGTTATTGCTTATTCGGCGATACCGTTAATACAGCCTCGAGAATGGAATCGACAGGTGCGCCTTTAAAAATACATATGTCCGAAGATACGTGGAGACTGCTCCAAAAACTCGGCGGTTACGAGGCTGAGGAACGTGGCATTATCCAAATCAAGGTTATTCAACAATTTTTTTAAGCCCATATTTCAAGCCCTTGTAACCCACAAAAGTATTTTAAAACTGTGATTTATTATACTTCCCGATAAATTTTCATTTTATACCTTCTATTATGCAACATAAAATATCAATGATATCCATAAAAGCTTCTCACATTAATAAAGTTTTCGAATGTTGCATGATCAAAGTAAATTTGTTCCAGTTTTATAAAATTATGTAGCAGAAAGCCTTAAAATGTAGGCTCAACGGTTTATAAACCGTTTTTAGGCCTTCTGCTACATAAATTTTACTTCTATACCCTTCATCTTGCAGTATTTATTTTCCTAATAATATATCCTACATTTGAGTAACTAAGTTCAAATTAGGAATGCTCAGTGATTTTGTTTGCTGAGAATTTTCGTATTCGAATCCAATTTCTCATTCGGAATGAAGTATTGTTGATGTATGGAATATTCATATAAAATATAAATGGGGTACATGAAACCCTCGTGCATTGGTATAGCACTTGTAATTTCCCCTTCGGAAATCTTCGGAAAACAAATAATTCACGAAATGTTCTAAAATTTACAGAGCCTCTCCGTTAAATCAATCTTGGAGTCTATATTTGAAAGCTCGAAGGGCGGCCTTTATGTCCGCTGTATAAATAATGCATAAAATTTTCCTGCAGGGCAAAGGAGAGATGAAAACATATTGGTTGATAGGCCAAGATCCGCTAAGACGTCAGAATCGTATATACGACTCGGCAACGCACATTCATCATTCACACTTCGGTTCTTCGTTCTCGTTGTCGGTAGATCTTCCGGAAAATACCCTGGAATCCGCACTGGAGCATAATTTTCACGAGCTCCTCGGTGGGAAACGAAATTCTTGATTTCACTCTATGTACATCATTTAATCATCGATTCACTAAATAAATCAATATTTATCGTACATGTACGTAATTTTTCAATCAAGCGGCGCATCTTCAATATCGAGTTATTTGGTAGCCAACGTTTTTAGAAGAGCAACAAGGTCGTAACTCTGTTGTATCGAGGCGAAGACGGCGTTTATAATTTCACATGGTCTCCAGAGACAGTTGCGCAATGACAGTTCGCTTCCGCAGCCTCGATTAGACGCGCCGGATGCCATGGTCGAGGCTGTTCTCTCAATTGACTTTTTAGTCGGGCTCAGGCTCAACGACTCCTACAAAACTAACGTTTTATTTATATTTTTTCAAGAGCTTACGCTAAATTTTTCGGGTGGGTGTCAAAATCGCGAATGATCAAAATAGTGAATGATTGAAAAAGCGAATTCCAAAATAAGGAACGAATTTCATAATTATGGCCATTATATGTTCAGATGTTCCTTATTTTTTAACTTGCTATTTTAGCCATTTACTATTTTGGTCTTTCCCTATTTTGACCCCCACCTAATTTCCGTCAGGTCATGTAATAAGTAAATTTCTTTGTTGCATGCTATACCGATGCATTTTCCCTCGCTTAGCAGGAATTTTTCATTTATTAAATCAAGAAATACATTTTTTTCAAACGGACACTCAAAAAAGTATTTTTAGATTTTTTTAAGCAGTCTATATTAGATTTGTGTTTAATGTAATAAGTAAATTGCATATTCTAACAACCCGTTTCGGCCTCTATCATTTATTATTTCATTATTAGATCCTATACCAATGCATTTTCCCTTACTTAGCACAATTTTTTCATTTATTTAATCAAGAAATAAATTTTTTCAAACAGACACTCAAAAGAGCATTTTTAGATTTTTTGGCGCCGTCTATATTATATTTTCGTTTAAACCTATTCACCATTCATCAATTAATTTGTCTGAAAAAAATGATCGTAGAATTCTAATAATAATGTATGTGAAATACAATTTGAAAATCCAAAGAGCACTAATGCTTGAATGAACACAAGTAAAGCAATACAATTAATTGGTAAAATACTTTTAATGCCCTTCGTTAAGTTTCCAAAATTGCAAAAGTGACAACTATTTTTCCTTTAGATTTGAATTGAATACCGCTCATCTTCAACACACTCAACAGAAAATTAAATAATATAAATTCTGTCGGCTTCCTTACATCAGCAGGAAATGTCCGTCAATTAATTGCTCTCGAGAAAATAGTCGTAAAATCCAAATAAACATGTGTGTAAAATATTGTCCAATTTTCAAAAAGCAACAAACCTATAATCTCCTCAATAAATACAACTGAATGGTTACAATTAATCAATAAAATACTTGTTACTGTAGTCGGTTTGTTAAATAAAAACTTAAACCATAAATTATTTTGAATACATTTACATTCGAATATTGTTTATCTATTTATAGCACTCGATATAAATCGTTTCTGCAAATATGACCCAGTGCAAAAATTGTGTGATAAAATAAAATGCACGGTCGTCCTTGCAGCAGCAGAAAATATCCATCAATCGATGATCCTCGAGATAATAATCTGAAAAACATTGAGCTACCTGTGACATCGACGTTTCAATTTCGTTCCCGAGATACTCGATAATACAATTATCGCCCGGCCATTGCCATGGGCGATCTATTTATTCTTCGCGCTTCCTCGCATTGCGGCTATGGAATCCCCAACGCGAAACGCTCCTACACAAGCAATTACACTCCTCGTCCGCTTCCATAATCACGCGTCTCCTGCTGCCATCCTCGCGGTCGCGTACAATCCTTCATCCGGGATCCCGCGGTGCCGGACAACATACTACATAACTGCTAAGCAAAAAACCCAACGAGATTCCCGTCGTTATGACTACAGGCGGCGACATTGAAAGGCATTTTCCGCCTGCCAAACTAACAACTAGAATAGAGGATTCATAACAAGTAAGAAATTAATTCTTGAACAATTCGTTTAAATATCAATTTCTTCTGATTGCCTCAGTATTATCTATGGTATTTTTCAGATATTGAAGTTTTTTTTTCAATAAATCTAATATTTATAATTGTTTAGAAAATATCTGATTTTTCCGAAAGGAAGTAGGACTTAAAAAATAAAAAATTGCCCTTAAAATGTACGAATATGTGCAATTGCTTTTTGCTCGCTTTTTATTTTGAGACGTCTCAATAAACAGTGGACATATATTGGTTACGCCTTGCAAAAGTTTTTTAATTGTCAATCAATGTTGATACTTAACTGTTAAAGAAATAATATCCCAATGAGATTCCCATCGTTTTATAGTCGTGGACGACATTCACATGTTTGCCTGCCTGCCAAACTAACAAGTGGAATAAAAGATCGGTAAGTGATGAGTGAAAAGAATGCTTAATGATTTCATCTGAAAATCCATTTCTTTTTCGTCTACTTCTCTCAATAATTTGTTTGTTTTTGCAGAGATCGGAGTTTTTTTAAATCAAAGTTTTAGTATTATTCACAATATATATGATTTCATCGACAGCAAAAAATTATTTAAAAATGTTTAAAAAATAAAATGTTTTTATGTACTAAAAAAGTGCTTCAAAAATAAATAAAAATTGAAATGTTTTGATGTGCTAAAAATGTGCTTCGAAATTTTTTAAAAATTCAAGTGTTTTCATTTGCTAAAAAAGTGCTGCAAAAATTTAAAAAATTGAAATATTTTGATAGAGAATGGACATTGTTTTCGCCTTATAAAAGTTTTAGAAGTTTTAATAAATGGTCATAAAAAACTGGTAAAGAAAACATATCCTAACGAGATTCCTGTCATTCTGTAGGTGCCCGCGGCATTGAAACGTATTTCCCGCCTGCCAAACTAACGGTTGGAATAAAGGATCCGTAACGACTGAGCAAAAAAATTCAGCTTTGCCGAGCCGCGACGCCACAAAACCCAACACAGTCGTTTACATAACCAGCAGACACCTGTTGACGCGGGTCGAAAGAAAAAGCGCACACAAATCCCGGATATCTGCTGATCGAAAGGGGAGAGAGAGAAAAAAGTGTACATGTACACACCCCGGAATCTATGAGTCGCTTAAAAATTTAACCAGAATTTATTTTAGCGTAATGTAATGAATATTAGATACTTTAGGCTGGTTCAGTAAAAACAATTTATTTTCCTTTACCATCAATCAGCTGGTAATCAACCAAAAATATTTTTTATTAACATCACGTATATTTAAGAAATATTCAACATGAGATTCGATTTTTCTGAATAATATTTACAAATGTATTGTTTAATAAAACTTGTTGCAAAAAAGGAATTCCACACAGGATACAATGTTGAAAAAAGTTATCGATTCTCGAATTAAAGCCCCAGAAAAAAATAATTAAAGAAAATAAAGACTCAGACGAAGTTTACCCGACAAAAAATTACCCAAAAAACATCACTGAAAAAAGTTACCTGAAAAATATGACCGCAAAAAAGTAATTGAGAAAACATCACCGGAAACGTCACCTATAAATCATCATGGAAAAAATGCATCCATAAAAAAGTCACCTAGAAAACATTAACGAAAAAAATCGCCTGCGAAATGATTACCAGAATAATGTTACATAGAAAACATCAGTAACTCAGAAAACATCACCAAAAAAGAAACCTAGAAATCATCTCTCGAAATAAGTTACCGAAAAAAGGTCATCCAATAAACATCATCGAAAAAAGTGATATAAAAAACATCACTGAAAGAAATTCTCCTAGAAAACATCACCTAACAATTATCACTATAAAAATTCACCTAAGAAAAATCACAAAAAAAAGGCATCACAAAAACATCACTGGAAAAAGTTACCGAAAAAAGTCACCCAGAAAACATCATCATCGAAAAAAGTTACCTAAAAAAACGATCAATCCAAAATCCGATAATCTTTCTGCTAAATCACCTTTTTGCGAATACTTTTTTTCCGTCACCTTTTCCCAAGATTAAGCTCACGCATAGCCTCTACCCCCATGGAAAAAAGTATACTCGAAAAAATATCGAAAAGTATATATTTTATATACCAACTATATTTTGGACGAAAAATTTGACATATCGGATATAACTTTTAGTATACTTACAAAGTATATACGATGGTATACTAGTTCATACATATTTTTGGGAAATAAAATATATCGTTTTTATATTCTTCATATAATCCTCAATCCATGTTTTATGTATTCGTAAATATATGTGAATGTATATTTTTTCTATAGAAATTATATATATATTTATGTAAAAAGATGTCTAACACTTGAATCAGTTAGAAGAACATTTGACCAAATTGTTTAGATTCTTTGTCGATATAAGAAATCTAGGTGGTCAAGATGTCATGTTTTTATATTTTATGAGTCGATGCATTTACTATATAATACTAATATACAAAAAAATATACTTTACGTATATTAGCCAGATACATGTATGGATATCCAAATAAATATATTTTTCGTATATTAGCCAGATGTACTAACGATTGAATAAAAAATGTACTTTACTTGTACATTTAAATGTACTTTATGATGTTGCCGAGTGTATAAAAAGTATATAAGAAAAATGCCACGTACATTATTTATATATTTTTCGATATGTCGAAAAATATACTGTGTTAGCATACTTTTTCTCCATGAGGGTATTTAACAGCTTTCCATCCATAGCAATTAGCTACAGTAGCTCCCACTTAATAGTAAATTACTGCCAAAGTGTTTTACAATTTCGAATCACCGATCGAAAAATGTCAAAACCGGACGACGCATGCGCGTGTCATGTGTACGACTAAACGATGATAAACCACTATCGCCGTCGTGATCGTCGTGGGGCTGGCTTCAGGTTCGCACGTTTCAAAAGAGGTCCCCACAGATTTGACTGTACTCGTGCGGAGCGGTGCGAGCAGCTCGCGTTCCTCTCTCTAATATCCCCGACGACATGAACCACTGTACATAGACGCAAAATCCGTATAACACTATGCCAACGCTCATACATCGTTAACTCGTTTAATTGCTGAACAGGCATTCAAGATTCTGTGACTTCGTATAGTTTTCCACATTTCCGTGATTACCAGCGCGCGAGTCACCGGCAAATACGGCGCCAGATTTAATCCACTCACGAGGATAAAACAAACCACTGGAATTACTCGCTGTTTAGCTAAATATTTCGATTGCTTCCGAGCTGAGGATTGAAAAAAATGCTCAAATGAATGTCGGACAGGCATTGGCATCATTCCTGAAATATATATTATACTGTTATTTGCAGCAGGTACGTATTTTTAACATTTGTACTTACTTACGTGGATAAAATGTTAATTATGTGGTCAAGTATTTATTTTCCTCTATTTTATACGTCATCGTCGTCGTTCCGATCCTTCTTCTCGACACGTACGCACATCGATAGTGCAATCGACGATTTTTACGAGTGTTACGTGAGCTCCGGAAGGTATCGCGGTGTTTAGCGCGAGTTCAAGTTCGAATTGAGATTGGTATTCACTGTTAACTCTGAAAAAGGAATAAAAATGAATGAAGAATGATATTTGTAAATTTGAAACTGTTCAATTAGACTTGCTTGCGAAAATTAGCTTAAGTTCAATTAGTAGTCGATGGGCAAATGTGATTTAAGTTCCAATGATGATGGCTATGAAAATAAAATGAATGTAGAATTTTGTTGAGAAATTTTGACCCGTTAAATTGGATTTGCTTTAGAAAATTAGCTTGAGCTTAATTAGTATTCGATGGACAAGTGCGAAAAGTGATGTTAATTTATTGTTATGTGAAACATGGTGAGAAAATATTTGTTTCAATTAGCCAATCATTTAATATTGCTCCCTGATAACATCTACAATTAAATTATGTTTGTGAATTACCAAAATTGAGACGTTAATTGTGAGAAATGACACAGTTACATCGTAAAAGTCTGAGTGGAATTTTAGAGTGTGTTGAGCGCCGAATGTGTTCTCCGGAAGTTGGATCTGAGCAATCTCGTCGGAGCAGCAAAAGCCGCACACCACCTATAATTCCCCATGCCTACATACTAGTAAATTCACGGAATTATCTCGTCTGATAAGTGTTGATTAATTGCTCTGATAAAAATAGATACTTTCAAATTTAGGCTAAACTACGTCTAGAAAAATCACAGTGAATTTATCAAAATATCAAGATAATTTTACTAATTTTATTAGTACTTTGAAGGGTAATTTATCTCTTCACAGATCATTTATATTTATATCAATCAATAGATTGATAAAATAAAAAATGTTACACAATAAAAGTTACATGAATTAATAAGTGCTTATACAAACAAAAATATGATGAAAAAAAAGTAGTACTTTAAGATACAATAAAAATCTTCCGGTAGCTACTGTACTACTAAAAAAATTGATTTCGAATGATAATACTAAACACTTATTAATAAGTACGTTAAAAAAAATCACTTGACAAAGTATCGGCTATATTTAGTTTTGCCTTATAAAAAATTCGCAGATTCCGCTCAGCGTAAAAAAAAAGTAATCGTAATTTTAATAAATGTCATTGTCTTATGCTTATGTTTGGGTAACTTCGTTTGATGTAAACTTTCAACAATTGCAGTAAAAAAAAACGTTTGTACGCATAATTGCAGCGATGCGTATGAAGGCCACAATATTGAACGCAATTATTACGAAATAACAAAGGTATTGGAATTCGATGATCGCAGGTTACTCAATCGTCAAGTTTCAGCAAAGAACGAGACTTGATGCCGGGGATTATTAATTCGGCATCGTCACCAGCCATAAAATGACTGGAATTAATTTGCGGAGACTCGTGAAGAAGAGAATTCCTATAGCGAGGTGGTTACCGTATTACAATGCTGCTGATGCTCTGGGAGATCTTGTAGCGGGTTTAACTGTCGGTCTGACTTTGATACCCCAAGTAGGTTTTCCTCTCAGTCATTATAATTTTACAAATAATTAATTAAATAATTTTACTCTTTAGAATCAAGCAATTAACATTCACCTGATTGGTTTACCATTTATCCATGCACTCAGAGAACAATATAGTAATTTAAAAAATATATAGTTAGACCGACGATAATCTAACTATAAACTATATAGTTTCCAGGAGACACGTCTATGTTTTACGGTTATACCAAATATAAGAAAATAGTTGGATGAACCAGTTATATATTCCCCAAGAGAGCCGTCTATATTTTATGGTTATAGCAAATATAATTATAGTAACAATTATCAAAATCATAATAGTTTCAAATATGCCGTTTTGTTGCATATACGATTTCAACGATTGTTTCCAATAACCTTGCAAGTATCGTTTATTGAACCATATTATCATCGCTTCAACCATAAAACATTGCGAGCCTTCCTATATTCGTTTGACCATGTGAAATCGTTAAATAAACGATATGCTTTTCTCCCACTGTAGACTGAAAAAACAAAAACCGTTAAATGAACTAAATGATTTATTTGAATCCTATATAATTGACTTAAATAGTTTGGTATTTGAATCCACTATACATATGGTATAAATAACAATATATTTCGTTGAGTCAATTGTATAAAAACAGTCGATTTTATGTAGTCTACAGAATCAGTACAATTGGAGTAATTATATATTTCGTTGAGTCAATTAAATAGCTGATTGTTTATATTTACTATATATTTTTTTGAATTAATGCAATTACACAATCAAACCTATATACATGCAGAACTATTTTCATAGATACAATTGGATTGATCAAAATTATGCCTTATTTGAGCAGATTAAATGTTTAGTAGCAACAGAAAAGTATTTCCTCAAGTGCATTGAATAATATCATTTAAAACAATGACGTAAGATCCAATGAATTCGTATTGTTATCTGCAGTGAATAAAATAATTCATTTATTCACCCGCTCAAAAATAAATTGGGTGTATTTTTCATTTGAAAATCCATTTCATAGAAGCAATTAAATTTCAACTGGGTTCTAATAAAAATCGTCCATATTTAAACGAATATTTTTTTATCCAAAGATAAGTTTAGTTAGTACGATTGACGATATAATACGATATGAAATGATTAAGTATTTTGTTCCACGCTTTTCATAGGACAGCTTTATTGTATCAACACAATATTTAGTCAAGAACATTTAATATTTTGTTTAGTCAATTCAATTTTTCTCCATTGAAGAAAATAATTAATTAAATATATAATTGGTGCAAGTAAAATATTTCAAAAGATCCAAATAAATGGTTAATTTGGCCGATTCCGTTGATTCAACTAAATGTTTCTCTCAGTGTGTTCTCCGAGAAGTGAAGAGTAGCTCTAAAAAAAGATACATTCTAAAATTAGAAGTTGCTTATTAATTGTTTCAGTCTTTCATTAAATTGTCATATTGTGATACAAAATTGCAAATATGAAAGCCTCAATTCAATTTCTATGATAGCTTCGAGGTAGTAATTCTCAACTCATTGTCGGTAAAAACAGCCAACGTTCAGAATTGTTAGTCTTTGTATTTCTAGGAAGAGCCATTTCTGATCAACATCTATGCACTATCGTACTAATGCCATGTCGAGAATGGCCAATATTTGAATAATGATGCATCACATTTACTTTCCGATAGAAACGTTCATTCAAAACTGATAAATCATTTTGTATACATTAGAAGTTATGGAAAATAATTGATGTTAGCAAATGCTTATTTCAATTTATTATTCTAAATAATTTCTAGAATAATTAGGTCTAAAAATAAGCTTTCAGAACATTTCTATTGTATTTTCTATAATCTACCATTCGACTGATGTAGGTATTCGTAAAATACAGTAATAAAATTGCACAGGCTGGAATAACTAGTTGAGCTAGTTTAAATGTCTCGTACTTTCTGTACATAAATTGTTTATTGCAGAGCGATAATTTGTTTTCTGTCAATTAAAAATTCTTGCAAGAAATTGATGTAGCTGAGCTCATTCTTGTGAACGGTTGGTTTTTAAAAATAATTCATCGTTATTTGATCTGAAATCTAATTTCGAAAACATTTCTATACAATATTCTAGAATTTACTATTCTAATGATTTCTAATTACATAAAATATTATTTGAATCTGAATCTATTGGTTATCTCCCATGTAATTTTTTATTATTTTTACATTATCCCACATAGCGGCGATATATTTCGGAAACGTTCTTAAAATATTTCTTTGCAATAACGCAATATTGCGAAAATATCGTGAAAGATGTTTAAATTTTTTTTTAAATATTGCAAGAATCATGCAATGCCCGCTGAAAACTTTGCGGATATAATATTTCAATAATTTTGCAAAGCTATATTGTGTAAACATAATATTTTCCGCCAAAGGCTATTTCGGGAGAAGAACCTTTTTGAATATGATTTTTTAATTGCCAACTTTTTAACAGTACAATTTGACGTTCTCGATAATATTTCCATCAGCTGAAGAAAGTAAGAAAAATCCGTTCAGGATTCGAACTCACCCCTTTACTTATACATAGCGTTTTCCCGTCAAATAATTGATAAATTATCTTTAAAAGTAGTTCTGTTTCAACAATATATGATGATATAAGAGTTTGCTTGACTACATTTCTTTCGGAGGTCAGTGCGGTAGAAATAAACGGAAATACTTGGTTGAAAGACTTAAATCTACTCACCTATGAAACCCATTTAACAAACTAATGACTATCACGTTAACCTGGACTTTCATCACTCATATGTTCCGTTGATCTGAACGGATGAAATAAAAAACTGAAGATACAAAAACCTTCCAGAAGATTTTTGGTTTATGGCAATCTTGTATAAAAAATCGATTCACAACATGTCATGTTTTCCAGTAAATTCTAATGAGACTGCCAATTTTTATGTCATTATTCCCATTTCCAAACAATCATATTGCGAGTTCCCGGTAAAATTTCAGTTTTTCAATTCGAATGACGCTCAGGCGAACGAGATAAGTTTCTTTTTCTTATTCAACTTTTTAACCCAGTTTTGAAATTTCCACTTCAAATGCATACGAATGTTGCAAAAAACATGCCATTTTCAAATTTGTAAAATATAATAACGCGTCTCTTATTCGAGACGTTGTGAAATATTGTTGAAGAAATGGAATATATTTTTTCATAGGTAATGTTCGGAAATATTTTTAAAAATATTGGTAATGTTTTTACCATCATAAATATTTCCAAACTTAAAACCGACAATTTTGCAATGAAATATTTTTGCATATTTGACTGGAAGCTTATGGAAATAGTAGTAGTAGTAAAAGAGTTTATTGACAATGCGTTGTACAGTTTTTTTGTTCACCATGGTACGTTTTTGTTTCTCCAGTATTATATTAATGAATATTTCACTATACACGTATTGCCAATAGGCCATCGACCGGAGTCCTTCAGTCTTGGAAATATTACTCAGAAATGAAATATTGGCAATATTTAATCAATAATTTGCTGAATTAACTGAACAAATAAATGAATTGAAAAAATACAATGATAAAAATTTTCCAGGCAATAGCGTATGCTAGTTTGGCTGGTCTCAATGCCCAATACGGTCTGTACAGTTCCTTCGCGGGTAGTTTGGTCTACATAGCATTTGGAACGTGCCGGGAAGTGAACATCGGTCCTACGGCTCTAATATCCCTTTTGACCTTTACATACGCGAGGTAAGTACCAATACGTTTATTCTGATAAGAAAGATTAGGCTATAGTCGATACTAGAGTCAACTCACTTCATAGCTTTCCATTAGCCAGTGTTTTGTGCTCCATATCCTTGGCCCAGAGTTACAAAGAAACCGCCAAACCGCAGTTGGCACAAAACGTTTTGGGTCAATTGACGATTAACAATCGTGTACTAAAGTGTCTGATTCAATGATCCAGTAATGACTGCCAAGGAGTTATGAATGCCCTTCAGCTCGAATACAATTCCAGCTGATGGTGAAAGAGAAGAAATTAAGAGATAGCGACGATATATAACAAATTGTCGCTTCGCGGGTTTCAGAGACGTTCTCGAGTACATGGCACGAGAGTAAACCGACCGGTGAAGGGACAATTAAGCAGACGGTAAAACCCAGTGAATGGACGATTGTTATGCACATTCTCTTCTGAACAAAGTCCATTCACTGGCTCGTTCACCCTACTTTGCTTCCTTTCGGGATGTCAATAAAAAATAAAAACTTTATTTTTATTCTCGGTTTCCCACCTCACGAAATCATAGTATATACATTTAGATTGAATCTTGTGGAAGGAGAACCCTGTGCAATTTTTTTTAGAGATCCCGCAATGCACTTTTGTATTTGTTATTTTATTAGCACGTGGCGCATCGGTCTGTGGGGTTTGAATAAAGACTAGAAATTCATTTGGGATGGAGGCGACTTTCCGTGGTAGCGATTTATCACTCATTCAGTCTTCGTCCAATTGGCCAGTTATAGAATCTCTTTCACCACATGGAATCAAATTATTCGCTATCAAATAATGAGTCATTTTTACTAAATAAAATAAAGTTAAAAAATCAATTTTTTCCGGAAAATATTTGATTTTTGGTATCGTATTCGAACGAAAATACATATAATTTGCGCATGATAAGTAATTCAAGGTAATCGGAGCGGTACAGTTCCGCCAAACGTGAGTTGCAGGAAAAATTTTGAACACTTCTCGATGAGATAAAAATCTGAAAAAATTAATCATGTAGAACGTGCTACAAAGTTTTTATATGATAATAATTCCGAAATGTAATTAACATATAAAAAAACCGATAATTATTCAACAATTTACCCGCCAACTTAACTTTTTTTCTATAAAAATACTTCATTCATTTTTTTCAATACACATGAATTTTTAAAAAAAGTTCGTATTCTTTAAAAATCATGTCATCAATGTTCGAACTGTGAGAAAATGTAATTGCTGCTTTATTTGTGTGTAAAATTTTAGCTGGATCTTATTAGATTTTAGCTGGAAATCGATCGATCGTTTTTGAGTTGCATATGATTGAAATTTCAAGGCTCTACACACACACACACACACACACACGCACACACACACACACACGCACACGCGCGCGCGCGCGCGCGTTTTTTATCAATTACAGGTTTTTGCAGAAAATTATTGAAAGCAAATTGTAATTACAGTTTTTTATTTACAACAATTCGTGTTCATTCGAGCTGAAAATGGAAAAGATGAATGAAGATCTAAATTTTGAATGCCCTCCAGTTCGACTACAATCCCAGCTAATGATGAAAGCAAAGAAATTAATAGTTAGCAACGATATATAACAAATTGCCACTTTGCGGGTTCCAGAGGCGTTCCTGAGTACACGGCACTACTTTGCTTTCTTTCGGGATGTGTAACCATAGCATTGGGCGTTTTGAGGCTCGGATTTCTCGTGGAATTCGTCTCGGCTCCTGTCGTTTCAGGGTTCACATCCGCTGCTAGTATTATAATCGCTTGCAGCCAAATCAAGGGACTATTAGGCATAAAAATTCAAGGGGACAGATTTCTTGATATTTGGAGAGAACTCTACGATAAAATCAACGAATCTCGAATGCCTGACTTGATCCTATCATGCTGTTGTATTATAGTACTTCTTGTATTAAAGGTAAATGATACAAACATTTTTTTGTGTTTACTAAAGTCTAAATCATTGTAAATAAAAATGTACGGAATAAAAATAATACTGGATGATGAAATCTATACTGCAATAATAATGACAATTTTACTTAATTTTTAGAATCTCAAAGAAATCAAAACTTCGAAGGTGGGAGTCAAAAAAATTCTGTGGTTTCTTGGCATAGGAAGAAATGCTGTTGTAGTAATTATTACGGCAGGAATATCTTATTACTTTGAAGTGCAGCAAGATGGTGCACCTTTCTTACTCACTGGACACATAGAAAAAGGATTTCCAACAGTAGAACCACCGGTATTTTCTATAACGCATCGAAATGGCACTATTACTTTTACCGAAATGTTCGCAAATCTCGGCACTGGAATAATAATAGTGCCGCTTATTTCTCTCATTGGAAATGTCGCAATCGCAAAGGCTTTTGGTAAGTCGAGCTAAAGGAGAACGTAAAGTTATTTAAAAAATTAATGAGGCATTCGATATAATGCATTTAGCTATTAAAATTTATTTAAATTCTTACAAAATTTCTAAAAATCAGATTTAGAGGTTTCAATAGATGCATAAAATTTCAAATGAAAATAAATAAATTCAGCCGAAATATTATGCCAATTTCTTATTTAATCTGTAATATCTCGAAAACGACTGATCGTATCGGTATCTCTAAAAAATGAAAATGTTCGTTTTTTCATCAACGATCATAAAAAACTAGTATAACTTATGAACACTTTCGAATCCCACCGAAAAAAGAAATCTCGATTACTCATTCCATGACGATTTACTGACTGCAGCAATTTTTCCGACGATAAAACTGGAAGTTGTTGCGTTAGAAAGAATTTTTTTTTGAAAATGCCATAAAATGTGGCCTTAAATTACATAATTGATACCGAATTTCAAATTTAATGGACGGTCATGAAGAAATACATATTTTCGTTTTTAAGTGATGTCGATACAAGTAATCGTTCCGAGGTATTCCAAATCAAATGGAAAATAGAAAATTGCAATATTTCAGCAATTTTTTCGTATCTGGAATTCAATGGACATATGGAAATTTATATATTGTCGTGTGGGGCTCGATTTCTTTCCAAGCATGAAAAGGAGAGACTGCTCACAAAATGCGATGATTGTAACACACATTTTATTGATTTGGTAATTTAAGCTCGCGGTCAGACACTCGACGCCACGCAAGAAATGCTGACATTGGGCCTGTGCAACATCGTCGGTTCGTTTTTTCATTCAATGCCCGTGACCGGATCCTTCTCAAGAAGTGCTGTTAACAATGCCTCGGGCGTGAGAACACCGATGGGTGGACTTTACACTGGTAATTGTTCGAAAATATAGGTATCAACAGATAATATAGATACTATTCCGACAAAAGCGATTTCTCTCTTTATGTTAACCATAATTGACAGTATTTCGCTTAACGTTTCAAGAGATTAAATTTTCATCATCTTGCAATTCACAAATATATCTTCAGACAGTAGGAAATTTTTTTTTATTCAAGAAACTTTCCGTGCTTTCATTTTTAGATATTCTAGAATATTTTTTCTGGCATTAAAACCACATTTTTTAGTAAAAAAGGACAAAAAAGATGTCTCATGTGCCAAGGAATTCCCTCGCGGACTGATCCTACCGTTTTGCTGATTGGTATACGGTTGGATCTTGATAGGATTTCGGTAGGATTGTAAAAAAGTCCATATCGAGTCGAATTTGTTTGTTTTGTGCAAAAAAATCAACCCGTATTCAACGAGGTTCCAACCGTCTGAAAGTAAGTTCACAGTTAGATTAACGAAAGTTAGGTTTTACGAAATTCTACCAAACTCCAACCTTTTCACGGCGTAGCAATTGGTAGGATAATCGGTTGGTCTTCTACGTTCTACCAAGTTCCAACCTTTACCCTACGTGATGGTTGGAATTTGGTTAGATACGGGTTGGTTTTTGCACATACCAATAGGTTGGAATTAGGTTGGCGTACAGTTCGTCAAGTCCGCGAAGGTTGCTAGAGAGTTTAGCCAGTTTTTTTTCCTATTTCCAAGGAAATAATTGTCCGAGAGGATATAGTTATCAAAAGACAATACAGATACTATTTCCACGGAAGTGATTTTTTTTCATGTTAACTATAATTGATAGTATTTCATTCAATGTTTCAAGAGTTTAGATCTACATCAACTTGCAATTTGAAAATATATTTTCAGACAGCACCAGATTTTTTTACTTACGAAATTTTATGTAATTTCATTCCTAGATATTCTAGAATATTTTCACGTGACATCAAAATCATATTTTTCAATAACAAAGAACAAACAACAATCATACGTGTCTAGGAATTGCTAGAGAGTTTAGCCAGTTATTTTCCTACTTCCAGGGAACTAATAATTGACCGAAAGTATATTGGTATCAAAAGACAATATAGATAATATTTCGACAGAAGTGATTCTTTTTCATGTTAACTGTAATTGATAGTATTTCATTCAATGTTTCAAGAGTTTAGATTTACACCAACTTGCAATTCCAAAATATATTTGCAGACAGCACCAGACTTTTTTTTACTTAAGAAATTTGCTGTAATTTCATTCCTAGAAGTTCTAGGACATTTTCATGTGACATCAAAATCATATTTTTTAAATAACAAAACACAATAAACAATCTTACGTGTCTAGGAATTGCTAGAGAGTTCAGCCAGTTATTTTCCTATTTCCAGGGATCTAATTATCCGAAAGTATAGGTATCAAGATAAAATGTAGTTAATATTCCCCGAAAACTGATTTTGTTCTCTATGCTAACCATAATTGAAAGGATATCATTTAACGTTTGAAAAGCTTACATCTACATCATCTTGCAATTTGAAAATATATTTTCAGACTGCACCAGATTTTTTTATTTAAGTAATTTTCCGTAACTTTATTTGTAGATGTTCGAAAATATTTTGATGTCTGAGAATCGCTAGAGAGTTTAACCAGTGTTTTTCCTATGTCTAACTATTAGTTCATCGTCTTCTGTCAGACGCGTGAGTGATCCTTAGCATATATCTAAGCTTGTAATATATTCTGCATTGGTGTACGTTTTCAAGGTCTCTTGGTCATACTGGCCCTCACGCTTCTCACTCCATATTTTTACTACATCCCAAGAGCAACTCTGAGTTCGGTGATAATATGCGCGGTCATCTTCATGGTCGAGCTGAGTATTCTTCGACCAATTTGGAAGTGTAGCAGTGAGTACCATACAGACATTTATTATATACGAACATCACAGGTGTAAATGCGGTGGGAATATTCTCCTTCGCATTTTATTCCATTTCAAACACTCTGTAAAAATGTTATTTATCATTTATGAATGTTATTTATTGAAGATATAGAATCTATTTCTTCTCACCCGTTTCTTCCACTCTTATTTTTGTTTCATTCCGAATTTAAAAAAATGTTAATATAAGATCCTAGACGATTCAAGTATATGTTAACGTATATCGGTGAAAATTTACATCAAAATCAATGCGGCCGTTTTTAAATTTTCGGGTCGCTGAAAAATTGTATACAGTATTCTTAATGAACTATTAGAAAATTGTAGAAGAAAAAGACCAATTGTTTTTCCTGCATGTAAACCCATAAAATCAATTGACAAATGGGCTGCAAAATGAATGTATGATGCCCTTAGAACATTTTCACTAGTCGCGCTTTTTATATAAACATTTTTATTTTACAAAAGACGTTCATATTTAACTGAACTTCATATACGATAATGGCAAAAAAAACTGTCCATCCAGTTTATTCGTCTTTAAAATATTTTTTAAATTCTGTTAACCTTTTCTTGTTTATTTCCACCGCAGGACGAGATCTGCTACCGACCTTAGTCACATTTCTCGCGTGTCTTTTCGCCGGCGTTGAATTGGGAATATTGATTGGCGTCGCTGTGGATCTTGTAATCGTGATATACTTCAACGCTCGACCGAAAATTAACATCGAGTACAGGAATGTGAGAACGTTGACCCAGTAATAATCTTAAAGACAATAATGAGTTGAGCTCGTTGCTTAATTTACTTTTCATTTTGTTTATTATCATTGCAGACTACAGCAGCTTGTTACGTTTTGGTGAGGCCCAGTGCTGGTCTCCAATTTCCCGCAGTCAGCTATCTTAAGGCCCTCATGACCGAGAGTTTATCCACCGATACACAAACAAAGAAACCAAAGAATAGCGACGTCTCGCCCAAAGTCGTTTTGGACTGCAAACACATCGATAAGATCGATTTTACTGCTCTGCAAGTACGTAATATCACTTTTTCCTGGTACCTAAGAATACTCTATTGAGAATTAGATTTAAAAGTTATATTTTGATAGGTTGAAAAGAGTAGGTTCGTATCTTTTGGGATTTTGTAAAAAATATTCTATAGCTCATTTTTTTGGAAGAATATTGGTCTGATTATAATATCGATGCATGATTGAGATTATTGATGGTACTAGTTGCTTAAAAGTTATACCTTTATTTGCCTAGGGTTACAGAAAAAAATTGTTACAACAATTTAATGCTCAAAACGGTACATATAACATTTTATGTGTCTGCTGCAATATTTTTTTGGGCCTCAATCGATTAATTGAGAGAATGTAGCAAATCGCATACTTACGTTAGTAGTTCAGTGTATAGATGACATAGACATACAGATGACATATAGACATAGAATGCCGTACGGAAAAGTGGAGATAACTTTTCCGTATGGCATTCTGTGCTATCTTTGTGAAAGTTTCAAGTTATGTATTATTCTTAACCCCTGTATCGGATTGGTAGTTAAAAAATTATTCCAGGTTCCAATAAACATTCTATTCTATCCTATAACAGTGACTTCTACAGTCGTTGGAAAAAAATATATAACTTACAAGAAGTAAATTGTTTTTTATTACTCCACAGCAGGGTTCGGCATTGATCATTACTGTATTAATATCTCCAGCTTAAATTACCGATTACTTTTGTAAATTGTCAATTAAGATTGATCATTCCTCAATTACTTTATCAATCGATAATCACATCTGGGAATCAGCCAATAATCGATTAATCGTCAATCAAAATTGGGTCGCGTACTTAATTTATCGGATAATAAGTGATCAGTACTCGAATCTAATAGATTACTGAATCAATAATCAATCAGAACTCGATATTATTCGCTCAATCGATAAATCATCAATCCATGCCAGGGATGTATTCGATTTTCGGAAAAATAGTCAATATTTATTGAAAAGGCTTCATTTGATTGATTACTTGAAGGTTTATTGAGTTAATGTGAACTAACAATTATTCAATCATTCAGAGAATCGTTGACGGAGAAAGTGAAAAATATCGGGTTCTCATCAATTATTAATCAAGTAATCAAGCAATATCCTATCGTGATGAACGATTAATGGAGTAATCTGTTAATTTCTGACTTTTATTGATTATTGATTGGGTAATCGATGAGATTTTACTCATTGCTTGAAAAGATTATCAGCTATTTCAATGACCGGTTAGTCAAATAATCAGTAATTAAGGTAGTCCTCCTGTACGGTCTGACGCCGTACAAAATTTACGAACAGTTCTCGATGAGATATAAATCTGAAAAAAATCGACCGTATAGAAAATGCTGAAAAGGTTATTTTGGCATAATAATAATTGAAAAATGTTATTGACAAATTACTTAAATAAATAATAATGCAACAACTTACCCGGTAACCTAACTTTTTTTTGTTATGTAAAACATTTGTTTATTTTTCTAAATACGTATGTATTTTTTCAGACTTTTTTCTGATTTTCAATTTTACACTTGAAAAAAACGGCCATTTTCAAACATCAGTTCAAATTCTAAAAAAATCCACACGTATTCAGAAAAATAAACAAATCATTTTCATAACAAAAAAAGTTAGGTTGCCGGGCAATTTGTTGCACAATTATTTGTTTCAGTAATAAATAATTGTGTTAATAACATTTTTCAATTGTTATTATGCCAAATTAATCTCTTCAGCATAATTCCTATAGTTGATTTTTTTTCAGATTTTTATTTCTTCAAGAACAGTTTGTAATGCTGTCTCGATTTCACTCGAACTTATGCGATGTCAGACAATACAGGAGGACTACCTTAATTACTCAGATTGTTAAATGACCAAATAATTCAAAAAATTTTATCCCGAATACACAATTGATTGAGTATTAAAATAATACTAATTTTTAATTACAATTTTACCGATTCCTGCTCCACAGGGTCTAAGTCAAGTAATAGACGACCTGAAGAGTTGCAATGGTTACCTGATTCTTCTCAACCCGATCGACGAGATTTCTCAGAGTTTGCGAGCCTTCGTAAGGGATCAGATTCTCACAGCCCACTCGGATTTCGAGCTCGTGACAATCTTGAAGCAGCTCGATAACGAATCGGCATCTATAACCGCCGCCCAGTACAGTTCACCGTCAGAAGTAATTGATATACCGAACACGAGAACAAAGCCCAGCGACAGTGCAAGTACAGATCTATGAGCATTCGTCGCTGTAATCTAATAAACTTTTTTTTCACCAACTTCTCGTTGTTATTAATCATTCGTACTCGTAAGTTCTTTAGAATCTTCAAGTTTTATTTATCAAAAAAAAATACAGTTCTTTTTTAAATCTTAAACAAGTCTCCTCCCAGTGCTTAATAAAGACATGTATACATAATATACTCTGCCTCAACTTAAAAATAGTTTTTTTTATTTATTAATATTTTCTTCATACTGTTGATATACTTGTCGTAATGTATCACACTTGGGTGTCTTTTGGGTACGGATCTACCGTACCACCGACAGTAACAAATACCAAGGCACGTTTGTTTTCCATATAATATAAGAGCTTGTATTCCAAAGTCTTTCTCCTGTGCTCCGAAGCAGATAGGAAAATAATTCGAGCGTTTTCTTACATTTGAATAGAAATTATGATTGAAACATTAATAAATTGTGAGCAATTCTCTGTTATTACAAGCGTTTCGAATATATTCCAAATGTGCTTCAAAGTGCGAGTATAAAATTTTCGAATACAGCCTAGAACCAGGTACACATTTATCGATTAGTAGTAAACAACTTAGTGTTGCTCGCGCGTACATAATAAATTGAAAAGTTTGGTGAATAAGAACGGCGAATACAATCGCTGCAAAAATGTAGTCTTAAACATTCATAACTTTGGCACAAAATTACCTAATCGCGTAAGCGACTATTGCTATAAAGTTTGACGAGTTTTGAACGTTAACGTTAACAACGCGCTATAAATAAATGATACTTTTTCTCGGCCAGCGTAGCGTAAGAACTAAAAAAATGCACAGACTTAAAGTTTTGGCATGAGCAGTTATCATGATTCTCTCTATATCATAAGAGTAGAAATCACGAAATAAAATAATAAAACGAACAAAAAATCGCCAAACTTTTGTCTTTGCTTATTAGGAAGAAAATGCATTTCAATTGTTTTGAGTTAGTCGCGCGCGTCCGCGACCCTCGATCGGAATTGGCTTGAAATTAGTCTTTTTACCAGCTCCCCTTCCTGATGGAAATGCTTTTACGCTTTCCACTTTGCCTTTTTGATTATTCATATCAGCTCTCGTTGATTTGAGAGTCTGATGATGTTCAGCTTCGCGATAATAGTCACAACTGCTCTGAACGACGTTGCTTTGACTCATCGGCGCGATATTGGCATCATAGTTATGCGGCCGGAATGGCATTCTCATTTGCGGCGCTTGTTGAGCGTTGATTGGCGGATAACCACCAGATGCATTTCCATACTGATTAGCCAATATATTCTGGTCAAACAGACTTGGAACGTCCGACGGAAGGTTCTGAAACCCTGACGATAAAAATCCTTGAAAATCTTCGGCACGAGGCGGCAAATTAATCGCCCGTTGAACGTGCTGATAAGAATTGGCTATCGGATTAGGCATGGGAAAGACATTACCTCCAGCATCAACGTAGCACGGAATCAAATGCAAGTTTTCGGGAAGCAGAATATTTGGACGTCGAATATTCGGAGCAGTAAGCTCACCATTTCCGACATGTCCCATTTCCAAAGTCTCTGGATGTTGCGTTGCAACTGGATTACGTAAGTATTGATTGATTGGCGGAGGATTCGAGCTATGCCACGACTGGAACTGCGCTCGCCCTTCTTCCTCTGAATTACCAGTTTCAAGGTTTGTATTCATTGTTTTTTGCTTAACATTTTTCGAAAATTGCGAACTGCAACTACAATTCGGGCAACTTTCGTGTATTTTCGGATTTCCCAAATTCTCGTTGCTATTTTCAGGATTTTTCGACAATTTCATTGCCGCGCTCATTTTCGCCGTCTGTTTTTGCTGCAAAAGCCTGAACAGCAGCGGATCGGTGCGCAGCAAATTGGGATACTTCGCTTCGAGAGACAATCTAGGTGTGCAACGAACGCACAAAGGCATCGTCGGACGTTCCAGCGACTGGAAACCTGGAGGGGTTGAAAATCTCGGTGGAGAATACTGCAAATTTTTGTTGAGGCAATCAGTGTTGCTGATTTCTGAATAATGAAGCGGCGCATCTACGGAAAAAGCATTCGTCGGCTGAGAAATCACTGGAGGGATGGAAATCATTTCCATCGGGAAATCTTGAGCAGCAGGCGGCGCCGAAAATCTTGATCCGAAGTTGGAAATATCCGGAATCTCCGAAATGTTCGAAGAAGTTTCGTTGACGTCTTTTTCGAAAGTTCGTCGAGAATCGTTGGTAGCGACATCGGCTGGCCAAGCATTAGATTCTTCTTTCGGTAATGCATTAATATTCAATGCCTGAAGAGAAAGTTCCGGATCTTTCTCAATCTGCGAGTGAGAACGATATTCGTTGTAATTATCGTTTTTGATTGATCTTCCGGCGGGTATAAAGGGTTTTGCATCAGCTGTGAGTTGAATGACATTATTGCGCTTTTGCCCTCCTTCGGGTTTGCAGGAGCTACGATCGCCTATTAATCCTCCATGATCGCGTCTTTGTTCTCCGTCCCATTTTTGAGGACTGTGATCTCCTTTTGGTCCATTCTGATAATTATGATCTTGTTCGCCCCATTTGTTTCGATTTCCACGGACGAAAGTTGTGCCAGAATTTTCTTCGGGTCTCGAGCTTCTATCGTATTGTCCTTGATATTTACGAGGGTTGATAGAATTTTGATCGTAACGGTCGTGATAATCACCGCTATTCGCGGGAATTCCAGAGCTTTGATGTCTTTTTTGCTGATAATTGTTAAAATTCGCTCCAGAAACGATTGGCCTTCCAACGCGAGTGAAATCTTTATGAGATTGTGTCATTGTCTGACGAGAGGAATCGTGTTTTTCATATTTCGAATTTTGAGTTTCTTCTCCTGAACAAAGACTCGTAAATTTCTTCGCAGGAAGAGCGTTTTTTTCTGAGGATAATTTTTCGGAAAAGATCGCACCTTCGGCAGGATATTGAGAGGAATTCGATATTGCCTCCATTTCATCGATGAATTGGTCAACGCTTCGAGAGGAATGTTGAGAGTTATCCACTATTATATCCGATTGGCTGTTAAAGTCTTGTACATTTTCAGTTGAATCTTGCGAATATCCATACGCCTCATCAATTGAAGACGCATTCTGATTTTCCGAGGAAGCTTTTGATTGGTCGGAGGATGTGTCAGAACCGTAAAACGACAAAATCCGAGACTCGGGAAGTAAAGGATTTGAATCCTTAAGCTGCTGTTGCTGCAGCAGCTGTCTTAGATACTCTTGTTCCTTAAATCGTGCGCCTTTACCCATAAAAAGACGTTTCTCGGTGCAACCATCGACTCTACCGAATTTGTCAATGTATTTTGGAGCGATTACCGGTACCAAAGGCGCTTCCACAGACGGCACTTCGCTGTTCGACTGGAATTCACTGCGACGAGCGTAGTTTTTCTTATATTTATCTTCTGAGCTTGGATTCCGCAAACCTCGCTCCAATTTGACTGTAGGAACCCTCAAATTTTCAATCGGATGCAAAGCCGAGTTGTTGTTGCCGTCAGAGATTTGAAAATCTTTTTCCGGCTCTTGCGTCGGAAGATTACTCTGTACGGTGCCCCTGTTGATTAAAAAGATAGAAGGAATTAATATTTGCCAATTTAAATTAAATAAATTTAGATACAGTGGCAAATTAGTCTCATTTTTTACCCTAATGGATAATCTTCCGATGTCTGATAATACTATTTAAAAGTAGTTGTTGATGCTGTGGTCGCAAATGTCAATGATGTTGAAGGTTATTCGGCTATTGGCGACCGAAGAAATGAACTCGTTCAATTTTTTTCCTTAAACGTTTTGGTCGTGATTAGGGTTTTCTTCAGTAATTTATTGTAATTAACTGATTTTATGATATTTTTAATGTACGTTGGTGTTTGTTGTTGTTCATTTATTCGTTAGCTGGAAAACTTCATGGCAATATGTGTTCTTAATTATATTTAGGGATAATCAGTACTCAATCTGCCAGGCTCCATAGCTAAGCTTTTAGAATACCTAAATAAATATAATTAAGAACACATATTGCCATCAAGTGTGGCAGCTAACGAATAAATAAACTACAACAGACACACCAACGTACATTTAAAATATTATATCATCAGTTAATTACAATAAATTACTGAAGAGGACCCTAATCAGTACCGAAACGTTTAAGGAAAAAAATTGAACGAGTTCATTTCTTCGGTCGCCAATAGCCGAATAACCTTCAACATCATTACTATTTAAAAGTACTTTTGGTAAATAATAACAACTCTTTTTCTGAATAATTCACTAAGTAAATTATCTATAAGATAGGAGAAGCCGACCAGTGGATAGACGGTTAAGCAGACGAAAAAACCAAGTGAATGAACGCTTTTTATGCACGTGCTCTTATATACAGTGTCCATTCACCGGACCCCGTCCATCCACTACCTCGTTCACCTTATATTGAAAATGGTCAAAGATAAGTATTTGAGCTCATAGAAAATTTTTAGATACTTATTTCCGAATTGTCTTGAAAAATGTATATTTTTTTTAAATACATTTTTTAAAAATATTTTTTATTTACCACTCTGCCTCGGTTTCCGGTTCTTGTCCAGATGTTTTGACTTCGTTCTGAGGAGGATCCACAGCGAATTGCTCTAAGAAAGCTGTCTTAAGGCTTTCTTCAAGGACTCTTTGCAGCTCCGCGTCTTCGCTTATTCTTGTGACTTTTGAATTGGAATTTGGGAATAGCGATGTCGCCGTATTTCCCGGTGTATTCCAAGCGTTGTGGGGTTCGCCCCGTGTTTGCAACATTTCAGGCACTGCAATGTCTCTTTTCGGAGCTTGGTGGTTTGTGTGTCCGTTAGCTTTCGATTTTGCGTTGCCTCTGTGCTTAACATCATTTCCAGGGGGAATATCAGTACTCCGCTTCTTTGACTTTCCTTGCTTTTTCTTATCCTTCTTTTCTGAAACACACCGCTGTTCCTCGTCCTTCTGAGACAATGTCTTCAACATTGTGCTATCTGTTTTCCTGATCGATTTACTATAGGCATAAAACATATGAATTATTTTTAGCTCCACATGAATTGTTCATTTATATAGTATAGGCGTATAGTTGTAGAGTCTGCAAGGGTTCACATGCTGCTATACATAAGCAGGCACAAACAATGAAATTAGAGTAACGAGTCGAATGAACACTTGGAATAGGTTACCAAGGCATTTTCACATCTTTTTATTCAATAATTATATAGCTCTCTCAAAACCAGAACTGCAGTTTTCTTAAGCAATGATTGATGTATGAAGCACTCAGATCTGCTTCATAATTGGTAATATCAAAGTACCAGTAAGGGCACTCTATGTGAATTCTTTCAGATTTTTGAAAATGACATTCTAGAAAATACCGTTTTTTTTTTTCAAAATAATTCGTCGGAAAAAATGGAGGAATCATTTTGTATTAAAAAACAGATAGTTTTATTAGACCGAAAAAATCCTAAAGTATTCTTGCATGGTCGTTGACATCTCACGAAAATCACAAGGGTTGCAACTGTCGACGTTCTGGTATAAAAAAATATATTTGTGTAAAAGTTCTTAAAAAAAGGGAAATCATTATTCCAAAAATTAAATAACGGTTGTTTTTTTCTGGCTAATAGCATATCTGTCAGTTTCGGTTGAAAAAAATAATTCCCTTATTTTCCAAAATGTTCACGAGAATAATTTACAGTTTACTGGTACTTTGATATTCCTAATTATGGAGCAAACTGGCAAGGGTAGAAAAAAAAAGTGACTGAATCAACAGAGAATGCTTCATATTTTTGGTAGCTGTTCTAACAGGATATGATTAATAAAAGTTTTATACTATTCATTAAGTTATCAATTGAACAAGAGAAATTACATGGTGGCTGCTGGTAAGGGAAAAGCCAGGAACATCAAGGAATCCTGGAAAAAGGGAATTAAGACATTTAGGAAAATCAGGAAATCTTATTGGAGATAAATAAACTTTGTGAGTAGAAAAGCAAAAACACAAACATTACTGTTTTTTACATGTTATGAATTTTTAATTAATTGGAGTTAAGAATTGAAAACTAAAGTACATCTGTACCTCAAAACTTTGAAATATGCAGAACTTTCATTTTTCAAAACTACAAAACTACATAAAGAAAAGCTACTGCAGCTTTGTGTCCAAATAAGAAGCTACATGTAACTCGGAAATTGATGCATTGACAGCTTATTTTTTTTAAAGCCTAATTTCTGAGAAATATATTTATTAAAAAGTAACAAGTTCTTTTTAGGCAAAAATTTTGGAATCCATCTGAAAGATATTCTATCTAAACAATAAGTGATTGTAATAGATCTAACTGTAAGAAAATTAGAATAAAATATGTGTAGAAATATTTGTAATCAACTTTCTAAGTACTAAGATGAATTTAATACAATAAAAGATTATATTCTCAATTTTCAACTATATTAGTTACTAGTTACTTGTTTCTGCAATATTAGTATTAAATTCACTCAGAAAAACTCATATTTACATAGGAGAAAAGTGTAATAAGAACCAGGGAATTTTTTGAGGTAGTCACCATGATTTAGTTAAAATAATAACACGTTCTGCACCGTATTAAAAAAGTACAGCGTGTAAACGCAAGTCAAATTTTAAATGTTCCTTCAACAAATCAACACAAGCTATTGAACTTAAGAACAATCATTGTTTAAATATCTTAATAAAATATATTACACATTCATCTACATGAGAATTGAGAACCAATCATTGTTAAAAAATTGTTCAAATTTTGCTAATGCTAACAAAAACCATAAACAACCATATACTCGCTTTTTTTTCCTTTCCCAATCGTAACAATATAGCACACAATTGGTCGCAATAACATTGCATAAAAATGGCTATAAACGCATAAACCCAGAACTACTCATTCATCCTCCGATTCATACACTAAAAATTTTACATTGTCGTTAAAACTTATAAACGATTATCAGCAAAAGTATCTGCATCCTACAACGATTCCAACATTTTACCTGAGGGGCGTGTTTGCGTAAATAACAGTAAACGAAAAATGGTAGAAAAGTGACAATGTATGTTGAATATCAAGTGTTCATTGACTGTCGTACAAAGGGGATCAATTTGTTAATAAAGATGATAAAACCGAACATACGCATGTGTGGAAACGGTAATATCGTGTTTGAGCCATGGCATGTTTTGTATTTTGCAAATAACCGATCCGGAGGTCGTCGCAACCTTCCCGTCGCACTTAAGCATCTTACCTATATTCCACACAGAGGTTCAAAAGACGAGAGTAAATCAGAGTTATCATGTTACTGGCGCATCGCAATACGAAAAGTATAAAGCCGACAGCTTCGTGAAACAAGTGAACAAAGAAATGCATGACTAGCAACGAGCCGGTCGAAGTTTTATACCGACGTATCACAATGTTGAGTACTATACTTTGTATTTCATCTACTATGATATCTAAGAGTTCCCTAGCTACAACAATCTGGGCTTATCATGCAAAAAGTGAAAAAAAAAACCACAAGATACGTACCAGATAGACAGCTAGTCGCAACAATTCGACGTATATGTAAATCACTGAACCATAACTTCGTCACTGTATCAAAGAATATATACAGCGTATGTTGTGTACTGCTGAATGGTTTGAAGCGTATTATTCGCAGAGCGTCCTTTGATTGCTTCGTGCGAAGCAGCGCATGCGCATCGGCCACGAATTACTATGGTGGGGATTTCAATAACAGTCTAGAGTTTAGTCTGAAAATCGGAGCCAATGACAGAAAAAGAACATAATGAGAAAAGCGAGGGGAGGTCATAAGTGCCGTTAGGTGTTTATTCTATGGTAGTCGAGTGCGAAATTAGGGAAATCCTTTAGTAATTTTTCAGGTACCTGAGTAAGTTTCGGAATAGGCATCTGAACTACGTTCTAAATGCGCCCCGGGCGACTCTTTTCTCTTTCCTATCGCGAATGAAAGAAAGAGTGAAAAGTAGCCCGGCAATTCATTCAGAACGCACGCCGGAAATTCGAGTTTTTGGCTTGTTTGTGTCGTGGTTCTAACTTTGAATCATTAGCTAATTTTTCGATAAGTTCGACGTTTTGCATTTTTTGATGATATACACAGAATGTGAAATAAATAAAAACTTTTTGTCAAGATGAAATGAACTTTAATTGTAATTTGATTGACAAAAATGAATTAATTGCAAAAAATTTGAATTATGTGAGAAAAAGTAGAACCTTGCACAGTGCTTCCTCATTATTTTTTGCTTATTGTAAAGCTACCTCTATGGAAGTATGTTAATTAATTCTGGCCCCCTCGTAGAAAAAGCCTTGTAAGACACGAAAAATAACGAGGAAGCAATGTGCAAGGTGCTACTCTGAATCTTTGTTTTAATTAGATAAATAAACATGTTGTTGGTTAGCGTTTTCTATTCCATTATTTCGTTATTATTAGTGTTTCCGAGAGTAGGTGTTATAACGTATATTTTTTGAAATAATTCAACTTTCCACAAAATCAAACATTTCATACCGTTCGTCACACAATTATACATATCTACTGGCTAAATATTGTTTCATTTACATACAAAATTTGAGCTCACTATCTCAAGTTGTGCAAAAGTTACGATAGAGCGATGATATCAATTTTTCGAAAAATTCAAAATTTTATAAGATCCAAACCGCTTTACCGATTTTGTCGCAATTCAATACCAAACAACATTAAACGTGTCTTCAGTTGTAAAGAACTATTCAGCCAAATCGTCAAACTTTTATGGAAGTTAGAGCGATCACAGCCTTTTTTTGAAAAATAAAAAATTACATCAATTCGAAATGGATGCATATTGGGGTATGCCAAAAAAAAGCGATATTTTTTTTCCTTGCTCTCCGCCCAAAATATCGTAGAATACGTCTTAGTAAAGATCCTGTCAAAAGCGGAGCTCTTCATTTTATTCTTGAAGGTCCATCATCGCATTTGAAGTTTTCGCATTTAAATAACACAAGAAAGTGATTTTCCATTCTTTCTCCCTGCAACCTGAGAAGAAACTATTTTTTCATAAAATCAATGACTACATCTTATGAATCATTGAATTTCGAACAAAAAATCTTGTTGAGTCAAATTTCTATCTCCAATATTTGACTTATTACAAAGCCTTGAAATTTTTTATGTTCTAAATTTTCCGTTTTTTAACCATTTTAAGCTAATCTATTAAACTTAGAACAAAATTTTTAATTTTTTCGTCCTTCTGACGTACTACAAAAAAGTCGCTGGCGAGTTTTTCGTGTCGTCAATATTTACAAAGTTACACACCAACAAAGTCGTGGTTTTTGTAATAAAAAAGTCAATAGGAATTCATTAGAACATTGAATTTTGTAAAAAATTGTCTGGGTTAACTTTTATATATTGCTAACGGTTTTAAGTTACAGAATCATTGAATCTTATTTTAATGGTTTTTTACGAATATCCGATAAAAAAATTGATATACCAAAAAAACCATCAAAATAAGATTTAATGAGTCTGTAACTTATAACCGTTAGCAATACATAAAATTCCACCCGGAAATTTTTTGAGAAAATTCAATGGTCTAGTAGTAGTAGTAAAAGTACATTCATTGACAATACAATATTATTTACAACAACAAACAGGTTTACTCAGCGCCGGGTTTTGCATATAATTACGCTGTCAATGGGCCATCGACCTAAGTCCTTCAGCCCTGGATTTATACATATTTTTGTAGTGTTTTGCTATAGTGTAATGTTAATAATGTTAGTAGCTTATTGGTTAGCGATCCGTTCTAGTTGTTGGTATGTAGTGTGTGTGGAGTGTTTCGATCTACGGACTATGTTTTGCAAAGGTTGGATACATAATGGATTTACATTATCTAATTGTACATGACCAAATTTCCTGGAGAGTTCAATTATTCTTGATGCTATTGGTGTGATGCCTGTCATATCATAGAGCATGGTGTTACGCGGATTGTGCAAAGGGTTGTTGGGATGACGAATTCTCGTTAGACGCCTTATGGCACTAGTTTCGGCAGTTTTCATTTTTCTTAGTGCTGTTTCCTTACAATTAAGAAAAATAGGATGTCCATACTCAATTATTGGCCGACATATGGCTTTGTATATTGTTGTTAGGTGTTTTATGTATAACTTTCGATCTTCAAAAGTGATTTTTCTGAAGTGTGAGGCTCTTTGTAATATTTTATTTTTACATAGCTGTCGATGATGGTTGAAATTGAGTTTCTCATCTATATTGATCCCTAAGTATTTTGCATGTTCTATTGCCGGTATATCAATATTAAATAGACGAACTGGGCTTTTTAAGTTATCAAGACCAAAGTCTTGATTAGGCTTTGGAAGTGTTATAATTATTCCCGTCTTCCAGATTTTCGGAAAATATGTGTTTACTAGGCAGTAGTTGAATATATCAATTATGAAAGAATGTACTTTATGACTTAGTTTTTTTATTATTCCAATAAATATGTTATCAATGCCAGGTTAGGAGTTTTTGCATATTTTAGAGTTTGTTTCAGTTCTACTGTTGTGACGTCAATGTTTTAATAAATTCCTATTGACTGTTTTGTACTTACATCAGTGGTTCACTTGAGAAGAGTTGAAAATCAAAAAACCATTATTTTATGGGTTAGTAACTTTCCAAATATCAACGATACGAAAAACTCCCTAACGACTTTTTTATAGAGCGTTGGACGGACGACAAAATTTTTTTCTACCTTTGTCCTAACTTCAATAGTTTAGCCAAAAAATGAAAAGAAAAAAAACGGAAAATTTACAATATTAAAAAATTCAATGCTCTGCAAGATATCAAATATTGAAGACGGAAATTGGTCTCAATAAGATTTTTTGATCGCAATTCAATGGTTCATAAGATTTATTCATTAATTTTATGAAAAAATAATTTCTTCTTAGGTTGCAGGGAGAAAGAATGGAAAAAACACTTTCCTGTGTTATTCAAATGGGAAAACTTCAAATGCGATGATGGACCTTTAAGAATAAAATGAAGAGCTCCGCTTTTGACAGGATCTTTACTAAGACGTATTCTACGATATTTTGGGTGGAGAGCGAAAAAAAAATATCGCTTTTTTGGCACACCCTAATGGATATATAGGGCATTCTATACCGATTCGACCTGAGTCGAACCCTCGACCTCTCGGATTTGGGCGAAAATTTTTTATATGATTGGACCAACTCCAAAAAGTACTGAACATTTTTTTCACATTTTTTTATTTCCATTTTTTTGCGATTTTCCAAAGCTAACATATCGTTAGCCCGAATTTATAAATCTGAAAAAATTCTCCAAAATTCTGCATGAAATAACAAAATTTTTTAGCCTGAAACCAAAGTGGGCCGGGTTTCACTTCTATTTTTTTTTCTATAAAAAACTATTAAGAAATTTAGAAACGAAAAAGCAAAAGTTATTAAATTTTTCTAAAATATCGCTTTCTAATGCAACTGCTTTCTGTTCGTAAAAAAAAATGCGATTCATAGAAAATATGTTCATAATGATACGTTAAGAAGTATATCTGAAAAAAATGTCCGCTGCATGTATATGTGCAAATGTGGGCGTGTGTGTCTGTGGGTGTGTATTTCCTGAAAGTCACTGAGAAAAATGAGTAGTTGTGATTACTAATAATTGCTTAAAGCAACCAACTTAAAATGAGATATAAAGGTTGTGGCCGAAGTTAATAATATTGCAACCAACTTAAAGTATTGGTAACGCTTACGAACACATTGGTAGCTCCAACCAATTATTGGTAATCACAACTACTCATTTTTCTCAGTGGGCCGAGAACACGACAAGGGTCTCAAATTTTCAGCAATCTAGCTGAAATTTGGGACCCATGTCGAGTGATCACTGAAGCAGATTGCAATTGAAATCGGCCTGAATCGATTAACAGGAAAATAAGCTATCAAGATTGAAACCTTTCCTCTCTGAAATCGAAAAAGTTTAATAACAAATATCTTGATAGCTTATTTCCCTGTTATGGATAGAATTGCTTCGTCGATTGACGGCTCTCTTTCCCTTCGTCGAAGCAATTCTATCCATTTCTAACTAACGGCTAAAGCTACACCAACCTAATATTTTCGACATTTTGGATCATTCCGAGTCGCATGGAATTTTTTATTTTTTTTTCCATGAAAACATGATAACACTCTAGTATAAAAATCAGAACCAACAACAGAAAATAAAGATGACCTGATATCTATGAAAAAAAATTTTGCATGCACAGGTGAAGTGGTACGACTGTAACTGCGAAAAAAAGGGACAAAAATGGGTGTCAATATTTCAAACTCATTTAGAAAAAAACTGAAAGAACGCCACGAAAGGATTACAAATCGTAGAAATTTGTCTATTAGCAAAAAAATTCTCGATCGCAGCGTTCCGCAGTAACAGCGTAAAAACTATCGAATTTTGCAGATGCAAATATCTTCAGGGTCTTAAATAAACATAATGAGAAACGAGATAGAAGGTCAGAAGTACCGTTAGGTGTTCATTGTATGGAAGTCGAGTACGAAATTAGGGAAATCCTTTAGTAATTTCCAGATACCTGAGTAAGTTTCGGAATAGACACCTGAACTACGTTCTGAATGCGCGCGGGGCGACTTTTTGCTCTTTCCAATCCCGAATGAAAGAAAGAGTGAAAAGTAGCCCGGCAATTCATTCAAAACGCACGCCGGAGATTCAAGTTTTTGGCTTGCTTATGTCGTGGTTCTTAATTTGAATCATTAGCTAATTTTTCGATGAGTTCGACGTTTTACATTTTTTGATGATATACACAGAAAGTTCCGACTAGAAATCTGGTCGGGCAAGCCTGTTGGCACATATGGGCCTGATCGGGCATAAATAAGATTTACCTGATATTGTGTACCTTATCAGGACCGGGTCTGGTATTGGTCAGCTGGACCTGATAAGGCATACCTTATCCAGTACGGCTCGTGCATATGTAAGGTAAAACTGATGAGGTATTCCTTATTCGGGGCCCGATTTGTTGAATCTAAGGTTCACCTGATAAGGTATTCCTTATTCAGGGCCAGATCTGGTGAATCTAAGGTGAACCTGATGAGCTATTCCTTATTCAGGGCCAGATCTGGTGAATCTAAGGCGGACCTGAGAAGATATTCTTTATTCAGGGAAAGATCCGGTTAATTAAAGGTGGACCTGAGAAGGTATTTAGGTTCAGACCTGGCGAATGTCAGGTGGACTTGATAAGGTATTTCTTATTCAGGTCCAGACTGGATAAACGTAAGGCAAAAGATTTACATCGGGCTAAGTTGAACCTGACGGAGTATTCACTATTTTTGTTCACAACCGAGAATTTATAGCTTTATGTAAAGTAACGAAAAATTCAATCCTATATTTCTAAATTATAAGTTCAGATTCGAACTCAGCGACCCGAAAAACCTTCGAATATCCGGTAATCAGCGACCCAAAAAACCCCTAAGTGCCGAGTTTTATCGGAATTCGTCTGATCACCGTATCGATGATGTCCAAATGATGCAGCTAACATGGAATAAAAAGATACGATATTCACATAATCGGTTTAGCCTAGTGGTAAAGTGCGCGTCTTTTGATGGTTAGGTAGAGTTAGGTAGGTATGTAGGTAGGTCTCAGGTTCAAATCCCCCAGCAGTCACTTCTCTCGGAGAGCGGTATGAGAAGTGGCGAAATATATTCTTATTCGTCAATTATTATAAAAAAAACATCATTGACTTATATTCCTGGCAATATAAATAATTTTCTCTAATATATAAGTGTGTATTTCTATATTATTTATTTATAAGGGATAAGGTATCTTATCAGGTTAGCCTGACGGTTAACATTATCGGGCCCTTTAACGGTAAAAATGATCAGGCCCTTCACTGTTTAACTTTATAGGGTCCTGATCAGGCGATCTCTATCAGGTGTCTATCCATTACACTTGATCTGGCGCTGATGTGCCAACGCGTTACATGCCTGACCAGGACCGTATGCGGTAGCCTGACAGGGACCTGAAATTACAAATGTGGCTGCCACATCCAGGCCTGATATTCCCCTGAACCGAATTTCCAGTCGGGGTGAAATAAATAAAATGTTCTGTCGAGAAATAATGAACTCTTGAATTTTTTATTGAAATTTGATTAATAAAAATCAATTAATTGCAAAGAACGCGAATTATGTTAGAAAAAGTAGAACCTTGCACAGTCCTTCCTCATTATTTTTCGCTTTTATTGTAAAGCTAAAGCTAGTAATTTCCTCGTATCCGAGTAAGCACAAGTAAGTTTCGAAATATACTCCGGAAGTTCAAGTTTTTTAGCTTTTTCACGTCCTGCTTTTGACTTCCCTATCCGATCAGCGCTACCCTAGACCAACCGCGTAACAAAGTGGTCGTAGAACCCCGTACAATTTGCTGCTTAACGGTATAAAACAACCCTTATAGACAGTAAAATCGCGGTTGCTGACCAGTTGTTACGGCGGCGTTTTGTGACCACTTTGTTTCACGGTTGTTCTGGGGTGTCGCTGATCTAAAAGCGTTTAAACCATTACCTACTTTATTGATAAGTTAAACGTTTGACATTTGATAATGATACACTAAGAGAAATTTTAGTAATTTAATCAACTATAAAGTGACAAATATCAACTATATGAGGCATTCCATACGGTTTCGAACGGTCAAAAAGTTGTCCACTCTCAAGAAATTGAAATTTTGTCAAATTATTCCATTATTTAAAAAAGAGAGGTGTACATTTTTTCGAAATTCTTGGATCGCATTTTTTCAAGTTTTTCAAAATTTCAAAATTCTGTATATACCGTTATACCGAAAGAATACGATTAAACAGAAAAATGTTTTAGACAAAAAAGTTGCAGTTGTGCACAAATTTTGTGAAAAAATTTTGTTTGATTTTTTGCGTTTGAAAAATGACTATTTTCATAAAAAATATACGAAAATAATTTTTTTCGGTCGGTATGTCACTTTCGATTTATCTCAAAAATTTTTAGAAAATACTCTGAAGTGTGTACAATAAAACGTATTTTTTCTAAGATGGCTCGATCAGTTGTTCCAAAGTTATCCTTTGTTTTATTATTATGATTTTTTTTTTTAGAAAAATCAATTATTATCGAAAATTATTTTCTCCCAAATTTTTTCTTTCAAATTTTCAGACAAATGACCATCTACAGTAATAATATCAATGTTTTGGAGCTTATCTGAGCATAATTCATCGGTAACGTAGGTGGGACTCCATTGAACTTGTTAGAATACTACTAATTTTCTGTCCCAACGTTATATTTTTTCTTATTGTTATTAACATTGATAAGAAAAAATATAACATTAGGACAGAAAATTATTAATCTAATCATAGAATTTTTTGAACGAGTGACTATATATCGCGTAGTATTCGAACAAGTTCAATCGAGTTCCATCTACGTTATCGATGAATTATGCTCCAATAAGCTCCAAAATATTAATATTATTATTGTAGATGGTCTTTTGTCTAAAAATTTGAAAGAAACAATTTGGGAGAAAATAATTTTTAATAATAATTGATTCTTCTAAAAAAAAAATCATAATAATAAAACAAAGCATAACTTTGGAACAACTGATCGAGCCATCTTTAAAAAATACGTGCTATTGTACACACTTCAGAGTATTTTCTGAATTTTTTTTAGATAAATCGAAAGTGACATACCGACCGAAAAACTTTATTTTCGTATATTTTTTATAAAAATTGTCATTTTGTAAACTCGGCAAAATCAAACAAAATTTTTTTCACAAAATTTATGCAAAACTGCAACTTTTTGGTCTAGAACATTTTTCTGTTAAGTCGTATTTTTTCAAGATATAACGGTATTTCCAGAATTTTGAAATTTTGAAAAACTCGAAAAAATGCGATCCAAACATTTTGTACACTTCTCTTTTTCAACAATGGAATTATTTGACAAAATTTCAATTTTTTTGAGAGTGGACAACTTTTTGACCGTTCGAAACCGTATCGAATGCCTCATATACTCAGAGTTGATAGTTGTCACTTTATAGTTGATTCAATTACTAAAATTTCTCTTGGCGTATCATTATCAAATATCAAACGTTTGACTTATCAATAAAGTAGGTAATGGTTTAAACGCTTTTAGATCAGCGACACCCCAGAACAACCGTAAAACCGTAAAAAAACTGTAAAAAAAAGAGTGGACAACTTTTCGACCATTCGAAACTGTATGGAATGCCTCATATGTAACTATTGCCATAGTTATGGGAGTTATAAAAATAGTTACGGTAACTATTTTTTAGTTATAGTGACTATTTGGTAGTTGTGACAACTATAAAACAATAAGTTGTACGAACCAAGAAAAAATTGTTGTCACTTTATAGTTATTAATACCATAATGTTCTCTGAGTGTATACGCAGAATTTCAAATGAATAAAAAAACTTCCAGTCGAAAGAACAATGAACTCTTGGATTTTTTATTGAAATTTAATTAACCAAAATTAATTTATCGCAAAGAACCGTAATTACGTAAAAAAAATTCATAACACTCTCTAGCTAAAATTTCGTTGCCAACGACAGGAAATCTAAATAATAAATTAAGAGAGAAAGGGTTCACAAATGTCGTTGGGTGTTTATATTGTATGAAAGCCGCGTACAAAATTAGGGGAAGCTTTGAAAAATCGTATTGACTATTTTTGGCGTACAACTTGATAATCACAATTTACAGCAGAAATGTTGAAGTGTAATCAAAAACACCATCCGAATTAGGTTTCATTTACACTGCATCAGCAAGGTTCAAGTTTTTGACTTTTTTATGTCGTGGTTTTAACTTTCTTAATGCAAATTCATCACCATTGATCTTTCACTGGATTGAGTATAGATGCTTCAATACGAATCGCCCTTCACTATTGTTTTTTAATTCATTAAAGTTTAAACAATCAATTACGAAAATTCAGCACTGATTTAACTTCGATAGTTGTCACCAAGCATCCTTAAGAATCGTTACTCGCCTGGATGACCGTTTAAGGACTTTGAAATTTCACAGACCCGAAACATACTATATTGACTATAAAATCTGAAATTTTTCGAACCTAATCTTATACCAAGCCTAATGACACTATATCCTTAAATGTTAACAAAGCTTCGGCGTCGGACGATCCCATTGACATTAGAAAATACGGCCACGGCCCCAACAAAGGCTCCATCCTTAAAGAGTGCGCTGCAGGTAGTTATTCCTTTGACCGTTGTGTCCCTTGTACACCAACTTGGGGCATTCTCCAGTCCGATTGATGAGAACTTGACGTCAAACGATTTCTTAAGGATGTCGGAGTGCGACCAACTTCCTGAAAAGTAAGAATTCAGAGAGAAATTCGAACACTTCCCGATGGAAGAAAAATCTTTAAAAAATTAAGCATACAAAAGGTGCGGGAGAGATTAATTTTGCATATTAATAATTGCAAAATGTTATTAAAAAATAGGTGAAAAAAAAATTTTTCAACAAATTATCCGTCAACCTAACTTTTTTTTCGAATGAAAATGATTCATCAATTTTTCTGAATACGTACGAATTTTTTCAGAATTTATTCTAATCATCGGAATTTAGTTTTTTGGGAATTTCTTTTCCTTAAAAAATGCATATCAAATCGCGAATTTTTTATATGTGTTTCTCACAAAATCACCCATTATACCCAAGAAGTTTCTAAACGATTGATCAAATAGATTCGCAAATACAGCTCATACAAGAAAAAAAACCGCAATTTTCAAATATTAGACGAAATTCTGAAAAAATTCATACGTATCGAAAATTTAACGAATCATTTTTATTCGAAAAAGATGTTAAGTTGGCGGATAATTTGTTGAACAATTTTTTTTTACCTACTTGTTAATAACATTTTGCAATTATTACTATTCAAAATTGATTTTTTCCGCACCTTTTATATGCTTGATTTTTTTCAGATTTTTATTCCATCGAGAAGTGTTCGAATTTCTCTCTGAATTTTCACTATTCAGGAAGTTGAGCACCGCAACGCGCTCCTACATCCTCAAAGCGATGTCTCGGAGCTTTAATTCTACTCAAAACAATAACGAAGGCTTGAACTCAATATCTGGATAGTTGTTCCAAAAGATTTGCTTTGTGGAAAAATCACTATGGATATTGTTAGTTATTTAACTATCGTTATTTTTAATGAATGATTCAAGCAAAATTATTATTGTAGGAAGGATTTAATTAAATCAAAGATTATATGTATTGGGATTGAAAATCGGACCTAACGCTGAACAATACGCAGAGTGTAGAAACAACGAGTGGGACAATTCACCTCGTTTTGTCCAGGATTTGACCTCGAACGCTATAATTTAAAAAAATTGAAAAAATTCTCAAAAATGCTTTTTCCAATATCGAAATATTCTAGCTTAAGGCTAAAATGGGCAAAATTTTGAGTTTTATAGTTTTTAAGCTTTTTACTTAAATGAAGCAGTTATTAAGAAATAGTAAAATAAATTAATCTACTGCAGGCCATTGATCAAATGGTTATCTATGTAAAACCGGATAAAAAAAAATTCAGATTTTTAGGAATTTTTTCATATTTTTCCCAACTACACATTTTTTTTCTTATTTTTTTACCGAGCCACATGTCATGCCATAATTCAAAGATCTGCAAAAATTCTGAATAACTTTGTGGAATATCAAAGTTTTCTAGCTTTTTGCCAAAGTGAGCAAGATTTTTCTTTTTACAGTTTGTAAGATTTTTTGTTTCCTGATAGTAGAAGCTTTGTTTTCGTGAAATTTTTTTTTGCGAAATTTTCATGTTAACATACTGAGAATCACCTAAAACGTCGAGAAAAGTGGTCCAGAAAAAATGTGTGTATGTGTGTATGTATGTTTCGGACACCGAAAATTCAATTATCCATAACTCACGAATGGCATGATGGATCGAGCTCAAATTTGGCACGCAACTAGAGTATTGATTCTTCTGTAATTGACGGGATTTTTAAGTAAATGTCTTGATGTTTACAGATTTTATAGAATTTTTAATTTTTCAAAAAATGTCGTGATCGCTCTAACTTTCGTAAAAGTTCGTCATTTTAGCTGAATTTATAAATTTGATTTGAATTTAATGAATTTATAAAAAAAGACACGTTAAACGGTGTTTGGTATTGAAATTAAGCAAAATCGGTAAACCGGTTTAGATTGTATAGAATTTTGAGTTTAGCGAAAAAAAAATTGCTCTAAATCACGTCAAATCACAACAAATGAACCGAAATGTTCTACAGTCGAAAAATACCATAAAGCCCTGCTACGTACGAAATTTGGTGCTGATCGGTAGAGTCGTTCGGATTTTATGGCATTTTAAATTTTTTAATGAAAGTACATTGTCGCTCATAACTTCCGAAAAAGTTAAGACAGTAAGATAAAAATTTGTACTTAATCAAAATGCGGTATGAGGGCGTTTCAATGGTGTTTCATAGCTGCACACAATATGGTTAATTAAAGAGAAAAAAAAGATGCAAAGTAGAACTTTGCACATTGCTTTCTCATATAAAACTTGAAGGCAGCTGTAGAGGGACATTTTTAAATTTCAATTCTTAACAAATCTACTTCTATGAGGAAAACAAAATAAACAATAAATGTCTTCCTCATAGAGGTTGATTAGTTAAAAATTAAAATTTTAGAATGTTCTCTTTACAGCTGTCTTCAAATTTCTTTCTCTTCACTTCATTTAAAGAAAAAAATTTTTATCACCCTAAGTTTTGATAGGTTCCGCAAAATCAATTTATAAAAATTACTTAAATAACGAACGTTTATGAGGTAATACCTTCTTTAAAAAAATAATTAATTGTAAAAAACGTGAATTATGTAAGAAAAAAATGTATTGTTTAAACCAAAAGAGAATTTTGCTGCAGCCTTTAGAGAATTCAAATATCGCGCCGTCAGTCGCAAACAATAATAATATTATTGTTGTTCTATAGGAGGGGCGGAGGGAGGGTGGCCGAATGACGATTGCTTATCACACGTATTCTAATGGCTTCCCATGTACCGTCCAATGTAAACGCCGCTTAGAGTTACTTAGAATAAGAGATGACCACAGATGAACATTACGGAGGCAATGCATACGCAGATAAATGATTGTATCTGTAATGGAAGTTAATTTTGTTTTAAACAATTATCTTTTCATACGTTCCCGATTGCATTAAGATTAGAAATACGGCTGCGAGCGATGCGTTAAAAACCATTTTAAGATAAACACAATGTCGGAAGGCCAACAGCCACAACATTCATTCCGTTCGGTTTCCTTTGTACGATAAAGACTGCGCTCAAATTGCCAGATTATAACGCTGAACGAGGCTTACGCAGGTATATACTTTAGGCAAAAAGTGTAAACAGATATTCGAGCCCAGATATACGATAATTTAACATATTCGTACCCCTGTCTTTCAAATCTATTTATTTTTCTGCAATTTTGTTATTACATCCATTCCGTAAGACGCTTCGACGTAATGCAGAAAAATTGTTTGAGTCCACTTCTGAAACTGCCTTACCCGGCAAGCGGATACAAACTTACTCGTTTGGTAACACTAGTAACTTGAGAGACGAACCACCGTCGGTCGATGTAAAAGTGATGGTCGGTAATGCAAATTTCTCCATTTCTCAATGGGATAGATCATCCGGAAGGGGTCGTTAAACGTAAGTTCAGTTTGCTGCGTATGCTATCTCAGGTCCGAAGCGATTGCGGGTGCAAACCTCTCATTCAAAGCTAAAAAACTGTATTGTCTATTTCATTATATCGACGACAAAAAAAACCTTTTTTCCTTTTCAATCATTACGATAAAACAAAAAGCTTGGACGTATATATTTACATAGGTATGTTATAGTCCTAATCATGTTTAGTGATATATTATTAGCTGTAGTCGGAGAGTCTTTAGGTAAGGTAAGGTATATTCAACAAATACACAACTACTAGTGATACATTTTATTTTACGCTCACTTATTTTGTTTTATTTATTTAAAATAAATGTTGTCATTAGTCGTTGTAGCCTTAGAGTTTTAAGGTAAGGTGAGATATAATCAACATGCACACAACTATTAGTGATAGGCTCCCCTGGACAGAGCTTCACCTCTATCAAGTTAGCCGGGCAATATCGATTATATCAATTTTTTTTCTACAGATCCTATGTTAATTATTAGTTAATGACTGTTAGACTAATTTAAACATTTGTTAGTGAATAGTTTTTGTAATAGAGCAAAAATAATTTTTAGTGTATATTTAGCCGAATGATATTAAATTCTTTGTACTTTTCGTTTCAAAACGGGTCTATTTGATGCAGAATCATTTGTTAGTTCCGCATAAACTAATTATAATATTTGTTAGACACTACTTGCGGTAAAAATAGCAAAATTCGGTGTACTGCCTATCTGCCGGAGAGTGGGGGCAAGACATAAACTAGATAATGTGAAGATGGCCGCACAAATATGTATTTCTTACAGTTTTCGCTTAAAAGCGGATTTATTCGATCTGGAACCGTTTGTTAGTCCCGAATTAACTAATTAAAATATTAGTTAGTTAATAGTTTTTGCAATAAAGTAAAAATAATTTTGAGTGAATATTTAGCCGAAAGATATTGAATTCTTCCAACTTTTCGTTTCAAAACGGGTCTATACGATGCAGAATTATTTGTTAGTTCGTCATAAACTAATTATAATATTTGTTAGATATCACTTGCGTTGAAAATGGCAAAATTCGGTATACCGCCTACCTGCCGGAGATTGGGTACAATACATAGACTAGATAATGCTTATAAGCGGGTTTATTCGATGGGGAACCGTTTGTTAGTCCCGAATTAATAATTGAAATATTTGTTAGATCACAGTGTCACTTGAAATTGCATAAAACTGTATGCCGTCTAACTAACGGGGAGTGGCGGCTCAACACGAATATGTTTTGTGAAGTTAGCCGTGCAGAAATATTATTTTTCATCTTCACATTATCTAGTTTATGTCTTGCCCCCACTCTCCGGCAGATAGGCAGTACACCGAATTTGGCTATTTTTCATCATCAGAGCTTCTCCGAAGGCTGCTGATCGTTCGATCGCAGCACTGCGAAGCGGCCGCTTTTGGTCGACAAAGTTTGGGGCCACGAGTTCCATAAGAACTGTGCGGATCTTTCTACTTATTTGTCCATGGCCTTATGGTCATGTGACCATAGTTTGAGCGCGGCTTATTCAAGACTAATTTTAAAGAATAATATAATTAGCATGTATCGGTTGAATTAAACAGAATAGTTATACCCTGAGAGACTCGAAAATAACCAATGGCGACTTATAATAATGATTAGCAATAATATTAGATATTTCTTGAAGGCAATGAATGGATACAAAGGATACAAATCATCGTCTTATCATATGTATATTTAGTAATGTATCCTTGTTATTGAAAAGACGAGTCGAGCGCATGTATGTTTATTCTAGAGTTTTGAGTTCGTATAAATGTTTAGGTCTAAGTCAAGCCTTTGATTAGTGGAGTGGCGGTGGCTGGCCCTTCCGTTATCAAGTGCGTGAGAAAATGCATGCATTGGAAATACTCCCTCATTCCTATTGAGCTCATGCGCGATTGGCTCCGCGAGGGTTGGGTAGGGGAGCCGTTTTGTGGTTTCTCCTACGCTAGACTCAAAAATTTTTTAAGGATAAAATGGAATAATTTCGATACTCAAAGTGAGCAGTTCTTTTTTTTTTATTTTCCCATCAACTTCCCGAATCACAAGGTGGCTTTTTACCCTTCGTCAGCAGAACTCAGGAGGACACATCGTTGGTGTTCGTTTGAAGTTCCCGCGAATACAAACGCTCAGGCATTACAGTCAGGCTACTGCAGAGTAGAGAGGAGCCAGCCCCAACTAAACAACCAACCAACCATAAGAACTGTGCTTCCACGGAAGTCTTACTTCGTTGGTTCAATTCATTCAACTACGCGAATGCTTAAAAATCTTTATATCAATGAACTTACGTGCTACTGCCGGTTTATAACAAAGATTTCAGAAATCTAACGTTTGCACATTATGATTCGCGCCCTTAGCAACAAGAAAACGGATTTATTAGTATAATTGAAAAAAAAAACCGCCGAAGTTCAATAACCGCTCATCCACTTTATTTGGCGAATAGAATCAATCGCCGTAGTGTAATAAAATCGCAATGAATCCAATGAAACGAGTAGAACCTAATTTCCTTCAACTCCATTTACTCCTTTGCTTTATTTTTAGAAAGATTCAAATATCGCGCCATTAGTTTCAAACAACAATAACTTTACGTTCAACTCGTTTAACCTCGCGAATACTTGAACTCCTTATATCAATGAGTTTACCTACGTGCTATTTCCGGTTTCTGATAAATAATTTAGAAATCTATCGTTAGCACGTATAGATCCGTGACCTTAGAGAAAAGAAAACGCATTTATTAGTAAAATTGAAAAAAAAAAAAAAAACCCGCTGTAGTGCAATAACCGCGCAGCCAATCCAATGAAACGAGTGGAAATTGAGAGTGGAGGGGAGTTGCGTAGTGACCGCGCAGCAGCGCCACCGTCGACATCAATGGCAGGAATGCGAATTACATCGGGATCAGTGGCACCGGAGAAATTCGACACATAGCAGCAGTGCAGTCGCGGTTGGCGTGTCCGTCGACCGGCCGTTTCTGTCCTTTCGGAGTTGACGTTGACAAACAGTGTTCTCGGTTATTCGGTATTCGTGACAACTGTCCCAAACATCGCGACTGGACTGCTTGCTACTCGCTCGCTAATTAAAAAAACCATGGGGATGCTGTCTATCAATGATTATTGACTGAGACTTTCGTCCAGTAAGCTAAAACACCTTTGTTACGTTTTCAACCCTTCCGGCGACTCTTTAGTTTACGTACACACCGCTTTTTGTTTTTCATAAACGCGGCAAACAATAAGATTTAAGAAAAAAATTGAAAACAAAGATTATCCAAGTACGTAATCAACTCTTGCATTCAACTCCTGCACTCTTTTTTCGGTGAAGCTGTATTGTTTTAATCGCTATGTATGTAGGTCATACTGGCGTTTTTTATCGCCTATATGTGATCGTGAAAATAAGCGAAATGGCAACGAATTGTGTGCCAATTTTCACATGAATGGAATTTAGATAATTTGGTTCGTTTAAAATTAGCAAGAATATTAATTTTGTTCGATAAATTATTACTTAGTTGAATCAAGTACATGTTCGGTTCCTCTGTTTAAGGTGAGAAAAAAATATTGTTATGATTAAACTTCTATGGAAATGGTTCGCTGATTCGATAAAATTGAAGTTTTATCGCCACTTCTCTATTGACTTTAATTGTAAACTATAGAAATAATAGAAATGGGAATTTCTCACAAATTGGTCAAAGAAATAGGGTTTGACTGAAAATGGTAAATAATTTAGATCGTCGAACAGATGTTTGAACATAATTCGGACAGCTTTCGCAGGCCGAATTATTTTTTGAATGAGCGAGAATATAATGCACATTAAACATTTATTGAATATCCCGTTTTCGAACGGATTCAAGTAATCCAATCTTTTCTAGCGTTGATCAAAAACAAAATAGCACATCACCAACGTAGAAAGTAGAATTTGTGGACTTGTGCTCGATTCTGAATCGGCGTCTCATTTGCGTATTTTCATAAATGAAACTAGTTTCTAAATGGTGACGAATATGTTGATAGTCAATAAAATAATTCCGGCGCAACGGCAGCCACTTTACGTTACGGCGGCGTGAATTAAATCGACTGTAAAATTAATTGTCCAACGGCATTATCATTATTTAGCATATCGCATACGCATCGATACGAGAGCAGTAGTAGTTATACTACAAATAGTGGGTACGTGGCCTAGAGTGGCGACTGGTCAATTTCCGTAAGCGTTATGCAACTCAACTCGACAATTATTGAAGGCAATCGAAGGCTATTAACGGCGATACAGAAAAAAAACGAAAAAAACTAACAAATGAACAATTACCTGGGTTATTCCACCAAATATTGGACGAAAATCCGGCCTATGAATTTTTGGTGGTCTTTTTTTTCATGATTCGATTTTTCTTTTTGGTTGAGAAGTTCAGAAAATTGTCATTAGAATACCTTATTTGTAACTTGTGTTCTCGAAATCTCAGTTTTTCATAGCAAAAAAACGTTAAATTACAGACGTAAAATTGATCATTTTTCGAAATTCAAATGATTAAGGTAGTCCGTCCGCATTATCTAGTCAAATCGGTGCTAAATTTTGAATCGCATTTCCACACATCTTGGTAGTTTTGCAGACTGTTCTGAAGAGTAGCTCGCTGATCTCCTTGATACATAAATCGATTTTCAGACATGGTTTGAAATGAAAATACCCTGATACATACAAATGTCAGATGAGGATGTTGTCATCCAGTTTTATATCAGAAAAAAACAATAGTTTTAGTCAAACTTCGACTAACAGTAGCTCATTTTGTTTATTAAAAGATGCTTCATGGACTTTTTTTGAAAATTCAAAATCGAATAAAATCTGAATGAATGTTTTGATTTTTAACAAGAAAATCTTTGGAAAAAAAACTATTTTAACCGGTGTTTAAATTTTTTACACGCAAATCTTGGAATAATGATGTAATCGAAAACAAAGTTTTCTGTATGAAAAATCATAATTTATGTGTATTTCTAATTTAATAAAGAATTTTTTTTTCATGAGTCATTTTGCATCCTGGTATTTTCTCAACTGGAACGCGATTATAATCGTTGCATCCATCTCGGAAGAATGCATTTTATGCATCATTGATTGGATAATTGATTGAAAATTCTTTATCTTCCGAATCTCTTATCAAAGTATGCAGAGTATAAAAAACAAAACAAACGAAAATACTGCAAATGATCAAGACAATTTTCTGCTTTAGGAGATGATACATCTTTTTGTAATAATAATACCAGTGAGATATGCGCAAATGAATTCCACTAATTTTTAACATGATTCCATATCCTTTAAAAGTGCAGTCCTTTATAAATCCTTTAGAAATCAGCTGAATGTTTCAAAATGAAATCAAATGAATGTTTCCACTATTTACATAAAAATAGACACTCTTACAGATGCGAAGCATTCTTTATCGATTCAGCTTATTGTTCGACCCTCTCCGATGTTCCATAATTGATAATATCCAAATACCAGAAAAGGGCACATTTGTGAATTTTTGCAGATTAAAAAAAAATATATTTTAGAAAATGCCTTTTTTCCAATGCATATATCTCCGAAACTTAAAATTACTGAAAAAAAATGTCGCTACATAAAAGTTGTCGTTTTCTGTTAGTTTTCGAGTATTATATTTCAAAGAATTTGCACGTTGCGGCGAGGGTGATTTTTTATCAAAATCCAAATACGGAGGAAATCTTTTTTTTTTAATTAAAAAACGGATATTTATTTTGTCTAGAGAAATTACACAGTGTATTCAAATGACTATTGATCGCTCACAAAACTAGGATTGCACCGATCGATGTTCTGGTATAAAAAAATGTAATTGTGAGAAAGTTCCGCAAAACGAGGAGAAAATCATTTTTAAAAATTTACAGACGGTTATTTTTTTTTGGTTAATAAAATTCCTGCGTGACTGACGATATCGGAAAAAAATCAGACTGGCACGGATCGAGGTTCAGGCATAACAAAAAAATCATACGTGTGAAAGTTTTGGAAAACAGGGGATTTATTTTTTTGAATCCAAACCTGGATCCGTGCCACTCTGATGACTTTTTTTTACGATATCGACGGAAATCCGGGAATAATCTGTATTTTTATGAACCAAAAAAACCGTTTTTGTATTAAAAATATAATTATCATGTACCTTTTTTTTTACGTCTGAGAGGAACCGAATTTCATTCGGGATGCATAATTTTATATATTTAATTACAAAATTAAATCATTTTATTTTTTTTCAGCTAATTAAAACCTCCCACGAAAAGAATGGAGGGGATTATCGCCCAGAATTGTATCGCGAAGTGTTTCTCAAAATCACTAGCAGTGAATAAAGAAGATGTAATAAAAAAAATACGTCTGAAGAGTTAGTTTGCTGATCAAATAATATCATGTTATGTCTGTACACTGTTTTGATATATGAAAACCAATAATATTGAGTGTTTTTTCCTTACAGAGCTTTATTTTCGCATGTGTTTGCGTGTGTGTAACGCAAGCAGATAATTCGATAATTGATAAATTATCAAGCGAGGGAAGAAGGGGACATGAGGGTCCTTCAGTATCCATAGACATCCCTGCCTAGTACTCCCACTATTAAGTTTGAAATTGTGAAAAACAGAGAAACCTTATAACTATGAATGACCCTGATGAAATTAAACTTTTGGTTAATCATGTACACCCATAGAAATCGGAGTTTTGTAATCGAATACGGAATCAAATTGAAACGAATCAAATTTCATTCATAATCAATGAGACTTGATTCAAAATCAATACGATCAGTTCCAATGGAACCAAATTCATTCCATACGAATAAATGGTATAATTATTTTTTAAATTTACCTATTTCGAATGGATCCCACATTTAATTCAAATAACCTCAACTGACCGATTACCCTCAGTGTATCAGTGACTATATCGTTCAGTCACCCTTACATTCCGTCCACCAATTAATGAATTATTGATTATCATCACCAATTAATAATGGCCTGCAATAATGTGTAGTTTCATTTTTTTATAACGATAAACGCAGTGAAATGCAAACAGATAATTCGCTCAATTATCAAACGCTGGGGCGGGGGAGGGGGGGATACATGGGGGTCTGTCAGTATCCATAGAAATTCATGGTACTCCCAGTATCAATGTTAAAACGTTGTAAATAAAAAAAACCGTATAATCATCAGTTACCTTAATGGAATCAAACTCTTGTTCAGTATATCGTTGAGTATAATATATCGCCCAGAGAAATCAGTTTGCCGGATTTATTTCAATTGAAAAGGAATCTAATATGACCCTCAAGATTTCTGCATCTGCATTTTTTAATCTTCGGACAACAATAAACATTAAACCGTAAATCTGAGATAGAATTCCTTTTGCAGTCTTTTATCTTTTTCAATTACCTAAACGCGGATTAAAGATAAAAAATATGTGTCTCGATTTAAGGGTGTTTTGGGTTAAGTTAATGCTTTGGTTCGTCAAAGTTTCCAAGTGATCACTAGTAAGAAAAAAATTCCAAGACACTTTTTTTGCGTTTTCAATTAACCAGACGCGGATTTCTTGTTTTCTTATTAACTTCGTATTTAGAGGCTCTTTCTCTTAAATTTATACTTTAGGTCGTCGTAGATTCTAAACTATTCCTTCCGAATCAATTTTGAATAAGAGTTGGTTGATTGTTCATTTATCTAAACGAGGATATTTGAAAAAAAAAATCAGATTTATAGATTTTTTATTTATTTATTATAATTAATTACATACTGAACGAACTTTGGCTCTTTACTTCGAACATAATGATGAATTTGAGTCAAGTGCATTCGATGTGGTTGAGCCAACCTCTATTAGTTGATTTGACCGATTCGGGGTTGACTTAAGCTCATTTTAGCCGATTGACTCAAATTCACCATGATGTTCACCGTATATAACCTCGCCGAGAGGTTGAGCCAACCTCATTCTGTTGAGTCGACTTCTATTTCGTTAAGACAGTGAAATTGTCGTTGAGCCAACCATATGCGGTTGACTAAATTTCTCATGTATGTTCACTGCACCCACCATTTTTTTCTCAATGCAGCATCTACCATTTTCTGAAATATAAAAGCCATTGTAGCTGTGTTGCTCATAAGGTTATTCAGAGTCCTGTATAAATAACTGCGTGAGTGATATACGGTAACTCTGCTAATGTATCCGTGTGAAAATGTGGATTAAGATATCGGTGCAAGGCTCTGGACGAAATTTTTATGAGGAGTGAAGCCTGGTGGAATTGTTTGATGAGTACGGCATTAACTCGAGTAGTTTTAAATGAATCGATGAGCTAATGTTTGCGGAAATTTTCTAAATAAATACCTACCTGAGTCGAAATTTTTCCACTGTCAGTGAGTGTAAGGATACTCACAGCCCGTCATTTGACCGTCTATACCTTCAGTTATCCTCCATTAGCCGTATAGACCCTTACTGTACACTTATCGTAGTCGCCTTTCATTGTATACACGACCCACACTTCTCGTTGACCCGCTAAGCCCGATGCAATTCTCATATATAGTATTTCACCGTCTACACTCTCGATGCTCCTCTGATACTCGGACAACGGCGTATATGGTGAAACGCGGTCCAGCAAATTTTTATTCTTTGATGGTGAGGCGGGTCTGTGGCGGGTGTTGTTTACTGTTTTTCATTGTAAACTGTTCTCACATGGACATAAGTTCCTAGTTTACAATGAAAGGCGGGCTTACTGTGCACGCGAATTGAGCTCTACTTTCACTCGCTTCATCAGTCATCATCGTGTTGGTGTTTCGACGGTCAAACGAGGGTGAAGAAAGGTTTGAATTTCGTCTCGGGTAGAGCAAGAGGAAGTGACTCTCAGTGATTGTCGGACAATCAGTCTGTGAGTTGCAACGCTCGCAATCAGAACAATGGCTCGATGAATTTTCTCAGTGTGCCTTGTTTAAACGCTATCTAAACTGTGTGGATCTGATTCGCCGGATGAAATTGAGTGTCCACCGTAAGCGTTCGTTGCCTCTAACTTCAATGGCCCGGGAAACGAAACTCATTCCGTATGAGCGTGCACGGAGTTTTCCGCTGTGTTGCCCAAAAAGATGATTTTTGATAAATTTCGTAAGATGTGAATCCATAGAACACAAAGTTTCCGCCTCATCACGACCATCTGACCCAGCAGGCGCTTCCGGGACAACTTCGGCACGATGCTTTCCACGAATTTTCGGGGTATCCTTGCCGAGGAGAAGCTAACTCTGGATCCCAAAACCGAAAAGAGCGATGAATTTCAGCTACTTACAAGTGGCTCCATCTATTTTCCCTCTGCTACGGACGAACCGGAAACGACTATTCACTACAAGTTGCTTTTTCACCCCGGTGCGGGAAAATCGCTCTCTCGCCTTGGTGCGGAAAAGTCGTTTTTTTCGCACCAGGATGAAAAACCCATTTTCCGCTCTATGATGAAAAGCGACTTCCTCGTACTCGGATGAAAAAGCTTGGTTTTTTTTTTCACTAGTGTGGCAAAGTTGATTTCCGCACTCGTGAGGAAAAATCGATTTTCCACACTGGTGCGCAAATTTTTTTTTTCCGCACCGGTGAGGAAAGGTAGTTTTTCCTCACTAGTGTGCAAAGTTGATTTTTCGCACTGGTGGGAAAAAGCTGGTTTCTGCGCGCGAAACCAGCTACTATTCGTCAACTATTACGCTGCAGGCTGGAAAAAATTGACGTTTTTTTTTGGTTTATGTTAAGTATATGAACGCGACTCGAATCGGTCAAATAAATCAGTGACGTTCGAAATTGCACCGTCGCCGATTTTCCGCCAGACCTTGTAAACCGGCTTATCAACAAAAGCAGCGAAGCAATACTCATTAGTAGTAAATGGTCGTTTTCAATCCGCGTTTAGATAATTAAGAAAGATAAATGACTGCAAAAGGAATTCCGTTTCAGATTTACGGTTTAATTTTTATCGTTATCTAAACATTCAAAAATGCAGATGTAGAAATCTTGAGAGTCATGAATCTAATGTATATGAATAAAACTTTATTCCCAATTAATACAAATATTTCACAAATGCAACAAATTATTTCAGTGAAACAAAATTTATTTTATACAAATAAATCACATTAATTCCAAATAAAATTTCATTATTTTTCAATAGATCTCATATTCAGTTCAATTAACCCCAACTAACCGATTTCCCTCAGTCTATCAGTGACTCTATCGTTTAGTCACCCTTAAATTCCGTCTGCCAATTTATGAATTATGAATAATTATCACCACTTATTAATGACCTGAAATAATGTTAATTTTCATTTTTTAATAACGATAAACACGGTGAAACGCAAACAGATAATTGTTTCAATTTTCAAGTGGGGGGAGGGGACATGGTGGGCCTTCATTATCTATTGAGACTCCTGCTACTTTGCTTTTACGACGTGTAGAGTACGCACTGAGCATTGACGTCTTTGAGACGTACTCGTAGCACGAGGAAGATAACAAAAAAAGCACACGAAGGTTAAAGAAACTTTTCTTCGGCGAATCGACGAGTCTTATTTCCCTAAAAGCGTATATAAAGGAAGGGGCGTCACTAGGATCGCTTTCAGTCGGTCTTATTGAACGAACAACGATACATAAGGAAAATAGATTTAAGCAGCTGCACGATTAGTCTCATTGCAGCGCCGGTAGTCATTTGTGCGTTCGACTTTTTTTTATTAACGGTTTTAAACATTTACGATTCGCGCTGTGAAAGAAAGCCTCACACAAACCAGAACAGGAGCTTGAGCATTATTTGCCTGCGTGTTATAGCCTGGCAACTGGTAATAATACATGATAAATTAAGAAAGTTTCGGCGCTACAAAACAACTTGTACAAATCTGTGTGACGTCATTTCTAAAAATTTCGGTGATGGTTCTACAGCCTTTTCTGCAGGATGTTAATGGTATGAAAACATCAATGAAGGCATAAAATAAATGTGTAACAGTTTACGGTAATTTTTACACATTACCATGAACCGGTACATTTGTGTTAATTTATTTTTATTTTTTATTGAATTTGAAAAAAAGTTTGTTCCAATTGTTATTGTTACTGTTTTTTTAAAAGCAGTCGTTAATAGTGTCACTCACTGTAGTGTGTCAAGATCTTATAGTCTGGCAACTGGTAATCCACGAGAAATTGAGGAAGTTGCAGCGCTTTGAAACATTTTTTGCAAATTTCGCAAACTCATTACTATAAATTTCGGCGATGGTTTAACAGCCTTCTCTGCAAAGTGTTAATGGTACAGAAACATTAATTAAGGCGTGGAATAAAGATGTGCCGGTTAATGGTAATTTTTACAAATAACCATGAACCGGCACATTTTATTTATTTATTTATATATTTTTTCTCATAAATTTCTTTATATCGTAGTTCGACCCGTTATTGTTACCGTCTTTTTGAATAAATCCATCATTAATAGTGTTTGTCTTTAGGGAGTCAACGTCTTATCGTCTGGTAATCTACGATAAATTAAGAAAGTGGCAGCGCTAAAAAACAAGTTTTGCAAATTTTGCGAACTCATTACTACAAATTTCGATGATAGACTTTTCTGCAAGATGTTAATAATATATAAACATTAATTGAGGCATGGAATACAGGTGTAACGGTACATTTTTATTTATTTATTCTTATTCTTTTAATTATTTTTGTATTTATTTATAAACGTTAACGGTGTTTGTTCATGGTGAGTCGAAGATTATTTTGTTTAGTGACAAGTGCTTCGTTACCAACTTTCTGATCATTGGCCCGATTAAAAAAATTTGCGTTATCGTGAACGTACCATTTTTGACCTACTGAAATCTGATGGTGGCCATTATATTCAAATGAATAAAAAGAACATCGACGAGATAATTCAGTGAGATTATAGGCATTTGTTAAAAAAATCCGTCAATAATTTATTTGTTAAAAAAACAGACAATAATTTATCTATTTATTAATCATGGACGCATGAAAGTAATCGAGCATCGACGCGTACCTTCAGGGGATGGTTGATATATTAAAACATTGTGTCAGTCCTGAAAAAAAAAATGATTCAAAGAATGTAATGATAAAAATGGCCACTAACGGTACATTAACCTCAAATTGATAGAGGATCTTTTAAAATGATCACACTGAGAGAAAATTATGGTATTAGTAACCATAAAGTGACAACTATTCATTTGTAATTGGTATAAACATAGTTGTTACCACTGACTTAGTTGCCACAACTATTTTTATAGTCACCGTAACTATAAAAGGACTAAAATTCAATAGTTGTCACTTTATAATTAACTGTACTATGACGATTTCTCTCAGTGCAGAATGAACCATCGTTTGCCAATCTCTTACGCAATCGGATTATTTCTATGGTTTACACTTGAAAAATACTGGATTAAAAAAAACTCATATCTAGTGTGATGTTATCATAAATCGCACCTGTTTTTTTTAACACGGCTACGCATGCACTTCTCCAACAAGAATAGATTTAAAAAAAACAGTACATAAAAAAATACCCTAATTAGTAATCGTTTCCTTAATATATGTGCAATTGAGAAAATCAAAACCACTTATTTTATATTTAGGAATTGATAAATTTATTTGCAAAATAGAGTTCTTTTTGTTACTGATACTAATTTACTACAGATTATCTTATCGTTAGGTTTTGGGCTGACTAAACAACAACCACTAATTATAAATACAATTATTCAATTATTTCATCAGGTTTTTTCAATTTTTTAATACAAGAAATAGAAGTGTGAGCATCAAAATTAATCTTGGAGCGTGCACTGCACCCTTAAATAAAAAATTGATACCAAAACAAGAGTAGTAGCTATAAATCGGCATTGGAGCATAAATCAATCTCATAAAACTACTATAAAAAGACAGTGAAGGTCGCACAACAAAAAAAAATTTAGCTCTTGTTACTGTGATGAAAATAAAGTGTCCGGGTCGCAGATCGTGCGTACGCACGAATCAAAGGATTAATTAGCCCTCGCTATAAACCACAGTACAAGATAGTTTGTTACTTGAGAGTGTGAAAAAAAATGGTGATTCCAGCCAAGCGTAATAGTCACGTAAAAAGTAAAGTAAAAAAAATATCCGGTTGATTTCATGTCCATCACGAGGCAATTCAAGCAACGATAAAGTTGCAGGCTTGAATGCCTCGTGAAAAGGTCGTTTTGATACGAATATGAGGCACATTATTGTAGTTTAATTTCCATATAACTATAGCAAGGTCGCAAGATTGTTGCGCCCCAAGATTAAAGAATGTTAATCAAAAATGCATGTATCAAAATTTTACAATTAATGAATTAATTATAATTATTTTCTGCCGTCTGTAGATAACCCGAAGACAACAATGGCGATTGGAGAACCACAGGAAAATGCTCGGCGGAAAAGATTTACCAACGCTTGCAACACCTGCAAAGATTTGTTGAAGAAACGATTACCAATTTTCTCGTGGCTGCCGAAATACAATTCGGAAAAATTTTTAAGCGATGCCATAGCCGGAGTTACTGTTGGCCTTACGGTGATGCCTCAAGGATTGGCTTACGCCATTCTAGCTGGTCTAGAACCTCAGGTAATGGAAAAAGCTACATTTGCAGAGTAGAACTTTGCACATTTCTTCCTTATTTTTTTTCGCTTTTTACAAACTATCTTCATGAAAAAGGATGTTAAGGGGGCCTCATCACCGAAAAAAAGTCATATGAAATACAATTCTATCGATGATACTCTTCTTTCGAACACATTTCACATTTAAATCTCATTAAGTGCATATGAAGCATTCTCTGTCGATTCAGCCACTTTTTCAGTCGAGTCTCTCCGATCTACTCCATAATTGGATATATCGAAGCACTACTGAAAGAGACTATGTGCATTTTTTCAGTTTTTCAAAAACACTATTTCAGAAAATGCCATTTTTTTCTAAGTGCAAATATCTTGGAAACTTAAAGCTACTGAAAAAATGTCTCCACATAAAAGTTGTCGCTTTTTGTTATGTTTCGAGTGGACTATTCGAAATAATTGTGACATTCCGATGAGTATTTTTTTTACCGAAGAACGGAGGTATTCTTTTTTTTTTAACTAAAAAACGCATATTTTTGGCACGAATCAAAGATTAGGTCCAAAAAGTAATTCTCGTGTTTTTCAAAATTGCCACATTAGTTATTTTTTTAAAAATTGGAATCTCGATCCGTGCCACTTTGATGGTGTTTTCAAGATATCAATAATAATGCAGGAATACTGTGTACATTTTTCAATAAAAAAAAAGATTCCTGCATTCTGGTTTGACTACAGAAATTTTTTATTGAGGCCTTTATGTCAAAGTTAAGGTTATAAATGTGCGAATAAATATTTTTTCAATTAAAAACTCACTAAATATCTGGTTACAGTAAATCCAATTTCCACTGCATCCAGAATCGCTATATGGGTGCGAAAATAATTCTGGTGTTGAAACTAGAGATTTTGCATTTTTGTTATTGCAGTATGGACTTTACTCGGCGTTCATGGGAGCCATGGTTTATGTCGTATTTGGATCCTGCAAGGACATCACCATTGGTCCTACGGCTCTTATGGCTATCATGACGAACAAATACGTGCAAGGAAGAAGCGCTGACTTTGCTGTACTTCTTGCCTTTTTAGCTGGATGCGTGCAACTCGTAATGGCTTGTCTTCATTTAGGTAAGCGAAGTGACAATTTTAGTCAAATTCTGCGATCTTGGTTCGCTTAACAATGTCCTAGTAATACAGTGAAGTATTGCAAATGATTATTGTGCTGGATTTAATTGAAATTCGATTCAGAAAGTTCATTTCAGAAGCATTTTATTTGTTATTTTTCCCGTCAACTTTCTCAAAAACACTGAGAAAAACAACTGTTGAATGGACTAAATCATTTATTTGAATCATATATGATTGACTTGGTGTTTGAAGCAACTATACGTACGGTACAAATAACGATATATTTCGTTTAATTAATTGTATAAAAACAGTCGATTTTATTTAGTCAAAAGAATCAGTACAATTGGAGCAATTATATATTTCGTTGACTCCATTAAGTAACTGATTGCATGTATTTAATATATATATATATATTTGAATCAATAGAATTATTTTATCAAACCTATTTATTGATTGAAATTATGCCTCATTTGAGCGGATTAAATGTTTATTAGCAACGGACAAGTATTTCCTTCAATGCATCAGATAATAGAATTGAAAGAATGAATGAAAAATCCATTGTATTCATATTATCATGTGCAGTAAATAAAAAAAACTCATTCACTTAGGCCTCAAAAATAAATCGGGTATGTGTTTCGTTTGAAAATCCATTGAACCGAGGAATTGAATATTAACTGGGTTCAAATAAATATCGTACACATTGAAAAAAATATTGTTCTGATCCAACGCTAAGCTTAGTTGCGAGAATTGACGATATAATACGATATCATATAAATATGTATTTGGTCTCACGTTTTTCATAGAATAGTTTCTTTGAATCAACACAATATTTCGTCAAAAAGATAAAATATTTTATGAAGTCAATCACATTTTGATTCCATTAAACGAAATAAGTAATGGAATATATAATTGGTTTAAGTATATGGTTTACTCGAAAAGATTCAGATAAGTCGTTTATTGGGCTAATTACGTTGATTTAATTAAATAAATCTCCCAGTGCACATTCTCTATTTCTTGTCATGAGCTGGAGGGGAATGTCAGCCGGATGCTGCAGACCTCGATATATGGAATCTGTGCGATAGTTCTTATCAACACTATCAAATAAATTATGTGGTCTTAAAAAAAGTTATAGTGATAGTTGAAGTGCGATTTTGAGTCTCATACATAATAATGCGGTTCATATCTATTATTTATGTTAAGATTATTTGCAAGTCTTTGACTCGGGCAGTGTTTACCCTTCGCTAACAGGCTCAACAAGACACGTAAACTTTTTTTGTTAGCCGTTTATACAGGAGCACTTATTTTCACTGAAGCGGGACATGGTCAGTGTTGCCAATAATTATTCACTCGTTATATGTAATCCTATTAACTATTTACATTTCTAAGAATTTCGTTTCCATTCTCAACCTACTGGATAGTTTGTTATTCAAATTAAACAGATCAGAGTAGATGAACTTTTCATGGCTCTATTTTATCGCCAAAATTCGCACTTTTTTCAGCTTTTTCCGAATATAATTTATCGTCTATACGAATCGAATTTTTCGGTACTTGAGAATTTACCCAGAATTACGTAAAAAAAATAACAAGGAAGTTAATTGAAGTTTTATATCTTTTTCCTGCAAGTTAGAAATAGTATCAATTTTATTGAATTTTTAATTAATGGAACGAGCACATTAAATTAAATACATCAAGAAGATTGTTTCCAAAATAAATATAAAATTAAAGTGAAGAAAATATTAACTGTACAAAATAAATACCTAGACGAGTGCATTGTATTTTTATTTTTATTTCAAGTATACAAAAATATTAAAAACTCTAAATGATATCAGTATTCAATCCAGAATATAAATTTCAGATGTGCTTATCGATTTTATATCGATCCCGGTTACAGTAGGATTCACGTCAGCAACTTCAGTGATAATAGTCGCATCTCAATTAAAAGGTCTGCTGGGCCTAAAAATAACATCGTCAGGTTTTGTCGATACGCTGACCAAAGTTTTGCAAAATATTGGCGATACGTCTCCATGGGACGCTGGTATGAGTGTATCATGCATCACGGTGCTTCTTTTATTTCGGGTAAGAGTTTATTACAGAGAAAAAAAAATTCTAAAAAAGAATCATAAATGAGCAGTCAGATTTTATGAGAATTCGATTGTTATCTCATTAAGGGTTTAAAATTCCATGAGACTAAATTGGTAATTTAAGACTCATAAAATCTGAACGTTCAAGTATATTTTAACGAGCAAAATTGGGTCGATAAAGAACTTTACGAGTATGCAACATCTTAGTTCGATTGATGATCTAATTTTTCGCATATAAGTCTTTCTATTTTTTCCACTGAAAGTGATATCAAAATCTAAATCTCAAGCCGATGGAATGTTCGAAACCATTTATTGATTATGGCAAAATATTGGAGCCAACATCATCAAAATCTCAAAAGAAAAATATCCCTTATAAAATTCTCTTGGTGAAAAAACAAGCAGAAAAATTCCCAATTAGAAATATACTTAATAAAGCAGATATTATAATATTTGATAACAATTTCATTGAAATTAACGTTTGAATGTGAAATCTGCCTATTTTGTCAACCCTTTGTAAAAGACACACATTTCGGTCATTAAACGAGGACAAAAGTAGAAATATACTCAATAAAAACAAATATAATGATTTTCAGTCACATCTTCGTTGAATTTACGATTGGCTGAAAAATGTCTGTCTTTTTTTCCAAATGAAACACATTTTAGAATAACATTTTATTTGTTGACAGAAAATGAAAGACCTAAAATTTGGCTGTGGTGCAAAGCCGACGAGAAATCAGAGGCTGTTTTCCAAAATAATTTGGCTAATATCGACAGCGCGAAATGCGATAATCGTGATCGTTTGCTCGACCATAGCGTACAAAATGGAATCGTCCGGAGGTTCGCCGTTCGTTCTTACGGGTCCAGTGCGTTCAGGATTGCCTACGTTCGGACTGCCACCATTTTCTACAGAAATGAACGGTCGCACTTTGGGTTTTATGGAAATGTGCTCGGAGCTTGGTCCGGCAATAGTTTTAGTACCGATAATTGGAGTTCTGGGCAACGTAGCCATAGCCAAAGCATTTGCCAACGGGGAAAGCGTTGACGCTACCCAGGAACTCTTGTGTCTCGGAATTTGCAACGTCTTGGGCTCCTGCGCAAATTCAATGACAGTCACAGGATCATTCAGTCGATCGGCGGTTAATCACGCCAGCGGCGTAAAAACTCCTATGGGCGGACTTTACACAGGAGTTTTAATACTACTTGCGCTCAGTCTTCTCACGCCGTACTTTTACTTTATTCCTAAAGGTATGAATTCTATTTTTCTCGTTATTTCACAGTAATGCGGTTAAGGATAAACATCCCGCATTGTTGAGTAATTGACCAGCTGTACATGCAATATTATAAAAACAAGTTTATTTTCAAATAATGGTTTCTAAAATGTTTAAACGTTAAAACAGCGGTCCGTGCTGCGAAAGAACGATTATAAACTGTAACAACAGTATTTTTCCATTTTTTATTGCTCATTGAGTAGCTGATTTGACTCGTATTTTCCTTGACGTTCTCGTCTCTTGGAAAACAAATCGACACATTTTCAGGAATTACTTGAGAACGTGTTTAGATACCGATGCCCTAATACGAATCTCAAAAGTTGTTCAGGCACGATTCATAACCGTTTGCGATATGGCAAACATCGACTTATAATGTTATTTGCCTGATTAATGATATGCCAATTCTGCATGTCGACTTGGCAGCGTTGCACTGTCTTTGCGTTGGTAGCATTGCTTAACGCCCGGCATTCAGTCTCATGTGTTTACGGTCGCAAATTGTTTGAATCGCGCGCGCTTTCGACGGTCTTTATTGGCGTTAGCGACGTTGCCAAATCTCTGTCGCTCTAGCAACTATTTCATATAATGGCTCCAATTAAATCATGATATCATGATAATTACGTGGACAACTATCGTTTATTCAAATTCTATGCAATCTTAAGACGTTAATGTATACTAAAAGAAGTTTTCTTTCCTTAAAAAAAGTTTGCAAATATAAGCTTTAGGTAATAACGTGACACTACCTACGATTCGTTGAACAATGCCTATGTAAAATCTCTAATTTCATTAATTTATTCCCCAGTAACTGTGGGGGCAGAAATTTTTTTTAAATGCCAAACGAATACTCGAAATTTATTCTATATTATAGAAAATTACGGTTTCAAAATTAAGTGACGACCAAATCGGATGTATTTCCTTAATATGGTTACATTGTACCTGCTAGTCAAATCAGTGCTCAATTTTAAGAAGCGTTTCTACAAATTTTTGAAGTTCCATTGTGTGTTCTGTAAACTCAATTCGACATCAGCATGTGTTCCTAATGTCCAAATAAATAACCAACCACGATTTGGAAAAAAAATACACTGATGCATGCAAATGTTCGATACGATGTTTCTGTCATCCGGTTATATATTAGAAACAACCATAATGTCAGTCCGATTATGGCGGGAAATGGCTCAGTTTGATGATTAAGAGATGCTTCAATGATTTATCGAAGAGATTTTTCAGTACTATCATTTGTACCGATATTACAACCGCCTGTTTATTCAGGTTAATCGAATATTAAACTTACAAATGATTGCAACTTTTCAACTAATAATACTACCTAAAAATCTTTCCGTTTAATCGTTAAAGCATCTTTCAATCAACAAAATGAGTTATTACTTGTCACAATCGCAATAATATTATGGTTTTTTCTAATATGTAACTGGATGACCGAAACATCTCATTGAGCATTTGCCTATATAAGCGTATTTTCTTTTTAAACCGTGGTAGTGGATGTATTTACATATTAAGAACACACGCTGGTGCGCAAATTAGTTTTTAAGGATGTATGATACGTACATTCCCGCAAAAAAAGTGAGTTTCAGAGACAATTTCGATCACTTCCCGATGGGATAAAAAACGGAAAAAAATAATGCATATAAAACGTGCTGAAAAGATTGGTTTCGCATAATAACAATCCCAAAATGTTATTAACAAATTGATGAAAAAAACAATTGTTCAACAAACAATCAGTCAACCTAACTTTTTTCTAATGAAAATTATATGTTAATTTATTTGAATGCATGCGAATTTTTGTCAGATTTTTTTCTTTTTATTTTGGATATGTGTTCGGCATAAAGCCATCTACTATACTCAAGTTTTTTTTTGCAAAACGCATATCCAAAATTTGTTATCTTCTGCACATTTTTCAAAATAAAAAGAATTAAAATCAAAATAAAGAAAAAAATCTGAAAAAATTCGTATGCATTCAAATAAATGAACATATCATTTTCATTAGTAAAAAAGTTAAGTTGACTGATTGTTTGTTGAACAATTGTTTTTTTCACCAATTTGCAAATAACTTTTTGGGATTATTATTATGCGAAATATATCTTTTGAACACGTTTTGTATGCATAATTTTTTTCCGATTTCTATCTCATCGGGAAGTGATCGAAATTGTTCCTGAAACTCACTTTTGGCGGGACTGTACGTATCATACATCCTTAAGCCCGTCAATTAAACCACGATTATGTGTAAACATGTTGTTAAAAATTTAGCACTGTTTTGACTAGCACGTAGCCAGACGACTACCTTAAATCACTCATGATGAGAATCGTAACTGGATTTTTGGTGTTTTTTTGTTTCAGCATCTCTGGCAGCTGTTATTATATGTGCTGTAATATATATGATCGAGTACGAGGTCGTCAAACTCATGTGGAAGTCGAGCAAAAAAGATCTCATTCCCATGTTTGCGACGTTCTTTTTGTGTCTCATTATCGGTGTGGAGTATGGAATTTTAGTCGGAGTCGGAATTAATCTTGTATTTCTGCTCTATCCTTCCGCTCGACCAACTATGCATGTAGAGCAATGCATTGTAAGTGTTTACAACCTTTTGGATTTAGGGATTTTGGAGTTTCCGAATTTGCGTATAGTCAAAAACAAAATTCGATTTTGAGATATTCATGTTAAGATTCCAAAAATTCGGGTCGGATTTTCTGATCAGAAGTCGGATTTGTAAATTCTAAAATCGTAAACTACAAAAAATGACTTTTTTTAAAATCATAGTCAACAGTGTTGAAATCGATGTTTTCATTTATAGAATATACGATCATTCAATACTTCGATAATACAAATGGGAATTAATCACTTATTTCCGTATTGTTTTTATAACTAAGAAAAATGAAGGTTGTTCATTAGCGGTCCAAATTCTCCGTCAATAAGCCGTAAAGTTGTCACTGCAAAAAAAAAATCGAGACTCTAGTATTCGACAACCAAGGAATGGAATCACGTACTGTGACTCATATTTTCATTAAAAATTGGCAGACTGACTCCGGAACAGACTACCTCCTCGTGACGCCGGGCAACAGCCTCTACTTCCCTGCGGTAGACTTCATCAAGCAGTTTGTCGACCACGCGGGAATGCGAGAGGGTTCTAGTCAATTGCCAGTCGTCGTTGACTGCAGATATGTCCTCGGTGCAGATTTTACCGCGGCGAAGGTAAAGTATTTCTATCTTGTCTATCGAACCCGGAATTCCGCATGGGACTTTCTCTCGCAACTAACCAAATTGATTTATTAAATAGGGAATCGCCGCTCTCATCAACGAATTTAACAACAGAAAACAGCCTCTGTACTTCTACAATCCTCGAGTGGACGTAGTTACCGTTTTAAGAGGCGCTTGCGGAGAAGAGTTTCAACATGTTTCAACGCAAGACGAGTTATCTTATTTGCTACAGCCAAGATTAGGTAAGACGCTCATAATGCACAAAACAGTATTTTACTAAAAAATCTTCTAAAATAATTCCAAAAAAACCAGTATTTTTAACCTTACTCTTGCCCTTATCTCACAAACCTGTTTAAACTAAAAATATTGTTTTAATCTGATACAAAAGTCGGGAACTAGAAATAAAATTGAATAAATAACACTTGTTTTTGGGAACCCACAAATGGATAGGTTTTTAATCAATAACTATATATACATATTTTCAGTGTTAAAATAAAAAGTTAAAAATACTCCAATTTCATATTTTGTCATTATCCACAAAAATATTAACTCAAAACATAGTTTGAACCCAACAAAATGTTACTTCAGCGTATTTTGATAATACTGTTATTAACTTGCGCCCAACTGCTTGTCACTTGTTGTTATTCGTTTGCAATCTATTAGTGAATGCACAAAATCAAGAAAAATTGTTGAATCGTTTTTTTTTTTTTTTTTTTTTTTTTTTTTTTCAGGAAAACGTTCGCAACAACAACTCTTGACCACAAAAGCGAACGGTTCGTTCGAGCCTATGTCGATAAGTACGCCGGATTTATTCCATCGAGTGGGTTACACGAACTGCCACGAGCTGCGCGAAGTGACAACGACGCTTCTTCCTGCGACAGCGAGCTGAGAGTAAATTGAAGAAAAAGAATCTCGCAGCAAACGCTCTATCGTCCCTTCGCCGACTTTCTGCATTCCCGTCACTTATTTTCCTCCCAGATACTCAAAATATTCTTCTTCTTCGAAAAATATAAAAAGAGCGAGCACTTTAGGTTACAAAAAAAAGGCCGAAACAGTATTTCAACCTCCTGAAACAGAATTGTAATAAGCACAAAACACAAAACAGAATAACACAAAACCCATATGTTTAAGTGAATCTAGTGCTCAGCTCATCGCACTCAGTGAACTGTAAATATACCATAGAATAGAGAAAAAAATGGCGAAGAATCTCACAAAATTTCCAACTATCTGTACATCAAGCAAATTATCTACCCAGCATCGAAATATTTCGAAAATATTCTTGAAATACTGCCAGAATATTTCGAAATCTGTTATCAATATTCATGAAACACTGCAGCAATATTGCAATGTCCATTCAAATAATTTCCTATGTAATATAACTTTTGATAATAAACCATTTCTAAACATCAATATCATTTCACTAAATGAAACTTTCAATATCACCTCGAAATATTTCAGCGCGATATTACAATATTTATAATCCAATGTAGCATTGTTAACCATTTCTGCAATATTTCTCGAATATTTCATGCTACGTGGAGTAAAGTCGATCTAATAAATTCGTAAACGTTTTTTGACAAAAACATGTCAAAAGCCTTGAATAATAATCCTGGACAAAATCGCGTGCGCTTATCGATTATTTTATCTACTTCGGTACCTGCGGTCTGCGGACTGTGTACTCGAGTCCAATTAGCGACTTGTTTACCTTTAGCGTGGTGGAAAAATTCTCGCTTTCTAGATATTTATCGAGTGTCTGTGGTATTGTCATTACATCGAGAGAAGGGGAGGAAATTATTCGCAATTTCGATGCTATTCCATTGCAGAAGTACGAAGCGCATGGCCTTAATCCCTCGTTTTATTGATTCGCCGCCGTTGCCATTCGGAGTGTTTCGGGGATGATCGGAGACGTCATGACCGCGCCTACACGTGGGAGAAACGTCGGCGAGGCCATCGCCAGGACTCGAGATCAACAAGTAAAACATGCCAGCACGAAGCTCTCGAGGTCGCGGTTGACCGCGTGGAAAATCCTCGATCCGCGTTTAAACCGAGCTGAAGATCTTGCTCCGCGTTTTCCGACGACTCTACGTTTCGTTCGTCGTCGATAACTCGTGAATTCAAAGGACAACAACTGGTCCCTGTTAATCTCGAAGGATGACCATCAATTACGAAGAAAAAATTTGTCTATTCAAGAGAAATAAGAAGAGTCACCGCGGTTTTTCGGGTGTGAATTGTGCCTTGAAGCAATAAACAAGGAAGGACCAAAAGTGACGACGATAAACGGTCGAAAATGAGGATAAGCTCACGGGGCATTCAGTGACCAGCGGAAAGTTTGGAAGATTTTTTAAATCTATTTATATAATCTTGTTTATGAAAAAACAATAAAAAAAATTGCAAATGTGATTGTGATAGGAATGATAACGCAAATGAGATGAAAGTGCCAATTGGAAATTCTGGGGATTTTAAAATTCGAGAGATCTCTAGAAAAGTGGGAAAAGTTCTGGAATTTTTCTAAAGACGGAATCGAGATGATTTTTATTGACTGGAATTTTGTTGGCTCGCTCATCTATAATAAGGAAAAATCGAGTTTCAGAGCTGTGCGGATTTTCGGGGGTCGTGCGATTTTAAAAATAGTCAAAAGCAGACGGCCTGTCGACGAAGAGTTGCGACGGGATACGTTTACAAAGTAATGGTCGAAATGAAAATCTGAAAGAAAATGCTGAAGAACTATCATCGATAATTACGAGCTTATATATACACATAGTATCGTAGATTAAAAAGTGCAGCGAAATGCACAAGGATGGTGATAATAATCCTTTGATTATTGTCAAATCGAATAGTTTGCCGAAAAAAGGATTAGCAAGCACGTTTAATGATTATGTCAATCTTCCACAAAATTCCCGTCGGGATAAAATTCTAGAAAAAATTCTGAGGTATTGTTATCAATAATAACGAGGATATACATATATAGATATATTTTGTAGATTAAAAAATGGCGCGAAATGTACAAGGATGATGATCAAAATAGTTTGGAGTTTGTCAAATGGAATGGTTTGCCGAAGGAAAAGGAAGCACGCTTAATTATTATGTCTATCTTTCACAAAATTCTCATCGGCCTCAGCCTCCTTTTGGGATTTGTCCTCGTGGCATTGCTTAACAGCAAAAAAATGAGCCTGGATGTCAAGAGAAATGGACTACTTCTCGAGATAATCGGAAATGTGAGTCACGGCCTCGATAAACTTGATTCTGGGTTGGATACGATAACAAGCGAAACTAAGGTGGCGAAAGGACGACTACGACAATTAGTTGCCCTTCATCGCGAGAGTATTATCGCCTGCGCTGCTATGCTTCGCAATAAACACTCGGAACGTTCTCCAACGCCTGCGAAACCGCACAACGAACCGTTAGTCCACTCCGATGATCAGGACAAGCAACTGAGACGATCCACGTGACAAGCAATAACTGTGATAAGTAGATATATGACAAAAAAGCGACAGTGGAATGTTAAAAATATTGACGACTCGAAAAATTGACATTTATTGTAAATTTTCTAACAATGTCGGGCTAATTTTACACAATTACAATCGATGGCCAAACAAACCTAAAATTGAAAAGTAGATACAATTTGATTTTCACAAGCACAAATATTTGATTTGCTTAATAATTTTTTTTAGGTTTCTGAAAATCAAAGACATTGTAAATTTTTTAAGCAAACACGTCGGGATAATTTTACACAATTATAATCGATGGTCCAAGAGTATCTGAAAATTTAAAAGCAGTTTGAATTACATTTCTGCAGTAATAAATATTTGATTTCCTTAATGATTCGTAAGTTTTTTTTAAGGGCTCTACAAATCGACGTAAATTTTACATGTTTTAAGTAAACACGTCAAGCTGATTTTACACAATTATAATCGATGATCAAGGGTATATGAAAATTTGGAAGCAGATGGAATTAAATGTTCACAGCAACAGATATTTGGTTGAGTTAATAATTCGTTGGTTTTGTCTTCCGATAACCAACGATCTGTAATGGTTGTTTTTTCTATGTAAATGTACGTATTCAACCGGGATTTTCTTACTTATTTAAAATTGAGGACATTTATTATAGGAACCATTAAAAATTATGGAAGAGGGAAAAAGATCGAACATATTACACAAAGGTGATAAAAATTTGCATATGCGTTAAAATCGCCGTAGCGAATTGAAGATGAAGACCTACAAGTTTAATTTTTGTATTATATTTAGGACTGCAAGTTGCAAAAAAAAAAGTTTCCGTTTTCATTCAGAGCCACTTTTAGCGATGCATGTTATTCATTTTCAACCAAGTTAATTGAAAAATGAGCGTATATATTGAATTGAATATTCACGCGAACGAATATTTTTCAAATAAATAGGTACTCAGCATTCAGAATGCTCTGTTCTCTTAGATTTACTAAAAATTCCAAGCTGTTATGATTGTTTTTTTTTTTACTTAAATACATTTATGCAATAGGAAATTTTATGCGACTTTATATTATCAAAGGCAACTTGATGCTGATTACTGCATTTTTCAAAAGGAAAAAATAGTAAGTGTCCATCCATTCATGGAAAAAGTTTAAAAAAATTGAATTTTCATTCAATCAGCAATACCACGAAATATGTTGAAATTTTGTTGAACAATTTTAAGAAAGGTGTTGCACAATTAACACCGGTTGATATTTCATTGAATATAAATTTGTTTGCTAGTTAGAATTGTAATTAGTCAACGAAGTGATAATTGATAAAGCACGAAAATTGTCTTTCAGTGTGATGTAAAATCTGCAAAGTCATAACCATATCGTAAAGAATAATTGCCTAATAAGTAAAAATCTCAGCAATTTAGAGCGTTTATAAATTACATGACCCTTTCGAAATTATCGGACCAGGATAATGCGGCACGCATATATATGTATGTATATATGTATAGGCATCACGTAATCTCGACAATCACAAAGTAGATTTATTTTTAGAGTATATACCTAGACGGCTGCACGCACTATAGCGTTGATAAAAACAATATTATATACCAACGCCCACAAACACCGAACTAAGTTAGTCTTAGCTTAAAATTATACAAAAAATAACAATAACGTTTAACTTTCAACCCAAGATTTTTTATTGAAATCGTGAGTTCGGAGAGAATGAGACTTTCTTAGCTTTAGAAAAAAAAATCTGTATTATTTACACCGTCTATCTATCACAATTGATGATAATAAACTTACGAAAAAAAATTGTTATCACAATTTACTGAAAAAAGTCCCGTGAATAGAATGATCGTTTTAATAAATAGGAAGGCCTGATTCGATTCCAAAGCGCGACAATTGACAACAAATAGTCGTGGCCAAATGTAAAAAAAAAAACATTGAGTTACAAAATATTTTTTATAGTCGATATTTTGAGAGTGTGATGTTTAAATGTTTTTAATGCGGAGCCCTATCAGTCGATACGAAGTTCAATTAATGTTGACGACCTGTCCAATATGTCGAGACCAGAAACCGTGACCTTCAGTGCAAAGTACCAATAGCATGCGTTTCAGCGTTGGCTTAAGGTGGGAGTGTTGATACGCTCGCAAACACGTATTATTGGCGACCGGTGGCTTCAGCTTCTGTGGACGTACGTCGGTAAAAGGAAGATACAGAGTGCGCTAATGATTCAGTAGAGTATTCGTCAGGGTCACGAATACAGCTCTTCATATCTAACTGTTATCTCGCTACGTTCTGGGATCACTCAATAAGCCGGGTGAAAGCGTCGACAAGTTTGTTTTTTCAATAAAAATGGCTTTGAGTAAAGGTATGATTTTTTTTATTATTTTATTTCATCAAATTTTTGTGGATAGATTTTTGATTATTTTATGATGTGCATTCAGGATGCGTTTGCGGACCTGGATACCGAAGTCCATTAGCAGCAATGCACGAGGGACCTCGAGAGAAAATTATGTATGTCGTCTGCCCTCATACTGATGATGAAAAACCGGACGTTCTGTCCACCGTGGATTTGGATCCCTCGAGTCCCACTTACTGCCAGGTAATATGGAGCAGAAATGTTGATTTTATTTCAGCTTCATTTACAAATTGATCCGAGAATTTCGAAAGTTAGAGGATAAATAATCTGAAAAAATCTAACATATACGCGGTGCAGAAAAATTGAGTTGCATAATACATAATAATTATTCAAAAATGTTACTAACGGATTAATAAATATAAAATCATTTTGATCAGCAAATTACTCGTCAATCCAATTTTTGTCTTTTTGTTTTTGTTTTTGTTTTTTTTTTTTTTTTTTTTCAAATGAAAATAATTTTTTTATTATCCTGAATATGTATGAATTTTTGTTTTATTTTCGTGTGGTTTTTGAAAATTGTATTGTGTGTGTTTTTTCACTTTTGGAGTTTCATTTTCGAATTTACTTGATCAATGTTCGGACACTTGGGGGTGTAATGGGTGGTCTTATGGCAGACGGATTTTCAAAATTCGTTACGCCAACAATTTAAAAAAATTAAGAAACAAAATCTTTTCATTGAATTATAAAAGATTCTAAAACAATTTCGAGCGTACATGGAAGAATGGGCAAATAATGTATTTTTTTTTTTTTAAAGTTCGGTTCCCGGGCGATTTGTTGACCGATTTCTTTTCGCAAATTTCTAAATAACGAAATATGATTTTTTCTGAGATTACCATTTCAAGGTAAAGTTAAGATTGAAGCAATTCTATGAATCTGCATAGTAGCTGAAAAAAATGTCGGGAATCCATTATACTCTTATGAATAAAAAACTCATCACACCGGAAGAACAAATTTTGCAAGATAAAAACAAACAAAAAACTAAATTTTCGTCACTCAGACCGGCGAGTTTTTTTTTCACCGCTATACGCTACGAATATGTAACGTGCGAAAATACGTTGGATATGTGAGATTAAACATGCAGAAATGAGACAATGCTAATGCTAATGATGCAATGAGTCATAGGAATAAACAGTCACTAACTACATGAATTGTGACATTTTTTTACGTTCTTAATCGTGAACAATTTTGCAATAAAGAAATATCGCAAATTTAAATTCATTTAATAAGGACACAAGGGATCTGAAAAATACAAATTTTTCTAAAATATCAACAAAAGTTACTAAATCTTTTATTCATGCATTATTTTTTCTAAAATTGAAAATTCCGTAAAATCTAAACCGCTTTATGTATTTCGCTCAAATTCAATAACGACCGTCATTGTTCATTATTATTCATTGTCAAAAAACTATTTACCTTATTAATAAAAATTGGGAAGCTATAGAACATACAGATGAAAAAAACCTAAAAGTCTTAAGAAATATGAATACAAATTTTCCATTAAAAAAAATGTATACATAGGAAAGGGCGCTGGTCCTTTACCAGTGTATCAAGATGCAGCTTAATTGTGAAATCCGTTTTTGAGATACAGCAGTTTGAATTTTACAAGCGTGCCACACACACATACATCCAGACATTTTTTGTAAACTACTTTTCTCGACGTTTTAGAGCATTCAGTCTCCTCATATGAAAATCTCGAAAAATGGTTTGCACGAAAACAAAGCTTCCTCTATAAGGAAGTAAAAAATTAACAACACTTACTGTATGCATTATAATTAATAAAGTATCTTATAAAGGTTTAAAAATCTTTTTCCATCTTTAGATTATCCACAAATTAAGAATGCATCACGTGGGCGACGAGTTGCACCATTCTGGTTGGAATATCTGCAGCAGTTGCCACGACAGCCCCGAAAAACGAGATGTGATGGTCCTGCCATGTTTGATGTCGGATAGAGTATATTTTGTTGATACAAGCGACGAGAGAGCGCCCGTTATAAAGAAGGTGAAAGCGTTTTACATATCTAAGCGACGACAGCTAATTGAAGACGTTATCTTGATCATAATGTATGCGACGGTGATTTACAGGTGTTGGAACCTGAGGAATTACACAAACACGGTTTGTCGACACCTCACACATCTCACTGCTCGCCAACCGGTGAAATAATGATCTCCACAATGGGCAAACCGAACGGCGATGCTTTGGGTGATTTTATCAGCATCGACAGTAAAACTTTGGAAGTCAAGGGCCCATGGACAAAAGGCGAAAGAAAAGCGTCTTTTGGCTACGATTTTTGGTACCAGCCGCATCACAATGTTCTCATTTCCACCGAGTGGGGAATCCCCCGTGTTTTCAAAACTGGATATGCCCCTAGTCACATTAAAGATCCTGGTTAGTAAGCAATCAAAATTATACTAAACGTTATGAGTGCAAATGAGATGGAATTAGTGTTTTTGTATTATATGGCCTTCATGAAATTTTTGTTTCACATTTTTCATGTCAGAACCCTCAGAATCATCCAAAACATTAAGAAAAGTGGTTTAATAACTCAAAAACTTTTTGACCAACTTAACTCAAATTACGACGTCATATAAAGTAAAGGTTCATTTTGATTTGGTATTAATTTCATAGAAATCGATTGACGCATTCAGTTATTACAAAATTTTCAAGATTTTGAAAAATGTCTGTCGACGCTGTAACTGGAACAAATTTTTGGCTACCGGCCTAAATGTTCGTGTGAAAATTGAACAAAGTAATGCAACTTTGGTATTGAATTTAAGAAAATTCAGTAAAGCGGTTCGGATTTCTTAGAGTTCTGGAATTTTTCGAAAACTTGCGTTACTGCTTAAACTTTCAAAAGTTTAATCGAGCGAGCACAAAATTTTCACGTAAGACAAATAATGTACAGTGATGCTATAGCATATTAATCGATCTCCATTAATGTGTATACACATTTAATTTAGTGGAGATCGACAAGAGGAATAGACTTTAACAGGAATTTAATTTATTGTTTATTATTTCTCGACGACCAAATATTCGCTGCAATTTATTTAAAGTAAGGATGTACTGGCTGAAGGACCTCGGTCGATGGCCGTTTAACTACAGAAAACACCGAAGACGGGATATTATCTCACACATAAGTGTACCCATACCATGTTTTTTGTATTGGTTAATAAAAATCTTATACTACTACTACTAAGGATGTAGAGTATAATCTTGCACTTGGGTTCCCCATTATTATTCAGCGATTTCTACAAAACTTCCTGCACGTGGAAGCAAATATGGATTAAAACACTATATCACCAAGAAGTTTTACGAAAAGTGAAAAATAATGAGTAAGCAATGTGGAAAATTTTATTTTACATTCTTTTCTATTTTAATAAACGCGTGAATTATGTAAAAACAAAGGACTACCAATTTCATTACCGACTGAGCTTGGTCGGTAACAAAAACTGTAGTAAACGATAATTTTAAGCAGATTAGTTTAAACTTTATAAATTATATTCGATCATGACCAATTCATAATTTTGTATTTTTTTCAGCTACTTATGGTAGAAGTCTCAACTTTTTCTCCTGGAACGAAAGAAAGCTTTTAAAATCAATAAATCTTGGAGACGAGGGAATCGCTCCTCTTGAAATACGTTTTCTGCACGAACCCACAGCAAGTGAAGGCTACGTCGGTTGTGCTGTACCAGCAAATGTTCACAGGTTTTGGAAAAATGAAGCTGGAGAATGGCTCGCCGAGAAGGTAATCGATGTGCCATTCAAGAGAGTCGAAGGATGGGTAGCTCCGGAAATTTCAGGTACTCAATAGTAAGAAGAAAAAAAACAAGTTAATTTTCCACGAAATTTTTTATCGATAAAATGTTTAATAAAATTATAGATATTAATTAAACATATTATTGACTCAAAATAAGATAGAATCATACAAATTGTGCTCAATAGCGATCATAAGATAATTCTCATCGTATCTGAATTTGATTCAAGTAAAAAACCAAGTACTAAAAATATTCGGCAATTTTACATGTGGTAATTTTTTATTCAGTGAAAATTTATGGCTGGAAATTAATTTGCACGATTTGGAACTGAAAGTTTTTTTTCTATTTTTGGAAAAACGAAACTATTTATATAATTTCAATTGGTATGTGTTTGTTCACACTATTGTAAAATTCGCAGGAATGATAACGGATATTCTGCTCAGTTTGGATGACAAGTACTTGTACTTTTCTAACTTTCTACACGGTGATGTTAGGCAATATGACATAACGGACCGTAGAAAACCAAAATTGGTTGGACAGGTTTTCTTGGGAGGTTCCATTCTATCTGACTCAAATGTTCGGGTCGTTAAGGACGAGGAATTGACCAGCCAACCTGATCCAGTTTACGTTAAGGGACGCAGATTGTACGGATCTCCACAAATGCTTCAACTTAGCCTCGATGGACGAAGACTCTACGTCAGCAGCTCTATTTTCAAACCCTGGGACAAGCAGTTCTACCCCGAACACGTAAAGTAAGTCACGATCAAGCAGATATTCAATAAAGACATTTATAAATTGGAAACATTAAATTTAGAATTATATAAGGTATGATTTTTGCTTCCTCATAGAGGAAGCTTTTTTTCATGTAATTTATTTTGTTCTAATTTTCATGTCAGTACACTCGGAATGCACCTACACATCAAGAAATGTGGTTTAGAAAAAATGTTCGTATGTATGTGTGTGTGGGTGTGGAGGCCTTCGAAATTCAAATCACCTATAACATCTTTGACCGATGCAATTTTTTTAGATGTATGCGAACATTTTCATTTTATAGCTTTTCGAATTTTTTTCAAAAAAGGACGTGCGCACTCTAGCATTCGTAATAATAGCAAAATTTTCCTAAATAATCCTTTGTTCGTTCAGATACTCTTAATGTTGTTTGATATTGAATTTGACTAAAATCGGAAAAGCGGTTCGGATTTTTTGGAGTTTTGAAATTTTCGAAAAATTCACGTTTTGCCCTAACTTTGGCAAAACATGGGATAAGGAACTCAAATTTTTTACATAGCATCGGTACTATTTAGCGTACATAGTTTTGTCATAATCTGCATTGTAGTTTAAACTACAGAGAATTTTAATTTTCAGAAAAAATTTTGTTATTGCATTAACTTTGGCAACCCATAGAATAGTAAATTTAAAACATGAAATAAGTAGTATTTAGTAATAAGAGGTATGAAGTTCCGTCATAATTTGTTATGTGGTTCATATATTTCGGAAATTCAACTTTAATAAAGAATAACTTGAACTCCGCAAATGGCTTCCTCATTATTTTTGGTTTTTGTTACAAAGCTTTCTCCATGGGGAAGCCAAAATCGATTAAGGTAGTCCTCCTGTACGGTCTGACGCCGTATAAGTTCGAGGGAGAATTAAACAAAATTCACGAACAGTTCTCGATGAGATATAAATCTGAAAAAAATCGAGCGTATAGAAAATGCTGAGAAGGTTATTTTGGCATAATAATAATTAAAAATGTTATTGACAAATTACTTAAATAAATAATAGTGCAACAAATTACATGGCAACCTAACTTTTTTTTGTTTTGTAAAACATTTGTTTCTTTTTCTTAATACGTATGTATTTTCTCAGATTTTTTTCTGATTTTCAATTTTACACCTGGAAAAAATGGCCATTTTCAAACATCAGATAAAATTCTCAAAAAGTCCACACGTATTCAGAAAAATGAACATATCATGTTCATAACAAAAAAAAGTTAGGTAGGATTAGAGTGTTTACTACAGTTTTTAACATATGTTTACTCACGATTACGATTTTAATCTATGGACTTCCCAACAGAGCTTTTTTTTTTAATAAAGCGAGTATCTACTTCGCTTTGATAACCTCTGGTAATCTACGAGACAACCTCAGATAACAGTGGTGGCCCAAATTCAATAAAAATGTGTTAAAAATAGTTTTTTATATACTAACTATTATCAATTATTAAAGAAGAATACCAATTTTCCCATTTCCGCAATAATGATAAATTATTTAGTTCATTATTCTACGCTCATAAATTGTGATATTCAATAAGCGAAATAATTATCATTAATTAATGAAAACAATTTAAACACATGTTTATTCATAGAAATTAACGGTTAATTCGACTTTTGTTAATTAGGCACGGATCAACTATGGTGAAGTTGGATATTGATGTTGAAAATGGTGGCATGAAACTGGACGAAAATTTCTTGGTTGACTTTGGTGCCGATAAAGACGATATTTTGCTAGCACACGAAATGAGGTATTTAACGTATTTAATTAAAAAAGTTTTTTGTTAATCCACGTAACTTAAAAAAATCTAATGCTTTTTATTGATAATTTTATAGATATCCCGGAGGAGATTGCACCTCGGACATTTGGCTTCCAGAAAAAGTGTCAACTAACTAAAGCTTCTTGAAAACAAAAAACTCTGGCAATTCAAATACCAGCTATTTGAATATTCTTTGTCTTCTTTTTTTTTGTACAATATGAGATCAATATAAATCTCTCGAAAATATGAAATTGTTTATTTGTGAAATGAGAACTCATGATTTTTTATCCTGCTTTGATCCTCACACTCGTTAACAGTTCATTATAGTCTCGACACTATTTACAAAGCTTTTAAATTGTAAAGATCGTAAAGACCGTTAAAAAAGATATTAGAAATTTGTTTCACCACAATTCGAAGTGTTATTTATAAACTGGTACATAAAATTAAACATACAAACGTCATATAACAATCAGACTACTTCTGGATAAAATTTGCAAATTTTTACGGTGTGGCAGGCGCGTATCATCTTTAAAGCATTTTTCGCATTTCATGTTAAATTTGAAAGGGACAAAAATATCTAATTAATGTGGTGAATTTGCAAAGATTAAATGATATTGAAATTAGAAACAACAGAAGAATTTTCGGAGACCAGAAGATTTTTATTCGTCGAATTGAAGATGCAAAATATTTTATTTACGAAACAAGGATGCATTATTAAATACTCTGCTTTTATCGTCGAGCTTCTGCATTGCAGCGGTCTTTACATTCTCCACAAATGGTTTAACTGTATTACATTTGCTGAAAATTTATTGTGTTAATTTGACAGAATTTTTCGTGTCCTTTTCGGATTTTATGTTGAATTTCAAGTGACAAAATTGTTATCGTAAATTCCTTCGATTAACAGATATTTTATGTAAAATCAAAAAGTGACAGAAGAATATTTGTAGACCCTTGTATTTTTCGATTGGAGCTAAAACCATCGGAAAATTTGAAGGTCTCATCTTTCTTTACAACTTGTAAAAAAATTAGCATCCATTTAAATTCCGCAGGAATATGAAATCTTTTATTTGCGAAACAAGGGCGCATAATTAAATACTCTGCTTTCATTGTCGAGCTAGAGCATTGCAACGTTTTTTTACGTTCTGCACAATGGCTTGAGTGTATTAAGGCGTATGAAGTGTAACAATCCGAACGAAAAAGCCGAATGAATATTCTCGGCCGCGAAAGACAATAAGCGGAAGTTGGAGAAAGTAAGTAATTGCAGTTGAAGCAACGTGGCGACGTTGCAGGCAAAATTTATAATGCAGAAGGAATGCGCCAGTATTCCAAAGAGCAATGGCTTTTTATCGCTGGGTGAAAAAAAGGGACGCAGTGATAGAGTGGAGCAACGGAAGCGGCAGCAGGGGAGAGCGATCGATCAGCTCTAGCACCTGTCGGCAGAGCGCACGATCTTTACTTCGGACGCCACGACTCCCGCGAAGCAAGTCACGCGACGTGACACCTGGCACGCGCTTACAGCATTGGATACTTGAATAGAAATTCCAACAATGGCCATAAGACCGCAACATTCTCGAATAAATTCGTTCTGGCGTCTACATAGTCATACACAAATTCTGCCACAATAATTTCATGGACGCATAGTCAATCAGGCGTCTGTTACAATTTATTCGACGGCATCGACAAAGTGTGATGGAAATTTAGATTCATAAAAATTCATAGTTTTAACCACTCGTTAATTTATTAATCAATTAATTGATTAATTTATTAATTCATTGATTCATTGATTTGTTGATTTTTTTTTTTAATTAATTAATTAATTTATCAATTTATTTGATCATTATTTTCCACGCGCTTACAGCATTGGATACTTGAATAGAAATTCCAACAATGGCCATAAGACCGCAACATTCTCGAATGAATTCGCTCTCGCGTCTGCATAGTCATACACAAATTCTGCGACGATAATTTCACAGATTTATAGTCAATCTGACGTCTGGTACAATTTATTCTACAGCGTCAATGAAGTCTAATGGAAGTTTCGATTTCGACAATTCAAAGTTTTAACCACCTGTTTATTTATGAATTTCTCAATTTGTCAATTTATCAACTTATTAATATATTAATTTATTCAATTATCAATTCATTATTTCGAAAGGCTTACAGCATTGCATACTTGAACGGAAATTCCAACAATGACCATGAGACCGCAACATTCTTGAATAAATTCGTTCTGGTGTCTGCATAGTAATACACAAATTCTGCGACAATAATTTCACGGACTCATAGTCAATCTGGCGTCTGTTACAATTTATTCTACGGCATCGATAAAGTGTGATGGAAATTTGGATTCATAAAAATTCAGAGTTTTAACCACTCGTTAATTTATTAATTTATTAATTGATTCATTTATTAATTTATTGATTAATTTATTTATTCATTGATTCATTTATTTATTCATTTATTTATTTATCAATTTGTCAATTTATTTGATCATTATTTTCCACGCGCTCACAGCATTGGATGATTGAATAGAAATTCCAACAATGGTCATGAGTCCACAACATTCTTGAATAAATTTGTTCCGGAGTTTGCCTAGTCATACACAAATTTTGCGGCAATAATTTCACGGATTTACAGTCAATCTGATGTCTGCCCTCATTTATTCCACCCCATCAATAAAGTCTAATGCGAATTGCGATTGATGGCAATTCAGTGCAGAGTTGTAACCGCTCGATACTTCTTTTTTTTCGGTTTAGTGCATCGCAAGTAAACTGGATCCATAATTTTCTAAGGATAACCTGTCTGATTTCAAGAAAAAAATACATAAACATTTTCTCGTAAAATAAACTTAAAAAGCCCATTACTTTATTTTGTCTTTTTATTCATCGAAGTTTTTTTGTTATGACGCGTTTCGTCCGACTACTAATAAATGAATGAATAAATTAATCAATTACTGTCTCTATTTGTTTACTTTCCTGAATATTTATATATTATTTCACTAATGCACATATATATTTTCGAATACCAATAACTAATTATTTATGAAACGAATAGAGAAAAGTGGAAAGTAATTAGTAGTCACAACAATTTTGCAGTTGGTAATTATTGATGGCATTGCTTCTCTCATCTCGGGCATATTGAAATTCGACAATAGTCAATTGGGAATAATAAATATTAGACTCTTGGTTACGATTTTCGCAATGATATTAAGCCTTATCAGAGTCGAAGTCGCGTGCATAAGCAAAAAACACAAAAATTTCGCCAACTCCATTTGGTTAGAAATTCAGACTATCTCTGCTATGATGAAGATGAATTCGCTTATTCATCATACCCAAGGCATTGCCTCGAGGGCTCTCTAATTTTGTGTACAATGCGTACATCTTCTTTCAGCAAAAAGAGCCACGGTGATTTCTCCGACTTACATATTGTAAGCACAATAAAGTATAAACAGGTTTTTACAAAACTTCTCACAGTTTCGCATTTCACACACACGTTCATAGTCCTACATTCTATATAAATTCTTGAAAACTTATTGGGTCTACAGAAACGAATTGTAATCTCTATCATAACATTATGAAAAACAGATTCATTGTTTCCCTTGTAAACCGCAGAAAATAAACACTCGTCTCTCTACATAGGACAATTTTTTTCTCAAACTTACCTCTAAACACATACAAAATACACTAACGATGGTTCAGAAGAACGAAAATTCGAACCGATTTGTGCGGATCCCGACCCGAGTCGAAATTTTAACCCTCGGTTAGCCCTCCGGGAATCCCAAATCCTTTGACGAGGCAAACGCCGACGCCGGTTTCACCCTCCGTACAATCGACAGTGACCCTGTTTGGAGGTTCAATCGTTATTTGACACCCTCCGTAGAGTCTTCCTCACTCCGTGTAGAGCCTCCTCCGGCCTACACGCCCTAGCCATAGACCTCCCTACGACCTACTCACCCTAAATGAGACATATAATCCCCGTTGAACCTATGTAACCTATTAAAATCCCGATAACCCTATTTAAGCAATATAAACATAGAAAAAAAGGCGTCTTAATAAAAACTCATAAAGCGTTTAACACCTTATTGCTGTAAGTAATATAATTTAAGTTATGGTAAATCCAGAAGGCATTGGTACATACGTATGTATAGGATAGGGCTAGAAAGCATAAAAAAGATCTAGTGAATCGAGGTATGTAAACATTTTATTATCATAGATTTTATCACTGAAAATGAATCTTCTCTCCTACAAAAAGTCATATATCACATTGTCATATATTACGTTAGTTGGGTGCATTTGAAGTTATGGAAAGAAAAGTTTATTTAAAAATGTTGTTTGCATTAAATATATTACATCTATATATAAAGTTGAATAAACGGTTTTGGTTCCTGAATTTGTTTTTTTGTTAGGCTTAACGGAGGGTCTGGTAGGCTCTGCGATAGACTAAACGGAGGGTCAGGAGGCTCTGCGATAGACTAAACGGAGGGTCGGGAGGTCCTATGATCGGTTCTACGGAGGTTTTCTAGGGTCTGCATTACCCTCCGTGACCCTCCGTTAAGTCGAGATGTCTACTTTCTGCCATTTCAGGAGTCTGGTAGGGTAAAATTCAAATGTAAATTTACTCGCGACGCCCTTCCTGTGCCCTACAGACTGCCATCTTGTACACTCGAAACTACACTCGTTGATCTCCACTATTTTAGGTTACAAGAAGGGTTAAAATTTCGACTCGGGGAATTAATCCCAAATAAATCCCACATGGTACATTTATACATCCTACAATTTACATGAATTCTTAAAAACTTTAGGCCTGCCCATGAAACCTCTATGATCTCTGACATAACATTACAATTCACACCTTACGTATTTTTCTAGGCAATCGCCTATAATAAAGACGCTTTCCACGAAGGGTCATTTTTTTTGCAACCTTATCCCTAAGTTTGCGAAAAATCCGAAATACAAATGAAAATGGTTCAGCAGTACAAAGCACGCCCGAATGTTAGACAAAAGCTCCAAGTATTTGTTTCGACCTAATTAAAATGTTAAATGATCGAAAACGTATTGTTTACGCAAGATGTGCAGAAATTTGCCAGGAAATTTTTTGATCGGTTCTATGTTTGTCTTTTTTAGCAGGTTTTACACCTACGCATTCATAATTTCAGATTTCATATAAATCCTTGAACACATTCGCGCAGCCTCCACAAAAATTCTCTATAGGGTTAGGAGTACCGTTTGCGGCCACCTTAGTACCGTTTGTGGCCATCAACTTGATCCATTTTTGGCCATACCTATTGCATGTAAATGACGGTGCTGGCCACAAATGGTGTAAACGGCTTTGAACATAATTTATTAAACAATAAGGCATTTTAAGCATTGAATATTCAATGTAAAATTTGTTCTGATTATTGTAGAATAAATTCATTTAGTAATTTCTATAGATTAGAGTAATGATGAATTGATCTATACATTTTTTGTGTGGCCACTAATGGTACAGTGGTCACAAATGGTACATCTACCCTAATTTCTATTAATTTACCTTTTTAACTTTGCGTCAAGTCGCTACTGCAACTCTTAATCATAACATTATAATTTACCTACCAAATATACGAAAACAAGCACTTTTTCATTTTCAATACCTAAAATTCAAATAAAACCGTTTCATCAAAAACAAAAATACGAACTTATCCGTGAAAATCCAGAATAAATCGCTTTCCGTACATCTCTTCAGTAAGATCGTGCGAAACACGCCCGGAAGTTAACCGAAAGCTCCGAGTAATCGATTCAACCTAATCAAGCGTCAATTGATCGCAAACGTGGTATTGTTTACGCAAGTTGTTCTTAGTTAGGTTCTTAGCAAGTTTCACACATACACATTCATAGCCTTAGATTTCATATAAATCTTTAAAAACATACACGCAGCCTCCACAAAAACTCTCTATAATCTCTATTAATTAATCTTTTTAACTCTGCGTCATAACACAACATTAAGTGATCGTCACATTATAATTCACTCATCAAGTATAGAGGAATGCACACTTTTTTCTACAAATGGCTATTATTTTCCCAAACCTACCTCTTCACACAATACCCAAAATTCGAATAAAACCATTTCATTAAAGAAAAAGATACGAACTTGTTCGTGAAGATCCCGAATAAATTGCTTTTCCTAAATCTCTTCAGTAAGATCTTGCGAAACACGCCCGGAAGTTAGACAAAAACTCCGAATAATCGTTTTAACTTAATCGAAATGTCACATTGATCAGAAACGTTGTATTGTTTACGCGAGAGGTGCAGAATCGTGCCAGGAAATCTTGTGATTGGTTCTCGCGCTTGTCGTCGTCGTCCTCAGCAGCGCAGCAGAGGCATAATATCATCGTGAGTGGGCCATCTCCCCCTTACGGTAGCTTCTGTAACATTCACGAGCCGAAGTTGAGCCAAGTAGTGGGAAGGATGGCTAGCGAATGTGACCGAAAGGCTCCGAATGCTCCAAAGCAGAAACCAGCTCAGTAGCCTCGCTGCCTCGGTGCGGTACGCGTTGTGCGATCCGTGTTCCGTTTTCTTAAGTAGTTACTTCGGCGGAGATCGAGCCGGCATATAGTCGGGTCAGCGTGTATACATAATAAATATCAGTGACCACTTCACGGAAAATCGTCAAAAAATCTGTCAGCATCTTTGCACCACAAAAAAAAAAACACAGCTGCCCAGACATTTATACGTGAAAATAAAAACAAAGCCTAGTGATTTTATCGAGAGCCTAAAAAAAGCACAAATTAGATGATTTACTATCCCTATACAGATTATTGATGAATTTTTAAGTGTCAGTTGCGATTTTAAACGTGGGTGGATTTTTTTTAGTGTCTTTCGAAGCTCTGTGCGCATATTTGGATACAGATTTTTCAGGATAACGTCAAGGTAAGCGCATAGACAGTTAAAAGCATCCGCTGTGAAAAATATAACTCGCATTATGAACAGTTTAAAGAGAAGTACGAGCGGCTGCAGCTGCTGATGCTCATTGCTGTGTGAATGCAATTGCGTACGGATACACAAGCGTCATATTATGTAACGAGGGAAAAGAGATTTCTCCGGAAAGACGAGGAACGATCATTTTGTTTTTACCTTTTTTTTGTACCTGTTTAATGAATGGTGAATCCCAAACCGACCTCGTTACGCTCACTGGCCGCCGCTCTGTGTGTTTACTTCCTGCTTCGATTCACTGCTGCGAGTCGCGTACGCAACTGATAAACCCGGATTTTTGAGGATGAGAAGAAGATGCTCCTAATTTCCGTATCAATAAAACACGCGCCTAAAACACATTATTACTGCACTGAGAGAAAAAAAGGTACTGCTGATTATGCCTTAGCAGTTGAATACGACTTTAGCTAGTTTGAAAAAGTTATTTTTACTGGATATATGTATATTCAATATAACTAGTAAATAATAGATATTATAAGAAACTGTACTGTTGTAAAAATTTTGCGTTACTTGACAAGCGTCTTGCGAATTAGCATGTTGAAAAACGTCGTTACATATGTATGCTATTCTTCGCAAGACAATTGATGACCAAGTGTGAAATGGTTATTGCAACGCCATCAAGACAGTTGCACTAACTATCAAAAAATAACTAAGGTTGTTTTTACTTAGACTATGTTTTTAGTTAGACGCACTATGTTAAGCCGATTATGAAATTGGTTACTGTGACTATGACATAGTTGATGTAACTAGTAGATCAGCAAAATTAACTATAAAATTTTTGCACAAACTAAAAATTTGTAGTTATGGCTTCATAGTTGCCTGGACTATCACGATTTCTCTCAGTGCGGTACAGAGGCAATAAAAAAAAGCTTGTCTACCTACTTGATTTACTAGCGGCTGTTTAGGACTTTTTGAAAATACTGTTGGATTAAGGAGACTTTTGATTTGCTGCAAATTAAATTTTTTATGTATATATATGATGATTCGTTTTTCATATTTTTGGCATTTTATAACGAATTTATGAAAAAAAAAGTTAATAACAGAAAGTACTTACGATTTTTTCGCATTCCTGAGTTAGTGCAGAATTTTTTCATTCACTGAAAATTCGGAGTTTTATATATGCGATACAAAAACGTTTTAGTAACACTTACGGTTCTTTTTTTAAAATTCATTTATTTGTTTTTTTATTTTTATTTTATAGGGTTATTGGAGCAGCGTGAAGATAATTTTTTGTCAATTTCGCACATTGATAAATATTTTTGTGTTAAATCTTAAGTGACAGAAAGAATTATGTGGACACTAAATATTTGTATGCATTTTATATATTTTTTATTGTTCTTTCTGAAATTATTGTAGTTAGTTCAAAGAAATGTTTTATTTGCTGGCAATGCAATGTTCTATATATACTGCAACGATTATTTATATTCTTAGCATTTCATAATAATTCGTTCACGAATTTTTTATAACAGAAAGTATTGCCGATTTGTTTCGAATTTGATGTTTCATTCGATATGAATTTTGTTTGTTCTGGACACTTTACAGAGAATTCTCGCACTTTATTTACTCCGAATGTCTATTAATCGGCGCGGAAAACATATTATTACCGTTACAGCGGTAATGAAAAAAGCTTGTCTACCTACTTTATGGACATGCTGAGGCTCAGTGCCCTAACGTACAGCGATACTTACATCGAGAAAAGTACTCTGTACACTTTATATTCTTTCAATTTCTGGAATTATTGACGTTTGTCAATGTAGTAAATTTTTTATATATTTTCGATACTACAGCGAATTTTTTTAATAACGATACTGAAAATATTTAGAACTTACATGTACGTTTCTATTTTGAAAAATTTGTTGAGAATTTGTGGTATTTTGTGCAATTTTGATCAGTTCCTGAAATGGATATCGACAATATTGGGGCCAGAAATTATGCATTTTATTTTTAAATATTCAATAAGAATTTTCAATATTCTATGCATTTTGTAACGAGTTTTCCATTATCAATGTTAAAAACCCGTAAGAGATTAAGGTTTTAAACGACTATTCTTTTATATTTTACAGTATCTTTATTTTACTTATCACTTTATTATTATTATTATTATTATTATTATTATTATTATTATTATTATTATTACTTTGCAATAATACTGCAATCAAATACTTAAAATAGAAAACAAAATACACAATAATATAGGTCATACCGATTTCGTTTTGGTTTGGGTGAACATAAAAAAGTTATAAATAAAGCAATTTTTCCAAATTTAAAAATATAAGGAAAAAATTAAAAATAATGCAGTTCATAAAATCACCGTTTTTATGGCTGAAGTGTTTGCATTCTAAATCTCAGGTAAATCTCCGTTACATAATTTACTTTGGCGTGATGCAATAATTCAGAGCAAATAAATAAACCTGCATTATTGTGAAATAAAAACACGCAGAGTTCATTAGCTCATTCATTAGACGCTCCAACGTGGATTTCCCACTGCGGCGCCTCTTCGAGTTATTTTTAATTTAGAGAAAAATGAATTGCCTTTCAAATCTCAGTTAAATACTCGTTATACCATCTACTCAAGTGTGAAGGCATAATTCACGGAAAAATAATTATCAGGCTTGCATTATTTTGAAATGAAAACATGCAGGGCTCATCCCCTCATTTGTCAGAAGCCTCGACGTGCATTTTTCACTGCGACACCTCTTCAAGTTATTTTTTATTTCAAGGAAAATAAATCACATCCCAAGCTCAGTTAAATAGTCGTTATATCGTATTTTTTAATTTGAAGCGACGAATCAGTGAAAAAAAATTATGTATAGGTCTACATTATTTCAAATTAAAAACACAACGTTAATGAATTAATTCATCAAAGGTTTTTTCTTGCCATTTGTACAACATCGATCATTCTATTAATTTTCAACTTACAGAATAATAAATTTAATAAAAGGTCTCAGCTTAACAATCGTTATATGATCTATTTCAACTTAAAGCGACTATTTACCGAAAAAAACATGTATAGGTTCACATTACTGTTATATAAAAAAATAAGGTTAATAAATTGATCTACCAAAAGGGTTTTTTTCGCAATTTTTACTACAGCAGTTGTTCGATTTATTTCAAATTTAAAGAATAATGAATAAAACTCGAAATCTCAATTAAAAAGTCGTTATGTCATTAATCCGAACCGGACGTGATAATTTACTAAAAAAAAATCATGTATAGGATTAATAAATTAATTCTTCACCGGTTTTCCGTGAATTACGATTTCAGATCCCTTTCAATTTATTTTTTAATTAAATAAAAGAGTCGCATTCCAAATCTTCAGTGAGTAGTTGTTTTTCGATCTATTTTAGCATAAAGCCATAATTTACAAGGAAAAGTAACATGTACCGTTCTGCCTTATTGTGAAATGCAAACACGCATGGTGTATAAATTCATTCGTCAGAGTTTTTCCCGTGCATTTTTCACCGCAGTGCTACCAAGTTATTTTTAATTTGGAGGAAAAAAAATAACACAGCGTCTTTGTCGAGCTTTCAGTCTGGTGAAGTTCCACCGAGCGAAGAGCTCGATTTATCTCGTGTTTAACTTGAGATTTGATGACGGATGTTCTATATTTTGTCTCGGAGAGATTCGTTATCGCTTATCAGAGTAAGAAGACCGTATGACTCGTTCGTTAACAATTCCGAGTAGAGACTTGTAAGACGTTCACGAAAGCGTCGCGTAAATAAACTCTTGATCACCTAAAAAAATAATAAAAATATCGCTTTACGCAGTACAAAAGATTAGAGATGATGATATAGAAAAATGTAAGAGACTTTATGATAGGGGATTTCCTAGTACAGATATGGAAAATAATCAGGAAAAAATTGGAATTAAAAAAAATATATATTATAAGAATTTTCGATATCATATGCACTTAATACCACTTGCTCTTCTATATTCTAGATATCGAGAATAACTGAAAACTTGAATCAAATGTTATAGAAAAATATTCCCTAACATTTTCAATATATAGCAGAGAAAAGAAAATTCAATAATATCATAGCAATAATATCGAAAATAATTAAGCAAAAACAATCTCAACTATTGTTTGCACTTTATAGCAAATTTTTATGCATATTGGAAATATTTTTCAAAAAATTGTCTATTTTTCAATATTGAACAAGAATTTTTGATATCATATGCATTTTATAGCGATTTTTGTAAAATATTTCGAACTGAAAAGGTCCACTTCGAATTATTTTGAAATATCTCCGAAATTGCATGCATTTCATGTTGGACTTTCTATTACAAACACTGAATATATTCAGAAAAATAAAACGGCCTGAAATCATCGCGTAAACAAATTCTCAATCGCGTAAAAAAAATAATAAAAGTGGCTCTACGTAGTACAGAAGGTTAAAGATGATGATATCATAGGAAAATGTAGGGGACCTTTTACAGGGGATTATCTATTATAGAGGAGAAGATAATCACGAAAAAATTGAATTTTCATTTTCAATGTTCTATGCGAACCTTCGATATCATATGCGTCTAATACCAAATTTTATATTCTAAATATTAATATATTTTTAAAAAATTGGATTGAATGCTATACAAAATTATTCTCTAACATTTTTGAATATTTTGTGTCCTTTCTATTGAGATATCTATTCTGGAATACATTCTATTCTGAATTTATTTCAACACTCTATATCAGTTGAAAAAACAATATAAAAATTGATTAGGCAACAATTAAAGGCTATTGTTAAATATTCTGCAACCATTTCAGATATTTTCTGCGCCTTTGGAAATTTTTCTGTTATGTACATTAAAAATATTTTCGAAGTACTATTATCTAATCAGTCCATTTACAATATTCACCCGAAAATTCGATGTCATACGCACTTTATAGCGATATTTGTATTATGAACATCGAAAATATTTCCGGCCGAAAAGGTCCTATTTAAAATTATTCAACAAGTATGTCTGATATTTTCTGCACTTCATATTGAATATTTTATTACGAATACCGAATATATTTAGGAAGATAAAACGGTGCGAAAGCATCGCGTAAACAATCTCTTAATGGCTTAAAAAAAAACATTACGTAGTAGACTATAAAAGCCGATGATATTATAGAAAGAAGAAGGAGAAACGAGACGAAGACAAGATGATGAGGAGGTTCTGCATGGCAACGAGATCGTTGCGCTCGTCGACCAACAGCTGATCGTCGATGCGCGCGTTCGTGTTTGGCTCGCAGCATCGCGGCCATGCCATACGCTGATTTCTCTGTTTCATTTGTCCGCCCGTCAATCTCGACCTTTTTCGATGTTGACGACTGACAGCCACGAGTTAGAAAGACGAAACTTTGTTAAGCCCGATTAAATCTCGCTGGGTTTACAAACGCGGCACGCAACGCGCTCGTATTTATTGCCATATAACTCCTCGCCCCCTTCTTATCGCTGCCCTAACGCCTGGAATAGATTTTCATTTGTTTGGACGATTTAAAGCTTTTACGGCATAGACGCTCATAGCCGCGTGCGCGTTTCCAAGCGACGGTATATCTATAGCAGTCTGTGCAGCGCATGCGTCTCTTAACCAGTCGATAGGACGCACCGAATGTGCTTCCAACACTATCCCGAATATTCTCTCTCCACTGTGACATCGCCTCCAGCGGCAACAACAGCAGCTTGTTTCCAGTTTCGAATTGGCTTGTCTACCACAAGATCCAATTACAATCGTCCCAATGAATGAAATGAACCTCTCTGCTTCCTCATAGAGAAAGCTTTGTTTTCATGAAAACATTTTTTTTTTGAGATTTTCATGTCAGGAGATTCAGAATGTTCCAAAACATCGAGAAAAATGGTTTGGAAAAAATGTGCGTGTGTAGGGTTGCGTGCGTGTGTGCGTGTGTGCGTGTGTGTGTGTGTGTGTGTGTGTGTGTGTGTGTGTGTGTGTGTGTGTGTGTGTGTGTGTGTGAGTGAGCAGGGCTTTGAAATTTCAATCACCTGTAACTCGAGAACCGTTCAACCGATTGGGCTAAAATTTTGTATACAAGTAGAGCAGCAGCTCGTCTTTGATCGATGCATTTTGTTTCGAGATCTAAGCACGAATGTTTATTTTATGGTTTTCGAATTTTTTCAAGAAAGGACGTGCGGACTCTAACTTTCGTAAATAGAGGCGATATTCTGCTAAATATCTCTGCAAATGTGAAGGTATTGCTGATGATGTTTGGCATTCAGTTTGACCGAAGTCGGATAAGCGATTCGGATTTTATGGAGTTTTGAAATTTTCAAAAAATTCACGTTTTTGCCCTAACTTTGGCTAAACATAAAATAGCGAACTCAAATTTTATCCATGAAATTTGTACCAAATTTGAACCCGATATATTAAAAACTGCGACGGTTATCGTGCTAACAAAAAATTTCACACACACATATTTTGTACAAATCATTTTTCCCGACGTCTTAAACCATTTTAAATATTCCGAAAAAAAAAATTTCATGAAAACGAAGCTTTCTCTATGAGGAAGCAAAACCAAAAATAATAAATAAGCAATTTGCAATTTTGTTATAAAACCGAGGATTAGAGGAAGGTTTTGACGGTACAGCAACTGGCGTATTTCAAGATTTATAGAATTAGTTGGACACTTTTTAAAGAGAAACTGAGAGTGTAAGCGTAGGTTAATCTGAATTAAGGAGATTTAGCTTCTCACAACGAGGAGATTTAAAAAAATGGAATTGTAAGCGGGTCATTTTTATACATCTAGATATTTTACTGAACTTTTGAATAATACAAATAAATACTATAAGCAAAACGAGGCTACAAAGTAAAACCTTCCACATAGCTTTTTTATATTTCTCAATGTATAAAAAAAAGTGCTGGATCATCACACGACTAATGCACTGAATGTGGTCTCAACACCACGCCAAATATTTTCTCCACCCTGACATCGACTCCAGCAGCAGCAGCAGCAGCAGCAGCTTGTTCCGAGTTTCGAATTGGATTGTCTGTCCACCACCAGATCCAATTACAATCGACCGAATTAATTAAATGAACCTTTTTTTTTAGAAAGACGAGAATTACAAGGATTTGGCGGTACAGTAACTGCAGAGTTTCTAAGACTTATAGAATTTGTTGAACACTTTTTAAAGAGAAACTAGCGCAAGCAAAAATGGATTTGATTAAGGGATTTTAGATCCAAGAATAATGAGATTTAAAAAAATTGAAATATGAAGCAGGTGAAACAGCAGCATTGTGAGACAGAGTATTTTTCTAGACTTTTAAATAATACGAATGAATAAAAAAAAAATGAGCATTCAAAGTAGAACTTTGTACACGCCTTATATTTCTCGATATCAAATAGAAACAAAACGTGGGTCGAATTTTCCGGAAAATCAGATCTGTAAATTCTGGAATCAGAAACGACCAAAAGTCACCTGTTCCAAAAAATCACAGTCAAAAGATTTAGAAAACGTGTTTTAGTGATAAAATAGATAATTTAAGAACGATAGTGAATGTGGAATTTCCTGTTCGGAAAATCAAATTAACGAATTCTAAAATTAAAAAAAAAACCAAATGTCTCTTTTCGATTATCATGAATTGGAAACAGTTTTTTAAAAATACATTAAGTTTAGATCAACTACTCATGTAACATAAAATTATTATACGGAGTTTTTTCGAAGACAAATTAGTAATTTCAGTTTGATCTTGATGCGTCCAGTGACAACGCAGCATAGTTTTGAGTTGGCTTGCGCGTCTCTCTCTCGCAAGATCCAATTAGAATCGACCGAATTATACTGGTACGAGGCTCTGCGTGCTGCTGTCTGTTGATGCAACGCGAGTTGAGAAGACGAGGTCGTGAAAACTTGGGCGCAGACCTCGTCTTAATTTGTGTAATATTTCACGAGCATTTTTATACACGCTCTTGTGGGTCACGCGTGGATCCCCAGTATACATATATACAGTGGAGAGTTTAGAGAGAATAATTGGTGGGGCAACTTCACCCTGGCTCAGCCCTATATAATTGATAATATACGCTTAAGCACGTGACTGCTACGCAACTGTTTATCACAACGATACATATAACAGACGCACTGGACTTGCGTGCTTACGAACAATGAGGCCAATGTAAAACAGCTTTAGTATGTCGGGAATGGACTCTCCATATTTTAAATATTACTTTTTCTACGATTTATTTCCAACCGTGATTTAATACTTGAAATATACATTTTTATTTATTTATTATTGGAGATTCTGTCAATATTATTTTCTCTGAGATTTATTTGCAAACGTTATTTAGTACTGAAAATGTATAATTCTTATTATTCATCATTGATGATTATTAAACTTTTCTGTTCATTCCATAAGCTCATTAATTACAAGATCATATTGTCAAAAATCCAATCAAAGAATTGGAACGAAGACGATTTTGCTACGTCAGAATTTAGAAAATAAAGTCTTAGCATTTGGATATTTAGCAGTGCGGCAAAGAAATTGTTTATCCTATCAGAAGATTTGATCAGACGAAGATCCTATCATTTTAATTTCTTTCCGAATATGTAATATGTGAAGTTAAACAAAATATCCGATAGAAAGTTACGTTATAGAAAATAATAATAATGCGTGTATTAGAATAGAATAAATTGTGGGAACTCAAACAAAGAATACCACTTTTCAATGAGAAGTTCCCATATATTTGCTTGCTGTATTGTTGAACGATTCCCAAGAGACAAGCCGAAAAAAAGTAGGCTCGGTAAGAGAAATTATAATACTTTAACTATGGTCGTTTTAGTGGCCGGTATATAATGTAGTCTCTCGAGCGAATCGAATCGATATAACGTACGCAGAGACTCGTCGGGTTATTAGAACGGTACTGATACGTACGCATCAGTGATCAAAGTGTATCGACCTGTCGGCACGCCGAACATCATCACCACCAACCGTAACATGATATTTTATCATCCATCAAAAGTTATACATGACGCAATAAAAGGTTTTTTTTCTAACGAACCCATTAAAATTGGCGCAGAATTCATTTCCCGTAAAAAAAACGTTATTGAAATTTCTAATAGAAAATAAAGAGGACATAATGGCTGTCTTAGTTTATCTCTATTCATCTAATTTTTTCGTATTTTTCTAATGAATGAGGATTTTAAAGAATTTCCGGTTTTATTTTAGGAAGATTTCTGAGTTGCCGATGTTCGTTTGTATTTCAGGAACCATTTTTATAGATGTTTTGGACCATTTTGACCAGCTTTATTTCGAAATTTTAGAAAGTATAGTATCTTGAACAATTTGATAAATTCATCGCATAGAAAAAACATTATTTTCGAAAAGGCTAATAGAAAATAGATATGATCAAAAATCATTATCGTTTAATGTTGTCTAGGTTAATGCCTATTCGTCTATTTTTATGTGATTTTCTATTGAAACAGATTATTTTTTAGTATTACTTTCACTTTAGGAGGTGGCGAAATTGCTGATATCTTGGAGAATATTTTCTAAACTATTTTTGTAGAAGTTTCGAACCACTTTGACCAGCTTTATGTAAAAATCTAAAAAACAATTGTTTCTTGACCAATTTAATCGAATTTATCTCGTATAAAAATCATCGTTATCGAAAAGGCTAATGGAAAACAGAAATGAACAAAAATCTTTATCGTTTTATGTTGTGTAGGTTTATTTCTATTCATTTTTTTTGCGATTTTTCAATGGATCGGAATTCTTAAGAAATTTAAGTTTTATTTCAAGTGGTTGCAAAATTGCAGACATTTGTTCAAGAATCTTTTCTAAAAGTTTTCTCGATGGTTTATATTATTTTAAGTAGTTCCATTAAAAAATCTCGGAACGAATTGTTGCTTGACCGATTTGCGTGGATCAACTTGCATGTTTTCATGGTGTAATGGTTGGTGTGGTTGGCAATGCGAGGGTTAATTCGCATGTTTTTATCGTCTAATGGTTGGTTTGGTTGAGAAGCTGAGTCTCTTGAAGCAGCAGCTGTCTTCGCGCACATATGCAGCTGCAAAAGCAACAGCACATGTAATATCCCGTTGTCGAAAACTCGGAGAAGTTTCTTAAGTACATCGTGTGCTTGCGGCACGTTTCTACCGGTGTATCATTATTATTACTCGTAACAGAGATTATTGTGGTTTGCGCACTCGCAATAGCTTTAAAAGTCAAGGAACGTGGAAAAATAATCTGAAACACATTATTTTTCTGTTTATCATATTCTTAATTTCGTTGAATAACTATTAAATATCTTTTCAACTTTACATGTAAATTTTTTTTAAGCTTCAAAATCTAATCCATTTCAAACAAATATTTAAATTCCTACTCTTAACTTCGTTGAATATTATTTAAATATATTTTCAACTTTACGTTTATACTAAAAAAATTCAGAATTTAATTACCATAAGTATTTCAGTTCATTACAACTAACAGAGATTATTGTGGTTTGCGCGCTCGCAATTGCTTTAAAAGTCAAGAACTGTACAAAATAGTATATTACGACACGAGTGCGATGAAACTTTTTCTAACGAGGGTGAGTTTTGCAGCCGAAGGCGAGTGTTGCAATCAAGCGAGTTGAGAAAATATTCCTCGCACGAGTTTTGTATACAATTTTATTCCACTAGTGCGAGAAGTGCGATTTCTCGCACGTGAAGCGAACTGGAGTTTCTCGCACTAGTGCACGAAGTTGCATAAATAATCTAAAACATACCGACACTGGCGGTAGCGCAGTTGGTGTGCGGCACTGGCGATTCAGTGGGAAAGGCGGTATGAAACCATATCATGAAAATAAGAAAAAAAATTACTTTTTTACAAATAAAAACTAAAACATATTATTTATCTGTATATCCTATTCTTATTTTCGTTAAATATCTTTAAATATATTGTCAACTTAACATGTAACTTTTTTGGGTGGGGACCAACTGAGCACCTCTCCAGTCGGCACGAGAATAACTTTGCATAAAAAGTGTACACCGAACGACTGTACACGCAGACAGCTCTACACGAAAAAACTCCACGCCGAAAACTTACCACGCGCAACTGTGCACGAAGATCGGTGGTAGACAAAATGTATGAACCGTTGAACTGTACACGCGGATAACTGTACACGAAAAAAGTAAACACCCAAAACTGGACACCGTATAACTCTACACGGCGCCAAGTCTATGCAAAATGTTTAAACGGAGCAATTGCACACGGAGTTAGCTCCACACTATAAAACTCAACACCGACAACTTTACACCGCCCAATTATCGAATTTCGGCTCGAAACACTCGATGCGCCGAAAAGTCGGCACCAGAAACTCGACACCGAATAGTGGCGTTTTCGGTGTTCGACTTTTCGAACTTTCGGCGTGTTGAGTTTATGTTTCGTTGTTTCGAGTTTTCGGTGCCGACTTTTCGGTGTCGAGTTTTTTGTGTCGTATTTTCGGCGTCGAACTTCCGGTGTGTCGAGTTTTTCGTGTCGACTTTTCCGTGCCAAGTTTTTCGTGCCGAGTTTTTGGTGTGGCGTTTTTTCGTGTAGAGCTGTATGCGTGTTCAATCGTTCGGTGTACTTTTTGTGCAAAGTTATTCTCGTGTCGACTTGAGAGATGCCCAGTTGGTCGCCACCCAAAACATTTAAAAAATTGTAATACGCATATTCAAAAAAAAATGGCGCACTAGAAGGAGCTTCGAATGCCTCGCGGGCTTCCAGGCGTTGAGAAAATCGACTTGCGCCTAATGAAGGGTTAAAACACCGTGTGAATCACAGTACAATTTCTGTGAGAGTTCCCAGAGTCTCCGTATGAGTATACAAGGGCACAGGCTGTACTTAATCATAATCTAGATTGCTTATAGTCCTGAAATAGGAAGTTACAAAATGGCAGCAGCGTCTATAGGTGCTCAACGTTGAGTATAGCGCTCGAGTACTGAGAACCGAGTCAATTGCCCCTTGAAACGAACTTGGATCCCAAACAGTGTCCCCACCACCGGCTACCGTGCTTTACGAGCAATTTTCATTGTCGCCGCCCATCTATTTTCGTTCCGAGCGTCGTCATTGGCGACGAGTTGATTTTCCCGTGCCAACTTTCAGCTTCGCAGGGAACGCACGGCTGCCGACGAGTGCAACACGCAAGGACATTTTTCGAACGTGTATGGCAACAAACTATGCGTTTATACCTATTATAGCAACAATGAGCTCACTTCTCACTTTCTTTTTTCATCTGTCTTTTCTTGTGGCTTAACAATGTATTTCCATGTTTATATGATTCATAATTTGATTGCCGCTTCAGTGTTCCAATAATAGCCTTTCGGTGCGCCATGTATTTTTTTGGGGGAAAAATATGTATTCTATTCCGCAACTGCGAAAGATGCAACCATTAAAATTGTGCGCGGTTCGTGACTATGTTGCGGTCATAATAATCTGAAATTGGCGTGTGTTTAAGCCATTGACAACCAATCAGGATGTTTTAAAAATGGTTTCAGTTTTCGATATTTCGACTTTCGATATGCTATGTCCTTTCCAAGAGAGGATTTGTCTCTTCTTATGATCAAACATTATATTTACATGTGTATACAATTCCTCATTTTACGCGAATCTATTTCTGCTTCAGGGTTTCGACATAATCACTTTCGATGTGCCATGTCTCTTTTTTGGAAAAAAAAAATGGAATAAAAGAATAGAAAATTTGTTTTTGGAAGAAAAATGAATTCTAATTCCCAAGTGCGATGAAAACAGCATTTTAAAAAGCGCGCCATGCGTGAACCTGCAGTGATTACAACAGTCTGAAGTTGGCTTTTTGTCAAAGCCATCGACGACCAATGAGGATGCTAAGAAGGTGCCTTTAGTCTTCGATATTTCGAGTTTCGATGTGCTACGTCTTTTTTAAGAGAAGATTAAAAATGATTTTTTTAATGTTTATACCATTCGTCATTTTACGCGACTCTATTTCCGCTTAAGTGTTCGATATGATTGACTTTCGACGTTCCATGATTTTTTTTTACGGAGAAAAAAAGAAAGAATAGAAAATATATTTTCGGTAGAAAAATGTATTCTATTTTACAACTGCGATAAAAACTGCAATTCAAAAGGCGCGCCACGCGTAATTCTGCAGCGATTATAAGAGTCTGAAGTTGGCTTTATGTCAAAGCCATCGACGGCCAATCAGGATGCCAGAAAAGTTGCTTCAGTCTTCGATATTTCGGCTTACGTTGTGCCACGTCTTTCTTAAGAGAAGATTGTAGCGTAAGAACCGAGGCACGAGTGAGAGAAGCTCTCTTCGTAAGAGCATTTGTCACGCTTGTGTTGATGCGGCTGTTAGCTTTGCGGTGATACCCGAGAACCCAATAATGTTAATGAGTCATAGTGAAGTAAAGTTACGGCCCTTTGAAGTCATAATATCATAAGCGTTTCGATATAATTATTTTATAATCAATATTGATTGTAATAATTCCATTATCAAATGTCAACATTATAATTGCATCAACGTTTCGATATAATTATTTTGTAATGAATTAAAAAAAATTTCATTAAAAAAAGCTTAAAAGGGTTTAAAAGTTTGCGAAATTTTTTTTTATCATATTAGTACTTTAAGCTTACTCATTTTCGGAGCCATTGCAAGCATTTAAAAGTTAAAGTGCCTGAAATACCGTGGAATTCCTCTTCCACGGTTTCTATTGTGAAAACTAGCAATGCTTTAGGACATAATTTCTTTGAGTTGGGGTATCTCTATGAAAAAAGAATGAATAAATGTGATATTCATGCTTTATTCTAATTTTCTTAATATCAAAATTGAATGTAATAACTTTCGTTTAGAAAACCAATAGAAACAGTATTAGAATGATCTAATCTTATATTTTATTTAGAAGTAAAATCAGTATCAGAAGTAGAATGAAGTATCAGTGAAGACCATGGAATGTAGTGTTCGGCATACATCAGATATAAAATTGAACTCTAGACACTATATAGCCACTTTTTTAAAATCATTTAAGAATCCCGTACTTCGGCACAGATAAAGTACTTTATTGGCACTTAGAGCTCACAGCCTCGAAATAGAAATGGCCGTCCGTCTGTCTGACGCAGCTAAAAAGAAATATGTTAATTTCTTGATCAATATGCACAGAGGCACCGCAACAATATTTTGCTAAAGTTTTAAGTACTAATTGTCGAAGAATTTAACGATAATACTAACGACAAAAGTTCTATGCGAAAACGTGATCAAATTTCCTTACATTTTAGACAATGAAAAATGTCCTCCTTTTCTTACTTTCTTTTTTCTCATGAAAAGCTGAGAATTGCTCATTGGTGTAAATATACCTCATTTTCTAAGTGGGTTATTTAGATATACATTTTTTTGCGCCCAATAATTTAAAGACCCGGTTTTTTTAAAGTTCTTCCGCCTGCCATATTAAAATAAATTAATAACCGTCAATATTTGCACCACTTATCATATTTTCGCAACGATATCGACCTGCTTCTCTCACAACACCAACGGGAGTATTAGTTGCCTTTTGCATAACACCGTGATCTTATTTTCCCGGTTATTATGTTCAAAAAAGTATTCGTTGTTGAATAATAATATTACGACACTGTAGAAAAATTTGCTTGAAAATTAAGGTACCTTTACCGAAAGTGTTAATTCATAAACCGTCATTTAAATTTCAAGCACGAATGTATTGAAAATTGTAATTGAAGACAGAAGAAAAAAAAAATGTGTTTTATTAGAATCGCAGTGACTTTTTACTTCAAACTCAATGTACGTCAAATATTTCTGATTATTATACATAAAATAAATGTACGTTTCACTAAAAGTATAAAAATTTCCAACCACTTTTTTTAATTCATAAAGGGTATTTTCATTTTTTCAATACAATTTAAAAAATTTCTAATCATGTGATTGTAAAGTGTAGATTTATTTCCATTTTCAATTATCAGCGTGAATTTTTTAAAAATTAATTGTGCGTCTTACTTTTCGAATAAGAGTCACAGAAATATAAGTCATAACGCATACGTAAACTCAACAAACTTTGCCGTCAGATTTCAGTTCATTGTAACAATTTTAAAGTACCTGTAATTGATTAAAACAATTACGTGACAAGATTGGGATATCGAGAAATAAAAATTTCCTAAATTTACAGTGAGGTATATTAATTTCGAAAAAGAATTGGAAATTTACTGCACTCAGTACTTGAATCACGTAGTTTCAATTACAACGTATGTAAATTTCATAAGCCTGAGTACATTCAATTTCAAGCCTTTTCTTACAGCGTGAGGCGCCTATAAATGTTAGACCGCTCATTTGAAGCATAATTTCAGAGCCATATACGATAACAAAATACAGATTTCCCATGAATGGTTGTCTACGTTTAGACGTGTATGCTTACAAACTATGAATTTATAGCTACGAACAACAATGTGCACGCTTCGCTCGCACTATTTTCCTTTCATTTGTCTTCCCTTATAGCTTAATATGATATTTACTGTTTATACCATTCGTGATTTTACGTGACTTTATTCCTACTTTGGTGTTTCAATATAATCGATTTTCGATGTGCCATGTTTTCTTTTTACGAAGGAAAATGGAAGAAAAGGGACAAAACTTTACAAATTGCTTTCTCATTATTTTTGGTTTTCCTCACAAAGCTACCTCTCTGAGCAAGTATATCAATCGATTTTGGCTTCCTCATAGAGAAAGCTTTGTAATAATAACCAAATATAATGAGAAAGCAACTTGCAAAGTGCACCTTCGCAGCTTTATTTCATCAAAGTTATGTTTTGGAAAAAATTGAACCACATAACAAATTGTAACGAAAGTGCGTACCTGTTTTTGCTAAATACACGTATTGAAAAGTCTGAATTTTGACTTCGCTATCTTATGTTTTGTTAAGGTTAATGCAACATCATTTTTCCAAAACTTAAATTCTGACACATTCGAACCATATTGCATATTATGACGAAACTATGTACTAATTATCGCTCAATAGTGCCGACTTTATTTATGAAATTAGAGTTCGTTGTCTCATGTTTTGTCAAGGTTAGGGCAAAAACGTGATTTTTTCGAAAATTTTCAAACTCTATAAAATCCGTGGTATCAGGAAAAAATGGCCGGGGAAAAATTTCCGATCGCATAAATGGCCGGGAAAAAATGGCCAGAGAAAAAAGGCCGATGAAAAGAGTTTGATCTTAATAGACCTTGAAAAAAACGAATCCCATTGTTGTACACGGCCGCAATCATGTTTGTGACATTGAATTAATTTTAAAAAAACAAGTCCCTGAATCGGATGAAGTTGAAGGCTAAATCGGATTGATCGGAAACCCCGAACCTGCGAATCTAGTGTAGCGTTAGTGTATCTATCGTTGTGGATGCGTTGTCTAATATATGCGAGTTTGATGCGTGTGTGTGGCTAGAAGAGGTGGAGGGGGGGGGCGACGGGGTGAAGGGTGAAAGCCCCTTCTGGGGAGCAGGGGTGGAGCCCCGCTGGGGGGTCGGGGGGCGAAGCCTTACAAGACTATGTTTGTTATTGTCTCTAAAATTTGTTGTCTTCTAATATAATATAATATAATATTTTCTGATCAATTTCGTTGTGTGTTTTTCAATGTGTTTTTCCGTCGGCCTTTTTTTCCCCGGCCATTTATTCCATCGGCCATCTTTTCCTCGGCCATTTATTCCATCGGCCATCTTTTCCCCGGCCATTTTTTCCTAGATTCAAAATCCGTATCGCTTTTCCGATATCGGTCATATTCAATACCAAACAACATTAAGAGTACCTGTACTTATGAAGAATTATTTGGGGAAATATTATCAATTTTACAAGAACTAGAGCGCACACGTCCTTTTTTGAAAAATTTCAAAAAGTCATAGAATAAAATTTTCTGCATACATTCCGTAAAAAACTGCATCAATCAAAAACGAACTGCCGCTTTATTTGTGTGCCAAACTTGAGCTCAATCGGTTGAACGGTTCTTGAGTTACAGGTGATTGAAATTTCGAAGCACACGCGCCCACACACACACATTTTTCCTAAACCACCTTTCTCGTGTTTCGGATTCCCCTATGAGAGAGCAAAAGAAAAAAACAATCTGTTTTCGGAAGAAACATGTATTCTATTTAAAACTACGAAAAAACAACGATTCAAAAAGCGCGCCAGACATGATCCTGCAGCGATTGTAACAGTCTGAAGTTGGCTTTATGTCATAGTCATCGACGATCAATAAGAATGCTGGAAAGATGGCTTCGTATACCTATATAAACACGATATTTGCATGTTTATACGATTCGTGACTTTACATAACTCCATTTCTGCTTCAGTGTTTCGATAAAATCGACTTTCGATGTGCCATGTAATTTGTTTTACAAAGAAAAATGAAACAAAGAAATGAAAATCAATTTTTAGAAGATAAATGCATTTCATTTCAGAACTGGGAAAAAAAATTCAAAAATCGCGCCACACGTGATCTGCAGCGATTATAACAGTCTGAAGTTGGCGTTATGTCAAAGCCATCGCCGACCAATCAGAATGTTTGAAAATCGGCTTCAGTTTTCGATATTTCGACCCTTGATGTGCCATGTTTTTTTTTTAAGAGAGGATTGCAGCGTCGGAACAGAGGCAAGAGTGAGAGAAGCTCTCTTTGCAATAGCATTCGACACGCTCGTGTTGCCGCGGCAGTTGGCTCTACACCGATAATACTATAATTAGGTTGATCGTGTAACGGTACGTACGATCCACTCGAGAGAATGGTAATGACGGTTTGGCCATCGTTTGCTCATGCTACATGTACTATTAGACGATGTAGATATTAATCGCACGGCTCTACCGCGAGCTGTTGTCAAAGAAAAAAAATGTTCAGGCGCGATCGAAAGGAGTAAAAGATTCGGAATAACCGCTGGTTCATCGGCGTACGGGGAAGGAAGAGGCGAACGCGGACCACCTACTTTTGTTCCAGCCTCCGCGCGTACACCACTTGAATTCTACCGTTCTCATCTTCTGAAGCCGGCAAGCACGCGCTGAATCTCTTAGCTCGCGATTTTACTCGCACTTGGCGGAGTACAGATATACGGGGCATTTCCTGTTAATTTCCGGCTGCCTCATATGTTTGTCAATATTTTTCGTTATATGAGTGATTCCAATTCCACCGAAATTCAGCTACCAAAAATGTTTTTTTTCCACAAAATATTTTCTAAAAATCAGATTTTGTTATTGTAAAAAGTTCACCAAATTTCAATACGATCAAATAGAGGTTCCATGAGATATTAGGATTTTTTCGTTTTTTTATTAAAACGTCTCTATCTTGGGACAGTTTCATCGTAGTTTCATCGAATGGCCAATTATCGGATTCAAGAGAGTCGAGGAATATGTCGGCGTGTTGGTGGACAATGCTTTATTTATTCATTACATGCTTTCTGATCTTCTCATATCATCAAAATTTTTCTGACTTTCTCATATCTACATTTTATCTACATTTTTTTCGGCCTTCCCATATTTCCAAATTTCGCTGACCTGTTCATATATTTGTCAATATTTTTCTAACCCCATTCAGGATATGAAAAATTCTGATAAATTTATTTATCCGAATTTCTGTAATATCATGAAAAATGTTTTTTTTTAAATCGTATTTACACAATCGTTAGGTCTATGCATCAATTCCATAAAAATATATCAAAGCTATAACAATCGAGATTCGAGAGTAAAATTTTTTTGGTGAATAATCCATAGCGAATTGACATAGAATGTCGATTGCGACGTATATTCGCACAAGAGAGCGATGGACCGGAGGGGGTTTGAGCGCCTTCTTGAACGCCAACAAGTGCCACATTTCAGTCGAATGAATTAAACGTAAATTTAAGGTTGGCGAAGATGTAAGAAGCGGAAAGAGAAATCTGGCACTGTAGGTCGAGCAAGAAACGTGTCAGGTGTCTACGCTTATTCGTTTGGCCGCGATCCTTATTTACTTAAGGCTTCCAAGTCTCGGCCCTTTCAAGTACCCACTTGGAGAAAAAAAATATAGACAAGATAGTAGCACTATTTCATTTTCGTATGTATGTTCACTCTGACAAGTGGACATGAGCTTTTTTTATATGTATTTAGATATAAATGTTTTACCTTCATGACATAATTATTGTTAGCTTAATTTTTTTCTGTTAAAAAAATAATGAATGTTATAATAAAGTAGCAAGCTTGTCGGAATTTACGGTATAAAATCAACATAATTTTGTATTATTATTTAGAGACCCTAAGAATAGTAATAATTTTTAGGGTTTTTGTAAAAAAACATTTCTTTAACATTCTTTTGTAATCAAGCTTAACTATAATGATTTCATTATAAAATTCCAATGCAATGTTTTTATAATTATTTTTTAATTCATTAATTTCAGTTTTGGGAACTAGTAAAATTAGGTAACAATATATATTGTATATTTAATCTTAAATGATGAAACTAAAATTACTGATAAAATCTATCGACGGACTATAATTTAAGTGTTCACTATGGTTCACTATATATAAAGGAATGCAAGGGGCACTTCGGGGAAGGGGAAGGGGAAGTTCGGAACGTCAGGATAAAAATGACAGTCTGGTCTGACGCCAGATTTTTAAAAAATATGGTAATTTTCAATCACTATGCATAAAGTCATCACAACATTATTTTACCGTATTTGTAATTGTTGAAAAATTGAGCGATGCCTTTTTTTATGCATGAATATGGAAAAAAAACTCCTTTTACGTGTTTTTTTTCAATGAATGAGAAATATAAAAATTGATAAAAATCAATGTCCGCATTGCTTTCTATATTTTATATCAGAGCAAAAATTTAAAAAATAAAACAGTTCTGGTAATTTGGAACAAAAATATTGGTAAACCGCATAATCTAAATAAATGAAGTGCCTAAAATCACGAATCGTTTCACGACGAATTAATCCATGTGTGCTTCCATGACCATTATTCTGGATTACCCACCAAGTTAGAGGGTCCTATTAAGGGCAGGGCAACGATTTAGCAATAGCAGTTGGATTATGGGTAAGCCAGACACGAGCTCTTGATGCTAACGCATATTAAAGGGGGGGCTTGTCTGTACAGTCTCGTTAAAAGTGAAGTGCATTGATTTTTATTCATATATATAGCAACTGAAAAAAAAAAATTCTGGGAAATAAAAAAACACATAAGGGCATTGAAAAAAGAGAAATTGATGAACATGCATATTAATCCAATCGTTTTCATGCTGTTGATTTGGTAATTTTGTCCAGTTACAACTGGCAACATAATATTTTAAACTATTTATAATATATTGTCCAAAAAAATCACTGAATCTTATAATTTATTAAAGTGAGATCAATTAACACAAGGCAACTTTTTTTTAAGATTCTAGAAATTTTGGACACAATTTATTTCCCAAAACGAGAAATGGAACTTCTACAAATTAGGTTATTTAGTTTTTAAGGAATGAAAAATTGTAATCCACAAATTCTATTAAAAATTGACAGTGGAATTTCTTCATAAACATCTTGAAGTTTTATCTTACGAAACAAAATGCATTTGTGCATAATTTTTTATTTTCACAACGAAGAACGATCTAAACATGAAAAAAAAATATTAGAGAATTAATATAATATATTATCATAGCAACTCGTTAAAGGGTTCTTAAACGCTTGATATAAAGTATATATATATATATATATATCGAACCATTGAAGGATAAATATAAAGTATTAACCGGTTAAAGGTTTAATATCGAATACTTTTCACTCGCAACCTAAGATAAATGAATTTTTGTTTTGCTTTAATTTCTTATAAAAATTAACTATTTTTTCTCCAAATTTAATGACGCTTCTGAAGAGACTGTACCGTATGAGCGGTGAACGCAGAGCAGACTGGCTGCGCTGTTGATGCGAGAACGGCGAAGCGAGGGAGAAATGAGAAGCGTCAGAGGTCTATAGTATTTGCAGCAGCGCTAGTGGTAGTAGTAGTAGCTAGTAGCGGCGACTATAGTGATAGTGGTAGTTTACAGTGCCGTTGTAGTTTAGTAGTAGCGTCCACGGTGGGATGGTCCAACCTGCAGAGGGCAAAATGTGGTGGGAGAGGATGGAGAGGCCTCAGGGCATTCGGTGAGAGTGACGAGGAAAACGGATGACCCACTGCGTCTAGCAGCCAGCCAGCATCCTGTTATGTATAGGATGCGCCGTCTGATGTACGACTCACTATAGATATATTTTTGCATACGTAAATTTATGTCTATGCGACACGTGAATGCACTCATACAAATATTTAAGGGGGCCAAAACAAAAAACCATTGGATTTTTTATTATTTTTTCGCCCTCTACGGAGCCCATAAAAATAGGACTGGTTTTAAATATACTTAAATAACATTTTTTTTTTTTTGGTACATGAAATATATTTTTTTTAATATACTTTTCTTTCGGCATGTGGCGAAATAGATGAAATATAGATAGACATTTTTGAAGTTTTATAAACAATATACATTTTTAGATGCGTCACCTGATGTACCACTAACTATATTCTTGCTTACGTAAATTTATACCCATACGACACGTGAATGTATTTATACAAATATTTCAAGGGCCCAAAATAAAAAACAATTGGGTTTCCAACTTTTTTTCGTCCTCTATGAACCCGATAAAAATATGAATGTTTTACGTGTATTTGCGACACGCGAATGCACATATATGCACATTTAAAAAATTTCCAACATTTTCATGATTAATATTAAAATAAGTATATTTCAAAATATACTTGTGGATATTACATTTTTTGTGGAAAATTTCTTGTTATATGTTACATATTTTTCTTGATTCATAGAAACAAACGTTTCCATATTTTTTCAAATTTTTCCGCTCCATTCTTCAACAATTTCTAATAAGTAATCTTTTTAATTGTTTGTGGTCGGTCTCGTTGAAATTTGAACTTTTTCTCGTGTTTCTACTTTTAGCTGTTTCAAACAATTTTCACAAACATTTATCGATATATACTTGCGGCTTTTAAAAATTTAATTATTACCATGCCAACATATTTCTCTACATGAACGGCGGGTTTATAAATATGTACATACTTTTTTTGTTTTTGTATGAATAAATTGAATGTGCATGTGTGTCGAAATTCCGGAGGTCTATATTATTTTTCTTGTACCTATTTCTTCAACTTGACGTTCTCTCCTGCATCAGATGCATCAGACTTAGTTATGAATGCATTCGGAGAGCCATGAGAGACTGTATATCGGCTTGAAGCTGTTGCGAGATTCTGCATCGCCTCGCGCTGCTGTTGCTGCGGAATCTCGTCCCACATATCGAAAAAACGTATGCGAACGAGAGGAACACCTGCCGGTCGAGGCTTAGCGCGCGTGCAGAAAGCAGAGATTCGAGACTCTTGACTTTCGGCACCTGCCCGCACTGCTATTATTACAAGTGGACCATTTTATGGTCCCACATTGCTCGCACCTTTGAAGCACTTCATGACCACTTTTTCAAGTAGTACACACTGTAGATGAGAACCGACTTTTTTTTCATCACTCTCTCCGAATTTTATTTTCGGGCATGCACCGAAAGCTTATTTCATACCAATTTGCCAATAATTTATAAACATTTTTTTTGCATTAAGGATTCAAAATTTTTTAGAAGAAAAATATTGTCTGCCATATTTTTATAAGTAACAGGCCATATACATCATCCAATATATTATTCGATATCATTTTTTGTGGATTTCTGCGGATTTTATGGTGAATTTCAAAAGTGACAGAAAGTTTTTTGTTATCTTGGAGAAATGCGAAGACAGTTTTTCTTAACAATTCCTCTTTTTATGAAAAAGGTTTTTGTGCTATCCCATTTGTTGCAACTCCTTCTTTTATCATTTACTTCGAATTTTATTTTCGTGTATGCACCGAAAGCTTATTTCATGCTAATTTGCCCAATTATTTATATACATATAAATTATTAGCAATAAACTAAGATAGGTTTGTTTGGAACAATTCTATAAAAAATTAATCCACAATATCTGGCATCCTACTTCGGGATTTTATAGCGTGGGAAACGGATATCTGTTTTAATAGCACATTAAAAGACTGTAATTACAGTATTTCGAACATAACAGTCTTTTAAATGGCCGGGAAAAAATCGATAAGTATAGCAGATTGAGTATCGAACTCTTACTAGGCGATAGATAACTGAAAATGACCCCAGCAAAATTACTGAGCCTTACTTTCAACAACCGTCATTAAAAAGTAATTATCGTAAAAGTCTCTTCGAACTTAACCTATTACTATCATCATTATCGCTTTGTTGTAATAAAGTTTCACGGGATGAAGTAAAATTGTCGGAATAAACACAGAAAAATGAAACAACAAAATATAACTGAATTATTTTGATTAATAAAAAAAATAGCACCTTTTACATTTCTTAATTAATTGTCTATTTCTGGGTAAAAATAACCGAGAGTATTTAGTAACATCAAAATGCAAAACTAATTCCATTATTTTACTGTTTCTATAAAATGAAAAGATAAAGTTCAAAGTAGAAAAATTTCATTTCGCTCGCATGTCATGAAATTAATGAATTTTATAATAGAAATTTTGGAAATTAAAAAATCAATACAATTGACTATAACTCACCTCAAAAAGTTTATTAACTTCAACATATCGGTTATGCATAAAAGCTCTCAATCAATCAATCTTAGTCAATTAATTTCTCAATTTTTTTTCACCTGCACCAAGCTTCTTTTTTCCGTTCTGTATAAAATGGAAAAAAATCTGCTCCAGGTCAAAAATTTAATTTCGTTGGCATGTTATGAAATTAATGTAGCCTATAATAGAAACGTTGAAAACTTTTCAATTCAAATAATTCACCACAACTCAGCTGCAAAAAAAAACATTAATTTCAACATAGTAATTATTCATAAAAACTTTCAGCCGGTTAATTAAATTTTTTTAATTTTCGCTTTACCATCACACAAGTTTCTGTACATATTTCGAGACACCCAGTATAGAGTATGAGACCCGCGGGTCCTTGGTCCAGCATCCAGGCAGAGTCCTTTGCTGTTGTGAGCAAAGGAGCGACTAGACGTTCGATCCGCAGGTAAAAGGGCTCCCCGGGTCCGGTCCGGGTCCCTTTTCGTTCTTTTGTACGGTCGAGGGCTATCGATCCCTGCTTAATCCCGTGCTCGAGGGATTTTTCAGAGTCGGTGAAACTCGCAGACGTTCGCGTTATGTCCAAAGCTCCACAATGTCTGAAGCAAATCGTTCCTTTATTCCATTTACAGAAAATATTTTTTACAAAAAAATTATGACCAGCCCTAACAATTTTTCTTAAATTTTGCTTACGAATAAATTTGCTTCGAGCTTCAAACCCCGTTCGAGCTTCAATAGCTCCACTGTTCCCGGTTTTACCTTTATTCTATTGTAAATATTTTATAGAAAATTTATGAAGAACCCCAACGGTTTTTGCTTCCCTATAGAAAAAGCTTCGTTTCCAGGAAAAAAAAAAAAAATTTCGCGGTTTTTATGTCAGAACATTCAGAATTATCCAAACATTAAGAAAAGTGTCCGTATGTGTGTACGTACGTATATGTGTGTGTGTCAGTGTGTGTAGGGCTTCGAAATTTCAATCACCTGTAACTCGAAAACCATTGAACCGATTGAGCTGAAAGTTTGTAGGCAAGTGAAGCAGCAGTCCATCGTTGACTAATGCCTTTTCCTTTCAAAATTTGTGCAGAAACTTTCATTTTATAGCTTTTCGGTTTTTTTTTTTTTTTTAAAGAACGTGCACGCTCTACCTTTCGTAAAAATGGCTATACTGTGCTGAAGAATTCTCCATACGTGTAAATTCTGTTAATGTTGTTTGGTATTGAATTTGACCGAAATCGGGGAAGCGGTTCGGATTTTATAAAGTTTTGAAATTTAAAAAAAAATCACGTTTTTGTCCTAACTTTGGCAAATGATGAGATAACGATCTCAAATTGGATACATGAAATCAGTACAATTCAGCGATGATTAGTACATGGTTTCGTGATAATCTGCAATGTGGTTTAATTTCTTAGAATTTTAGATTTCACAAAACATGATGTTATTGCAATAACTCTACTAAAACAAGAGACAGCGAACTCAAATTTTATACATGAATTCACTAGTATTCAGCAATAATAGGTACACATCTGCGTCATAATTTATTAAGTAACTCAAGTTTTTCAGAAACTTAACTTTGATTACTATTATTTGGAACAGGGATGCAAAGTAGAATCTTGCACACTGTTTCCTAATTAGTTTTTGCTTTTTACAAAGCTTCCTCTATGAGGAACCCAAAATTAATAAATATACTTTCTCATAGACGTAGGTTTTTCAAAAGTTTAGAATATTGAGGACTTTTTCAATTTCGCTTGCAGGTAAATTCCCAGCAATTCAAGCATCAATGACTCTACCGTTTAAAGCTAATCGTACTTTTATCCATTATAAATATCATATGAATTTTTTGTTGACACCCCCTAATAATTTTTCTTTAATTCTGCTTGCAGTTAAATTGACACCAAGGACCAAGAGGAAGAAAAACCAGAAAATCGATTGGGACGATTTCTATTGGGAAATCTATAAGGCGTAAAATCGAAGAAGGTGGAAAAAGATACGAGGGCGTTTGAGGCGAGTTCCTGATGCGAGGCAAAGGGAGAAGAACGAGATAGGCGAAAGGCCGCTCGTAGTATTATCCAAAAAAGTGTGGAAGGAAGGAATGGGTGCCGGGATGGGGAGGAGCGGCACGAGCGGCGGAGGTTTGCTCGAGGCACTACCCACGGGTACACCGCTTCATGTTGCGATGCTGGGACTCGACAGTGCTGGAAAAACCACCGCTCTCTATCGTCTCAAGTTCGATCAGTACCTGAATACGGTGCCTACTATTGGATTCAATTGCGAGAGAGTTCGAGGCGGTATTGGAAAGGCAAAGGGTCAGTAATTATCACTTGCGATAATCTGTAAACTATAGCATTTTATATTTATTCAATAGACAATAGGATTATATTTTTACTCGTGAAAATGAATTTTACACCGCAAAATAAATTATTGCATATAAAAATAATTTTTTGCCTATACTAATGAATTTTGGCAAATAAAAATTGATGTTCATTTCGATATACCCTGAACTGTAAGATTTTTGAGTTTTTTTAAGCATCTCTGGTTGAGAATAAGAATTTATTGCAGCTATTCAAAAGCTAAGACATCACTTAATATTGAATATTATATGTTTTTTATTATATCTTAAACTTAATTAAGTTAGTGATCAATATTAAGTTTAAAAAGTTGAATAAAGCAAACGTCGTGATACACTTGATGTTTTTTTGATCAATTACATTATTCTCAACATTTTGTGAATTTGTTATTCACATTATTAAATACTAATGTGAATTTGTTATTCGCATTATTGAATATTAATGTGAATTTGTTATTCACATTATTGAATTCTAATGTGATTTATTTAATTCACATTAGTGAATTTGAGAATGAATTTTTTACTACGACATAAATTGTGGCCTATAAAAATTGATTTTGATCTCAATATATGCTGAAGTGTACGAGTTTTAATTAAGAATCTTTGATTGAGAATGAGGGTTAGCTGCAGCTATTGAAAAATCCAGACATCATATAATGTTCAATATTAAGTTGAAAAAGTTGGAAAATGCATAAGTCATGATATACTTTATGCTGAAATTTTTTTGTTTCATTTAATTCCTGTCAACATTTTTTAAATTTGTTATACACATTATTCTTTTTATATTTCGTTTGTTCCACTTTTACTTTTGATAGACAGTACTTAAATAACAGTCGACTGAAAATCAATTTGTCAGGACATTCGCCAGGCTTCTCAGAAGTTTAGAAAAGTAGGCTTTAAATTTTATAGTAAGTGGGTCATTGCTTGGAAATTAGTTAGGACGTTAATTTTTCGTTCGATCACAGGCGTGAGCTTTCTCGTTTGGGACGTCGGCGGACAGGAGAAGCTTCGACCACTCTGGAAATCATACACGAGGTGCACCGACGGTATTATATTCGTCGTCGATTCTTGTGACGCTGAGAGACTAGAAGAGGCGAAAATGGAGCTCACCAGGACAGCGAGGAGTCCCGATAATGCTGGTGTACCAATTTTAATTCTGGCCAATAAACAGGATCTACCTGGTAAGTTAAATTAATATACAAACTGAGCGGAAAAATTCTGAAGTCAATTAAATATTTAATGTCAATTTGAGATAACGCTTTTTCCAATCATTTATCAGTAAATATTCAATTGGATCTGTTTAAAAATTTGTTTCGCGTTTTAAGAGGTCATTAGCACACACTTCTTAATATTAAAAAAGCAGGTAAAGAAGTATAATGTCCCGCAATGAATATCACTGATTTTTTTTTTACTAACATAATCTCTCCATTCTCTCAAAGATAGTTTTACATAAAACTTTCAATTGAGAGAAATAGCTCAAAATATCAAAGAAAAATATAGCTTTCAACTTCAAAGTGAAAAATAGATTCAAATTCCACATTAAAAAATTGTTTTAAATTTCAAATGAGAACATGGTTTTAAAATTGCAAATAAAAGGGTTGCGAAGTGAAACTTTGTATATTGCTTCTTCATTAATTTTCACCTTTCGCAAAGCCGCCTCTATAAAGAACTTTTGGCTTCCTCATAGAAGAAGCTTTGAAAGATAATTATTCGCGAAGTAATGTGCAAAGCCGTACTTTGCATCTTTATTCTCTTATGTAAATCTCAAAGGTATAGAAATATGAGTCATCGAGAAATGAAATTTGTTAACAAATCGTCGAAAAGTAAAAAAAAACAAAAAGTCAATGCATAGTTGTAAATGATTACAACTATGCATTGACTGGTGCGAAAAATAAATTATAGTTATAAAATTAGAAAATACATCACCGGAAATAAGGAAACTTGTTTTTAAAGAATTGTGCGGAATTGCCAATAAATTGTAAAAAAAAATCCACAATCCCATTAAAAAAACGAACCGCTTTACCAATTTTGCCCGAATTCAATACCAAAGGTCGCATCACTTTGTTCAATTTTCATACAAAGTTTCAGTCCGATAGTTAAAAATCCGTTCGAGCTAGAGCGTTTTTGTAGTTTTTCAAAATCTTAAAATTCCTATACTAATCAAATGCGTTTAGCAATTGTTTCAATTCGGACGGATTCGGTCCAATCGTTCACACGTTACAGCAGTTACATTAATTTTTGGCCCCTGATCAGACACACACATACACACCCGTGTACTACATCCGCTCAATCTTTCTAAACCACTTTTCTCTGCGTTTCAAACCATTCTGAGTATTTTGACATAAAAATCTCGAAAAAAAAAATTTTCAGGAAAACAAAACCTCCTCCATGGAAAAGCATAAATTACAGCAGTTACATTAATTTTTGGCCCCTGATCAGACCCACACATACACACCCGTGTACTACATCTGCTCAATCTTTCTAAACCACTTTTCTCTGCGTTTCAAACCATTCTGAGTATTTTGACATAAAAATCTCGAAAAAAAATATTTTCAGGAAAACAAAACCTCCTCCATGGAAAAGCATAAATAGTTTCAAATTTGGAATTAAAAAAAAGCTTCTAATTTCAATTTACATTGAAATTAATTAAAAATTAGAATAAATAGAATTGAAACTGAATTTAATCAAATATGAAAAAAGCTTTACATTTCAAATAAAAAATAACCTTGAATTGCGAGTTAAAAATAGCTTCAAATTTGGAATAACCACGGTAGCTTCAAATTTGAAATAACAACAATAGCTTTAAATATGACACAAAACAACATTATCTTTAAATACGACAATAATGGTGATTCATTATTCATGTCACAAATTAACTCCAACGCTGCTGAGCACTAATCATTTTTGCTATTCGTTGGTTTTTCATTGTTTTTGCCTTTCGCAGGTGCTAAAGAAGTGGGCGAGTTGGAGAAGCACCTGGGGGTGCTTGAGTTGGCGGGTTCTCCGGGCAGTTCGTGCATAAGAGTGCAGCCAGCATGTGCGATAACGGGCGAGGGTCTCCACGAGGGTTTGGACATTCTCTACCAGTTGATTCTGAAGCGCCGTAAGCTTGCCAAGTTGAATCGGAAGAGGGCGAGGTAGGCCCGGGCCTCGGAGGACTGCACATGCGTCTTCTGATATTGCCCACGTACGCCGACGGCCTTAATGTCGCCGTCGAGAGTCTCGGCCTCGCCCGGCCCAATATCCGGCACAATCATCACTGAGACCAACTCCGACGACCTTTCAACCACGGAGATTCAAGAGTCAAGACTGATCTTCGACCAATCAGGAGGCGCCGTCGTCGCCGCCACGAAAGAATTCGCAAACTCGTCAGATTAGCTGCGACATAACGCAAGGCAAAAAAAAAGAAAAGGAAAGAAAACAGAGGACGAGAAAATGGCCGGAAAATTTTCGAAGACTCTCCTAATAACCGCCTGTGAATTGTCCTCAATTATTTCGTTGTTTTTTTTAATTTAAATGAAGACAAAACTCGGCGAACCATGACACGGATTCACTCAGTAATTTTCGGGTGGATTTTCCCAAGAAAACACTGAGATCTTTGACTCTCAAAGCTCTTACGAAAGAGCAACCTCCAAAGTGTAGTGACAAAAAGGAATGAAGGGAATCGTCAATGAAACGCTATCGGCGTAATCGAATTCCTCGGGAGAAGAAAATGTCGGAGATTAATGAAGAATTGTGGCGAGAGATTTGTCCGAGGGCCGCACTAGCCAAAGACAACGAGTTTTTAGACGTTTACGACGATGGGAAAAAAATGATTCTCGTCGCTTATGTATCTAGACAAGATAAAAGAGAGAAAACGACGGATAAAGTGTGCGTGCGTCTCTGTAGGTCGAGGTACTCGCTTAGGAACTCACCCCAGTTATCGCGTACTCGTGCCTATCCATTTTTTGCACCTTTATACCTTGCCGTATAATACTACAAACAAACAAGCATAATAATACTCGGGGGCTTATGAGTATTCTCGTAGCGTTCAGAGTAGAATGGACGTTTGTATATGAATGCGTGTTACGAGTGTTAACGAGTGATTCATGCTAGTCGACCGGACAATTTGGTTATGAAGTGGGGTTTATTAAAACAAATACTATAGTATATTGCTAAGGATTAATCACGTATATATTTCCGGCCAAAAGTCAAATTCTATCAGCATTTTTGAGTCGTTTGTGATACTTAAATCTCTTAGTAAAAATAAACGATTTAAAAAATACTAGAAACATCAATTTCAGATAGTAGTAATCACAAAAGCGTGTTGAATAGTTCGTAAAATTTTTTCAAAATTCAGAGAATTTATTAGCTTACGGAATCATGGTTTTTGTTTCGACAAAAAAAATGTGTGAAAAAAAAGGAATTCATTTTACAAGATATTAAAATTTTCGTGGTTCTGTTGAATGTATTGGCCAATTTATCAATAATTGACATTGTTACACCACGACAATGATGTTCGTAGTATTTTCCATAGGAATTTTGTCGCAAAGTTCGGAAATTCTTATAGTACTGTGAGTTTGGTTGGAAATGTATGCGTGATAGATTCTTGAGTGAACGAGAGCGCGAAAACCGCGTTCGCATGTAAATATGAGTAAAAGGCCGAGCGCGCTCACTAGGCTCGGTGGGAGATTGTAGAGGACCTTTAAATTACGTCGAGGCTCCACTCGGCTATTACAAATGAGAAATAAAAATTGTTAAATTCATAAAGCATAGGGATGATAATTGTCGTTTATTGTTAGAAAAATTGAATCGCGTAAAGTGTTACTATCGAGGGTGGGAAGAAAAGACAAAGTATGTAATCCCCAGCCTCCTTCCCTACGTAGTTCTTCCCAGCGATTTTCAGTATTCGAATAAGAATTTATTCAAAATGCTTTCCATTGCAAAATAGCCAAAGGTTATTATTCTCATGAATTTCCGTGATTTGAAACAAAAAAAATCCTTGCCAATCATATCATAGCTCGATTTCAATCCTTTTACAGCCAAGCCTTTTTCCCCTAAAAGGGAAAAGAATAAAAATTACAGATTTTTTTTCGATTTACTCTCCAAATTGTTCCATATTAATGCGCTTTTCTTTCGCAAGATTAAAATGTATGATATATTCGCGGTGGAATTTCACTGCTTGACATTTTTTTTCATAGGCAATTATAGGATTAAGAAGAATTAGGAATCATTCGGTTTTTCGATCTGCAAATGATGTTAGATAAATATCTATTCGAATATTGACAATCATTGGTTCTTTCTCACTTGTACTAGAGCGAATCGAGCCCTAGAGGTAAATAAACGAAAAGCTATTGGACATAATTGTTGTTTTTATATCAAACTGTCGTTCGAAAATTCTATTGTACACTATACTTGCCCTTGTTGTGTTTTCTATTACATCTCGATATTTTATCTCGCGCTTTGATCGATAGAAACCCTATTTATCTACGCGTACGATAGGTGTAATCATTATAAACAATAGCTACATGTATTATTGATTATTAAAGATGATTGTCATATACAACGTGCTTCCTTTGTTATATATATATATATATATATGTATATATATATTATACATGTAATCGCTTATTGTTGTGCGATTCGTTGACTTAAACGAGTGCAACTTCTTCCTTTCTTTTTTTTAAAATAAATTCCATTCTGTTACGTACTGATGCTAATAATTATTTTTCAATCTTTGCCCAATCGTTTGAAGAAAATTTATTGTTTTATGGTTGAGGGAATCGAATTGTTCGACATCGGGCTCAATAAGCTCATATCCGGTGCACCGCGACACGACAATAAATACGTTTCCGGCGAATGCTTTCCGGTAACGCGCTACAAGCTCCGGATCTCATGGCGAAAGCCTGTGAGTCGGAACGAACTGTTGCGGAGGTGGACGCTGTTTTTTTTTAACAGTATATAAACTCCGATTGACTTTTCGTGACGTACTCTTAGGAAACTTGATGCCTTGCAGTTTATTCGCCTATAAAATATTGCAGTTGATTCATAAACTTTACGTGTTATGAGAAAAAATTATACGATAACAAAAAATAGTCGACGCTTAAGTTAAGAAATGTAAGACAGCCATAACGATTTTATCGTTTGTCGAAGACAAACTTCAACTTAAATTCGTTTTGTTAATTTGCAAATAAAGTTGTTTCAACTTTGCTTAAAAAGAATTTTACTTTGACACTTTTTCACACAAACCGAAAATCAGAAGAAAAAAAGAAAATACTTTCTCAGAACAATACGCGATTTTGTAGTGTATGAAAAATTATGGCCCGGATATTATTATTATAAATCCAAAAATAACTTAATTTCGATTGAAACATTTCATTCTATTGTGGACTTAATTAAAACGCCGGTTTGGAAATAAGACGTCGTGGAAAGTTGTGAAATTGAATGACAAGTCGCGAAATTCGTCGCCATATAAGTTGAGTCGGAATTTATCGGAGGAGCAAACAAGTAATTAAATGAACGATTTATGAGTGAAATTCACGAACGTACTCATGTGGGTTTATTTCGTTTTTGGTAATAAATTGCCGTGTTCCGGTTGTGAGGAGATGAAAGAAATAGGTCCACGACGGGCGTTAAATTGTCGAGCGGAAGATGAGCGAGCAAGTGGGCGCTGTCGCTTTGTGGGCGAACAGCGACCTTAGATCGCTCCTTCTATAGAGATCTCGACGAGAACCTCTCCCTCTTGGGCTTCCTCGTCAGTGAGCCGACTGTCTGGCTGCATCAGCGCTTACTCTGCGGCTGGCTTAACAGTCTAATGTACTGTTGCTGGCCTACTGCAGACATATACGCGAGTCACGTTTACCTACTGACCACTCGCGTGCAGTTCGTAATATTGGTTTCAATACACTTGCTTTTTCTCATAGAGACTGTATAGATTATTAAAAATTACATTAAATAATTAAAAATTGCTGAGTTTAATTTTTTTTAAATAATCTCAATGTTCAAACTGTTAATTATGATCTTTTTTTAACATAAAAATAAATATAAAATGAAAATTAATAAAGTATATATTGAATCACTAAAAAATGTTGAACAGTTGCTTTTTTTCTTATCAATCAGAATTCTTGAATTGTCAATTATAATATTTTATTATTCCATAACTTTACGTGAGATCCTTTTCGTGCGTACAACAAATATTCGATTTGAGATAAATTGTATAAATTGAATTGACTTTTTTTGAGACACGCAACAAAATACTTTTGCAGAGATGCGATAAACAAAATGTTTTCATTTTCCTAGAAAATTCATGAAGCGTTCGACTTTAGTGAGAGACGTCTAATTATTTTTTGGCTGGTTAGCGCTTTCGCTGATTGTTAGGTCAGAATTACTGAAAAAGATTGGAAAATAAATTTTTGGAAAATACTGATGTGCAGCGTTCACGCGTTTTTTTTTGTTACTAAGAATTTTAGGGTGATACTACGTTACTAAGAATAAGAAAAATAAGAGCTCACAATATTCTCAAGCTAATAATCACATTTTGAAGACAATTAGGAAATACCTACTTCAGAAAGAAAAGAGAAAGGATAGGCTCAGTTTTCCGATTAAAGTGTGAAAATATCATAATATTCTCCCAAACAATACGTTCATTTGATTAACAAAATAACTTGTAGATTCTTTCCAAAGTGAGTAATAAAAAATTCCTGACCAGGTACTCTTTTATCAATCTCAATTCTTCAATAGTCAATTATAATCTTTTCTCATGGAATAATTTCACTGGAAGTCCTTTATTGTACGTGTAAAAAAATCTTGCCTTAAGATGAATTCTAAGAACTATAATGAAAGATACAATTAATCACATGTGGGAAAAAAGTAGAAACATACTTTTTCAGTAAGAAAAGGGAAAGTACAGGCGCAGTCTTCTGACTAAAATATTCAAATACATTAAAATACTTTCCCAAACGACACTTTCATTTTCTTAGCGACAAATCTCGTAGATTTTTGACAAAACTCAAACTCTGGTATCAATTTAAAAAAATAGTTACTAGAAAGCTCATTAGTTATTCGATTTCTACCCATCTTTCCGGTGATTATTGTCTCGTTTACTATGAAGCCATGAAGATGTATCGACCGATATATTTTACGTTATTTGAGCTGCGGATCAAAACGAAGACAAATTGCCGATGCGATCGTAAATTCGACTGACCGATTCGCACGGAAAATTAAAGGAGTATACGGTTGCATATTAACTTAGTGACCGGATAGAAGCTCTTGGTCGGTCTTTGCTCTTGAGTAACTGGTCGCACGTGCCATTCATACACCGTCGCTTGTAGCCGCGTTGATCCATTCAAGTGGAGAATCCGGTCTTGGCACAGATTACTATACGCAGTTGTTGAGATAACTCACGTTTGAGAAGCAACGGTTCGGCCTCGCCTGACGGACCGTTGCCATCGAAGGCATTTTCTACACGCCTCATCACCACACGCACGCGGTTGCAAGATTTCTTCTATTGCCGAAGAGTAGTGCAGTCTCATAGAATCAATTTATATGGCGTGTCGTTGTATATGTTCATAATATGCGAGTTTACATCTCGTTGGTTTCTTGTAAATTAAATCACATGAATAAACAATGAAGTTATGATTAATTCATAAAGCTTGAATTTTTTTTAAACATCTTCTTTATTGTTACACGTAAATTTGGTCTTTTGTTTTGGCCCTCGAGTTATAATCTCGGAAAAAGATTTCAGGAGAGGCGAAAAATGGGGAATCTTGAATAATAATGCAGTTAGGAAGCATTTTACATATACAATTAGAACATATCCTGCCAAGTATAATTTTCATTAAATTGAAGAACATTATTAAACAATAAAGTTATGATTATTCGATAAGTTTTGTATTTTCATTTACCGAAATATCTTTTTTCATTTACCGAAATATCTTTTTTCATTTTTACACATATAACATTGTATTTTGATTTGACCCTTGACGTAAGAATCTCGAAAAAAGATTTTATAAAACAAAGAAGCAAAAAAATGAAGATTTGAGAAAAAAAATGCAGTTAGGGAGTATTTTACATACAATTAATACATAGTCTTGCCAAGTACAATTATTTTATGAATCGAAAAATATTAATAAACAATGCAGTTATGATTATTTCATAAGTTTTATGTTCTTATTTAAAAGAATATTTTCTGTGATGCTTACACAAAAAAAAAATCGTCTTTTGCTTTGGACTTCAACATAAAAATCTTGAAAAAAGATTTTACAATAAAAAGAAGCAAACAAATTTAGATTTTGAAAAAATAATGCAGTTAGGGAGTTTACGTACGATTAGTACACGTGCTTGCCAACTACAATTATATCTTGAATTGAAGAACATTGATAAACAATGAAGGGATGATTATTCGATTAATTTTTATTTATTTATCAGGAATATCTTCTGTCATTTTTACACGAGAAAATTGCCATGTGCTCTGGCAATTGACAGGAAAATCGCGAAAGAAAATGATAGAAAAAAGGCAAAAATCGTAGATTTTTAAAAAATAATGCAGTTAGAAAAAAACCGTCAAACTTTAAGCTGAAGGGACAGAGAGTGAGTTACATAGAAGAAGCTTGACGCTCTTTGATGCGAATAACGAGGCGGATGAATAGCAACGAGACACAGCAGAATAAGCCAGACTGCTTGGGAAACTCCAAGGGCAAAAAGACGATGCACTCGACCTCGCTCTGACGGGTTGAAAGGTAGCGGGGGCGGTTTTGCCTCTTGAAGGGTTCTGGGCAAACGCACTCCGCCCCCCAGTACAGCTTGCTATCGAGCCTCGCGACTTGTGTTGCCATGGGGATTATTTCTCCTCGCTGCTGCTATGTTTCCCTCCAAACGCCACGGATAAGCGTAATTATCAATTTCGATGCCGGTGGGAAATAAAAAAACTATTTGAAAATAAAAAGCTAACTAGATTTTTAAGAATCGGTTAATTTTATCTTTGACTGTTTGAACAATAAAAGATCTCGCACTTGTCTTTAAATAAACTTTTCTCTACGGGATAAAAATTCAGCTCACATTATTGATTTAAAAAAATAAACGAACCTATTTTAAGCTTTAATTTACGTTCTACAGAAAGTAATAACTTTTTTCCATTTTTGAAAGATAGAAAGGACGTGGGAAAATATGAGATAAAGACATTCACCTATATTTGCAGAATACGTAAAAAATCAATCATATTCTTCTAATTTGGTCGCTTCCACACAAAAATCCTTCTTGATTTTATCCTTGTCAGAATTATTTTCCTTAGCTTCGTCATTAAATTCAACAGCGGTTGATTTCTTTTTGAAAGTGAGATCAAAGTCATCAGGGAATTGATTCTCGAAGCTTTCCGGATCGTCGAGTTTGCAATAATTCGTGAAAAATTCGAGGAACAGCATCCGCTCGTGGTTCGGTAGTGTAGGCTGCGCAAATGTAACTTTGGCTTTTGAGGCACTGGCCGCAATCCGGGATACAGGCTGACGTTCTTTTGGCTTTGGGGCTTCCATTATTCTCTCCAACGCAGCCAGCAAACGGTGCATTAATTCAAACTGCAGAAATAAAAAAATGGTCGTTCAAAAAGCGATCGGAAATTTTGCAAGAGAATTATTTTTACGTTGCAAAGTAGAAATGTGCAAGTTTGCGAAATAAAAACCTTGCACTTTGCAAAGTAAAAAACGTGAAACACATCACAAAATAAAAACTAAAGATCTAAATGTTAAAAAATCGATTGAATTGTTAAGGAATTGATTTAATTACACATTGCATAGAAGAACATAGTGCAAGTTTTAAGTAATTGATTTAATTATATCTAAAATATATCTCAAATTTAATAATGCATTTGAAGAGTAATAATAGATTTTTAAATTTTTTACCTTTCTAGCAGCTTCTTCCGCGTGTTTCATAGATTTCATCTCCTGTCTGAAACCTTCCTTTTCGCAGATCCTAACAATCTCATGGGGCAGATTATCCAGCTGCATATTAAGCTCTTCGTAAGTTTTTTCGATGGTTCGCATCATTGAGTAGGTATCGAGGTTGGCGTAATTTGGCGCGACGCAACTCTCGTAGGTATCCTCGACGAAAACCCGCAGATAAAGGACTGGTTCTGAGCACACAAGTTCGCGAAACACTCCGTGAAGCAGATTATTCGCATATTCTTCCAAATTTTCCGCTCTGTCCTCTTCCAAGCTAATGCTAGACTGATAAATTAATGTTTAGTAACTTTTTATGATTGTATAACATCGATTTTAAATGCGGGTGTACTGCAGAAACGTCCGCAATGGCTTTGCCATCCATTTGAAATAATCAAATATTAAAAATTTTGTGATATTCAATATTTCACAAAATAAAAATTGTCATTTTATAATAAAACATTCTGCTATTTTCGATAACGATATTGGAACCACATTTTTCTATTTTCGATCACAATATTGCAACAATATTTTGCAAACTATGATCACAATATCGCAAAAACACGTTGCTATTTTTGCAAGTTTCGATCGCAGTATTGCAATATCATTTTACAATTTTCGATCGCAATATTTCAAGAACTTCTGCACTTTCCAAACGAAATATACTCTCAAGGTGGTTTAAAACGTCGAGAAAAGTGGTTTTAAAAAAATGTATGTATAGTACACGCTTGAAAAATTGAAACCTTTATTATTCGGAAACGCCTTGAGATATCGAGCTGAAATTTTCACCATAGGTGGAGGGGTCAATCCTAATCGTTCATACAATTTTTTTTTTATCTCCATGATCGTTAAATACGCGGTTTTGAATTTTTTCAAAAACGTCTTTTAACGCGATAACTTTTTCAATTTTCGAGATATTGAGCACAAATTTGATATGAGTCGAGCTTTCATACACCGGTGATCCCTATCAAATTACGTCAAGTTCGGTTGAACCCTTAAAATTGTAATCGGTTTTAATTTTTCGATTTTTTTCCGATGCGAATTTCAGTATCAAATACCGAATTGGGAGTTGATTGAGTGTCAGATTCATGATTAACAGAAAAAAATACGTCAGATATAGCCCTAAAATGATGAACGATACTATATTTTCATAGCAATTTTGTACAGTCTGTATTGCGAAGAGTATCAATTTATGTCATATAAGCTATCCATACCCTGGTTTCCCCATGAAATTTATGAGAACCCCGGGTTTGTATCGTCTTTTACAGAAGAAAAAAAAAGAGAAGATAAGGTATTCGAAGGTATTTCCGGATCGTTCTTCATTATTGTATTTTCACAAAAATGGAGTGTGCGCTTATTTATTTATTTATTTAAAACAAGGATGCAAAGTACACCTAGAAAAATGGATCCAACGAGTTTATTTGAATCAATTATGGGGTGTATTTGGAATAAATAAAATTTTATTTCAATCAAAAAGAGTTTATTTCGATTAAATAAAATTTCATCTGATCGAAATAGGCTCTATTTTATTTAAATCGAATTTAATTCATTCCAAATACACCCCATAATTGATTCAAATTAACTCTTTAGACCGATTTCTCTGGGTACGAAGCTTGAACATTGCTTCCTTATTATTTTTCGCTTTTTACAAAGCTCCCTCTATAAGAAAAGCCAAAATTGATTGGCATACTTCTTCATAGAGGTAGCTTTGTATAAAACAAAAGATAATGGGGAAGCAATTTTCAAGGTTCTACTTTGCATCCTTGTGCGATAAGAATATTGTAACATTTCTGTAATATTCCGCCAATATTCTGGGCTGATGTGAGATGTATGTTCGCTGACCTCGAGATCGGCGAGTGCCTCCTTAATCTCGCTCATCTCTCGCTTGATGAGAGCCTCGGTCTTCGTTATGTTGGAAGCCATGTCAGCCATTGGGCCTGCCAGTGATTCTAGATGAATCAGAGCATTGAGATTCTGAAGTTCCATCGATCTAAAGACTCGTACGAGCTCGTGAGGATCTTTGAAGTAGAGCTCTGGTGCAGGTGCCTCGGCGATGTCGCTTTCAAACAACTCTGCAACAAGGAAGTTCCACAGGAATGTCTAATTATTTCCAAGTGCCCGTTCTTTCACAGACAAAATTGCATATATGCATATATACATGTTTGTAATTAAATAAATAATTTCATTTTAATGAGGTTTTTGCTTTGTCAATATACATGTTCGTAATTAATTAAATAATTTCATTTCAATGAGATTTTCTCTTTGTCAATATCGCTGATTAACAAATTCAGTTAAGAAAAAATTCACTGACCTAGAATGGTGAAAAAACTGCAAAATAAATATAACCATGTTAAAATAAAAGTTCTGAGTTTTCTCGCTAGAATCCAAGACCCAATTATGAAGTCAACGTGGGAAACGGAAATTTAGAATTTAAAAAAAAATTGCATACAAAAATCCGGTGAAAACAAATGTGTTGCTTATCTGCATATATTTATATTCGGAATTTTAAAAATTATTCTATTCTCATAAGAATTAAGAAGAAGAAAATCTACTCAGAACAACGGAAAAATCAAAAAATTAATCTCAAGAATATTCTTAATGGAAATTCTAAATTTTTTCATTAGAGTGGAAGACAAAATTATCTAGTCAACGTATAGATAAATTGAGAATTATAATGGAAATTCCTCACAGAAATCTTATGATTTTTGTTTCGTTTTCAATTTCACTGATTAAGAATTTCGTTCAAGGTTAAAATGTATAAACTTTGACGAAATTTTTTTTAAAAAAAGAGCAAATTCCGCAAAAAAATTCTAAATTTTCTTGTTAGAATTAAAAACACAATCTGTGTCAAGGGAGCAAAAAGAAATTCAGAAATTTAACGAAATTGCAGACAGAAATCTCATGAAAATTAAAATATCCTCAACATTTTCGTTAAGGATAAGGACCTTTTTACCTATTAAAGTCTCGAGGGAAGCAAGACTGTCTGGAGTTTTATATCGTCCTAAAAGATCATCGAGTTTCGCAGAGGCGATACTTTCGCCTGAGGGTGAACGATGAATCCAATCGTGTTCGAGACGCCAAGACGTTGGTGATATTTGGAAGAGAAACTTTTGACACATTTTCACAGTTCGCCACATTTCTTCCAAGGAATAAACCTCGAGACGCGCTTGCCCAAGCTCCTTTGACAGTTGCTCGCGCTTCGCGTTTTCCGCGTATGTCGCTTTTACCTCTTCCTCAGCTTTCCCTAATATTGCCATACTCTCCTCGTGATCGTTTGACAAAAATTCCTCAAAACCATTCACGTAGCTTCTGTACTTTCGCTAAAATCAAGATCCAACATTTTCTTCCATTTCTGTAGCAATACAAAAAATTTTTACATTCAATTACAGTTACTCTTTGTTCAATTCAAATCGTTAATTTGAAATCTAATTACTCTAAATAAAGATCCAACACTTTCTTCTCTTTCTGTAGCAACATAAAAAATATTACATTGAATTATCGTTACTTTTTATCTAATTTAATAAATCAGCGGTCAATAACTAATTACTCTAAAATTATGATCCAATAACTTTTTCTATTTCTGGAGAAATGCAAGAATGGTACATTGAATTATCGTTACTTTTTATGTCATTTAAATCGCTGATTTGAAACTTAGTGAAGGAAAGTTCATTGCTTTTAAAAAATAAGAATAAACTAGTTTCTTCAACGACAATTTTTTTAAACATAACTCAAGTTAATAAGATAACTTTTTATTAATACTGCGGTTTAACGATGAAAAAATTGTGAATTAGTATTGAAAGTTTCTGTAATATTTTGCAAGTGTATTATTGCAATGTAATACGGTAAAATTTTGTGATATCACGTTCGAGGTATTCCACATGAACTAAGCCAATTTTAAAAAAAACAATTCGAAAAAATAAGAATTTGAAATAAACAAAAAATTTTAACGCCAAACTGCTATAACCTTACGATGATTGTGTTCTCAATAAATCGGCCGTTATCCAAAATATTGATATGTACGCAGAATACGAAAAAAATACGTATATCCTGACATGATAAAACCGACATATATATTTTTTTAAATATTTCCAACTGCGATAACTTATGAACTTTGCACGGTCCCAAAAAAAAAAAAAAAATACTAAAAATTGAGGATTTTCATACACAATTAGCACCAATTTCTTCAATGCCACTGTCCGAAGTCCTTTATGGAAAAAAAAAATTTAATCAGTTTTGTGGTAAAATATAGTCTGAATTTACACAATTAATTCTGCGCTAATTATTTTTTTGTGGGCCATAAAAAAAAGCACATTTTCGTTTTTTTATTCCCGAGATGTCATAGGTTGAATGAAAAATGAAAAATATGGCATATTTCGCCAGAAAAAATTTTTAAAAAAATAAAATTAGGTCTATCTATTATAACCACTACGCCTGATTGTTTGACATTTTTTCGAATTTTTTTTTTGCGTTGCTGAAGTCATGTGGAATGCCTAATTTGTAATATTTAAAAAAATTATAATTGTATTTCCAAGCATTTGTCAAACAGCCTAAGGGAGTTTTTCTGTTGCTTAATATCGTACGAAGCTCCAGTATGCGTCACGCCATCTACAGCCGTTCGCCAGTCTGCATTTCCGGTTTACCTTTATGTTTTCGTGTCTGCGGTATTCCTCAGCGAATTGCTGATCGATTCGGATGCAACTGTCACGTTCCTCGCCGATGAGTAGCCGGGTTCTCAACACCTGACGAGCGTCGTCGATGTACCGTTGCCTCGAGAATCTTTCTCCCACAGTAATACGCCCCTTCAGAACAGTAAAATAACGCGGATCGATGTCCGTCATCGCGGTCGCTTTGTCCAGATCTTTGTGCGTCGCTGCTTCTTTCGCTTCCGCCTCGACATCCACCTACAGTTATATACTCTATGTGAAAAATCCTTTAATTTAAATTTATATTCAACAATTTTTAACCCGTGTATTAACAATTGCAATTATAATCATTATTGTGATTTCCTGCAGATATAATTGAATACGTAAAATGCTAACGTTATTTTCATAACCAATTTACAATTTTATTTTCTATATTTAAAACCTGATTTGCTTCAATCTCTGAAAACTTTATCCACAATTCACAACTATATATATTTACAATTTATCTGAACATTTTTAGAACTGCCGTTTTTATTTGTTTATTTTTATTTAGTAAACAAAGGCGAATGGATTGTCTGTAAACAAGTATTTCCAACAAGGTTTAGATTCAATATTGATAAGCTCACATTCTCATTTTTGAAAAACCAAAAATAATGAGGAAGCAATTTACAAAGTTCAACTGTGCAGGTTCTTCCTCTATCAAAGATAAAGTTTTGAGAAATATTAACTACATAACAAATTATTACACAAGTGGCTAGCTATTACTACTGAATACCAGGGATTTCATATATAAAATTTTTATTCGCTATCTTATGTTTCACTATAGTTAAAGCAATAACATAATTTGTTCTGACAGTCAAAATTTTTAGATATTTGAACCACATCACAGATTTTGACGCAACTCTGTACTGATCATTGCTAAATAATACCGATTTCATGAATGAAATTTAATCGTTATTTTATGTTTGCCAAAATTAAGGTAAAAGCGTGAATTTTTCGAAAATTTCAATACTCCATAAAATCGGTACCACTTATCCGATTCCGGTCACATTCAATACAAAAAAACATCCACACTACCCGCACGTATGATGAATTATTTAGCAAAATGTCGCCATTTTTTAAATTTTGAAAGCTAGAGCGCACACGTCCTTTTTCTTTGATTTAAAAAGCTATACAATGAAAATTCCTGCATACTAAAAAAAAATTGTATCAGTTAAAGATAGACTGCTGCTTCACTTGTATAACAAATTTTAGCTTAATTAGTTGAACGATTCTCGAGGTACAGGTAAGCAAATTTTAAAACCTTACACATCGACATATACATATCGGGTGTCAAAAAAAAAATCTCGGCTGTTGATGGAAAAGTTGAAACATATGCGGAAATACGTTTTGGTGGAAGGGGAGTTCTGTACCTTATTTTTTAGAGGTCGCTCATGCGAGATTCATATTAATTTGAAAAATGGTTAGTTTGATAGATAAATTATTGAACAATTTTTTTTTTCATCAATTTGTTAATAACATCTTGGAATTATTATTATCCCAAATTAATTTTCCCAACACCTTCCATATGCTTGATTTTTCTGAAATTTTTAACGCATACATAAGTGTTGAAAATTCGCTCTGAATCTCACGTTTAAGCGGACCGCTCGTCCATCTTTAAATTATTGCTAGCAACCTACTATGACCGATGGTAAGGTTTATCAAATAAATTTTTTTTAAATTAATACTATTCTGTAAATTTAATACATTCTTGACGTTTTTATAGAAATTAAAATACAAATCTCGCGTGAGCGACCTCTAAAAAATTAGCTACAGAGCCTCCCTTCCAGAGAAATGTATTTCCGCATGCATGTCAACTTTTCAATCAACAGCCAAGAGATTTAAAAAAAACAGAAAAAATTTTGGGACACCCTAATACATACGGACATTTTTTTTCTAAATCACTCTTCCCGATGTTTTGGACAATTCTGAGTGACCTGGAATGAAAATCTTGAAAAAAAAAATTTCATGAAAACAAAGCTTCCTCTATGAGGAAACAATTATTCTAAACTTACGCGCAATCTTTGAAGAATGTCTCGCGCTCGAGTCTGCAGATGACGCTGAGCGCCTTTCGAGTCGCCTTTTCTTTTCGCCAGTGTCTGGCGCTGCCATGCTTTCCACCAGTGATGATACGCGAACATGTGGCTCTTCGGTGGAAGATTGAAAGGCGATTGTTCGTCATTCACGTTTCTGGGCTTGCCCAGATGCTCGTGACCGCTTGTCAAGTAGTGCTGCGTTCTGTTAAATGGCCATCGTATTTGTATGTATGTACAGGGTAACTGTCAAGCGGATATGCATATAATAGACGATTTTCGGTACATCTGAAAGTTCTTTACCTGGGAAGATTTCGCTGATGGAAGATCATCTCCTTGATCGATGGGTATTCTATCGGCGACTTTGGCCGCACTGGAGGTTTCCATTTTTTGTCGATCTTTCGCAACCTGGAAAAACTCCGTGACTCGGACGACGATCCGCTCATAATCTTTGGTGTGACTCGAGTTTCCTGTCGTTCGCACTGTCAAATGCAGAGAACAGCTGTTCTCGGTCCTTTCGAGGAATGGGAAATTAGGGCGTTTCAGTTTCGCTTAGCAACCGTAATCATTGTTTGGCATGCGTACGCTAGGAAAATTTTTGATTGCGTGGTTCTTTCGCTTACACTAACACTTAAGGGGATGTTTGAGTAGATTTTTTTACCGGCTTTGGTCGGTAAGTAGGTTCGGTTTCGTACTTTACAAAATACGGTTTTAGTATGTTATAAATATGTTTCGAATTGCACAGGATTATAATATGAACGTAAGCGCATTCGCGTCTACTCGAATTTCGGGTAAAAACGCTTGAAAAATCAATAAAATCGTGAATTTGTAAACCGACTAAAACGCAATATGGCCGCTCGTTTTGTTAACACGACCTACTTCGTACTATATAAACATTTATAGGAATCACATTAAAAAAAACGAGCGTGGACGCAAATTCTGTGAGATTCACTGAATTTTTTAAGATCGTTGGACTGGCGATGGCACAAAAGATACGCGCGAATAATGTAAACTACGCTTACGTTGTCTGTTCGCATGTGACAAGTAATTAGAGTCAGTTCAGAAAAGTGCATATGCAGTTTTTCGATGGAATTACGTATACATAGTTTACACTTTTCGTGCGTTCCTTTTGTGCTATCCCCAGTCCAACGATCTTGACAAATTCAAAGAACCGCATCGAATTTGCGTCTACCCTCGTTGTTTAAATGTCATTCTTAGAAATGTTTATTCTTAGACATATTTATGATTGAATAACAATCGTAGAGGGTTATTTGTAATAAAGCATGTACATTCGATCCACCGAAACATTAATAGTGACGCATTAAGATTAACTGATTAACAATTATTTGTAATGGGATACATTTTCGCTCCGTTTTTTCCAAGTACAATCAGTAATTCTTTATCGATTTAAATCAGTTATAGCTCATTCCCTTTCTCAAAAGATACTCTATGCATTGACCATCACGATATTTCATAGTGTTGATGGTTTAATAATTACAGCCTGTTGTTTATGAAAGTATTTTTGTTTTTGTTAAACAATAGGTTATAATTATCAAACGATCAATATTACGAAATATCTGGGTGGTCAACTCGTAAAGTATCTTTCAAGAAACAAAATGTGTCAAGAAACAAAATCACTCAGTGTATTCGGTGAAGAATTACAAATGATATTTGGAAAAAACCAAACAAAAATGTGTCTCATGGAAAAGAAAAATGAATCGGTTAATCTTCATGCAAATTCGTCACTGTTGATTTTTCACTGGATTAAGTATATATGCTTCAATACGAATCGCCCTTCACTATTGTTTCTTAATGCATTAAAGTTTAAACAATCAATTACGAAAATTCAGCACTGATTTAATTTCAATACTTGTCACCGAACCTCCTTAAGTAATTAAGTAGTTCTGTGTGGATCCGCGTATTTCGCTACATTTAGAATGAAGTAGTTGCTTTCTTTAATTCCTTTTTCCACTTGGATGTATCTTGTGTCTCTGTCTAATCAATTGAATAAAAAGAGATACAACGATACTTCCAAGCGAAAAAATAAATTAAAGAATGTAGCTTTTGTAGACTCACAGGAAAGTCTGTAACCGTATAAATCAATCAAATCAATGAATGATTACTCTTCCGCTTCCGGCTTGTGCAGCCAACTTTACGAGCTTCGTCGAAAGTCCGCTTTTCGCACTGACATCACAAAGTCTTATTTTTATCTATATAAGGGGCAACTAGCAATTATAGTAATTTTCATATTTTTCAGCTATATTGTTAAGATGGCAACAAAAAAACAATGCTGATCTCAAGTTGTTTTGTGCACAGAAACAACTTCTGCAAATTATTCGGCTTTCCGAACAAGCAGACAAGAAAAATGTATTGTTTTTTCGCGTAAATCTCGTTATAATATTAACTTATTGAATTGAGCGACGAAAAAGTACCTATCACATTTTTTGGTTTGGTGATTTCGAAGGTCATTTTAATTATTATCGGAAGTTTTTTTAATGCAAAAAAACAACTTTTTTGCAGCGATATTTTTTTAGTCACTTTGACTGACTATAACTTCTAGGGTGAGTTTGCTATTCTCTAAAAACTGAATAATCTAAAAAAAAATCTTTGACGTTCATTCTACGGTTTTATGTTTGCTCTGAGAGGTCGTTAAACGCGTGAGCGACAATAACCTGCCAGCAAAATAATAAAGGATAGGGAATGCATTTAGAATAGATGAAAAAAAAACACTAGCGCCGGTTTTCATATTTCTTGCATTATTTCCTACAAATATTCATTTTATATGTACAAAAGAGATTTTAAAAAATAGAATGATACACACCATCATCTAATTCCTGATCTACTATGGAATAACACTGAAAGTTATAAAAACTAAATATAATTTACAGTCAGCTGTGACTAGAACATTTTCATATATATCACAGGTTTTTTGAGAATCCCATCAATTTTTTTTGCGCTAAAAAATTTTCAAAAAACCTGTGATGCATATAAAAGTGTTTTGGCCACAGCTGACAACGAATTATTTCCAATTGTAATATCTCTAAATGTCTTAAAAATGAAGGTTTTTTTCCTAGAAAAACACCGGCTTATGGTTTAAAGTTTTTGTATATCTGATACAGGAATATTAAGAATTTATTCAGATTTTCAAAAACGCGCTCTCAATATTTTCGCTTTGGGGAATTCCAATTAACTCTAAATTTGGATGAATATAAACTTTATTTTGCCTTCTTTTTAAGCATTAGGACAATAAAAAAAACATCGCGGACGCAATCCGAGAGGTCGAAGGTCAGATGCCGGACGAATCGGTGTTGAATGTCCTATATATTTAGAATCGTATGTAAACAAACTAACAATGAAATACATACAAACTTATATGAAATTCGTAACATCGGGTAAAACCTTTTGAAAAATCATTTGCATTTCCATTCTCGTATGAATTCCGCTAATGTTGCGCAAGTGTGAATTAATTAATAAGCTGATAGAGAGTCGAAAGAGATCTCGCCAGTTTCCATCGCAGATATATAGCGCGGGCGTTCTAGTTTCGGGCTTCGAGTCTGTTCTCCGAAACGTGAGAAAGAAAGGAAGCGTACGGAGGAAGCGTTTGTGAGGTCTCTGTAGTATACGGTTCAGGAGCTAGCTCGTGAAGCCACTTTCATTGTAGTCCATACCGTCTGGCTCGAAGGTGCAAGCAGAAACGGCTTATCATTCAACAACTCCGCTACCTTTACCACAACTCTACTCACAAAGTTTTCTCCTTCACTATTTTTTTATTTTTTATTATTCAATAAAATGAGGCGGTGGCTATAAAATACTTGTGTGATTACCATCGTACGAGTGTTGTGTCAAGAAAAAGCCTCAGCGTAAGTGTATGTTCATATAATCAACAAATATTCTAAAAAATTTTGGCACTTTATAATATTTCCGTACATCGAGATCGAAATTACTTTTTCCGTTATATTTATTTATTCAATAAGTAATTAATTTTTGCTTATTCAATGGGAATTCTATTTTTTATCTATATTAAATTATTAAATGAATTTTTTTTTCCTTGTGTTTTTATGATAATGGAATTTTTAGCTTGATTTAAAGGGTTATTAATTTTATATTTCAAACATTCGAAGTTTATGGTATTGTAAAAAAGGCTTAACGTAAGTGCATATTTATATGATGAACAAATATTTTGAACATTTATGGTACTTGATAGTATTTCTGAGCATTGAGATTTAATGGGCTATGGATTTTATTTAGAAAATATTCTCAGTGTATAGTATTTTAAAAGCAACAATGGCAAAATTATATAGTATAGGTATAAAAAGAAGAATAATACGAGGTATAAAACTGCAGAATTTAATGATAGCTTGTCACGCCGTTTTGTAACACATTACCTGCACTACTTCTACTGTTAAGAGACTCGTTCAGCGTTTTTTGGTATGCAAAAAAGTTCATTGACTAAAAAAATTTTTTTAATTGTTCTGTTCATGCACTAATAATTTCATTGCATGGAATTTCGGTTGATTTAATAATTTATAGATATTGAAATAATCCACATCGCTCAGAATATTGGAGGAATATTGCAGAAATGTTTTTGTTGTTTCATCGAAAATTGATCATAAAATTAGAAGTTCAATTTTGAGTGATAATTCCGAAAATAGTAAAAATTTAGTTACTTCCAAAATATTTAAAACCGATTTAAGGATAGCGTTTTTATCATTTTAATGATATTTTTTTTTTATCTTTTCTTCCAATGTAAATAGAAAAATGTTTCGTATAGGATTTTACTTGTTTTCATTTATTTTTCTAAATTCATCAGAAAATCGTACCAAGGCCGGTACAACTAAAAATACTGGGGAAAATAGAAAAATATTGCAAAGCTTAACTATTTCATAGAGCACTTTTGTAATAAATATATTTCTTCAATTAATACACCGAGGATGTAGAAATGTTATTCAACATTAAGGGTATGTGGTTCATCGGTCGGCCGGTAACAAGTCGCCTTCCCTATTTTCTCAACATCGGTTGATCTGACTAGCAAAAGCAAATCAGGTTTTCATTCTTCTATACATTCAGTACGAAAACCTAATTTGCTTTTGGTTGAAACGTCGACTATCTCGGAGAAAATAGGGAAAGCGATTTGTTACCATCAGAGCAATCAACATGTGTGTAACACGTCCCCTTAATCACTAGTTTTCGATTAAATAAAAATTCTTGCGCATTGACGGATCCTCCTCATAATTCTTCGATGTGGACAATATTATTGCGTGAGAATCGGTACGCAATATAAACAACTTTTTTTCTCAAATAACAGAGGAAGAAAACCCCTGCGGACACCACTCTTGGTGATGAAAGGGGGACAGGGGATTTACGATAGCCGCGGGAGATATTAAAACAATAGAACAATAGCCGAATGGTCCAGCACGTTTTGCCAAAGAATATACTGTGCTGAAACGATCGACTGCTGAATTTGCGATCCCATGAGGTTGCCATAAACATGCCGGGTATTTCTCAACCCTCTTAACTCAATATCCATCCGAGCAAATTCCTCAAAACAATTCACAAAAAAAATTAAACACTTACATCAGCGATGGATCTTATTGTACTGTATATCTTGATTGCAATTTCTTTTAAAAAAATACAAACAAACAATCCGCTAAAAAGTAAAACCTCGCCAATTGCTTTCTCATTATTATGCAAATTTTGTAAAAATTTCCATAATGAACGATGTTCATAATTTTTTTCAATGATTTTCAATTTCTATATTGAACTACGTTCATTATTTTCTATGATCGTCGATTTACTAGGATGAACTATGTTTATAATTTATTGATTTAATGACTTTGGTCGATGTTCTAGTTTCTATGTTCAACTATGTTGATCATTTTTTTGATGATTAAATAGATCATAAATTTTTTATCATAAACTATATTCATCACTTGTTTATTTAATGATTTTTAATTTCTATGTTGAACCAAGTTCTTCAATTTTGTATGATGGATTACTTTAATGTTTTGTAAACAAATTCAATGATGACTTCTGATCATCTTATTATTCAAGTTAATTCCTTATTCTAACTATTCTCATAAATACCACAAGAAGAAACTTGAGTATTCATATTAATAAACTATTTAAAAAAAAAAATACTTCGGCGAAAATCATTGAAAATCCGTACGATCTACAATAATAGTTAAGAGGAGCAACAGGCAGAATAGTCAGGAAATTCCGCGGGCCAAATGACAAACCTACGTAGTAGTGAACATGCACATAAATTTTCTCGGTTTCACCGACGACTTAGTGGCATCGCGGCGCCGAACCGAAGGAAGGAAGACGCGCATTCATGCTCTGTTTCAGCGACTGCGAATTCGAAGAGTTTCTACAGGAAGCGTGCGCGTCTCTTCGAGGCGCGCACGTGCTGCCCGATCAAAAGACCGTATACACGGCTTTCGCAGCTGCCAATGCGTGCAAGTGTCACTTATGCGCTGATATATGCGACATCCTAAAAAAAAAAAAAAAAAAAAAAAATTGCCGCTGTCGTCTCGTGCGAAATTTAATTGTAATTCACTTAATTCGTCGGACATCCGCTTGCTGAAAGTCCCGCGAAGTAACTATGCACTGCTCTCGTCTATCGCGTCGTTGCATCAGTTGCAACGACCACCACCCGCATATATATAGTCATAATGCCGCGGCGCACTTGAAACTTTCTACTCAATCATATTCAGCGTTATTACACCTTCGACAAAAACACAGTGTCTAGGTGAGAATTTTTTTTTTAAGTACTGTGGCATCTTATATTTTCACCAATTTCTGTAATAAAGAACACACGTACTTAATCTATACGATTAATTATTATGTAAAAGGTGACAAAGCAAAGTTATCGTTTTTCTTAATTTTGTAGATTTTTATATTTTGCCTTACTTACACTTTGCGTTATTTTTCGTAAGCAAAAACATTTTATGTTTTCAGTAATTCAGTAATATGATAAACAACATTTGTTCTCAATCTGCACGATAAATTATAATATCAAATTTACCGGAGCGAAATTATCAGTTTTTTTTAATTCTCCCAGATTTTTATACTACACTATGCTTTATTTTATGTGCACGAAATCTTCTTATGATTCCAGTAATTTCTATGATAAATAACATATTTTCTTAATCTGTACGATTAATGATTATATAGAAGTAACTAAATGAAATATCTTTTTTCAAAATTATCGCGTAGACGTTCATCACATCATCTGATCAATTTATTTAACGAAAAAAAAAAATCAATCATTTGTCAATACAAAAAATCGATGGTCATATAAAACATCATCTGCTCACACGACAAAAAATGGTATTCGGCAGGTTATTTAAATAATGATAACTTCACTGTTTATCAATATTTTTTATTTAAGAAAAAACTCAAACTTGGCAAGATTATGTATTAATTGTTTGTAAAATTTCAATCCTGTCATATTAATCCAGTCATGGGGAAAAAATATTGAAAAGGCTTTCGGAGCTCCAAGTTTATTTCGGAGCACATCGTTTAAGAATATTTTTTTGCGCAGGAAATGGCAGGAGGTTGCCGATTGATCATCGCTTCTTTACTAACGATGATATCGTCCTCATCGGTAGTACCGGCGGTGTCGACGTCCGTGGGAAAACTCGACAGGTGTGGCGGCAGATTGGAGCGGGCTCTTGACGCTCTTCAAAGAGATTCCCCACGAAGAAACAGACTCGAGGAGGAAGAAGCCGGTATCGTTTATCAGCAGAAACTCGTATCGGCTCCTCTCGAGATGACGGTGTCACGTATCGCCGTCAAGGTGTGATAGTTATCTGTAAAACAGCATCTTACGTTGTCTTTGTAAATTAAGCGCAAACGAATGACTTTTTTTTTGTTACTAGAACCCATTTTTACACATTTCAACCTAATAATTCTTAATAAAAATAAAATAAAATTAGTATACTTTCAATTAAAATATTTTCACCACAAATATCTACAAGAACTTTCTGTTTGCCGAAAGAACATATTTCCCCAATTTTTAGCTTATTGAACAATTTGTTGAAAATTGGAATAAGACTTATATGTGGACTTTCTCTTTAAATGTAAAAAAAAATTCAAATTGTAGCGCAACATCAGCAATGTTATTATTCTGTCTAATCGAACTATTTTCTTTTAATTTTACAAATAATCATATGTAACCTTCTCTTTAAATGCATATGCATTATTTTACAAATTTGACGAATAATCATACATGGACCTTCTCTCTAAATGTACGAAAATATCATTTTTATTTCCACTGTGATTATTAATTTTACGTACATACATTTTTATTGATCATCAAATTGTAACATCAGCAACTTTATTTCCCTAGCTCAACAAAATATTTTCGTAACTTTCAAAGACTATATGTGAGTTTTTCAAATTTACGAGAATTCAAATTGTATTTTTCTCGTGAAAAATGTATTTACCATACATTTTTATTTATCATCAAATTGCAGCATCAGCAAATTTATTTCCGTGGCTTAACAATTTTTTTTCATAACTTTTAAAGATATGTAATCTTTTCTTCAAATGTACGAATACTCAATTTCTATTTTCCCTGTGATTATTAATTTTCCATACATTATTTTTTATAATCATATTGCAAAATCAGCAAATTTCTTTCCTTGGCTTAACAATTTTTGTAATCTTTAAAGACAATCATATGAAGTATTTTATTCGAATGTATAAAAAAATTCAATTTTATTCCTCTCGTGAATGTTATTCTCCCATACATTTTTATTCATCATCAAATTGCAACATCAGGAGATTCATATCTCTGGCTTAACAAATTATGGTTGTAATTTTCAAAGATAATCATATATGCGACCGTTTAATTAAAAGCACAAACATTTTAATTCTGTTTTTCCCGTGAATATTAATTTTCTATGTATTTTTAACACGTGTCAAACATTTTTTTTAATCTCAAAGCTATTGATGTAATCATAATAGTATTATTACAGCTCCCACAGGACTCACGTAACCATGGAGGCCTCTGGGCAAGGGTGGAACAATGTTCTTACCAACCGAACAACAATGCACTGCAAACCCGTGTCATGTTCAATGACCTGACGGTTTCCGGCGTAGTATCGCTTTTACCAAGAGGAGATTATCGTACCCCCATAGCCGGCGAGTCCTGTCGCATGAGTTTACGACTGAGACGTGCCGGAATTGAGTTCTATACGAGTCCCATCGCTCGTGCTCGTGGTCAGATGAGAATCAGAACGGAATCCAGTTTCCTCGAACCCAGATTTGCTTCGATTTATGCTTATGGCTGTCGACCAACTCGAGTAGACAAGCAGATTAAAAGATACGACAAGTGGCATCACCAACACCAACAACAACAACAACAACAACATCAGGTACATAAAATCATCTTCCATACTGTTACGTATGACGCCATTTATTTTAAGCCTATCTTATGTACTTCTTTTTCTCTATCCGATCTCTATATTCTTTCCATGTGTTTTTGAGTTCAACTCCTTATCTAAATCGAAAATAAATGTTTTTCGTAATCCAAACTTAAAAAGACGTGAGGGAAAAACTAGAGAAAAAATAGTACGTACCATTGGAACGCAACGTTTTTTTTCTTTTTTTTTTTGCTGTGATTCAAAGTTCAGATGTTCGCACAGTCACGGATTTGTAAAAAATTTCGAATTTCTGAATGGAATTTCTAACAGTAGAAATTCTGTGATGATAATTTTGTTTAGAACAGAAATTGTATTGACACAAAAATTGATAAAGATTGATTGATTTTGAAGGAAATTCTGTAGAAAGTTTAAGTAACTGGGAAATTGCAACCTTCCTTCAAATGTGAAAAAAATGAAGTTTATCTAAAATTCAGTCGTCGAAAAATAAAGACGAAAAATTCAAATTCCTTTATAAAGCGAATGCTTCTATCGATTTTCACTGAAATATGTATCTAGTTTTATCGAATTGTATTCCGTTTACGTACAAAATTTCGGCTAGTTAGTTTATACTTTGCAGAAATTATGGCAATACCATCCTTTTTTTTTAATTTCAAGACTCCTTAAAATCCAAACCGTTTTGCTCATTTCGGCTAAGTTCATACTTGAAGTACCTGGACTTATAAAAAATTATTATTTTGCAAATTACAGCAAGTTTTACGAAAAATAAAGCACTTACGGATTTTTTTTAAGATTCAAAACGCCATCAAATCTAAATTGCTACATATATTTTATCAAAAATTGAAACAATCAACGACAGATTGCTGCTTTACTTGTGCGTCAATTTTCGGTTCAATAGGTTCGAACGGTTCTTGTTTCATGAGTGGAATCTCGAAACTCTGCACACATACATACATATCGAAACAATTTCTAAACCACATTTTTCGATATTTTGGACCATTCGAATTGTCCTGACATGAAAGTCTCGGATACAAAAATTTCATAAAAAATAAGCTTGCTCTAGAAAAAAGAAAAAAAAGGAATTTTGCGTCACCTTTAAAATTTAAATTTCGTTAAACATAGGATATCATTCGACGTAAAATTCCGGTAAAAAATTTCGTATGTACCTGTTCACCCGAAAATATTAGCGAATTTATATACGCTTCAATATTCACCATATTAATAATTACATTCTGTACATATTTCTTTTAGATACCAGTTATTACCGCATCAGCGGACGCGACTTATGAGCCTCCAGAACCTCGTCAAATAGCGGGCCTGACGAAAGAAGAGGACATAACAATAGCAAACGAAAGTACAAGAGCCAGAGAGCTTCACGAATCCGATGCTCGATTGGGTATCTGGCGAAAAAACGTTTGGGTAACGAAGATTCCCCGGCGACGGAAACGTGCAATATCCACCCAAATTATCGCTGCTAATTCTAACACCTCAATTTCCTCGAGTTCCGAATCATCAGCGATAATCACTCCAGCAGATTTCGTCCGCGCGCTTGCAAAAAGGGCAACAGCGAATATTCACTCAGAAAATACGACGTTAAGCTCGAATTTTCTCAATAATACCGTTATTTATTTTGAAAAATCCAATGCTACTAAGAACGCCAGTAATTCGGATTCAAAAACGAGTCTTAAGAGGGAAACGACACTTTCACAACTTCTATATTTTCCGGTGGAAAGTCGCGATAGTCGAGACGTAATTGAAAGCAATTTCGATCAAACGTTATCGGACCAAGACGAAGGACGAAGAGATCATTGGCAGTCGCGGGAAAGCATATCTAACGAAATGGAAGACGTTTTCCTAAGAGGAGCCAGTCAAGCTCTCACAAGATATATCGAACGCGAACTTCATCCTGCGATAAAAGAAACTCTTATGTTATCAATGGGTTACACCATCAGCTATGGATAAGTTTAGGATTTAGAGTAGTTTAATATTTATTAACTATTAGATATAGTACATTGTACGATAATGACTCGATATTCGTAATATATCTTTCAAATAAATCGATTTCTGTTAAAGAAAATCCTCTTCCTGTGTATTTTATACAAAAATCTCAGCCAGAAAATCATTTGAAAAGGTAGAATAGTTTTCGCTTCTTGTACGTATAGATTCATCGGGTTTATAATGACAAGATCAAAGTGCAATCGCTGTGTAGTACATCTTTTAAATAAATTCGAATTATAAATCAATTTCTGTAAAATGAAAATGTCAGTCAAAAAATCAAATAAGAAAATTTTTTTCGCTTCTTGTATTCAATGGAAAAACGTATTTTTTTATAGTGAATAGTGAATTAATTGTTATTTGATTGGTCAAAAATGTAAGAATCTTTAGAAACGTGTTTGTTACGGCCTAAGATATGAAGAAACGATTTTAGAGTTTTTTTGTATATTATAAATCAACGTATAGAAATGACTTTTTGATAAGTTATCAACAATCAGTCTCGTATTATTTTAAGTATCACAAGGACTTGTTCGTAGGCAGTAAAATGTAGGGCTGTCGTAGCAGCAGCTTTTATTTGGCTGGGGACTAAGCCTTTAAATAAACCCCTCAGACCTTCTTCTCGCGCTGTTGTTGCAATACAATCGATCAGCCCTCCACATGAGAAAAATTTCCCGAAACCTACGCGGCCGTGCTCAAAGCCCTGAATCTGCAAGCGTTTCCTTGCGAGATCAAAAGGATAAACTAGAGTTTTGGCCAATAAGCCAGCGCTGCTACCGGCAATCATCGAGTTGCTGAATTTCGTTTCCGAATCCAGTGAGATTCTCTTATAAGCGTCGGTAAACAGATTGTAAAACGTGAATTGCAGACCCGTGTGCGGCGCTATTTGGATCAGCGTTGGCAGCAATCCCCGAAAAAAGGACTTTGGAGATTCCGTCTTTAAAATAGATCTGAAAAAGAAAATTTTTATGTAGTAATTGTAAACCGAAGCATTAGCTTTATGAATCATCCACATTTTATGACCCAGAGTTTTGAATGCCTGATATTATAGAAATAAATATGATGATACGATTCGCTTTATCATTACGATTTCATCAAAATAACATGTATTGATTATAATACGATGTGTCAAATTTGCAATCGTTGCAGAACGTATACATTTTTCTATGAAATTTTTTACGATTATATTTTCGTGAAGATAAAGAAACATAATTAATGCATCAAGAGAGTAATGGAGGACCGTGCTCTTCGATTTTCTTTTCACTGTTACATCATTTTACCGAAAATGAATGTTTTTCGCAGCTATTGAAATGTGGGCGCATTTTTTGATGTGCCTAATTTCTATTTTTGAATCACGTAAGGTTTTTATTATGAAATTATGATTACAAATCGACATATACTGGAATCTATATTTCCTTGAATTAATAGGGATTCACAACTCTGGCCTCAACTAAGTTCCAAAATTTGTATCACGCTGTGCAATTACTGTTGATGTAAGCAATTAATTTAATTAATTACTTATATCAATTAGTTTCAATTTACTTATTTATTTACATACACATAAGGATGAATTATTCCTCGATAAACTCGACTATTGGATGATTGTGCCACGAGTCTAGTCCTAACAGTATCAAACGGAAATGAAACAATAGTTGCTACACTTCCAGCAGCAGCTCCAGCCACAAAATCTACTGATTTTTTCCATTCTGGCACCAGTGGAATCGTGTCAACAAATCTCTTTATTTGGTTGTACGAATAGAACTATAAAACACAAAAAATATAGAATATGAGAGACAATACAAAAAATAAACATTTTCATCACAATTACTATTCTAAATATTCTCATAATTCTGTACACAAGATTCAAAGTTATGTATTTCAGGGCTAAAATCTTACATAACTGGTACGATAGATAACGAAAAAAATTAAATTAAAACACTACAATAGATTGGAAAATGGAATTTTGATTACACACACAAAATTTTGTTACAATAACTATATTCATTCTATCGTGATAAAAATTTAAAAACAAAGTTTCCTCTATGAGGAAGCAAAAGAACAGAATTTCTGAATGAGACAGAAAATAAGGGTCAAAATATTCTGATATTGTGTACCCAATAAAAATCTTTAGTTATGTATTCTTTGACTGAAATTTTATGGAATTTTCATAATAGATAATGAAAAAGATTTAAGTTAAAACACGATAATAGATTGAAATATGAAATATTGCTTACACACAAAGAATTTTGTTATAATTACTATATTTATTCTATCATAATAACAATTTAAGAAGAACAGAATTTCTTGATGAGACGGAAAATAAAAAAATAAGGGTCAAAATATTTTTATAATTTTTTACCCCAGTGAAATCCAAAGTTAGACATTTCTTCGAGTTAAATCTCACCTGAGCTGTACCATAGATGATGGAGAGAATTTGTGCAGGAACGTGTCCTTTCCATAGTGCAGTTATTTTTTCCTCCTTGACGATAAGAAAAACTGCTTGTGTCAGAGATCTGTACTTGCTCACATGTTCATGGCTTATCGGTTCGACTTGAAGCTGCAATTTCAAACAATCGAAGAGTCAGAAAAACCAAATGACAACCTACAAAGAGCAGCTATAAAAAAAATTTGATACCTGAAACCTTATTTTCAGCACATCCAGTGGTTGGCAAATTAACCTCGTTATAAAACCACTCGCAGCTCCGGCGACAGCATGATTGGAATTTGGTTCACCAGATTTTTCACCCAGTCCCATAATCTCGACTTTTTCATTCTATCTACACGAATGTCAACAATGGTACGTTCGTGACGCTGTATGAGATCACATTATTGCGATTGTGATTACTGTTATCATCGCTTTCGGAATTTGCTGATCAAGTCAACTGTAAAACTCGGGAACAGCATGAGATATTTAATGACATAAGATTTAAATCATAAATTGGGGAGTTTCGGAATTTTTCTCCAACCGGAAGTGAAGAATAATGAATGAAAACCGGGAAATATTGATAGATTCATCACAGTTGTGCACTTGACTGTTTTTCCGTCGACGCCATAATTTTTTTTGAATCCATACGACAACTAGTTTTCGATGTACCGTTATATTAATGCAATTTAAGATACTCACGAGCTACAAGGGTTCTATAGCAGCAATAAGCAGTGAATCGAAGTCTTGCTTAGTCGATGATATGAATAGTTCGGGAAGCGTTATTATTTTATTAAGTTTTTGGATTTTAATTGTTGGCACTTATCCCACGACTAATTACCAGTTTGAAGTGCCCAATGTCGTCCGACCAACAGTACCTGATGCAGGCAAGCTTTGGAATTATTATTTATTGCTATTTCAATTGCAGTAGGTGTTTTATAGACTTAATAATCCATATGTTTCTAAAATATGTGACATACATAAAATTTGAGCATTTTAACTACATCGTTAGAGTCGTTTTTGTATATTTTTTTATCTCTTTATCGTTTATATGTTATTAAATATATATTATATATCAAAAATATAAAACTTTTTGGCACATATAGATCTGACATAAATATTTTTTGATCAGAGTACGTATATGTAATAAATAATAATATTGCCGGTTCGTTTTTTCAGTTAAAACATCTGTTGAATATCTTAACGAATTGCAACAATCACTTCACGATCCAGAAGTGAGGCCCGGTTTGTTTCAAGGCGACATAGCTATGAGTAATGAGGTATTCGTGAATATATTGAGGTATTCGTTTGTAGAAAACTCATAAAACTCATTTCAGTGTGGCGTTTATTCTATAATTTTGACTGAGCAAGTTACTTTTATTTTAGCTTATCAAATTATTTTTCTGAACCGAAAATTAAGTTGAATACATTCTTCTGGAGTATTAACAATAAATTTATGTGACCATATGTAAACTTGTCTTTAAAAGTACAGAAATTCAAATTACCTTAAGTGCGTTACCATAATTTTCTCAGCATTTTAGCCACTGGCGTGTTGGTCTACGCTGGGACGTATTTCCGGAGAAACTTTGGGAAAACAGAACCATTCCTTACGTAATAAGTCCACTATACGGTAGGCAACTTATTGTATTATTACACTGACGTGAATAGACATTAAATATTTTTTTATGTTATTAATTATCAATTGTAGATACGGTGGACTACATCACCATTTACGAAGCCATATCTTACATCAATCTTATGACCTGCGTTAATTTTGTTCCATGGGATGAGGAGGGCAGGGACTTTTTGTTAATCTGGCCAATCAAATATCCGGCAGGGTATATTATTTAAAAAAAATTAAAACAATTAAAAAGGTCACTGAAATTGCGTGTTTCATATGGAATTATTTTTTATTTGATTTAAAGATGTTGGTCATTTATTGGAAAATATGGTGGAGTTCAGCTCCTTTCGCTTCAGCCACCCAACGAAAAAGGACCCAACTGTTTAGGGGATAAAGGAAGGGCGATACATGAATTAATGCATGCATTGGGAATATTTCACGAGCAAAGTCGAGCTGATCGCGATACGTTCATCAAAGTTAACGAGGAAAATATTATGCCACGTAAGAAAATTTTCGGGATTTCACAGTTCTCATATTTTTTTTTATTTCATACCAAATGCGATTTTTCCTATTTCCTAGAAAATGAGGATTTGCAATTGTTTCGTTTCGTGACTTAATTATTTGAAAAAATGAAACATTCAGCTATATTTTTTTACCTTACGTTTATTGATATCATGTTTAAAAAAAGTTTGTACGTGATGTACACATTTTCTATCACTAACTCACAAAAAACTTTAAACCTAAACCAAGCAAATTATAGAAAAAAAATCAAGATTTGAAAATAACGCGTTCAAAGCATTTTCAAGGAAATAAAATAAACATTAGAAAAAAAAATACATCATCACCTGCTGTCATTTCTCTACAATTGAGTCGAATGAAAAAAAATACCCATCTTAAATTAAGTTTGCAAAATATAATTTGTAATAATTTTTGAAATCACAGAATATCTCTCCAATTTCGACAAGCAATCGCTCGAAAATACGACTTACAGCTACGAGTACGATTACGAAAGTATAATGCATTATGGAAGTCATTACTTCAGCTTGAGTCCGGATAAACCAACATTAACACCAACGATGCCAGGTGCAGTTGTTGGTCAACGTAAAGCGATGTCAAAAACTGACTGTTTGAAAATCAACGACTTATATGGTTGTCTGGAAAAACCATCAGAGGCACGAAGATGGTACCACATATGTGCAGCTTTGGGCATTTAATCTTGAGGTATTTATTGGCACTACGAATCCATCGAAGTATCTATTGCCACGATTGGAAATTGATATCTTGGGAATGGCCAGATTTCGTCATCTTCTTCATCCGCACATATTCTGTGCCAGTAATCGTCCACCAAGGATTCCAAACTATCACCCCATGGACTCTCCAATATAGACTTAAATGTTCCCTCGTCCGGAAGCAGAGGATTTCTTGCATTTCCCAGCGAATCCAACATTTTCGAAAAATTCACCTGCCAAATGTGACAATTAATGTAACGGTGTCAGTTGTTACAAATATTATTGCGAATAAAAAGAATTGTCTACTTAATTAGCGACCCGAATTTTGAATTGATAGTTTTAGCAATTTTGAAATAATTAGTACTACTAATAATGAACAACTATTACTAATCAATAAATTTAAATTATTCGGATTAGAAAACAGAAATCGTTCCTCGGTTCCTCATATTCTGTATTTTTCAAATAATATAATTCTGCGCTTACCCGGCTTATCGCTCTTGATCCGCGTAACTCATTACATAATGTGTAAACACTGTCGATTGATCGACAGTATAAACATTTGACTTTTTCGAAATCGCCGTCGTCAGTACAATTTGAAGTTTCATTAATTTTTGAAGATTCACAGTTTGTTTCAACTTTTCTCGAGTGCCACTTGCGGAAAAATCTTTCGTCGACATCTATCTCCATGGGAAAGCACTTGGAAATCCCAAGGAACTTTGGCTGAGCGCTCACGAAATGTTCGCACATTTGAAATATTTTATTTTCAGCAGATTCAAGGAGATGAACAATATAATTAGGATAAACAAGCAAAATGCCAGTTACTTCGTTAGCGAAATGCTGAGACGCGTAGCGACTGAAAATTTTTATTACCGCCTCGCTTGAAAAAGTAACTGTCGCGCAAAATAAAAATCTACACAGATCGGATTTTTCTTGAGAGCGAACAAAGTCGAGAACAGAGTAGCTTCGCAGCTCGTCCATCGCTAGTTAAATCAATACTTTGCATCACTCGATAGCGCATTGCGCAAGATTTCACACTTCCGGGTTATTGAAAAAACGTGAAAAAATAATCAATATGATTGATAATATTGCATAAAACGACACACTTTAGAAAATAAAGATCAAGCACTATTCATTTCGCAATTTTGTACGAATGCGGAGTGCATTGGAAAACTGCACTGCTGGAAATAATTTAAAAATGTTAACTTGTCGGTAATTTCTGATCAAACCAATGAAGGGAATTGATCGGTTTTAAAATTTTTTATTTTGCTTGCGACGAAATTATTTCCGATACGGTTATTGAAATTTGGATGTACCTTAATATTCGAAAGAGGCACATACGTAGGATTTTTATCCAATTTTCTTTGCGATATTTCGAATTTTTTAGAATGCGAATCTTGCACATTGCTTTCTCATCATTTTTTACTATTTAAAAAGTAACGTCTGAGAGGAAGTATGTTCATCGATTTTGGCGTTCTAATAGTTTCGAGGACTTCGGAATATTTGAAGGAATAAGTAATGAACGTAATTGAAAATATAAAAAGCGTTTGTTTATAAGGATATTATTTAAAAATTTTTTAAATGTTCATTGTCCTTCTTTATATTGCTCAATGTTGATAAACGGTTTCAACGATTGTAACTTGACACATAGAACTTGTCAATTTTTTTTAATGACATTTTTCAATCATAAATACTTAAATCTAATCAAAAAACACCCCAATTTACAAACCGAAAAAAATCAGATAAATACTACAATAAAAACATTTTTGGTCGGTAAGCAAACTTAAAGAAATGAGTTCTTTAACTCTTTTTTTAATCGTAGGATTTTTTTAAAATGAGTACAACTGAACGAGATCTCAAAAATGTTTAAAACTTCCATAAAAAACTGTTATGAAAATTACCAATGGTCGTAATTTTACATTAAACTTTTTTGGGTACCTGTTACAAACGTATGGTAAATAGGAGGCATTTCACGTCAAATCAACAGTGCATGTACCGCAACCCCTTCGAATGTAATTTCAAAATATGATTTTCAAGCACACTCGATAATGAAGTCCAGTATCGATTAATTTTTTTTGAATATTTTCGGTTTTTCATGTCTTTATCAGGATGATCATTTATTTATCAGTGATAACTTTCTCAAATATCAGCGGTATTGAGGCTTGGAATTTTCGTAAATTTTAGAAAAAATGAAATCGATTGATATTAAAGATCGGTAATTTTCATAACAGGCATTATGAAATATTTTTTGATGAATAAACGTGACAAAAAATAATCTCAATAAAATGCTATATACATTTTGTATGTATTAGAATAACACGAAAAGATGCGAAGCATATTTGGCAAGGTGAGGTTGGAAATATGAGTCGATTATAACCAAAAAAATAAAATACGAACACAGTATTGATTTTTATTTTGTTTTATTTTTTCTGTTTAGCACAGTGTACGGTACATTCGAACACGAGACGAGTATCGTTAGGTGCTGCACACGATACAGAGAGGAAAAAAAAGAGCTACAATATTTATATAAACATGATAGTTTTCAAATGTCATAAGATCATTATTGGCATGACCCGTCAGATCGGTTGTACCTTGCTTTGGTCAGACGCTTTTGGAATTCACAATTCTTCATAATCGCTCTCGTTTGGCGCGCGTTTTGTTGAAAAACAAACAGAAGTAATTGAATGAAAAAGAAAAAACCTACAATTATGACCTGAAGCGATACTGACCATTCCAGAATCGTGGAATGAATACTGAAGTTTTCAATGGTCCATGCCTCTTGTGGCTCTCAGATATCGAACGATGCTCAACGTATTGAAATATGGGGAGGGGGGCGCGAGGCGCAACGCTCGGGTTATTTTGTGCCGCAATTTAAATTTGCTATTTACTTGCTGCAATAAGTAAATAACGTAAAAAAACAATCCTTATTTTTTTTTCCTCGAGTTTATCGGGACAGACTCGTATTTGAAAGCTGTTGTCGTTAATAATGCGATTTTGCTGAATAAAAAAAAACCTCGATGCATAAATAAAAGCGAAATACCCGATTGACGAAAAATTTTAGGGATCGTCATGAATCACCGTGCTTGCTGTATGCCGTTTATTATCTTCCCCTAATTCCGTGCTCGACCCATATTTCAAAGAGCGTCGTTCATAAATAGAGTATTAAAGGAACTTGTGACATGTCACCATTATTATTTTTTACCTAAGAATGATCTAAATCCGGCTTAGAGTCGACCACGTGGGCCCAGACGTAACAAAAGCTAAGAATTATAAATAAGAATTGTTTTAATAGCTGGCCAAGCAATTGACTGATGAATATTGGATAAGATCTACATCGGAGACGTTTGGTTTTTGTTTGCTTGTTTCTTTCTTTTTTCGCAATCTAATCACAATAGTTTTTTTTTTTTGCTTATGATCGGTCGTAAGTTTCGTGTCCCCAAGAGTTCATATTCGGCTCAGTTATTCGGCCAATCGATGAACCGTTAAATCAACTATAACTGTTGAATCCGTTGCTTCGGCCACTGTCGAAACGTTTGTGCACTCCGGAGAAGTTGTTTTCCCTTCCACGTCCACCTCCATATCCCCAACGGCCTGAAACGAGATAATTCATGCAAGTGTTAACTAAGAATTTGAAAATACAAATATTCACTATTTATGACCAAAATCGTAATAATTTTACTCGCTATGCGAGTTTTTAGAGGCAGTTTTCGAAGCACTTTCCTTCATATCATGGCTATTTTGCTGAATAAAAATGATTGAAAACAATACAACAGCGCTTAATAAAAATGCATTGTTTGAATATTCAAAATTTACTCGGTGTCTTACTTTCTTTCAGAACATTTTTGTACGTCTAAAAATATACTGATATAGAACTTTCTTGATTAACATTTTTTCTGCGATGGAACTAAAATATTTGTCATCATAAAAATAAAACAAATATCTCTGTAAGTCACTTATTTCACAAGATGTTACGAGTTGAAACCGTGAATTGAACCCGCTTTTATACGGAGTCTAAATCGAGTCGCACAGACTTGGCAACGCTGCAAATGCTAGACAGAAATTGCTCTAGACTATTTTCCATTGCGGCCTTTGCTCAAGAATTCGCGGAGTTCTCGGCTACCAATTTTCAAGCATTACCGCATTGTCGTCGTTTCAGAATATAACAATTTTATCATAGTTTTTATTGCAAAACTATCAATTAGATATAATTTCGTACTCAATACTGCAGAAAAACCTAGACTACATTCTTGTCATCATTATTTATCATGGCCCGTAAAACATTACATCATTTAAAGCATAAAAAAATAAAGGAGAAACAAAAATTCAGTACATTTCAAGTAGAGTTTTTCGTCATCCAAAATCAATATGCCTCAGTCTTTGGTAGTCATAATAGATATTCGTGGTATCAGAAAAAAAAATTCCGAGGAATAAAAAATAATTTTTGCAGGAATTAATTACACCCGGATTTTGCCTGTTCTTATTTCTCCGTAAAAGAAGCTTTGTTTTCGTGAAAAACATCTCTCTTCCTTATTGTTGTCTTAGGATGCTCAAAATGATTTATAACGTCAAGAAAAATCGTTGGTACGAACTATGTGTACGTTCAGATTCGGCTTATCACAATAGCGGTCGCGATTTTCAAGATTTCGGGTTGAAATTTAGTTAAGTGTGGGTAGAAAAAAGCTATGTTCAAATTTGGCGCGATTTCGTCAAGAGATTCAAAATTATGACATTGTGAATTTTTTCTCAAATCATTCATTACGCTCTCTCTCATTTTTCAAGATATTGGGCTCAAATTTGATCCACGAATCGGCTATTATATATTCATGATTAGTACGAAATTATTTGAAAATCGATGAGACCGTCGAAATTTGATGTGACTTTTAGTTCAACGAATTTGAACAAAAATTAGTATTCCCGTTCTAGTACGAGTTTTAGTTAGAAATCAGTAATAAACGCAATTAATCACACAACAAAGCTTTCTTCACGAAAGAGCCGAATATAATAATGGAAAATAAGAATAACAGAATTGTTAGGAAAGCTAAAAATTAACTAGAAGCAACATGACAATTCGAATTGCTCGATTTTTTGTTGTTATTTAAATAAATAAAAATAAATGCTTACTTCGTCCACCATAACCTCCACCTCCACCGCCTCCTCTCGCAGCGAGTTCGGATAGTTTTGGATTGATGACTTGATTGGCCTCCTGAAGGACATTGATGAGGTCCTTGGCTTGTCGGCCGTTTTGTGGGGTGAAAAATGCGTAGCTTGTGCCGGTGCATTGGGATCGTCCCGTCCTTCCAATCCTATGGATGTAATCCTCGGACGATGAAGGATAATCGAAGTTGATCACGTACTTCACGTCATCAACGTCTGAGGAGATAAATTCGTTATAACATAATGTAACGCTGGGCCTTTAAAATGCCTTGGCACAGATTGGGATGCTGAGATGTGAGACGCGTACGAATGGTGGCATTGCGCTTTTAAAATTCTACATTTCATTACCATCTGAATTAACATCGCACATCGAGACTGCGAATGTTGTTATCAGAGGCGAGGAACAAATTCGTTTCAACAAACTAACAATAAACGAAAAAACAATTTAAAAAAAAAAAGGAGTTGAATCTAAAAAATTTTAAATTCCAATAATAAACAGCATTTTTGCAATACACATTTCCAGACAATGAAAAGTTTCAATTGACATACGTTGAGGGGATACGCGGTGTATATTCGTACAAAGTTTGTTGTTAGTAGTGCCGATTTTACAAAAATTGATCTATTATTATGCATATTCGGTAAATAGTGAAAAAAAAAAGTAGAGAAAATAAAATGAAAATAAATATTTAGACAGCTTTCACCCAAATCATACACTGTCGAATATTCGCCAAAAATCTCCACAGAAATATTATGGCGAATCGATGCAAACGAAAAAAGCGAAATTATTTTCTATATTGAATTAGACCTTTGTTTTTATTTATATATTGTCATTTTTGAAAATGTACTAGATAAGCTCGTGTGTGTATGAATGTGTGGTAGCTGCGTCATGATAAATACAAACCCTGTTACCGCTGAACATTGCATTCATCATCCGATGAGAGCGGAAAACAAAGTCGCTTTCCCCGGGGATGTGATATTTTCTTGAATGCAAAAGTTCAGTTCGCACAATGGCTCCTGTCCTATACATCCCCATCGAGTAGCGATAGTAGCAAAATCAATACGATTGTTGTCCGCACCGGGTGAACATTGGCTATGGTGAGTGTTTTTTTGTTTTGTTTTTTTTTTTGTTTTTTAAATAACTGACGGTAACTTCAGTTTTTGCTTAATCCCACAGCCAACGAGCGTAACAGTACCCGAGCACCACCTTACTACTTACGTGGTACACAGGCTGTACACAGAGGCACATTAAGTACATGTAAAGCGCACGATTTAGTCAATCGCGCATGTACATTCGTCTATATATCACTTGCATATATAGCTCTTTTTCTAGAGCACAGACAGTGAGTGAGCCATGTTTCATATCGTTCGATCGTTTGCTCATTGCGCACTCAACACAATCTGTGCACCATGTGCCTCTGAAACAAAGGACAACCAGACTGATTAACATAAATTATCAGATGCCCACACTTAACTTCTAAATACCCGTTTTACGTCACAAAACCTCCGTATTTTTAATCAACTTTCTCAATCCTTCGACACAAGCTCTTCTTCACTCAAAACGAGTCTTAGCTCTAGGAACTAACACATTGGAAATAGACTGCATTAGCGATAATCTTCCTCTACGTTATATATTATCTACGGATCTGCGAGTTCTCGATTTTCACGAGTACTTGAATATTTTACGATGGAATAACGTTCGTTTATTTTATATTTCATCATTTTCTTATATAGAGATACATTTTTTTTTTGAATTTTTAGTCGAAAAAATGTAAATATAATAAAAATTGGATTTATTTTGTTAGTAGAAAATGAGTAGGAAATTGACTCATGTAGTCGAGAGCTCGCAGACTCCGACTATAGTTCTAATGTATAAATAAATATATATTTAGTTATTTCCCATTTCCCTCTAAATTTTCCATCCTCCAAACCCTGATGTTAATGATATTTTTCTCAAGGCTCATGAATAATCGATCCGATAATTCCGAAGTTAATAATTCATCTCAAGCCCATCCGTTTGAAAAGCTTAAAAGAAATCGTTTATGTTGAATTTACCTCGTTATTTGAGCTAACTAATGCCTTCTATTGCGTGTATCAAGCTTATGCAAAGTTTGAGAATTTCCAGACCACAAAATACAGGCACTCTCGCATCGGCGGACGAGCTCGAGCGCCAGAGGTACACAATTGTCGACTTATTCGATCGGCGAGCTATCGACCAGGTGTTTTTCCAGTTTCCAGCCGTATCTTCACCAAGTCTCTAAAGACAAAACTCGTGCGCCGCGCCAGATGAGATATCACCAGAATCCAATCGTTTACGTCACCAAGTTTTAAACAGTGAGGCATCATTTCATATAACCAGTCTGTGCTACATCGCCACCCTTCCTAAATTTCTCTCTTTTTTTCTTTACCAAAAAAACCCTAGTGTTCCTTTTTCTCGTTTTTTTTTTTTGGATACGTCTATCACGATGCCCAGATATGCATTATGATAAAGTTTTCGCGAATAATGGATATATGCGTGATTAACTCTTTGAGGTACTCACCCAGCCCACGGGCAGCCACGTCCGTTGCTACGAGTATGGAACCCTTCTTGTTCCTAAATTCTGTAAAATATCAAAAAGATCCTATTAGTATTTATCGCTAGTTGGGCAGTTTCTCTCTTCGTTTTCGCGAATGCAAATTTTACAGAGTGAGGGATAAGTTATGTTCTTCTTTGCTTCAAATTGGAGGAAAAAGTGTAGAACTTGTTTGTATATAAACAAGCTTTATGCTTTTTTTAGTTTAAAAAAAAATAATCCTAAAAAAAATAATATATTTTTAGGATTTCTGAATTTTAAAAAGATAAAAAAACAATTAAAAACATTACAGTATGTTTGAATTGTTTGGAAATATATTTTTGAATAAAAAAAATGTTGTACAACAATTTTTAAACGCGTTTTTCTCGAAGACTCTTTTATACTTGGCGGAAATGATTTTTAAAAAAGTGGCGTAACTAAACAGTAAGCGTATGTGAGCTATAAAGGTTTTCGAAAAAATTGATGAATTAAAAATTTAATATAGAGCTCAAACAAAATAATGCATAGAATTTGGGCAAAATCGGTAGAACAGTTTGGATATTGTAGTTTAATTTTGAGAAGTATGAAACTATTGTTCATTATTAATGTTTCAACATTTTTTGCTTACCTCTGAGAACATAGTCGCGTTCTTGCTGAGATTTGTCACCGTGCATGCAAACTGCGGGCCAGCCATAGCGACGAATGTTCCTCGTGATGTTTTCTACTTTTTTCTTCGTTTCAACGAATATTATCGTTTTTCCTCCATCCTCGTTTACGTTACCAATTTCTTGGAGGAGAGTTCCCAATCTGTAACAATCGGAAGTATTTTTTTTAGTGCTATGAACTTTAGATGTATTTTGAGAAAAAGGTTTTCAAGAATGGATCAGTTCTTCTTAGAGGATATGGTGAAAATCACTAACATTCATAGAAATTTTTCATCATGTAGAGACGAGGTCCAGTATTGCAATTTAATAATAATTTCCCCAAGATTTAAAAAAACGAAATTGTTCGCTGAGATTCGCTATTTTTAACGCGATTATTAAAATAATACAAGATCAATTCACAGTTGAAATTTCAATAATTTTGATCGCATTTTTTTTCTTGAAAAGTAGAACTTTTCATGAAAATCAGCGAAATCTATTTTTTTTTAAATTTCCCATTGAATGACTAAAAAAAAACTTTAAAATTTGAATGCCAATAAAAAGTAAACGAATGAATGGTTAAAAGGACCTCTTCAAGAAAAAAAAAAAGAAGTAAAAAAACTTTAAAAAATGCTTACTTCGCTTCCTTCTCGTGTTCCTGACACACATCAATAATCTGTAGAATATTGTGATTGGCGGAAAGAGTCAAAGATCCAATGTTGAGTTGCGTGTAATCGGTAAGGTATTCTTCGGCGAGATTCCTCACTTCTTTGGGCCAAGTTGCGGACCACATGAGTACTTGTCTGTCGGGCCTGATCTGTTCGATGATTTTTCTGATTTGTGGTTCGAATCCCATGTCCAACATACGATCGGCCTCGTCCAAAACGAGATACGTGCATCTGCGAAGGTTTGTGGTGCCGCGTTCGAGAAAATCGATGAGACGACCAGGTGTGGCAATTACGATTTCTACGCCACGCTCGAGATCCCTCGCTTGGCTGCCTTTGGGAGCGCCTCCGAAAACGCAGGTATTTCTGACGTACGAAAGGGAGCCAAAGTCGTTGGCTACGGTTTGAATTTGTTGGGCGAGTTCTCTGGTCGGTGCGAGTACCAAAGCGATCGGTCCGTCGCCTCGATTAAGCGGCTGTTGGCTGTTAATGTGAACAATAGCTGGTAGAATGTATCCCAGAGTTTTTCCAGATCCAGTTTGCGCGATTCCGACCATATTGCGTCCGGACATAGCGATTGGCCAACCCTGAGCTTGAATAGCTGTTGGCTCTGAAAATCCCTGTTTCCTTATGCCCTGCATAACGTAATCGGGAAAATTGCCCTCCTCGAAGTATTGAATGGGATTCGGGAGCTTGTCGCCCTTCAGAGTGATCTGCTTTTCCTCGCGGAAAGAATCAACCTCTCGGGGATGACGCGCCGAAACATTCGGATGTGGCACGTAGAAATCCTTCTTGAAGGGCTTTAGATTTTCGTAATCCCAATTTGGCTTCCTCAGGTTTCCGCCCGCACCTCCGCCGCGCGAATTGCTGCGACCCATCGCTCCGCCACCGCCACCGCCGCTACTTCCGCGACTCGCGAAACGACCGCCCCCTCCACCTGCGCCTCCCGAATTTCCGTAGCCATTACGCTGACCACCTCCTCGGCTACCACCTCCTGCACCGCTGCTACGATATCCACCGGACGAACCTCCGTAAGTCCTAAAGCGATGCGAAATGGTTTTGTTATAGAAGATTTTGTTCGTTAGATTTTTGGGGCTTACTGAGATAAATTACTTAGTCAATAACATTTTTTATTGTCAATTAATATTTCAATATTCTTCACACGAATTTTCACTTGTGTTTGTTCAAATTGGAATTTAGTATTTTAGTGATTCAAATTCGAATATAGATATTATTAAGGTATGTCTAAAATACTATGGCAAATGATATAGAAAATTCGTCATTTGCTCAGGTTTTTTGATTGTCGGATGTTGTTCTTTACAAATTTTGTTTTGAATATTTTTTATTTATTCCTTTCCTTTTTTAAAACTTTATTGGAAGCAGAAATGGTAACTCACAAAACGTCTTTTTTAATCTAGTAATTCAAGTTTGACTGTGGCAAATAAAAACGCATGTTATAGACTTGAGAAATTTTTGTTCAGTATATATAATATAATCATATTATTTTTTAAATATTACTTTTCACGCATTTTTTTTTTCAACAGGTTTTGAATTTGAGGCACAATTTTTTAGTTTCATTGAGAGCGAAAATCTTAAATTTTATTTTGAAGTATCAAGAATAAAAAAAAAATGCATATAAAGAAATAATATTTAAAAAATAGTATCAATATTGGAAAATATATCTATGTTCTTAATGATAAAATGTAGTGAACATTGAGAGACGGATCCAGACATTATGTGTGGACACCGAAGGCATAGTTCACAACCTTTAATCTTCCTCGCACAAGCATTCATGCTCTATCGAAGTACGAGATAGAGTCATGCCAAAATGAGAGGTTCTAAGTACACACTTAAGATTATACAGAAAAATCATCTATCGATTGTTAATATAGATAAAAATATGCGCAACGAAAAGAATATATATTGTATGTGTCAATTCAACAGAATGGTAAAAATACTACGCGGAGATTCAATTGTTGAAAATTATTATCTTAAATCAATTCAATCATCGACTTTGCATGTTATCATCATTTTAAAAAAACTATTTAAACACATATGTTATCCTAATACCAAAGACTAATAAGGTTTTGAAGGTCAGTTGTGTTCTAAAAAAATGTCAACTGTCAAAAAAATTTGATTATATTTTTACACTGTCATTTAAGGTGAAAGTAGATTTCAATCATGATATTTAACAGTACATATATGCCATTAAATCTTTTCGCATTAGCATAAAAAATATAAAAAATTCTACTGGAATGCAGAATTAATTTGGTCCTAATTAGAGCTTAAAACCTGCAGTTACAACTCGCGAAAAAAATTATATGTCAAAGGTCGACATAATTGTATGCTCTTCAAATTACTAATTTTCGAAAATAATTGTAATTAACTAATTTCGTAGTGAACGCTGCACGTTTTCATCAATCGCAAATGAAATTATCTTCACGAAAAAAATCGTTGGAATATCGCGCAATCAGAACGAACGATAAATTACGAAAGTATTAAATTTATTTAAATCGTCGTAGAATTCGAACCGATGGATTTAATCAGAATAATGACGGTTAGAGACAAATTTCGTAATCAATGTTGCAAATGTGTCATAAATTGAACACAGTTATATCGAAAACCATTCGAATATAAAAAAAAAAAAAATGACGAGGCGTCGTGTATTTCAATTGCCAAAAAATGCAAACAGCCATAAAAAATGTATAAAACGTGTACAAATCATCATTTGCTAAAATTCGCATCATCAGATCGAACCGGAAGTGAATACCAGCGTAAGCATAACAAAATGGTAACTGGAATGCGGCGTTCGAAAAACGTGCTCAGAGATATTCAAGCATACGTTTTATTGTTATACAAGATAAAAGTAAATTCAAATTATTGAATTTAACATTAATTAGTCGCGATTTTTTTTTTTTTTCTAAGCTAGCGTGAAAAAAAATTTCAACTGGAATGCGGAATTAGTTCCGCCATAATCAGAGGTTAAAGTCCGCTATTACAATACCCGGAAAAAAAAAAAAAAAAATTATACCTATGTTGAAGGTCAACACAATCGTATGCTTTGCAAATTACTAATTCTCGAAAATAATGGTAACCAACTAGTACCGCAATTAATGCTGCACGTTGTTATCAATCGCAAATGAAATTGTATGTACAAAAAACTGCGTTAGAATATCGCGGACTCAGAATGAACGCCAAATGGCGAAAATATCAAACGTCAGTTGGATTTGAAATACCAAAAAAAATTAGTGTTGAAAAAATTCAGCAAATATACATGAATCATCGTAAAATTCGAACCAACCAATATAATCGTTATTACAAGATAATTCCATAATCATTGTTGCAAATTTTTCATAATTCGAACATACCGAAAACCGTTAAAATATCGAATCCTCAAACAAACAAAAGATGGCGAGTCTCAAACGTCAGTTATTTCAATTGCCGAAAAATGAGAACGTCCATAAAAAATTAACAAAACGTGCGTAAATCATATGCTAAAATTCGGAGCGATTGAACCGAAAGTGAATTTCGGCGTTTGCAAAAAAAAATGGTAACTGGAATGCGGCGTTAGAAAAACGTGCTTAAAGATTTTCAACGCGGCAATTGCGAGCGAGTTTTTCTTCCGGTACATTAATCGAACCTCGAACAAAGTGCGCAATTGTTTCTAACGAATACGCGTCGGCTAAGCTCGCACGAAGATACATAACGTTAAACCGAGATAATATCACGCTTAGATTTTCCGCGATGGCGTGGTTCAATAAAATAGCGCCTGCGTGTGCGAAATATCGTTAATGGCGTCGACTCAGGGCCAAGGCCGCACGATTTTCTCCCGGATGTAATTCGATTTTCGGAGTATTTATCAAATTTGTCATGCACCAAATAAGTGAATAACGCGATAATAACAATAATCGCAACAATATTAAACAATAAAAATTCACTGCAACAACTGTACTTACATGATTGTGGTGTAGTTTTGTGTGCTTTTCTGTCCCTTGAATCAGTTGTTGGATGTTAAACTTGAGTTTGCTTGATTCAGTTGTTTAGCGGCTTAGATCTCTGCAAATAATGCGACAATTACACAAACAGTCGAACGAACGCGTTGCACTTATGTGCGTTAACGTTCAACTGACAATATTACGATTTATTTAATAAAATGGACGAGATTTGTTTAACGGCGATAATTAGAGAATTTAAAACGGAGACACGACTTACCCGTGCCGCTTGTAGGGACGGAAAGAACGATGCGGGACGATGCCGGATGTGACTCACCAAATGTCACGACGGTGGTGGGGGGATTTCTTGCGCACTAACGACGCTCGGGTCTCTGCGCAACTTCCGGTATCGTAATGATTTTTTGCCTCGGCCAATCAGCGAACGGGAGCTCCACCTTTACTACGCTGAGAGCCAATCGCTCGAGAACCTTCTCGATGATTCAATACTGTTCTCGGTATTACGTACGAAGGTTCAATAAGTAATTTGGGCTTAAGTTAAAAGTTTTTGAGAGGTCGGATTGTAGGAATGCATGTTCAAAAATATTTGACATGAAGGTTTTTTTATTTTGTAACGAGTAAACCTCGTTTTTCGGGGCTTAATCGGAACATACGCTCGCCAGGTGCAGGTACCGTTCACTTCCGGTCAATCTCGAACACCATTGGCCGATCGTTAAGCGCATGCGCAAGACTTCCCGCGGATTTTGAAGGCTGCTTGGATTCAGTAAATTAATTGACCGACACTTCATCCCACGCCTTTTTTTGTATCGATCGGTCGCGCCGAAATTTGTGAGCCGTTTTTTTGTCCCCGGTTTAGTGGATTTTTTTGTTGCGGCTCGATAATACGTTTTTAGGGAATTGTAGCGTTATATTTTTATTCTTGTTGTCTATAATTTTTAACAGCGTTGGTTTTTCGATATTTTGTTTTTGTGTCAATGGGCTGATTTATACGGAAAATTGATTTAATAGTAAATCATTCCTTTTGAGTGATTAAAATACAAGAGTTACGCTTCTTAAAGTGTAGCATCTACTTTCAGTTTTTGTTATATACCATTGTTAACACAAACGATTTGTCGACATTTCGGAATACTTATAAGATGTTCTGAATTATTCAGAAAGTTAATTTAAATATAAATCACTCCTTGTGATTTATTACAATACAATACAGGAGTTACGCTCCTTGGGTTAAAAATGTAGGATTTTTTCCAAATGTTTGTCATCTATCATTGTTAGCAGAATTGTTTCATCGAAATTTCCATTTCGCAAACAAATTCAAGGTCGTTATGTCAGGATATTTATAAATTGGTCTGAAGTATTTGGGAAATTACTTTAGACAAATCAATAAATTACGTTTCAATTATTTATACAATTAAGCATAGATTTTGACTTAATGTTTCGAAAAAAATCTGCATGTGTCTTAGCAACCAAAAAATTTGTAGCTATTGAACTAAATATGTCTTCGCGAGTAAATCGATATTCTAGGAAAATTGGAATTGAATTTTTATGTTGGATTCGAATTTTTCGGCTTTTTTCGAAGTTTTATCATCGAGGATATGAATAGCAGTCAACATAACTTCCTCGTAGAGAAAACTATAGATTTTTTCAATTCAACCAAGCCTTAGAAAAAAAAAGGTCGCTCAATAACGGCAGTGACGGTCGTTGGCGAGATATAAATACCATCAATTAACTATAGGTAGATTCGTGTAAGATAACTGTACTATAAAAAAATATCTACTTGAACTTCAATTTTCATTGCTGGTAGTTTTTAAGCATAAAATCGTATACTGAATTTAATATACAAATGTGATGCCTAATTAAAATATGCAACAATAATTTCAATAACTTACTTCAACTTTACTGTGAAAGTGCTTTACTTTTTACAGTTTGCTCCAATTTTACAGCAGAAGTATATAAACATTTTTTTTCACAATTGCTTATTTAATTTTCTTGACACAAACTTCCAGTCTTTTCTAACAAGGTACTGGAAAATTCCAGCTACATCATCGTCATCATGTGAAGATTACGGTTAAAAAAATTGAGTTCTTTTAATAAAAACATTAATATCAAAGTAACGAAATTTTTGTTAATCAATAAATTCATGTAACTATTTTTTTGGCAGATTTAATATTTCTCAAGAGTAATTGTAGTCATTGTGATTTTATTGACAATATATGCAATTTAGGTTTCGTTTTGTATTTTACAAAATTAATATTTCAAAGTTATACACATAAAGTCAAATATCTTTTATTCTCATGAATTTAATTGATTTAGTTTATGATTTCAATGATAAATAAAAACGGCCTACTAGAACTAGATTTCTCTATTTAAGATCTCATTTGAAAAGCAGAGATAACTAGTAATACTTGTTCCATTTATTATAGTATTTTATTAAACGCTTTAATTCACGTAACACAACAATTTCCTATTTAATTTTTACAGTTTCATTACAATTTCAAAATTCTTGCAATACTGTAATCGAACATTGCAAAATACAACCATAAAAAGGCAATTTTTTTTTCTATACGGTAATAGAATGAGTGATGCGTTTATATATCTTACCTTTCACTGCGAATTAAATGACAGCTTTCACGGTTTAAATTCGACGCTCAATAAGCTAATTAATAAAAATAGGTCAAAGGATCTAGGATGTCAGGAAAAAATGATGTGTACAAAGAGAAAAGATATATACAATTGCCATATGTTTATCATTTTATTTTCTATCGTAATACTGTATAACATACAAGAAATGCACTTTAGTGAAACCTACAGAAGAGAACTTGAATGTAGAGCAGTATTCCTTATTGTTTGTCGTCCAACTGTCTTACTTCCGGGGGTTTTAGTATTATTAACGAGTTTGTCTCCTTCTAGTTACTTCGAAAAATGATAATCGTGTTATTAACGAGACTACGTAGGGCAATAAGAGTTTCATTCTTGAACGTTTTTTGAAAAGGGCATAAACCTCTTATTTTTTTTTGTTTCTTTGTAGTTATCAGCGAGGGCTGCGGCTGTAATATTCATATTACCACGTACAAATTGCTAAATATCACGTTGTTCTCTCTCTTTCTCTCTCTCTTTCGCTTTTTCTCTCGTTCTCTCTTTCTCCCTCAAATTATGTCATGGTCAAAAAATAAATAGGCTCCTTCACAATAATCATCTCTTCCTTTCTTCCTCCCATTTATTTTTTTTCTCATTTTTTTTATGTAAAAACTAGGGTGTCACTGGAATAAACACTCGGCTAACGACCAGGGAACAGTGTTATCGGTACTCTCTTTTCTCGCATATCGTAAACTAGTATCAAATATAAAAACTTATTCAAGCTTGTTAAGTTTCACACGTTTACAATACTCGTTTTCTTCGTTTTAACTCTTTTATTCTCATTTTTTCTTTTAATATACTTATAATATCACTTCTCAACAGTTTGATTGTATTGAGCAAATTATTGGCTGCTCAAAAATGGTGAAGGCCTCTTTGAAAAAACGATCCTTCGTGTCCGGTTCCCCGCGAGTTAGCGATCGATAGCGTGTGAATTAAGCACAACCGCATCGTCGTTTTAAACTAGGGACGAGACATAAATGTCGAGAACGCTCATTTTTGTTTTTTTTTTGTTTGAAAAAGAGGTTTTTCAATGTATCAAACGCCGTTTCGCAATAAACGGGCCAATACACAAGTGATATTATAACAATTTTGACTAGATTCTAGTATTATCGGTTCCCAATAGTCGCGTTAGACGGTGTGTGAGAAAACATTAGTTAGCAGCCTCCAAATATATGTTACACAATAATTGGATTTAAATTCGGTGGATTTTTTGTAATTGGCGCGGATTTATTGGCGTCAAAAAAGTGGCTACTGATAATCGCGATCTTATGATCGTCGCGTCGTTTTGTCCGGGAGTTAATTCGCGCTATTCCATAGACTTGGATTCGAATACCTGAAGCTAAACGGTAATGCACTATTCCTATGGGAATAACGCACGGCTCGCGCTTCTTAAATCCAAAATACCATATCGTAATCTGTAAGTTTTTTGTTTGTTTTTAACTTCGGAGATACGGAGAGAGTACTTTTATAACAGACCTCGAAAAAGAAGCATACTAAATTTTTCTTAGAGTTCACGTTAAAAAGGAATCGCGAGACACGGTGTACACATAAGTAGATAATTAATACTAACACAGTAAAGAATATTTTGTCGCACGATACAGGTACTACTTTTCGAATGTATTTCATCTTCTTTATTCCATTTTTTTTAATTTAAATATTTCAATGAACAGGGCCAATGTTTCAGGGCTCGCTGTTGTGTCTATAGTGTGTCACACACGCACGAGAAAGGTAGGAGTTTAAATATCTAGCAGCACAGCATACAATCGTCGCGCTGCTGCGAGTATTTGTACAAAAGCCGGATCTAATTTCCTCAGCAAACGTGTTTTCAACCTTCGTTCGAGTTGTTTTTCACCATGTTTATTATTTAATCGCGAAATTGAGATGCTGTCTAATCTAAGATTGTCTGCCATGCCCTTTGAACATCCAAATCTCCACTATAAGAGCAATGTCTCCAAAAAAAAAGTAACATATCGAGTTTTCTATGCCGATGCTGTGTTAAGAGAAGATTCATTTTCTCGCGGGGAAAAAAAAACAAACAAATAGCAGAAATTGAATAATAAATTTCGCCAGCCTCAATTAGGCGGACACTTTTTTTTTTACCGATTCTTGTTCAGTTTTTTTTTCTTTAAACCGTGAAAAATTGTACAAGACGAAAGTGTTCCCGTTATCGAACTAACGTAATAGTTTACAGCCTTGTCCGTTGATCACGACGGCATCATCGAATCATAGTATAAAATATAGTGTTGTAATTATTAACATACAAGTCGAGTAATATTTATGAATTACGTGAACGTGTGGTTAACTCGTCGCTGCTAAACTCGTTATTTATAAATTGGCGAAAGATTCAGTCTTGTATAAAGGAGATAATATTCATTAACATTACAAGTATGCGTATTTACGTTTAGAAGTAATTAAAAATTTTTTATGTACGCGATATCACAGCGCTCAGCATAATTATTTGAAGGTACTCGAGTTTCATTAGCAATTGTCAACCTCGTTGGACATTACGAATCAACTTACACCGGCTTTACTGGAGACGCGACATAAACGCCTACACCATTATTTTTCATCATTCTTTCGTTTTTATTATTCTTCTCTCGTTTTTTTTTTGCTCTTTTATTCGCGAATTGAAATAGAAGACCAATGCTCTCGAAGTAGCGTCAGATGCAAAAATTGCATTTTTTTACGATGCCATTTTGCAACTGGCAGCTTCGTATGTTAACTTCTGAGGGAAAGGGGAAAATACTATTTTTCGGTGAGCACGCCTATCTTTCTCATTAGTTCGCAACACGCTAATCGCACTGTCGTTTTTTTTTGTGTAAGTGAGTTTGTGTGTTTCTGTGTGATTTTTTTGTTTGTTAACAGTGTAAATGTTTAATTATTAAGTGTTAATGATGGGGACACTGCGTTTTGGCCGTACAAAATTGCCATTTTTTGTTTCTGATGCCGCTAAACGCGGCTCCAGCGTTAAAGTGTGTGTGTTCCATTTTTAATTACTTATTTTAAAAAATAATTTTCAGCTACAGCTATCATAGTGTATACCCCTAACGATCGGTGTACAATAAGAGTATCGGTTTAGCAGAGGTTCTCGTCGTTGCCCCATTTTGACTTGTTTTTTAAACGTGTTTCAAACGGTTGGACCTATACCATTGGGAGACTCACGAAATAATTGCCTTAATTTTAATCAACGTTTACTTCTCCTCGTTTTTTTTCCTCCTCCTACTTCTCCTTTTTGCCCAATCGACAGCAGGATATTTGCATCGAGATAACATGATATGATATACCACATATATAAAATTGATGAGATACGTTCCCTATTTAAACCATGTTGCACGATAGAACAGTGGGTTTCTATGCGCTACATATTACATATCACAGAACTACGCGTAAACCCGCTATCAATACGACAATGCGACATCAACTAATCATTTCGACTCGAAATATCTCATTTATTCAGTAAATCGAGAAAAATACTAAAAGCCCGCAAATTTTGTTGAAAAAATAGCGTGTCAAAAATGTTTCTCAGTTACTGTTATATTAAATTTAATATACTAGAGTTTGACGAAATTTTGTACAAAAAATATATATTAAATATCACATTTATCGAAATTATATGCAATATTTTGAGCGTACGCATTTATATTCAATTTGCATAAATTTCTGCATTTTGTATATCAAATTAAATAACCGAGAATATGTATTAAAAATAAAAATAAAAATAAATTTGTCCACTGGTATCAGAAATTAGATAGAAATTTTGAGTGTTTACGCAGTTTGGATTATAATTCGCAGTTTCGTCTGTGAAATGTTTCCTCGTATTACATGTATAAATCAACTTTAAAATTTGTGAAACGAGCGGTCAACATCGGAATATTCGATAGCGGATATACACAAATGTGCGGGAGCCTCCAGACTTTTCGACGCTCGGTACTATTGAATCTCTCTCTTTCGCAAGATATTTAGCATCTTTCGTTTAATTAAAATTCCTTATATTTTCTCAACGTTGCGTCGGAATCGAGACGCAAGGAATTTCCAATCTTGAGTCGCGCGGCGATCAGAGAGGATGAGTTCCGAACAATAGGGGACGGACGTATCGATCGGTGGATTACCCGTGAGACAAAAAAAAACGATTGCAAATGCCTTAGAAAGAGACTACACACGTTTTTTTTCTTTAAGGAACCGCATTTATAGCGTCGATGCAACAACGCGGTATACAATTCTACGTAACGAAATAAACGAATACTACGAATGAAGTAAAGAAAAAAGAAAAATATATATATATATTTATATAGTGAAGTATTAAATGTTTTCTCGATGGGATAGTCAGCGGTTGAGCTTCAGCCTTTCCACGCTTCTAACGAGGATTAATCGACGAGAGCAAATCCGAGCAAAGCGAGTCGAGTGCGCGATTTTGTTCAGAGACTTTACGAAAAATCTAATCGAGCGTCGCTCGAGGAATTTCTTCGATTAATGATAAACACAAAAAAATCATTCAAGAAAAAATAAAGAGCAGCTTAAGAACATCCTCGAGGCTTAACGCTTGGGAGGGCGGCGAGGGCGGAACACTCAGTTTGTCATACGCGGACGCTCGAGTAAAACTGGAGGCTCGCCCGGAGTGATTATCGATACTCTGTAGATACCGACTAGTAGCAAAAAGTTTGTGTTATTAATTTAAAATTCACTCCTAGTGACATGAAAATTAAGGGGGCAGTCTAATGTCATTGGGCCAAAAATTGTCACTTTCTTCGCAATTTTTATTCTCGAAAAATATGATATTATATTGATTTTTGAAAGTGTTGAACCATTTTGTATAAAATTCCATCGCCAATTTGAGAAATTGCAGCAATTACATTTTGGTAAAAAATTAACTTTTTTTTTGTTGCATTTGCTGTAATTTTTAAAAAATTTGATGCAAATAGACAATTTCCAACAAAAATATCGGTTCTTCGGCTATAAATTGCCACAATAGCAGAAGTAAAAATATGTAAACCCCATATATATCCGTTTCCTTAAAGATACCTTTAGAATTTAAAAAATGAGAAAAGAAATACTAATTTCCGAGACAAAAAATTGCGATAGCAAATAACTTTTTTTTCGTCCGTATACAAAAGTCTCTGCCCTTAAATTAGCGTTGGCTACTATAAATTTCCAAGTATCTACGCGAGTTCGAAATGCAACGCGCGCGCGCGCGCACGACTGCTAGCCTCGTATGTACCATGTAGTAAATAGTGTATCGTTTAAACGGTGTTTTTTTGCTCTTCCTTCATTTTAAATATAGTAATTAGCAGTAGCGGTAGAATAGTAGTCGTAGTAATAGTAGTATCATATGCAGCTTATAAACATTTATGTATATTATAACAACCTAGACTCGTACACTTTTGTTAATTATTTCTTTTGTTACTCTTTTGTTTTCTCGTTATTAATTCTTTACTAAAAGTAAAAGTGGTCAAATGGTATTTATTCACCGCCGCATATTGAACTAAGAAAAGAAAACGATTACTTCTTTCGTGGGGAAAAATTCGTTTCGCAGCCAGCCTGCACGTGCCTGCACGACGGCGTGCAAAGCGAGGCCACGCGGTGGCCAGTTGCATAAATATCAAACAACATTGTTTCAATATTATTCATTCGTTGGTCTATCAACAAATTACGCTTCTTTGTTTCTTCATTTTTCTTCCATACAAAAATAAGATACCGAGCTTCGCTCTGATGCACAGCCATGTGACTACGCGCCCGATTTATGTTTCACGTAAGTCTCACCCTCTCTCTCTCTTTCTTTCTCTCACCCTCATTAATAGATTATTTTTCATGTATTTTCATATTTAATACGTTTTTTTTGTCGTTTTTTTTTTGTTTTAAATATTCCCAGGCGACTCGTCGGCTGCTCTACCGTAAAAGCTGCTTTGGGCAACGTGAAGCATCGATAATTCACGAATATCATAAGAATCCGCGAGACACAATCCGAGTAATCCGTAAAAAAACGGCAAGTGTGTCAAATCCCACCGCAACTTCGTTATTTTCTTATTACGTGTGTGTGTTTTCTTCAATAATCATTGGGCGCACGGCTTAATTTTTATGCAAAAGGCCTGGTTAACTTTTCTCTCGGTCTTCCGTTATTATAATTTTTTTTTTTTCTCAAGAATCGTCGCCTGCGTATGCGAGAGAACATATAAATAAATCATAAATTATTAAACTAACCCACCCCACCCTCCCCTACCCCCTTCCATATGTTTCGTGCATTTCAGAAAAGCATACAGGTAGTTTACATAGTTATCGCAAGGAGATTACTATTCAAATACCATATGGATCATGACCATCGTTAACTACATTCGTGGCCATTACCAAATATTTGTTTAATTATTATTATATCAATATACCCTCACTATCAAGCTATCGCTACATCAAGACCCGGCTGGAATGTGCCTCGCGTGCGAACCGGCAATAATCCGTTTCTCATTATCATCAAAAATTCGCCAAAACATCTCATATATTACATAGAAAGTAAATAACTCCTTTCTATGCTCAAGTTTTACCAATAATCACGCGTCAATGATTCGAAACGCCATTTAGAGGATTCTACTCTCCTCCTTTTCGAATTTCAAAAGATTCTCATAAAAAGCCCGTGGCGTTCCGACTCTTTATAATTGCGCATCATTCCAGACAAGTTACAATCAATAAAGAAATTAAAGTTTAAACAAACGTTGAATTATTACATTAAGAACATATTGAAAAATACCGCGAAGCTCCAAAAAGTCTCTTCGTGTAGACGTTTTTAATATTCCTCTCTCTTATATTTTGGAGCATAAACGCGTAAATAGGGACTCGAATCTTATTCATTTCCGTTTTTTTTGTTGTTTTTTTTTTCTTCATTTTTTTCTTATTTTCACTTACTTAACACACGGCCCTACTGATTTACCTCGTGTGAAGCGTCACTGCTGAACGGGAGTCGGCGGGTATTGATAAGCGTAGGGCGGAACCGCTTGGAACTGTCCATAGCCCATGGATTGATAGGCGCAGGCGTTTGCCGCGGGCGGAGGTCGATTCGTTTGGAAGAATTTGTTGTTAACGAGGCTCTGAATGCTGGAATCCGTGTGTCCACCGGATGGCATCATGTATGGTGGAGGAATGGAATACATGCCTTGTCCATTCGGGCTCGCGCTGTATCCGCCATTTTGTCGATTATTAATGCGATTGCCTTGATAACCAGTGCGTCCTTGATATCTCGGCGCTCCAGCGGCATTTTGTTGGTATCCGTTTGGACAGTTATTGCCACTTGTTTGATAATTATTGGCGCTATTCGCATAACCGTTCGTCTGTCGTTGCTGATGTTGCTGCTGCTGTTGTTGCTGTTGATGGTGTTGTTGGATCTGCTGATGTTGCTGAGACTGTTGATGATAGCCATTTTGATAGTTATTCTGGCGATTGTTCATGTAGCCGTTTGGCTGTCTCATCATTCCGCGATCGTGCATAGGATTGTGTTGATTGTGTTGATTTTGCCAGCCTCCAGTTCCAGTCGGGCTCGAATTGTTGCGGGGACTTCCGTTAGAGTTGTTGTCTTTCGTTGAGCGTGCGTTGCTCCATCTCTGACGTCCTTTGCCGAATTGGCTGCGTTGTGAGTTGGCCAATTCGGCGAGTTGAGGATTTATCACTTGGCCGGCTTCCTCGAGTACGGAAATCAACTCCTTCGCCTGGCGGGCGTTGTTTGGCGTGAAATACGCGTATGCTGTGCCGGCACTTTGACAACGACCTGTTCTTCCTATCCTGTGGATGTAATCTTCGGAACTGTTGGGGTAATCGAAGTTTACCACGTATTTAACGTCCTCGACGTCGAGACCGCGAGCAGCGACGTCCGTCGCTACGAGAATCGCCGTCTTTCCGTTTCGGAACTCTGAGAGCACGTAGTCACGCTCTGGCTGTGATTTGTCGCCGTGAATCGATATCACCGACCAACCGTCGTGTTTTATCGCTTTTGTTATCTCGTCTACCTTCTTTTTCGTCTCTACGAAGATGATCGTTTTGTTGCCGCGCTCGCAACCGATTTCTCGGAGCAAGTTTGAGAGCTTTGATTCCTTCTCGTGCTCTTGGCAAATTTCGATTATCTGGCGGATGTTGTGATTCGCCGCGAGCGTCAAGGAACCGATGTTTATCTGGATGTAATCCGTGAGGAAATCTTCCGCCAATGCCTGAACCTCCTTTGGCCAAGTTGCCGACCACATCAACACCTGACGGTCCGGCCGTATCTGCTCGATTATCTTTCGGATCTGAGGCTCGAATCCCATGTCTAACATGCGATCCGCTTCGTCCAAAACCAAGTAAGTACATCTACGCAAATTTGTCGTTCCCTTCTCCAAGAAATCTATCAAACGGCCTGGCGTTGCTATGCATATCTCCACGCCGTGCTCCAAATCACGCGCCTGCGGCCCTTTTGGCGAACCTCCGAATATACACGTGTTTCGGATACGCGATGACGAACCGAAGTCACGAGCCACGCTCTGGATTTGTTGAGCTAACTCACGCGTTGGCGCGAGCACCAACACTATCGGCCCTTCACCTCGGCTCAAACGGGGCTGGTTGTTTATGTGCACCGTCGCTGGGAGAATGTACTGCAATTTTTATTAGAGATTTTGTTAGGTTTTTGGGGCGTTCTTTTGATCAACTAGTTTGGTGGCATTTTTCTTTCAAGCGCTTCTTGTTTACGAATTTGTTGGTTTGTCAATATTTATACTGCGGGATCCGACTAGTAAATTGCGTGTTTGCCAACTCGTTTGAACAAAAGTGCAAGGTTTTTTTTAGGTTTTTGTGGTTTTCCTTTGAAGGAATTATTTTTATTCAATTTTTTTGAACGGATTTCACGTTTACGTAATTTTTTTTTTTTTTTCTTAATATTTTCAAGTGTAATACATGTTTACGTGTGAAGTACATATTTACAAACTCATTTGAACGAAGGCGCAAAATGTTAACCCTCTGATAACAAAAAAAAACTTTTTTCCGAAACTAGGAAATTTTTATCGTAGCAATATTAAGGACACGTGAAATAAATGCAATTTAGAATACACAACAAAATTTTACCCGGGGCGAATGTAATGCCAAAATTCGTATAGTTTCGGTTAGTATTTTTCTTTTGAGACTATTTTTCATTTAGCACAGTAGTAAGGGTGAATGGGTAACTCTCGAATTTTTTGAATTATATTTCTAACCTCTTGCAATTCTTTCCATAACTGTAATATCATTTAAAATTAGAAGCAATAATTTTTTTTTCCATTTCCAGAATAGGACTGGTTTTTTTTCCACTTTTTAAAATCTCAACGTTCGCCCAATCAAAAAACCTGAATTTTTTGAAACATCAAATGTCATCACAAAGTATGCGAATCTATCGCGAAAGTGGGAGATTTTTTTCTTTAATCTTAGAATGTTCCAAAAAAAAAAAGAATTTTTCTAATTTCGAAATATTGAATATCAAATCATATATTTGAAGTGCGATTTCTCTCCTCTTTCCAATATCAAAACGGTATCGAAAAATCAATAAAAAAGTTATAATTACTGAGAACATGCATAAAATTTCGAATGATGAGCATAAATAAAGCTTTAGAATTATAAACGCAATTTTACGTGCCCATGAAAAAGATTAGAATAATACATAAATATACTCACAGCAAGAGTTTTTCCAGATCCAGTCTGCGCGATCCCGACCATGTCGCGTCCGCTGAGAGCAATTGGCCAGCCTTGAGCCTGAATCGCAGTTGGTTCCTGAAAACCCTGTTTGCGAATTTCCTGCATTACATAGTCGGGGAAATTGCTTTCCTCAAAGGCCTGAATGGGAAAGGGCGTGTTGTTGCCCTTGACGGTGATTTCCTTGCCGGCGTGGTACTTAGTGACCTCATCTGAGGTACGGCCTCTAACGTTGGCGTGAGGTACATACAAATTTTTCGTTATCACAGGGAGCGAAGTCATGTCCCAGTTTGGCTTTTTCAGCTGATCGCCGGGACACTTTTTTTGGTTTTGCTTCTTCAGCACATAGTTATTGTGATTTTGCTGTTGGCTGTTCCAGTAGGTTTCACTGCCGTTCCTGTTGCCATATTCCCTGTTCCCCCTGGGTCTGTAACTGACACAGATCCCATCTTAAACCAATGTTCCTTGCCAGTTTGGCACAAATCCGTGCTCTTGGCTATTTTTATACTGGCAAAAATCAAGCTTTATCTAAGAGTTTGTTGTTTCCTTAACGCTACTCACTTTCACAGCGAGTTTATATCATTGATTATTTATTGAAGTTTCTACTTTCTTTTTCACCCATTTTTAGAATAAATATTATGATTTTTCACGTTTTGGGAAATTTTTGAATTTTATGCAATAGGGAAATTATATTGTCATGGTGCATAATCATGTTAAGCCCAAATTATCAGATGTCAATTGATGAAAGCATGTAATGTTACTTTCGATACAAATATTATTTTGACTAGATACTAAATAAAAATATGCTGATTATCTCAGGTAAATTATCGTACAATGTTTTTCTACTTAAAAAAAAAAAAATTCGGCTCATAGAAAAAGTTTAAATCATGACTTTTGAGATATGAAATTCATGTACATGAGAATTTGAGATTTTTTTTTACAGAAAATGTTTTAGCGAGTCATAGATGATGAAAATTCATGTTTTGGTTCACAAAACCTTTGAAATGCAACTTATAATTCAGAGCAATATTGCAAATCAATTTAATATATATATATAAAAGTATCACAGAGTTTCATATTTTACTTAGAAAATAATCCCTTTTTAAATCATGTTAGAAGTTTGCAAATCATATGCAAATATCATAAAAAATCAATAGTTAGTTTGACTTAGAAAGTCTTATGTCCTTGACCATTAGACAGAAGCTTGACAAATATCATTAGTTTTAATTCAGGGACAGCAAAGTAGTGCATCAATGTTTTTTATTTTGCACAATCTCTGCATCATTGACATGCAAAAAACACATTGCAACAAATGGAAGGGTAGAAAATATATATAAAATTGTATAAAAATTGCTATTTTACCATTGACATTGATTGAATATGTTAAAAAAATATTTGTTAGTGCCAAATTATCCAAGAGTTCATTCTATTTGAATCAAACAATTGAATGCTCAAATTCAATTTCATTTAGCAAAACAATAATTTCACAAAATAGGCTGCAGCTCCTAAAGGTCAGATTTGGCCAACTTTGCAAAACAAAGTTCGACAAATCTGATTAAAAAATTGTCTTTGAAAATCAATGACCAATTTGAATGGAAAATCATCAATTTCCAAACTGTGATACAAAAGCTTCACTCATACTATCATTTAAATTTTGCACAATCACTGCATTATTGACATGCATTCATTTGAATATTTTTACCATAATTGATCAATTTTGTACAATTTCATACCATTTCGTACTTTGTATGTTTTATTCTTGCACACATTTCTATACTCCTAACGTTTATTTCAACATGTGCAAGAATAAATAATCTGACATGAAAATCCAGGAATTTTTTTTGTATGATCAATCAAAAAGGTATAAAAAAAATGTCCTAAATTACCAAATCTGAGCAAAAATATAATTTTACTATGGACAACCTTTTATGAAGTTTCAAAACACCCAATTAGCCGCTCAATCATAGCCTAACAAATTAACGCCCAAAAATATACTGCAAGATCAATTTTTCCAACATTGAAGGGGAGAAGAAAAAAAAACCACAATTTTGACTAGAAAATCTTTAATCTTTATTTTTAAAATTATCAACAATGCTAGAAGCGTATAGACATATCCATCTCCTAGACAAACGTGTGCAGAAGTAAAAAAGAACAATCTTCCAAATATTGGTAGATCAGCTTAGATAATTAATCAATTTGATACATTTTCATACCATTTTATACTTTGTTTTTTGTTATTCAATCCTTCTGTTTTACTCTTGCACGCATTTCTATAAATTCTAGCATTCACTGCAATATGTGCAAGAGTAAATAATCTGCCAAGAAAACCCAGAAATTTTTTTTCTATGTGCAAACAAAAAGGTATAAAAAATGTCCTAAATTATCAGACCTGAGAGAAAACTGCTGCTAGCCTCTCATAATCATGGCCTACCAATTTAAAGACCAAAAATATGCTGCAAGGTCATTTTTTCAACTTTGAAAAAAAAGCCAAAAAAAATCAACCACGATTTTGACTAGAAAGTCTTCAATCTTCACCCATTAAACAAAAGCTTGACTCATACTGTCATTCCTCCAATTCATCAACA